>CM074743.1:11258161-12578161 GCA_037367245.1 Phrynocephalus guinanensis | reverse complement strand
AACTTGGAGACCCGCAACAGTCCTCCTTCAAATGTATACCTTGATGTCCTGGAGTAAGACACGGCCACCCCGTTGGCTCTGGAACTTCAGCAGCTTGTCAGCGTGTTCCCGCTCCTCGTGTGACTGTGACCGGAAGAACTGGGCGACGTGGTGAAGGGCAACGTCATCCCGGTCGAAGTAGGAAGACTGCAAAAGAGAATGGAAATAGATTTGAAGAGCACTGATGGCTAGGTAGGTAACAGGACAGGAGAGGTGGACAGATAGTATATCAAGTTCTTAGGATAGATCCCTGGGCGATCTGTATTAGATCACAAAGGAATTCTGTCTTTTGTTTAACAACATCAACAATTAAAATCCATACCCATTTCTAACACTTGAGGGGTAGCGGTGGGGGTTAACTGTAAAGCAGGCATGTCCAAACTTCGGCCCTCCAGATGTTTTTGGACCACAACTCCCACAGTCCTTTGTCATTGGCAATCTAAGCTTAGAATTCTGGGAGTTGTGGTCCAAAACATCTGGAGGGCTGAAGTTTAGGACATGCCTGCTGTAGAGCTTTCTAAGCTTAGTTCTGTCAATGATCACCAGTTCCTGGCCTGAGTGCATGCTCCTTCAATTTTTGTGTACCTCCAATCAAGGAGGCATTCCGCATCTGGTATCTGGTTGATAGGCCTCAAGTTCCTACTGTAACACAAAGAAAATCCTGTACGCTTTTAAAAGAAATCTGAAATTAGCTAGTTTTATCTTGTTTCCATGCCAGCTTTCTCCCAGTGTAGAGGTCCATGCCAATGCACAAATGATTAGAAACATATATAGCCATAAAACATTGTGACCGAAGCCCCATTCCATAAATTATGCCTATGTAAGAGTAGATTCCTGACATTACAGGCGGGGGATTTTCAGAAATTTAAGACTTCCTCTTCTTGTCCCAGGGCTCACACAACTCACATGCAAGGAGAGAGATTACGTACAGATGGGCCACCCAGGGCAGAAGAATGAACTCTTTAATTACTGAAAACCCTCCTCCACTGTTGACATCATCACTGGAACAAGATTTTGACCATTAAGTTATACAAAAGAACAATATCAAAAAGTCTACTATTGATAGATAGGCTTAGATGGGGAGATGAAGCCATTCAGAGAGCTTGACATGAATTGTAGAGAGTTTTATAGGCCAAAACCAACACTTGGAACTGGGCCTGGAAATGGATCAACAGTAAATGAAACTGTTACAATAGGAGAGTTGACATGTTCCCAGTAACCAACGTGGTCAGCATTCTAGGGACAGCATTTTGGACCAGCTGAGGTTTTCATTCTTCCAAGCCATCCCTACTTAGAGGATAACTGTATTAATCCAGGCAGAATGGAATTGGGGCACATGTTACCATAACCAGATCAGACGTCTTCCAGTAATGAGCCCAGGTGGCATAAATGCCTTAAGTGAGCACACACATTTCTTACTAACAGAGTTACTGTATTGTTGTAATAAGCTAACAAGGTCTCTTTCAAGATAATTAAGTTTTATTTGGCTTAAATTGTTGATTTCTTTTTACTACAGGCCAATTCTTCACATACAGCCAAAAATGTGGGTAACCGTGTACAAAAAGCTTGTGCCAAATAAAACACACTCCTGTGCCAAGCCCCTTGGTTGTGTTTACCTAAAATGATTCATTCTAACTTAAGACTCCAGCAACTGAATTGCACAAGATGGAGGGGAGGGTAAAAATTATGGGATGTTTTAGCACTTAGTATTTCTGCCACTCCTTTCCCTGAAGCTATACTTCCTGGCAATTTTGAACCACCACTCCTATCAGGCACCAACAGCACAGCTTGCGGATGATGGCCATTAGAGTAGATTGTCTGGAGAACTCCAGGCTGAGAAAGAAGTAAGTGGAACTACAAGTAAAGGGTGATGAGTGCAGGCCAAGAATAATAAAATAACATGTCCCAGATGCAAAGTGTATCTAGAAGAAGGAACTTGGGTGAAACGGAAGAATATGCCCATACCACCTGCACCTTGTTTGTCTGCCACAAAGACACCGGAGACTGGAAGGAGCCCACATAGAGAAACATGAAACTCATGATTACTTTTTAACAAGCGAAATAAACAGGAATCAATTCCTTATGACAGCACCAGTATTAAATTTGAAGTGGGGCACCTAAAGGATAATACGGACAGAGAGAAAAAAATGGACATCTAGTCTGAGGAGGGAAGTGGGGTGGAGGAGAAGATCCAGCCCTGGGATGTCTTATCAATCTACCACCACCCCTTGGTTTATCTCTGCTGTCCAGGCTTGTGGACCCACCCACACGTCTGAAAACACCACCAGCTAGTAGTGGGAAAAGCTGGCGGGAGGGAGGCGAGAAGAAATGAACAAAGGTTTTGGAAAAGGCAGGCAGCGGGGATCACGAAAAGACTCCTTAGAGAACTGGGAGGAGGTGGAGAGGAAACAGCTGTTGGGTTTGTTGCTGTTTTCCTCAAGAGGAAAAAAATGCAAGGAAGGATTCCTGAGATGAAAAACCAGATGTTATCGCGGGATAAAGGGGTTGGAAACTGATCTTCCAGCCCCCACCACCACCCCAAGCCGGATCGCCAAGCTTCTTCTCTAGCCACATTCACCACCTTTGCAAAGAAGCGGGCCAAGGGGGTTAAGGGACGCCTTTACCCCCCACCCCCACCCCCTTCCTAGCCATAGCCTTTCAAAGGGGGCTGACCTACAACTCCCATCATCCTCAGGCTTCGGGGAGAGGGGGGGACCGGTGTCAGGCAGAACTCGTCCTCGCACAACACCACGCGCGCTCCTCCTGCGCGACCCACCATGGACAGGTAGACGTAGCTGGCGTACAGCTCCATGTTGACCATGCGGTTGACGGCGGCCTCGCAGTCGCGGTGGTAGTTCTGGCGGACTTGAGAATCCATGGCTCCGGAGGAAGCGGGCGATTCGGATCAAGCGGGGCTCTGGCGGGATCTCGGCTGGTTGGAGTCCGGGCGAAGGGCGAGCAAACCCGGGCGACTGGTGGGTCTCTCGCTCCCTGGGACCTCGAGTTCAGAAGGCAGGAGGAAGAATCAGAAGAGGATGGAAAGGAGAAGGGGAAAAGAAAAGAAAATAAATCAAAGAAAAAGGCGGCGTGGAACCGGTCCCGTCCAAGCACTGTTGAAGCAAGAACCGAGCTCTGCAGGACAAAGGGCTCCGCGTCCTTTTTATAAGGCGGCCCGGGCGGGCGAGAGAGAGAGAGAGACGTGCGCAGCCACCAATGACCGCCTGTCGCCACGCGCGCCGTCTGAATGTGTACTAAAGGCGGAGCCCGGGCAAAAAAAAGGGGGAAACCAGGAGTCCTAGCGCCGCCCGCCATGCCTCGCCTCGCCTGAATCACGTGACGGCAGGCTTGGCGGAGGCCACCTTCCCCTCCCCAAAACGGGGCTAGTCTGGGCTGGTTTGCAAGGAAACGTGTGGATTCACACGCTTACTTTGCCTGCTTGCCTGCCTGCGGGTCTCTCTCTCTCTCTCTCTCTCTCTCTCTCTCTCTCTCTCTCTCTCTCTCTCTCTCACGCACACACACACACACACACACAAACACACACACAAAAGCATGCACTTATGCTTTAAGCCAGGCGTATCCAAACTTGCCCTCCAGATGTTTTGGACCACAATTTCCAGGATGCCAAGCATAGATTGGCAATGACAAAGGACTATGACAATTGCGGTCCAAAAACATCTGGAGGGCCCAAATTTGGACACCGCTGCTTTAAGCAGAGGTGCCACCTTGAGCAAACTCAAAAACATCATTTTTTTGCCTCTTAAGGACTAGCCCCTTAGCCCTTCCTGTGCACCTGATGCAGCTGGTGGTAGAATGTAGAGTTGCAAGGGTCGCTCAAGGGTCATCTCTCTTAACTCCCAAGTATGAAGTTGACAGCTCAAGTTATCCCCAAAAAGAGCTTTTACTCCCAGAAGATTTCTAATGCTGAGTCACAGCTGCTTTCCTTGTGCACTGAAACCAGTTCTTTGAATCCTATTATATGATGGGGGAAGGTTTCCACCCAAGAGCCCTTAAATATCTGAAGATGGATAATATCAGAACCCTTCCTCCGGTTCTCCTGGCCTTGTCAAATTTCCCCAACACAAGGGTTTAATTTCCGTGCTGTTGACCCTCTGGATTACCCACTCCTTCCGACTCCTTCCGGCTTGTCCAGATTTCTTAAACTGTGGCGCCCAGAACTGGGCTTATTGTTTGCACCTGATGAAGTGGTTTCAAAACATTTATTTATTGGCAAAGAAGGTCTGGTCCTGCTTTCTCAGCCAGGCAGGGCGGTGGTCTGAAGAAGCTGTTTTATCTGCACAGGGTGCTGGACTAGGCTCACCAAGACTGGCTCACAACACTTAGAGGTCAAGGAGGAAGGCAAGGGGGCTCAGCTCCTTACACTTAAGGTGCACAGAACCACAGAGCAGAGCCTGTCAGGGTACCACTTAGAATAAGCAGAAAGTCCACCGCCCATGTTACCATATTGTAAAGTAAACAGCTAACACCGAAATAAAATACTAAGTCCAGACTCTAAAATGACCTACCTGCTTAAAGGGCTTTGTTCCAAGGTATCTACAAGACCAGAGCTGCCTAGAGGCCCTGAGCACATCCGATTATGCCTGATTTCGAAAGCCAAGCAGGGTCTGGCCTGGCTAGTACTTGGATTGGTGACCACCAGGGAATACCAGGTGCTGTAGGCGCCTGGAGTAGGAACTGGCAAGCCACTCCAGTATTCCTGCCAAGAAAACTCCATGGACATGGGGTCATGACTAACACAACAACAACAACAATATTTACAAGACTGCATCTCCCTTTAAGATCATCAGGGGAAGCCTTTATCCAAATGCCACCACCCTCACACAGATGCATTTGGTAGGGATATGGGAGAGGGCCTTCTCTGTCATGGCTCCCAGACTCTGGAACTCCCTCCCACTAGATACTAGGGACGCTCCATCTTTGCTGTCCTGTAAGCAGACAAAGACCTTTCTCTTCAAGCAGGTTCCCACCCACCCCCAATATAATGGGGGGGTAGTCTGAGAGGTTTGTTTTAATGGATTGTAGTCCTCTTTTGTTTTAAATGTGACTTAGTATTGATTTTATTCATTGTTTTTAATATAATACTGGCCTGATTCTTCATTCATTTTTGCATCCTTACAGTTTTTAGCTTTTACATATTGTCTTTTTAATGATGTTAGCTGCTTTCGGTCTTTTTTAAGGACAAAGCAGGATAAAAAATATGTTAAACAAATAAATGGTGTGGAATGGTGCACATGGCTTTACTCCTTGGTTCTTATGAAGAGGCTGGACAAAAAGGAGAGTGTTAGGCAATGGAGTTTATCCCACCAGTAATATTTACAAGATCAAAGAGATTTCAGACTGAACCTAAAGCCCCCCAAAATAAGGCAGATTTAAATGAACAGGCTGGGGCATTTCCATGGTTGTATCCGAGAACAAAATAAAACAGTCCTTGGTAAGGATCCATGTTATTATGATTTATTCACATCTTATTATTTCTGTCCCTTTAGGGTATAGGAAACTTACCAAACAGCTCACAGTTTTTTAACACCAAGCCAAGTTTGCATACATGGCATGAAGCTGAAGCCGTAAGCAAGGTTATATTGCTTCTTTGTAATTTGGTAGGATTATAAATTTAATTATGGCTTAAAGCAAGAACAACATGCATATGAGAGCTGAACATGAGTCAGATGTGAAGCAGACGTCAGTGCTTGCCCTAGGACCAAGTCGTAGTACGTTCCAGCTTGCAGGGTCATCCTCTTTTCCGTTGTCACCGTGACTCAGCAAAATCCAGGGGCTCTAAAATGTTGTGGAAGAGAAGCTGAGAATTGAGAAGCTTGACTCAATCTGATTTGTGCACCGTCAGCATGTCCACAGGACACCATGTTCCCCATCATAATCAGCACCCCTTGATGACACTCAGCTTGTTCCTTATTCAGAATTTGGAAATGCGTTTTCTTCTTTTTTTTTTAATTATAACATCCAGACTCTCTGAACCAGCAAAGCCACTGGCTGCTCCGTTTTGTTGAATCACATGGTGGCGATGGGTTCCAAATGCAGGCCACTTTCAAAGCTCATTCCTTCTCCACTTCATTTCCAGCATCTGTGCACGCTCTACCGTTTGACAGAGTGAACCATTTACCTCAGGCAACAGATTTGGGAGTATAAAAGAAAGAAGAAAATGTCTCCTTATTGAATGTATTGTTTGTTTTTTACTGCTAGAAATAGAAGGGAATGGCTTGAGGGCTTTCTGTGCCAACAAAACATTGCAGGCTGTAGGTATGATGCAACTTATTATGAATGGGCAGAGGCAACTATTTGATACACAAGACCAGAGGCAGCATAATTTGTGGGGCTAGCCCTGCTGTGGGAAACCAAAGGAGCCAAAGCGTTAGTGTTGAGACCACAGCAAGCTAATCCTGCTGCAAGCTGTTGGATTTCACAAGAGCCAATAAAAAAATCCAACACAGAGAGATCCAGGCAATATTACCAGTTTATTAGGCCTAATAAAGATGGTAAGGCGAACGGATCACTCAAGACAGAAGTGAGTCGTTCGGCAGTGAGCACATGGAAATCCCAAACTTTTATTGATTTCTCCCCCCTCCCCTCTCTGGGTGGTCCAGCCCAGAGGATTGGTCAGGGGCAGTTCAAATGACCCAATCAGAAGGGGTTGGGGGTTGGTTGGGGGCAGTTCTGGGTGGTCCCTGGCAGCTGCCAGGGGCTTAAGCAAATGTTAATGGGTTTGGGTAAGGTGACACAATAGGCAGGGGAGTGTGGTTTTGTTTCCCAGATGTTGGTAAACAGAAGAGATCAGTAAGTCAATAGTGGGTGAGAGGGAGCAATTATCAAAACCAGTGGGGGGCAGGAAGGGCTGATGGGATCACACACAAGCATTTGGGGAAACACAATTATTTGAATGCACAGAGATACAAGCCATTGTAGGGTTACATTGAAAGATACAAGAATTTGGAGGCGCAAGAATGTGAGTTCTTACAGGATTACATATGGGTATTTGAGTGTTTACAGAAACTAGGAACATGAGAATAAGAGTCCTTTCCAGGTGTGTAAACAATGGAGGGTGTCCTCAGGCTTTGATGACAATCTGGGTTGGCAGACAGGAATGTTGATTTTTCTGAAGAGCAGCTACTGGGATACGTGTTGAAGATACCTGGTGATTATGGAGGTTTCCAGGTGCCTCTGCCAGCCTGCGAAGTGGCCATTTTCTTCTTGGTGCCTGGCCTTCCTTCAGCCCCAGTTGATGAGAGATGGGGGTCAGGGGAGAGGGTACCTCAGGGTGGTGGGATGAGGGGAGGTTAAACAGGAGAAGAGAATAGAGAGGTGGAAGGAAGGAAAAAGCCTTTTGTATTTTTGGTTGGTGCCAGAGGTAGGCAAGAGGACCAATGTTTTAAGGGTGTTTCTTGGCCCAAAGGGTGAGATGGGTAGTCACCCCCCCCCTTCAGCCTGAGTAGAGAATATAGAAATTGGTCTAAGACTTATTTTGCCCAGGCTGAGTCCCTGGCTGCAGTCCTTTTGGGGTTCTGCTTGGTGAGCAGGAGAGGGGGAAGGGAGAGGAAAGGGTTAATACGGGGGGGGCTCGCTTTCTGCCCATATCTCGGGAACGGCTGGGTATTTTTAAACGGGGTGAAAAGCAGCTTGCTTTTCTCAGTATGGGGACCAATTGGGCCGTATTGTTGACTTTCGGAACCGGTCCAAAGGTCCTAAAATTTTATCTCTTCACCGTGACTTCACATTTGGAATGCCAAGCCTTGGTGAGGTGTTGTTTGCTCTTCTCCCTCTCAAGGCAATCTTGCAATGCTAAATTACTCAGTCAGCAAAGCCCGGAGCATACCTCCGTAAGCACTGAAGTTATTAATTGGTCATTAAAAGCCACAACTAGTACTCACAACTTGCTGAGTTGGCCTTTCCTTGCTTCTGTGGCCAGAGCTACTGTTATCTTAATTAGAGTTATTAACAGATGGCCTCTTTGGGGTTACAACCCTTAATCTCCCCCACCTCTGATTCCAGGAGGGAGGTTGCCTCCCCTTCGGTTCCCTGCTGAATGTGGCAGAGGAAGGGGAGGGAAAGCTGCCCCCTTAACAGAAATGAGATGATGTCTGGCCACTCAGGAAGCCGACAAAGGCTTTAATCAGGGCCCTTCAGTAAGTGGATGTGGCAGAAAGGTGAATTTGTGGCAGAGGTGAGAGAACAAGGCCTTCCCGCTGTCCTACGTGACATTCTGCATGTATTAACAATTGGTTGACACTAGAAGCTCCAGGCTGGTGTGACAATTGTTCTCTTAAGTGCAAGAAACAAGGACATGTTACATGTGA
This sequence comes from Phrynocephalus guinanensis, assembly GCA_037367245.1. NCBI lineage: Eukaryota > Metazoa > Chordata > Lepidosauria > Squamata > Agamidae > Phrynocephalus > Phrynocephalus guinanensis. Next base: position 12,569,798 of record CM074743.1, on the reverse strand, counting down.
CCTCTCTCTGGGTGCTTTTACACGACCTCTAAAATCCGGTGTCAACTTAAATTTGGAGCAGAGATCGTGGGGGTTTGTCCCTCTTCCTGTGTTCCCACCCCTCTGCATTCCATTGTTCCTGTCTGCGAGTGGAGGGAGGAAAAAAAAGGAGAGAAAAATGCAGGCTCACCTCCGTCTGCTGGTCGAAGCAGCCCTGAGCAGCCCCATCAGGATTCCCATCTCTTAAAGGTGCGGTGGGGACAAAAAAAACAAACAGAAGGCGAGGGAGCCCAGTTTACAATGCACATCGAAATATTTTTTACCTCCTGGAGGCCAGGTACTTGAAAAGTGCGCTGGGACCCGCTTAGGTGGGCGTGGTCGTACTTATTTTTTTTTAAAGTCCGGAGCTGGTGGGAAAACATTTTTAAGCTCCGGATCTGGGAGCCCTTTGCCTTGGATTTTAGGGGTTGTGTAAAAGCGCCCTCTCTCTGCCAACTACTTGCACCCTTTTGGACATGAGATGAGTGAGCTAGCCAGCCTTTTGAGTCGGTTGGGCCTATGGACTATAGCTATGGATTACAAAGGTTGGGAGTTAGATTCCTTGATGTATCTCAGGAGAAGAGCCTGCCTGAGTGTATGGCCTTGGGCAAGCTGTAGCATCCCAAATCATCCGCAGAAGAAAGTGTTCTGCTTACATACTGCCCCATACCATGTCAAGCAGTCTCTGGGCAGTTTAAAGTTTTTAATTACAGTATGCAGGCTACACATTGCTTCCTCCCACCCCCCAGCAAAGCTGGGTACTCATTTTACCAACCTCAGAAGGATGGAAGGTTGAGTGAACCTTGAGCGTGCTACCTGGGATTGAACCCCAGGTTGTGAGCAGTTTTATCCGCAGTACAGACATTTAATCACTGTGCCACGAGGTGCAGAAGAAGGGAGCAGAGTCTTCTGAGTACTCTCTACCTCAAAACCCCCAGAAAAGGTTGGCATAAATTAGAAATCACTTGACAGCATGTTGTAGCGGTTGTTCCCCATTACCAGCTTATCAAAACGTTTAGGTCTCACATCCTGATCATCAATTAAGCACATGATTTTTAGGAAAAAGGCTTGCAAGATACCCTCAGACTTGACAACAAGTAGCAAAGTTATTATTTTGGACGAAAACCCCTCCCCTCAAATCTGCTGACTAAGGGCCTTTTTACACGACCCCTAAGATCCGCTGGCCACTTAAATTCGGACCAGAGATCTTAGGGGTTCCTCGCTCTTCCTCTGTCCCCACCCTCCTCGGCACTTCCTGGTTGCTGGCTGCCTGAGGGAGGGAGAAAAAAGAAAGAAAAGAATGCCTTCTTACCTCCGTTTTGTTCCGGGCAGCATTCAGATCTCTTAAAGGGGCGGGGCGCAAGAAAAGAACAAACGGAAGCCAGGAGAGCCCCGCACTCACTATCCTTACACCGGATCAAATATTTGTCACCTCCAAAAAGCAGGTACAAGAAAACTGCTGTTTGGTCGCGCTAAAGTGGGCGGGGTCACACTTAATTGTCTGCAAAGTCCGGAGCTGGTGGGTAAACATTTTTAAGGTCCGGACCTTGCAGCCATTTGCGGCGGAGCTTAGGGGTCGTGTATAAACGCCCTAACATGGCATGGATTTTGGGGCCTGTAGTTAAAAAGACCACCTTTACAGTATAGTTCATGTGCCACCCTTCTACCTCTTAGAATCAGAAACACAACACTTTCTGTAATTCAAAAATCAGGAGGTGCCCTTTAAATTTTCTTAACGTGAATTTCACACCTGTGTCCTCAGTTTTACAATACAGTTCACACATGAATCTTTATTGTTTTGTAAGTTTCGTGTATTATATAATCATAATTGGTTTTAACTGCCGTCAAACTGTTCTTTGACTGCTTCAAAAGCATTTAGAACGATGTTCCACTGTTCCAGCCACTATAAATCTCTCAAAACATTTTGAGGGGAAGTGAGACCATATGTGTGAAACCGGCCCAGATTAAGACACGCTGTAGCCCCAGGATGCATCACATTACAGAGTCGCTATTACATTACCAGATAAATTTGTTTTTACCGTATTTAAAAATAATGTTTGGGGGATTTTTGTTGTCATTACAAACAGCTCATCATCTGAGGCCTTTAATTGTAACTTAGGGCCTTTTTACATGACCCCTAAGATCCGCTGGCCACTTAAATTCGGACCAGAGATCTTAGGGGTTCCTCGCTCTTCCTCTGTCTTCCTCTGTCCCCACCCTCCTCGGCACTTCCTGGTTGCTGGCTGCCTGAGGGACGGAGAAAAAAGAAAGCAAAGACTGCCGTCTTACCTCCTTTTGTTCCCAGCAGCATTCAGATCTCTTAAAGGGGCGGGGCGCAAAAAAAGAACAAACGGAAGCCAGGAGAGCCCCGCACTCACTATCCTTACACTGGATCAAATATTTGTCACCATCAAAGACCAGGTACAAGAAAACTGCTGTTTGGTCACGCTAAGTGGGCGGGGTCGCACTTAATTGTCTGCAAAGTCTGGAGCTGGTGGGTAAACATTTTTAAGGTCCGGACCTTGCAGCCATTTGTGGCGGAGCTTAGGGGTCGTGTATAAACGCCCTTAGGGCCTTTTCACACGACCCCTAAGATCCGCTGGTCCCTTAAATTCGGACCAAAGATCTTAGGGGTTCGTTGCCCTTCCTTCCTCCCCACCAGAGAAAGAGGGGGAAAAATGCAGCTCACCTGGAGGAGCTTCCCGGAGCTCCTCCGTTTCTCTTCCGTTTCTCTTCTGCTTGCTTTTTTTCCTCCCACCTCTTCTCTTAAAGGGGCAGGAGGCAAAAAAAACACAAGCAGAAGCCAGGAGAGCCCCGCACTGACCAGATTAAATCCGGACCTAGGGATTTTCACCCACCTCAAGCAGGTACAAGAAAGTGCAGCTGGGTCGCGCTTAGGTGGGCGGGGTCGCACTTAATTGTCTGCAAAGTCCGGAGCTGCTGGGAAAACACTTGTAAGGTCCGGACCTTGCAGCCATTTCCTGCGGAGCTTAGGGGTCGTGTATAAACGCCCTTAGTGGCCGCCATTTCCAAAGAAGAAGCCGTGTTACTTTGTCTCAGCATATGGAGAAAAGAAAATGGGAAATAAAACAAAAGAACATTGTAGCCCTTTAAAGACAAACAGTTTTATTTCGGTGTGAGCTTTTGTGGTTTCTGCATAAAACCAGCACTGGTGTGGGAAGAAAGGGGAAGTGTCTCATGATTTATGATAGCCGACAACGAGAGATCGGCTGAAATGCTGGCTTTTTAAGGAAGGCCAGCTTGAGGAAGGGCCTAACCCAGGGGTGTCCAAACTTTGGCCCTCCAGATGTTTTGGCCCACATTTCCCAGAATTCCAAGCCTGTATTGCCAAACAAAGGACTGTGGGAGTTGTGGTCTAAAACATCTGGAGGGACAAAGTTTGGACACCCCTGGCCTAACCTTTCCTATATCCTTTGTGGCTCATCAGCGAGTGTTGAGGGCCAAGGGGTCCTACTCAGACGGACAATGTAATCAACAAAGAATTTCAGTGGAGCCACAAACAATTCAACCTGACTAGCCAGATAGCAGATGAGGCAGATGACCTCAAGCAGAGGAAACTCATGGGTGGCAGCTATCTGTTGAAAAGCAAACTAATGGGTATTCTACAACCTTCCCTATGGCCCTGATTCTAGCACACTGCCCTTAAGAATCATCTCCCCTCATTACTGTGGAAGTAAGATTCCATTCAGGCCTGGCCTCTGGCTGTGGAAAGAGATTGCTGCCATTTTGTCCGTCACCTGAGGCAATAAAATGATTTGGGCCCAATCGTGTGGGTGTGTCCTTTCTCAGAATACACAAGAGCACATTGTTCAGTTCAGTGATCAGAACAGAGCCTGTTATATGGGAACACATGAAGGAAAGTGTATGAGAGCTTTTTCTGTTTCATTAGATACTGGTTGCTTCATGGTTGGAATAAGAAGAAGAGCTTTTACTAGTCAAGCTGTGATTTGCGGGCTAGAGAGATTTACTGCACCTCTTACTGAATATTAAGCACTGCTGAGTGAGTTGCTTGTATAATTTAAAATAAAGGATTAAATTTCCACAACCCAAAGCAGAAAATATTATCAGCATGCAAGAATGATGGTAATGAAAACTCCATTTCTCCTCACTAGGTAATACTGTAAATTTATTTCTAAACAATTGCTTTCTTCTTAGTGTGCCTCTCTACACTGGCCTGGTATATGTTTCCCTGATAGCACTGTTTAGCAAGGGGGTAAAATACCTTGCACACTGGTGTTTCTCAAAATCCATCCATCTACTTTAAGAGCTGGCCCACATCTTTCTGGCACAGAGCTAGGGCATGCAATCTTTTGGGGATGATTCACCCGGATACAAAATAGCTTTTTGTTCTGCCTTCACAGAGGGGTACTGAGAGTTAAAATAGATTGCACCAAAGGCAAGGACTTTTTAAGCACCAGCCAGGCCACACCAAATTTCACACTGTGGACAGGCCCTAAATCTAATATCCTGCTTTTCTCATATTGTGATTGCCATATTTCCCAGTGCTTTGCCTCCCCCGTTAAGCAGAGGCCACGTGCTTTGTCAGAAAACAATGAAGGATTAATAATATGTTACTAGCATTCTTTGTCTGCAGAACTGGAGAAAGATGATTGATTCTATATCCCCTCTCCCTGGTGAAGCGTGACACCAACACACCTCTAGCAGGTTTTACAAGTCTGTAGTACCCATTTTGGAATTTAGATTCAGAGACGGAAGCTTCAAGTAATGGCCATTATGAACATTGGACTTCTCTGTGTCTTCCCTACAATGCAAAATATTGTTTGTTTCAATATTTTGTGGTCTAATATAGCACCGACTCTTGCTTGTGCGTGTTAGGAGGCAGTTGTATGTCTCATAGGTTCTCAAAAGGGGGGAGAAATGTTTGTGTTTGTTCAACTTCATTTCACGTCCTTATGATTTTAAGGCAAAACAAACAAAAAATTCCCACAGTCTTTTCCATATTCCACTCCACATGAGCGCAAGTGCATTTGATTTATGGTGTCCACGATCACTCTAATGTTCTATTGTTTCATGCCATACTTCTATTCCGAAGATGAAAAATAACTTAGCATTGCCATCTGCAAAAAAAAAAGAAAAGAAAAGAAAAAGAAAACAAAAGAAAGAAAGAAAAATGAAAGAAAGAACAAGAAAAAGAATGGAGACATTTTGGTATCAGTTCATTCAGAAAGATACATATACAGTATTGGCAGGAGAAAAGTAGTGAAATGTTGCCAAAGCATTAGCCTGCAGCTTTTACAAACTCTTCATTAAACTGATCATGGGGGGAAAAGTAGCCAATAGGTATCTTGGAGCAAGCAGTTTTTAAAAATTGTTCACAGCAAGGCTTTTAATCAGAGTGGTGTGCGATTTGGCCTAAAAGGAAGCCACACCCTCCAAACTTCTGCTCACATACAAATAACCAAAATGCTGTATCAGGATGTGTTGAGTTCCCCTCTTTTCTTTGATAAATCACAGTGCTATAAATTCCCACAGACTAAATGATCACAGAACATCTTATGACAAGTTCCTTTGTTGAATATCCATCTCCTTTGAATTGTGTGGGTCTGAACAGCAGGGTTTTGGCTGTACACTGATTTTAACAAACAACCAAATACTGTGCCCCTGGTCACCCAGAACCCAATGAGTTCAACACTGAAGGCATCAAATACAACATCCCTAATTCAGCCTCTATCTTGGGGGTCATAAGTTTCATCACACACAGTACTGTATGGGAAGGATTGTATTTGTCAACACTAAGGAAGGAAAGCCCGACAGAGAGAACTGTTTTCTATGTTTGTGTGCTTCTCTCTCTGTTTATGCTCTGTAGTTACATTTTGGGAGGCATAAGAGTTATACAAGGAGTTTAGACGATACGGGGGTCCAGCAACCCCATTCCAGCACTGTTGAAGGAACAAGTGCGTTTCACTATACATTTGTCTCACTGTTTGCTTAACCTTGGCTTCACAATCATATGGACTGGGAAATTTGCTCTTTGAAAGATGGCTGAAGGGTTCATGATCCTGCACCTCACGCTTGGTGCACCTTTTTTCAAAGAACATGAGTTGTCTATAGAATAGTCATGTCATAAATTGCAAACATTTGCTGAAAAGAGTTGGCAAATTATTTCAATAAGTATTATTTCCTAAACAATACAAGCCCATGTATGGCAGATACTGTACTTAACTGCCCCCTGCTGGACATGCTGGAACACAACCAGGTGAGAACAAGTTGTACAGTAAGGATGGGGAACCTTCTGCCCGCCAGATGTTTTGGACTGCATCTCCCAGAATTCTGAGCCTATATTACCAATGATAAAGGACTGTGGGTGTTGTAGTCCAAAACATCTGGAAGGCTGAAGGTTTTCCACCTGTTTTGTAGTGAGTGGGGGTGGTGGAAATCCACATGACAAGGGTCTTGGGAACTATACAGCAGAACAGACAAAAGAGGAACACAATAACGGCAAAACTTTAAATGTCCATGCACAAATTTTGCCTGTGAGCAAATGTAGAGCATGCTGATTCACATTTTTCTTCCAGTGACCGAATGATACTGTAGAGATGAAGCAGATACACACACACACAACAGTTCTCTCAGTGGAGTGCCCTGAGAATGCACTGGGCAGTCAGCCTTTTTATTGATCATTCATTCAGTCAGCAACAGAGAAGAAGATGGATAACCATTGACAGCAAGAGGCTTCCTGTGGACCCTTTGTTCATTGTTCATGGGCTTATCAAGAGTGACGTACAGTGTGGTTTTCCTGTTGATCAGTTTGGAAGAAAGGATGCCCGATGGTATCCTGTTTACAGGCTTAAGCAAGGAAATCTCACCACTCCCTCATTGGGGCCTCCCCGCACAATGGATATGGCAAGGCTTCCGGCTGCCTGCTCAGGTCTCTGGGTGATAACCTTTTCCCACAGGGAGTTGTAATACCTTCATGATACTATGGGAAATGTATCATGTATCCGGGGACTCTTCATTTTTTTTCTTATTTTTATTTTAAGCATCTCTTTCATCTTCATCTTCACCTTCATTTTAGAAGTGAAAAGCTGAGCAAAACTCCTGCTATTATTATTTTTTAAAGTTCCCTTCTCATTCTTTAAAACCATTTAACAAGGCAAAACCTGGTTAGTTGGAAGGTGGCCATCTAAGCAAGTGAAAGCCTTGTTGTTGCCTCTGCATGCAGTGAACAGCCCCACCTGGAGGGCAGTAAGTAGAACTGCATGCAGTTTGATTTAAGGTAGCCACTTCAGATCTGAATTTCCTGGCTCTGCTTCCCAGTGAGTGAATTTGAATTTCCCATCCTGTGTAGTTGCAGCCCTTAAAATCAGGAATAGGAATCCCAAGAGGGTTAGAGGCCAGATTGATAGCCCTGGCCTCTTCCATGGCCCGAAACTGGGGATATTTAATTTTCAGTGTTTTTTTTTTTAAATTGTTTGGATTTGGTGCACCTTTAGGTTGCTTTTTATTTTCTGGAGGTGCATTCAGGGGCTGGAAAATTACTCCTAGGAAACTGCATGTAGCCGACAAGTGGTCTTTTGCCTGTCTCTTCTGCATAGCTTCTCAGACTCCAATACTCATCAATACAAGTCAATGGTTAGGAGTGATAAGAATTGGTAATGGAGGAGTCCTTCATCCAAAACTTTTGCTATAAAGGGAGTATATAATCCCAATCTCTTATCCCAAATAAGCGATATGAATTTCCACCCACACCTGCCACTTACCCAGCCCCCCTGCTGTTGGATCCAGGTAGCCAAGTGGTCCCGTAAGAAGTCCATGGCCCAATTGACCACAATATTTAACCAGTTTGAACTGTACTGGGGTTGAAAAAGAAAGAATTCGATGTTAGCACTGGCTTTTAAAAAGAGAGTGAGTTTAAAATTACAGATACCTTAACACAGCAAGCATCACAAAGTTCTGAGCCCAGGTTTAGAGTTCCCCAGAATGCTGCTTCAAGCAGTTGGTTGTTTAACAAAGATGGGAAGATAAATCATAACACCACGTTTTTAGAATCCTAAGTGTCGGTCCAAGCCTTATAATAGGAAATCTGGTATATGATGCATGCTTAACATTTAAGAGAGGAAGGTTAGAGTTTTACAAGATTCCTGAGTACAGCAGTTCTACTCCAAAGCAAATGAACACATAAGTCTGGGGGGGGGGGCAGTGTGACGTGGCATGGTCTGCACCCATCAAAGGTAGGTGTGCAGAGGATCCCAGCTGTTTTCACTGGTATTGTGTATTTACCGAACAAAGCTTTCAGAATATAGGATGGTTTAAGATTTTTAATACAGTAGTTGTTCTTCCTGTTTGAGAAGAAAGTAATTTGGATCTGTCTTTTTACCCTTTGTTATTTGCTGGTCTGCACTCTGGACCTGGCTTAGAGGACCTCTACATTTTTAGTCCAAGTAATTTTGAAGCCTTCTTGTACCTTGATGGAACTTCTTGGCTTTTTATCCTTTCTTCCCTTTCCCCCCTTCTTTTAATAAAACATATGCATCTTTCAACCAGGCCTTGCCTTGATCAGCTGTTGGAAACATTTAGTGTTTGTGAAGCTGTTGTGGTAGCTACCTAGCAAGACTGGTGTCTAGCCTTAAGAAATTTTTGGGACTCCCTGTAAAAACTGCCAGATCCGAGTAGGCAGCAGTGTTTGGGAGTGATAGGGTTCCAGTCTGGCTCCATAGCCTTCACCACATCCGAGTCCTCCCTGGGCCCACTCACAATAGAATAAGCGAGAAGGTAGTACTGCTTAGTGGCTAGAGCAGTGGTTCCCAACCTGGGGGTCGGGACCTCTTTGGGGGTCGAACAACCATTTCACAGGGGACGCCATGAGCCAGTGGGAGGAAAAAAGGCACCAACGGATTGGGTCTGGAGTTGGAGGGGCTGAAAAAGTAAGTTACAGCTTGATAGGTTGGAGGGGATGTCAGTCAATGACACTGGAGGCTGCGATTGGATGAGGGTGCCTGTAGAGGGAAGTTCTCTATGGCACCTGCAGCAGTGGCTTGCCAAATGGGGGCTTGTGGCCTCTTCCAAGCAGGGCAAGGGGTCACCACAACATGAGGAACTATATTAAAGGGTTGCGGCATTAGGAAGCTTGAGAACTACTGGGCTAGAGTGAAGGAACCTTGCCAGGTAAGCATCACAGGGCAGGCTGGCACAGCCTCCTGCAGCTCAGCTAATTTAAGAGGCTCAAGACTAGCCATGTGGCTCATAAATCACTGCTCTCTATTACAACAGCCAGGGACACACAAAGAACAGCTATGATCATTGTGCCACCCCATGTGCTGCTGACTGAAGCCAACCAAGTTTGGGGACTCTGAAATAGTGGGGCCAGTGAATCCATCCAGCATTGTAGTCTGAATTTTCAAGGGGGCATCTCAGTGAGAAAATCCATTTTGGGGACAGCATTCACCACTTTGGATGGCTCTTGCAATGTTCGGGCTAAAACCAGGAATGGATTCATCAGTCCCTTTAAAAAACGGAGTCGCCAGCTTCCACTCCCTAAGAGAGTTGTCTCACTTGGCATAATGGCAGGGCCTGCTCAATACCTGGAAGGCATTTCCATTCCTAATTGGGCCCTAAAAGATTAGAATCAGCAACACAGACATGGGTCCCAAAACTCTTGGTTGCTATTACACATCTTCCTCATCCCTTCCCCTCCCCAACATCTTCAACACAAACGTGCAGCTTGTTACCCGGGCAATCACTCTGTATGCAAAGTAGAAGAAGACGACAATCCGACCCCAGTTGATCCCAGTAGCAAAGGTGTGTTCAGACACACTGGCCAGGACTTCCAGTGGATTGTCACCTGTGACACTTTCCACCATGCTGTGAGGAGAGAGAGTAGTATGGGGGTGGGGGAGAAAAGAAATAAGGCAAAGTTACGAGGAAATCAATACAGCTCAAGATATGTACACTATGTTATATATCCCATCCCATTTGTGCTGTGAATGGCCTCATGGTGGATTCCCATAACCCTGTGGAATCGGCTCCAAGCTTCCCCACCCACCCATGGATGCTGAAAAACACAATTATAGAAAACAGTATTATAAGTAGTGAACACTATACATAGCATGGTCTGTGGTGCTCACTGGTGGCTTGTTCTGGTAATGACCTCATGGATACATTTCTCTACCAAATACTCTACATAGCATGGTCTCCGGTGCCTACTAGTGGTCTGTTCTGATAATGACCTTGTGGAAATACATTTCTCTAGCACTCTACATAGTATGATATCTGGCTCCCTCTAGTGGCCTGTTCTGGTAACTTTGTCATTAAAAATACTGTACATATTTTTTTGGGGGGGGTGTCTTCAAATACCTGTAGTTGTAATATTTTCATACTGTAGATAATTGAATCAGCAGATACTGATCCCACAGATAAGCGATTCCTGATGTAAGATACAATAAACAGCACAACCCTGAAACCACAGTGCAGCAGCAAGTGATAAAAACCACCAATGTCTGCAAGATTAAAACTGCTGAGGAAAAAGAACAACCCTTCTTTAAACGGCCACAGAACATGAGAGGATTTTGCCTGGTGTCATAGAGAGACAAAGCATTTAGGAGCCAACAAAAAAAGTCCCATTTTAAAGAACTACCTGGTGTCTGCAGTTATGACTATTAGTGAGTTGATGATAGCCTGTATAGCTTTATTTGTTTTAAAGAAATAAAAGAACAGAATCTCACTTACCTAGTTAAATTGTAAGCTTAGCCAGGTAGGAGGTTTATACTCTGGATCACATAAAGCAAAACAGATTGTGGCAAAAAGATTATGAGTATGCCTTTTACGTAAGAATGTGAGCAGATGCTAACCAGATGAGGTCAGAGTCCATAAATTCTAGCTTTCCTGTATCTTTCAAATATGCTAGATTACAACTCCTATCCATCCTGGCTGGGTATGGAAGGAATTGCAACCCTATACCTCTAGTACAGTGGTGGCAAACCTTTGGCACTCCAGATGTTTTGGACCACAACTCCCACAGTCCTTTGCCATTGGCAATCTAGGTTTGAAATTCTGGGAGTTGCGGTCTAAAACATCTGGAGTGCCGAAGTTTCGCCACCACTGCTCTAGTAGGTGCTTGACTCTGGGAGACTGACCCAATCCATCATTCTTTGCAATCAGTTATTCTTTGCTAGTCCAACAGACACGGACCATAGGTGAACACCTGGTCTGGCTTTTTCCTGTCTCATCAACATTGGTTCCGGATGCCCATACCAGGTGATTTCTTGGTTACTGCTCAGGTCTTGCCAAATATGCAGCATGCACTCCTTCAATGAAGTGACCTGGGAAGCATCTAGCATGTCTTCCGCCTCTGGCTGCTCCGGCGAGCCTGCCTGTGAATGCCACGTTCTGTATTTCTGCCGCAGAGTCTCGATAAACCTGCCAGAACAAAACAGAAGCATTTGGGGGGGGGGGGGGAGGTGCTTATGAGGAATCTGGGAGTATGTGGGGGGAGCTTGCAGCAGAGGGCTCAACGAGACAGGTTTTGTTTAGGCCAAAATGCTAGGCTTCAGCCAACATCAAATGTGTGCAGGTGAGTATGAGGATTATTAGAGTTAAGGGATGCCTGGGTCAAGGGATAGTCTGGGCTGGGTAAGCTTCTTACATCTGGGGCTGCATTTTTTTTTGGGGGGGGGGATTCATTGGAAGCTGCATTGGAGTCCGGAGCCGAAAGTGGATAAGCACACAACCATCTTCTACATCCATCCCACATTCTCTCTACTTCCTCTCTACCCCTCAGGCGGAAGGTGAAGGGACCAATTCTTTTCACAGAGCCCTGAACTGATCATTTCTAAAAGATTTTTGAAATATTAAGCCAAGGGGCGTATTTGACCCCTAGGGCCATAGACTGCCCACTCTATGTAGATTTTGGAGTCTTCGTTGCTGAGATATTTGATGGCGCAGCTATGGATGGGAGTAGCTTGAATATTTGTGGAGAACAAAGATTTTTGCCTACCCAAGGAGCAGGGCTCTTCCGATGCGCAGGATGTACTTAATGTTTTCTGAAGTTCCTTGACAAAAAAGAAAAAGGAGCAAGTTTGATTCTTTAATGTCCCAAAAGTCTGTTCACAGAGGAAACAGTGCCTTGATTCTTCTTTTGCACCCCTGTCAGTCCCAGAAATCAAGTCTATCACCACTCTCTGTAGTCTGCATTGAAGATAGGCCTACTGTTGTGAGAAAAATGCTAGGCACAGATGCCTAAAAATCCTTCTTTGTAACTTATAAAAAGTTTTGCAAGTGTTAGAACTTACGTTATAGACAGTCATCATAGATAGATAGTCATCATCACCATCATTTATTTATTTATTTGCATCAGCCATGGCCTGATAGTCTGAAATTGTAGGTATTTTCTAAATGGGTTAACCATTTGAGCTTTATGGGTTAACCAGCAGAAGTGGCTTGCTGTCAACTTCTGCATTCTCTAAGACTGAAATATCTTCCAGGATGCAAAACCGCAAAATTGTGAAATTATAGAAATGCTTATGTGACAAGATGTTGAATCAGCAAAGAAGTGTCACTTTAGAAGTAAAACTTTGGACATGCACAGAGGAACACCAGGTCATATCAGGTAAAGAAAAAGGAATAACTATTAGTACAACAGCAAACTGGTTCAAGCTAGTTCCCTTAAAAGCGGAACTGCTGTGGAAGATTCTGGACTCTGGCTAAAAAGGTACTTAAAGAAGAAAAACACTCCATTTGGGCGTCTTGGATCACCGCAATCATTATTAGTATTGCTGGATCCAAGTCCCCAGATGGACAGTACCACCATCTGGCTTCCTGTCTCTCTGTTATTTGTTGTGTCAATTTTCTATGTTATGCAATAAAAGGCCTTTTCACACGACCCCTAAGATCCACTGGCCACTTAAATTCGGACCAGGGATCTTGGGGGTTCGTTGCTCTTCCTGCGTCCCCACCCCTCCGCACTTCCTTGATCCTGTCTGCGTGAGGGGAGGGAGGAAGAAAAAGAGAGGAAAAAATGCAGGCTCACCTCCGAAGCCGGTGGAAGCCTCTTCGTCCTGATTCCTTCTTTTTTTTTTTGCCTCCCGCCCCTTCTCTTAAAGGGGCGGGAGGCAAAAAAAAAAAAAAACAGAAGCGAGGAGAGCCCCGCACTCACCAGATTAAATCCAGACCTGGTGATTTTCACCCTTCTAGAACAGGTACAAGAAAAGTGCGCTGGGACGCACTTAGGTGGGCGTGGTCGCACTTAATTTCCTGCAAACTCCGGAGCTGGTGGGGAAACAATTGTAAGCTCCGGAGCTGGCAGCCATTTGCTGCAGAGTTTAGGGGTAGTGTAAAAAGGGCCAAAGATGGCTTATAACTTTGCAACTCTGGTGTCTCAGTGCAAATCTATTCCATCCCACCATCCCACCAAAAAAACTTAAACCTATCAGGCCTTAGCAAAAAGAGATAACATTTACATAGATCTAAAATTGGCATACTAAAATCAAGATAATAAATACCGTACCTAAGTCATATTTGAATATAAAAGACAGGAGCATACTTTTTACGAGTAGAGACTCTTTTACAAGTTAAACAAAGAGAATGTTAAAAATATATTCTAAAAATGTAAGCGCTTATAGGACATGTATAAAAACAAAAGACAGAAAACACTTCTCTTAAAATATTATGAGTTCTGAAAATTAAAAATTGATGAAAGTAAAATACTTCAGTCAGCCTTTATAATACTGTCATTCAGCCAAGCCAGTGAAAATCTATGGGTAAAAATAACTCAGTGGTTTAGAGATCTGGAGCCAGAGGTGTGGAGCCTGGTTCCTCACTGGACCTCACTTGACAAGGGCTTGACCCAATGATCCATAAGGTCCCTTCTAGCTCTTCAGGTCTAAAATTTATTATTTTTATTGTTATTAAAATCCATTCCATTTCATGTCTTTTCTCTGTGCTGCTTTGTTACCTTCTGCCCCATGCCCTTCAGCAACGCTTGCCAGACATCATTTAAGCTCCTTAACAGGACATCTGTTTTCAATCATATTTAATACGGTACTCTTATTTGCCCTTTAACAATTACTGTATAAATAATTTCCATTCTCTTACCCAGTTTTTTTTTCCGTTTAGGAACTACTGAGCATGCAAGAGCAAAATAAGATCTCATAGACTTTACACACAATCAAATCCCATACATGCATACATGCATACATGCATACCTGCATACATACATACATACTCTATGACTATTTTCTGCAAATGTAGGAAATACTATGCAGTAGGACCCCCGTATCCACTGATTCATTATCCACTCATTTAGTTATCCACAGTTGGCAGAGGAAAAAAATAATTCAACAGCCACAAAGCAAGCTGTTGTCACAAACAGCAGCTGTAAAGCAAGCTATTGTCACAAATAGCATCTGTAAAGCAAGCTACTGTCACAAACAGTGGCCATAAAGCAAGTTACTGTCTCAAAACAGCAGTCATAAAGCAAGCTACTGTCAGGAAACAGCAGTTTGGGGGTGGGCGGGCAGGCATTCTCTCTTATCCACGGTTCTCATTATCCACAGGAAGGCCTGGAACCAATCCCAAGCAGATATCGGGGTCCCACTGTAATTGGAATCTTAGACCCTTTTTTCTAAGCAAATAAAACATAGAGTTCATAAATTTACTTTCCCCGAAAGATTGAGGTATAAGATTCCTTTTTCATTCACTCACCTTTCAAGTGTACAGTATTTATTTCCAAACAGGGTTATTTACTATACAGTAGGGCCCTGTTTACAGAAACTGGCATACATGCATGAAATATCTATAGCAGTGTTAGCTTATCAGTAACATTGTTCTCAGACTTGGCTGGAAACATTTTTGTTTTGTAAAGCGGCAGATTGCTTAGAAATGTAATATAAACTATTGTTCCGTGCTGTACTTTTAGATGGACTTTGGCTTTCAGGGCACTTTTTCCTTGCCATATTGACAACAGAATTTCTTACAGCAGTGGTCATCCTCTCTTTTTCACACACAAAAACACAAACTCACCCATGCTCAGAAATGTGCTGTGGGTGTACCAATATTTTAAAAAGTAGTTATATACAATTAATTCGTGGAGGCTATAAATAAAGCAGTAAATTTCTTATACAGTACAAGCTTATTTGTTTTATCCACCAAGATCTTAGAGATGAGAGGCGACTGAAACAAATAATTTGCATGAATACTACTGAAATTCCCACTTACAGAACGGACTGAGTTATAGTGTATCTCTACTGGTTGTGTGGGCCAATGGATTCTGAAATATTGTAGCGCTTTGCCTCTGAATCACTAATGCAGTTGTACCAGAAACACATTTCTGGTACTTTCTTATAGGGCCTCTGACTGGAGGCTTCTGTGAGTTGTAGTTCTCTTAACCAAATCTGCCAGACCTACAACCAAACACTTTCCAGATGTGTTATATCTCAACTGGCCATGCTGCTCAAGAAATTCTGAGAGTTATAGTCCTCTAACTACAACAGTTGGATGTCCAAAGTGGCAAGAGTTAGAAAGATGAAATTTTGCGAGGATACTACTGAGGCCCCACCTTAAATAATTTGCTATCTTCAGTCTCAACTAGCTGTGCAAGCTGGAGGATTCAGAGACTTGTAAAAGCTGGGCATGGGGAAGGTTGTGCTCCGACACATCTCCAGACGGCTGAGCGGGGAGGGAAATGTGTTTTTCTAATCCCTGAAACCTGGTAAAAGTTTATGAACTCTTTGAAAGAAAACAACACATCTCAGGGCATCATTTCTCCTCCCCCCCCCCAAGTGCATGCCCTGTGGTTCTGTGTAAGATGTAATTGTTTTTCAAATGAGAACTTCCCTCAGCATGTTCTGGAAACCTAAAAATAATATATGAGCAAGAACACTGCAGTTCACACAAGATGTAACACCATGAATCATACAGCTACTTTTATTGTATTTGCTATTGGCACAGCACGATCAGCACTGGAGGAAGATTCTGTTGCCAGGGATGGGAATATTTCCCATAAGACGGATCCATCTACAGTTTTTTTGTTTATAGAGAGAAAGAAGACACTATAAAGTGGTACTGTTGTTAAGCTTTTATATTTTCCACCAAATTTGCAGTCTCCTTCCACTCGCCCATTGTTAGTCAGCCTTCACGAATGGTGGCCTGATTTTGGGGGAGCGTTTTGCTTCTTCCTTTGTTTCGGCTACCCGCTCTCAAGTTGCCTCTGACTTATGGCAACCCTACGCATAAGGGACCTCCAAAATACCCTGCTTGGGTCTTCCAAACTCAAACCTGTGGCTTCCTTTAGGGAGTTAGTCCATTTTGTATTTAGTCTTTTCCTTTTGCCTTCCTTCTTTCTCCACGTTCTTGTCTTTCCCAAAGATGTGGTCCACATAGGGCAGGTTCAGTGTCCATCACCCACTTGTTTGTCTTTCTGGCAGTCTGCAAATCTCTCCTCTAGCACGTCTCAAACGAGTAATCCTTGCCCCCCTTATCCTCTAGGTTCCAACCAGCGACTGGTTGCTTTTCCGCGACGATTTCCCCACGAGACTTGGCAAATTCCCAGCGCATCTTTGCATTGTTTCCTCGGGGGTAAAATCCTACTGTGTTTTGCGAGCCCCTTTTGGGGTTACGCCGCGATCCTGAGCCAAGGGCGCATCCCGCTTGGAGAAAATGGAAGCAAACACCACGGCTCTTGCTTTCTTTTCTAGATCGGCATGTCGACCCCTTCCCCCGGGCAGTTCGGCATCCTACGCTCTTACCTGGTCCCAAGTGGGAGGCTAGGGTACCTTGCGCGCCCCTGGCCTCTTCTGAAGCCATCCCTGATCAACCAGAGGCGGCAGCGGCGCGTTCCCAAAGCGAGCACGGGGAAACTCCACAGCCCCACGGAGGCCCGGGACGTCTTTCCAGGCAGGAAGTGAACGAGCGTGGGAACTTTTTGTGGTCGTGGACTACAACCCCCAACATGCCATGAGAGTTGCGTCATCCTCCCCACCCCTCAAAAAAAAAAAGTAACACTAACAAGCTCTGGTAGGATACAGGGGCCAACATCCTGTTTCAGTCTAGCTAGCAAATAACGCTGCTGAATCCCCGAGGACGTGTTGACTCAACTCCTCTGCAAGTCCCATTGATTCAAATAGGCCTAACCCGAACTAGGGCTTTCTTTCACCTAGCTGGAAGTAGTATTTAAGTTGACTCGTTTGAATTCTGCAACCCCAATTGTTTCAATGTGACTACTTAGTTTTTTTGATGTTGAGCTAGTGCAATTCTTCCTCACTCTCTGCTATATAATAAATCTTAATTCCGGCTTGAGCTCAGATGTACTCTGCATATAAGTTAAATAGGCAAGGTGACAGTATACAGCCTTGTCGTACTCCTTTCCCGATTCTAAACCAGTCAGTTGTTCCATATCCAGTTCTGACGGTTGCTGCTTGTCCCACTTGCCATAGTTTGTTGTGGTCTACACAGTCGAAGGCTTCAATGAAGCAGAAGTAGATATTTTTCTGGAGCAGGAAATCCAGCTTGTAGTTCTGGAAGTTCTCTTTCCACATACTGCTGAAGCCTGCCTTGTAGAATTTTGAGCATAACCTTGGAGTGCAATAGTTGGAGCATTCTTTTTGGCGTTTCCTTTCTTTGGGATTGGAATGTAGACCCGATCTTTTCCAGTCCTCTGGCCACTGCTGGGTTTTCCAAATTTGCTGGCATATCTTATGCAGCACCTTTACAGCATTCTTTTAAGATTTTAAAGAGTTCAATTGGAAATGCCATCACCTCCACTGGCCTTGTTGTTTGCAATGCTTTCAGTCTGCTGAAGTTCTAGAATCCACATTCTGCAGCCTGCCTGTAGAATTGGCTTGCATGCAATGTGAAATGAAGTGCAATTCTGTGCAGTTGGAGCATTGAGTTTTGTTTTATGCCAGTTCCACTGCTTGTTCATCTTTGCTGCAGAGAACAGCAGTCCTCTTTTCCGTATTGTTGGTTGCCATCAGGCCTTTGTTGTTTGCATGCTTTCTAAGGCCCACTTGACTTCACTTTCTGATCATAATTCTTTCCAGCAGGAGAGGGAAAAGTTATTTTCCAGGCTTCTTATTTCCCACAAAATTTCAACAAACACTGCCACTGAACCTATTGATTAGGACTAGGTAGATATTCTAGAGTTATAATGGGGGGTGGGGGAGTAACTTTTCCCAAGATCTGGGTTCGAGATTAACCCGAGTCAAGACTTCCATCTGTTTTTGAAATATTTTTCGTCCCTGCTGTAAAGCTTCAAATGGGGGGGGGGGAACCATGCAGGAGTCTAGAACCTGTCCTAGGAAAACATCAGGAAGCAGGGCTTCAGCCCCTGTGAGATGAAAACTCAAGATATGCAGTTAAATGTGTTTGTGCAGTTAAGACTAGTTGTTGCCTTTGTTTTGGAGAAGTCTGTCAGGGTCTCCAGAGTACTGCTACTCAGACCACCCAGGGCTGTTTTTATTTATTTATTTACACATTTTTAGCTGTCCCATTACCAACAATATATTAAAACAACAATGAAAGGGTGTCCAAAATGCCACCAACTGCTGACCAGACCAGTTACAGAGAATATACAATTCTAGAGTGGTTGTCTGTTATAGTTTCAGGAGAAGTGTCCTTCTTTTGAATGTGTCTTCTGTACTCTGGGATGAGACAGACCCTGCCCCCCTTCTGTATGACAGCTCTTCAAATGCTTGAGAAGTGCTCCAGGCTCAACATGCTCAATTCTTTCACTCTTTCCCCAAAGGGCTTGGTCTCCACCCCTCGGATCGTCCTTGTGGTCCTTCTCTGAATCTGTTCCATTTTGTCAGCATCCTTCTTGAAGTGTGGTATCCAGAACTGGACAGTGTACACAGTACTCAAGGTGAGGCCTAACCAGTGCTGAAGAGAAGGACATGAGCATCTCACGGGATTTGGAAATTATATTTCTGTCAATGCCGAGTTTCCCAACCTTCCTAATGCCGCGACCCTTTCATACAGTGCCTCATGTTGTGGTGACCCCTTGCCCTGCTTGGAAGAGGCCACGAGCCCCCTTTGGCAGGCCACTGCCTCAGGGGCCATGGAGAATAACCCCTCTACAGGCACCCTCAGCCAATCACAGCCTCTGGTGCCGCCATTGACTGACATCCCCTCCAACCTATCAAGCTGTAACTCACTCTTCCCCCCTCCTCCCCCAGACCCAAGGTTTGTGCCTTTTTCTTCACTGGCTCATGGCATCCCCTGTGTTAATGAAACCTAAAATAGCATTTGCCTTTTTTGAGTGACTGCATCACAGTTGGCTTCTATTCAGCTTATGATCTACAAGAATTTCAGGATCCTTCTCACCTGTAGTTTTTCAGAAAGGAGGCTAAGCATTCATCTCTCCCTGCACTGCTAGCTTTCAATTTGTGTGCCTTTTCAAAAATAACAATGAAGAGCCAACATGCTCTTAAAGCTCTACCACCTTATTTTGCTCAATTTTTTAAATAAGCCATGGAGCCAAAAGGCACGCATGTTGTGTCCTGTACCGTTTATGACCTAGGCTTCAATATATTTCTAATTCAAAAGTAATTTCTGCAATCATTTAGGGATTTACAGCATATCCTGCCAAACCCAAGGATGAAAATAAAAGGGGGAAACGAGATTACAGATTTGATCGTTTTCGAAATTTTTGAGCCAGTGTCAACAAGGGCCAACTCCACTGAACCAAAGAATGGAACTGAAATAGATTTAGTACTAGTACAGATTGTCAACCATTGTGTTCCAAGATGTCTTTGTTTCTGGTCTATTATGTTTCTTTTTATCCAAGGTCTTCCCTACAATAAAGCCTAAAAGAAATATACAGGTCCTGCAAAGCCAGTGCAGTAGGATAAATTCTGTACTTCAGAGGTGAAGAACTGTTCACAAGCTTCTGAAGTCACCTGAATTGAGCTTTTGTATGGAAAACAGTTGAATTTCCCATTCCCCCAACACCCTCCCTTCTCCTCTCCAAAAACAACTCCTGAACTTGTGAACTCATTTATTATTTCCACACAGCAACAAAAACAACCAGACAAAAGTTTAACAGCAGAGTTAAACAATTAAAACCAATCATAAAGATGTATCAAACTTTTTTCTTTTTTTAAAAAAAATTATAAAATGGAAAGGTAGATTTCCTTTTTTCAAAAAACAAAACACCCCAAGAAACCCGCAGGAACTACTGCAAAAGGGGTGAGGGTGACAATTGCATAGAACAGCCAGATATGAATAAACATCACCACTAGGACCGCTGTCCTCAAATACAGCCAGAAGTGATTGGTGTTTGCTCTGTCTTTTACAGCTGGGATTCAACACCACTGATTGTGAATCAAGACTGTGGCTTACTTACCACTTACCACAGACTCCAGAAATGTGCTACGAAGCTCATTTATGAGTAAAACAGTACAGTATCTTGTAAAAAGACAGTATTCTTGAGCAGGCAAGCCTGGTGACACAGTGTTGAGCCCTTGCTATTACCTTATTCAGATCATCCCTAGGAATTCTTTTTAAACCAGGAGCAGGCCAAGTGATGTTGGTGGACTACAATTCCCAGCATTCCTCACCACTGGGAATGCTGGCTAGGTCTGCTGGGAGTTGTAGTCCAAAACATCTGGAAAGCCACATTTTGCCTCCCTCTCCAGCTTTCACAGGTAACCATTTCTTTATTTCATCCCCTCTTAAGTATTATTGGCTGTGGCCAAATGCCCAGGTCAGCCTGAAGGAAAAATACAGACAAAGTGGCTGCTAAGCAACCATCGTGATATAAGTTCACGGTTGCTAAGCAGCGCTGTCAATATACTGCTTCTCTTGACCACTCCTTAATCTGCAAGGAGCTTTTTGATGAAAGGTCATTCCCCTTCCACAGAGCAGAAGCTTTTTTGCACGAAGGACATGAGGCAAATGGCGAGCGCTGTGTGATTAATCCCTAGCTGCATTTTGGGAATTTGCCATTCTAGCAGAGCAGCTTGGATATTCAGCACCTTTTCCAATTTTATGGGATGGGCACCCTGAGAGCACCTTTCAAGAGCTGCTCGCCACCCCTCGGGCCTTTGGCACTTGTCCCAAAAGACACACCGAGCTGAGTGACAAGACAGCAGCAGAAGATGCTGGTGAATAAAAAACATGGGCCTTTTTCCAACACAGACACCCATACACCACTTGGGAAAGGTCAATAAATAGTCTGTGGGAGCAATTGCTGGTGGATGTGGCCTGGAGGCGGAAGGAACAGGAACAAGGACATCTACCTAGAGGGCTAGAGAAGGTGCAAATCTGGGACAAAATGGATGGAAACAAAAATCCGGAAGCAATCCCAAAGTTAAGGGGTTACTTCCTATCCAGGCCACCCAGCTGCACCACAAAAGCCATGGCGTCGTAAAATATGCCTCAGTGAGATGATCCCAGTTGTCTGTGAAGGACCTCAGGAAACTTTCCCTCAGTTCCGAGCTAGTTCAATCAATCGCACCATACCCCAAAGCCAGGAACCAGCAATGGCGGGAAGGAGATAAAATAAAATCACAGTTCAAAGTCCGAAAGTAATGAAAAACCCAAGATACTTTAATGCTACTGGAAGAGCTCCCCTGCGTCTGGCTCAGTAAATGGTCACTCCCAGATTTTGATTCATACATTTTTTGACTTCACGAGCATTATGAACATTTGTTGTGTGGAGAAAAAGATTTCAAGGAATGAAAAGCCCCATTCCCAGCCCACCGAGACATAGACTCTTGTTCTTTAGGACTCCGTTTGAAACAACTCACATTTCCCCCTGCTTTTCCTAAGCCCCACCCCACCCCTTGATGACACCCTACTCCCTTTTAAACTGAACCCCTGAGGTAAAAAAAAAATCTCCCCTATATATTGATTTAACTCATTCCCACTGGATTTTGTGCCCCAAATCTCCATTTTCAATCCCACTGTTCTGTCCATACAGGTTAATCCCATGAGAACTGATTGAATCATTATGTCTGGGTGAAGGGGCGTTCACAGTTGTCAAGGAAGATTTGAGTGGGCCTGCCCTGGTACGGCGGCCAAATAAGAGGTTTTCATTTGGCAAGAGGCAAAACTTCAAAGATAAGACAAGGACTGGGATACATGTGATCTTCCAAATGTTGCCTGACCACAACTCCCATCAGCCTTCTACTAGTTATGTTAGGTAGGCCTGCTGGAACCTGAAGTCTGTCAACATATAAAGGTCACACATGCCACGTGCCATAATGAGACAGCCACTAGAGCCCTATTCTCAACACCTTCTTTCGAGGCCTCGTTTATTTTGGACTACAGCTCCCAGAATCCCTACTGCAACCCACAAAGCAGCTTTCCCAAGCCATGTTTCTCCCTCTACCTTTCCATGGCTTCCTCTTCTCATCTTTGCTCCCCTCCACCACCACCTTTCGTCTCTGTGCCCTGAGTTACAAGAACAACCCTTTGCTAAATCTGGGATACTATTTCATTGTCAGATTTGACAGCCCCCGGTTCAAACTCCCCACCCCACCCCGCCCATGATAATTCAGTCTAGTGCTGATTTCAGTTGTACAGGAGGCTAAACTACTTCAGCTTGCCAACTGGGCCTCAGTTTTTGCCACAGTGTTGCTTTAAAATGGGCCTACTGCCTCCATCTTCCTTCAGTCGCAACAGATACCATATCTCTGCTGACACACCAAGGAAGACAATAAGGGGGCAGGGGGGGGGACACACCAATGGTCAGCATTGGGTGGAAGTACTAAGGGAGGCAAGAACAAGGCATCTAATGGCACTTGAGAGGTTACAAGCGGGAACTGAAAGCCGCAGCCCCTTCAACTGAGGAAAGTTTTCAAGCACCAGTTGGTAGAAAAGCCAAGCCATACACTTCTAAGGTGCAGGCCTTCAGTAGGTACATGACTACTTCTGACTGCAGATTCTGCACCCAGCAAGCAGGTACATGCATGTTTCAGTTGGCTGGGTTCTGCGTTTAACGGTCAGAATGAGGTGAAAGGAAAAAGGAGAAACAGGTGAAGCCCTTTTTTGAGAGAGCCCAAGGCCCCAACTATTCTTCCATCCCCGTCAATTATTAGGTGTTTCCATTCTGGAACACGGTTTGGAGACAGTAGGTTTGATAGAATTTATTATTATTATGGCTGATGAGGCTCAAGAGCCACTTGGGGAACAATTAATCCAGGGAAACGTCAGAATCAAGTGAGTTGAAGAATCTCCACAGAACACATAAGAAGCCAAACACACAGTCTGCCCCCAGTTTTAAACCACCAAAGCTTTCAAGGCAGCTGAGAGGTTCAACTTCATCAAAACAAAACAAAAAAGCTGAGGAACATTCCATCTCTTTACACCCTCTTGCCATGTCTCCTGTTCTTTCTGAAGAGCCTCTGCCTTTAGAAAGACACTGTCTACAATTTGTCTACATTTTCCCACCAGGAACAGGTGATCAATAAGAGCAACCATTTGTCTCTAGACCATTATCTGGAAGTAAATCATGGAAATGAAATTCCCAATTTACAGTTCAGCAGTTTCTTTTTAAAAACAAAACAAAAGCAACGCCACAACACGCATACTACCGCCACTTTGCCACAGAAGATCTGCCTGAATTCATATTTTCAGCTGTGTCCAGACTTGCCCTCTGTTTAAAACAAACAAATAAAAAATGAAACAAAAGGATTCGCCACTTGACACCCAAATTCTTGTCTCCTGCTCAGACAACAGCCCTGGCGCTAGACAGGGAAGCGTGCTTGGTTTTCCTCCTGAGGAATTCTGAATCCGTACTTTTTTGAGATCTCCAGCATTTGTGTTCAGCAGGGAGAGAGAGAGAACAGATTAAAGGGGGAAATGATTATGTCTGAATCCATCTACTAAATGGAAAACAGTGGGCCAAATGCCCAGTCACTGGTGGGGAAGGAACTGGGAGTCGTCTTCCAGCAAGCTATATGTACATTCTGCAGTACTAAAATCCTTTCTGCAAATAGGACCAAAGTCCTCACATCCTTCAACTTGTTCTCTTCTGCTTTTCTTAGACAAGGCCTTGAAAAGTTCGGTGTCCTCTTAACTTCTCATCCCCAAGGCACAGATGGGGAAAACCCAAGCTAAGGAACATGCACTTACTGAAAAAAAGTGTGCACTTTTCTTTTTCCTTTTAAAAAAAAGGCACCATGACAAAGAGTATCAGAAAAAAACTCCCCAGTCGAGGGCTAAAAAAAAAAAAAATTCTAGCACATTTTTGTCCTTCATCAGGAATATTGGGAGAACCTGCCCCCCATTTTGTTCCCCAGTAAAATGAAAATGTCCCTCCTCCCTGGAGGGGGCTGAGGATTAAGACATTTTCCAGAAGGTCAATGAGGCAGTCAAGACACCGGCAGCAAATACAGCAATGGTTTGCCAAGTAGGGGTGCCAAAGTAGGACAAGAGGCCTTCCTGGAAGGGAAAGAAAAAAAACAAAGGTGAAAGGACAGAGATAAATGAGACTGTAGAAGATTTGCTGCGCCCTGTTGGTTAAATACCTGCTTATGGCCTCAGCACCATTTCATACCCCATCCTGTTCCCATTTCAGTTGTGAAAATTAAGAATGCCGGACAGAAAAATACAAGAATGCATTCCCGACAGAACAGAACTCAGAGCTTATTCTGATTCCTTATGATTTTACAGGGTCTGTAAACTGATCACACCCACATGTTATAATGATCCTCAGTGTGCGTTTGTTGAAATCTGGCTTTTTTTGATGTGCAAAATCATCTTCAACTGTGGTTAAGAATCCATGGTCTCCATGTATAGTTCGCTCCTGGCTTTTAAACTCCGGTTTGTTTAAACCATAATTTTTCAAGGTGTCTGAAACCACAACAGTGGCTTATATCCCCGGCTGCTGACTATAAAGCACAAAGAAAGGAGGAGGGAGGGAAAGGCTCCTAACAACTTCATGATTCTATAAGGAAGCATGTATATGTGGCCACTTTGTGCTTTCCTACTGTTTTCTCTGTCTTTCTCGTAATTGTATGAGCTTTCCTTAACCTTGTATAAATTAATTCATTCCAAATGAAATTATGTTAAGCAAATTTTCCTTTATACAAATTTCCCATAGGAATGCATTGAAAACAGTAATCCCTAATTGTGGCCATTTTTATGTTGTACGGATTCGCCCCATAGACAATTCTGTTAAGTAAATTTCCTCTATCTCTGGAATTTTTTATGTTGTACAGATTTTATGTTATACAAACCGTTTGTTATATGAGGGTCCACTGTACTGTACTTACTTCTCCAACTATAGCAGGAGTTCCCAAATGTCATTCCATGGACATTGCAGGACTTTCTGCAGTGGAGCAGGGAGATGGACTTGACGGCCTTGTAGGCCCCTTCCAATGTCACTATTCTATGATTCAACTCCCAGAAAGGTCCCATGGACAACTGCTTAGATATTCTACCATTTGTAGACAAGTGACAATGGATGGCCCAAGACTGGGAATGATTGATCTTGAGCAATGGTTCCTAACCTTGCGCCTCTAGACCTTCTTGGAGTTCAATTCCCAAAAGCCCTTGCCAGCACAGCTTAATGGTGAAGTCTTCTGGGAATTGCAGTCCAAGAGCGGCTAAGGACCCAAAGTTGAGAATGATTGACACAGAACATTTCTAAGACTGAAAGAGCCAGCAATCAACTCACCCATCCGCCCTGGGCTTGAATCCAGGCCAGGACATTATTCTGGATGTACTCCATGGTCCAGCTGATGATGGTCCTCATGAGTGCTGGTAGTTTAGTGCAAACTGCCTGTCCGTGGGCAAGGGGGAAGGATAACAAATGGGAGGCAAGAGATATCTGTTACCAGATGCATTCCAAGCAAACGTGAGACCAAGAGGAGGAAAAACATCCTCACCTTCAAGACTAACTTGCATGCGAAGTAGAACAAAGCCACCACTCGGCCCCAGTTGAAGGTCCCGTCAGAGAACATCTCAGCAGCCACTCGGAAAAATACCTCCTTGGGGGGATACATCTGGACTTGCTCTATCATCCTGCAGAGGACAGCAACAAAAAGAAACCAAGAGTAGACCATGATCTTGGGAAAGTTTTGTCTTTGGTCTATAATTCCACCAATCCTCCAGCCAGTATGTGCCACAGCAATAGTAACCACTTTACCCAGATGAGAGCCTGGTGTCTGCACCAGCAGAAATTTATCCTGCAGACCAACCAATATGGATACAGGCCGAAAGAAAGCAAATAATATCTAAGCTGTCCAATGGACAGAGGGAAAAAGGGAGAAAAAAATCAAGAGTTCCAGCAGACCATTGGGAATTCAGTTCCTTTGGGTTCCACCTCTCCCAGCCATCACCCAGCAGCTATTCTACCCGATAGAGGAACCTCATAACATTAAAAGGTACAACTTTTCTTATTTTACTTTTCTCTCTCTCCTACTTTCTTTCATGCCACATTCTTTATTAGCCTCTAAAACTGAGAACAGGGACTCCTTCGTGTTTCTGTACTCATACGTAATCCTTTCTGAAAGCCTTTCCCAGTGCATTATAGGTGAAAGCAAAATAAAAGTAAAATGGTTTTTAAAAAGGCAAAAACTTAAAGACAAACTTCTAAGCTTTTAAATGTGAGTTTTAATGAACAAGTCCACTCCATCAAACCAATGTAGACAAAGGTAGAGTAGGATCCCTGTATCCACTGATTCATTAACTACTGATTCAGTTATCCACGGTTGGCAGAAGAAAATATTAAATAAATAATGTAGCAGCTGCAAAGCAAGCTACTGACACAAACAGCAGGATTTGGTTTTTTTGGGGGGAGGGGTTGTGTTCTCTCCTATCCACGGTTTTTGTTATTCACGGGAAAGCCTAGAACCAATCCCCATGTGGATACCGGGGTCCTATTGTATAATGCATATAAACAATTCTCCCAGTAAGCCTAAGCAAGGAGGCCAAGTCAAACAATGCAGATGGGAGTACTGTAATACTTGGCAATTAACTGATGAAACTAATTCTACCTCAGTTTTTAACAGAAATTAAATGCTTACATCGATCATCCAGAGGACCAGCCAGTGATGATATAAGGCAAGTGCATATGGTTGGGACAATTTTGATGTGGTTTTAAAAACATATTAGTATTTATGTGTTGCTTTTAGTCTACCTACATAATTTTAATTAGTGCTTGTAAAAGTTACATTTTTAGGCTAGACTACAAAGTGGCAACGCAGTCTGACACATCCTGTAAACTTTATCTCACAAAAGTAAATTTCTAGGCCTGTTTTTGATGAAAAGGTAGGGTATCTATCTTCTAAGGAATTACAGTAATGCCTTGAATTACGAATGCCTTGAACAATGAAAAACTTGAATTGTGAAAGGAGATTTGCTGCTACAGGGAAATCCCCAATTGTAAAAAAAAAAAGGTGGGGTTTTTCTTGAGAAACAACAAAAAAATTAATTAATAGTTATTTGAGGCATTCGTACAGGAAACCTACCCCGACACAGCAAAGCAGGGGAAGAGCTTCCCTTCTTTGCTGGTTTCGTGGGAAAGCCCCTCAGTTAACTGGCAGCCAAACTGTCAAAACCACCTGGCTGAGGGTGCTGTGGCCAGGAGAAATTCAAAAGCCTGCCCTTCCATCCTGGCTGAGATCGGGCAGACCCAATCTTGGCTGCACCATTCTCAGCCAGGGGAGGATCAGGGGGGGGGTGACTTCACCACCTGCCTGATCCTCCCCTGGCTGACATCTGCCTGCTGAAGGAAAAAACACTATGGCTGCCGGACTGTAAAAACCACAGCTAGGGATGGGCACGAAACGAAAAACAAAATGCTGTTTTGCTGCTTCATTACGTAACGAAACAAAACAAAACGAGGAAGCAGCTTTCGTTACAGATGAAACGAAACGAATTTCCCCCCAAAAAATTCATATGAAACAGAATGAAACAAAATGCGGCGGCGGCGGGGGGAACAACGACACACAAAACGGAACAAAACACAGCTTTTCCATTTCGTGCCCACCCCTAATCACAGCCAACAGCCAGGTGATTTTGACAGTCCGGCTGCCGGTTGACTGAGGGACTTTCCCACCAACCCAGCAAAGGAGGGAAGCTTTTCCCCTGCTTTGCCATGTCGGGGCAGGCTTCCCATGGGGATGCATTGGAAGTCTATTGTAATCTGTTTCCCTTTAGAATGGATTAATCGGTTTTCAATGCATTCCTACAAGATACCGTTGGAATGGATTGGTTTCGTAATTCAAGGCATCACTGTATTGCTGTGGCTTCTCATTCCTGACGGATGATCAAACGTACCTCTGCAATTCCATGTTTCCATCGAGCTCATCTCCAATCCGGCGCAAGCACTCACTTAGTCTCTTGGTGCTGGGGTCACAATCCTGAGCCTCTAAGCTTCCAAGCTCAGCCATCGCCACCTCAATACGTTCGGAGTCTCCACTGCATTGCACCCGGTCCCTGATAAAGCTGCCACGGGGGAAACAAGAATGCGGCACAGAGAGAGATAATAGATAAATCCTTCAGGGAGAGATCAAACCCCAGCCCTAGCACTCTACAGTTCCTCACTGTGGAGGAATTTCCTCATCCCAGCCGAGGGAATGCTGGCAGAAATGAAAACTTCACTTTTTAAGACAACCGCTTCCTAACCTCTCCAGTCCTTGTGGCCTTTAGGCATGCTGATTGCAATTAGGGATGGGCATTTCGTTTCGGAACCAGCAGGTTACGAAACAAACCACGTGAGCCCAGGTGGTGCTCGGAACCAGCTGATACATGCAGATCCAATTGCTTTACCTTTCTCTCTGCCAGCATGGAGCTCAGCTGCAATGAGGAAGCACGCTGCGACATCATCTTTCCTGCTCCATGCTGCTAGCCAATCAGAGAGGGAGGCGGGATGCCTGTCTCTGCACAGATCCTGATTGGCCAGCATCACAGATCAAGCACAGATGATGTCACAGCATGCTTCCTCACTGGATTGTAACCCTTCGCGAGACAGAGGAAGGTAAAGCAACTGGATCTGCGTGTATCAGCCGGTTCCAAGGACCACCTGGGCTCGCGTGGTTCGTTTCTTAACCTACTGGTTCCGAAACGAAATGCCCATCCCTAGTTGGAGCATTCTGGCAGCTGCTGTCCAAAACAGTAATTTTCTCTAAGTTTGGAACACTAGCCTCTAGTCCTTGAAGACACACTCACCCCTTCAGGAGCTCTGTCCCAGTCTGAAGGATCTGGTCCGAACTGGTGCCTGGAAGGGAAAAGAAGAATCAAATGAAAATAGTCCAAAAAGATAACAAGAAAAGAGAAAATAGTTATGGCTAGAAGGCAAGCCCCGCTGATTCAGGTTATGATAGCCTCCTGTCTTGCTGGCCACAGTGGCAGTCGAGAGGTTCAAAGGATACCTGCTAAGAAGACACAAGCACATCAGCCCTGCCCCGTGATTCCTAGGTAACTGGCAATCAGTGGCATGGGTTCTTTAGTGATCAAGGTCCCATTCCAGTTCACAGACATTGAGCTTCCAAGAACCAATCCATCTGCCCTTAACGCTGTCACCACATTTTAGAGGAGTGAATTGTACACATTTGCAAAACATGTCATGGGGAACCTGCCACTCTCCAGATGGTGCTGGATTCCCACTGCTTTTAACCATAGATAAGCATGAGGGCATAACAGTAGTTCATCAACATGTTCAGAATCCCAGATTTCCCAACTCTAACATGATATGAAGACATGCTTTCTTTCTTTCTTTTTGACTCACCTCTGAACCTTGTATTTTCCTAAGTAAAAAGGTAAAGGGTGAAGGTTCCCCCTGCACATGCGTGGTAGTCGTGTCTGACTCTAGGGGCAGTGCTCATCATATTCAAGCCAAAGAGCAAGTGTTGTACAAGTCCATGGTCATGTGGCCAGCGTGGCTGTATGGAAACACTGTTTACCTTCCTGATTTTTACAGCAGTACTTATTTATCTACTTGCACTTACATGCTTTTGAACTTCCCCCCTTTTCTGGAACTCCAATTCTGTATGGGTCTACTCAGATGTAAGCTTTCACAGGGCTTATCATTATGTTTTCTAGTAAGCATGAACATGTGGCCTCAGATGTTGACAATCTGTAATTTTTATTACCCTTCTGTATAGGTTATGCTGGTTATTTGTCTTATTGATAGGGTACCTTTCTCCTGAAAAGGGAATCCAAAAGGACTCACAATATGAAAAGAACAGAATTTAAAACACAAGTTAAAGCATTATAAAAACAAGTAAACTATACACTAATTAGAAAACAACTGAACAATTAAAAGCAGGTCAACATTCTTAATAATGTATTCTTGAAGGCTTTAATGGCCAGGATCTGATAGCTGTTATGAGTTTTTTGGGCTGTTTGGCCATGTTCTGGAAGTTTTCTTTTCCTGACGTTTCGCCAGCTTCTGTAGCTAGCATCTTCAGAGAGTAAAGAGCTCAGGGAGCTAGCTCCTTGTCCTCTGAAGATGCCAGCCACAGAGATTGGTGAAACATCAGGAAGCAAAACTTCCAGAACACGGACAAACAGCCCAAAAAACTCACAACAGTTGTCTCTTAATAATGGCAATTATGATTGCTAAAAGCCTGCCAATCTTCAGCTGTCAGAGGAAGGATAAAATGGAAGGGACCAACCTAACATCCCAAGGGAGAGCATCACCCATGCCTGCACTGGCAATGGGACTGGGAGAAGGGCCTCCTCTGATAATCTTAAACGCTGAGAAGGCTCAAATGGGGAGTCAGGGTCCTTCAGGTAGCCTGGACCAAAGTGCTTTATAGGTTAGGGCCAAACCTAAAACTAGCTTAAAGCTATCCTAATAGGATCTTTGAGATAAGTGAAAAATTAGACATGTGTTTATGTGTATGTCTCTGCCATCCAGAAAAATACACCCATACCAAGCCAAAGACCTAGATTTCAGCTACTTTCTCCACAATGCAACCACACCTCATTTCTCATACAGTACAAATGAGAAAAACAGTACTGCCCTGACGTCGTCTGAATGTAATGGCTAGCGATTCTCACTATCAGCCACGCTGGCTAGGGATGATGACACGGGCACCCCAACAACTTCTGGGGAGCCCCCCCCCTTTTGTGAACCAGGAACCTGGTGTCTTCTTGACAGAGAGAAGACAGAGACTCATCAACTTGCCCTCCACCACCTCTGAAACATGAACTTCTGTTTCATTTCTCCCCTATAGTCCCCTTTCCTGGCAGTGTGATACTACTGTTGTGACTGATCATTCACCTTGCTAGTTTTGCAACTCTTACTACTAATAATCTTGGCACTGGCAAAAAACAAATATGGGTTGAGAAGTAAAAGCATCCTGTCCAAGGTCAGCATGTTACACCCACAGCATGAAAGCACCTCAGGGTAGCCTTCCATTGGACTGTTGCTGTTTTCCTAACTGGCACATGCCAAAGGTACAGACTAACCTTCAGATGCTGGTCAAACTAGGGGCAGGAGCACCTTTTTTGCCCAAACTGGTCAAACTGATGCCTCACCCTTTCCTCCTGTAAAGTTTTTCAGTACAGTGGAACCTTGACTTACATACTGCTTGACTTGCATCATATTTGACTTGCAGCAAGAAGGGGCCTGTTTGACTTGAGTCGCAGGCTTTGACTTACATCTCGGAGCCCCAGCGCAAGGCACCGGAATCGGGTGGCAGCCACAACCCAGCATCGCGGCGGCTGCCTCCAAACTGCTCCTGCCTTCTTCCCCTCCTCCGGCAGCGGCGGCTTCGGTGAGACCAGCTCAGAGCACCTGGAGCTGGTCCTCAGCCTTACCGAAGCCGCCGCTGCTGCTGGAGGAGAAGAAGGGCCGGGAGCTCGGGGCTGGCCTCGCTGGTTAGACAGTCGGCTCAGTCTTGTAAAAAATCTGGCTGCAGAAGTCTGGTCCACAATGGAAGCGTTTTAGTTGGGGAGCTGTAAAGTTGTGGGACTCTAATGGTAAGCATAGAGTTGTTCAGAACTTGGAACGTCCGGTTAAAAATCAGTAAAACTTAAATGTTAGACATTGGTGCTATGAACATTAAAAGTGGAGACATATAACTTGTGGACTATAATTCCACTGCCTCCTCCTCTCTTTGAAGAGACGTTTCATTTACATCCCCGGAAGGAATCTCCTATCCCAGTCAAATTTGTGTTAAATTGCTGTTTTCGGGGGTCTTTTTCATCATCTGGAATGGATTAATCCGCTTTCCCATTACTTTCTATGGGAAACATTCGTTAGACTTAAGTCATGCTCGACTTAAGTCTAGACCACTGGAACGGATTAATGATGTAAGTCAAGGTTCCACTGTACTGAGGAAAGGTTTTTTCACCTGGAGTTTCCTCTACGGTGTTGCAGATACAATGCTGGAGGGAGATGTGAAAGATCCAGATTCTCAAACCGTAAAACTCACTGAATTACTTTAGACCAGTCACTCTAGAACTTAGAAAAGTTACTTGCTATGATCACAACTCTGTTTGGAAGTAGTTCAAAAAGAGGAAATATCTGTGAGTCACTCTTTCTCACCTATCTCATATAGTTGTTGTAGGAGATAGTACTGAAGAGACGAGAAACGAAAGCTAAAAATAATAATGAAATAAGTGTTTGCCTTCCAACCAGGACAGCAAAGAGGGGGGCCAATTAAATGTATTTTCTTATGACCGCTCAGCCTATGAGGGCCCTCCATGCAATACAAAACCAGAAACAATTTGAAAACCAATGGCAAAAGCCAGCATTCTTTAAAAAGAGGCCAATTGCTCTAAAATAGCAACAATCCTAGAACTGCCAGCCAAGCTGGCTAGTGATGAAACAAGCTCCTAGCCTCTGACTCTTCAGGCAGTATCTAAACCACTGAACTATCCAACACTTTGTCACCATCAATCACCATCATAATATGCCATCTAGTCAATACTGACATTTATCACATTTGCAGAGAAGATAAATATGAAAGAAGACACTCTTGCCTGCCTGGTACAAGCACAAGCTCTTAAGGGGATGGAGCAAACTTCATGCACCTTCTATGTAATATTTAAAGTACAGTATTAAGCATCTTCATTCCAACCCCTTCCCCAAACAGCCTAAGTTATGCGTAGATGCATTTCCTGCACATTCATGTCTCACTGCCTCCTCCTCCACTCTGCACTAAATTTAGATTATAAATGTCTAGGAAGCAGCACTTTGCTTGTTGACATGGACATTCATTTGTGCTATCTTTTGGTAGTCATGAGTGACTAAGGCTACCTTGTCAGTATCTAGTTCCTTTCTCATGCCATATCAGTTGATAGCTGTGGTTTGAAAATTAGTCCCTACTTCCTATTATGTGCCATCAACTTGCCCTCAACCCCATGAACAAGCGATCTGCAAAATGTCCTGTCCTCAACAGCTCAGCTTTTGCAAACTCAAGCTTGATGGTTCCTTTAGGGAGCCTATCCATCTTTTATCTGGTCTTCTTCCTACCTTTCACCTCTCCCAGCATTACCAGGGCCCTTCATGCTGTGCCCATACTATCTCAATGACAGAGAAGTAGCTTCGCTTCCTGTACGTTGTTCTTAAAAGCACTTGTCTGTATCTCCTCTTGTAATAATTTTAATGTTATGAATCTTTTGCTGTTTCTGCAGACACCCCCCAAGTCTTACCCTAGAAGTTATTGGGTGATTCAGTTTTTTTTGAAAAAGATAAAAATAAAAAATTCACCTGTAACATTTCAGTTATAAAATGGCATCTTCTGAAGGCTTGTCTGCTGTTTTGACTGTACTACCTTTCAAGCACCACTTTAAATACATTATATGTTTTAGGCATTAGAATCTTGGTAACCGTTTCAATATCAGTTTTTAATAATGTAATCAAGTGTTTTCTTGTTTCGGTATTTCAACTGCAATAACAACCGTGGTGTCATTTTACCAAAGGACAGTGTTTTAAAACAAAACAAAGGAACTTGTACCCTCAAAGTCTGCATAACCACAACTATCCAGCAGTCGGGGGATACCCCTCCAACGGGAAGGGGGGGAGAGAGAAAGAGGCAAACAGCAGGTGGGATTTCTGAAGCTCTGTTTTGAGCCAGTCTCTTTCAGTCGCATCATCCACCTGAAAAAAAAGGATGATGGGTGGGTGGGATGATGCTACAGACAAGGAAAGATAGTTACGCGCCTTCCAAGTCCTTGGGGCAAGAGGGCAGCAGTAACGTGATTTGGAAGGGGGGGGGGAAAACCACGCACACACCCAGTGCACCGTTTCATGCTCAGGCATGCCCGCCCGCCCGCTCCCGAGGTCCCCGCCTCTCGACCACCCTGGGAAGCAAAAGGTGCATCCTCTCCCAGGCAAGGAGGAACCCTTGACTTCCCGGGGCTTACTCCAGAGTAGACGTGCGAAGGAGAGCGCAGCAGGTGGCCTTAAAATTCTGATCCCCTGAAGCTCCTCCGGGTTTCCCCCCCCCCCCCCCCCGCTCCCTCCCCATCAATGGAAAAGAGGTCCTTCCCCACCCCACCCCCCATTGCTCCTATCTCACCCCTCGGGGTGTTGTTGCCCCTTCCCTTGGCTGCCTCCTCCTCCTCCTCCTCCTCCCGCCAGCAAACCTTACCCGTCCGACGCGGCGGGGGCTCCGACTCCCGCGATCTGCCAGGGCCCCCCCTCGCCGCCGCCGCCATCTCGCCGCCGCCGCCGCCACTGCCCAGCAAGGCAACAGCAAAGCCAAGGCGCGCTCCTGCTTCTGTCTCTCCTCCCAGCCTTGCCGCCTCCGCCGCCTCCGCCTCCAGCCCGACCCGAAGCCGGCCCGGCGAAGTCCAATGTCTCTCCACGCCACGTGACCGTGACTCGCGGCAGCAGCGCGGCGGCGGCGGCGGCGGAGAAGGGATCGAGCCCGCGCGACAGAATGAAAATAATAAGACCGGGAGAAAAGGGGTGGGGGAAGAGGCGCCCACTGCCAGTCACGTGACGAAAAGTGGCAACACCAACGAGGCAGCCATGCCAGACGGGCACACCTCGAGCCCTTTCGGCACGGCCGTTCGAAAAGCGTGAGTCTATGGTTGCCACTACTAGGCGAAGGGGAAAACTCCGCCTCCCGTCAGAGGGCGTGGCTTCGATGCCTTTGGCCGGCCGCGGACAAAAAAAAAGGGGAGGGTGAAATGGCGTTTCCCGCCTGGAGGGGGCGGTAGAGACAAGTAGCTTGGTTTTATCGCTTCAGCCACGCGGCGCCAAGCCGCTTCAATAGATTCTTACGTATTTCTTTGAACTTACAGGTTTGCGGTCCCCTCTTTATACCAGATAAGCATCCCAGAATGTTTCTTGTTTTTGTTTCTGCTATCCAGCATTATGCTTACCAGCCTCTTGATCCAGATTTTGAATTTTGGGATTGGTACTTCGTTGTTTTTTGAATTCCTTCAAGGGGGTCAACTAGAACTGGCTACCTTTCCGGAGGAAATCAATGAAATTCACAAACTGAGCAAGATGGGTCTACGTCGTTCCAGTTTGTGAGACAAGGCGCCTTACAGCAATGAGAGACAAAGTTTGGTCCCCCCCCCCCCGCCCCAAGATTTAAGACAGTTCAACTAAAAGCAGTTGTTTCTATCAAATAGCTTTTATTGTACAGAAAGAAGAAAACATTATCTTTGACCAGCCTGTTGATCTGCTGAAGATGGGACCACAAGTTGTACTTCCCTTTTCTCTTCTAGTCAACCCCACCACCCTAACTGTGGAGATTACCACTTTCCAATTTGACCCACATTAACAGATGACCCAGAAACAAAATACTGTACATATCCTTTATCCAGTTCATTTACTGAACTATTAATATTCACATATTGTTTAATAATTCCCCATGGAGAATATTATAAATACAGCCTGCTGACTGCTACTTGGATGGTTCAGCATTTTCTAAACTTAAGACAGTCTACTTGAACAATGGGGAGAAAAAAGCATTTGGCACAGGCTGCTCTCACAATAATACCAAGGCAGAGTTGCCAGCTTTATTCTACATAAAACCAGAGATTTGCACTCCTAAGCAAGCTGCCCAGAGGTGCAGATTTTCTGAAGTCCTGCCTCCCAGACGAGTCTGTGAATTCAGAGGCTTTCTTAACACCACTGTCAAGTCCTTGAAGATGCTGGTTTCAAGTTCCAGCAAATTGCAAGCAACTGTGTGCCTGGATGATTTCTTCTGGCACAAGGCCGCCGCAGGAGAGATGTAGGGGTATTCCTGTCACTACAGCTGTTCACTCGCCAGGTCATGACACCACCACCAGTTATTAGTACCGTATGTTGCTACATTGGTGCCTTGCAGATTCCTCAGCAAAACAGATCGGCCTTTCACCTTGGGCAGCTTACCGTTAAAAAACAGACGGGGGAGGAAGCAACAGGAGGTGGATCAGGACTCCCAGGAGTGATGAATGTTAAGCTGACATCAACAGTGCTTTAATCAGAAACCCAGGTTCACCGGACCTCCCATGATCCTAGCCTTTTCTAATCTCAGCAGTGTTCTGAGGAAGATCTTCCACGATCAAGTAACTTCCGCTTTCAAATCTCACGGCACTCGTTTCATCGTTTTGATGGAAGAAGTACAAAGGCATCATCTTGTAAGTAAAATGAGGATTCCATAGCGATAGTGCAAACTGCTTGTTTATTCAGGAAGGTGTCCTAAAATCCAAAAGGTTGGATTGCTTCAATTTGCACTTTAAAAACTTTCAAGGTCCTTAAAAAAATAACAAAAAACCAAAAAACAGTAACCTGTTCAAGTCCTTGGCCAGAGTCTTCAGGAGGACTGCTTCTGAGCTACAGATTTAGCACAGAATCACAATTTATTTATTTATTGGATTTTTATACTGCCTATATGGCAGCCAGGCCACTCTGGCCACAATGCCCTTCTTCACTCATATTTTGTAAGGGCCCTCAGTGACATCTGCAATTCTACTGTTTTGTCCAAGTCCTGCTTCTAACTTTTTCTCCTCACACAAAGTCCTGCTTTTTTTTTTGGAAAGGATAGGAAAGAAACACACAGCTCAAGTTCTGCTTAGTGCTACTTTTCTGTCTTTTAAAGAAACACACTTATGACACAGGCAGTGATGTACTGGATAGAGTAAAACTACCAGAGTTCAGCAAGCATTTTCTATAACCTTCATGGCGAGCACCATTTTACCACTCCATTAATTTTTAAAAATCAAAATTTTACCCCAGCTTTGTATTTAAATAAATCAATAAAATACTGCTTCAGTGTAGGAGCGTTAGACTAACATGACACTATAAGAGCTATTCTTTAAAAATAAAAGGGGGTAAGATCTTCCAGTTGATCTGATTTTAGGAATGTGATTCTCTTCCTGTTTAAAATATTTTCAATCTATAATTTTGATTTAAAAATGTTAAAACTTCAGGTTTTTTTCATATTTAATTTCAGTTACTCAGTTGTGCTTAAACCAGTGGTTCTCGACCGTGGGTCCCCAGATGTTCCTGAACTGCAACTCCCAGAAATCCCTTCCAGCACAGTGAGTGGTGGAGGCTTCTGGGAGCTGCAGTCCAGGAACATCTGGGGACCCACATGTTGAGAACCACTGGCTTAAACAAAGAAGTGCCTAGTGCTAAATAAATAACTAGTTTCTTTAAGAGGAGATTGGAGTTTTCTCGGTTCTAACAGCCAATCGGGCGAATTGGATCCTATCCACCCATAGTCAAACTTGCCCGTGTGGACAGAACACATGAGATAAACATACCGAACAAAATCCACAAATAGCATCCCATATTTTTGTGTGTGTGTGGGGGGGGGAATCAGCTGCGAACCGGTCTTGAGTTCATGTCTTAACGATTCATTGGGAATAAGAGCAAGTCATCTGGAAGCAAACAAGAACAACTGGTGCCCAAACTCATGTCAAGTCAGCTGCGAGATAAGCACCATGTAATTTCAAACAATCTTGACCGTGTGTTTGATTTTCATCCGCTGGCCCTGTTTACAGCTTGGATGCAAGGCTACCGGGTAATACCAGGGTTCTCCAGGCAGGGCAAAGAAAGAATCCTGCCTGAAAGCCACAGAGATGGCTGCCAATCAGAGTTGGTAACACTGGGTGAAAATGGATGCATGGTTGGACGTCAAGCATCATGGCTTCATATGGTTCTAGGAAAGGCTTCTATCTACTGTAGAAACAGGGCCAAGAGGGTCCTAGCGGAGAAAAAGACACCAGTCAGTCAGGATGATCCAGGAGTTGGAAGACTTATGTCTTGCGCTGCTGGAAGTTGTCGTTAATCCTGCTTATCTTCTGCCTGGACCAGCAAGTATCCGTTGTTATGGCGCTCAGGATCTGCTGGGTCCCCTTTCTCATCTCCCTCATCTTCGGCCTCCTCAGTGGATACCGGGGTCATCGCCACGCCAGGCCGGCTGTCTCTGCGCCGGGCAAACCACTCGGTGAACAACTGCTGAAGGAACATGGCTGGGATGGGAAGAGCAGCCACAGCGATAAGGCTGATGAGGAGACCCAAGGCCCAGGGTGGATATTGCAGCTTCTGCTCTTCTGCCTGCCAGGGGAAGCACAGAGAAGGAAGGGAAGCGGGACATCAGCATTCATGGGCTCATTTGATTTTTTTCCCTCAGGCCAGTGGCAGTGGAAAATATTCATTACAGAGTACTTTCCCCATCACAGGAAATGACTCAATTCCATTGCTGCCTTCATGGCAAGGGCAGAGAGACCGATTACATTTTCTTTTTCCAACTTCCACCTTCCTGGCCTTGCTGCAAAAGGGTGTCTGGGTGAAGAGCAAGAGTTTGTGTCACAAACCTAGTGACTCACACAAGGAAAATCTCAATTAATTTTTAGGTATGTCCCCAGCCCACTCCTTCGCTCTGTTTGTAATTAAATTTCTTAAACTGCACCCGTTATTCCAGTTGGGTTTTTTCTTTTAATTGAACTTGGGGACACCGATTTGTTGGTCATTCAAATCTGGATGGGATACAGATCTCGATCAGAGTTAGGTCCCCTCTTTCAAGTACCTTATTTTTTTCACGCAACTGTCCTATCTCCATCCTGCAGATTTCTGCCTGCAAATATTCACACCTTAAGGAAGCAAGACTTCCGAGTCCCATAGGATGCTTTGTTCTTTAGACAGCAAAGTTGTTCCCTGCCTCTAAAATGGTAGGGCCAACTGCTGTTCCTTAGAATGACAAGGGGTGAGATTGAATGGTATCTACTTCTTACCTTTTCCCTGTTCCAAGCCCGGTAGGTGGGATGCTTCAAAACCATGTCTACCAAACTTGCTAAAAGCAGACACAACATTGATGCCAGGCTCACAAAGCGCCACATGTAGCTGTAGATCTTCCAAGGGCGCCAGCCCAGCATGGACTCGATGTCACTTAAGAACCTGTGAAAAGAAAAAAACGAGACCACGATCCTGGATGGAGCATTCCTTGTGTTGGAGACACACGGAGACAACCCCACTTTCAACTAAAAACACACAAGGGAAGGTGCAGGACCTAAGACAATGTTGGGAGGCAAAACGGAGACTTACCTGTCAGCGCCGTAGATCCAAGCCACAGCAAAAGCTTCAAAGGCCACAACAATGAGGAGGGGCAAGGTGGCTGAATAGTCATCAAACATGGACACAAAATAGTTGCCTGATCGCTGAACAAAAACCAGACCCAGCAGGAATCCAACAACGCAACACAGCACTGGAAGAGAAAGGAAGGAGCAGTTGGCATGGCCAAGAGCCCAGAATGCCCACTGCGGACCGCAGACAGTGGGGACAGTACATTGCTTGATTTGTTTGGCTTTTTTGGGGGTAGTCAGAGGCAGACCTAAGGCTAGGAGGGGCAGGGGTTTTCAGACGGTCAACAAGAAGGGGCTGCAAGACCCATTTTGTTGGCTGCAGGAGAGCATCAAATGTTAAGTGCCCCCAGTGCGTGTACACAAATTAAGATGCATGGCACTTGGGGTCAATTATACTATTCTGCACCCCATGCATGAAAATCTCCCAAGAATCTTTCCCTTTTCTTGGCAGTAAAAACAAGGACATATCCGTCAGTGTGCTGCCTTCTCATTACATCCAAAAATGGTGCATGAGCCCGATGCTTTGCTCTGTCTAATGGCAGGACTGGTCCTTTCATGCAGCTCAGTGGTGCCTCAATACTGCTAGGGAGAGAAATGAGAAGACTGCAAGCCAAGCTTTCCTGCATCTTGCAGTTTCTTGTCTGAAGAAGTGGATATGTCCACAAAATGTTACATTAAAATATGAAAGTTAGTCTTTAAGGTGCCAAATGGTTTGTGTCTTTTGTTTTGTTTTGTTTTTCTTTGATTTTTGCCTAAATTTCTTCCCATAGAAACTGCAGCCCTAGAGAACTGGAAAGCAGGAGGTGGTGCAAAGAAGCAAGCGGCTGTTACTCTACCATGTTATCAAGAGCGTAATACGGAAAATAACTCCATGTCCACAAAGTGCAACAAGGTTGTATGGTTGTCAGTGGGATTCATTGTGTTGGGGTGTGTGTGAGGGAGGCTTAGCTAATCTCATTGTGCACATGTTGTACTTTGACAGTAATAATAATAATAATAATAATATAATAATAATAATAATAATAATAATAATAATAATAATAATAATAATAATAATTATTATTATTATTATTATATAAATGAAATAATAATATAATTTAATATAAACGAAATAATAATATAAACGAAAGCCAATGCAGTACTTAAGAGATAGATTTATTATTATTATTATTATTATTATTATTATTATTATTATTATTATTATTATTATTATTATTATTATTATTATTAATAATAATAATAATAATAATAATAATAATAATAATAAATAATA
Source organism: Phrynocephalus guinanensis (assembly GCA_037367245.1). NCBI lineage: Eukaryota > Metazoa > Chordata > Lepidosauria > Squamata > Agamidae > Phrynocephalus > Phrynocephalus guinanensis. The sequence continues at coordinate 12,529,099 of CM074743.1, read as the reverse complement.
ATAATAAAAAATCCATCTCTTAAGTACTGCATTGGCTTTCGTTCAACTGGCACCTTCCAAATGGGTTCAGCTGCGATCCCTTCCTCTCCAAAGCACACTTCCTGCCATTTGAATCCACTGGGACTGGAATCCTGCCATCTTACTTCTTTTTGCTCCGTACCACTCAAGGCCCTGCAGGCGGCTGATCCGCTGTACCTGTGAAAAGGGTCCGCCGGCGCCGAAGGCTCTGGAAGTTATCGAGCAAGGGAGTGATGATCCCTTGCATGTTTCCTAGCATAGTGCTCATCCCCAAGTTCAGCAGCATGAAAAAGAACAACACCGACCAGAACGGGGCGGTTGGAAAGAGGGTCATGGCCTCCGTGAAAGTGATGAAGGCCAGCCCTGTACCTTCCACGCGCTGCAGGCAGGAAAAAGAGAGAGCGAAAACATGGATCAGACGGTCATCCATTGAAACTGGTAGGTGGCAAGCAGCAGGTAAGCAGCAGGTTGCATTTCCAGTGGGGAGATTCCAAGGCATCTGAGTTTGGAAAAGTTGCTGACTTTCTTCAAACAGATCAGAAGCACTTCACACCTCCACCAGCAAGGCCACACCTAAGGAGTTATACTTAATGCATGTAGGGAAGGGTTGAATAGGTGGGATTTTCACATGCCCCAGGCCACTGTACGTCTAACAACACTATTCAGGCCATTGCCCACCTAACGAGCTTATTCAGGCCACTGCCCACCTAATGAGCCTATGCACACCAGGATGATGTGGAGTCAAGGTGAACTACAAAGTGGAGGTCTCGCTACTAACTTTCCTTAGACTGATGAAGCTGCTTGGATGAGTAACAGGACATTTTGATCTCACAAGAAAAGAAGCCCAGTTGCCATGACTCAACTTCCAGATTACTTTTTGAGACTACAGCTCTGAAGAACTCTTTCAGACAGCACGGACGCGGACCCATAAGTCACAGATCCAAGCTCTGCAGGTCAGTCACAATTCAAGTGCTCTCCTCTTTCATACCCGCAGCCCAAATGCATCTGCTTGGAGGGGAAGGGGTGGGCACGTAAAGGAAGGATAGCCCAGCTCATTGTCCCACCCACCCATCTACCTCGTTCATCTCGTCCTCCACGCGGCAGTCAGTGACCTCCCACTTCTGCAGCTGCTTCTCGGTGTCATTCTCGAGCCCCTGGTACCAGGCGCTGTACTGGAAAGCAGAGAAGTTGGAGAAGTTTTCAGGAAGTCCACCTGGGAGGGAGCCATTTAACACCAGCTGCGAGATGATGTCAATATTCCTGCAGAAAATGAGCAGACAGACAAAATATCAAGTACAGAAAAGTTAGAGACTCGGGGTGGCAACAAAAAGGCAAACTCCAAACCAACAACCTGAGTGACTAGACCTTCTGCAGGGTGCTGAACATGTTGCCTGGGCAGCCTTCAAGAATGTTGTTGCTATCTTTCTGGGCAACTGTTGTGTGTGTTGTGTCATTACAGTCGTGACCGACTCTTTGTGACCCCATGTCCATGGAGTTTTCTTGGCAGGAGAACGATTTCACCAAGACATTGCAACCATGGAGAAACGCTACAAGGGGAAGTGGAGTCCGTCCGTGCTGGCAGACTATTGCCGGACGTTGATACGTGAAGCAGAGGACGGTGACTACAAACGAAAATCTACAGCAAAACATTTCTAATTTCTTTACGTTTTGTTATAACTATTGCAATAACAATGCTAAATGTTCAAATGTCGGTTTCTGAAAAACCCACCGTGATACAGAAATTGCAATTACATATTTGGGTTCGGCAAGTAAAAATCTATTACCTCACCCAAAATTGTAGAGGAAACAAAATCTTCCATAAAATTTGTTGGCCAGTAAAACCACTTTTGAGTGTTTTCTACCTGGAAAAGCCTACAAAGGGTGGCCACAAGTCAAAATTGACTTGATTGTACGTGATTGTTATTTAAGTGTGTGGGGTGGTGGTGGTATAACTATCAATAAAATTATGTCTCAGATTTACAATTTTTTACCTTAAAACACAAAATCCATTAAAATCCCTTTGTGCAACATAGCAGAAAAAGCCAAAAGAAGTCACTGACAGAAGAGGAAAGTGTACAAAGTCTGAGAAAGTTATGCTTTTGCATTACACAACCCAGAATTTTCTTTCGAAAGCATGGCCAGTCGCCATCTTGGCTTGGCTACTTCCGCGAGCTGTAGTACAAAACACTCCTGTTCCCAAACTCTGGGCAGAAGAAGATGGCAAGGGATCTACTAACCTCTGGACGCATTTCTGTGTGATGGTGTTGGCACGGAAGCCCAGTACAGCAAACACCACCACCGTGGCGAGCACCGAAGTAAAGAAATTGACTAAGGCCACGAGCAGCCCGTCGACGTGGCAGTTGTTGTGACGCGGGTTGTAGCTGGAATAGGCGATGATGGTGCCAAAACCCAGGCCCAGGGCAAAGAATACCTGGGTGGCTGCTTGGCGCCACACCTGCATATCTCCCCAGATGGACAGCTTGGGAGTGGAGGAAGGCAAGCATGGAAAACAAATGTTTAGACAGAGATTTGAGCGTATGACTTCGTTGGGGTCAATGCTTCCTAATTACTGCAGGTCCAACTCAGCCTCTGCCATTTTTCTTCCAGTTTTCACCTCCTAGGCAGTGCATACTGTTCAACTTTATTGTTTAAGTTATTGTTCACTTTAACGTATTTGCATTTGCTTAGGTCTGTATTCAGCTGGAGTTTTTTAGGTCGGAACCAATGACACCGTTTGTTATGAGCAAAAGAAGTGATAAGCCATATTAGCATAAAATAAGCTTCAAGTTCTTATACTGAAAGGCCAGCTTTTGTAGGCCAACCAACAAGAGGCAAAAACAACACAGAGGCACAAAGAAGTGTATAGGCTTTCTGGAACAGATTGAAAGAAAAGCAAAACAAAGCAAAGTGTTCTGCTTCTACACCACCCCATACCACTTCAAGTAGTCTCTGGGCTGTTTACAGTTTTTAATTACAGTATGCAGGCTACACATCCCCCCCAGCAAGCTGGGTATTCATTTTACCAACCTCGGAAGGACGGAAGGCTGAGTGAACCATGAGGCTGCTTGCTACCTGGGATTGAACCCCAGCTTGTGAGCACATTTTTAGCTGCAGTACAGGCCTTTAACCACTATGCCACGAGGCTCTTACAAAAAAGGTTTTCTATTGTTGTATACCTCTGCCCACTTTTTGCATCTTTTTGGCTGCCCTACAAAATCACCACCTCTATAAGGGGAGTTGTGACCATCTAGATCAGTGATGGAAAACCCATTAATTTTCCGCAAAGTGCCAATACAGCCATTTAATCTCAATACAGGTGGCTGTGAAGGGGTGATGTCGGGTGCCCACAGAAAGGGCTCCAAGTGCCACCTTTTGCACCCATGCCATAGGTTCACCAACACTGCTCTAGATACTGATATCACCAATGTCCATCACACCAAGCCAGTCTGCCCACCAGTGAGCTACAATGGGACTGGTAGTTTTTCAACATCTAGGAAACTGCAGATCTCTCTTCGCTGCACCACAGCAAGCTTCTACAAAGCCTTTTGGTATGTTGTTATCGCCATGCTTATAAAGGCTGATTTGGGTTGAATCAAGACTTGGCCATGCCCATTGAAATTAGTGGAGATTACAAAAGTCATGGCTAGTCATAATAGCTCCCTCTGGAACCAGCCTACTGTACTCCCCCCCCCGCCCTTTACTGGATAATTTTTGCCATAAGCTGCTTTGATCTCACCTCTGACGAGGGGTGCACAAGTTTGGTTAAGTACTGTATATACTCGAATATAAGTCTAGTTTTTCAGCCCTAATTTTGGGCTGAAAAAAGGAGCCCTTGACTTATATTCGAGTCAATACTTTTAGTCACCGAGGCAAGTGCATGGGTTGGTGGCTAACAGTCATTTTAAACATTGTGCGACACTTCTCTTGCCCCCCTCTGCATCACGGGGGAGCGGCGGGCGATGTCTAAAATGACTTTTAGCCAACGAGGCAAGCGCTTGCCTCGTTGGCTAAAAGTCATTGTAAACACCACACACCGCTCCCCCAGCTCACAAAGGAGGAGCTGCCAGGCCCTGCTGCACTTCCCACCCTAGACTTATACTTGAATCAATACGTTTCCCCGTTTTTTTGGGGGGGGGGTTAAATTAGGGGTCTCAACTTATACTCGGGTTGACTTATACTCGAGTATATACAAGCATACAGATGAACTAATGCGAGGGCATGGTTAGTGCCAGCAAGCATGGACACGGAAGAAGAAATGCTGCTGACATGCCATGGGTCCCTTACCTTGGGTGTAAACATGATCCGGATCCCATCTACGGCCCCTTCTAGCAACAAGGCCCGCACGAGGAAGCACAAGAGAACGATATAAGGGAAAAGAGAGCTGAAATACAAAACCTGGGATAGGGAGGAGAATGCGGGGAAAAATAATTAAAATACAATCCAGAAAAATGTAACTGCTTATAAATGAATTGCGGTCACTAAAATATAGAGATGTCCCCTCCTTGGGGCAGAGACGGTGCCCCAGCTAGCAGCATGGGTAAGGCCCCTGGGAATCATTAAACCTCTCCATCCAAGCGGGGAGGCCCCAGATGGAAGGAAATGAATTCCATAGGCACATAGGCTCAGGGAAGCCAGCTTGGACTTACCTCTTCCCCCAGATCAGCCAGGAAGCCCATGAGATGGTATGTAGGAAAAAACAAGTTGGCTACGTGACCAGCCCAAAGACCCTGCCACGTTATAGATAAGCCTTCCCAGTAATTCACCAGCCTACTCGACCATCCTGACGCGTAGGCCCTGTCTCCACCCCTCTCATGCTCTGTCTTTGTAACCAATAAAGCCTTGCGCTCAGTCTAGCAGAGAAAGAAACTGCTGAACCCAACAATGTGTCCATGTGTAATCATTCCTACACTAAAATGCAGGAGGATTGGCCATAGCACACGGTGCGTGCAACAAGCCCAGGTTGTTTGCCTATTTTCTCCTTTTATCCCTGCAAGCTCTTTCTCTTGTGCAGCTAATTTATGCTGTCCTGGCCCAATCCCTGTCCAGAGGAGGGGAAAAGGTGCTTCTTTTTGATAGTGACTCACAGAATCTCCCAGACAGCATGACCAGTGGGAGCTGAATGCCTTGGCCAAGCCATGGCATTGGCTTCTACACTCACCAATGAAATGTGCACCCTCACTTAACAATGAGCATATACCAGATTGCATTGCCAAGCGCTTAGTAGAAATTTTAATTAAAACCCAGCATTGCACTTCCCAATGCAATTCTGTGTATGCTCAGTGCTATTTACACAAAAGAGAAAGGACGGACAACTTTTCTTTTGCAATCAAAGGTGCTTAGAAGGGACACCACATGGCTATGGTTCAGACAATAAAGATGGAGACCGACAGGGTACAAAAATAATACTCATCACTGACCTTGCCTGAGGATTTGATGCCTTTGATCATAGCAAGGCCCACAAGAGCCCAAGCAGCAAAGAGGCAGCCTGCAAGCGCCGGATTGAGGCCCCCACTCTCTTCAATGGAACTGGTCACCTGCAGGGCCTTTCGGTACCAGAAGTAAACATTGGGAGAACTGTCTGTGCATTCTGTTTCTAAAGGGGGGGAAAGCAAAGCAGGGTTGCAGAAATATTCTGAAGAGTTAATCACAGGTAGATGATGAGACTGCTCGCTCTTCCCATGCCCACCTACCTGTGACTGTCTGGTTGATTACTTCTTCACAATTGCTCCAGGGCAGGGGAAACTGGAAGGAGTTTGCCAAGTAGAAAAGACTCCATGCAATGATAACATTATAGTACAAGGCAACAAAGGAACACACCTGAAATGAAGGAAGAAATCGGTGTCTCAGTGTCCCCGTTGGACAGTAATGCAGGTACTCTACGGTCACACTAGATGTTGGCTTGTTAACATATCATGATAAACCAGAGTTCGGTATGGAATCTGGCTTATTAAAGACAAGCACTCTTCTGTCTCTTTTCCAAGAAACTTGAATGTTAACCTAGAGCAGTGGTGGCGAACCTTCAGCCCTCCAGATGTTTTGGACCACAACTCCCAGAGTCCTTTCTCATTGGCAATAAAGGCTGGGAATTCTGGGAGTTGTGGTCCAAAACATCTGGAGTGCCGAAGGTTCACCACCAATGACCTAGAGTTTGTTTATCTGTGATTAACAGGGACATATTTTAATCTGCTGGAATTTTTTGTTTTTATTCATTTTGAATATTTTTACTCCTCCTTTCTCCATGGCAAAGGACCCAAGGTGGCTTACAATAAAGAGGGAAAATATACAGCTCAGAATGGTTACCTGGTTAGCATCTCCACCATGGACAGAAGGACTTCTACAAGCTGCCAGTTGCTGACCCACAGCTTCACGTGATATTAAAATAATCACAATGAAACCAAAACCAAAACACCACACTCATTTTGGACCTGCTGTAGCAGAACACTCACCACACAGCTTGCAAAGCCAATGCCTGCCAGGCGGGGGCTGATGTACTTCCAGACTCCAATGCTGCCCTGCCGAATAATTTGCCCAGCTGCCAACTCCAGGAAGAAAAGGGGGATCCCGATGATGAAGAGGAGCAGCAGATACAGTAGCAGGAAAGCTCCTAGCCAGGAACAAAGAGGGATACGAGTTATATTACTCATCCTATGGGTCACTCTGAAGACTCCTGTCTCATCTGCTCCTGAACCCCCAAACTGCTCAACTCTGTGAAAATTAAGGCAAGTGATCGATCCACCCAGAAGCAAGAGAGGTTGTTTATGGGCGCACCCATAAGAGCTCTCACAAGTATATGTGTCTCTATAGACTCTGTAAGCCTGCGGATGCAACTCCAATTGCCTCTTCTAGTTCACCACTTTGGTCTCCATCTCTCCGTATATCAAATATGTAACAGGATAAGACAATCAGACGTTTGACTTATGTTTTAAACAGCACCAGCAATGTAATGTTTGTCTATTAATGCTGTTAAGATGTCCCTCAATTCTTTGTTCTCAAATACTTGAACATGTCTTAATTGTACCGGACTGTATATTATCCCTCAATACTGTAAACCGCCTTGGGTCCTTTTCCAAGGCGGGGTAAAAATACTCTAAAATAAATAAAGAAATAAATACTTTCAGCAACAAAATACCTCGAGCCAGCAACAAGCAAAGGTGCCCTTGGGAAGCGAGGCACGCGATTGCTCAAGACAAGGACTTTCTCTGTGATGTTATCCCTGCTGGGAACATCTCTTCCCATAAGTTTTCCATGTTGACTCTACTACTTATCTCTGATGCTTTGTGTACCTGGCAGGTTCCAAGGACTTCCTGTTCTTAATTTCTTTACTTGGCTACTTCAGTATTTTTCCTAACTCGGAATGTTGGGCACCCAGAAAGTCCAACTTATTTATTTAGCTCTAAAAGGAAGCTGTTTGTATGGGTCCCTGCGTAGAAAAAAAAACCACGACATTCTTGCTGTACCCCACGTCCTTCATTTGACATTTCCATGGATACTCACCTCCTCCATTTTGATGGCAGAGATAGGGGAACCGCCAGACATTGCCAAGCCCCACCGAGAAGCCAACCTGAGCCAGGATATACTGGGCCTTGGAGCCCCAGGCTGGCCGAGCAGCAGAATCATCAGTCAGCAGATCCTGGTTGGATTCGCCTTCAGGGGTGACTGAAAATTCGAGGTCCGCTTTGGATTTCTCCATGGAGGGAAGGGAAACACAGACGCACACACACAGAGACACACACACACACACACGGACAGAGCTGAATTCTATGCTCCTTGTATATTCACAGACTTATCTGGATCCTCTGTGCACATCTGTATTCATGACTTTGGTGTTTACCCACCCCCCAAAAAACCAAACCCACACTGCTGATGCAAATGGCTGTTAGCACGTATACTGGTTAACTGGAAGATGGAGGGGGTAGAACCAACACTGGATATGTTCTTTGCTCAATAAACAGAGCCTGGACTATCTATTACAGTAAGTGTTAAATTTTATTTATTTATTTATTTATTTATTTATTTATTTATTTATTTTATATAGCTTGTATGCCGCCCCCTACCCAAAGGTAGTTTATGTTTAAATATAAGTATTATTGGCTATTTTGTGATTGACTCATTATTACTAATATAGTACATTGTTTTTTCCTAGTGTTCTACTACTTCTTAATGTAAAAGCTTTAATCGTAGAATATCATTTCAAAAGACAAATGCCCTTTGAATGTTTCTTTAACAAAATAATGTTTACGAGTCAAGAGTAGTCATGAACGTTACTCATAACCCTTGAAAGTGAAAGAAAATAACATGTTAATATTAATATTAAAATATGGGGGGAAAGGTTTCTACTATGTCCTCATTACCTCCCAAAGTAAAGAGTTATAGATGAACCATTCATTGTAAAGTTACTCTCAAATTAGTGTTTTTTGTAACCCGTTATGTTGTGCACAAGACATACGCTCCTTAATTCCTAAGAGGTGCACATTTAGGTGTCAGCTCTACATGTGCATTAATGTGCATATGGCTTTGACCCTTTTTAACACAACTACAGATCGGTCATCATAGACGTTTAATAAGTCAATGGCCAAAACAGTGTTGCTCTAGTGTAATGTGGGTTTTGCCTGTCTTCAGTGGCAGCCAGTGTACTGCATTGGCACGTATTCTAATATGCAAACTCACACGGAAAATAATCACACACAGGGAGAAGCAGAACAACACAGCGTTTGGTAGGCTTAATGAACTCGATGCATATTAAGATCCATACACGCATGTACTTCTCCAGAACAAAGGAATCCAAGCCTGCAAAGAGAAGAACCATCATAGAAAGATGTCTGTGAAGATTCTCAGTCATCCAGGTGAGTTTACCTGGAAACTGAGTCATGGCTACTGGACTTCTTTTTTGAGAGACAGAAACGTTTCTCTGCTCATCCCAACAGCTTCATCAGTCTGAATACAGCTAGTGCGAGTCCTCCATCTTATAGTCAGTCAGCTTTGACCTCTTGTCACCCTGGTCTGAATTAGGTTCATAAGATGAACAATGGCCTGAATAGGCTCATTAGGGAGACAATAGTATCCATAGCCTTAAGGTGAACAATGGCCTAAGGTGCTGAAACCTATCAAGAATGGGTTGTTAGTATTCAGACTGATGAAGCTGTTTGGATGAGCAGCGAAACATTTCTATCTCTCAAAAAAGAAGTCCAGTAGCCATGACTCAACTTCCAGAGATCATAGAAGAGCAAATGAGTAGAATATATTTGCAACTATGCTAAAATGTAGGAGACGTCTGAGCATGGCATGACCAACTGTGGTTTGATACTTCAGGAAATGTGCCACAAATGTATGTACTCACATGCTCCCACCTTCCCTTCACGCTTCGTCTTCCAACCCTTCATTCCATCTTCCAACCCTTCATTCCTTGTGACCGCAAACTTTATTCAGACATCTGAACCACCACTGTAGGGTTCTGCCCCAAACCAGAAACCAAAGCCAAATTTAAATTGTGGTTCCAAGCCTGGCCATGAGGTTGAACCCTAGCACAGTTTGGCCTGTTCAACAGTAACTAAACACACTTGGGAGGATTAGAAACAGACCCACAATAGAGCCTGTGTGCCTGTTTGTTTGCAATAACAAGGAGACGTGGTCCTCCTGCCTTCTGCCACTAGTGAGAGAAATGAATGTTACTGGGATTTGTTTCTTCCCAGCAGAAGAGAAAACAAAAAAACACCACATTCAGGGAACACAGGGAACTGTTTTATCCTAAGTCAGACCACTGACCCATCTAGTCCAATTCTGCCTGCTCAGCCTAGCAGCAATTGCCTTCCAATATCTACAGCAGCATTATTTCATTGCCCTCTCCAGAGATCTCTGGTATTTCTTACAGAACTCCCATCCAAATGTTAGGCTTGACCCTGTTTAGTTTCCAACCTCAGATGAGATCAGGTGTTTTCAGGATGGCACCATGAGGCAGAAAAACAACATATCTCCAGGGACCAGCCAAAGAAGCAGACTGCCCCCCCCCCGTCCACCACCCACCACCAGAGAGCTGTGGTTTAACAAATCTGGAAGGTGCCAGGTCTGGGAAACCTGGTGTACTAAATTTTAATTGGGAGACCTCATTCAGAAAAGCGGCATTCAACGAGACAGCATAATAAACAGATGGAAAGATGAATGGACCCCTCGCCTTCTCTTAAGCGGCTGTCTGTCTGTCCTGTTCCCAAGATGTTTAGTAACAAGTATTTGCGGCCACAAAGTGGACAGAGTCGCTTCTCGAAGCCAAAAATACACCAGTACAAAATGCCTTTCAGAGAGCTGTATGGGCATCGTCTTAACCATCATTGTCAAGGGATTCAAATGGTATCGCCTTCCAGGCCTAATTTCAGGTCCTGGAATTATTCAGATTGACACAAACGCACTTCATGTAGCTGATTTTTGTTGGCATCCTTTAGAACTGTTTGCTTTTGCTTCCCTTTAAAGTAACAAACAGGATGGTTGTTTACAGCTGAGAAACTAAGAGCTGCCTCTCATGAAACAGTGCAGATGAAAGGGAATCAGTATAAAATCTTCTCAGGCAACTTGAGGGAAAAGATTGGATTCAAAGAGGAGGATTATTTTTTTTAAAAAGCATCTTTCCTTCCTCAAACCAGTGGAATGAATCCTCACCCTAACTCTCTGTTCCCTGCAGATTTCAGGGAGAGAAGTTTAAAAAAAGGACATTTCATTTGGCTTTCTATAGCCATGAAGACAAGAAGCTTAAAATTTTTGTAGAAATCATACCATCTTTCTTCGAAATTGTTATGAGGAGATGCAAATTTTGTTTGAGAAGATTAGAATTGTTCCTTTTTTCCCTTTTTGCTTTATAACTTTTTTTGTTTGAAAACTATAAATTGCAAAGAAGGAGAAAGAAATTCTAAAAAAATAAGACAAGAAGCTTAAAATTCCCAAGTCTAAATATCTAGATTTTATACTAATGGGCCGAGTTAGCTCTAAGTTATCACCACACAATTCCCCAGAGGGTCTACCTCTAAATATTTGCATCAGGGGTGAGAATCATGCACAACGTGCAACCCAGGCAGCACCAAATGTTAAGTACAAATTAGTACTTGTCTAAGTGATATGTCTGTGAAGATTCTCAGTCATCCAGGTGAGTTTATCTGGAAGTTGAGTCATGCAACTGGACTTCTTTTCTTGAAAGATTGAAACATTTTGCTACTCATCTATGCAGCTTCGTCAGTCTGAGGAAAGTTAGTGGCAACTCCTCCATTTTATAGTTCACCTTCCTTTCACACACACACTGGTCTGAATAGGCTCATAAGTTGGACAAAGCCCTGAATAGGCTTGTTAGGTGGACAATAGCCTGAATAGGGTCATAGGTGGAACATGATCTGAATAGGCTTGTTAGGTGGACAATGGCCTAGGTGTGTGAAAGTCCCACCTATGCCAGCTTTCCCAACACCCATTAAGTATGGTTCATTAGATATGGCCTTGATGGTAGAGATGTGAAGTGCTTCTGATTTGTTTGGGGATTAATGAAAGTACCTCTCGTCTAAGTGATTTTTATTCATCTGGGGTCAAGTGGAGCCGAGTGCTTTGGACTTCTGTTTTACAGGGATGAAACCAATACTCATCTCCTGGATCTTTACAACCACAGTTGTAAACCACACACTTTTCTTCTAGCTGCACATGTGCTATAGCAGGATGAAGAAGCCAAAGGTAGCAGATCTGTGTTGTCAGGAAAGCACTGCAAATTACTACCAATTTACTTTCTGATTACAGTATTATATTTTTATTGCCAGCGGAGAGGTTTTTTTTTTGCCCTATTTCTCAAAATAAAACAATTGGCTTTGGCTCATCTACGCATTGGCTAAAATCCTGTTACTTAGTGTATCAAGTTGAACTAAAGTAGGCCCACAGAATCAGGGGGAATGAGGCAAATCACCTCCTTTGTAATTCCCACTGATTTAATGGGATTGCTCCAGCTGCAACATACTTTAACACAGTAAGTGGCAACTAGGGTAGGCCTCTTGGAATCCATGGAATACTGTATATGGAGGAGTTGACTCACCAGATCCCCTCTGCGATTCAAAGGTCCCGCTCTAGTGTGACTTCATGTGGTAGGCGACAGGATTTCAGCTACTGACTCTGTCAAATGAAGGGTATAATTTATTACTCTGGTTCAGGAAGCAAAAAGTCTTGGGCTGAGGCCTAGACTCATATTCTCCACAGTTCTTCTTTACCAATATTGGAGAACCAGTTCTTCACGTAGACCAGGCATATCCAAACTTCGGCCCTCCAGATGTTTTGGACCACAACTCCCATAGCCTTTTGTCAATGGCAATGTAAGCTTAGAATTCTGGGAGTTGAGGTCCAAAACATTTGGAGGGCCAAAGTTTGGCCATGCCTGACGTAGACTTTCTGTTCCAGCCCAAGTCTCATTTTTCTCTGCTGAAAGCACTGTTTTCATTATCACCATTTTTTGCTCTCCTAGTCAATGCTTGGCTGCCAACCGTGTCTGTTCCCCTCCTTGATTTCTACAATATCCAGTCACACCAATTGCGGAACTGGCAGATTGAGAGAACCATCCTAATTCTCTCCCGCTACTTGGTGCCCGTCTGGATCTCCACTTGCCTATTCACACCATACCCAGCATAAATGATGAGTGGAAGCGGGCCATGCCAACTTCAGCAACAGAGCAAGAGGCGACACACCGACCACGATGCCCAGCCTTGTGTTCAGGGTAATCGTTTGTTCTCTTCTCACCCCTTTCTTCCAATGCCAATATCAACGCCAAACACTCATTATTTTTCTACAACGAGGGACTATCCTTCACGGAAGGGTGGTCACAGTCAAATATGAAAGGAAGAAATGAGTGCCGACTCAAGGAGGAAGGGATGTTTTGGAAAAGGACAGCCTTGGCGCAGATTGTGTCTACCCATAAGGCCATGCCAGGTCTCTCTATACAAACGGCTGTGTCTTTCAGCCCTAATTAAGAAAGGCATATTTGACATCTGCAGGCAAGACAAATGATGGTTCTCTGAGGTAGATATCTTCCATGAAGTAAGATTACGCACAGTTGTGGGCCTTCCAATATGAAAAATCTCCCATATTACTCTACAGAGTTGCAAGGGAACATTTCCATTTAGCTCTTTACTGACATTTTCTTGCCTCCCTGATGGTTAAAGCTGGAGACAGAAGCCATATCTCAATGGAATATATGTGATTGCCAGTAAATTATATCATGTCCAATTCCCAGTTAGTTTCAAGTAGGAATCAATGGGAAGGACTTCTAGCTGACACTTGAATGCATCTCTGCTGATCTGAATAAAGAGTTTTGGGACTGGAGGGACAAATTATTTGATCTGATATATGGTGGCATCTTGTGCCTCAAAACTTGTCACTGATCGAAATACTCTTGTGTAGCAATGTACGTGGGATAGCTTTTGGAGGTGAATTGCCCCAAGCTAAGAAATCACTGTAGATATTATTAGTTGTATGCTGAGTCATACAACTGAGTATGCAATTGTCTGTGGTAATTTCTTAGCTTGGGGCAATTACCCTCACAAATCTACATAATTTGAGTTATGACACTCTAACTAGGTAATAAGATCTGGGCCATATGTATGTGAAAATTCTCAGTCATCCAGGTGAGTTTATCTGGAAGCTGAGTCATGGCAACTGGACTTCCTTTCTTGAGAGATCGAAACATTTCACTGCTCATCCAAAGAGCTTCGTCAGTCTGACGAAGTGGCTTGAATGAGTAATGAAACATTTCTATCTCGCAAGAAAAGACGTTCAGTTGCCATGACTCAATGTCCAGAAAAAGATCTGGGCCAGTGTGTCAGCCAATCAGAACAATGAAGGCCAATTAAGAGATCTGCCCTAAATTACTTTTGCAGGAAGGATAACCATTTGATTCTATATTCTTGTAGTTTACACATTCCATTCATCTCCAGATAGCAGTGCAGAGGCCATAACATATATTCTCATGTACAAAATGATTTCTTCCTGAAGGGGCCAAAATCCATAATTAAGCTGACATCACTTACTTCTAGTGGGCCAAACATGACATAAGGCAGCCATTTTGCGAACTCCATTTTTGTTCCATTCACATCTAGAGTCAGGTGGGACAGTGACAAGACCTTTACCTGCCCTGCTTTTGTTGTGTTTGTTTGGTATTCTCTTTCCCAGCCCTTTTTTTTCCTGATTGGCAGTAGATGTCTGTCAGGATTCAAGTAAGATGCCTTCCTAGAGCTATAGGTACCTGAAGATGTCAGGGATGGAACACAGGGTACTCTCTGCTCACCAAACTGTACTTGTCTTTTATGCCCACAAAGGCCTGGGTTCAATCCCAAGTATCTCCTCTTGAAAGGTCTTGATAAATAGGACTGTGGGAATGGCTTTTCTCTGGCTAAGAGAACGGTCATTGCCACCCCAGTAAACAGTCATGAGTTACAATGAATATTGGTCAATCAGATCTTGGAAAATTGGCTTTAAAAAAAACTGCAGCCCCCCATGGTGTCCCAGCTAGTATGCCCACTGGCCATACTGGCTAAGGAATTAAAATGTTGGCAGCTGTAACACCCCCAAGTAGGTTTTACAGGCTTGGGTCTGACCCTCTTCTAAGCAACTTTCTATCTGATTAAGTCACATCCATGTACATATGGAGAAAGATTCAATATACAGGTACTCATGTGTGACAAAGATTTCTAATGGGTTCATCTAAGCATGGCAAAACATGGTTTCAAGCAGCGTGCCCATTTTCATTTTCTATTCTCACTGCATTTGGTTTCTCAGATAAGTAGCCTCTATATGGATTAGCCTCTGAAGATAGAACAACACCCATAAGCCTAGGTTGTCCAATTTCACATTCAGTTAGCTTATTTAGGTGCTTTTAGTCTGCCTTTTAAGGCCCTTTCAAAGATCAGCTTGTTGAAAACAACTGTAGAATACAATGTCAACTATCAGTACGACAGCCATTTACAATATTAGTATACGCCAATACATAGACCAGAAATATAACAGTTTTACAGCCTGATGAGGTTATATAATTTGGGACGGAGGTCCGGAAAAGTGAGGTTACTACGAAAAAGGTCCTGTCTGTTATATCTGCCAATGTGACTCCAAATGATGGTTAGAATAAACTTGAACTCTTCAACATATTTCAAGCCACAATTTGCAGTTCTGATTAGGCTACTAGTTATAAACACTCGTTTGTCAATTCAGGTATCACACCAAAAGATAGGTCCTTAAACTAGGATCTGCTGGATGGCAAAGTATTTAAGTGGCTTCTGTACAGCAGGTTTCATAGTACCTAGTTTTCTTTCTGACGCAGACAATCTCAGTAATAATTTGTTCACTTTTTCCTTAAGCCGAGAGACGAGAACACAAGACATGCATAACTATGCTGGCTGTCAATATGGCTCTGCTACCTAGGGAAGCATGGAAGCTGTAGTCTAAAAAAAGTAATTTTTCCCCATCTTTGAGTGAAATTGTAGGTTGTGTGTGTGTGTGTGTGTGTGTGTGTGTGTGTGTGTGTGTGTGTGTGTGTGTGTGTGTGTGTGTGTCATGGCTTTCCACATGTTGACTGACTGCAATTCCTATCAACAGAACCAAGGATTGGGGGGGGGGTTTGCAGTCCAGTTCCAGTAAAATTTTCCTAATCCTTGCTTCCCGGCAACTTGCATAAGAGAACTGTTATTATCGAGGTGTCACTGCAAGTACCAAGTTGCACAACACTATTACCAAAGTGCATGCAAACAACTACCTGTGCAGGGTTTGTCCCTGGTATCCCATCCCATTAGTTGCTTGCCTTTGCTTGCACCTTAAATAATCTATTTTTCAAAAACAGATTATTTAAGTTGCAAGCGAAGGCAAGCAACTAACACCTGGGAAATGAGTGGAATGAGTGAGCGTTCTAACGTTTTAATACATTTTTCCACTAAAAAACAACAACCATAAAAACTTATCAATCTGCTTTCTGCACTCTGCAGAAAAGGCATACATGCATAAAAATAACTTGTTATCCAGTGTATGCTGTTGCTTGCTGACTCGACCACTCCATTTTGACATTGTGATTTTAAAAAAACCAAACCCTCAGAGACAAAATATGCAATGATTGATCACCAGCACATATAGCGTGGGCCTAGACAAAGATTTTGCTCTTTGAGGTGATCCATATTTAAAGAACTGGGCATGACTTTGGCTACTTTGTGAGCCCATGCATAGTAAAACCACCATCTCATTCCTTCTGAGAAAGGGAACTGCAGAAATCTCACTCGGGTGCCAAATATATTCAACTGACCACCATGTTCTTATGCAAACAGAGGTTCTGGCTACCTAACCAAATTGCTATTAACAGGCTCCATGGGCAGTGGTGTTTCGCTGAAAATAAGTTTGTGACTGTCAGGGAGCATATTTTGATCGGAACAGCTATAAATTGCAGGCAGAGGGGTTTAATTGGGGACAGCATTTTGGTGGCTATATAAAGTTATAGAACTGAATGTGGTGTAGTAATGGATAGTGTCAGATTAGGAGTCAGGATACCTGGTTGAAATCTCTGTTGGGTCATGGAAACGCTTGTGGGTGGGGGTGAGGGAAAGTGGAACTGGGAAAACCACTCCTTAAATTTCTCACTTGCTTTGAAAACCTCACCGAAGTTGTTATGAGTTGAGTGTGACTTGATGGCACACAGCACACATGATATAGCTCACAAAGAAAAATGTAAACCATTTCTTTAACTAGTGAGTAGTAACTGTGTGTGTGTTGTGTCATTAGAGTTGTGACCGACTCTTTGGGCGTTTATACACGACCCCTAAGCTCCGCCGCAAATGGCTGCAAGGTCCGGACCTTAAAAATGTTTACCCACCAGCTCCGGACTTTGCAGACAATTAAGTGCGACCCCGCCCACTTTAGCGCGACCAAACAGCAGTTTTCTTGTACCTGGTCTTTGATGGTGACAAATATTTGATCCGGTGTAAGGATAGTGAGTGCGGGGCTCTCCTGGCTTCCGTTTGTTCTTTTCTTGCGCCCCGCCCCTTTAAGAGATCTGAATACTGCCGGGGAACAGAACGGAGGTAAGAAGGCATTCTTTTCTTTCTCTTTTTCTCCCTCCCCTCACGCAGCCAGCAACCAGGAAGTGCGGAGTGGGGTGGGGACAGAGGAAGAGCGAGGAACCCCTAAGATCTCTGGTCCGAATTTAAGTGGCCAGCGGATCTTAGGGGTCGTGTAAAAAGGCCCTTTGTGACTGCATGTCCATGGAGTTTTCTTGACAGGAATACTGGAGTGGCTTGCCAGTTCCTACTCCAGGCACCTACAGATGTGCTTAGGCAGCGCTAGAACATCACACCTGGGAGATCCAGGCCCCATTTAGCTAGGAAATGGGGGCTGGGGAGCCTTTTGCTCTGCCCAGCCTACCTCATAGTGTTGCTGAGGGGATAAAGGAGAAAGGAGAAGAGCTACATACACTATCCTGAGGTCACCGGAGGAAAGCTTAAACAACCAATGGAAAGCTGTGGTTATTGTTGGCCCTCATTATTTTTCCACTTGGAATCGTATAAGACCTGCTTAATTGCTGTCTCGCCTGATTCAAACTACAAGCCGGTTTCCATCACACACAATTCCTCCAAAAGCACACTGGAATTGCACTGTGTTGCCAGGTTGATCCATTCTGGAGTGATTCTTGCCTTCGCCTTACACATGAAGCTCTGAAGAGAAAATACACTCACCCATCTGCTGTATTCACTCCCAAATAATTCCCAGCACTCTATTAGGAGCTCTCAAATTGTTTTGGGAAAGCATATGATCCATTTATGCCCTAGGACAGTGTTGGCAAACCAATGGCACAGGTGTCAAAGGTGGCACTCAGAGCCCTTTCTGTGGGCACCCTTCATCGCCCCTTCACAGCCACCTGTAAAAGTTTTGAATATCAGTTTGGGCACTTGGTCTGTAAAAGGTTCACTGTCAACTGCCCTAGGATATGGGATATTGGAACAGTCAGAGTGCTGGATTCCTCCCTCCCAGAAGATCAAAAATACAGATGGGCATGAGGGGTACTGGTATGAATTCCTCTCATAATTAGCTGATGAAATGGGAAAACAGGATTGCATCTGCTGTTGATACCCACTCACCCCTGCAAAAAGCAGCAATGTGCAGGAACCAACAGGAAATATCTGAATAAGTATGCAATATCTCAGTTGGCTGGATAGCTTAGTGGCTTATGTTTCTGGTTGCAGAAGCAAAGGTTGGGAGTTTGATTCCTCACTCCAGCAAGTACAGCCAGCCAGCCTGTGTGGCCTTGGGTAAACTGCACAGTCCCAGAGCACCCCAGAAAGGAATGATAAACCCTTCTGTGTATTCTCTACCTGGAAAACCGTGGAAAGGGTCTCCATAAATCAGAACTGACTTGACAGGACCTGATGATGATAATGATGATGATGCAATATCACAAAGGCACGCAAGTACGTTTTTCAAGTTATGCTAGAATTTACTTCTGCTTAGTCCAAGGGTCATCAAAAAGTGTGTGACAATATTATCTTTTTTTCTGGGGCACCCTTCAAGTAATATGGAAACATCCAGTTATTCCTGTTTTAAGTTCCAAAAAAACCCGAGGATTTATAGACTAACAAAATATTTTCACTAAGCTTAAAGGCAGTTACATATTATGTGCTACTAAAGCCACACTGACAACATGTCAAAATGTCAACTTTGTGTCCTATACAGTAATATACAAGACCTCTTTTTGCCACAGGCTGGATGTATGGTGCTTTGGAGATCATATGGGGACTATGGAGGCCCATCTGGAAGTTGAGTCATGGCAACTGGACTTCTTGTCTTGAGAGATTGAAATGTTTCGCTGCTCATCCAAACAGCTTTGTCAGTCTGAGGAAAGCTAGTTGCAAGTCCTCCATTTTATAGTTCACTTTGACCTTATGTCACCCCGGTCTGAAATAGGCTCCTAAGAGGAACAGTAGCCTGAAAGAGCTCCTTAGGTGGACAATAGCTCAATAGGCCATTAAGTGAACAATGGCCTAAGGTGCTGAAACCCATAAAGTATGGGTCGTTAGTTAGCTATGGCCTCTGCGGTGGGATCTGCTACTTACCAGGCAGTGATTTCAACAATGCCCAGAAAAATCAAAAATACTTCACACCTCCACCACCAAGGCCATAGCTAACAACCCATACTTAACTTTCTAGTTGCTCTTCTCCGAGTCTCATGCAGTGGCTAAATAGCAGTACGGCAGTGAAGACTCTGTGACCTGAGCTCAATTGCAGACTCAGACCGCTGGCTCAAGTCTTCTACTCTTCCAAGGTCAGTAAACAGAATACCCACCTTGTTGGTGTGGGGAGAGGGAACGAATGTGTGGCCTGCATAATATAATTGTAACCCACCCATAGTGTTTTAAGTAGTGATATGTAAGCAGCACACTTTGCTGTGTTTTATGCACATAATGGCACAGGAACAGCTTTCTCACAAGGACAAATCCGTATGTGCACACACTGGAACAGATCAGACCTAAGCCATTGTGTCGTGTGTCTTTCTCTGACACATTTCTACCACAGGTATGAGGGTCACTGAGAAGCTGCCTGCTTTCTTTTAGGACACAGGGAAAGC
Organism: Phrynocephalus guinanensis; assembly: GCA_037367245.1. Classification (NCBI taxonomy): domain Eukaryota; kingdom Metazoa; phylum Chordata; class Lepidosauria; order Squamata; family Agamidae; genus Phrynocephalus; species Phrynocephalus guinanensis. The sequence goes on along the minus strand of CM074743.1, from coordinate 12,509,487 downwards.
TTCCAAACTCTCTCTCCCAGTTTAGGATCATGTTACAAAGTGACCTACAAGCCATAACATGGACCCTGCTGTCACTTTAGAAGCAGCCAGCCTTCCTTAAAAAGGAAGTGGCAGAAATGAACAATCAAACCACAGGCCTGCCACTTCTTTGCCTTCCCTCTTGAAGGAAGACATCATGTGACATTAGGACGGATCTCTCTCCCATTTTTAAGTCATAAGAACATAAGAAGAGCCGTGCTGGATCAGGCCAAAGGCCCATCTAGTCCAGCTTCTTGCATCTCACAGTGGCCCCACCAAATGCATCTAGGAGCCCACAAGACTAGATATCTGTTTCCTGATACCACTCCCTTGCATCTGGCCCTTGAAGTACCCCAGTTTTAAGCCTGGAGATTACACATCTCCATCATGGTTTGTAACCTGTGATGGACTTTTCCTCTAGGAATCTGTCCAATTCTCTTTTGAAGGCATCCAGGCTAGATGCCAGCACCACATCCTGTGGCAGGGAGTTCCACAGACTAACAACATTTACAAACCTAGTCTGCCTTCATTTACAGCCTGCCCATACATGAGCCCCAATAGAATGTATGCAGCTTGCAACTGTAAGAATGAGAGGGGAGCAAGCTACAGTCCATTTTTCTGACCTAAGATCAGTCCCACTGAAAGAAACAAGTACATTTCCAGCCTAAAACAAAGCTTTCAAAACTTTCCTTGAAAAAAAGTTAGGATCCATACCTTATGTTTGGTATGTTTCCCCCCCATTTGAAACAAAGTCAAGAAATAAGAACTGGCAAAAGTATTTCCTGAGCCTGGGGTCCATAAAAACAATATTGGACTTTGTAAATTATTTAACGTTACTAGTGTAACCCAGCTCTGTTTAGCTGTCACATTTTATGCTCATATTAGAAAATGCAGCACATTTCTTTATTAATTACACTGTATTCCACCTTTGCTTCAATAAATAAATGGTAGTGGTGTACATGGTTTTCATCTCTGCACTCCTTTCTCTCTCTCACACACAACAACCCTGCAAGGTAGGATCAGGTTGAAAGGCAGTGGCTGGCCCCATGCCGGTCAGTGAGAAAGGAAATGGCCACTGACCCCAGCACCTTTTGGGGGAAGCAAATGAAAGGGTTAATCTCTCCTTCTTACAGTCTGATGCTGGTCAACCTTTCCTCTGCTGCCTAAAGGCTTCCATTTATAAAGTTTTAAAAATACAGTACACGTAGTGCCAGGGCACATATTAAATATGACATTCATTTTGGAATTCGGAAGAGCCAAACTTTCACATCTGAAAAAAGGCCTCTTTTCATCTGCTGACTTATGTAAGTCTCGCATTAAATATGCAGATATAATATACTACTGGTCAGTCTGAAGGCCTGTTTTCACCTGCCTAATATTTTACAGTGGTTCACCGAAGTAATTAATTTACTAAACATTGCAGCCACATATGACAACCAACTACAGTGGTACCTTGTGTAGAGGAATTAATTCATTCCAAATGAAATTATGTTAAGCAAATTTTCCTTTATACAACTTCCCATAGGAATGCATTGAAAACAGAGTAATCCCATTTTTATGTTGTATGGATTCTCCCCATAGGCGATTATGCTAAGCAAATTTCCCTTATCTCCGGAATTTTTTATGTTGTACAAATTTTATGTTATACAAGCTGTTTGTTATACAAGGGTCCACTGTACACATCTAAGTAGTTTTAGGCTACTCCACACATTGGATGTTTAGGGTGTATTAGATGACATAATTGCAGAGCAGGGGAAAGTTAATTTTTGTACTGTAACACTAATACTTCCCCCCCAGTCCGCTGTAATAATTAAAAGGTTATTTATTTTCAAATTCTGGAAAAATGTGGCCATATTGAAACCGAAACCAAATGGGTACTTCTGATCAGTTTAAAAAACGCACATCTCTGTGAGAAAACAGAATGTATTTCCCTTTCAGATCGAGGTGCCTCAAGGCCAAATTCTGCTTCATGCCACAGAAACAACTTTCCTATCTCCCTGTTCCCACCAGGCCACTCCTTGGGAACTTCAGCTGCACCACCCTTGACTCCAAACCACACGCCATAAGGCTCCGGCTCTCAGTGCGGGATTGTGGGAACCCTGCCCCTAATCTAGTTGCCACCTGGTTCCTCTCTCTCTCTCTCTCTCTCTCTCTCTCTCTCTCTCTCTCTCTCTCTCTCTCTCTCTCTCTCACACACACACACACACACACACACACACACACACACACACAATGGTCTGAATCGGTCTAATTTTGATATGGTGAGATGTCCTACTCAGACCACAAGGCACCCTCAAATATACAACAAATAAATAAATAAATAAATACGGTAAATAAGTAAATCCGAAAACACAATTTAATTCCCTCTGTCACTTGTTACCTGATGTTGTCTGTATTTCAAACACCTAATTTAGGTATAGGAAAAGGTCATTTTGTTATTTGCTACCATTAAATACCATTACAGAATCATTGAGAAGTACCCAGAGATATGCTGTTGTCCCTAATCTACACATATGGATCATGCCATTTCTCTCTGATCACAGCAACTTTAAGCCAGAGAAATTCTATCAATGAACGAAATGAACCCCCCTACTCACTGCTAAGCCTGTACCCCAATTAAAACTCCTTGGATCACCCACACCTAGTCTCGTCTACACACACCCTGCTGTCCACTCTTTCTAGTCACATACATTCACCAAATGCCCCTGCCAGCTGTGTGGAAACACAAGGTCTACCTATGACTTGCTCATTACAGTCTTCTGTGGGTAGCTAACTGGTGTGAACACTAATTGTGAAAAAGAACACTGTGCATGTTAACTTCAGACTCAGAGCATATGGAAGCCAAATTTTTGCTTCAAGGACCCACCTGGATGAGCCCCTGAAGTGAGAAGAAAATCCAAATCAATAAGCCCATGTCCAGCCCCATTTTACCACAAAACCATAAGACCTAGAGTGGGAAATGACTTTTCCCCCCTACGGTTTTCCTTCCAGTGCTGGATATAGGGTTGCAAAAACAAGGGGCATCACTCTGCCCACCTATATTCTAAGTTCAACTCATACCCCAATATCATTACAGTTTTGCCACACAATGTAGCAATTGTCAATTTGCCGTGTAAATTTTATTTTATTAGTTGAAATTGCGCTCAGGTCAGGACCGAAAAGAGGATTTTCTAAAACAAGCAAACCAAAACCTTATCTTTTTTAGCAGTGCTTTTTCTGATGGCCCAAGAACGTGCCACAGTAAACACTACTTTAAAAGAAGCATCCTCCACCCTGCCATGTGGCATTGGGAAGGGGAAGATGCCTGTTTTGAAAGTGCTTGCCATCTGCAATGTCTCAAGAGCTTGTATGAGAAACAGGTTCTTTAAAACATCTAAGAAATTGGTGCCCGCATTTGTGCATAGAGGTCTATGATTATATTTTAGCTGCTGAAACAGCTTGGGTAAGATTTAAATTATTTTAAAGGCAATTCAATCCAGGAGAGATCTAGCCCTTGTTATTAGTTCACACATTCCTGAATTGAAACATCAGGGTCATATTTCAAGAGCCTTAGACCACACAATTCAACCATCAAGACTGTACAAGCAATTTTGTGTCTACATTATTACAATATTATTATTCCCCTAACCTGGCTTCCCTTTTGACCACTGGGATCCTCTCCTTCCCCCCCACTACCTCCTCCTGGCCACAACGCCGATCTGCCTTATCGCCTTTGTTATTCCGGACCACCACGTCCTTATCAGAGTTCCTTATTTATTTCATTGGATTTAAGCTACCAGCTAGTGCTCTGCGTACCTTGTGGCAGGTGGAAATCCAACAGGCGAAGCCTGCGCCCAAGCTAAGGGTACCCTGATGAGCTGCCAGGAAGGAAGCTTGAGCAATGGACCTTTCCCCCCCCCCCCCTTGCTGTAGCGGGCAGCTCTTCAGACCGCCACAAAAATCGTGGCTGGGTAAATTTTAAAATTTTAAATTTCAATGTGCTCTCCCCCCCCCCAACCCTCATCCGGGGGTTCCCCGGTCAGGGAATTCCCTTACTCCGCACGACATGTCTCTCCCCCCCCCCCCCCGGCTTCCTGGCTGATGGGGTAGTAGTAGAATTCCGCCAACCACATTTTTCTGCCCTGGGTAGATCGATTCCAGCTGAGATTCAAGATCGATCCCAGCCTACGTCCCATCTCCCACCCGCAAGCAGCCCCCTTCACGCCTCGTAAGGGGCCGACCCCCACCGGCACAAGGCAGACGACGACCTACCTACCTCGCCGCGGTGGAGGCACCTGGGCAACAGGCGAGGGAGCCCGTGGCTCCTTTTGCAAGCGTGGCCACGTTGCATCAGCCAACCCCCGCCAGGCGGGCCCGGGCGAGGCGAGGCGAGGCGAGGCGCCCTGGAGACCAGCCCCTGTCCCCGCCTTGTAGGGGGTTGGCAGGGCTGCGCCTCGGCTCGAGAAAGCGAAGCGGAGCGAAGCGGGAAGTGGGGGGGGAGGAGGAATGGGGAAGATGGCGCAATTTTGGCGGCGGCTCGTCGTGCGCCTTCTTCACCCCCTCCTTGTGCCAACGGCACGGCCTTCCTCCGCCCCACACTCGCCATGGGGTCAAGAGGGCTGCTTATAAGCCCGCCAGTTTACCATTTCAATTAGCAGCCTACACATTGCTAGCCGGGGATTCAATTGATCAAGTCGGAAAGATGGAAGGTTGTCAGCCTCCAGCCCGCTCCCTGAGCCTGTCAGAATCCGACTCAGGTCTTGAGCAGAGTCTGGAATGCGGTACTGCAATTTAAACACTGTGCTGCCACCTGTTGCACTCAGTGACCCACCAGCCTGGCTGTCCAAGTTGTGCCCCTCTGGCTCAGTGGTTCCCAACCTTGAGTGCCCGGATGTTCTTGAACTACTACACCCCCTCAGAAATCCTGCCCAGCACAGAGAGTGGTGAAGGATCCTGGTAGCTTTAGTATAAGAACAACAAGGGCAGTGGTGGCGAACCTTTGGCCCTCCAGGTGTTGTGGACCACAACTCCCAGAATTCCGAGCTTGTATTGCCAATGACAAAGGACTGTGGGAGTTGTGGTCCAAAACATCTGGAGTGCTGAAAGTTCCCCACCACTGACCTAGGGACCTAAGATTAGGAGCCACTGCTCTAGCTTTTGCTGGATGGCAGTTTCCATTGGCTCTTAGCCAACACAGACAGCGATAAAGGATGAAGGGGAGCAATGGTACAACAACATTGGGATGGAATAATTCTCAAAAGACTGGGAGAAACCTACTTTTTATCCTTTTTGCACACATTGGAAGACACCACCAGACAGGCTTTTAAGAATTTAGTGCTGCTTAGCTAAGTAAGCTTGTTTTAAAGCTTTAAAAGCTTTTAATCACTTCATGTATTTTCAATTATCATTGAATTGCTTTTTACTTGTACAGTCTGTGCCGTTTTTAATTTTACTTGTTTTAATGTTGTGAGCCGTCTTGAGTTCCCTCATTGGGTGAAAAGTGACCTACAAAATTGTTAGAATATGCAGATTAATTGTGTCCCAGTATACAGTGGGGTTAACTGTCAAGCACCCTGTTCTGGCTTGCTATTGGTCTTTTTGTACTTTGCTCTTTTATGCCCCTCCTCTCTAGCTAGTGAGTGCGTTTTACAGTTAAGAAGTGGTTGTTTTCCTCTCCTGATCTCTTCTTAGATGGAGACACACACTTGCATGCATGACATCTATCTCTAGGGGGCTGATGGTTTACTTTTAATTTAGGCAGATTCTTCAAGATAAATTAGATTAGCATGAAATATATAAGATAAATGATTATTTTCTTTTTCACTCAGATTATGGTTTTAATTAATTACTGCTGAAATAAAAAGTATGTACAGTAATAATAAAACATTTTAAGGATATTTTCTGATGTTATTATAAATTAACTCTATACAGTATCTGACTCTATACTTAACTGGCTTGGGGGGTAATTGGGCCAAGCAAAGAAAGATTCTACAAAATGGTAGCAGGGGATGTTTGGCTTGTGATCTAATTACTCTTGCAATGCTGAGCTGGTAGAGTCGTTGATACTGGGCCAAGCATACTAAGATCTCCAATACAAATGACATTAAATGAATGGATGGATGGATGGATGGATGGATTATTTGGGTATTTTAAGGTTTATAATTTCCAAGCTTTCTGCTGTCCCTGTCTCCCAACCCTCACAAGCAGCAGCATCACGGAGAGATCTTTCATTCTATACCCATCTTACTTTCCTTTGGGGTGTTCTAACCAAAGGAATGAGAAAGAGAGAACAGGAAGAGAATATGGCAGAAAGAGGGAAGGGAAGATTAAGAAAATAAAAGGGAAGAGGAAATGAAAGAGAGAGGAAAAGAGAACTGTGAGGCCTCCTAGACTCAAATATATTAAGAATTAAGACTGAAAGAAAAGGAAAGGGTGTTTCCCCTTTTTTATGGTCATCCATTTCTTCTCATTTTCTTTATGGCATTGAAGACAGGGCTATAACTAGAGTGGGTGAACTTGGACTTTGCCTCAGAACATCAAAATTTATGGGCACCAAAATGGGTGAAGCTACTGGTGACTGTTAAGAAACTCATGCACTGTTTTACATAGGATAAGATAAGAAAGATGGACGGTCCTCAATGATACTATAATATTCAGTTTCCAATTCATTTTGCCACTGTGTGGAATAGTGGAAGGAGGCCCACACAGCTAAAACGAAATGTATATTATGAATATATTTATTTTCTTTAAGAGTATAAACAGTTCATTATTGATTCATCAGTTAGATAAAGGGCCTTGCCTCTTTGATGTAGAAATCTTATCCTCATAACTTTTACATGGAATTTTTACTCTCTTTAACTGCTCGTATTTTTGTATTCTCATGTTGCGTTTTAATGCTGTAAGATGTCCCTCAATTTCCTGTTCTCAAATTTGAATATGTCTTAATTGTATTGGGCTGTATATTGTCCTTCATTACTTTAAGCCACCTTGGGTCCTTCTCCAAGGAGAAAGGTGGGATAAAAATACTCAAAATTAATTAATTAATTAATTAATTAATTAATTCAACTTTTATTATTGCAACTGTGAGTATGAAAAAGCTTAAAGTGGTGGTGGTGAGTGGTGAGAGAGACTCTTTTTAAAATGTTGTTGCAAAGGTGTGGAATTTAGCATTGCCTGAGAAATTAACAGAGAACATTAAGAGAATAAGAGAGTGCTCAAGACAACACATTTGATATGATCTTCTTTTGTTTCTTCACACAGACTACGCAGAAACAAACACCAAAATCTCATGGTCAAGCTGAGGTAAACTCATGCACTTGATTATTATGGGTCTGCAAACATCTTTGTCGCTAGTTAGTTTGTGAGGATAAAAGTTACAACCAGTATTTTCACTTTGGGGATTTACTGTTTTATCTGCTATGTATTCTGCCATAGTTAATCAGCTGTTCTTGTTGATTATATTTCTTTGAAGTTACAACACTGTGGTACTCTGGATAATATGATGTCTTATCTTGAAATAAAAACAAATGAGCCAATTACATCTGTTTGCTTCAGCCAGACTAGATATGATGGCCAGTATCCTGTTTGAAACTGCAGAGTGCAATGTTCTGCCACACAAACACTGCACAAATCTCTAACTTACTGTTATACACACTGGATATGAGCCTGTTGAAATAAACTGGCCTCTGTTCTAATGCAGGACACTTGTGATACCCTCTTGTGTAACCATGTCCAGCGGATAGCATGTAAGACTGCTATGTGAATAGAATGCAAGTAGACAATGCAAGTTTGTCTTATAGTGGTTTGAAGAATAAGTCAAAAACAATGTATAATTCTTATGCCATTAAGATTATTTTGATTACTGTAATTCTTCCTTTCTCTGTACTGGCTGCATTCATGATGTTGTATGATGTAATGACATTTATTGATAAAGCTCAGGTTCAAAAGAAGTGTTGAAGATACCATGCTTTATGGTGAGATGGCTGAAAAAACTGAAATCCAAAGAAGGAATCCTCATCAAGTCTTATAATGTTGGGACAACATCTTCCCTGGTAGAATCCAGGAATGGATTGCCTCAAAAGGCAGTGAACTCTCCTTCATGTGAGCTGTTTAAACAAAAGGTTGGGTGGCCATTTGGATGGGGATTCTCTAGTTTTGGATTTATTAAATTATGGGTGCATGTGTGTATGTCAATCAGCTGCAGTATTTTTTTTAGTATTTTCCCTACCTTGGTAGCGGGATTGGCTGAAGCTGAAAAGGCCAGGACAGGGCTGGCTGTTTTATTCTGTCTGCCATTGCCCCTAGTGGTGAGTTGTAAGACCTACAGCTGAAATTAAGCTTTTCCTCACAGTACAGTACAGTACAGTACAGTACGGTACGGTACGGTACAGTACAGTATTTTCTTTTTTGGGCTCTGGCCTGCTCTCTTTGCCACCTCTCCCACCACCTCAGGTGGTAGGCTTATATCAAAGCTTTGCTGGGTCTTTGTCTGAGCACTAAGTTCTTATGTTTTTATGGTGCTGCTGACTCAAGTCCTGAGTCACCTCTGACCCTAACCCTAACCCTAATCCTGCCCCCCCCAGCCCACTATTTCGCCAGTGTGGTGCACCGAGATGTGGCATGCCATGTTCGCATGATGACATGGTAGAAACCACAGAGAAAGAAGAGATGTGGGAGAAGCAGTAGAGAAAGGAGACGGGAGAGAGACAGTGTTTACCTTTGCTTGGGGGTGCTTTTAGATGGGTGTACTATCTCAGCCAAGCTGCCAAGATGCCCTAAGCACATCCGATCTCGCCTGATTTTGGAAGCTAAGCAGGGTCGGCCCTGGTTAGTACTTGGATGGGAGACCTCCAAGGAATACCAGGTGCTGTAGGCGCCTGGAGTAGGAACTGGCAAACCACTTCAGTATTCCTGCCAAGAAAACTCCATGGATATGGAGTCATGAAGAGTCGGTCACGACTGTAACGACACAACACACACACACACACAAACACAATCTCAGCCACCATACTGCCTGAGGCACAAAAGCAAATCTCTCTTTCCTCCCTGGTCTAGCTAAGTATAAGTTATTGGCATGAGAGAAAGAAACCCCAATCAAGCCCTTCTGACCCATACTTAGAAGTAAAACAGCTATGATTTTTATATCTAAAAAAGAACACAGAACAAAAGAATATGCTGCCATTTATGACACCTGAAATCTGCTGCTTGACGCCGCCTCTCCATATATTGTCTGTCATTTGGGCTGGTCCTGAATATGAGAACTAAAGAGAGTAGACAAAGGTAGGGCTTAAAGAAGTGAAAGTAGGTAGAAGAAACATCAATTATTTAAAATATGCAGATTGTATCATATTACTGTCAGGAAGCAGCAATGACTTAAAAACAACTTCTGATGAAGGTAGAAGGGGGAAAAGTGCAAAAGCAGGACTGAAGTAGAATATTAAGAAGAGAAAAATAATGTCTGCAGAAGAATTATGTAACTTTAATGTTGATAATGAATAAATTCTCAGAAGGACAGATATGAAGTTGAAGGCAACAGAATAAGAGGTACAACAAATATGAGATGGAGTGATTGTATGTCTCGCTGTCATTTACATATTTTTATAATTTTATCACTGTCTTAGCCCATCTTGTTCCTTGTTTCATGGTTGAACTTTATTGTTTGGTTAAGATATTATGTTTTACTATATTATTTTGGATAGTTTGTTTACTGTAGTGTCTCTTAGTTATGGATTTTTAATATATTTGTTTAATTCTGTAAACCATCCAGAGTAGCTATGTAGCTAGATGGAGCAGTATATAAATATAATAAATAATAAATAATAAATAAATAATTTACAGGCCATAGTTGCAATGTTATCTTCTGAAGGACACTTCATGTTGCGAGTGCCAGGCTGTGCTACCAACTGGTGGTAGTGATGGGGGTCAAAATAGAGTTCTTATTGTAAGGTGGATAAGAAGGGGAGGGTATGGTACGTTGCCTTGAGCTTACTGGGAAAAGGGGGATGTAAATGTAACTGTTAAACCAAGAGAACGAGTATGGTGTACTGCAGTGGTTGCCAACCTTGGTCAACCCAGGTGTTCTTGGACTGCAGTTCCCAGAAGCCTTCACCGCTAGCTGTGTGGGCTGGAGTTACTGGTTATTGCAGTCCAGGGATACTTGGGTTACCCAAAGTTGGTACAGTAGGAGCCCTGTATTATAGCCTCAGTAGGTGTTTAACTTGCTCCAAGAATGTTCACAAGAGACAAGTCCATTTCATCGGTGGTTAGAAGTTCGCCTTTTCACCTTTTCATGACTGCTGTCATGAGAGTAGTAATACATTTATTTCCGGTCAAAGACAAAAAAAAGGCTGTCATGAAATGTAACAAGTGAAAGCTAGGTTTCTTTTAAAATATATATTTTAGAGGCATTTTAAGCAGTTTTGACAGGAAATTTTCAGGTGCTATATCCTTCTTCTATCAATACTCTGTGGAAAACTTTCTACAAATTGTCCAGGTGCCGTTTTAGAAGTGGTTACTAGAGGAAACCAGAGAGCGTCTCCTGATGTTTTTCTGGCCTGTTTGTGATGGAGGTGACACTGTAAGAATGTGCAGTGCAAAGAACTCCTTGCACAATCAGAGCAAGATTAATGGCAATAAGAAATCATGACCAACAGATGCACATTTGGGGTTGGAGGAGTTTGGAAAAGAGTAATTAAAAGGTTCCAGGGTTGGCAAAGATAGCCAGCCTAGAATATTTGACTGAGCAGGCACCCAATCGTGTTCACCCCTCAGACTGCTCACATCATTTTGGTATCTACACCTGAAAATCCGTAAGTCCTTTTGTGGGAGCAAAATTACAATAAAAATAAACCAATATTTTTGGTGACATTTTTGTGGGAACGAAATTACAATTAAAAATAGACCAATATTTTTGGTGACATTTCATGAAGCCACAAATCAGCTTCAGGAAATGAGCAAGTGAAACCATACTGGCCAGGCCTAACTTCTCCCCGTTTGGATTTTACCGTCAGCCATCATGTTATGCTTAGAGCTGGTTCGTTCTTTGATCCAGGCTAATCTTTCAGAAAGCTCAAACGGAAAATCCACACCGGGATTTACATTAGATTGGGGTGGTAGGAGTGTGTGTGTGGGGGGAGAGAGAGAGAGAAAGAGAGAAAGGGAGAGAGAGAGAGAGAGAGAGAGAGAGAGAGAGAGAGAGAGAGAGAGAGAGAGAGAGATTGCCTTTGACTGTGCAAGGAAGAAACCATACAATTAAACAATGCATCTATTAAGGTCTATTAAGCAGAGTCTGACTGAAGCCAGAGCCCTGTTTCCATGAATCCCGGGCCTTTGAACACAACAAGCATAAGGAATCCAATAGAGTCTTTGATGTAGTCTCCTCTGCCCCCAGCCCTGCAAAGGAACTTAATATAAGCAAGGGAAGTCCTGGGTACTATATCAAAACTGTTCAATGGAGATGCGAACAATAGCGAGGCTTTTTGATTCCAAGCCTTTGAAGCTCTTGCCGGATAAGGATGATCGGATTGGAAACCTCTTTTCTCCTTACCTTGTTGCCCAGCCACCCTCCTCGTTCCAAGCCTCAACCTAGTCCAGATCCACAACATCCTGTGATGAAAAGCTAAATACATAAATACATAAATTTAAAGATCACAGTTGGGCAATAAAGGGCCAAATACCTTTGATGTTGCTTGTTCTGTCTGATATTTTTGTTACTTGTACTGTGGTGGTTTGCACACAAAAAGAGGCCAACAAAATAGCTGCAAAAAGCTTGCGCACTTTTGAGTGACAAAGAACTCCACTTTATTTAATTATTTCATTTACTAACTAATATATGGACATTGCTTGGATCTGAAAATTTAGAACATGTACAACTATGGAAAAGCACGTAACATAAGCTACTGTACTTACAATACAAATGTATGGTATTTACATTGTCCATAGGTTGGATTACAAAAGGCAGGTTTACAAAATGAATAAAATTTTAGTGTGTTCTGAAATGTCTTACCTTGAAAGTGATACAGTATTTATGCTCTATAACAGTGGTTCTCAACCTGTAGGTCCCCAGATGTTCCTGGACTGCAACTCCCAGAAACCCCTTCCAGCACAGCGAGTGGTGGAGGCTTCTGGGAGTTGCAGTCCAGGAACATATGGGGACCCACAGGTTGAGAACCACTGCTCTATAATCTATAGGTTGGAAACAGTGCGATGTTATGTAATATACAAGCAACAGGCAAACAGATCTAGATAATAATTGCATGAGGACACCACTCTGAGTCCCAATTTTTGCTACATTGCATCTCAGGTACTGAACTGTACTCTTTGTGTTTTGGTTGGTGCAAAATGCAGCAGGGTGCCCTACAAATTGGTAGACATAGAATTACGCCTATATGTCCATCAAGTCCAAACTCTGCTCTGTGCAGGAATACAAATCAATGGTTTTCTGCCAGGTGGATGGATATTTCTCTTGAATGCCTTCAGTGCTGGAGCATTTACCACCTCTCCAAGTACAGTAATTGGTACTGTTGCCATAGTGTTCTAATAGTTGGGAATAGAGATGGGCACGACTCAAAAAATGGTGTTTCGTTTGTCGTTTGGTCGTTTAGGGGTCTGTTTCGGTTCGTTTTCATTTTCGTGACGTTTTTTGCAAAAAAAATCGTTTTCATTTCGTTAGGTAACAAAATGAAAAAATGAAAACAAAAATGAAAAATTGCTGTTTCGTTAGCATTCTTTTTAGTTCAATGCATCTGCTGCAACGAAAAACGGAAAACATGGCAAATTTGGTCGTTTTGTTTTCGTTTTCGTTTTGTTTTTTTAAAAATAATTTCGTTTTGTTTTTGTTGCGTAGCGAAATGAAAAAACGAAAACGAAAAAATCAAATCGCTCGTTTCGTGCCCATCTCTAGTTGGGAAGTTTCTCCCGATATTTGATTGAAATCTGGTTTCCTGTAACATGAGCCCATTGTTGTGTGCCCTGCACTCAGGGATGATCAAGAATGCATTTTCCAAGTGTGAACATTTATAATTTTGGGGGGGGGGGGAGTTCTGTGAGGCTATTTTCTTTATATGTATATGTATTACAAACACAATGAACTTTAGAAAGGTGTGTGTGTCTGTGTGTGTTTTTGCGGAATACTGTATATACATTCTCACGTTCCACCCAACAATACCGTGCCAGAGCAGGAGCTGCTTATAGAAAAACAAATGAGGATCCCTGCACCCGCAGGTGATCCATTCCAAGATTTACCATAAATGCCTGAAATTGTGGCTAGTAGAAAAAACCTATACACAACATATAAAGAGCCAGGACAAGATGGTGGGATAAAGGCCATCAGGCATGCCCCACTTGTATGTTGTATATGATCTCATGGAAATGGGATCCCTATTGTAGTGCAGATGTCTCCTTCAAAGCAAAGGGGAACAACATCCCAAATATGTTTGTTGCTCCAGGCAGAAGATCCACAGCACAACGAAGATCCACAGCTACAGGTATAGAATCCTGAAGGTGCTAAAAGACAAAGACAAAGGTTGCACTACAATTTCCATCAACCTCAACCAGCATGCTATGGATAATGGATGTTGTAGTCCAGTAATTCTGTGGCGTGTCATATTGAGGAGGGCTGGCTTGTGGTGGCATGGTGTGTTTGTTAATCTCTTCATTTGCTTTCTGTTATATGTGGAATACAAAAAAAAACTTGTCATGATCTAATAGGTTCTAAGCCACAAATGATTCATCAAAACTGTCTGATGGAAAATTAACAGTGGTCAACAATCACAATCTTTGTTAATCTGATTGTAGTAACAACGAAGCAAATGACAACATTCTTAGTCAATTGTGAGTCAGAAATCCATCAGATTAACTTTTTCTGGGAGTGTTTTGGTTCATAAAGGATTCTGTCACAGTAAAAGTATTACTCTTTAAGGTATCACAAGACCTTAACATGTACAATTTGTTGCATGTGATGTATACTGTAGAGCCCTCATTACTTCCCCCCCCCCCACATACAGATTCTTTCCATTTCCCATAGAAAATAGAAGAATGTTCCTATTTCGTAGAACAGCAGGGAAGAAAGACGTACAGTATATAAATTACACGGAGAATGCTCGACAAACTCCAAAGCACAGACCATAATTTGGACATTTATTTGGCATTGAAAATGTACCCCTTTTCCTGGCACTACATATGCATTCTTTCTTTGGTACCTTGCCCTGGATAAAGGATGATTGAGTGGTGATTTTCATTAGAACATTTGTGTACCTACGGTGTATCTGTGCTCGAAGAAAGGTGGGTTGGCAGAGGTTTTTCTTCTGATGTGTTCTGTCAACTCCTCACTACCACAAAATGAGAGAGACCCATTACTTTGGATGTGAGCTGTGCATTTTGAGTGCCTGGAGACCTCAGTCCTAAGGCAATAACATAGTAAAGAAAGAGCTCCCAAGGGAAAAGCACTGGAGAGCAGCACTGTTATTATATCATCTGCCATACCTCTGAGGTTTTCTGTCCCCTCAACACTGACTTGTCATCTTCACAAAAGGGAGAAGGGGAAGAAAATTTCCCCCCCTCTTCCTAGAAACCATATATTGCTGTGTTCTCTCTGAAAAGTATATTGCCACAGTTCAGTCTGAAATGGGCAAGTAAGACCCATTAAGTTTACAAAAGCCCTGTTCTTGGTGGATCTGAGAAGTGTTAAAATGGTTTTAGTAACACGTCCCTGTATTTTTAGACTCCTGATGGGCACCTGAAAAATTTGATACCAAACAAAACCTTTTGTTTATGATGCTTTGGCTTTGAGGCCAAAGGATGGGCAAACACAAACATTCCTACAGTCATGGATGCAGGATTTACTACTGCAGTATTTCACTTATTGGATTCCTGATATAAATATACAATATTTTTAGGACAGTGGCTTTGAGGTGTGATATAATGGACCTTGCATTTTCCTTAACGGAAAAACTGGAGGAACCATGAGGACCAGCGCCTTGAGCTGTGAAGCTATGCACTTTGTTGGTGGCAGCCCCAAAGCACTGGATCTAGTCAGTCTTCAATGGTGCGGTTTATAAGTTTTTGTCAAGGCAAAAAGGAGTTGAGCTGTGTGGCCATCACAAAAAACAATTACAAATATAGGTTACAGGCGATACCTTCATAGGCCACTATTAAAAATAAAAAAGGAACATTGCAAGCTTTCGAGTGCAGTCAATCACCCTTCTTCAAAGCAGGTCCCAGAAGTTCAGACATGGTGGAAGATGTTCTTCACCAGGAGGTTACTTTTAAAGTCCTTAGTTAGATGATGTTCTTAAAATCCATGGCTGGGTGATGTTGTAGCCGGGGCAGGAGTCAGCCCGGGCAGGAGTCTTATTTGTTGGAAGCAAGAAGGGCAGTTGTAAAAAGGCTGTTTCATAAGTCACACCCCCGCTCTTCAAACAAAGAAACATGGGTCATATGCCTCCCCCCTCCCTAACCCAGCCCCGTTTGGCAGCCCATTTTTGTCGTGTGCTTGCAAAAACAAAAACAACAATAACAACAACTCGAAACGTGAATAGTTTCAGCTCCTTATTAGACTCGGTTATTAGCTGGGTCACCCCTTCCTGGGTGCCAAAGGCTCAGGAGATCAACGTCACACGAACCCCGAACCCTGGTCGAAGGGGGAACCGTTCCACCTTAACCAAACCAGAAAACAAAACCCCAACAAAAGGGATAGGGAGGGAGGGAAGGCTGGCTGGAAAGCACACACTGTGGGTGGACCGCTGGCATCTTATTAATGTCCTCCTAATGCCCAGGCCCCGCCTCCTTTTCTTCTCGAGGCAGCCAATGAGGAGCGCCGGGAGCCCGTGAGGGAGGTGGGGCCCCTTGGGGTGAAGTTTGGAAACTTTGTACCGTCAAAAGGAGGAAAGAAAAAGAGGGAGGGAGTGGGGTGAATTGTAGGGCGATCCCAAGCACCGGGGAAAAGGCGGACTCGGGGGATCGATCGCGAAGGTAAGGAACAAGGCGCTCCGCTGGGATGCTAAATGAACGCGGAGCGGGTTTGGTGGCAGAGACGCTGGGATGAGATGGAATGGGGGGGTTATTATGGGATATTTGGGAACAGGCGGTGTGGGGGGGGCTTTGGGGTGACTGCTTGGCTGAGGTCCCAAATTAGAAAATCTTTTTCTCTCTCTCTCTCCCCCCGCTCCCGCCGCTCAATATCACGCGAAGGATCGCAAGAGGACGGGATCAACCCGAGGGGGACTTGGGCAATCGTCTCTATGGGGCACGTGCGAGCCGGGTAGTCTTGGCAGGGCTCTGTGTGTAGGGAAGGAGGGGGCTGGCACTTGTGGGGCAGGAGCTCAGAGGGGGCCTTGTGGGGTGGGTGGGTGTTGTGTCTGGGTAAGGGGTTTTGGTTCAGAAAAAAAGCCCTGCCTGGTTTTAAGTTATGGGGCGGCGATGTGCAGTGTTCTTAATTGGGTCGGGGTGGGGTGGAGCGAGGGGGACCCAGAGGCTGGATCTAGGGAAAGACATTTGGGATATGGAAAAGGAAGAGAGGATTGTGTAGGTTGGGGGTCCTGAAGGTATTCCGAGCAGAGGGTGATGTGGAACTGGCTCTAAATTGATTTGAGGCTGATTTGAGTACGTGCCTGTATGGGGAGATGCGGCGCCTGCATGTACTCGTGGTTAACAGTATGTGGACACAAGTTTGTCTGAGAATCGATAACTAATCTTTTTTAAATATTCAGAATTTGGAGAGCTCCCCCCCTTTTAACCATGACACCCAGAATCCCCTGCCTCTGGCCATACTGACTGGGGATTGTGGGAATGAGTCACAGTCCAAAAAGGAAAATTTCCAAGCTTGCTTTAATTGGCGTAGTTACATGCTAATTAAGTTACATGATCCTTGTTTAATTAACGCAGGCGTCTCAGGATCCAGTGTATGACTGACTGGGCCAGTCTTGGAATAGTAGTTTAAAGAAGTCACTTTTTTAAAACTATAGATTTGTGTGTGTGTGTGTGTATGACATTTTGTGTGTGTCTGGGTGTTGGCCACCCAGCACCAAGATGTGTCCTCATAAAAATGTGTCTATCATTGGGGAAGCTTTGTCTCCAAAGATGATCCAGAGATTGTTTAAGTCAGCAAGTGGGGAAAGTAGATTAAAGTTGATGTCTATTGAAAAATGCAAGTGGCCAAGTATCAGTTGTGAATATGCATGCATGAGATTGTGCTTGTTGTTTAGAACCCGATAAAAACCTCTTGTGCAACCAGAGATGTTCTCATGAGTTAAATGTGTCATGAAGGGGTTACATAAGTGGTACAGATTGCACATACTTTCATATGCATAGCGCTGAGCCTGGCTCAAAATGACTTCTGTGAATTAGGGCATGAATAAAACGAAGACGGGGAAAGAACATCTGAAAACCTAGCCACGACTACGAGCGAGTTTGGCGTACAAATGTGGAAATGAGTACAGTACTGCCAATTTTGTTTCCATAGGGAGTTTATGTTTAAAGGTACTGTATACAATTTTTTTATGGCAAGAAAAGGGAATGGACAATGAAATGAGCATTTTATACTGTATGTACCTCAAAGTGAATTCGTATTGTTGCCTATATAGAGATAAACATACTAGGGGAAAATAACCACCCAGTTGCATAAACCAGTTTCTCCAGAATTGGTAGTACATATATTATATGTTTGTGTGTTGTGTTGTTACAGTCGTGACCGACTCTTCGTGACTCCATGTCCATGGAGTTTTCTTGGCAGGAGTACTGGAGTGGCTTGCCAGTTCTTACTCCAGGCGCCTACAGCACCTGGTATTCCCTGGTGGTCGCATCCAAGTACTAACCAGGGCCGACCCTGCATAGCTTCCGAAATCAAGCGAGATCGGATGTAATTAGGGCATCTAGGCAGCTATAGACACAAGCAAAATGTAAGTTCAAGCAGCAGAGGTAGATTAATAGTGGCAGGGAGGAGTCTATTGGGGTAAAGTGGCCGCTCTTGAGATAGTAAGGGATGATTAACATCGTTTACATGCAGACTGAGGGAAATGAGCTTGTCTTTCTGAGAATCTGTGATGTGCAGCAACCACTTCCTCTTCTGGTGTCTTAACATATGAGACAAGCTTTTCTTCCTGTCAGGGTTGAGTTCTAAAACGTCATGGTTTCAGGGATTTGTGATATACGTGAAGAGTGCTTCTGGGCAGGGGCAGAGTGCTGTGGCACTCTCTTTGGACTAGCACAGCTTGTCCATGCTGCCTCGCAGGATGTCTTGGGAAGTCTGGATTCAGGAGAGGAAGGCAGATAACCTGCCCCCTGCTGTTCTTTCTCGGCAGCTGCTGTTCAGTGACACAATGGGCTCAGCCACAAATAGGTGTGGGTGTGCAGCGTTTCCCTCCATAAAATCAGCCAGATGGCCATGTGTACTGTCACTGATCCTGCAGTGTCTTATTTGTCTTCCTGTCCTGGGGCTTAGGACTGTTCCTTTGCAAATTTCCCTAAACAGTAATGTGTCTTTTGGCAGCTCTGGACTTCCTCCAAGTTTGCTGATGCCTGCCTCGAATCTGACTACAGAAAGCAAATGGTTTGGTTGGAATATGCAGCAGAGTGGCCATAGAACTATAACTGCAGAGAGAATGTGAGGGACTTGTATTGTAGGCATGGGTTCTTGTCTGCCTTCCGATTTGTTTTGGACTACATCTCCCATAATCCTCACCACTGGCGATGCTGACTAGGGCTGATGGGAGTCGTGGGCCAATAAAGCGACACCTGGGCAGCCAAAGTGGCCTATGTCTGATTAAGACCTACAAGTTGTAGGTTAAAGCCTGTGAAATGCATTATGATGGAAATTAAGCAGTATTTACCTACTCTGATATACTTCCAAGCAAATGACACATAGGGAGGATGGCTCAAGATTGGGGTTTAGGGTACCCCCCATGTTGAGATGAGGCATCCCCTGCCTTGGTCTCTAGTTCTTGGCATTAATAGTCCAAAGACATTGTGTAGCTAATCTTGGTATTCCCGCTTAATGAAATATTTGTGGAAGAAAGATCAGTGATGTGTTGGGGAACCATTAGATAAGTGGTGGGGAACCATGACAAGTGTCAGAGATGGTGATGACCCATGGAGATCACCATCATCTGCTAAAATTCTGAGATCAAGCAATTGCTTGATATAAGTTGTATCTCATAGCAGCCCTACGTTTGGACTGTCTTTGTGTTGCTTCTGCACTTTGGTCTACCAGCTTTTTTATGAGGCCCATCTCATAGTCCATGAGAGGTGACGCTCAAGTAAAATCTGGCAGCCTTAAAAGGGGCCAACATCCCTGGCTGAAATCCTGTTGCTTAGCATACTAACTCTTGAATTGGTGGGGGTTTGGGATGTCCACCCCTCTTGATAGTTCCATTGATTTAAATGGGCTTACTCTAATTGCTGCTTACTTGAGCACAGTTAAGTCACAAAATAAAGTAGGCCCATTTTTATCAGTGGAACTTATGGAGGAGTTGACTCCCTCATCCCCACTGATTCAGGGGACTGATTTCTAGCATGACTTAACTCTGTTAAGCAACAAGATTTCAGCTTCTTTGTTTGGCTGCAGCTGACAGACATGGTTACACCCAACCAAGCAACAATTGTGCTTTTTAGGTGTAGCATAGCATGGTTCCTTCTGTTGTACTGTATGTTGCTTGGGGGTTTGGAATGAGTGTTTCTCAGAAAGGAGACGGTGGTAGATCCTGCACGTGGAATCGTGCAGAAGATGGATAAGAAGCCGCGGTTTGGGAGTGGAGGTCTGTGCCTGAGTCTATGTGATAAGCTCACTGACAGACTAGGAGGGAAAAAGGAGAGAGTAAGAAAACTGTTCGTGTCTTCACAGGGCTGGCTCTGCGATTAGGCAGAGTGAGGCAGCTGCCTTAATGAATGGCAGATTTGGGGATGTCATGAAATGGCAGCATGTCATTTAGTTTTATGTTTCTTTTTTCACTGGTGGGTTTGGGGAAAGGCCCTGGTGGCATTTTCTGCCTTGTCTGCCTATCTGTCTATCTAAATAAATAAATAAAAGGCAAACGGTAAAGGTTTTCGCCTCACATGCGTGCTAGTCGTGTCCGACTCTATGGGCGGTGCTTATCTCCATTTTTAAGCTAAAGAGACAGTGTTGTGGAAGTCCGTGGCCGTGTGGCTGGCATGTCTGAATGCATTTCTGTTCATGGAACACTGTTTACATTTTGGCTTTTTATGGCGGTACCTATTAATCTACTTATATTTACATGCTTTCGAACTGCTAGTTTTGGGACTTTTAAAAAGGCTACTCCAAAAAATCACTTCTGAAGCATTTGTAGGCAGCACTGTTATTTTGTCTTACATGGCTGAATGGATTTCCACCAAGTGTTGAGGGTACCTTGGGGTGCTGTGATTTCAAATCTAGGCTGTGTGGTGTACATGGCAGTCATGTTTATGTTGCCTACACGTTATTTTAAAAGTTTTCATGCATTCAGTTTTGGAATGTATGTGTTTTGAATAAGGCTCTCCAAGTACCAGTATTTATTAATCAGGAGGCATGCTGGCTGAGGTATTTTAAAAGTTATATTCCATGCATAAGCTAGCTATGTCTAGAGAGAGATAAAGAGAGGCTAGTGCAAAAGAAAGAAGGTAGCGTTGAGGAAAGACAGAGGGTACCAGATTAAGAGTGGGTCCCCTGGGATTTTTTTTAAACCCAAACTGGGTCCTTAGTATGTCAGTATAATTTACTGGGCTTTCTTTAGTGTGCATTTTTATCAGGTAGTTGGGGAACCCATTATGGCTCTGTTCTAGGCATCAGGAATTACTTAGGCCAGACCTTGGATCCGAGGCTTGATATACAGAAAGTAGCAGTGGACGCTTCTCACAGCATGGAAGTTCTTAAAGGCATTCATTCAGTGTCTGTTTAGAAAGCTGGCAACCCAACACCAGGGCTGGGGAAGTGGGCGGAAATATCTCTTGGGACCAGTTGACATTGCTCAAGGCTTTGCTCTATATGGGGGAGAAGGATTGGGGAGAGGGGAATCGTTCATCTTCTGTTTATTGCATGCTGTGCCCTCACCACCACCACCCCTGAAAGAAGAGAGTTGGTTTCCCTAGTAGCCAAGTGGATCACGTTTGGGGGCTTCCTCTGTAGGCTTCTGGGTTACAATAGAGGCCTGAACTCCATTTTTGTATGCAGTCTTTCGAAATGCTTGTCTCCCTTCCCCCCAAGTGAGGAGGTTGAGATAACATATAAGGATTTAGATCAGTGGTCCTCAACCTGTAGGTCCCCAGATGTTCCTGGACTGCAACTCCCAGAAATCCTGGTCAGCTCAGCTAGTGATGAAGACTTCTGGGAGTTGCAGTCCAGGAGCATCTGGGGACCCACAGGTTGAGAACCACTGATTTAGATCAAGGCAGGGATGGAACTTGGTCCTTGAAGACACTGAACCTCTATTTTGTGTCTCTCTCCTTGACACCCCCTCCCCTTTTCCACAGGAAGGCAAGATGTCCCGCAAAGGGTGCCTCAGCGTCACAAAGTACTTCCTCTTCATCTTCAACCTCTTCTTCTTTGTGAGTACCATCATTTGCAAGAGACTAGCCTCCTATTTGGCTAGATGGGGCCGTCCGTAGGATCCTTTGAGTGCTCCACTTATCTCAGGCCTGCCCAAAGTCTGGCCTGGGGGCCAAATCCGGCCGGCAGGCCATTCTGAGTGGCCCGCGGCTGGCTGGCCCACCCCTCCCTCCCCCTCCTTCACCCACACCCTGTGGTGGCCACGGCTCCCTGTGCTTCCTTTGGTCCCCACCTTCCTTCTTTCCTCCCTCCCTTCTTTGTTCCCCACCTTCCTTCCTTCCTCTCTTGGTTTCCACCTTCCTCCCTCCCTCCCTTGGTCCCCACCTTCCTTTCTGCAGGTGGGGTTGCAAGGGGTCAGTGGGTGGGGCTTGTGGGTCAGTGGGTGGGGCTTGCAGTGGGGTGGCAGGGTCGGGGAGCAACCGGCCCCTGACACATTCTCAGCCACCAAATCTGGCCCTCCTTACAAAAAGTTTGGGCACCCCTGATATCTAGAACGAGGGAAGGTTAACACAGTGTCTGGAAACATAACTTTATGATTTCCCTCTCCCCCCTTCCTTATCCTTCCCTCCCCTCTCCCTGCCCTTTCCCAGATCCTTGGAAGTCTTCTCTTCAGCTTTGGTTTGTGGATCCTCTTTGACCGAAATAGTTTTGCTTCAGTTCTTGGTGAGTCTGGTTTTCCCTACACTGTTGTAAATGCTTTCCATTACAGTACAGTAGGACCCTGGTATCTGCTGGGGATTGGTTCCAGGCCTTCCCGTGGATAATGAAAACCATGGATAAGAGAGAACGCCTGCCCACTTGCCCCCAAACTGCCGTTTCCTGACGGTAGTTGGTTTATGACTGCTGTTTTGAGACAGTAGCTTGCTTTATGGCCGCTGTTTGTGACAGTAGCTTGCTTTACAGCTGCTATTTGTGGCAACAGCTTTCTTTACAGCTTGCTCTGTGGCTGCTGAATTATTTAATTTTTTCCCTCTGTCATCCGTGGATAACTGAATCAGTGGATACGGGTGTCCTACTGTACACTTGTGTCTCCGCAACTCGCCATCCCACCCATTTGGAGAGTCCTGAGAGGGTTTTTGTTTTGTTTTAAAGGCCTTCAAAAGAGATGCCAGCACTTCTTGTTTTTCCGCTTTCCAGCCAATGTATTGTATCTTTGAGGTTCTGCAATAAAAAGAACCTTTTGCAACTCATTTTGGGATAATTCCAAAGGGTTGGACTACAACCCTCCCAATACTACACACCATGGCTTTTTCATGCAACCTGAGCTGTTCTGGGAGGTGAATCCCCCCTCCATGTAGCTTTGGGAAATGGGTTGTTTGACAGGTGCACCTTTGAAATAAGAACATAAGAAGAGCCATGCTGGATCAGGCCAAAGGCCCATCTACTCCCGCTTCCTATACGCTCCACCAGATGCATATGGGAGCGCACGAGACTAGATATCTGTTTCCTGATATCACTCTCCTACATCTTCCCCTTGAAATACCCCGGTTTTAAGCCTGGAGATTACACATCTCCATCATGGTTTGTCACCTGTGATGGACTTCTCCTCCAGGTGTCTGTCCAAACCCCTTTTGAAGGCATCATCGAGGCCAGATGCCATCACCACATCCTGCCACAATCTTTGCCATCTTTTTGTGGAGTTTTGTCTGAGTGTTCTGTCATGTTGTGGCTTGACTGATGTGTCCCATTCTCTTTCCACAGGGTCATCGTATTATGCCCTAAAGGTCTGGTCCTATATTTTCTGTGGCATTGGCATCCTCACAATGTTGATAGGCTTCCTCGGATGTCTTGGTTCTCTCAAGGAAATCAAGTGTATGCTGGGATTTGTAAGTAGCAGGAGAAGCGAGAAAGGGAACAAGGATTCTGGAGAAGGTCCCCGCTGGGATGAGAGCACTGGGAGGCAGGAGGACATCTCTGGAAAAGAGAGTCAAAAGTTGCAAAATCCCACATTAAGAATATTATTGAAAAATAGATTTGACAGTATCATAAAGCCTATATATGACTCTTTGATTCATGGCTATCGCTGGAATATTTCGTATGGTTCTGGTTGCACCAGCTGAAAAGCTTATGACACAAGGGTGCAGAAAGTAACCGCTAGAATGAAGTGGTTGGGGAAGGACCTTTCCCTATTATGAAAGGTTATCATGTATGGGACGTGTTACTTTTCACAGAAGAGTTGAATGAACAGTTCTATGCGCTTGTTATGTCAAGGGAGGGGAGAAATATTGCCACCATGTTAAGTGGAACAGCTGTATTCTCTTGAACCCCAGATGTGCCCACGAGGAGAGAACAGTAATGTTAATAAAAACAAGGGCTCAAAACAGAGACACCCCCCCCACTGAAATCAGTCACCAATTATGCCAATGTTGACATTCTCAGGCTGCCAGAGATCTTGTCCTACATCACTGCTTACATGTGTGACAGACACAAAATAATGGTGACTTTATTGGCCCTATCCTGTTACACAAGCAGTGGAACCAATTGCTTCAAGAGGTGGTGAGTGTTCCAAGACTGGAGGGATTTCAAGAGAAATGTGGACAATCATCTGGCAGATGGCTTTTGGTTTCTGTTCCTTTATGGTGCAGAGGAGTTGGACTTGATGGTCTTATAAGACCCCTTCCAACTGCACTCTTCTATGATTTTATGATTCTGGTGATCCAGAAGCACACCCAGCTGTGATCTTGATTCTGCCAAGCCATTGTCTAGTCATCCTTTTTGAGTAGTGCTCTCCAGCCTTGATTAAGCTAGATGTTCTTGAACTGCAGTTCCCAGAAGCCTTTGCTACCGTCTGTGCTGGTGGAGGTTTCTGGGAGTTGCAATCCAAGAATGATTGGGTCATCCAAGGTTGGGAACCATAGTTCTAGGGCAGTAGTGGTGAACCTTCGGGACTCCAGATGTTTTGGACCACAGCTCCCACAGTTCTTTGTCATTGGCAATACAGGCTTGGAATTCTGGGAGTTGTAGTCCAAAACATCCACTGCTGTTCTAAGGTGATGTCCAGATAACTTTGTTAGTGTTCTCACAGGCACCATTTTGGGGCCTAGCAAACAAAGGAGAGGAAGAAGAGCCCACACAGCATTGAGAAGGATTATGTAATGGAAGTATGGTGAAGTGTAATTTCCACCTCACATCATATAATAGTGCCTGGGGGTCCTTTTGGGGAGAAAAGCAGGATAGAAATGTTTTTTAATACAATTAATTAAATAAATGATGAAGTCCTTGGAGTTCTGTGTCTCATGATTTACCTGCGTGCATAGATTGTAGTTTATTTTAAAATTGTTGAGTCCAATCTTCCTTTTCTTGTATTTGTGCACAATATGCATACATTACTCTATTTGCAGAAATTAGACTAGTTTTAAGAGGGAAACACATAAGAATGTAAGTGTGGTGCTAGAATAGACCGAAGGGTTTTTTATTCCTTGCATTGTTAGAATTCATGTTTTTTAAAGCATGGATTATGCTTTCTACCTTTCTAGAAATGGTGCATTATTCTGTTTGGAATACTTTGGGGGCCTTTTGTTTTAGAGAACAGCCAACATTAAATATGGGGTATAAATGATAGAAACGTGATAATGTGATGGCTGAGTTTTGGTGTTCATTCTTGCTTTCTCTCAACAGTATTTCACCTTCCTGTTGCTGCTTTTTATTGCTCAGATCACCATTGGAATCCTGATATACACACAGCGCAATCAGGTGAGTTGTAGCACAAGTTGGGGAGAAAGCATGTAATATCTGTCTTTCTCAAACTTCGCGGGACTTACCAAACTAATCCCCTCCACCCACAACATTCTGGTCACATTAAAGTATCTGATGCCCTGTTCCCCCTGCTCCACCTGCATCTCCTTGATGTCTTTCAGTTAGACAGTTCTAACCACTAGCACTCAGAGGCCCCTGTGCAGCTCTTCTCCTCTCGTTCAACCTTAAATGGGTATTTTATGATAAAAGAAAAAAAGTGGGGACATGCAGTAGAAAAGTGTGGGAGAACTACATATTGAAGATATGATTATCTTGGACAACTTTGATGAGTGAGGCAGTGAGATTTGCACAGTCAAAGCAGAAGCTCTGAAAAGTTGTACAGTAGGACCCCCATATCCACTGATTCATTATGCCCTGATTCAGTTATTCATGGTTGGCAGAGGAAATAAATAAATAAATAAATAAATAATTCAGCAGCCACAAAGCAAGCTTCTGTCACATACAGCAGCTCTAGAGCAAGCTACTGTCACAAAACAACAGTTTGGGGGATATTTGGTGTTCTCTCTTATCCACAATTTTCATTATCCACGGGAAGGGAAGGAACCTATGCCCAGCAGATACCGGGGTCCTACTGCATTATTTTTTTAACTCCCTTTCTGGGAATTTAGTCCAGGAAAGCAACTTTCCTAGTCCCAGTCTTTTTAATTTGCGATCTAAACACATACTAGTAGAGATTGGGAAAGAGTTGGTCCTTTGTAATTTTGTCAGAATGATCTATGCCATCATCTCTGACCATTGGCTGTGCTAGCTGAGACGTATGGGTGGCATAGCCCATGGTCAAGAGACGATGGGCGATTCCAACAACGTATTGGAGGGCTAAATGGTTTCCTGCCTGTGTAGCAAAATGGTAGAATGGGCTGTACCACTTCACCACTTCAGATGACAAGTGGCCTCTGCATCTGAGCCATTTTTGGTAGGCTTTTTTACGTAGCGGGTTCTCTCGTAGTCGAAAACCACAGGCTGGGGAGAAAGGTTCTCACCCGAATGACTTCCTGGGTGAAGATTTCTCAATGACGCTTCCTCTGACACAGAGGAAGGGTTGAGCCAATGGGTTCCACGCCACTAAAGTAGAACATTCCACTCTCCCTCCTCAATACGTCATTCAGCTGTGTGGGTAGACCGAGCCTACGCTTTCCTACCCAAGCCATTATAGGGAGTGAGCAGGGAGGAGGAGAACCAGAGCTTGTCACCCAGTTTATCTTTTGGGCTTCCAGCTTCAACATCCTCCAGCCAGGAAAAAAAAATCCTCAGAACTCTAGTGCAGAAACAGTTAACTTTTCTAAGCTCAGGCTGCCCAGCAATTGTGAGCTGGGTATGGATTGTTGAGAGATGGTTCAGACCTAGTCATCCTCCCTTTCCTCTCCCAGTGCCTGTGAGTCACAGATCTGGGTGGGGCTGGGAGGGAAGGAGGCCCATTCAGATGGGTGTATTTTCCTCCAGGGGTAGGTGTGGGGTATCTCTGCTGGAAGCAAACAGTGCTTCTCTCTGCCTTTGCTTCTTTTGGCTGTCGGCTGCAGTGCAGATTTTCTTTCCACCTCCCGTGCTTCAGGCCCCGGCTAAAATAATAAAACCTTTCCGGACGCTCAGCAGATTCATGCAGCTAGTCATTTATTTGGCACCTGTAAAACAAAATAATCCACAGCAATTGAGAGTGCTTTCAGATGAGATGTTTACCACTGTGGCCTCCTTCCTGGAAGCTTATAAAGGGGTCTAAATGTTGTTGGTTTCTCTTCTTACACCGCCTTTCATTTCCCATCACTGCTTCTATTTATTTTTCAATGAAAAAACAAAAACAGATGAAACAGGAAAAGATAAAACAGCTGCACGGTGTCTCCTGATTGCTAGTGCTTGCACTCTTGGTCTGGAAACACCTGAATAAGACCTCATGGAAAAGTAGTTCCAAATGGTTGTAGCCGAATAATTAATTTTTCTGAGCTCTGTCTAAATTTTCCCTTGAAAGCATAGGTGGGAAATGCATGATCCTCCGGATGTTGTAGGAATACCACTTTGCAGGAGGCCCGGCCAGGATTCCTGTGGGAGATAGCTGGAAGTCAAACAACATCTGGAAGGGCAGGTCTCCACTCCCACTGCTTTAAACGCTTGCCTTGCTCCAGAATGAGAGGAGTGGTTGTGGGATTGCTGCTGATCAGCTGAACAATCTGTTGACAAAGCGGGAGAGAGGGGATTTTGCGCTTATCCTAGTTAGGGACCTGTCAAGCTGGCTACTTCTGGAAAAAAAGAAAAGAAAACCAGCTGTTTTAACATTCAGTGTAGTTTAGAACTTGGTGAGGTGAGTTTGGCTTGACAGCCAGCTCATTGGTGACGGCAGATGTGTTGCATTCTTGTACCTTATTTAATTTTTTAAAGGTGCCCATAGAACAGATGTGGGACATTTCCACCCGATGCGCCAGACACATACCCCCTGAATCATTTTTAGTGCCTTTGAGCCCCCCCCCGAAGCCCTGTGGGTCCCCTCCTAAGCTTGGATATTTCCCCAAAAATATATATTTATGTGTGTGAACACGTTTCCTTCTCCTCTGCTCCCTTTGGGACCAGTGGGTTTTGGCATTTGGCTGGAATCACAGCTATAAATTTGCCAGAACTCAGTCCATTGCTATGTTTTCTTTGGGTCCGCGGACAGCGAGACAAATCTGCATTCTGGACAAGACAAATATTTGATTTTATTATGTGTGGTGGCTTTAATGCCTGTGTGTCTGTCTCCCTTCCACTTCTTGCCAGTCCGAGGGCTTCCTGGCTTAAAATGAATTATGGGTATGTATGTTGTGCACACATAAAGTTTATTTAACAAGCAGTGAAGGAAATCCACATTCTCTCTCTTGCAATTGGTACGCAAAAGACGAACACTCCCCTCCCCTCACTTTTAATGTCACATAGGCCCACGCTCTGTTCTCAGTTTTGACTCTGACATCTCAGGGCACGTGAGCTGCTGAGCTGGCAGCCCAAGTTGCAGGCCTGCACAAAATCCAAAAAACAGTCAAAATTGGGCTTTGTGCAATCTATGGAGGAAGGTGGTTGTGGCACATTATGGCCACCAGCCCCAACAAATCCCCTCTTCCTCTGTAGAACATTGCCACAGGTTTGCACATACCGTATATACTCAAGTATAAGCCGACCCAAGTATAAGCCAAGGGTCTAATTT
This sequence comes from Phrynocephalus guinanensis, assembly GCA_037367245.1. Taxonomy (NCBI): domain Eukaryota; kingdom Metazoa; phylum Chordata; class Lepidosauria; order Squamata; family Agamidae; genus Phrynocephalus; species Phrynocephalus guinanensis. Next base: position 12,481,042 of record CM074743.1, on the reverse strand, counting down.
TACCCCCCAAAAGTGGGAAAACGTATTGACTCTGCTGGGAGTGTGGAGGCAATTAGGGAGTTAATACCATAGAGTAAACTCCCTGATTGCCTCCACAGTCCCTGCACAGTTGCCAATTCTACCTTCAGCCCCTTTAGAGCTTCATAACTTCACCCCCAAATGTTTCCAGATTTCAGGGGGTTCCCTCGCTTTGGGAAGATACCCCTGCTACTTTGGAGTCCCAAGGTAAATACATTTTGATTGCATATTTTAAAAATAATGTTTGTGTGCATATTTTTAAAAATATATGCACTCAAAGATTACTTACCTTGGGGTCACCATAGTAGCAGAGATACCTTCAGAAAGATTTTAGGGAAGTCCCTGAAATTTGGAAACATTTGGGGGTAAGGGGGCTGAGTTATGAAACTCCAAAGGTGGTGCCCCTAAACATTCTCATTGGAAGCCTATGGGAAACGGAGGCACCACCACTATCGCTTGCCTGATCAGGACTTGCCCTCTGCTACCCTCTCCAAGCTGTCCAAGCACCTAATTTTACCCCCCAAAACTGGGAAACGTATTGACTCGAGTATAAGCCCAGGGTGTTTTTTTTTCAACCAAAAATAAGGGCTGAAAAACTCAGCTTATACTCGAGTATAGAGTATAGATGGACTATGCCTTTCCTTGCCTCTGTCAAGGCACGTGGTAAGAAGATGCATGGCATATAGCTAGCCTGTCTTTATAACCATTTCAGACCAGGAGGGAAGCTGGAAGTTGGCACAGTGGTAAGAGGAACGTTGTGCTCACTGTGCTCACTGTGGGTTGGAGAGCCTCCTTTAACTATTCTCTTCCACCGTCAACAGTTTAGGGAGACAGTCGGTGACTACGTCCATGGCGTAATTGATACCTACGGAAGCAGTGATCCATTGTCAGACCATGACGAGAGCTGGGATTTTGTCCAAGAGCAGGTCAGTCGATGAACGTGACAAGAAACATTCAGCCCGGAGGTGGGGGGAACATATAAGACTGGATTATATAAGACATATAAGTTCCTGGATTACAACTCCTGACAGCCTGAGTTGAGATAGCCAGTGTTGAGAGATGGGGTTCAGTCCAATATACACTATTGTATACCAGCTGTGGCCTTGTTCATGGATGGCTGCAATCTTCAGAGCCCTGAGTAACTAAAATATAGTTTCACCAGTGCCATTTTTATTGGTTGGATCCACACCTATTTGATGAAATTGCTGGGGTTTTAGTTGGTCTTTACTAATATAAGCACCATTGTTTTAAATGGTCTTCTAGAAGTTAAACTAAGGCTCAGTCTAGTCCATTACAGTGGTACCTTGTATAAAGGAATTAATTCGGTAGAAATGAAATTCTGTTAAGCAAAGTTTCCTTTATACAAATTTCCCATAGGAATGCATTGAAGACGGAGTAATCCCTAATCACAACCATTTTTATGTTGTACGGATCCGCCCCATAGGTGATTCTGTTCATCAAATTTCCCCTATCTCCGGAATTTTTTAATTTTGTACAGATTTTATGTTGTACTCCAAGGACATAAGGGTTGTCATAGAGATCTCCCATTCAGGGGCCACCCAGACCTCACCTGCTTAGCTTCAACATGGGTTGGATCGCAGGCCTCATAGTTAAACTCTGGGTGTTTTTTTTTACTTCAAGGCTCAGCAGCTACAGGAAGAAAAGAAGCAATGGCTCTCATAAAATGGAGGACTCCTCCCTGTCCTCTCTTGTTCCCGACCTTTCAAGTCACCCTCTTTTCAATTCAATTCCAGCTCCAGTGCTGCGGATGGAAATCCTACCGAGACTGGGAGGGCAACGTTGTGATTCGAAACGCTTCTGATCAGATCTACCCCTGCTCTTGCCGCAACATGTCTCAGTTTGACCAGTCTGAGGCCAACAGCACCGTCAGCACTGGGCCATCAGGTTTCTGCAGTGCTCAGGGGAAATGGCCCGTCTACACCGAGGTGAGGAATCTGGGGGGCAGGGGGAAAACTCAAGGCCATTTTGTGCTCAGAGATCTGAGCTTATCCCCCCCCCCCTTGCAAAAAAAAGCCCATGTGCATCAAGTTCAGAGGAGACCAACAAGGATGATCGGGGGCTGGAAATCAAGCCCTTTGAGGAAAGACTGAAAGAAATGGGCCTGTGTAGTCTAGAGAAAAGAAGACTGGGAGGCACTTTTCAAATATTTGAAGGGCTGTCATACAGAGGAGGGGGCAGGATCTGTTCTCGATCCTCCTAGAGTGCAGGGCATGCAAAAATGAGCTCAAGTTAAGATAACCCAGCTTTTGACTGAATATCAGGAAAAACTTCCTAACTGTTAGAGCAGTACGGCAATGGAACCAATGACCTCGAGAGGGGGTGAGTGCTCCAACACTCGAAGCTTTCAAGAGAAATTTGGGCAACCACCTGGCAGATAGCCTTTGGTTTGAATTCCTGCATGGAGCAGGGGGGGGGTTGGACTTGATGGCCATGTAGGCCCTTTCAACATCACTATTCTATCATCACAGAAAAGATGGGTGAAGGGTGAGAGTAGTTCCTAAACCACTGCGTGGGTTGGAAAAAGTGGCTAAAGTTGTGAAAATGTTCTCTCCTATATTTTGCAATTTCAGGAGTGGGGAAAGGAGCCAATTAGCATCTGGATTTGTTTAGCACTGTTACCTTTCTGTATTAAGCTGGTATTTCTCAGCATCAACAACTTCTCTAAGAACTTCTAACTTTAGGGTGGAGGGGCAACTTTCAGCGGCCCTCCTCCATTTGACCTTGCCGGGGTTTTCCGACATCCTTGATAACCATCAACAGTACATCACCTAACTGACTTGTATAATCTTAGGGCTGCACGGACAGTGTTGAGATGTGGCTTATCAATAACATCATCACCGTGGTAGGAATCTGCCTTGGGATTGCTCTCCTGGAGGTAAGAGTCTTTGGGACCTGCTTGCAAGATGGTACAGGCGTGCTTCCGTTTATGGCGCCGCAATTGTGCTTGGAGTTTGGAAGTGTTGCATTCTTGGGCTTCAGTACTCTGAATTCCCTAGCAAGGAAGGGAAGTTATACTCCCCAAAGACTGCTTTTCCCGACTTCAGAGCAGGTATTCTAGCAGCGACTCAAAAGCCTGTCTAATACTAAGCAGCTAGTGGGGAAGTTGTGTCTGTCTTGTATCCCATGCTGTAGCCACAAGACACAAGATGAGATCTGTAGTACAAGGTCTAGTCTTAGCAGTCAGGTGCTGATGTGTGAAAAGCAGAAATATATGCTTTATATCAGGGGTCCTCAACCTAAGGCCCCAGGGCCGGATGCGCCCCCCCCAAGGTCCTGAATCCGGCCCCTGGGAGCAATTGCAACCCCCCCACCTACCCCTGTTTTGTGAACAAGCCAAACTCTGCATCTGCTTTTGGACTGTGATTCGGCCCCCATTGGTGTCTGGGTGGTGGTGGACCGGCCCGCTGTTTGAAAACTTTGAGGACCCCTGCTTTATATGTACAGTGACCCCACCCCCGCCTATCGCAGGGGTTAGGGACCCAACCTCCTAAGATAATTGAAAATCCACAATATGCGTATGCAGGTCGGGTTGGGCTTGGGGCGCCCGGCTGGGGGCTCTTATACTTACCACCAGCCTGGCGCTGCCTGGAACGGGCCTGCGAGGGCCTTTCTAAGCATTCTGGAGGCCCTCCTGCGAACTGGCAGTCACTTCCGGGTCACCGAAAATCATTTCTGAGGCCTCCGACAGACCTAGAAAGGCTCTTGGAGGCCTCAGAAATGATTTCTGGTGACCCAGAAGTGACTTCCGGTTCACAGGGAGGCCCATTTGGGGCATCCAGAAGGCTTAGGAAGGCCCTCGCAGGCTCGTTCCGGGAAGCACTAAGTCCTGGGGTAAGTAAGGGAGGCCTGAAATAGGCCTTTCCCCCCTTACCCTAGGACAGTGGTGTCCAAACTGTGGCCCTCCAGATGTTTTGGACCACAACTCCCAGACTTCCAAACCTAGATTGCCCATGAGAAAGGACTGTAGGAGTTGTGGTCCAAAACATCTGGAGGGCCACAGTTTGGACACCACTGCCCTAGGGGGCCTTTCTTCCTATACTGTGGTCCCGTGATATAGCGGGTCTGCAGTATATGAACAGCAAATGGGAGGGGGACCACTGTATCTCATTGTTGAGGGTGGTTTGTGACCATGGCAGGAGGGCATCTCTTTCTCACTTTTGGATTGAAGGGCCCCCCTGTCCCTGAGCCACCCTAGTCTATACCTGGATATGTAAGAGCAATAGATTTCCCATTCTTCTCTCTCTCTCTCTCTGCCCTCAATCTTTCTTCCAGTTTTTGCAGCTGCTCTGCATGATAGTGATCAGTGTGCTAGAGCACAGGGACATGCACAGTGGTAGCTCCCAGGACATCCTCTACTTTCCCAACAGGTGGTTCATGGGAGTGCCTTTGGTGTCCAGGCATGGATGTTTTCTTGCTTTGCTGTGGCAGCGATGTGCATTTCAACGTGCCAGTGCCCAGGGACAAATGTGTTACTCCCCATGGCCTAGATGTCCACTGAGTGTGGTCTGTGTCTAGTTCATGCATGCATCAAGAGGCCACCTTTTTTTACTATGAGTGTGCCTTGGGTGGGAATACCACTGTCCTCCTGAAAAGTGTGGTGGCTCAGCAGGCTAGAGCGTTGAAAACTGTCAGCTGCAAAGTCAGCAGCTGGGCAGTTCAAATCCTGGGTGCCACCCAGCAGAGTGAGCTCCTGCTGTTAACCCCAGCTCCTGCCAGCCTAACAATTTGAAAGCACATAAATGCAAGTAGATAAATAGGTACTGTCATAAAAACCAGGAAGGTAAACAGTGTTTTGCGCACAGAAATGCATTCAGCCATGTCGGCTACACGGCCACAGACGTGCACAACACTGGCTCTTTGGCTTGAAAACAGAGATGAGCACCATCCCTAGAGCCAGACACGACTTGTTTATTCACAATTTGTTTTCTCAGCCCAGTTTGTTTCTTGTATGTATGCCTGTATGCTTGTATGTATGTAAGTATGTATGTGATTTCTGTACTATCCATCTAGCTACCAGGCTACTCTGGGCAGTGTACAACAAGTAAACAACAAATAAATCATAAATAATAACAAGTTGCATAAGTTAGAAAAGAATATAAACAACCAAAGAATATAAACAAGCAGAGCTAGCATAAATAAATCTCAACAGGGGTACAAACACTTCTAATTTCTACTTCCATGCTGAGCAGTGCGTTGGAACCGACACCAACCCCGCGTCCTTTGGATTAGTTGTTTTATAACTCCCCTCATCCTCTGCCAGCAGAGGCCATACGTGGAGATTCTAACTTGACAGGAGCAGCAGATTTGTCCTTGCTTGCTTTCTGGAGCTTGTTTGGAAAGACTGGCTTTATCCTTCTTGTGTTGTTTGATTTTTACGAAATCCAGCGTAGTTATCTTGTCTGCGGTGTGATTATTTAATAATAATAATAATAATAAAGGATCAGAACACAGGGGATTTTTGCCACCATCATTTCTTGGGTTTCATTGTCCCTTCTGCGCTCAAGTAGCTGGTTGGCAGGCTGATACCTTGTGGAGAATAATTCCTGTTCTGGGTCTACCTATGGAGTGTTCGCATGCTTTTGTGTGTGTGCCTGCTAGCGCTCTGTGTAAAGTTGGTTGTGTTGTGGTTTTCTGTGTGCATTAGATGTGTGTCTAAGCAGATAGTGTTCCTTTCTGGATAATTCCCTAGAATTCCCTAGCTATCTCTGGCTGGGCAAGGGTAGTTTAAAAAACCCAAAAACCTTAATTCTTTCTTCTAGTTACTGATCTGGGGGATTCTTTTGGTTGGTTTGGCTTCCTAAAGCCAAACAAACCAGTTGCCCACCAGAACTGGTACCAGCATGTCTTTCTTGATCTTTGCACTCTTAATATTCTCACATCCCTGCCCACTAAATCTCTCTCACACACCTTGCCCTTAAAAATGCTATTTTTGTTTTATCCTTTCATGATGTGCGGCACAGAGACTTCTACCTGGAGTACTGGCAAGGTAATGGCTCCAGTCCAAGTGGAAGGGCTGAGCTTTCCTCTGAATGGGCAGGATTCAGCAGCTGCAAATCTCTCTGCCATTATCTCCTCCTCTCCCCTCTCACTATCCCCCTTCCCTCCTCGCAGGTAAATAGCTTGTGTCTGTCCTGGGTTATACTTGGTGGAGACAAGTTTTGGCGTCCCCAAGGGATGAGTCAAGGAAGCACTTGAGCCCAGGATCTGAATGTGTCGCAATTAATCTGAGCAGCAGACAGGGAGAGGTAGAGAAAGTACAAGGAACAGGAATGCTGTACATGTACACTTAAAATACTAAAAAATGCAATAGCAAGTGAAACGAAACATTGTCATTTTGGGGGAGTGAGAATTGGGGGTGGACTTGAAATATGAACTGTCGATACTCTTTCTCCCTTTGTGAGGTCAACTGTGCCATTCTGATCTTTTCTGTGTTCCTCCATTGGTTCTTATTTTATCTGTTTGAAGCACCCTTTCCTAACCCAGTGTCCGCCAATAGATTACAACTCCCATCAGTTACAGTGGCCAGATATGAGGACAGCTGGTGTCAGCATACCTGATTGTAGAAACTAAGGACGGCCAGGATCGGTCAATACTTCAATGGGAGACTAGGGACTGGGGGTGGGGGTGTTAGATGCTAGGGACTGTGGGTGTGTGTGGGGGGGTAGGGTTTGAGAATAATACCCTACCAAAACCACCAAGCTGCCAATGCTGGGTTAGATCAATACAGGGTCCAACTCCATGTAAGGCAGCTTCCTCTGTAGCGTAGCAGAGAGCAAGCCATTGGATAGGTACCGAGTTAGGGAAAGCTGGCTTGAAAGACAGACATCAAGGCTCAGCTGCCGGCAACTGATCCACGGAGCAGGGCTCTACTCTGGAGCAAATCACAATGTTTGTCTCATTGTCGATTCCGTTCCTAAATGATCCCCAGCTGTCTGGCAGCGACATCATCTCTCTTTAACATGCTTTTTCTCTTCCCACAGCTCTGCCTCATGATGCTGTCAATGTTTCTGTGTAGGACAATCGATCCGGACTATTACAAGCTCACTCGCTACTCCTAAGAGGAAATCACCACTGTCCAGAGAGAATGGAAAACCATTCCTTCCATTTGAACCATTCCACTTCAGGGGGTTAAACCAGGGTTTGCATGGGGGTGGGTGGGTTTTTTGTGCCTGGCCTCTGTGTCATTTTTCTATTTTAACTGGCAAGCACGTCTAAACCTTTGGGAGTTGCTGTCACTGCAAGAAACAGAAAAGTTCTCTAGTCCATACGGGACAGTGTTTAGCTTCATACTGCTAAAGGGATTATTTCACCCTTAAATTACTTTTCAGAGTCACCCAACTGCCTTTTGCCATTGTGTAGCAAACACCCAAAGTAAATTGTCGCAACTGTATTTTTGAACTTCCCGCTGAATGCTCAGATCCTGACAACCACAACTAGAGATTCCATAAAGAAAACTATGTGATAGTCAGTAACCAACTCACAGTTAAGATTCTGATTGATTTCCAAAATTAACCTGGAAACCGGATCTTTCCCGATTAAAAAACAAATAAGCTACCTGTTTATTATAAATGTCTTATTTTCTTTCTTGGGAGCTAAGGTTAAACATCTTCCTTTTATTAGCACCAAATCAAAAGACATCAAAAGGTAAATTGGAAATTTAGGTGAAACCAGGGAGATGCTGAGAACCTGCCTGCCGAATCATGTTTCTGAGTAATGGTTTTCAGGCTGCTTTTTGGAGATGTGCCTTGATTCTGATCAATATTAGGTAGGCATGCCAAGGAAGCTTGTGTGACAGTTCTCAATGTGCCTAGGTACACAAAGGTACTCTTTGAAGATTACAATGTCCAGAATCTGCCAGAATTCACTCTGGCTGAAATTCTGGGACTTGTGATCTCAAATATTCTTTCCAAGCTCTTGGAAAAATATTTCTGGGGCTTGTATATTCTTTGACATACTTGGAGACCACTTCAGTGTTTGACTTATATTGCTAAAAAATCAATTTTAACTTGATGTGACTGGCAATTGTTTTATATAAGAGGACTGGGTTCCCCCTGGTGTTAGACGTAATTTATGCTCCGTCACAAATCCAGTGCTTTGAACTGCTAGCTTTTGTGCCAGCAGTTTTGAGCACACTTGTCTCATGGTGAGAGCATTTTTATGTGCATATGAATTCCTATCCTGGTGTCTCTCCACCTTCATGTGCAAGAATGGATAGACACATCAAATTCCCTAGTACTAGTGTGGGAGCATAAACTGATCTAGAGATGGAGGAAGAAGTCTGTGTTTGCATAGCATACATATTGATCCAGGGTCTGGATAGAATTACACTATCTCACCTACAGAGCAATTGAAAAAGCTACATTTTTCCAATGGTGGCTTCCAGAATCTAGCCAGTGCTGCCTTGTAAATTAGTCATATTTGATATAAAGACAGGGTAACCAACTGTGTGTCTTGACTTTGTGTTCTCTTGCATGTCTACTCCCATAGAGTGAGAACCTTACTTCTAATTTTGCTGTATGTTTGTATTTATGTATATATTCCAACTGAATGTTTGATACAGTACAATTCTGTTGAAGATAATGTCAAGAGGAGTATGAGGGTGGAATGAGGTGCACGTTCAAAGTTTCGCCTCTCCTTGACTTACTGCCTTTTATTCTTAAATATTAAGGGGATTTTTGTATTCTCTCATTTTGTAAATAAAGGTATAGATCCATATGTAGTCATTCATCCCTTTCTTTATACTTTGTGATGTGACAACTGACTGAATGAATTCTAGAAATACACTGAGTGCATTTGGAGATCTGGAACTTGGCTTATCCAGAATGAGCCAGCCTGTTAATTCCTTCTGCCTGCAGTGGGAGAGGCCAAACAGATGTCAAAAGGCAACCTCTGGTCTTGGCATGAGCTGGGCATTCTGGCTTGCTTCTCTCCGCTGAGGCCAGAAGAATGAATTCTGGATTGTTTGAGGCATGATTTCTCTGGTTTTCCTGGCTTTTAACCCATCCAGAATGCCAGCTTCTGATATGATGTACAAGTGATGAGACATCAAGAGCCACCATATTGAGAAGGGGTCAAGGGTACACAGCATGCTGGAATTCAGTAGCCATTCTGCGTTCCTTCCACTACTGCTCATGATAGCTTGTCAATCAGGCAAAACCGGCCAATCAGAATACAGGGTGTAGCAATTCTTAGCCGCCACCCCCTCATCTACAGTTGACAGCCTCTTAAGTCATAAAGGGGCCTTCTGAGAAACAACAGACAGGTTTCCAGTCGCCGCATCATCACAGTGAAGTGAAAGGAGCTGCTTTCTTGGCCAAAGCTGGTTAGTGGTGGCACCGCACACTCCTACAATTCCTTCTTTATTCTGCTGGGTGGGGCTGTTTCACAACCAGTAAGTATAAATAACATCTTTCGAGTCTTCCTTCTTAGTCAAATTCATTGACGGTTGTGACCTGGCTATGTTCTCTTAAAGTTCAAAACCAAATCAGGAAGCGTGCTACTTATCTACTAATGCACCCGTCCCAAAGAGTTCTGGAGCAATAATTATATATACCTATACCAGGTTCAGAGCATCTGCATTTAATGTTTTGCCACCATCTCGAGAAAGTGGCAAGGATGGGGAACCCAACATGAGAAGGGGGTGCAGTGGGCACTGAATATCCAACAAGTACAGGTACGAGTACAATGTAAGAATTTTCAGGTTGTAAATCCCCCCTTTCTCTTGTTTTCACTTCTCTGTCCCCTGTGACCAAAGGCCAGCCCTATTCTGGCAAATGGCTAACAAGGGAAGGGTGAATCTCAAAATTCTTTCTTGACTTGGGTACAAAGCCAGATCAAACATTCATATTATGTCAAACTTGATGCTAGATCGCATCGTCTTTGCCCTTGTATCAAGGTGGAAACAGCCGCACCTTCCAAATGTTAAAGGGAAGAGGACAACATATTAAGAAAGTATACACAGTATGGATGAATCTTACTTAAAGTTGCCTCCCATGTTAAATTGGGAATATACCCTTGAGCAGTACAAGGGAGCGGCAGAGACTATTTCCTAACTTGGGCAGATAGGGAATAGGTGGGAAAACATTTTTACTGTATTTTCGAAGACTTTCCCAGCCTGGACCTGATAGCTGTTGTGAGTTTTTCAGACTGTTTGGCTGTGTTCTGGAAGTTTTTCTTCTGGACGTTTCGCCACACTCTGTGGCCGGCATCTTCAGAGGACTAGGAACTCAGGGAACTGTGCTCTGGCACAGAGAGAACTCCCAGTTCCCTGAGCTCCTTGCCCTCTGAAGATGCCGGCCACAGAGTCTGGCGAAACTTTGGGAAGAAAAACTTCCAGAACATGGCCAAACTGCCCGAAAAACTCACAACAGATATTATTTTTACTGCTAAGTTTTACACTTTTTGTAGCAGAGTACTGGCAGCCTAAGGGCTGGAATAGAATGAGGGTTTGCTGATGTGCATTTCAGGTTGTTATGAGTGGGAATAATGGATTGTGCACTAGCACTCATGTTCTAGCACTCATTAGATGTACGGCGACTGTCACCTCGTTACACCACGTCGATGAAGCCTAAGTTCAGGTCAGCTGATGTGTTCCTGCAACTTGAACACTGCTACTGGTGATGTGCTAGTATGCAAAATATTGGTCGGGGGGTGGGGGGAATATATGGTATTTTACGTGTAGCCGGACTGTAATTCTCATTGTGTTATTGCCCACACTTGCTTTAAACTGTTATCAAAGTAGCACCACCTCAGGCTGCAAGGAGCCATGCACGACTGGATATAATTCCATAACCAAACCATAAAAATAAAGACACAAAGAAACACCGGTCTGTTTTCTCTTTTAAATGGAAGAGCAGTCAAGTATGTGAAATCTTCACCTGCAATTTGAAGTGATGCAGTCCAGCCCAAATTGCAGTGCTGCCGGATCTTTCTGACACGAGTTAAAGTGTAAGATACTTCAAGTTTTGGGGCATTTTTATGAGCCAGGAGTGTGAGGAAATGTCATTATTTTGTTACAGTGGAGCGTTAAAATCCCAGACACTCAACCCTGAGGGGTAAGTTCTTAAGACAGGTCTATGAAAGAAGGCAGAGGTTTCACTGCTCATTCACCACAGTTGACCGGAGATGGCAGGCTGAAAGAAGAGCATCCCCCAAGTATGGCTGCTCATGGAGTCCACAGTGACGCTAGGTTGCCATGGTGACAAGGTCATCCACTGAATCATGGCAGTCGTTGCAGGCTAGGGCCTAAAAAGGCCAAGGTGTCCACTGATAAGCTGAGCTACAGGGTGTGTCCATGGTTTGGTTTGTCAGGAGACAGAACAAACCATCATCATAGCAGGCTCAGCAGTTGTCACGGCAGTTCATCCCCTACTTGAGAGGGGCTGTAGTCCATGTAGCAGAAAAAGGAGACGAGGGCTGCCTTGGCTTTGAGGGCGACGTCCAAGTAAAGTGTGTGTTAGTCCCGGCCCAGCCGGTAGATGTGGTGTTGAGCCCCCCGCTCGCTGGCAGACACTTCAAACACAAACGCTACACATAGTAGTAACTCCTGAGTTTCTTGATCCCGCAAAACCTGTGGGGTGAGTAGATTTTATGTCAACATTTGGTTGTGGAGAAAACTAACCAATTTCCTGGAGTGTATATGTTTATGTAAAGCTCCCTACACCAACCTACTGCAGCCCAGATAGGAATTTCAACACTCCCAGGGCTCCCCACCACCCCCATGTACTGTATCTGTTTGTTTATGTAATTGCCAGCTACTAACTAAAACATAACTCAGCTGCAGAGTTTCTATTTTCCTTTCATCAATAGGCTTCTTCCCCTTCTCACAGATGGATCATTCACTGCTGCACTCTAATAATATTTAATAATAATAAAATTTAATATATATAGATTTATAATCAGTTAAAATTATAATTATAATTAGCTTTAATTATAATTATAATTAGTTATTATAATTAGTATTACTAAAATATTTTAAAAGCAGTCATGCAGATTCAACACATTAAAATACATACTCCTAATACTGTATATGAGAAAATATATACAGTTCCAAAGACTATAGTCTTAGATCAGGCATGTCCAAACTTTGGCCCTCCAGATGTTTTGGGCCACAACTCCCACAGTCCTTTGTCATTGGAAATATAGGCTTGGAATTCTGGGAGTTGTGGTCCAAAACATCAGGAGGGCCGAAGTTTGGACATGCCTATCTTAGATAGTCAGCAATGGGGTATCGAGTTGCAGGATTTCCTCTTATGTCTGGCTTACGTTGTGCCTAAAATCAGGATTTTTTTCTGGGGGAGGGGATAGGTTGTTTTTAATAGGGACTTGGGTTCAGGGCTTTGTACCAAAATTTGGACATGGACCCAAATACATGCCCAACATCCCTGCAGATGATGCATATCTGGATCAGGGAAAGCATTGTCTTACAAGAGGCATCCTTGCTTTGCCTTTTAATACGAAAGGAAAATGCTTTGCCTGAGATGCAGGTTATCACTGGCACCTTTACAAGGACTTGTACCAAAACTAATATTAATATCATGTTTTTAGATCTGCCCAATTAAGTTGCAAACACTTTTTTATTCAAGCCCACAGCTTAGCTTGACTAAGCTAGCCAGTTCCCCGACTAAAAACTGGCAGTTAATTTTCCTTGTCTTGAGTGCCTATGAGGAAGAGCGGGGCAGACATTTAAGTAATAATAATTATGGAACATTGACAAGAGTGATTGAAAAAGCCACCCGTCATTCTGTTCAGGGATAGGGTGGGGTGGGGTTGAGGTGGGGAGAAGCAGACAACTTCCTAATAGTAATTATTGAAATAAAGCTGCTTTTGTCGACCTGGGATGTTTTGGACTTGAATGGTCATCAGTCCCACCAAAAATAGCCGGTGCTTAGCAATTCTGGGAATTGGCATCTAAGACACCTGAAGGGCACCCAGTTGAGGAATGTGGCACTAAAGGTAGACAGAGGAAGGATTTCCACGATTGGCTCATTGTCCAATGGGTTCTCAGAGAAGGAGCAGCAGTGGTCACCATTTGTTTCCAACATTATTACCCTTCAGACGCAGGCTAGGGTTTTTTGCGCCCTAGGCGAGGGGTGGGGGGGTGAGGCGGGCAGCGGGCGGGAGGGGAGGGGTGGACGGCTGTGGGCGGCAGCGGGGGGCGGGCGACAACAGGCATGGGGGGCAGGCGATGACGGGCATGGGGGGCGGCGGGCGGACAGCGACGGGCAGTGATGGGCAGATGGCGACGGGCGGCTGGCGGGCGGTGGGGGGACGGATGGCAGTGGCCAGCGGCGGGGGGGGGGTGGCAGGTTGGCCAGCACCCTCTTTCCATTTTGGCACCCTAGGCAACTGCCTAGTTCGCCTCAATGGACGTGCCAGCCCTGCACGCAGGCAGTGGTTGCCATCCATCTAAAACAATTAAGACCGCCAAAATGCTGGTGGATAAAGCATGAAGCCTCTCAAGCACCTGATGACACGCTTCAGCCCTATATTGCCTGTAGTAGTTTCGGGTGGAAATAATTGTTACTAATCTCAAATACCGCCTTTTAATTGTTGGGTTCTGCCTTGGGTCCTTTTTAAGGAGAAAGGCAGGTAATAATGAAGGCATGCGTACATTCATACAAACAAATAAAAAGGGTGAGCCTTGCGGCCAGCCATTACAAAATAAAAGTGCAAGACGAAGCCACAGGTGATACCTTTATAGGCTACCAATAAAAAATAAGTCATTGCAAGCTTTCGTGGACGTTATCCACTTCTTCAAAGCCAGTACCAAAAAATCCAAGCATGGCAAGGCATGAGTTGCCAGGAGATTACTCTTAGAGGTAAAGTTCTTGGCAAGATGGTTGCCGCGCACGGACTCACACACACACAGTCCCACTGGCAATCTTTCAAGACTTCCAGTCTTAAAAATAACACATTTACTCATGAAGAAAGCAACTGGTCTATCTCATTGGAGACTCCATCCATCCCCATGATTTGTTAAAGAAACCTTCTCTTTTTATAGGCCTAGCAATAGACTGTAAATGCTCCCTTTTCAGACTACAACTCCCAGAATTCCACAGCCAGCATGGCCAGAAAAAAAACACTCCTCTTCTGAAGCGATGCAATACTTTATGGCATCATTTTTAATTAGTGTAATGAATGTATATTCATTACTCCTCAAATGTGGGAAGCTCAAGTGGCACGTCCCGGCTGAATTACACCAGGGAGCCTTGTTCCATTTGACCTCTGTGCCCTTCCGAGTACTGTTCACACAGATGAGAGGTTACGTCACGGCAACCTGGTCTGTATTTCTACCTGCTCCCCTAGGTAACTTTCTGTTGGGATCCACAACTTTCTCTTCTCCCAAATACCTGCAGGATGGTGAAGTTTTCAAGCACGCTATCCATCATTGGTTTTTCTGGCAGTGTCCGCAGTTTGCGGATAAAATTGATGAGGTACTCGCAGAGCGGTGAACGTTGCAACTGGAAGACAAAGTGCCCGTCTTCCCAGTGGGGCGGCTCCGCCGTCTGAGGAATTGAAGGGGTGAAATGGAATAGTTAATGGCCAAGCCGCCGTCACAAGCAGAAGCCTGACCTTGCACTTCACAGTTGCCCACCTTCTTAGCCCCTGGAAGGAAATCAACTTGCTCAACTCAAGGACCCCCTCCTAAGACTACAGAGCCCATAATTCAAGGTAATAAACCCAAACCTTTGTTTCAAGAAGATTCACATAGTTGGAAGAGAAGTCAAGGGCCATCCAATCCAACCCCCCTGCCATGCAGGAACCCCTATCACAGTATTTCCAGCAGATGGCCACCCAGCCTCTGCTTAAAAACCTCCAAAGAAGGAGACTCCACCACCCTCCGTGGCAGCATATTCCACTGCCGAACAGTGAAGTTCTTCCTAATGTTCAAATGGAATCTCTTTTCCTGCAGTTTGAAATCATTGCTCCAAGTCCTAGTCTATGAAGCCATGGAAAACAAACCTGTTCCCTCTTCAATATGACATCCTTTCAATATTTAAACATAGCTATTATATTCCCCCTCAGCCTTCTTTTTGAAGTTCCAGTTCTCTAAGCCATTCCTCATGAACATTCCATAGCAACTAAGATGACTTCTCCCTTCCAACTTTATCTCTTTGGGACTGGGCTATACAATATTTAATTCCTCTTGTGACAGCACGGCTTAACATCCTTCAGGCCAGCTCTGAAGATGTGGTTAGGGAATGAATATTGTTACAGTTCATGCACTCCTCAACTGAGTTTCAGTAAATCCCACAATAATTTCTTATGATATTCTATAATGTTATAGAATATAAGATATAATGTAACCATATAATATATAATATAACTATATATAATATAACTATAATATTCTATGTACCCTGAGATAAGTCTGTCAGACCGTAGCTGTTGAACATCCTGTAGAAAGACAGGAGAAGGTGGAGGGGAGGTTAGACAGGTCTTGGTAACATGATCATGGAGGACCCTGGGACTTGTAGTCCAAAAACAATCATGTTACAAAGATCTAATCATAGGCAAATGCACAGAGAAGCAAAAGTCACTGACCCATCTCCTCCTCCTCCTCCTCCTCCTCCTGATTTTCATTTTTAGCAGGTAATTTACCCCAGGAGGTGGGAGGAAGTCTGTAAGGTTAGCCAAAAATTGGGAGGAGAGATGGCCAAAAGCTCTGCACCTCTGCATGTTCCCCTCCCATCTACTTCAGTCTTCTGTCCTGCCTTCTATCAGGGGAACCTTCTGTTATTGTCTGGACAGTGACATGCAAAGTCACTACAGCAGGTACTAAGGCTAGGCAGACTAGTCAGGGCATAGAACGGCTGGCTGCCTGTGTTTCTACTTGTAGCCATTCATCCACAAATGAGTAATGTTTCTCTAGCCTAGGCATGTCCCAACTTCGGCCCTCCTGATGTTTTGGACCGCAACTCCCAGAATTCCAAGCCTGCATTTCCAACAGCAAAGGACTGTGGGAGTTGTGCTCCAAAACATCTGGAGAGCCAAAGTTTGGACATGCCTGCAGTCTAGCCCAAAGGCAGGAAAACCTTGAGCCTTCTAAATACAGTATTTTGTTCCATTTATAAGACTGTCTTGTTGTCTAAAACTGTTAGACTAAAAATTGAGGGTCATCTTATGCACTGAAGTAAGCAGAGAAAAGAACTGTAGTGTTACAAAACTGCAATTTTGGGTTGGAAAAGTGGGGGCTCGTCTTATCCATGGAGGCATCTTATAGACGGAAAGACACGGTAGGTTGAAATTCAACTCCCCAAAGCCCTAGCCAGCACAACCCAGTGGACGACATTGCCAAGAATTGTCGTCCAACAGTTCTGCACGGCTTAAGGTTGTCCACTCTTGGTTTGAGCCCTCTCCACCCGCCCTGCTTTCCCAATTGGCCCTTCAGCCCGCCCCGCCCCCAGGGTCCCCACCCACCCCCACTGCCAGTCCTCCCCACCCCGCCCACACCCACCTCCAGTTTTTCCACCACCTGTTTGCCAAACGAGCAGACCTTGGAAGTGCAACTGAGAGTCAGAGCCCGTGAGCCCTCATAGCGGCTGCTCACCCCATAGAAGGCCCCTCCTGTGCCCCCTGGTTCTTCTTCAGGGAGGGGAAAGCTCAGATCAGCCTAGGGCACAGGAAGAAGAGAAAAAGAAAGGAGGAATGGTACATTTTTTAAAAACAATTAAGTTTATTTTCCAAGATGTAGATAAACCTATCTATCAAGACGCCTTTGCCACAGTCTGGCCTTCTCTCGGCAGGAGCAATAGATTTGAAAGTGGCAGCTGCTGCTGGAGACAAAGAGCAAGGCAAGAGATAGGCATCATTGCCATGTTCTACCTTACAGAGCTTGGAATAACTATTTGTATTTGGTGTGTGTGTGTGACTGTAACTTTCCCAGTATCTGGCCATTTGGTAGGGAGTATTGGAAACTGTGAGCAGCCTAGATGCCCTGAGCACATCTGATCTCGACTGATCTCGGAAGCTAAGCAGGGTCAGCCCTGGCTAGTACTTGGATAGGTGACCACCAGGGAAGACCAGGTGTTGTTGTAGGCGCCTGGACTAGGAACTGGCAAGCCACTCCAGTATTCCTGCCAAGCAAAACTCCATGGACATGGGGTCACAAAGAGTTGGTCACGACTGTAATGACACAACAACAATTGGAAACTGTACCCCCCCCAGATAACTTTTCCTAACGCTCTCTGTGTTTGAGATCCTCCCAGAATGCTGGATGAGATAAGCCTCTTAATTCATCAAGGTGCTTTCACTGTTAACTTTATTTATTTATGCTTTATTTGGATGTGTCCTAGGGTATATTTTTAAATAAGCGCTTTCTAAATATTCTGTATGCAGCTGATACTGCTTCTTGACATTCTGAGAGCGTTAGTTTACATTTTGAGTTTATATATATATTATTACAGACAGTAATACTGGGATGCAGTATCATGGAAATGGGCATGACTGGCTAACTTCTTAGACAGGGAAGCTTCAACCTGCAACATTTTGATGCAGGCTCCAGTCTCGTCCCATCCTGGCTTCAA
Organism: Phrynocephalus guinanensis; assembly: GCA_037367245.1. NCBI lineage: Eukaryota > Metazoa > Chordata > Lepidosauria > Squamata > Agamidae > Phrynocephalus > Phrynocephalus guinanensis. The sequence continues at coordinate 12,463,475 of CM074743.1, read as the reverse complement.
AGTGGTTCAGCTTTCAATAACTCTTCAGGGTAAAATTGCAAATTTTCATTGCAGAGTAAAACTTTTATTTTAAATTTTGAAGCTGCATCGCCATTGTTTTAGGAAGTTAGAGAGCTGATGGGTCACGATTCCTTTTAACCGTTCCAAATGCATGCTCTTAAGTTGTCGGGGGTACCTATCTAAAAAATTGAAAAAATAAGTTTAAAAAAATAAAAAAAATGAAATAAAAATATTTGTAGGTCAAGCAGACCATATCTAAAATTTGTAAGGCGGCAGTTAAAATGCCAACAGTTTTCCACTCTTAAGTCGAATTGCTCTTTAGTCAAGCTGCAATTAAGTTGGGGTACCACTGTAGTATGTCTGGAACTTGAGTCATGGCAACTGGACTTCTTTTGTGAAATCAAAACGTTTTGCTACTCATCCAAGTAGCTTTGTAACTCTGAGGAAAGCTGGTGCAAGGTTTCCAATTTGTAGTTCACTCTATGAATGTGAACTATAAAGTGGAAGCCTCGCACCAACTGTCCTCAGATTGATGAAGCTACTTGGATGAGTAGCGATCTCACAAGAAAAGAAGTCCAGTTCCCATGACTCCACATCCAGATAAACTCACCTGGAATCTTTGCAGACAACAGACAGTATGCCTTGAATGCAATCGTCCAGTTTTCAAAATACAGTGGTACCTCTTAAGACAAATTTAATTTGTTCTATGGGGCACTTTGTTTTACAAAAAAAAATCATCCTACGAAATGTGGTTTAATGCGGTTTCTCATAAGAATGTATTGAATTTGTCTTGCAAGGCATCTCTTGGGCAAAATTCATCTGATAAGGTTTTCCTATTGCCAGAAATGTCATTTGTCTTATGGGTTTTTCATCTTAAAGCGAAGCAAAGCAAAGTGTTCTGCTTATATACCGCCCCATACCACTTCAAGTAGTCTTTGGGCGGTTTACAGTTTTAATTACAGTAATGCAGGCTACACATTGCCTGCCCCCCCCCCCGCAAGCTGGATACTCTTTTTACCAACCTTGGAAAGCTGGAAGGCTGAGTCAGCCATGAGCCTGCTACTTGGGATTGAACCCCAGGTCATGAGCACAGTTTTACCTGCAGTACAAGCATTTAACCACTGTGCTTAAGGGGCATTCGTCTTAAAAGGCACTAATGTCATTAATCTCCCACCACCAAACCAATGAGTAAGCACTGGAGTATGTCTTGGAGAACTGGCATGAGTGCTTTCAGAATCGGATTGCATTTATCTGCTTTGCACGCCCAAAACAATCACTTCATTTCAGCAAGCCGAGCAGGTGGATACATACCTGCTGCAATCCCAACCCTCTCTCACAGAAAGGTTACTCTTTTTAATTATACCTGGGAATCAGGAAATCAGAGGGCTCATAACCTAGACGAGGGGAGGAATTCTCACCCAGAATTTGACCAGGAAAAATGCATGGGAAGGTCCTTGGTCGTACAGATCTCGTAGTCCACCTCCCCGCTCGGGAAACTTGTCATAGATTTGGCGTACGTCTACCACCTCCAAGGGCGAGTCAGGGGTGGGCGTCGGGTCAATGTGCACAAAGCGGTGCTGCTGCTTACACTGTGGGGAGGAGAGATGGGAAAAGTCAATGCATCCCCAAACCCACATATTCATCCATGCCATCTGCAAGATGTTTGCAGACTGATGGTTTGGATGTTCCATGAATGGACTGACTAGAACAGCCAGATCTTTTGTACAGTAGTCTCCCACCATTTTGTGGTTCATATACTGCAGTCCCGGTATATCGCGGGACGGCAGTATATGAAAGGCAAGGCCCCCCTGGGGTAAGCTGCATGGGCCTCTTTGAGGCCTCCTGCACTTACCTGAGGTCCGGTGCTGACCCAAATGGGCCTCTGATGGGATTTTCAGGACTGCTGGAGGACCCAGAAGTGGTTTCCGGCGAACCGGAAGTGCTTTCTGAAAACCGGAAGTTACTTCCAGATCACCAGGCCTCAGGTAAATGCAGGAGGCCCCATAGAAGCCCCCCAGTTCCAACTCGTCTCAGCATCCATATATTGCAGATTTTCCATTATCGTGGGTTGGGTCAGGTCCCTAACCCACACGATGGGATGGGATTACTATATAGCCTATGAAGTACTTTGGCTGCAGCAGTAATCTGCCCAGTGCTCTGCAGCATAACCAAGCATGATTCCCATGCAACAGAAGAGGGCTGAGAAAAAGGCAGTTACTTAAGGTCCCTTAGTAAGTTCATGGAAGAGCATGGCAAGGTTATTATTTTTAACTGCAGCTCATACAAACTGGGGAATTCTGTGAGATGTAATTTAAAAAAATCCACTCTTTCTGTTAGATATAATTCAAAAAAAAATCCACTCTTTCTAGATTTCAGTTCTCAGAGGCCCATTGTCCCATAATGTTGGCCACAATAAAAGACTTTTCCAAGTTGGAACTAGAGGTGGTGGCCAGACAGCCTTTTGACAATATTCTAACCTTAGGATTTACCCTTGATGCACTCAGTTTTGTCACATCCATCATGCAATATCCTTTTTTGGTTTGATCACACTGGGCCCTAGAGATGGGGAAACCTTTAGGCTTTTGAGATGTTTGGGAAGTCATGCCTCCCAAATGGCCAATGGTAAATGATTAAAGAAGAATTCCAGTCTAAACATTTGGACAGCCAGAGTTTCCCCTAGGCCCTCCTGCCCCTTCTCCAAAGATTTCCTGATGGCAAAAACAGGATAACCCCATTTTATTCTCTTTAAGAGCTTTGTGGCCGAAATTACACAGCAAGGTTAAGATTCACCAATCAGGGACTTCAATTCAAGTCTTTAAAAGCAGTCAAAGCGGTGGTCTCTGAAAGCTCCCATCATCCTCTACTACTGATTGCAATGGCTAGAATTATGGGAATTGTCCCCCACAGCATCCAGAGACCACCAGCTTTCATCCATGGCGCTGACTCCCAATTTCGCTCAACATTTACCTAGTCTGCCTTCATTTACAGCAGTGGTTTCCAACTTTGGATAACCCAGATATTCTTGGACTGCATTTCCCAGAAGCTTTCAACAGCAGCTATGCTAGCTGGGGTTTCTGGGAGTTGAAGTCCCAAAAATATATGAGCTACCTAAGGTTGGGAATCACTGATTTAATGGGATGGCAAGAGACAGGGAAAGTATATGTGGGCTTGAGTGTTTCTGTACACCTTAATCTCAATGCATCTTGCACACTTAGCTTACCGCATCTTGTTCACCCGGCCGCTCCACAAAAGCAGTGAACTCCACCAGCCGAAGTGTTTCCGTACCGATGTAGCTTCCTTGCCAGGAGTTAGGGCTGGGGATACAGGAAAGTCTAGCCGAAGGCGTGTGGTAACCTATCAAACCAAAACGGGATGTGTTTAGCTCAGCCTCAACACTTCCATCCTCCCAAGCAAAAAACTTATGCGGAAATTAATAAAGTGGCTTACCTGGTGCAGCAGGGGGTGCTGGGATGGGCGGAATAGGATATGGTGCCTGAATGATGGGCTTGACGCTAAAGGGAGGAGGAGGAGGAGGAGGAGGAGGAGGAGGAGAGGAGACAACAGAATTAACATACTACTCTTCAACCGAGGGTGGTGCAAAGGGTAAACTTGTTTGAGGGTTAAAGGAAAACCAGGTAAATGATGTACCCAAGGGAAGAGGGAAGAGCAAGGACAATAGAGAGGATGCTATTTCCCAGGGTATGGTAGGAGCGGGGGCAGCCGTAGGCATCAAGACACTTACTCTGGACTGGCTCGGTGCTGGTTTGCACCCCCTGCCCAGAACTGGAAGAACTCTGCAGACTATAGGAACAAGAAGGATAAATTAGGCTTTACTAGGTAAAACTTGCCTTCACTGCTTATTTAAATTAGGGCTACAACACCGCAGCAACCAATTTAATTCATCAAATTAAATTAATTTTTAAAAACGTCAGCGGATCAAATTCAACCATAACTGATCTATCTCATTTGGGCAATTTGTAACTCTGTGAAGGTAGACACAAAAGAAGGTAGACACAGTCGCCTTGACAAACTACAATTGCCTCGGAAACTACGATTCCTTGGTAGAAAGGAGGAGTTAAACTGGTATATCTTTCCATCAAGTGGCCTCCTTCCGTACTGACTAGGGATCATGGGAGTTGTCATTCAGCACAACCAGATGGGGGCAGTTTGTTGGAAGGCTGAACTGGCAGGTTGGGAGGCCAAACTGGCACAAGCTGCCCCATCTAAATGGTGCTTTCCAAACATTGATGCTCCAGATGTTTTGAACATCAGTGTCCTCCGGACTAGCCTGCAGGTCCAGGGATTCCAGTTGAAGAACCTAAGACTGAGAGTAGGAATGGGCACGAAAAATAGTTTCATTTTGTTTCTACTAGACTAGTGATTCCCAACCTGGGGGTCAGGAGCCCTTTGGGGGGTCGAACAACCATTTCACAGGGATTGCCATGAGCCAGTAAAGAAAAGGCACAAATGGCTTGGGTCTGGAGGAGGAGGGGGAGGAAGGGGGGGAAGAGTGAGTTACAGCTTGATAGGTTGGAGGGGATGTCAGTCAATGGCACCAGAGGCTGTGATTGGCTGAGGGTGTCTGTAGAGGGAAGTTCTCTATGGGCCCTGCGGCAGTGGCCTGCCAAATGGGGGCTTGTGGCCTCTTCCAAGCAGGGCAAAGGGTCACCACAACATGAGGAATTATATTAAAGGGTTGCAGCATTAGAAAGGTTGGGAACCACTGTACTAGTGTTTTGTTTCATTTTTAAATTATTTTTTGTTAAAAAAAATCATAATGAAACAAAACAATTAATGAAACCCTGTGTTACTATATGATATGGCTCCCCTGGGTCCTAGAGGCACCAAATCTGGTGGGAAGCTTTTTACAAGGGAGCCATTTTACAGAGTAACAAAACATTTCATTTTCATAGGGGAAAATAAGCGTTTTGTTTCATTTAGTAACAAAACGCTGTTTCCCGTTTCGTTTTGTTATGCTGCAAAAGCTTACAACATGACAAAGCGGCATGTCGTTTTTCGCAAGGTGCCCATCTCTGATTGAGAGCAGCCGCCAGAGGTGCAACCCCACAAAAATCCCATCTCACAGCCCCTCCTTCACACATGCTTACTGCGGCGCTGGGTGGGTAGTGGGGCTCTGAAAGGCCCAGTTTTTCCTGCAGAACGGTGGCAGACACGAGCTGGGCCGAAGACATTGCTGACATCGTCTGAAGCGCTTTGTCCTTTGCAACCTGGTCCTGAGGAAAAAGCAGCAAGAAACTCACGTAAATCAAACTCCAAAGAACCCAAAAGCTGTAATTCAAACTTCTAACAAACCATCCCTGCCCTCCGCAGGTCTTGCATGTGTGTGTGTGTGTGTGTGTGTGTGTGTGTGTGTGTGTGTGTGTGTGTGTGTGTGTGTGTGTGTGTGTGTGTGTGTGTGTGTGTGTGTGTGTGTGTGTGTGTGTGTGTGTGTGTGTGTGTTGTGTCGTTACAGTCGTGACCGACTCTACGTGACTCCATCCATGTCCATGGAGTTTTCTTGGCAGGAATACTGAAGTGGCTTGCCAGTTCCTACTCCAGGCGCCTACAGCACCTGGTATTCCCTGGTGGTCTCCCATCCAAGTACTAAGCAGGGCCGACCCTGCTTAGCTTCCGAAATCAAGTGAGATCGGATGTGCTTAGGGGATCTAGGCAGCTCCAGGTCTTACATATTGGCCATTATATAATATATGACAATGCATTCCGTTCCTTACAGCCCTAGAGACCCTTCCATTTCCTCACCCCCTTCCTGCCTGAAAGAGGCAGAAATGGACTGGAACAGAGCCCTGGCAAAACAGGATGATCTTATGACACTGCTGCCCACCTTCGTTGCACAGCTCAGAGTGCTAACTAGGCATTTTTATGCAACACGTTTACTCCACCTCCTCCGCTTTGAAAATTGGTAATATGTCTTTTAAGCAAACTCTCCCCTCTAAGGATAGTAGACATGAACAAGGCAGCAGTAGCAATAAAGGGTCTTACCTTGAGCTTGGCCTGAATCTCACGGGTTTTCCGCCGTGCCAACACTTGGATGTGGCTGGAGACCTGCAGAAGGAGTTGGTGAGAGACCAGGAAGGTACAGTCTTTTGGGAGAACAGGAACATGCAAACGTTTCCCCTCAAGCCAACTCTTCCAAATTGATCTCCGGTGGCCTAAGACTCTCCAGCCAAACCCCTTTTATGCTCACCTGTTTCCTTGTCCGTGTTTTCCCTGTCCTCAGCTTGATGTAGCGAGCAATGAGTTCATTGCGGCCTGAGAAAGAAGAGGAAGGAAATCAGATACACCATCTGTCCAAACTAGCCATCCCTTGCAGAGTCTGTGTTCCCAAATGTCCCCCTCAGTTGCTATATTGGCCTGGCTGACAAACCAAGGCTGCGGACTCGCTGAAGCTACATACGGCCAGAAACGCAACACTACACACCCAGGGCTCAGAACAAATGCTGTTGCTCTTATGCGCCTGTCATCTCCGACTTATGGTGACCCTATGAAGGAGATATCTCCAAAATCTCCTGTCCTCAAAGGCCTTTCTTAGCTCTTGTAATCTCAACCCCGTGGCTTCTTTTAGGGAGTCAGCCCATCTTATATTTGGTCTTCCTCCCTCGGTTTCAACATATTTTGGAAAGAATGCATTAATGTAATGGTAACTTTAAACTAATGCTTGTTGCACTAACATTCAAATGTCAAGTTCAAAAAGTTATTTTAAAAAATTTCAATGCATCAGCTTGTTTGTCCTCCTGTTTGATGCAAAAATAATGATTTTAATATTGTTGTAGTTTTCACACTCGGGCTTTACTAGATCTTTTTAAAGCTGGATGAGATGTTGGTTGGTCCTCCAGGGGTCCTAGCACATTTTCTTTTTTGTCCACATTCCCAGCAATATATTTTATTGTCTCGGCTTTCTTGTAATGGTATTGATGGAGGGAACGTCCACCAGTCCTTGTCAGAATAATCTAGCTAATGGTGAGAAATAATGGGAGCTGTTATCCCTGAACATCTGGGGAGTCATATGCTCCCCATCTCTGTTCGAAAGAAGTTACATCTCTGTTTTAAATAGGTTGCATGTGTTTGCCCTGATTTTATCCTTAAAGGTATCCTGTGAGTTGGCTTAGGCTAATGGAGAACGATCTACCCAAGCAGGATGCTGAGGGCAGCAGCTTTCTTAAAGAAAAAAAGGCCTACTTTTTTCAGCAAACGCCGCCCTTAAAAATGAGATAACCATGAGCTGCTCTCCTATGGTGAGTTTGAATACAACCTACGGCAGTGTTGGCGAACCCATGGCACCGGTGCCAAAGGTGGCCCTCGGAGCCCTTTCTGTGGGCACCCGACATCGCCCCTTCCCAGCCACCTGTATTCAGGCTAAAATGCTCTATTGGCACTTTGCAAAAAACAAAACAAAAAACCAATGGTGGGTTCTGAATTGCAGTTTGAGCACTTGGTCTGAAAAAGGTTTGCCATCACTGACCTATGGCATATCCCTGCTGTCACAGTAATACAGTACTGTACTTCACATGCAGCTGCCATAGCACTGCCCTGTGCTTTATAAGAGTTATTTCACCTTCTAGACTTGAAGAGCTTATTTATCTTTGGTTTCACTTGTTTTAATATCATTAAAGAGCAACTGAGGCAGGCCATCTGTGGTACAGCTGAGTTTAATTCACAAAAATGCCCCACAGGCTGCACATAGGTCAGGACTATCTTTTTGCTTGTCCCCAATTCCAAACGGAGAAGGTACCATTAGCGTTATGGTAGCAAAATGTAGTGCCACCTTCTTTCTTGCTCTTAGTAGCGTTCTCCTTGCCTTTGGGAACTCCAAAGCACCTTCCCAATTTTACAAAATTCCATTTTCCATGTATTTTAAGCCTATTGGTTTTCACCACATCCTGTAGTGCTCAGGGTAATCCCCAAAGGAGATCAAGGGGAGGAAGGGGGGAATAGCCAGTATGCTACACAAAGAATCCCACGCACCGTACATCTTCCCTTCATCTGAGAGAATGATCTTGCGCCTCCCACAGGGCGGGTAGATTGCTAGCGCCTCCTGGAAACTCTGCTCAATGTCAGGGCTCCAGACCCCTTCGGCATCGTTGTCGAGACCTTTCTCCCCAGCATCTCCCATCTCCTTGGAGGGGCTGCCCCCCTCTCTCCAGCTGCCAGGCTCTATGGTGTCAGGAGGGATACCTGAAAGAAAGAAAGAAAGAAAGAAAGAAAGAAAGAAAGAAAGAAAGAAAGAAAGAAAGAAAGAAAGGAAGGAAGAAGGAAGGAAGGAAGGAAGGAAGAAAGGAAGAAAGGAAGGAAGGAAGAAGAAAGAAAGGAAGGAAGGAAGGAAGGAAGGAAGGAAGGAAAGAAAGAAGAAGAAAGAAAGAAAGAAAGAAAGAAAGAAAGAAAGAAAGAAAGAAAGAAAGAAAGAAAGAAATGGTTTGTGGAGATTTAAATAAGGATTACAGTATCAAGGCTGATTTGTATTTGCAGGTGGAAGGTGAGAAACAGCTTATCTAGATATGACCCAGTTGTTTCACCAGATTCTTGGGTGGGTGGGAAGGAAGAGGTCATCAGAAGGGGATAGTGACCCCACAGACTGTCTTATCAGTTATGCTTGGGGGTGCAGGCAACATACATCCAGAGAAACACTGGTACCCCAATTTAAGAGCAATTTGACTTAAGAAGGGAAATCTGTTGTCATTTAAACGGCTACCTTACAAATTTTAGATATGGTCTGCTCGACTTTTGTTTTTTTTTAAACTTACAGTATTTTTCCAATGTTTTAGATAGGTACCCCGACATACGAGTACTGTAGTTCGACTTAAGAGCATGCATTCGGAACGGATTAAATTCTTAAGTTATGGTACCACTGTATATGGAAATAGTCAAGGGTGGCATGCAATTTCACAGAGAAGAAAACAAGGTTCTCCCTTAGTGCCAAGTCCAGTGTGCATCAACTACATCTCATAGAATCATCATAGAATCTCTTTTCCTGTAGTTTGAAACCACTGCCCCAGTCCTAGTCTCTGGAGCCATGGAAGCCTCCTCCCCCTCCTCAGAAACCAGATAGCTCCAAAGAAAGCATGAAAAAGTGTGGGCCTCCCTCCCCCTCCCTCCTCGGCAGCTCCCCTCCAAGTCAAAACCCAGTTCAAGTGACCCCCCTGGGAGCACAGTTCAACAGTGAGACAAAGAAACCTTCCAGCATGGATTACATCTTGCCTTCAAGAACAGGAAGGGGGTTGGCTCTTCTAATCTGTTCTCGGATCCACACACACACAAACACACAAAATTGTAGGCCCCCACTTCCTTTTCCCTGGCCAAAAGGTCCTTAACAGCTGCAGCCTTCCCAGACGGGATAAAAACTGTGTACGCAGAGAGGCACTTCCCTGGCGTAAGATTAATCGCAACGGCCAGCTTCCTCAGAGCCGAGCCAGGGACATGCATGTGCAGCGGTTAAAACAACTGAGTTTGTTTTGCTTGTGCGCTGAGGTTTTCCTCTGCTTTTGATACTGATTTTTAAACAGCTGAGGGATGGAGCGTGCAGGGAGAGATGTGATCCAACCAGGAGATTTTGCCAAACTTTCTTTGGGAGAAAAACGCCCCGAGGGAACAGTTTCCTTCGGCTTTCCTCTTCCTCCTGGGAGAGTTTTCCACCCCAATGGATTTCCTGTCTCATCACCGCTTAAGCATAAGTGATTTTCAGAATACGGCCTGCATTTGAGAAAGTGAAGCATAAAATAATCTGGGACAAAAGCAATGCTGTGTTCCTGGGCAAAGTGTGCGTGCATAAACATTTCTCTCTCTCTCTCTCTCTCTCTCTCTCTCTCTCTCTCTCTCACACACACACACACACACACACACACACACACACACACACACACACACACACACACTTCAAAAGCATGATGATGATGATGATGATGATGATGATGATGATGATGATGATGATGATGATGATGATGATGAATAATTTTACCCCACCTTTCTCCTTGGAAAAGGACCCAAGGTGGCTTACAAAGAGATCCATGTCATGATTGCATCTGTTTTTACTTTGCAAGTACACAAAGAACAGATCAGGTGCTAAAGGCAGAAGAAATCATTTTCAAACTAAAATATAAGTTCATAGAGGTTCTTGAATTTGTGTAAAGAAAAATTCCCCTTACCAAAGTCCCTATTTTCAAGATGAGATTCTGTGAACGAGTGATCTGATTTTCTAAGGAGTAGTATAAGAAACAATATCTGCAGTCTTAAGGACAAGTTTTTAAGGCAAATAAATATTATTAGAAGTAATAATATCAGGAAGAATGGATAGAAAGGGACTTCACCTCTCTTACACATTTACATGATTCATACACACTGTCCTGACTCAAACCCACTAAGGTTAGCGTACGATAAAGAATTTCACTGCCAATAAAATACCAACTTTTGCAGAGCAAATAACGCACACATTTAATATCACATTTAATTGACATCCCAAATTCTACAATTTGACTGTGAAGATTCTCAGTCATCCAGGTGAGTTTATCTGGAAGTTGAGTCATGACTCAACTTCCAGACAAATTCTACACTGTTGCTCTAGTCTAGCATATCTATTCTAGGCACAAGTAACAGAAAGGAGGGGGAAATGGGGGGGAGCAGGAATTTGATAGAAATGAAGGCTCCTTGGACTACTTAAACGAATTTAGAACTCATCTCCCATGAAATACAGTGGTAAAAAGCTTTCAGAGACTGATGTAACAGTAATTTATCTGTGTAAATGGGGGGGGGATAACTTCCATGCAATGCAGCCAGATCGGAGTTGATTGTGTCTTTTATTCTCTGTATGCCTAAACAATTTAGCAATCTGAGTGTTTTATAAATATTTATGAATAAGATGAAGGCAGTCAGGATACTTTTGTGAACTAGCATTAGTTGACTTTTTAAAAACCCAGCCATAGAAATTAAAGTATATTCAAAGTATGTGTTGAAATTGGGATCTTTTGAGATATCCAGGTAAGCTTTTATTTCTTTTCACCATGTGTCATGTCGGTATGATGGTTTTGCAACGTGACACTTACAGTATTTAATATCTACGATGGTGCAGTTGATGGTTCATAAACTAAAACTGAAATGCACAGTATTACTAATCAATCAATCAATCAATCAATCAATCAATCAATCAATCAATTTTTTTATATTTATATACTGCCTAATTTTCCTGAACAGGAACTCAGGGCGGTTAACAAGTATAACATACAACAATACATCATCATAATCATCATCGTCGTCGTCATCATCATCATCATCATCATCACCACCACCACCACCACCACCACCACAACAACAACAACAACAACAGGTTCCATAAAATGACATATAAGAAAATCAACAGCAAATAGTAGAACCCGTCTTTAAAAAGCTAAAATTTAAATGTTAAGAAGGAAGTAAATCTCATTAATTTACATTGGATTTACTTCTGGGGAGACTATTATTTGTCTAATTTGAATGCTACCACTTATTTCTGATGATCACAGCTGTTACAAGTTGTTCTTTAGTAGTCCCGCAACAATGCTGTAATAACTCAGCTACACTACACAGTATTAATTGCTTTTATTGCTATGGTTCCTTCCTATGGAATCCTGGGCTATGTAGTTCAGTATAGTAATGTACCCAGAATTCCCTGCTGTAGTTTACAGAGGGTAGCTAGAGTTCTCTATAAAGATACAAATATTATACAGTATTCTAAGAGCTACATTTGTATGCTTAGTACTGGACCACATCACTCAAGTGCTATACTGTACTTATTTACTTGGGATCATACAGAGTTTTACATCCCAGAAAGTGGGCATAAGGTTACTTCACCAGTTTTACTATCTACACACAATTGTGGAAAATTTAATGAGCCCAGGGTGGTATCGTGGTAGGAGAATAGGCTAGGATCCCTCAGATTGGTTTTCAAATTCCCACTTGGCCATGGAATTCACTAAATGAGTTTGGGCGGCCATACTTTCTGGGCCTAACTTACAACACAAGGCAATTGCAATTTGCGAGACTAAAACTGAGGTTTAATTCACCTTGAGGTTATCAGAGGGAAGAAAGGACATAAGTATAATAAATAATAAATAAATTATTATTATTATTATTATTATATTATAAGTATAATAAATTATTATTTATTATTAATAAATAATAATAAATAAAAATAGGCATTTTCCCATATAGATTTTGAACAGTGGGAATATGAAAGCAAAAAACCCTTTTCTTTTAAAGATTCCAGTGAAGAAACAAGCTAAATTGGGAATAAAACTCATTCAGTGCAGTTGGCTGCTAAGAATATGCCAACATAGTTTTGTTCACGAAGAACATGCAATATTGAAAACATTTTAAGAGGCCCAAATGGATCTATATTTTCTGTTCAGAACCCCAAAAATCTCTGGGGATGCGTTATGTTACAGACAGAGATAAAGAAGCAGTCACAGATAACACTGTTCTGGTTTGCCTCCTGTTAATTTTTCTACAGATTTAAAACAAGTAGTTGTAAATGAGATTTAAGAGATTCCTTCTGCCCTCCATAAAACAGGAATGGGCCCCAGCGTTATCCTGTAATTTGAGTAGCACATGCATCCATGTGAAAGGTCATGTTTGTTTTTAGAACAAGTCACATCAAGGTCTTGTGCAAATGGAGATTGCTCTATACAAGTCAGCCTCTCACACATACACAACACCTCCGAGTTCTCAGTCCTCTCCTGTATGCCGATACTGAGAGTGGAAAACCCACACCACATTTACCTCATGAAACCTGTCCACCCAAAGTTTTAACACCCACACCACTAAACCTGGCATACAGAACAGTTCAGTCACAACGCCACCACCTCCGCAACTTCTGGGGTTCCTGTGACGGCACAGCCTACTCTCCAGATATTATCTATGCCTCAGAAAGGCCTGCCAACTTGACATAAGCCAGCTCAGCATCCCCTGTTCCACTCTCCATCTCAGCCCAAATAATCTCAGAGGTCTCTAGTTTGTGGAAGTAGAATTCCCCTCTACCTAGCCAAAAAAAAAAAAAATAGACAAAGGGGTATGAAGGGACAATGACCAAAAAGGCAGGCAGCACCTTGGATCTCTGGGTAGATCTGGGTTGATCTCCAAATGATTTGCAGTAGATGCTCAAAGTTTCTAACCTTCAGGTGCTCAACGACAACAGCAACAAAATAAGTCCTATATACTGTACACATCATATACATGATGTGGTGAGTCAGTTCTCTCTTCAGGGCCAGACTAGGCTGGCTCTGTCTATCCCAGGCATGTCCAAACTTCGGCCCTCCTGATGTTTTGGACCACAATTCCCAGAATTCTAAGCTTAGATTGCCAATGGCAAAGGACTGTGGGAGTTGTGGTCCAAAACATCTGGAGGGCTGAAGTTTGGAGACGCCTGGTCTATCCCTAAGGGCAATCTGCAGATGCCTGGGAAGGGCCGACACAGACAGCCCACCATTTGCCCCCTCTGAACCTTTTACTTCTCTTTTGGAGAATGGTGTTCTATTTGCCACCTAGTCCATCTGATGAGAGCAACAGTGGCACTAGCTACCCAATGACTGTATTCATGTTGAAACATTGCTTTGCTACCAGTCAAGTTGGAATATGTTGCCACTTCAGGCAACAATAACATTGTACACAGAAACTCCTTAGAGCAGCCCTGTCTCTCTGCCTCAGTATTGCTAATGGTAAAACAGGGATTTTATATATAGTACAGTACTTAAGACTTAAGCAAGATTTTTTTTAAAAAAAAAAGGAAAATTAGCATCACTGCTACATCTCTGTTTGTTTTAATTATAGTAGTTCTTTTTCATCTTGCATTTCCTCAACTATAGCACAAAACATTAACTGGTCGCTATTTTGACCAGGCATCAGTGGAGTTCTGCTAGTGAGTTCTCAAATGTTTTATGTCTGAATCTTTCATTTGTAGTAATCATGTCGAGACCTAGATTTGTCTATGCAGGACTGGGAAGAACTGACACTGCCCTTTGAGCCACCATTTTGTACCTAAAAACTGATAGAAAAATTCCAATAGGAAAGAAAAAATAGATAATCTAAGAGGGTTTGTTCATTTCTGGCCTAAGAGCATAATATGCTATGTTATGACAGTACTTGCCTTTTGCATCCATTTGGTAATCGTCATTTATAACTATAAATGCAACACTTTTGTGCATTTCAGTTAATCACGCCTGAAATACAACCACAAGTTGCCAGACAGGGGACTTATAGTCCAGATGTTGTCCATACACAATAATAACCAAGCTCAAATCCAACTCTTAGTTCCTATTAAAGACAGTTCTGAATGGTAAGGCAACACTTCTGTAAATGCTACTGGTTTAATACATTTACTCCAGCGGAGATTGGCAAATGTAGCCAAAACAAGTGAAATGTTCTCAGGCCACAAAATTTGTTTTACCTTGTAGGGTCCTGGAAGTTCCTCCCTTTTAAAAAGTTTGGGTTGGCAGCCTTATTTTATTTATTTATTTATTTTAAGACTTATATACCGCACGTCTTCCCGAAGGAACTTTTTGTTCCTACTCTACATATATACCTACAGTATATACAGTGGGCCCTTGTATAACAAATGGTTTGTATAACATAAAATCTGTACAACATAAAAAATTCCGGATAGGGGAAATTTGCTTAACAGAATCGCCTATGGGGCGAATCCGTACAACATAAAAATGGGATAACTCTGTTTTCAATGCATTCCTATGGGAAATTTGTATAAAGGAAAATTTTCTTAACATAATTTCATTTGGAATGAATTAATTCCTTTATACAAGGTACCAATGTATCTTTGAAAGAGGCAAGCTCTTCTTGGTTGTTTACACAGAGGCCCCATTATGTTTCCTGGGTTTACTACCACCTAGTGAACCCAGAAAGAGTCTGTTGACTCTTTTGAGCTTGGGGGGGGGGAATAAAGCCTTCCTGATCAGATTGTGAAGGCCGGGCCACAGGAATAAGTGAACCATTCGCACCCCTTCCCGAAATACAGCCAAGCTTCCTTAACAAAATGTAATCTGCAACAAATCCGTTCACACCCTCCATTGAAGCTCAAAACGACGCCCAGGCATACAATGAACCCTGTAAACTGTTCTGTGCTGAAACAACCTAATGAACTCAAAAGGAAAAAAATGGACAGCCCGACCGATCCTTTGCCCCAGACAAAGAAAAACTCGCCAGCACACGAAATTTAAGTCATTAAAGTAAATAAATAAATAAAAGCTGGTGCTCTGATGCCTCTTTGCTTCAAGATTTCATATACAGAAATACTTTTTGGAAGAAAGGCACGGGGAAAGGAGGGAGCGAACTTCTACTTACTATCCACGTGTAGAAAATACAGTACTTGTTTCAATACACAAGATATACAGTACACACATAGTCCGGACAGTTTGGAGGCTTTTAAAAGCACTCGCTCGCAAGCAAGCTAGAAACAGGCTCTGATGTCTTTAAAATTACTTAACAAAAACCAGGTTGTAGCTGTTCGTGCGCACTCACTTGCACAACATGTATGTACACGTGTGCGTTCGTGTACACGCTTGCTCGCAGCCTAACAAGCCTGCAAATCAAAAATTAAAGGACCGGCAGCCTTTTACCGGCAGAGAAAACAGACTTTGATTTTTATTCGTTTCCTTCTGCAATTACAAAGCTAAAAAATATATGTACTGTAGTTTAAAAAAATCAAAACCCAAACTAACCACAGCTCCGTGCCCTTCCCCCACAAGAGACGTACGTTTCAGCCGAGATCTCCTTGATAAGCCTGGTTCCCGAAAGGAAGTGGTGATTAATCACGGATTTCTCGGAGAAAGAACGAGAGGCTTGGGAAGCGAAGAGGGAGGAAAAATAATATAATACAGTATAGTACTTACTTTCAGAAGCGACTCCGCAGACTGGTTAGGTGGGAAGGAGAGAAGCGAGAGAGAGGAAAGGAGAAACTTTCCCTGAACTTTGTTTGGGGAGAAGGGGGGGAAAACGTGGAGCGAGAACTCAAGTCTCTCCACCGCCAGGGTTAAATGTGGCTCATGCAAGAGGTTCCTGCCCACTCGGCGTTGGGATTGGAAATGGGAAGAGCTGGGACGCGGCGGGTGTGCGCAAAGGCGCAAGAGGCCTGTGCGTGGTATTTTGGAAGGGTGACAGTTTTCCTCTGGAATCCTTGGAATGAGGCAGAGGAATTAAATTAGCAGCAGTGAGTCAGTTTCACAAGGGGAGGGGAGGGGAGGGGAGGGCCCCGGTGCTTCAGGAGGAGGGCCTAACAACCAGGCCCTACCATCATCCGCAGGGGAATGTTGACAAGGAAAAGAGTTGGAGGAGAGGAGGATGAGGATGAGGATTTTTTTTAAAAATTACCTTCATCGGAAGAAGGCGGGGCGAGGAACCTGCGTCTCTTGATGTTACTAGTCTCTGCAACTTTTGGGAGCCCCAACCCGTCATGGCCGAACAGCAGGAACTGGGGAAGTTGCTGTCCCACAAGGAGACCCACAGGTTCCCTTGCCCCCTGGTCTGCAAGGTTACAGGGAAGCAAACAGCGCGCTTCGTGTGGTTGATGTCCACATTGATAGGGTGGCGACGAGGGCTTAAAACCCTTATTGTGCTACAGCCCCCACCGAATTCGGGATTTGTAGTTCAAAAAAGAACGTTTCTAAACCGTCCTGATGACCCTTAGATTGCAAGATCTTTCTAAAAAAAAGGAACGGGCACATTCATGTTAATCACCGTTTCTTGGCCCTACTGTATAGGATAGAGGGAAGTGGAATCTTCTGGGGACAGGAGATTTCGGATGTGGTGTGAAAGAGCAGGTAATTTTTGCTGACTTGTATCTGCATTTTTTTTCTGGCAAGAAAGTGGTTTTGGAGATTTCCGCCTCCTCTGATGAGAGAATGTGACTCCTTTGGTACTCTGAACTGCCAAGGTTAATTGATGGTGCTAAGAGTGCCAGTGACAGATTGAATGTTCAGGTATTATGCCTAGTTCACCTTCTTGGGCTCCCACCCCCTACAACGAACATTTAATAATATTATTTCATGTGTCATCAAGTAGGAAACGACTTATTGCAATCCTTATGCTGTATATCTTTCAAACTTAGTAAGATATTTAAATGGCAGTTTTACCAGTTTCACATTCTTGTTGAATTTCCATGATGGAGCAGGAATTCAAATCCAAGTTTTCTGAATCCTAGTTCATCACTCTATCCACTACTGTACACAACTCTATATCTGTCAGTCTGTCTTTTATTAAAGCTAGTAGTTAAATGTTTTCATGTGTCTTAGAAAATTCATTGTACAGTGATATAAATCAGACAGTCCTTTCCAAAACTGGATGCCCTGCACTTTCTGTACCAGGAAGATCTGACCTATGCTTTTTAAAAATGCATTCTGTACAATTTGTTTGGAACACATTTTATTTGCATTAAAGCTCTAAAAGCAATTGCTAGACTGTTGGTTTACGAAATCCTTTGAAACTTGACACTTGTGACATCTTTATTATTTATTGCTGTTATTTAAGAAATCATAGCTGTTTGATAGTTATCTAGTTTAATTGGTTAATTGAGCCTGCAAAACAGGTGAAGAGTGTAGGTAGCACAGAGGAGACGCACACCAGTGCCAATTCAATTTTTAAGAGGCTTCTAATCTTTATGACTGCGTATTATGTCCACTATCAAAGGAAGTGCAGTGGTACCTCGGATAATGAATTTAATTTGTTCTCCAAGGCAATTCGTTATCTGAAAAAAATTTTTGTTATCCGAAACATGGTTTCCCATAGGGATTAATGGGAAACCAATTACTCCATTCCAGAGCCTAGGAAAATGACACAGACACTTGGTTTTTTGC
Organism: Phrynocephalus guinanensis; assembly: GCA_037367245.1. NCBI lineage: Eukaryota > Metazoa > Chordata > Lepidosauria > Squamata > Agamidae > Phrynocephalus > Phrynocephalus guinanensis. The sequence goes on along the minus strand of CM074743.1, from coordinate 12,445,635 downwards.
TCAAAACTCTTTATAAAGTGCACTTTAAAGGTACAGATGCAATGCTACTCGGTATAACTCTTTTTTTCCTGATGCATGCTGGAAATTCATTATCCGAAGCAGTCCATATGGAAAAGTCGTTATCCAAGGCAGCCCATAGGGAAAATTCGTTATCAGAGGCAGCCCTATACCTGGAAATTGCAATTCATTATCTGAAAAATTTGTTATCAGGGGCATTCATTGTCCGAGGTATTACTGTACATTTCTTCTGTTTACAGGAGAACAGGAGCGTGAGGCTACTGAGGTACTTGCCTCCTGCTTCCAGACTACTTATGGGCATGGCAGAGACACTTTCCCTGCCATTGATCACAGTGATAGAGAAGAGGGTACAAAAAAGAGCACAACCTCTATCTACTGTATCTGCAAAAACACTTCCCTTGCATTTTCCACCTCTTCCTATTAGGTGAGGAACTATTGTTGGTGGGGCAGGGGACAGCTGAGAATCCGAAGCCATGGGAGTGGCTCAGTCTTTAATTAAATCAGCAATATTTGCCGACGAATAAGACAAGTCCTTCTGATGGAATTAGCACCTTTGACTTTGTTATTTTAAGGATGTGTGCATATTTATGTCACAGCAGACTTCATTTCAGAAAGCATCGCTGCTAGTTACTTCCAAATGTAATTACCGATGCTGTAGATATTTTTTTTTACATAGACTGTCCTGGGAATTGTTGAAACTAAAGGCAAGCATGGAATTAGTTAAAAACTGCCCTGTAATGGGCTTTGATTGAAAGACACATTGTCTTCTGTTCCTGTAAGCCTTATTTGTGGCAAGCTTTTATGGACTGTGCTTGTCTTCATCAGATGGATGGAGTGTTGCTCCAGTAGGCAGATTATTGTACACAGGCTGGGTGAGTGGGTGAGGAATGTTATTTAGCGTGAAAGAGAATTTAAATGGAAAACAGTAAAAAAAAGATCTTAACAGTAGTCATAAGTAACAAACAGTAATTGAATAATACAGCCATCGTTGCATAGATGAGTTGATTACTCCTTCATTAATTGTTTTTTTCAGAAGCCCTGGTTTGAATCTGTTTACCATTTTAAGTATATGAGCAAGATAGGAACTTTCCTTCAGTGGCCCAAGACTTTGGACTTGCTTTTTAGAGGAAATTTGTTATGTTCAGCCTTACTACTGCAGTTTTATAGCACTGAGGCATGCCTTGCTATAGAGTGGTTTGTGTTATCTGCCATCAAGTCACAATGAACGTATAGGAACCCTAATGGTTTTTCAAAGAAAATGGGATACTATAATGAAACTGACTCCTCTGTGAGTTTCCATACCCAAGAAAAGATTTGAACCCAACTCCCATAAATCCTAGGACATCACTCTACCCACTACACCACACTGTTTAAATTATTTTCAGTGGAATAGACTTGCTAGTTTATCCCACTTATGAAAAATACTGTATATGTGAAGGAAAAAGCTACAACCCACCAAACCTTATCCCAAAGAAAATGTGCTTGTCTTTATGATCACATTGTTGATGGTCCACAATCTTATTGCTTAGCATAGTAAATTGCACTAAAGTAGTCCTGTTGAATCAAAAGGGTTTTGGTGCATCAACTTCTCCATAGGTTCAGTTGATTCAAATGGGCCTATTCTAACTAGGCATTTCTAAATCTGCATCTTGACATATAAGTGAACATAATGCAAGTGTCGAGTAGGCCTATGTCCTTATTTGAGTGAGAGAGACTGCACAAGTGACACAAGGCCAAACAGCCTTTTGATGTCAGGAAAATGTTGTTCTTGTGTTAAGAGGACGTTCAGTCCCTTCCCTCACACCAGAATGGAAGCAATTCCTGTCACCCCTCCTGCTCCCACTCCCCCCCCCACACACACACTTTTATGGCTTAACTGGTTGTTTGGGCTTGATTTGCTGCCTTCAATTTACATGGTTTCAGCTGTGTTTTTAGTAGTTGACTGATGAGCTGGCTTTTTGTACAACAGTGGGTGGACCACCTAGGAATTAAACCTTAGAGTAAAATAAAGTAAGGCAGAAAGTTCCTGTTTTCTATGATTTGCACTGTGTGGATTTTGCTGAACTGAAAGGCAAAAAAAACACAAAAGGGAAATATACAGTGCCACACATTCATGACAAATTTTAGAATACAGTAATCCCCTGTTTATCGTCTGAGTTAGGGACCTGACCCTACCCGCAATAAAGGAAAATCTGCGATATGCGGATGCTGGGTTGGTTTGGGACTGGGGGGGGGCTGTCTGAGGCCTCTTACACTTACCTTAGGCCTGGTGCTGCCCCAAAGAGGCCTCCAACAGGCTTCCCGGAACTGTCAGAGGCTCCAGAAATGGTTTTGGGCCATCCAGAAGGCACTTCCAGTTTTTCAAAAGTTACTTCCGGTTTGCCAGAAACCCACTTCTGGGGCCTCTGACGGGCCCAGGAAACCATATATTTTGTGGTCCCGTGATATACCGGGATCGCAGTATATGAACCACAAAATGGCGGGGTGGCGACTGTATCATTCTCTGGTGCTGAACATTTACCACAACACGTGGATGTAAACTCATTACAAATGTTACAGGGTTCGGTGTTTTCCTTGGGATTTCCCTAAAGTAAATATATCATAAAAATAAAAAGAAGTATATCTTTATGAGGGAAGAATACTGCATACATTCAAGGGCAGGCTTGTCACATTTTTATCCAGTAAGCGAGTAGGACAAGAGATTGTAAACATTCAGAGTTGCTGAGGTGAATGCTCTAAAAATTCTTGCAGCACAAAAGTGTGGTAACTGAAACGGCCATTAGAAATTCAGCTTCTATGTCTCCGTGAGAATTTACCTAGTAATCAACTAGTGTACAGTACAGTACCGCACATGAATTCAGCAAGAGAGTTTTATATGATGTAATCTCTCTCTGGGAGCCCTCTAGTGTAGACACACAGGCACGCACATTTCTCTGGGAAAAAAATTCCAGGCGTTTTGGACATAACTCAATGCAGATTTATTTCGCTAAACTCCGAGGTCACCACGTAATGGGGACATTGCAGAATTGCACCTTTTTGCCTTGGATCTTACAGAAGGCATGAGTTAACTCACTAGTGGTGTGAGAGACAATCACAGAAACTTGCTTGCTTGCTTATTTATTTATTTATTTATTTATTTATTTATTTATTTATTTATTTATTTACTCATTCATTTATTCCACTTTTATACCACTTGGTTAGTGCATGGCACTGCACTGGACAGATTACAGCAATAAAACAAATACACTTTCAAATGGTAAGGGAAGCAAATATCAAAATACTGAATAAGAATTTATCACAGGAATGCTTGCTTTGCAATGGATTTGAGACTTTCTGGCTGGAGGAAATTGCTTTCTTGCTGCTTTTTGTAGCACTAGTTCCTGGATTCCAGCTGTCATGCTGCGTCTTTCTGTGGCAGAGTGTTAACCACCCCACTTGTGCAGGTCACTGCCTGATCTTTTTGAGGCACAGCTGTCGCCTTGTTTAAACGGAGAGTGCTTTCTATAATCTGTACAATGGGCTGCTGTGTTTAGGACGCGCAAACCATCCTAATGGTGGATTCGCTGCCTTGTTGTTGGCTCTTACTCCTGTGCTTTTAACTACAGATCCTCCATGCTCTTGTATTTGTAGTCACCATGAATGGGTGTCAAAACTGGACAGGAAAGAAAGATAACAGGGGGAAAAAATAATACAGTAGTACCCCAGTATCCGCTGGGGGTTGGTTCCAAGACTTCCTGTGGATAATGAAAACCGTGGATAAGAGAGAATGCCAAAATGTCCCCAAAACTGCTGTTTTGTGATAGTAACTTGCTTTACAGGTGTTCTTTGCAACAGTAGCTTGCTTTACAGCTGCTGTTTTTGACCGTAGCTTGCTTTACGGCTGCTGTTTTATGACAGTAGCTTGCTTTACAGCTGCTGTTTGTAACAGTAGCTTGCTTTGCGGCCGCTGATTTGTTTATTTTTTCCTCTGCCAACCATGGATAACTGAATCAGTGGATAATGAATCAGTGGATACAGGGTTCCTACTGTAATTCATTTTGAAATGTGCTAGAGGAGAGGTTTGCAGATATCCTGGGCTGCCAGAAAGGTGAACAAGTGGGTCTTAAGATCAAATCCAGCCTGAACTATTTCTGGAGTCAAAAATGTTGAAACGGAGACTGTCCTACTTTGGGCACATTATGAAACGACAATAAATGACAATTCACTGGAAAAGTTGATGGCATCAGGAAATGAGGAAGACCAAATAAGAGATGGATAAACTCCCACAAGGAAGCAAGAAGCTTGAGTTCACATAAGCTAAGCAGAATAATTGAGGACAAGACCTTTGGGAGATGGCTCGTTCCTAGGGTTGCCATGCTACAAGTTGGAGGCAGTTTGATGGCACTTAACAGCAACAACGAAACCACAATATAGGGCCTTTTTACACGACCCCTAAGATCCGCTGGCCACTTAAATTCGGACCAGAGATCTTAGGGGTTCGTCGCTCTTCCTTTGTCTTCCTCTGTCCCCACCCCCCTCGGCACTTCCTGGTTGCTGGCTGCCTGAGGGACGGAGAAAAAAGAAAGAAAGAATTCCTGTTTACCTCCGTTTTGTTCCGGGCAGCATTCAGATCTCTTAAAGGGGCGGGGCGCAAAAAAAGAACAAACAGAAGCCAGGAGAGCCCCGCACTCACTATCCTTACACCGGATCAAATATTTCTCACCATCAAAGACCAGGTACAAGAAAACTGCTGTTTGGTCGCGCTAAAGTGGGTGGGGTCGCACTTAATTGTCTGCAAAGTCCGGAGCTGGTGGGTAATTGTCTGCAAAGTCCAGACCTTGCAGCCATTTGCGGCGGAGCTTAGGGGTCGTGTATAAACACCCATACAGTATTTATTTATTTTATTTATTTTAGAGAATTTTTACCCTACCTTTCTCCTTGGAAAAGAACCCAAGGCGGCTTACAATAATGAGGGATAATATACAGTCCAGTACAATTAAGACATGCTCAAGTATTTGAGAACAAGGAATTGAGGGACATGTTACAGCATTAATAGACAACATTGCATTAAGCTACACAGTTAAAATGCACATGGTAGTCCATCGTTCAGGGAAAGCTTGCCTGAAGAGAAAGGTCTTTGCCTGTTTCTGGAAGGACAACAGAGATGTGGCAGTCTTGGCCTCTAGTGGGAGGGAGTTCCAGAGTCTGGGCGCAGCAGTCGAGAAGGCCCTTTCATGTGTTCCCACGAGATGTACCTGTGAGGGTGGCGGGATGGAGAAAAGGGCCTCTCATGATGATCTTAACACCCGAGTCGGTTCATACTGTGAGATATGATCTTTGAGGTAGCTCAAAGGTTTTGGTAGAAAAATTTCCAGTGCTTAATTTTCAATTTCTTTAAAAAAAATCAAATCCTTATTACTAAGAAAGTAATTCATATAGTTATACTTTTGAATACCATAATTTCTATTCCAATCTTCAGTTTAACTAAGAATATAAGTGGTTCTTCATAGTTAACAGAAAAACTGGAGATGCCACAGTGATCTCAATGGAAATGTTAACTTCTGTTGGAACAGTCTGCAGTGCACTGTTTGTTGGGTCTGTTGAGATGATGATGACTCATTGGGTCATTTTCAGTACTTTTTGGACTTAAATTTCAACAAACTTTATCAGAGAGGTAGCTTTTGTTCCTTATTATTGCTGGGAGTTGCCGTCCATCAACTTTTCTGGTGAGGGCTTTTTTCCACCCCTCCCTGCTAAGGTATCAGTCAAGTGTGGGAAACAAGGGTTTTCTTGGTGGTATTCTCTGAGAGTCACCTGGTTTGTTTTACATGAAAATGGTTTCATTCAAAGAGGCTTATTTTAATTACTTTCATTATATCAATTACTTTCTTATCTCAATTACTTTCATTCATAGTTTGTATTAGTTGGCAGGATTTGAGAGGCCATCCAGCAGGGTTAGAGCTGACCTAGGGCTTGCACTGTGTCCTAAAGCTTCTTGCTAAACAGGTAAGATGGTATTTTTTTTGCCAGTCAGGCTTTCCTGGACCCTTTAAGCTTAGCTGCCATCAGCACATCAGCTAGGCAGGAGTGGGTGGTTATTTACCAACATCACTGTATTGCTCAGAGTGATCCCTTCTGCAATGCAAATAACTTTGTGATTACTACTCTAGAATGAGTAATCAAGACCATTAACCTTACAATAGACTTGCCCCTGGTAAGGATTTCAAATCCTGGAATGTCTTGAGTTGATGACCATGTATTCCTGTTTGGGGATACTGTGTATGTCCTTTGATTCTTCCCCCTCTTTCTTTTTCTTCAGCCAAACTCTTAAAGCTTGCTGCCTAGATGCCCTAAGCACATCCGATCTCACCTGATTTCGGAAGCTAAGCAGGGTCGGCCCTGGTTAGTACTTGGATGGGAGACCACCAGGGAATACCAGGTGTTGTAGGCGCCTGGAGTAGGAACTGGCAACCCACTCCAGTATTCCTGCCAAGAAAACTCCATGGACATGGGGTCACGAAGAGTCGGTCACGACTGTAACGACACACCACACACACCACCGTGACCTTTGCTACTTCATTGTACTGTCTTTCTCAGCTGAGTCTAATAAGTAGGGTGATTTTGGAGCACTTCATGCTTCCTTCAGCAGGCGAGCTTTATGGGGATACTGACTTCATTTTCCAGCAGGACTTGGCACCTGCCCACAGTGCCAAAAGTACCAAAACCTGTTTCAATGACCATGGGATTACAGTGCTTGATTGGCCAGCAAACTCACCTGACCTGAGCCCCATTGCCAAGAGAAAGATGAGGGACATGAGACTGAACAATGCAGCAGAGCTGAAGGCCGTTATTGAAGCATCCTGATCTTCCATAATACCTTAGCAGTGCCACAGGCTGATAGCATCCATGCCATGCCAAATTGAGGCATTGATACAAAAGGGGCCCAAACCAAGTACAGCGGAACCTTGACTTACATACTGCTTGACTTGCATCATATTTGACTTGCAGCAAGAAGGGGCCTGTTTGACTTGAGTCGCAGGCTTTGACTTACATCTCGGAGTCCCGGCACAAGGCACCAGAATTGGGCGGCAGCCACAACCCAGCATCGCGGCTGCCGCCTCCAAACTGCTCCTGCCTTCTTCCACTCCTCCGGCAGCGGCTGCTTCGGCGAGGCTAGCTCCGAGCACCTGGAGCTGGTCCTCGGCCTTACCGAAGCCGCCGCTGCTGCCGGAGGAGAAGAAGGGCCGGGAGCTCGGGGCTGGCCTTGCTGGTTAGACAGTCGGCTCAGTCTTGTAAAAAATCTGGCTGCAGAAGTCTGGTCCACAATGGAAGCATTTTAGTTGGGGAGCTGTAAAGTTGTGGGACTCTAATGGTAAGCATAGAGTTGTTCAGAACTTGGAACGTCAGGTTAAAAATCAGTAAAACTTAAATGTTAGACATTGTTGCTATGATCATTAAAAAGTGGAGGCATATAACTTGTGGACTATAATTCCACTGCCTCCTCCTCTCTTTGAAGAGACATTTCATTTACATCCCCGGAAGGAATCTCCTATCCCAGTCAAATTTGTGTTAAATTGCTGTTTTCGGGGGTCTTTTTCATCATCTGGAACGGATTAATCCACTTTCCCATTACTTTCTATGGGAAACGTTCGTTTGACTTAAGTCATGTTTGACTTAAGTCTAGACCATTGGAACAGATTAATGACATAAGTCAAGGTTCCACTGTATTTATTATTTATTTATTTATTTATTATATTTATATCCCGCTTATTTACAGGGTACTCTAAGCGGCTTACAACAGAAAAGGCTACAAAGCCAATAAAATACAATAAATAATCACAGACAAACCTATAAACTCCCTAAACACTGTTAAAACCACATGACACCTCGACTAAAATGCAAGTTACGATGGCGGGAAAGAAAAGAAAAAAAATCAACTGTCGCCAAAGGCCTCACGAAAAAGGTAGGTTTTCAGCGCCTTTCGGAAGGCCAGCAGGGACTCTGCAGAGCGCACTTCACTGGGGATGGAATTCCAGAGGCTGGGGGCCGCCACAGAGAAAGCCCGGGTCCGAGTGCTCGTCCTCCGGGCTTCCCGAGGGGTGGCGACCCGAAGCAAGTGCGCTCGCGCTGCCGAACGGGACGGGCCGAAGTTGACCGCTGAGCGATACGCTCTGCCAGGTAGTCCGGTCCCAAGCCATGGAGGGTTTTATAAACTAAAACCAGGACCTTGAATCTGATCCGGGCCGCAACGGGCAACCAGTGCAAGCGGGCCAGGACTGGGGTGATGTGGTCGTAACGACGCACACCAACCACCAGCCTGGCCGCCGCGTTCTGGACCCGCTGCAAGCGCCGGAGAAGATTCAAGGGCAACCCCATGTAGAGCGCGTTACAGTAGTCCAGCCTCGAGATCACCAGGGCTTGGACCACTGCTCTCAAGGAGCTCGCGTCGAGGTATGGGCGGATCTGGGCGATCCGACGGAGATGGAAATAGGCGGACCTGGTCACCGACGCCACCTGGTGTTCCATGGCAAGCGCCGGGTCCAGGAACACACCCAGATTCCGCACCCTCTCCGCGAGCTGGAGGGAGACTCCCCCCAGACAGGGAAGAGGGCCACCGTACCCCGACCCGACGCGAGCTCCCGAAGAACATAACCTCCGTCTTCTCGGGGTTGAGCTTAAGCCTGTTCGCCCCGGTCCAAGCCAGTACGGCCTCCAGGCACCCGTCGAGAACTTCCACAGCTTCCACAGCAGAGGTGTTAAAGGAGAGATAGAGCTGCGTGTCATCAGCGTACTGATGACAGCAGACTCCAAAACTCCTGATGACCCCCGCCAACGGCCTTACGTAGATGTTAAACAGCATGGGGGACAGAGACGACCCCTGTGGAACCCCACACGGGAGGATCCAAGGGGCCGATAACTCCCCCCCATGCTGCACGTACTGTGGCCGGCCCTCCAGGAAGGAATGGAGCCAGCTGCAAGCAGTGCCTCCGATTCCGACCTCAGAGAGCCGGTCCAACAGGATACCGTGGTCGACGGTATCAAAGGCCGCTGACAGATCCAGGAGGACCAACAGGGAAGAGCAACCCCTGTCGGCCGCCCTGAGAAGGTCATCTTGCAGGGCGACCAAAGCTGTTTCGGTACCCCGGCGGGGCCTGAACCCGGACTGGCAAGGATCGAGGCACTGCCGATCCTCCAAGTATGACTGCAGCCGGACCGCCGCCACCCTCTCGATCACCTTGCCCATAAACGGGACATTGGCGATAGGACGATAGTTTGTCAGATCATCCACCGCCAGGCCAGGTTTTTTCAAGATGGGCTTTACCACCGTCTCCTTCAGGCGAGAGGGAAAAACCCCCTCGCTGAACGAGGCGGTGGCGATGGCAGAAGCCCATTCGGCCATAGTCCCTCTGGCAGCTCTAATTAGCCAGGCAGGGCAAGGGTCGAAAGGAGTGGAGGCAGGCCGGCAATGCACCATAGCCTTGGAGATCTTGACAGCAGAAACAGGCCCAAGCGCATCCAACCGAGGCGACGAAGGCGGACCAGCAACTGGAGATGGCGGGGCAGGACCACTGCAACCGGAGTCAAAACCAGCACGGATGGCCTCAATCTTAGTTCGAAAAAAGGCTGCGAATTGCTCACTACTGAACTCAGTAGGAGGAGGCCTGGCCAGACTAGGATTGCTGAGGTCCCGAACCACCCGGAAGAGCTCCGCCTGGCGGTTCGAGGCCTCAGCAATTCTCAGGGAGGTGAAAGATGTTCTAGCCTCCCTTATCGCGATGATATAGCGACTAGACTGGGCATCAACGGCAGCCTTACTCAACGCCGTGCGGGATTTCCTCCAGCTGCGTTCCAGCCTCCTCCTAACCTGCTTCATTGCCCTAAGCTCCCCCGTGAACCATGGGGAGGGCCGGGCTCGGCAGCGGAGGAGGCGCTTGGGGGCGATCCGGTCAATGGTGTGGACAGCTGTTTCATGCCAAAGATTCGCCACACCCTCGGCCGGAACGTCAGCCAAACCACCAGGTAGTCCCCCAAAGAGCTCACCGAACCGCTGAGGGTCCTGGAGCCTCCGGGGGCGGGCCAAGATAGTGGGCCGGTGGTCCCCGCGGGGAGGAGCCGAAATCGCCAGGGAAAATGAAAGCAGGTGATGGTCTGTCCATGACACAGGGAGGGAGACAAGGTCCCCCACCTCCAGACGCGAATCCCCCGACATGGAGGTAAACACCAGATCCAGGGTGTGACCAGATCTGTGGGTGGGGCATAAAACATGCTGGGACAGACCCATGGAAGCCATGGATTCCATGAACTCCAGAGCTACACCAACAAGCCCACCATCCGCATGCACGTTGAGGTCTCCCGCAACCAATAGGCGCGGGGATCTCAACAATGCAGCGGAGATGAACTCTGTGAGCTCTGGAAGGGATTGTGCAGGGTTGCGGGGAGCTCGGTAGCCCAGCACAATGCCAAATCTGTCCCGCTGTCCCACCAACAGATGAAGTACCTCCAACCCCTGGCTAACCAATGTCGAGGCCCTGCTGACGTGTAAAGAATCCCTGTAGACGATTGCGGCCCCTCCCCCCTTTTGACCCCCCAACCTTCCCACTCCCTCTACCAGATACCCGGGCGGGCAAAGGAGAGAGAGAGAAGCCCCCCCCTCCGTGCCCACCCAGGTCTCGGTGATGAATGCCAGGTCGGGCCTCCCATCCGCAATAGTATCATAGATGAGAGGGATCTTGTTATGAACCGACCTGGCATTCATCAGGATACAGGTAAGGTTGGGGGCGCTGGTGGAGTGACTCCCGGGCACGTGACAGAGAGCCGAGGGGTCAGAACGAGGGACAGACACGAGTTGTCTGACCCGAGTTCTTCTTGCCTGACAAACCCTACGGCTACAAGCGTACCGCCCACGGCCCATCACCGTTGGTATGTGAGCCCCTGCATTCATGGCGAGGGAAAAAAGAAAAGAAAAAGGAAAAGGAAAAAAATATATATATATGTATATAGGTAGTTACAACAACAACACTGTAAAAATATAAAAATTACAATAACAATGAAACTAACAAGACAATGATGCACTAAAATTACAAATTACAAACTACAAACAACAAATTAAAGGGCAACCACCAGGGCAAATGGAGAGGGACAGGGAGGGACGCAAAGATGGTTCACAGGCAGTGAATGAGCAGCAATGACTGGTATGGCAGCTGATGTCATAGGTGGGTAAAAACAAGCACGAAGTGGGGTCAGGCCATCAACTGTCGGCGGGCCGGCAGCGGCCTCTAGGCCTGGGAGGGCCCAAACACAGCAGCCGCGAGCTAACCCCGAGCCTCGATAGATGGAAGGCCCACTGCCGCCAAACCAGTCCAGTGTCCTTGGAAGCAGCACAGAGGATAAAGGAATTAGATGAAAGGGGGAGCGGGATGAACACCGCACCCCCTAATCCACCACAGTCAGAGAGAACTGACAACAAGGGAAGGGAAAAAGGGGAGGGCAAGGGTGGAAGAGGGGGCAGGAACAGGGCAAGAGGGGAGAGGCGCATGTCGAGGCAGCCTTTGGGACTGTCCCCAAACAAGCCGTTGCAATGGTGAATAGCAAGGAAGCTTACAGGTCTTGAGTTCCAGCAGTGGCTAGGCTGGCTGGCTCAGCTGGCCACAGCGGATGGAGTGAAGTACTGAGTACATATGCATGCTTATACTTTTCAGAGGTCCGATATTGTTCTGTTTGCAATCCTTGTGTTCTTGATGTCCTGTAATATTCTAATTTTCTGAGATTGTGATTTTGGGGTTTTCATAAGATGTACGCCATAATCATCACAATTATACCAAAGGAAGGCTTGACATATCTTGCTCTACATGTAACAAGTCTATCTCATATATTAGTTTCACTATTTGAGTTGTCTTACTGAAATAAACAAGTATTTGCACGGTATTGTAATTTTTTGAGTTTCACCTGTGTGTGTATTAACAAGAAGCTGGAAAAGTTCCTCTGTTTTATTTGGAGAACCCTCCCCAAATCCCAATAGGCAGCATCATTACAGCTGGGCCATCTGGACAGTTGTAGTTCAAAAAAGTATATTCTCCAAGCCAGTGGGGCTCTGTATAGAGCAGTGGTTCTCAACCTGTGGGTCCCCAGATGTTCCTGGACTGCAACTCCCAGAAACCCCTTCCAGCACAGTGAGTGGTGGAGGCTTCTGGGAGTTGCAATCCGGGAACATCTGGGGACCCACAGGTGGAGAACCACTGGTCTAAGAGAGCAATGCTATGTGAGGTCAGCAGGTTCTGGAATCAGAACACCCTTTTGAATCTGCCCCTGGATAGAAACGGATGGACTGGGATGGTGGGTGGACTGAAGGGGGAAATAAGAAAGGGGGAAATAAGACATCTGGAGCTGCTTTTAGAGAAGGGACTGTGGTAGATCTGCGAATAGGATTATTTTGTCCTGAGGCTTCAGTCTAGTTAGGCACAATTGGGCCTGGACAGGGTGGAAAGTCCTGTATTAATTGGCAATATTAAGATGTGGGAGTTGTGGGGGAGGGTTAGTCCAGGACCCTGCTGCCAGCCCACTCCATCAGGACCACATAGGGACTGGCAGATGATGATGCAGTGGTAAATAAACCTGGTTTGCCACGAGACTGGCAAGAAATACTGGGTCTCACACAGTTTGCCACAGTAGATTTATTTATTTATTTTTATTTATTTTATTTTATTTATATACCACCCCTCTGGCAGAAAGCCACTCTGGGCGGTTTACAACGTAAACTGTTACAAAATACAGATACCTGTACAAGGATATAATAAAAAGCAAAAATATTACAAATGAAAATAGAACTAAAACAAATCCCAAATGCAAACTCCCAATGTCCCAACTTCCCTCAAAATGTAAAAATTTCTTTCCTGTTGGCCGAGTCCAAATTGAAGAAGTGCATCAGCAGAAGACTGTTGGCAAGAATGTCAGAGGCATACTGTTTCTAACTAGTTTATATAGGTATTTATGGTTGCATTCCAAGTTACGCTATGGGTGTATGACACTAAATGCCTATTCTGAATCTTAACCAGTAGCATTAACCATTTTTTGTTTTGAGAAAACATTTTATGCTCAGCGGATAGACACAGATGCACTTTTCTTCATCTTTTTTCTCGCTTTTTTTAACTTTAAAATGTTGATACCCTGCCTTTTCTGGTATGGTGTTATTGCCAAGACTGGTGCTTGTTCCTTTTGACTTGATAGAAAAACAGTGTAACTGCAAACAATTAAACAGGTGTAACTAGCAAATAAAAAGCAACTAGCTTAGAATCTGCAGAGACGGACAATATAGTTCAATTTTGACATGTCAAAATCCTCAAAATGTCTGGTCAAATGGGAATGTTTGAACCTGCCACTGAAAAGAATACAAACTGAACACCAATATTTATATTTATTAAAAGTGTTCAGCAGTTTGCCAGCCGAAGTAAACTGCATTTTATTCCTGAAGTCATGATCAGAATATTACTGCTTGGCTCGAACTGTTAGAATTTCTGCACAAAGGCTTCAGGGAGGTGTAGTCAAGATAAAGTAGTGTTTGTTTGTTTATTGGGCAGACTGTTGTTATGATTTCCTCTAAAATATGAGGAACAGATGTAAAACATGGAATGAGGTGGAGTGAAATGTTGATTAAATATGCTTGACAAGTGGAGTCCAACTCATAGCTTAAAAAACATGAAATCCAGGGTCTAAAATGATTTACCTGCACAAGTGCACAAAGGGTTAGGGAGATGTGTGTAAGGATGTCTGTTCTGGGGAAGAGCACATAAACAGCCGCTAGAGGCAGTGCTTAAAGGCCTTTCTCTTTCTCTCTTGATCTGATGATGTTTCATTTTGCGCAGGTCTGGCTCTGGTAGCCCCAGAAGTAGGCAGCTGGCAAAGATGCTGTTGCCGCTCATCTGGTGGGGTTTATGGTGCCTGAAAGCTCTCAACCAGGAGGGTACCGCATCTGCTGCCTTCCTCCCTTTCAACCTAGACAGATTGTTCCAGGACTTTCAAAATATCATTGATGAAAGCCATGTAAGTAAAAAGAGAGGGGTGTTAACTCATTGTGTGCAACCCCCCTTGCATAGAAGAGATGCTTTAGAGATACTTTGCAGACAGCAGATACATGCTAAGAAGCTGTGGTGGTGTACTATGATAAGGCAGCATACTAATCATCCATAGAAGGAGGAGGGGCCTTCACCAGAAACTATACACCTTTAAACTCATGCATATTTGTATTTTTTTTCATGCATGCATATTTGTATTTTTTAGCAGAATGGGGGTGGGTGCAGACAGGTCAAACAAAAGGTCAATCTTTTCTAGATTTGGTGAATCTAGCCATCGTTAATTTCTACTCTCTCTCTCTCTCTCTTTTGACATCTATATATTCTATCTATTCCCTCCCGCTCACAACAAACACACACAGACAACACCCGCCCGCCCGTGCATTTGAGCACTAATTGTTACAGATGTTGAGAAGAGGACCACTTTCCAACATTGGTCAACATAAAATGCTAATTTCTTAATGGCACATTTCTCATTTTGATTTGCAGTGCAAAGTTGAGATATTCCGAGGCACAGCTTTGCCCTCCATAACGTGCATGGAATTAAAACAGAGCTGCGTCATTCTGGCTAATCTGTTCTTGTAAGGGATTTTTTGGAGTGGCCCAAAATGGTGTTGCAGAATCATTTTGACAGATCCTTAGTCCCCTTTCAGGCCTTTCCAAAATCAAGTCCTCTGATGAAACTTTCGTGGCCACTTGTCAAATGAGTTCATTTTGATTAAAATGTACCATTTGTTTCTAGTACCATGTAGAAATGATGGTGTAGTATAGTGGTTAGAGATGGTTGGAACACAACACGTGAGAGCTGTGTATGCCACCTTTAGACTCATGGGACAAAAAGTGGGATATAAATGTAATTAATAAAAATAAATGATAAATTTTCCTCATGTTAATATGAAAACCTTCACCGTATGATTTAGCAATTACAAACACAAACCATAAATGGGTTAATCGCAGTGGTTCTCAACCTGTGGGTCCCCAGATGTTCCTGGACTGCAACTCCCAGAAATCCTGGCCAGCTCAGCTAGTGATGAAGACTTCTGGGAGCTGCAGTCCAGGAACATCTGGGGACCCACAGGTTGAGAAACAATGGGTTGACGGGCCAACCTCTGTGTGCAGGTGTGTTTCATTACCCTGAGGCTGTCGCCCAGAAATTTAACTGGGTGCCCCTGAATTCTAAGGTTACAGGGCAAGGGGGGTGTTATAGAATTACCTCAATCTGTTTTCTGATTTGCTCCATAAGGCAGGATCCATCTTTTCACTTATAGGGCACACTAGGGACAGACAGATTTGGAACCTCTGTGGATGTCAGCAAGTTGCCTGCAAACTACCACAATGTGGATAAGCAGCACCGAAAGGTTGGAAACGCCACTGTGTATCGCCATCATGAAATCAATAAAGTGAGTGGGTGTGTAAAATAACAGGGTGAGGGCTGACTTGAGGTGAGTTAGGAAGTCAGGTGGGAACTGAATGGTTGGTATTTTGTGTTGACCTTTGGGGTGATTGATTTGGACAACTGTTCGCTTTATTTGTGATATAATTCTTAAGAAATCTTCTGGGTTTATATGGGGCAAAATGGTTGCTACTCCCCCCCCCCAAATGCAACCTCCCAGTGTCCTTGTCTTACTTCCCTCAAAATGTAAAATGTAAAAGAAAAAGAGGCAGAATTGCTCAAAAATTTACCTTGTGCCCTCTAAGGGGAATGGAAGGTGGGTTTGATATATTCGGGGCTTCCTGTGCTCTAGCCCAGAGTTGGCGAATCTATGGCATGGGTCCCAAAGTTGGCCCTCGGAGCCCTTTCTGTGGGCACCTGACATCATCCGTTCACAGCCACCTGTATTTGGGCTATATTGCTGTATTGGCACTTTGCAAAAAATTAGTAGGTTTTGAATCTCAGCTTGGGCACTTGCTCTCTAAAAGGTTCGCCATTACTGTTCTTGCCTTTTGGTAAGTTTGAAGGAAACGTTTTTGGGGAGCGATGGAAGACATACTTAAAAAAAGCTCCAAATTTTAGGGGATGCTGGGGAGCAGATGAAGTGCTCCAGTTGTGGGCATGTTGTGTAGCCTTAGTTTATATCACTGAAGGCTAAGGTTAAAAGTATTACTTTTTCAATACCGAGACAGAGCATTGTGGTGCAGTGGTTAAACAGCAGTACTGCAGCTATAACTGTGCTCATGACCTGGGATTCAATAGTGCTGATGGTTGACTCAGCCTTCTATCCTTCCTAGGTCAGTAAAATGAGTACCCAGCTTACTGGGGGTGGGGTGGGTGAATAATCAAATTGTAAACTACCCAGAGAATACTTTAAGCACTATGGGGCTGTATATAAACAGAACACTTTGCTTTGCTTTTTAAGGATTATTAATAAATCCAATCTAATAGGCCTCTAATGAGATTATTTCTCTTCTTCCTCCTGTTCAGCCATCTTCCTGTTTCTCATTCTCATTTTATTATATGAACTATATGTGCTTTTTGTATTGTATTGTATTGGGTAATTGTTTTTAACTGTCCAGAGTGGCCTCACTGCCAGATGGGCGGTATAAAAATCCAATAAATACATTATCTGATGTATGAAATTGGAATGTAGACCATTCTGTTATCTCAGCCAGTTATGGCTGCATCTGGCTCCATGAATAACCCATTATAGCCGCCTATTGCCACATAAGGCAACTTTTGGAACTCCATTTGTCTGTGCAACTCACTGCTTATCCATGTCCCCCTCCTGTCTTGGGAATTCTGAGAGTTCTAATTCAGAAATATGAATTACACCTCATATATGAATATATATCCATCTTAAATCTACTTTCCATATTGCTATCCTGGGTTGTTTAGAAAGTATCTTCTTAGGTGCCACCAGATTCTACGGAATCGCAGTGGTGGTATGAGTACCTTATGCACAACCTGGAAAATCTCTGAGAAGCCAAGTCAGCCATTCGTATAGCCCAACAAAGGCTGGGCAATGAGGAAGAATTTCTCTTAGCAACTGTGGTACTTAAATAGGTCTAAAAACTGAAATTACAGTCTTATGTTCCATTACTCCTCTACTCAAGCACTGCACTGTCCTCTTGATATTTTCAGGTAACTGATAATCAGACTGGCGATATGATGTTTTCGGAGAAGACATTGACCACTATTGAACAAGTAGATGGTCATCCAGCCGAGAAGGTCAGTGTAAATGCAAGAGGTTCATGTGACCTGCTTGTCTTGTATAACGAGGTTTAGGCAATCTTATGGGCCAAGTGTGTGTGTGTGATACATGGGAGGGAAAAAGGAAATATGAATCCAGGTGGTGGGAGAGGGGGGTTCCAGGAGAGGGAGCTTGCTGCATGATGTGTCTGTAAGGGTTCAAGTTCAAACGCCCTACAAAAGTATGCTGAATACATAGGACTGAAGTATTCGAGTATGAAGTCTGATAAGTCCTGGTTTGTTAAGAGTTTCCTCATTTTCTGGAAGGAATATCTAGCTTGTTCAATTCTACAATAAATTTCACATGAAGGATCCCAGATATCTTTGACAAAGCATCCCAAGTATTTATAAGATGGTACTCTCTCAATTATATCACTGCCAATCTTGAGAAGCTTCTATGAATCATTTTGTTTTTCGCTGATAACCATCCATTTTGTCTTTTTCACGTTAAGTCGCAATCCTATGGCACTGCTTTCTGCAGCAACAGAATCTAACAATCCTTGCAAAAAATTCTGCCAAAGATATTAAAAAGTAGAGTGAGAAGCAGGACAGTGTAATTGATCTTATGTTATTAACAAGATATCTCCAAGCCCAGTTCACCTTAACAGTTTTGAGTCAAAAGCTCAATGAAGCATAGATAAGCAGATTAACATGTGAATGATGGTGAAAAGTCTTAGTGTAAAGGGGAACTTTAACCTCTAGGTGACCTCTTGCTAGAGGTGAATAGTAGTCAACAGACCCAGAAGGAATGGAAATGTAAACGTTTCAGGTTCTGAAAATGCCTAAATAGTGGTTTCTAAACCAATAATTATGATGGTAATATAGGTTTTCCTGCATTGATAAGCTTATTACTTTTGTGCTCAGGTAAATAGCCTTTCCCCCCTCTGTTCATATTGTAAGAGAGAGAGTTTAAAAGATCTGGGATAGTGAGGCCTGTCTGTTCCTTATCTATCTTGCTTGCCTGGGGCACACAGATTTTACTAAAAACTGCATTTATTTCCCTAAAGGATGGATCACAGATTTCTCCTGTTATGGCCCACAAAAACATTATTCTTCCAGCTTTCCCCATCCATTGGTGGCTAGAGTGGTGGGAAATGAAACTCATCACAACTGGAAAGTACCTGGTTGGGGAAGGTTGCCCTACCACAGGGTTGTCCAACTTTGAACAGGCTGAGGTCTACTTTTTCCGGACGAAAGTGCCTGAGGGCTACTACACTAAAACCTCTACTTATGAATTTTATCTGTTTGAAGCACATGCTCATAAGTAAAAAAATTTTAAGTAGAGCAGCGGTTTCCCATAGGAACGCAATAAAAATCGATTAATCCTTTCTGGACGGAACAGATTTCAATGCATTCCTATGGTAAGGCTGACCATGCACATGCTTCCCTTACACCCGCTCGAGCCGGTGTGGATGGGTGCAAAGGAGGCGTGTACATGCTTGCACAGATCGCCCCTTCTGCTTGCCCAAGCTGCTGGAAGACTTTTTTTTTTAAAAAAAGGTGCACTTTCCCTCCCAACCCACCTGGAGCCTGACTTGACTCTATTTCTCCTCCTGTTTTCCCCCTTCCCTCTTCCCCCTTCCAGCCCCCTCGCTGCCACTGCTGCTGCCGCCCATAGCTCTCACCTCTGCATGTTTGCGGTGCAGCTGGGATGGGCCAACCCAGCAGCGGGGAAATCACATCGCCACAGCGGCGCAAGGAGGAGGGCATAGCTTAGAAGGGGAGCAGGAGGAACAGCAGGTCACAGTCTCTGTGAGGCAGCTGTGGGGTTGGGAGTAGTAGTAGTAGGAAGAGGATGGAAGGGTGGGAGGAAGGAATTCTCTGGGGGGGAGAAGAGGGGGGCATCACCACACAAAGGAGGTGGGCACGCCCATGACCCCACCCCTTGCTGTCCCCACCACTCCTCTTCCTCCGCTCTGCACCAACAACTGAATTGGTCATGAGACAGTGGCGTGCCAATCATCTGGCCAGTAGAGAGAGCAGGGGACCACGCCATGGCCCTTGAACTGTCCTGCTCGGCTGAGACAGTGGGCTGGCAGACTCAGACCTTTGCTGGGGAAGTGGTGGTCCTTGGGTTGGGGGAGGTAGAGGTGGAGAACTTATCCCCTCACATTTTTTATTGATGGCTGGCGGGCTACTTTTGAACCCTTCGCGGGCTACTGGTAGCCCCCGGTCTACCTGTTGGGCAGGCCTGCCCTACCACTTCACACACAATAATGAGAATTAAAGGTTGATATATAGTTCAAGTCTTGGTAGGTTGTATGTATGTATGTATGTATGTATGTATGTATGTATGTATGTATGTATGTATGTATGTATGTATGTATAAACAAACATACAAACATTTTCCAGCATTCTGTTGCCAAGAGTGGCAGGCAGAGGTCTATGGAAAGCTTATACACCAAGGCTGCAACCGCTCCCCCCCCCAACTTGCTGCTTATCATTCCCCAGCATTTGATACTAAGGCATATTGCCAATGAATATGGAAGTTTCATCCAGCAATTATGCATAATATAATATAATCTTATCTTTGGTTAGTTCACCCTGTCTTGCTGCAAAGGCATAAGCTGGGAGTTCCATCTTATTTCTGATCCGCTAGTTTCTTCTACCCCATGATTTCCTTATTTAGTTCCTCTGATGCACCTTCCTCATCCACAGCATGAAGAGATCTAAATTAGACAATACTAGGTGGTGTCCATTGGGTTGGGGTGGGAGACAGGAAAGGGCAGCAAGTAAAGAAGGGAGAACTATTGGTTATAGGCACTTCAGGGGCAAAGGTGGCACACAAATAGAGGCACACAAGCATTCACACATGGACATATTTAGGGCCAAAATATACGTTGCACGTAGCTGGTCATTAGGCGAGGGTATTTATGTGCTTAAAAATGTCTGGTTGTAATGTGCAAATTATTTTATGATTGATCTTCCAGTGGTCAACTGTAGGCTTTGTTTGCGGATATGATGATTCATCCACAAAGGTCTTCTGAACTATGTCTCTAGCTATTTGTAGGATGGGTGATCTGTGCAGTTTGGGCTGAACACACAAAAAGATAGGCAGAGATGCATTTACACAATCAAGAGTCAGATGCATTCATTCAGATCTTGGTTTGGCCCCATTGCAGTCACTCATTTCACAACTCAGCTGGAGAGCAGGGAAATGTACTTTGTCTCCAAAGGAGAAATAGTGCTTTCCCCCACTCCCTCTGCTTGCCTCTGCCCAGTTTTTAAATTATGTTATTTACTCACATTCAATCCCGTGTTCCCTCCTTCCCCTTCTTACTTCACACATTCTCAGCCTAGGATGAGGGGGGAAGTTTGGAAGGAAGGGCAAAGAAACAGGCAGAAGTGGCCACACTGACTTGCTGGAGTAGAAAACAACAACAACAACAACAGCAGCAGCAGCAGCAGCAGCAACAACAACAACAACCCCAGTACAAGTGGTCCCAGTGGTAATTTCCACGCTGGGTGCAGTGCCTAAAGAGTTAAGCAAGTATTTAGAAGAAATTGGAGTTGACAAAGTCACCATCAGTCAGCTGCAGAAAGCTGCCTTACTGGAATCTGCTCGCATAATTCGCCGATACATCGCATAGTCCTAAATGCTTGGGAAGTGTTCGACTAGTGATTTGTAATACAAAATCCAGCGTAGTTGTCTGCTGTGTGATAATTTAATAATAATAATGTAATATTCCCTCCTCCATTGCATTTTATCTGTATCTTTTCAGGAGAAAAAGCGAGAGGCTAGTCAGGAAGAGAAAAGTCTTGAGGCAGACCGACCGGCTCCTGGGCTTCGGTTCTTCAAGCAGGGTCTCCCTCAGCCTAGACCTAGGCTGCATTTTCTGCTGTTTCGCCTGCCTCAGTATGCTAAGAGTGAGCAGCCGAAGCCTGAACCCGGCTGGTTGAAGGAAGAACCAGTCAATGACAGGAGGCACCGACTGCTGGCCATTCGGAACGGGCTTTTGGTTGCCCCCCATCCTATCAAGAAGAAGGTTCTGCTTGTCACCCCAAACCGTACCTTCCTCCCACGAAAGCGTCACTTCTTCTTTTTCTGGCACAAGATCTAAGGCAGGAGGAAAGCTAACTTGTCTGGGCCAAGGGTGGAGGTGGTCCCAATTTTCTTTATTACTTCCACCGGGCAATGGGGTAAACCCTAAAAAAAAAAAGCAGAAATCCTGGTGTGTGTTTTTCTTAAAAACTTGAAATAAAAGTTGTTCCCTTTCAAACAAAATTCTGAAGAGGTGTGGTATATAATTTTATTTTAGTTAACTTAGAGATATGAAGATCTTCATCTGCTCCATAGCTGGCTAGAGAGCTCAGTGGTTCAGGTAGCACCAGCCTAGGTGGCCTTGGACAAGCTGCTCAGTCGCAGCCTTCTCCCAGGGTTGTTCTGAGTATTCCCTACCTGAAAAATCCCCAAATAGAATTGACTTGATGGCACGTGGTGACATTTTAATCCAGCACATGATGATGGTAGTGGAATGGTAGCTAGAATTTGAAAGCTGCTCTGGAAGTTACTATTACAGTGGAACCTTGACTTACATACTGCTTGACTTACATCATATTTGACTTGCAGCAAGAAGGGGCCTGTTTGACTTGAGTTGCAGGCTTTGACTTACATCTCGGAGCCCCAGTGCAAGGCACCGGAATTGGGTGGCAGCCACAACCCAGCATCGCGGCGGCTGCCTCCAAACTGCTCCTGCCTTCTTCCTCTCCTCCGGCAGCGGCGGCTTCAGCTTCGGCGAGGCCAGCTCAGAGCACCTGGAGCTGGTCCTCGGCCTCACAGAAGCTGCTGCTGCTGCCGGAGGAGAAGAAGGGCCGGGAGGTCAGGGCTGGCCTCGCTGGTTAGACAGTCGGCTCAGTCTTGTAAAAAATCTGGCTGCAGAAGTCTGGTCCACAATGGAAGCATTTTAGTTGGGGAGCTGTAAAGTTGTGGGACTCTAATGGTAAGCATAGAGTTGTTCAGAACTTGGAACGTCAGGTTAAAAATCAGTAAAACTTAAATGTTAGACATTGTTGCTATGAACATTAAAAAGTGGAGGCATATAACTTGTGGACTATAATTCCACTGCCTCCTCCTCTCTTTGAAGAGACATTTCATTTACATCCCCAGAAGGAATCTCCTATCCCAGTCAAATTTGTGTTAAATTGCTGTTTTCGGGGGTCTTTTTCATCATCTAGAACGGATTAATCCGCTTTCCCATTACTTTCTATGGGAAATGTTCGTTTGACTTAAGTCATGTTTGACTTAAGTCTAGACCTCTGGAACGGATTATTGACGTAAGTCAAGGTTCCACTGTACTGCTGTTACATACTTTATGAAGGTAACGGTCTAGTTTAGTAAGGAGCTTCCTGTCTAAACAGAAGCAGCCAAAGAAATGAAAGATACATGCAAATGCTGCCACAGTATTAAAGGGACAAACCAAAGAGCATGTGGGACAAGGTGGACAGTGAAGGAGTGATTTGAAGAATGGAGCACTAGGTATAATATTCCCTGACCTTACCTGCAGAATGGGCAGCTTTGCAGTACAGGGCAATGATGGTGAACTTTTTAGAGACTGAGTGCCCAAACTGCAATTCAAAACCCACTAATTTTTCGCAAAGTGCCAATACAGCAATTTAACCTGAATGTAGGTGGCTGTGAAGGGGCGCTGTCGGATGCCTACAGAAAGGGCTCTGAGTGCCACTTTTGGCACCCGTGCCATAGGCTCACCCACACTGGTATAGGGGGTCCATTATTGCCCAGCCTTCTTGGGCATGTCTTGCTGCTTAAATTCTGTAGCTGAGGTCATTGTCGTGCTTCTCTGAGGTGCTTTCCTCATATACTATAGAGCAGTGGTGGCGAACCTTTGGCACTCCAGACGTTTTGGACCACAATTCCCAGAATTCCAAGCCTATATTGCCAATGACAAAGGACTGTGGGAGTGGTGGTCCGAAACATCTGGAGTGCTGAAGGTTCGCCACCACTGCTATAGAGCTTAGTGGATTGAGAGGACAGAACTATCTTATTTTGACATGGTGGTAGAGAGAGCTATCAGGACCCCCCATATACAGCTTCCCGATTGCAAGCTGCCAATCTTACCCTAAAATAAATGCTCTCTTGCTACATTCTCTTGAGCTACAGACAAGAATAGAGTTTTAAGTAAGGTTGTAGATAAAGGCCACAAATTATGGTAGAAAATGGATTGTTCTAATAGGCAGCTTTTGCTTAAGCAACAGAACCCCTGTGCCATGTTGAGATGAAAAAAGAAGTGATTCCAGGGATACCTCTGCCACCACCTCAGTGATTTCCTTGACTTTGAAGGCCAAGGCACAACAGAGCTTGAATTCAACCTGAATGTAGGGAAGTAATGCATCTCCAGCCTGCTGATCGCTGCCAGCTAGATTCAATTGCATTATTCCACCCTTCTCACTTTAAAAATCTATACAGTAGTACCTCTACTTACGAATTTAATCCATTCCAAATGCATGCTCATAAGTCGAACAACTCGTGAGTAGAGCAGCCATATCTAAAAAATAAAAAATAAAAACAAAGTTTTTTAAAAAAAAAAATAAGTAGAACAGACCACATCTAACATTTGAAAGGCAGCAGTTAAAATGCCAATGGGTTTCCGCTGTTAAGTCGAATTGCTCATAAGTAGAGCTACTCATAAATAGAAGTACCACTGTAGTATGAATAGGGAACCTAGGGGAGCTTTCCATATGCTATTGGACTGCAACTCTCATCCTTCACCACTGGCAGTCTGTATGGGGCTTGTGAGCCCTGACGTCAAACTACAATAAATCGGGGATATCACAAGTCCTTCCCTCCTATCTACATCTTCAGATACATGACTGAGCTAGACCTTGAGTTGTTCACCAAGTCAATCAACCATTAGCTAGAAATGTAGGACATTTCATATGTTTTTCAAGGTAAATCAACAGAGATAAATAAATGGGAGCCCTTTAAATTGAACTTACAATATATTTGATGTAGTCCTTTTAACCGAAGGAGATACTTGCATTAATTTTAATGAGTTACGAATTCAGGTGTAGCAGGGTTTTTGTTTGTTTTGTTTATTTGTTCTATAATACTGTATTAAAGTTACATGGGAGCTGCCTAGGTGCCCTAAGCACACCGGATCTCGCCTGACTTCCTTTTGGAAGGAAGCATACTACACATCTCCCTGCCAACTCATCTGAGCCCTCCTCCCTACCTTAATGGCCCAGCTGAGTGTAAAAGACTTGCACAAGTGCGAGAAAGGGGAGGAATTATGGGGTGGCAACGGGAAACGAGAAGATGAACCACAAAAGGAGTGCAAAGTGAAAGGGCAGATTTGAAAAAAAGGGTTGAGAGGTAAGGGTAATCAAGAAAAGTGGAAGTAACTTAAAGGCTCTGTGGAGAGAGAAGTTTGGTATGTGCCCCTCAAGGCGCCCCCCCGATCTATGGCGATCCTATAAAACAGGAGGCGCTCCCAAATGTTTTTTCCCTCAAAAAGCCTTTTTACTCAGGTCGGGGCGAGCACAGTAGGGCGGTGAGTTAAGAGGAGGAAGCGAGCAAATGGGCTTGTGCAGAGCCAGCATTTTAAGGAGCGTCGAGGAAAGGAGAGAAACCGGACACAGAACAATGCCTTTCTGGAACATCGTGCCTTTTTGCCAGCTATCGCCCGGACCTTCTCTTTGAGATTTCCCGCCTTTCTCTAGGGCCGCCAACCCTCCCTCCTGCCGCCTCCATCTTGGCTCCCTGTTCACGAAGGGAGCTGGGCTGGGCTGGGCTTCTCGTCTCGAGGGGAAGGGTGGTTTTGCTATTCTAATTTTGTTGCGGAGGTTGTTCGGTGGCGTTTTATAGCCTTCATTTGTCGCAGTGTGAGGGGGTGGGTGGGTTGCCTTTCCCAGGGTATTCTTCAGTTCCTCGGCGGCTGTTCCTCTTCAGGTTCCCAAAAGTAATGACAGCTTCTTGGAGGAAAAAAAGAGGATGGGAAGGAGAGGAGCTTCTGGTGGAAGGAGAAACCCTTAGGCAGCCTGGTTCCCATTTTGTTTTGTGTCTCAGGCTTATTAATACTCGGACTGACTTACAAGACAGTTTGAGGAGAAGGGAGGAAAAAGACCGTCTCGATAGTATTCGAAACCCACGCTATAATAACTGATCGTTGTTAGGATGATCGCTAGAAAACACTTAAGTAGGAACCCACAAACAGGCTAGGCTGGTGCAAATAATACCACAACTCTCTGTGTCATGAAATGGGATGTCTCCGTTCCAGAAACACCACAACTAATTTCTTTATCTCTGATACCTCAGGGTGTTTTTTTTTGGCCCTCCTTGACAATACTCCCAGACTTTCCACTCTTGACTGCCATAAAGTTGCACTCATTATTAGGAATGACTAAAATCCTAAATAGTTAGTGGGGTTCACAAGAACAGGGTAGCTCCCTATTACCTTTAATTAATATATGGCCCCTAATAAATACATTAGTACTTTCACCAGAGAAATCACACTCAAACATCTCCCACCACTGACTTTACTATTTATATTGGGGCATCCAAACAATTTGGGCAAATTAAAGGTAAATCTTTGTACCGGTGGTCCTTATTCTAACAATACCTTTTACATCAACACATGAAATTGTTAGCAACTTCATTAAATACAGTACAGTGGTACCTTGTATAAAGGAATTAATAAGTTCCAAATAAAATTATGTTAAGCAATTTTTCCCTATCTTTGGAATTTTTATGTTGTACAGATTTCATGTTATACAAACTGTTTGTTGTTATACAAGGGTCCCCCGTGTTTCCCATTTCTAGGCCCACAGTATAATGAGAATGAACTGCACCTTTCAAATTCTGAAAGGCAAATCAAAACTTCAGAACTGGTCAGGAGTATATTGCTACAACCACACAAAATCATGAAAGGAAATCTTGGTTTTATCAATGAATGTTGTATGTAATATTTAAACCACTCTTCCAAGTTTCAAAGGCTTATCTGCCGGATGCCCTTTGAACAGACCAATTGCCTTGCTTTTTGGCTGATTTACAAATGAGCTTAATTAGTAGTAATTCATTCAGGTGTTTCATTACTTTCACAGACCTGGCAAATAATTAATTCTTTGCAAAGGCTTACTTTGTAGATACTAGAATTGTGTTCCTGCTTTATTTGCTGCAGGTAGATAAACAAGTGAGCTTGAGATATCTTCTTGAAAAGAATGTTTCTTCAGAATATAACTCTGATTGTGGACAAATTTATCTGTGTGTAATGATGGAGGATATTTATCAGAGGTCTTCTGAAAATGCAGTAGTTGCACAACTAACTGCAGCTTTGTCGACAGAAAGTAAGTATTGACCATTCCTGATAGTTCCAGTTGTTCAGTAGTTTACATTTCATGAAAAACATGGGTCCTTAAACTGTTTCTCCTTTCTGTTTTATTTTAAGAAAACAGACCACATGGTTTTGTTTTGATTTTAATCCAGTACCTGTTTATTTGAAAATTAATCTCTAAACTAAAAGAGGAAAAGTGTTAGCTAATTTAAAAACAATTTTCCTGAGTATGTCCTCAAGATTCGTCCAAAACTCCAGTAAAAACAAATTGCAATGCTGAGTTAATGCAAAAATAACATATTTAAATTTTGATCCCGTATCATTTGCTCTTTTTCTTACATTATAAATTTACCTCAATCCTAACTTGATAGAGAACATTTATGGTGCCAAAATACTGGTGGTGAAAGAGCCACAGTAGTATCATCTTGCAATCTGAAATAGGATCTAGTGATCTGTCATCTAACAAAGGACCAAAGTATTCTTTTACTGAACTTGAGACTACATGGAAGTTTTCCTCCATGTTATCCTCCAAATCTTACAAGATATGTTAGGCTAAAATGTATGAACTGATCCAAGATCACCTAGTTAATTTCATGGGAGAAGGAGATTTGAATTGAAGGCTCCCTGATTCTAATCCATGAGATTCTGGCTAAACCTGTTTTTGTGATTTAAGAAAAGTCTTTGGTATACAGCGGCAGAATCTCCTTGATCCTTTTTGCATCATTGTTTTTTCCCATTTGTGTCATCAAATGGTCAAATATCATTATGCTATATCTGGCATATGCGTGGCAGTTGTTGTGGCGACACTGATTCCCTTTATAATTAATCCCAGTTTGGCTTTTAACTTCCATTACTAGCAATCATAATGTTCTCTTGATGTACTTATTCAGCCCCATGGAGTATGTGAGTAATCCAAAATCAGGCAGATCTGTCCTGTTACCTTTCATTTAAACACTTTATTTTGCTTGCACAATTGGTTTTATAACAAATCAGGAATATTGAATGAATAAACAGAACCAGAGAAAGTTTTATATGGACTCAAGCTTTCCAGCCTTGTGCAAAAGCTACTAATCTAGTTTTGTATTGAGGAAGGAAATATGTTTGAGAATAAGGTTATATTAAATGTGTGAGCTTTTGACAGATATGAGAGGTACAATTTGAGTAAAAAGAATGGAAAGGTGGGGGTTTATGAGTGGAATAAATGAAGAGAAAGGTACATTGTTAGGTTTTGATGAGCAAAGAGTCCATTAGGGCAAATGGCCGATCATTTTCTGTAATTTCATTTCAGCTGAATTTATTGTAGACCTTTCTTAATGTATTAAATATACAAAAACTTATCACTTTGTTTTTTTTTGTAAATTTAGAATGGATTTCACTTCATTAAAATTGTGAAGAAAAAGGCTCTGCAGTAGTTTTACAAGAACAAGATTCCCCTCTTTAAATTCACTCCAGGTTTTTTAAGCATCTCTAGGAGGATAATTTGATCTGTAAATAATGCAGATTTAAGAACATTCTAATTTATGTTAAATGTTACTTCCTCATGTTCCTTCGCAGTACCTGCACCCTGGGATAACAGTACCATCAGTAGCAAGAACATCATCCTAAATACAAGCCAGTGCTCTGAAGAACATGTTCTAAAATGCACATTTAAGGCCTGTGACCCTGAGGAAACAGGTAGATTTTAAAAAAACGGATTCTGTAAAAACTATCAGCTTCCAGAACTACTGTGAGATCAAATATTTGTTTATGAAAATAACTTTTACAAAGGTTTAGCACCAGATATGTCACAGAGACTTCCCAGACTGGTATATATATACTGTATATGGATTGCTGTTGCTACAGTTGGTTCAAACCAAAGTACAGTACACCTTACACATATTTCATCCTGCCCCTATAAGAGCTGCCGCACACCTCAGATAGGAAGTCATAGAAGGAAAAGAGATGCTGGTAGTTATTAATCTGTTTCCTGTTGTATACTAATCTTCCCCCTTGTGGTTCCCACCACGCTCTTATACACTATTCTTCCTTTTCCTCCCTTAATGCTTCTATGATCTTCTGCCTTACTCTTTGGGGTTGTGGTGTCTTGACATTCCTATATGAGTGTGTTAAAGGAATCTGCATGCAAAGTCAAACCCTTGACCACTACAGCCTCCCTGTCCCATTCTTCTTCTTCTTCTTCTTCTTCTTCTTCTTCTTCTTCTTCTTCTTCTTCTTCTTCTTCTTCTTCTTCTTCTTCTTCTTCATGATGATGATGATGCAACCAGAATTACTCTAGAAAAACACTAGCCTTTGTCAGCTGATCAAAAAACAAGGAATGCCCATGCAAAAATAAAAGATTTATTTGCAATTAGCTGTCACGTGGTTGACAGGATAGATATTGAATTGAAGCATGCCAACTTCAGCACAAACCACAGGGTAAACTACAGCGTATCCACACCCAATCTCTACTTCCTGTTTTTCGTTTCATGGCAGACTTTAATGTGCTCATTCCACACTATGATTTTATCCTTGACATCACGTTTCAGAGAATTACTTATATTCATTAATACCGTAATCAACATTTTGGTTATACTGCCTATCTCCTTTATTTTTTCATGAAAATTAAACAATCTTCTCTTTTTCATTTTCTTGAAATTAATTCTCTTATTTTATTCTATTTTTCATTTTCCTTTAAATATTTATATCTACATTTGAGGTTGCTGTTACTAAATCTGCTACCATCTCTGTAAGCTTATACTGTAAAGAAGTGAGTGGGTTACATTTGAGAGAGCATGCGGAAAAGGTGGCGATGGCAATTGGGGAGGCCTCCACACTGGCCCTGGCAGGTCATCCGTGACGTGCCTTCCCATGGCTCCTGGGCGGGGAGCTGTTTGGCATTCCCAGGTGCTGTTCCCGGGGAAAGAAATCCCCCCCTCCCCCCCACCCCAGCTGCGCCACTGCTTTCTCCTTGGAGAGGACCCAACATTGAAGGGCAGTACAGTATACTGTATATCAGGCCTGTCCAACAGGTAGACCGGGGGCTACCAGTAGTCCATGAAGGGTTCAAAAGTAGCCCGCCAGCCATCAATAAAAAATGTGAGGGGATAAGTTCTCTACCTCTACCTCCCTCCACCCCAAGGACCACCACTGCCCCAGCAAAGCTCTGGGTCTGCCAGCCCACTCTCTCAGCCGAGTGGGGCAGTTCAAGGGCTGCTCTACTGAATTAGCATATGGTCGGAACAGATAAAATTCATAAGTAGAGGTTATAGTGTAGTAGCCCTCAGGCACTTTCGTCTGGAAAAAGTAGACCTCGGCCTGTTCAAAGTTGGACAGCCCTGCTGTATATAGTTGGAGACAATGAGTATACAAAAGTTGTTAAGAAAATTAGATACAATATTTAAAGCTAAGAAACAATGAGTATGAAGAGGCATCTTACATCATTAAAAGGCAGTATTAAAGCTAAGAACAATAAGTAAACAAATAAAGGGGAACAAAAGCCACTCTAAGAGATAATAAATGGAAAAAACAAGTAGTGCTATTAACTCAGTAGTTCTTAACCTGTGGCTCCCCAGATGTTAGTATACTGCAACTCCTAGAAGTTTTCATCCCTAGCTGAACTGGCAAGGATATCTGGGAGTTGCAGTCTAGGAACATCTGGGGACCCGCAGGTTGAGAACCACTGTCTTAACTGAAGTAGTAATACAGTGGTACCTTGTATAAAGGAATTAATTTGTTCCAAATGAAATTATGTTAAGCAAAATTTCCTTTATACAAATTCCCATAGGAATGCATTGAAAATGGAGTAATCCCATTTTATGTTGTACAGATTTTCCCCATAGGCAATTAGGTTAAGCAAATTTACCCTATCTCCAGAATTTTTTATGTTGTACAGATTTTATGTTATACAAACTGTTTGTTATACAAGGGTCCACTGTACATGACAATCCATCACGTAATAGTTAGCCAATTACTGAGGAAAGTCTTGTCTGCTTATGGAAGGACAATAAAGATGGGGCCAGCCTGGCCCCCTGTGGGACAGAGTTTCTAAGTCTGGGAGCAACAACAGAGAATTCTCCCCTCATGTCTACTCATCATTGGGAGGCTTTATCAGTCTAGGTCAGTGGTGGCAAACCTTCCGCACTCCAGATGTTTTGGACCACAACTCCCAGATGCCAAGTCTGTACTGCCAGTGACAAGGGACTGTGGGAGTTGTGGTCC
This sequence comes from Phrynocephalus guinanensis, assembly GCA_037367245.1. Lineage (NCBI taxonomy): Eukaryota > Metazoa > Chordata > Lepidosauria > Squamata > Agamidae > Phrynocephalus > Phrynocephalus guinanensis. The sequence continues at coordinate 12,414,901 of CM074743.1, read as the reverse complement.
AAAACATCTGGAGTGCTGAAGGTTTGCCACCACTTGTCTAGGTATAAACTACTTAGAAGTGGTTCCTTTCTCACTCTGAGTAGCTTGCCCAAGACCAGGCTGGCTGTTCTACAGGGCAGAGTGGGGGAATCAAAGCTATCAACCCATCTACAGCCAGGGTTCCAGACCAAGTAATAATGGTATTTCAGCTAAAGCCAAATCCCACAAAACATCAATAGTGTATAAGCCTATTGATGAAGGTGAAGAAAGCATAGAAAAATTGTGTGACTAACGCAACGTTATTATAAAATAGATCAAGAAACAATGCCAGCATTTTCGTATCAGTGTTTTACTACTAAATTATGGAAATGAGTCTGCACAGGGTTTTCATTAGAAAATAAAGACTAGGAAAACACAATTTTGTGGTAAACAAAAGCTGTGAAGAAGAACCTTGCGTCATCAGCTGAAATACTGATTATCTGCTATATGGGAGGGCAGGGTAGGTAGCCTTGAAGGCCATTTTTCTTGGAGGAGCTTTTGGCCCTTTTTGGATTTCATAGACAACTGCCCACCACAGAAGGAACAACTCTTTTCTAGATGAGAGGGAAATGGTACAGTATAAAGCATGCTACATAAGGATGTCCTAACATATGAACAGAGAACCAAAACCCTGTTTATTTCTGTCTCTTATTTCCATTAAATCTTTACATTTAAATTTTGTACCTCTGTTCTGGTTGTAGGAGAGGTGTCTGTTTTCCGAATAATTGAATACTTACAGGAGATGACGGGGGAGAGCTGTGAAGACTGGAGGTTTCGATCTTTGTATAAGAGATTGGACCCTGAAGAGAGAGGCGTCACTGTTGGTTTTTCTACCTTCTATGCAGTCATGAAAGATTGGATTGCAGACTGTCGACATGAGGGGTTAGCAAAATATTAGTTAGACAATTGTCTTAGTATTACAGAAGTGTTTTTACTACGGTATGTCTAAATGTGGTGCTTTCTATTTCCATATACTCCAGATTCCATGAAGTTAGATTTTGTTTTCCATGTCTGTCTGCAGATTGATGAATCTCCTTAGCTGCATAATAAACCTTTTATTTTAATGAGGCATTTAAAATGCTGGCCCTTTTCTCTTTCAGCTGCTTGTGTGTTTTCATTAATATATTTTCAAATCTGTCCATTGCTCAAGTGCTGCAGTATTTCTTTGTATTTATTCTACTTCTTATATCAACCTTTGTTCCTAAAATGTTGCCCACCTCCTTGCTCCTCTTCCTAAAGTTAAATGCCCTAGCCATGCAGAGAAAAAATTTACATCAAAGTGCAATGTGGAACAAATTATGAGAAGTCCATTATTCTACATTTTCTTTATTCTTTAGCACAACTGGTGGGAATTTCCATCTGCACATTGCTGAAAAAAATAAGAATGTAAATAATGAGAACAGGCATTCCTGTACTGATTTACTTTATTTGGCTAATATTAAGGCAGGAGCAATGGCTGTTAATCTGTGTTTTATTTAGGATTTAAGACAGTAGCCAGGAACCAGACAAGTTTAGAGACTGTATTTACAGGGTGCCATCTGGTGGGAGCTTCTGCTGAAAATTATAAAAGGAATGGATAAAGAGAAGAGGGGGCAGTGACTTCAACTTTCTAAATATAGTGTTCAGTAATGTGTCAGCTGTTGATACACAGGGCTGACTCACTTTCCTTATAGGTTCCTCTATCTTGACAGCAAGAAGGGAGAAGTCTGGGCAGACACATATCTGTGCAAAAACACATATCTCTTCACTCAATAATTTCAAAGACTGACAGGATGACATACCCAGGTTTAAAACTCATAGTGGAGATTGAAAGTTCTTAAGCACAAATTTCTTAGACCCATAAAACATGAAGAAGTGTATTGAAAGATGTCTATAGGAGTTTGTTTCAGAACTTTTATTGTAATAAAAAACTTTATCCCTATAGGAAACACATGCACAGTACCTTCAGATATATAATTATTACTATTATGAGCTTGGGAATGATTTGCCTGAATGACTTCCATCGAAGCATTCATGTGGAATTTTATTGCTTTCAGAATGCACCTACAAAATGAGATTCAAAGCAGGCATTCTGGAGAGCTCAAATACTTATTTCTGACTAGGTAGTCCTACTTATTTAAGATGACCAAGGTCTGAGAAAGTTGATTGGTTGCATTTAAGTAGATTTCTTAGAAAAAAGAATTCCAGGGTGGGGGAATGGGGAGATTGCAGTCTTTACCCATTCAGTATGGTAATCAAATTTAAAACAATTTAGGGGGGAAAGTCTTTTGCCAGTTATGCTATCATAGACTAATATTACTACCTCTTCTAAATACTGTAGATCAGTTAGAATCTTTCAAACAACAGCATACAGTTATATTGAAGAGAGGGGCTCCTTCCATGGTAGAATACAGTACTTCATTGACTCACATTTTTGAGCAATCCACATTCTAGGAATATAGGGTATACTCACAAACTGCTATTATTAATTTTTTTAAGTATGTATTTCTGGTCACCCCAACACATTAACTATATTGTAAATTGTAAATCGTAGTGTCCCTATTGTCATTCATTTTTGTGTGTGTGTGTGTGTGTGTGTGTGTGTGTGTGTGTGTGTGTGTGTGTGTGTGTGTTTTATAGTAGTATAGTAGTATTTCACTGTACATTTATAAAATAAATGGCCTGTACAGTGGACCCTTGTATAACAAATGGTTTGTATAACATAAAATTTGTACAACATAAAAAATTCCAGAGCTAGGGGAAATTTGCTTAAGATAATTGCCTATGGGGCAAATCTGTACAACATAAATATGGGATCACACTGTTTTCAATGCATGGGAAATTTGTATAAAGGAAAATTTGCTTACCATATTTTCATTTGGAACAAATTAATTCCTTTATACAAGGTGCCACGGTATAAAGTTTTCATTAACAATAATGAATAAACAATTACATTGGCAATATATACCGTATAAGTGAATGTATCCTTATTTGTAATAGCAGGACATACTTGTGTGTGTACAGATCAGCATTCAAAAATGAATTGTTCTGATAAGGCATATAGTGATAAATACAGTAAAATTAGCATGATCATGGAATGGTTTGGCAAATATTAGTTTCTGGCTCACTGGCTTTTTCTGATTCTTTCAAGCCAAAAAGAAGAGGCAACAGACCTAACAAATAGCATTCATGACCTTCAGCAGGGAAACAAGAAACTAGTCAGGCAGAATATCAAGCTGCAAAAGACTATTGAGGCAGCAGAGGAGCTCAATTCAAAACTCTCTGAGGAGATGTTTGAACTGAAAGGGAAGCTAAGAACGTAAGTATTTGAGTTTGACACAGATGGGGCAATTGGTTTGGTTTAATGTAAGTGTGTGTTGTGTCATTACAGTTGTGGCCTACCCTTCGTGACCCCATGTCCATGGAGTTTTCTGGGCAGGAATACTGGAGTGGCTTGCCAGTTCCTACTCCGGCCGCCTAGAGTATCTGGTATTCCCTGGTGGTCGCCCATTCAAGTACTAGCCAGCTTCTGAAATGACAGGGAGGCAAACAATAGAGAACTTAATTTCCCCAAACAGGTGCCCTTCAAACGTGTTGATCTACAATTTTCATCAACCAGCCAGGGTGGGTGTCCAGGATCAAAGGCAGTTTTATCTTTTGGCATAACTGGTAGAATCACCAGTATATTCCTGAGTAAATTAGTAAGGCTATTTTTGTGCCCTACAGTTCTTAATCCAAAACCACTTTTTTGTGGCCGGGGGGGGGGGGGGCAGTGGTAAATTGCTACTCCTGTAATTTTCCTGGAGAAGCCATTCATTTTTAATTGGTCATAGGGCCTTATTTGAATTTAGAACCTCATTTTTCAAAACCAGAAGTGAACTTCAGCCAGTTTGCCCCCAGTTTTTGAATTTTGGGTAGTTAATGCAGTCTCTGGTATGTTCTGGGACAGAAGATGGTCCCTTAGACTTGCCAGAGTTGTTAATTTCCCATTACTTTGATCACCAAATTAGATCTTGCAGGCAGGTTTGATTCTTCCTGATACAGCTTGATAATCGTAAACTTTGGCTGTAGAATCCATAGGATTGTAACTGAGTTCCCGTAGTGTTTATTACAGCACTCAGCAAGCCCTGGAGCAAGCTAAGGTCATGGCAAATGAGTTAGAAGATCTGAAGATTTTTTCAAAAAATCTGGAGGAGGAAAATAATAAACTCCACACACAAGTGCGACAGATGGTAGGTCCTTCTGAGTACTTGGTTTAAATATAGTGGATTCTCTTTTTATAAGTATATAAATTACATTTGTGATTTGTCTTAAGTTGCATCCAGTAAATGAAGCAACATTTGGTTTGTTTGATTGGGAAGTTTGGGTTATAGTGTATAGTCATTATCAGTTTCTTTGAAATTGTGGGAAAACTCTGAGGGCTCGGTTATGTTATAGGTAATAATGAATGAGGTAGTTCCTTATGCTCTGTTTGTGCATAATTATCATAGCAGTAGCTGTTTTCATCTGCTGTAAGGTCATAAGCACTTTTTTCTTTTATAAATCTGATTTTTTTGGCACAGTCTAGCAATCTCTTGAACACTCAAGGAATTTCTGTTGTACTGTCATGTCATCTATCATGTATAGTTTGGCAGTTCAAGGGCTTTTCACATCCATGTACAGTAAATGTGACATGCATTTGGATCGTTTATATGTGCTATGTTTGTAAGACTCTTCTCTCCATATATTAGGAAAAAGAGCAGCAGATGCTCTCTGTCCAAGTGGATAATCTTCAGGAGGAGGTGAGCAGGAACAACTGGGATTTTTAGAAAGTAAATTTAGGGGGTGACTACTTGGACAAACAATGGGGGAAATGATCAGAAGGTTGGATGGTCAGATTAACATTGTTTTCCATTGACTGCATGGCATATGAGACAAAGCAAATGAGCCAAGAGTCCATACTTTTCCCTTTCACTGCTGGGGCTTCTGCTTTTTTTCTCATCAGATACTTTTATGGCAGTTCAAGTGGTGTGATTGCTTTAGCTGAGACAGTTGGAAACCAGAGCAAAGGCACACTTGTGGGAGTGTCAGCGACTCTCAACTGACACCCCCCTTGTCTTCAAATCAGCTTTGTAAAAAAAAAAAAAAGCTTGATGCCAGTGCTGGTGTGCTAGAACACCTAGGAGGCAGAAAAAATGGCGAAGGAAGAGGAAATCAGTAGAGAGGAGGAAATTGCCCTTCTTTACAGTTTGTTAAGATAGGTCTGCTATATCTGTGTCTCCTGCAAATCTGGACTACTGGAGTAGAACCACCTTAACAAGATGCTAATAAGTGAAAATTGCAATTTCTCTGCTCCCTCTTCTGACTCCTATGTTATTGTTATTAATTTATGTGGGATAACCAGATGCAAATTCACAGTGGACACTTCACATTTTTCCTGCTGTGTAGTTGTACACAGACATGTTAGCAGTGGGGGAATACAAGCAAATGCAAAATGTTAAACTGTGTGGTTCAGTAGCGTCTGCTGATACATTTTCATTTATGGTATTAAAGTAAAGAGAAATGTCCACTGCAAAGAAAGCAGGAAGAAAATCAATATAAGAAATGGCATGTCTTCCTCTGCTACCCTCATCTATTCATTTTAATGCTTATCCATACTGTCAAATCCCATCACAATGGCAATCTTTCGTGTTCTTTTGGAAAACAACTAAAATCTCACTGATATAATCAACTAACTGCATCAGCATGAGGTAAAACAATAAGGCAAAGTGGGCAAAATACAATTTCCTCCCTCCAGTCATTCCCTACTGACATCTTTTTTTGTGTGTGGCAAAAATTAGAACCTTTTTGCCTTTTTCTGGCAACAATGGCTCATGGTGATTTGCTTTTTCAATAGATAGTGGCTCCCTTTTTGTCAAAACAGGATGTGGACTTCTATCAGCTTCCATTTACTGTGTTTCTTCAATTGTCTTTTCCTTTTCTTTCTTTTTTGCATTATTTTAGCATTTTGGCCAATCTTTGCAGCTTCTGGGGGATTCTAAGGGCAAAAGAGTTTCCCCACTTCTGAAATAATGATAAAGGTTTTTTGACATTTTCTTTATAGAACAAGAAATTACGCCTGGAAAAAGAAAGCACTAAGTGTAAAATCAAAGAGCTATTTACCAAGAAGACGAAAATGAAGGTACCAATGAATTGAGGATTATACAAGCTTATTTAACGCAGGAGTGTTCAACAATTTGGCCAGTAACTTTTGTCTTTGTAGTTTAATTTTTTTTTATTATAATCTGCTTCCTTGCAGTTCCAGCTGTCTGAGTATGAACGTCTTCTCTCTTATAAAGATGCAGCCCTTAATACTGTGAGTCACATATCTAGAATATGAAAAAAAATTGAAAGGTAAAATGTTAAAGCATTGTGGCAGAAGTGAAAACCTCTGTGGTGTAGCAGGTAGGTGCTTGGGAAACACAGATTCAGATTTCTTTTTGGCCATGGAAACTTTTTGAGGGTTGACAATGGGAAAACCACTCTTCGGAAACCTAACACATCTCAAAAATCTTATAAGAGCTGCAGTGAGTTGGGAATAAACTTGATGGCACATATTAGCAAATGATCAAAGGAAGAGACTTGAGGATATATGTTTTGGGAGTGATTCAGTGACACAATGCATGCTAACTGCACTTTATGTTATTCATAAAGGGGTGAACTTTCAAGTTGTACTGAATTTTAATAAAGAAATGAAAAGTTCTTGCTAACCATATGAATGGTTTTCTGTTCTCCTTAGTTCAGCTGACCATTTAATGAATGGTAACATTTAGTTGTATCCATAAGACGTGAGTTACATGCAGCATCCACTTCTGTAGGCAGGACAATTTTGTCATGCCCCAAATATACATTTTATTTTATTTTATGATTTATTTAAACTGTTTATGCAATGTCTAATTGGTCATGCTTTCCAAGTGACATACAAATATAAAACTAAAAGCAAAAATAAAATACTGCAAATATGACAATAATAATAAATTATGTCATATGCTAAAATATTAGAATGTTAGTTAAGCTTTTAAGTGGTTAACCGTTAAAGTGAAGATGCCATGCAGTGTTCTTAGAAGATCTGTTATTTCTAAATAGAAATACAACTAGCAGAATAACATACATGCCACTATCATAAGTTGCTAGCCTGTATGTTACATTCTCATCTTATTAAAGTAATGTATTTGCATGCAGGTGAAAACAATATGATTCTCTCACTGCAGAATAGAGTACCTTTCTTTGGATGGTGTTTACCATCTATAAAATCCTTTTTATAGGTGCATGAATTAAGGATACTATAAGTACAAATTGCTTGTATTAATATAATTAAAATCAGTAGCAAGTTTCAGACTGTGAAAAGAGTTTTGAAATCTATCAAAAAAATATCACATCTCAATTGCCACTTTACCTTGACACCTTATTTATATCTACAGTATTGATAATTTTACATGTTATTCTGGCGTTGCAAAATATGTGAGGAATGTCAGATCTGTGCTTGTGTTCAGGGATCACTAGGTGTCACTATAATATCATGGCAGGGTGTAATTTTGTTGAGAAAAGGAACCTCTGTATTTTAACATTTGTTTGTTAATAGAATGTTCTACAAGATTGCAGTGAATTTGAACATGATGCTTTTTATTTTGCCTGGCTTTGATCGTTTTTCTTGTTTACAGAAAATCAAACAAGTTGAAGATCTCAAGGTGACCCTGGATGAATACCGAATGGTGATTGAGGTAACTGGTATTTAGTTTTGCAGCTTGGAAGAATCTATCCAGACAGGTGTATCTTATGTGCAGTTTGAACTTCATGTATCTTGAGAAATACGTGTATATTATGTGTCTCAAAGATTCCTCCACTGAATTCTATGAGTCCAGCATCCTATATTTGAATTGGTCATGCTGATTAGAGTGGGAAGTGACAAATAACAACCACACAAAATCTTCTTTTTTTTGGTCTATGACTCTTCTTTTTTAGATGCCAACAGGATACTCAAAGGAGGGATTATGTGGAGCAATTAGGGTCGTGGGTGGAGAGCAATGGGTTTATGGGACTGTGCACCCCTTCCCACTGCAGGGTTAGCAGGAAGGCCTTCCTCCATTTCTGTATCCCTAGACTTTCAAATGTTTTGCTCTTCAGTAATAAGATTTATTCACACTGGTGGATGGAAAACAAGAAACCTAAGAGTTTCTTCTGCTCCTGGGAATCTCCCAGCTGGCAGAGTGGGCAACACTTGCCTGTGGAAGGACGTCTGCCTTGTCCATTCCCAGAGTTAACTCCACTGGGACCTGTGAATCTTTGTTTTATAATAGGGAGGGTTATCACAGAGGGCTGAAGGTAAGTGCTTGGAGCAAGGAAGGCTCCTAGTATTGGCCCTGGTCACTGTCCAGGTCTCTCCAGAAGTGGCTGCTGCAGTGGCTGGTGCTTGGAGATACTGTGGCTGCTCCTTTTGCCTTTTTACCACCAGCATTACCTCTGGGTGGGCATAATGCCCATCTGGTTCTCCATAAGGAGTGGTGGTGGTTGCTGGTCCCAGAATACATGGTTCCAGGCCTCCCTAGTGCTCTGTGCCTCCTGGGTATCTACCTAGGCCCCTTCCCTCCCCCTCTCCAAAGTTTCCATTGCTTCCCAAAATGGTGCCAGCTGTTCCTTATCTTCCCCAAGGCTCCTCCTGGTCTCTCCTAGCACCGCTTTTATTGGGCTTCTCTGACAGACAGCCGGCCCTGCTTCATTGAGTGCCTTACAATCACTGTGTCCTCCTCGGCTGCTCCGGCTGATCAACCCTTGGACCCAGCAGTAGCTTGGCCTGAGGGCCTTCCTCAGGTGCCTGGGCTGGGGGCCAATTGCCTGCCAATGGCACCAGTGATGACTCCCTCTCAGAAACAAAAATATTTAAAGCAATCCTTTGGGATTTTAAGAGATAGAACATGGGCGTTTTGATAGAACTGATTATATCACTACTGCTCACCTCAGCTACTTATGTAGCCCCTGAGATTTATATACACCAGCTTCTCTTTGTGATCTCCATGCAGGAATTGAAAATGGAAGTCAGCAGGCATCAAGACCACCAGTGCCAGTACGATCAAGACCCAGACATGTAAGACTTGACAGATTACAATGGATTCTTCTTCTGCATTACCTAGTTTAAGCAGGGAGAGGAATAATAATAAATGTGTTGCCCTGCCAGCCAGGGACACTTATTGTCACTGTTGTCCATAAAAATCATCATCATGTTTTGAGTTAAGAAATGTCCTTTTAGGACTGAGAAGCAACACGGAATTTGTGAAATATACAGTTGGGTGGGCAACTTGACTACCAACTCTCATAAGTTCCATCCATTGTGACCAACGGCTAAGCTTATGGCATTTGTATAAAATATCTGAAAGGCCCTGAGTTCCCTATCTCTGACCAAATGCACACATTTGGAATTTTCTCTCTCAAAAAAGCACAAAAGCTTTCCATTTGTTTGATTTTTAGTGGTCCAGTAAAATATATCACCCACTCTTAAACTTGTTTACTTTTTAGTAAACCTTTATAAAACCAAGTGCTTCAGGGACCATTAAACAGTGATAGTTAAGATAGCTCTTGGTTCTTCCTAAAGTTCATTGGCACATTATCCAGATTGTTCAGTATTTATTTTCATGCAAACCTGTCCAGTTTTCATTGCTCTGAACTATTAGGGAAACTGAAACACATTTGCATGTTTCCCTAATTTTGCTATGCAGTTTTAAAATATATAACGCAAGCACAAAACTGCAGAAATGAGCAGAATATCATTGTTAAGTAAAGCTTGCAAAAATTCATCTTATCCACCACTATCATAGGCTATACGTCAGTTCTGAATTATGCTGTCTCTTATACAAGTATGTGTTTATTATATACATATAAATTGATACAACTTTTTCTTTGGTTTTTACAAAATTATAAACTAGTGTGGAAATGGAGGAAAGTGAGAAAATGAGATCAAGAGTATCACAACTGATACATTAGTCCCTTCTCATCTGAAATGTTTAGGAAAACATTCATTCTGTTCTAGGTAGCTGTACTTGACAGTGCTCAACCAAACAGATGCAGCTTAATTTACTGTGTCTAGAGAAATTAGTTTTGTCCTTTGCAAGACCTACCCCTGTCTATCTTATGCACGCACATCCTGTCCTGTGACCCAGTTTTGTGTGATAGGCACTAAAAATCTGAAATAATTCTTTCTTACTGGGGCTACATTTTGGTGTGTAGGGAGCATGAATAATTATGCCTTGCAGTTGTGTGAGAAGTGGTAGAGCAAGATAGGAGTGTGTTTTAAAGTATGAAAATTAGACCTAGCAAAGAATCCCCCCCACCGTGTGTGTGTGTGTGTGTGTGTGTGTGTGTGTGTGTGTGTGTGTGTGTGTGTGTGTGTGTGTGTGTGTGTGTGTGTGTGTGTGTTTTCTACCTCTCTTTCTTAAAAAAAGGGTTCCCTTTGACCTAACTGTATCTGACATATATAACATTGAATCTTTTTAAAAATGTTTGGAAAGCGGTACTTAGGAAATTCCACATGGAACTCTTTCTCAATACAGTAATTGTTTAATCCTAATGCAAGATTGCATCCAAAAGGTTCCATCACCTTTGGATACAACCATTAGCTTCTACTAAAGCTACACATAAAAGCTTAGATAATAAACATCACATGTCTTTCATACTGTATTTAGGGTAATCCTGATCCCACACCAATGATGTGATACCTTTTCCTAAGCAACTTTCAGTGGAATATTGGTCTTTTTATGGAGGACATGTGTCGTTGAAAAATACAAAAAAAAGGAGCAAATGAAAAGCACAGAATGAGATATGGCTGCTATGCAGAAAATTGTCTTTTTGTATCTGAGCTTTCAAAGAAGCACATTGAGGTTTGAACTGGGCCAAATGATTATTGGTGATATTTTGAGAATTTTCTGATACTGACTGGCTAGACTTTGGGCTGTTCTATACATTTAATCTAGTAGGTACAAAATGAAAAAAAGAACAGACTTTACTGTGGTTTTTCTTCTTAGTATATACAGCATCCCTATTATGAACATTTTGGTAGTAATCTTTTTGGTATAGGCTATCAAGAGATTCCATACAAAGTGAGAAGGCTTGTTTACAAGCTCCTGCGCAGCCGCTCTGCACAGAGATAGAGGAATCACAGAAGGTAAGAAGCAACCGTTTATTATTGCCCATATATCCTGCTGGAGTTTTACTCTATTTTACCTATTATCAATGGGAGGCAGATATCTGTGAGTATCAAGTGGGTGTTGACTGTACATAATTTCTTGTATTTATAGTCTATACCTAAATTTGAGCACTATCAGGTGATTTTAAAAAACTCATAACATGTCTTGAGTGCAGCTGTCATAGTCTTTTATATGTTTTATTTTTGCTTCTGATTTGTTGGAGTTGCTTTTCATCATATGTAACCAAATCTGTTTTTAAATAAATGTAATATAATTTTATAGACTGGTTCTGATCTTAAGTGATAAAGAACTTGATAGCAGCTAACTCCACTACTAGCTGCTCAGCCAAGCTACCAAGTAAATAACTCACAGCCTGGGGCCTTGGGTTCCTGTAGTTATTAGGAAACCCAGCATTGGCATAGATAGAATAATATTCTATTCCTCTGAAATGAATGGGGGTGCTGTTTATAGTAATTTCTATATAAATGTAGTGAGCCCTAGCTAATGACAGTTGTATAAAGCCAAGTAGATTTTTTTCTGAAATTGCAAAGCAGTACAGGCAAAGGGATTTTACACCATTCTATTTTTGAAAAAAAAATATTTTAACTCAAAATGTGTGGCAGTTTTGTAAACAGCCAATCAGAACACCATTCATTTTAATTTTAATTTTAAAACACTCCAGAGAATTGCATGGATATTGTTTGAATGCTGGAGAAAAGTAAAGGTTGTGCAACATAAACTCCTACCTTAAAAGCAAAGCTATCTGGAATCTGTACTGTATAATACTTACTTGAATGTAAATAGATCCTTGTCTTCAGCAGGAGTTCAGTGAAGGGGCTGATCTTCCTAGCCCGTTGTGTGGGATGTTGCCACCTTCCATGATACACCCAGTGATGGCAGGGCGGCTCAGCTTTTTGACAGAAAAGCAGGTGAGTGCAAAAATAAATAAATAAATAAATAAATAAATAAATAAATAAATAAATAAATAATGGGAAGGAACATAAACATGGCAACTAGACCTTTTTTCTTGTGGGACTGAAAAATTTCATTAATCATCCAAGTGGCTTTCTCAGTCTGAGAAATATTAATGGGGGGGGGCTTAAAATGTATAGTTCACCTTGGTTTCACCCCACCCTGGTCTGAATGGGCTCGTTAGATGAGCAATGGCCTCCATAGGTTCAATAAGTGGACAATGGCCAGAATATGCTTGTTAGATGGACAATGATCTGGAGTAATATAATATATGTGGTCTGATGCAGTCAGGAGTGCACAGAGCTCTACATTGGAGAATCTAAACAGCCACTAAACAGGATGGCCCAGCACAGAGGGGGCCGCGGCTCAGGACCAGTGTACCTTCATTTGAAGGAGAAAAGACATTAATATACAAGGATGTACACATATTAGACAGAGAAAAGATGGTTTGAGAGAAGGGTCAGGGAAGCCATTCATGTCTCTGTGTTGAAAATCCCTCTTTCAACAGGGGTAGGGGATTTAGGCACACTTTTCATGCTGCCCTTTCATCGATCCCCAAACAAATCAGAACCACTTCATACCTCCATCTTTCCTCTATTTAGTCTTGTCAAAATACTGTATATTTCAATGCCAAGAACCTAATACACAGTACCTTATCCTAACAGTTCCCTTTTCTCTCTCTTTAGGAAATCGGCAGATTGGGGGCAGACTGCCCCAGAGGGTTACTGAAAAGGACATGTAGCTTACCTCAACTCACTTTGATAACAGGTGCCAAACAGATGCCGAGGGACCAGGAATGCAATCAGCAGCAACAGCATCTTCATTCAGAGGTGGAAGAAAGGTATGCACAATTGAGACCTTGCAGAATTCCTGGAGGTGCTATGTATCTTTGTCTTGCCCTTTCATTTTTTAGAAAATATAAGTCAGTAACTTAAAATAGTGGCATAATCTTTCAGGGACTAGAGCCACAAAATAACAAGGCACAATTTGCTAGGCTTTCGGGTGCTGCAAGATTCTTCCCTATTCTGTAACAGAGTACAGTAGCTGGCTGTCTTTCAGTATTTTTCCACTCAGGTTTTGACAGTCATTTAGATCACAAAACATTGCTATTGAAATAGATTGCCAGTTAGTCGAATATTAGTTCACCTAATTATCATCCTCAGATGTAGAATTAGTTTATTTATTTATTTTGTGAGGAAAAAGTTAAAGAAGTTGGAAGGAAAACCTGAGATGGTTACATATGGAAGGCACCAGGATCTGTCCCCAATCACCCTGTAAAACAGGGGGGAAATAGCAACAACCAAAAAAACCACACACACACCCAAACAACTTCATTTTGAAAAAAGCACAAATAATTACCTCAGCCTTTTCTAGATGCTTTGAAGCTATCTGTGTAAAATATATACAAGTGGTGCAACGTTATGCAGACCACAAACCATATCAGGGGTGCCAAAACTTTTTTGTAAGGACGGCCAGATTTGGTGGGTGAGAATGTGTCAGGGGCCGGTTGCAGCAGCCCGCGCAATGGCTGGCCGGCTGGCCTGCCTAGCCCCACAAGCTTCCCAGCGGTGTCAGTGTTGGCAGAAGATTTTAAAAAAAACACAGAGCAAAGGAGGGGGAGGGAGGGGCGGGCCAGCCAGCCGTGGGCCACTCAGAATGGCCTGACAGGCCGGATTTGGCCCGCGGGCCGGACTTTGGGCAGGCCTGATATATAGTCTTCAGGGCAAGCCTCCTCATCAATGTGCAAGTAGGAAGAGCCTGACTTCCCTTGCTTGGGAGCCTCCAAGAGTGACAGTGTAACGTTTATATCCTGCACCTTTTTCATATCCAGGCCCTGTCAGTTTTACGAAACTGGTAATAAACCTTAAGCTGCTTGATTTTCTCAGCCATCCATTGTTTTCATTGAGCTGGGGTAAGGAATTAGTGCGGATCTAAGGTGAAAAATTGGCCTCCAGAGCTTGCCATACCTGTTGTAATGGAAGAGTCCTCCTGATGCCCCAAGCCACGATGAATAGGACAAATCCTTATGAGGTTAATAAATAGTGGCCATTTGTGGGACCACAGCTCTAGGTGAAAGACATCTGGAAAATCATCCTTGCCCATCCCCTGATGTAAATGGTTTATGGATCATGGTAGTCAAAGCCCCTTCTTGAATCAGCAGCGATAAGTTGATGGCCTTGAAAAGGAAACTCCTGAATAGGAAACTGATGTGAGAACCACAAAAATGAAAAAAGGACCACTAGATTTCTAGTGGTGTGCAGGCAGACCACCCAGTCTCTACATATTTATAAAACAGGTGCCAATTGGCAGGGACATGTTTAGTAATGGAAATTTAGTACGATTAATACTAACAACAATATATCAGCCAATTACTGTCTCAGAAAGCCGGTGAAGCTGGGATTGCAGAATCGTTCTGTATTATAATAATACTGATTGTGGAAACTATTTTGTCTGCCCCTGTTTAGAAGTGCATAGTAACTTTAGGAGAAAGGAGTGATTGGGAAACCGATGTGGAAACAGTTATGAAGAAACAGGCAATGACTGTGTTATGGTCATTGAACTTGCTTTACACGAGATCTCCCAACTGCAGTGAAATGGATATATCAAGTAAACAATGCTTTGATCTTCCCAGCTGCAGTTTAGCATAGGCAGCTTGTTTGTTTGCACTAACATTTTGTCCTGGGCCCATAAACATTATGCATCTGCTGCATGTTGTGTCTCTCTCCCCACCCCAACCCAGAGGAAGTTCTCCAGCGAATTCCCAACCAGTAATACTGAGAATTTCTAAAACCTAGGAAATGGATACTCATTTTAGTTTTCTTGCAACTGACATTTAGTTTTTATTAAGGAAAACTTTCTTTCTCCAGTGTGGCCATCTTGGATTTGAGATTTAGAGAGTTGTAATCCAAAAAAGAAAATTTTCCAAGCTCTGTGTCTGATGATTGGTAACAAGGGACCAAGTAGGTTTCTCTCACTGGGTCAAATTGGGTCAAATTACTGTGGCATCAGTGCTCTGTGGTATATAATGGTTGTAATTCAAGATAAAATGTTAAAATTTTAGGCAATTATCTCCCCTTTCAAATTTTATTTTAAAAACTTATTTCAAATCCTAGGTACAAAGTTTTCTTGCTTCTTCTGACTTCCCTGTTTAATGCCAGATAGTATACAGTACTTTGTAGTTCATCTTCCTATGAGCCTGAGACTCACTTTTAATTTGAAAACTAAAGGTTCTACCCAGGATCCTTTTGGAAGTCTGTTTGAAATGGTTCTGGTTTGACTAGTAAAAGATTCTAGTATGCAAAGATACACTGGAATTTCCTTATTGCTTTTAGTTGTGTTTCTTTACAAGTACAAGACTCCTCACAAGTTAAGAGGGTGAGAGGACCAAATTCTGGCAGATTCCAAATTCTAAGTAAAACATACACATTGAGGAAATGTATACACAAGGACACAAATCTGCATTTGATATTTCTGATTCAGTGTCTACTTTGGTTTCCCTGGTGAAGAAAGAACATAAACAATTGCACCCAAGGCAAAGCAGATGTGGGAGAAGAAAACCATAGAATATCCTGACCTTGCATTTCATTTAGTGCTACCATCTTTTTTCACTCCTTTCCCCCATTCTATTTAGACTAATGGAAAAACTTTTTTTACAATGAGATAATAATACAGTACCTCGTATCTACTATTCTATTCGCTAATTACTTGATTTTATAGGTAAAAGGGTTGTTTTTCCATTTGCATAAGTGCAAGTAAAGAGTTATGTGGCTTGTGGAAGGGTAATTTGTTTTACAGGAAGTGGAAAAAGAGACTAACAAGAAGAATCATCATCTTTATCTGTATCTAGTGCCATTTATACAGCAATCACAATTACTAATCATACAAGGTTACTTACTGCAAATTGTGGTTACTTTCCGTAACAGTCACCATCTGACGATCATTTAACCATTGATCGTCAGGCAGTGACTATGTCCTGTTTTTTTAATTTAAAAACAGACTAAATGCAGGTACAGTATTCCTTTTCTGAACGATGCAGAAGAACTCCAAACTTATAGGCAAATAATATAATCTCTGGTTTAAGAGAAGACACATGCACTTTTGTTGCCCAGGTTAAATATGATGGGTCTTAACTTATGTGAAATGGAACACAAGAGAAACCAAACTTCATGCAGCTGTAAAAAATGTTTTTTGTTTGTTTGTTTTAAAATGTACTTCTTATGCATGGAGTCAAGGCACTTTTATTTAGGGAGAGTTGTAACATTTAGGTGATCTATGATATAAGACGGTTCAACTTGTTGGCACTGGCTATGTCTCATTGTGTTTTAATTTTTTATATTATGTTTTAATCAACATTTCACTTAAATATAGTGGACCCCACTACTAAGTGGGACAAATACTCAGAAAAAGAAGATTTCAGTTGGTTGCCCTTAGAACCTTTTTTTTTGAAGGCAGGTATATATTTGGTGAGTCAAATTCAACATTGACTAGTACTGCTATTGAGATTCAGCAACTGGAATTCAATTATTATCTATTTTGCTATAGAGCTTTGAGTAGTTGTCCCATAAATGCCTCTGCAGTATCAGATAGCATGCTGAAGATTATGATACTGAAAATAACCCTGAATGTGCATAGAGTGCAGATACATATTTAAACATTTTATAAGAACTCACTGGAGAGAATATGGAATTAGTGTTAGGAATAACATGTGGACAAGGGGTCTTCCATTGTCTTCCATAGCAATGCTGATTAGCTGAATTATTTGTAAAATTTCGCCTGCAGAAAACTGCATATGGTAGACCATATCAGGTGACATACATGTTGTGACAAACACATAAAGGTTCTTTTAAAAAAAACTTGATCTATGGAAGGCAGTAGTGGTTGAAAACTATTGTGAAATATATAACCTATTAAGTGTGCTGATTTAGTAGACGTTTTGTTCCATGCTGAACTAATTTTCTTGGTCTAAATGGATCCTGGTTTTCGTGAGCAGTGGGGAAAAATTAAAGTAACTATTTACAAACAATATTTTGTGTTCTCTGTAACTCACACATGGTCATCAGTTCCCTTATTACTCACACTGACTGCATTCTCCCTTGAGGTGTTCATTTTCTCTCCCTTTCTCCATATGTGTGTAAGAGAGAGCTATTTATCATTAGTTATAGTTGTCATTCATTAACAAGTGTTCTCACCTTTTTATGATCCCAGAGGGCCCATTCAAAAAGTGTGTCACCTGCAGCAATAAGATCCCGCCAATTGAGGACAGGCTAAGTGCTGTTAGTGCCTCAGTGAGGGGCATCAAACTCAGAACTATCAGTTCTGTTGAAAATTTACCAAGGTAACCAGAAACCAGCAGTCCCACTTGAAATTCCATCTTTGGGAAAAGTCCCAAAGAGAGTTGACACCATTGCCAAGGAGGCTGCCTTGGTTCCAGTGGTTACTCTTTGTAAAATGCCCTCAAAACAGTTCCATGTGGAACTATTCCATAGTCACGCCTCCACTAAAACCTTCAAGGACCTGGCTACTCAAGTAGCACTTACCCAGCAAACGTCAACCTTCAGTACCAAGGATAGCCTCCAACCTCACAGTCAATGTCAAAGCCACCACTCTCGACGTAGAAAAAGAGACCCACTGATTCAGATGGCCAACAGAAAAGTTCCACGACAAAGAAAGTGATGCGTCGGACAACTCCTCCTAAAGTTCTGCCAACACAACTGTCATCTCGCCATTATTGGCCTCAGATTAAGGTCTGAGGAGACATGAGGAGCAGTGTGGTGATGACTTAGCGTGCCTGGGTTTAACATCTGAAGGAGAGATGTTTTGAGATTGGCCATCTTCTTCTGCATTGACCCATTCGTCAGAATGGAGCCATCTTGCCCCTCAACCACCTTGCTAGAGTCCAAGGTCTGCTCAAGTTGTTTGTCTTTTGGGAGAAATTTTTATTGCCTTGGGTTCGACCATTAAGGAGAAAGGATCCCCTCGTGGGAAGAGGCAGGCAAAGTGTCAACAGCAGCTAATAGAGGCGGCAATGTATCCTCATTTCTGTTATGCCTCTGTAACACCCTAATTTCCTGGTCCAAAGCGGCCTTTTCTGCCACTTTACTATCAATACTAGGCAATGCAGAGTGACCATTGGCCCGCTCTAGACAGTAACCAGACTTTCTGGACAAAAGGTTGTTTTCACCAATATTGGTTCCGTTTCACATTACAAGTCAGCAGAATTCAAAAGCTTGGAGAGAGCCTCAGTTTCTAAATTGTCAGAACCAAGACACACAATTTAACTGCTGAAGTCAGCTAAACCAAAGAGATCCCCCACTGTGCTGCTGACTGCTCACACGCAGCTTCAAAATCCTCTTCAAGGAAGAGACATCACCATTGTTCCTCCTTCCAGCATGGTTTCAATGGCAAGACCACAGAAACTAGAAGAACCTCTACGTGTCTTGCACCATACCGACTGTTCTTCATCTCATTTGGTCTCTGGATATCCAGTATCAGCCACAAAGTAGCACCAGAAGTCTAAACCCCCCTCCCCAACTAAGTCACTGGCAAAAAAAAGACAATGTGGAGTCCCATTGGTTTTGATGCCATTGGTTTTGGCATCAACACAACCACAACAGTGTTCCATCTCAGCCTCTTCTTGGGGACTGAGGTCTCAGGCACTAGAACCAGTGACAAACAGACCACAGGGAGGGAGAACTTGCATCTGCTCCCCAACCACCTGAGCACTCTCAAAACTGAGGAAGTGTTGAGCTCTTAGTCTTTTATTAGTGGTTTCCATTGATGGAACAAACACATGTTCACAGACAATTGTAATATACAGTACCCATTTCAAATCAATCTGCTCAGCAGTAGTTTGAAACAGTATGCCTGGACCCTCGTATTACAAACTGTTTGTATTACAAAATCTGTACAACATAAAAAATTCCGGAGATCGGGGAAATTTGCTTAACAGAATCGCCTGTGGAGCGAATCCGTAAAATGGTCGCAATTAGGGATGACTCTGTTTTCAATGCATTCCTATGGGAAATTTGTATAAAGGAAAATTTGCCTAACAGAATTTCATTTGGAACAAATTAATTCCTTTATACAAGGTACCACTGTACATTTATTAACTGCATTTTTACATTGTAAACTGCTCGTGTTTGTTTGTTGAATTATTTGTACACTGCCCAGAGTAACCTTGTTGCTAGATGGTGCAGTATATAAGTCCAATAAATAAATAAAAGTAACATAAAATAAAATAAATAAATATAGCATAACCATAGTTCTTCTACAGATCTTTGAGCACTGCCTATAGTATGAATATACTTTTTTTTCTGGATTAGTTCTCATGGTATGGGAAAATAATATATGCTTTATCACCCCCAATCTTTGTGAGTAGTTCTCGCCTGTAGTCCAATGCCACGTATATAGTAACTAACAGATGGAACTATCTACATGGCATATGGATCTCCTGGGTAAGATGATTTACTCGGTGGCTTCTCGTTCCAAAGTCTAGTCCAGGGGTCCTCAACCTAAGGCCCGGGGGCCGGATGCGGCCCCACAGGGTCCTAAATCTGGCCCCCGGGACCAATGGCAGACCCCCCCACCTACCCCCTGCTTCAAGAGCAAGCAAACCACTGCAGCTGCTTCTACTGCTGAGGCAGTTCAAAGCGGTGGGCTATGTCGCTTCCCCCACTCCCTCCACCTACCATCCAGATGATTGGCACGTTGGCTAGTGGGGCAGTTTAAAGTGGGAGGGCCACGGCAAGATCCCCCGCTCCTCCCGCCTGCCCCCCCTTTTTTCCTTGGACTGTGGTCCGGCCCCAGTGGTATCGGGGTGGTGGTGGATCGGCCTGCTGTTTGAAAACGTTGAGGACCCCTGGTCTAGTCCAACAAATGTCAAGTAGCAATGTAAATATTCACTGTCTCAACATATTTCAGCACTTGAATGAGTGTGATGTAATTGGTTCTTTGTTTCAGGAGCTCTGAAGAAGTTGCCTTGCAGGAACAAGCTTTAGTGATGGTTCATAATGAGTTAACTCCAGCTACTGGGACGAAGCTGAATGGCAGCTTTTCTGAAATCCTGCTTCAAAGGTGAGCAACCAATTGCATTTATTGCATACAGAGTTTTGGCAAGAACTAGGCATGCCTTGTTGCGATTTGTTACAGCATAGGACACAGACATTTTCTGTTACCAAGTTGTGGCTTTCTGTAAACTTGAAGTAGTTTCCCGTGCTTCTTGCGTTACTGCGTGGTTGCCCTTTGTTCGGCAAATTACTGACAAGTCACTGTTTAAATAGAAGCAGGCCTAGGAGACACAGAGTATATGCCAAATATCAGACGTAGATCACATGAACCCTAAAAATAACTTCTGAGCACATGCAAAGTGCCATTCCTTCACTACTCAGTCTAGCTTCAAATGTTTGGAAATGGAACTAACCATCTCCAAGGCAGATAGCGTGACTTCTAGGCATATAACTAATTTCATTTAATTTTAGTAAGGAGAAACACAGCATTTATTTGTCTTTCTAGATAGGAACCGAACTTTCTGGACAAAAGACGTCCTGCTAGCCCAGTGATTCCTCTACTAAAGGGCATTGACACGGATGCCACAAAATAAATGTCTCAACTCCTTTCAAGCAGAATTGCAACTTGTGTTGGCAAGCTTTGACGCTAGAGTACAGATCAGGCTTCTAACTCGAATAAAAGGAGACAGCCACAGTTCTCACATGCTTTCCTTTCTTGAAGCAGATGCTACTTAAATACATTGAAAACTTGAACAGTAGAAAACATGAGGCAGGTCTTATTGTGATGCCAAAGAGGAACTTCCAGCTCTGTCTTGTGAAAACCCACAATACTCCCAATATCTCTCGTTTTGCTTGTTGCCTGATATGAAACGTACAGCTACTGCCGCTGACTGGTAGAGACTCTTCCTAATTGCCGTCACACCAAAAGTTAAAACTACTGTGGCTTTATTAGTGGCACGAAATCTTCCTAGAGTAATAAAGAACAGAACAATGTCTTCTCTTCGCACAGGTTCCTGGACATCCCCTTGGGCTTCTTGATATTGCACATCATGCAGAAATGGGTGTTTCCTGGGCTCCTGCTTGCATGTGTTTCACTGCTAATAATCGGCTGCCTCGTTTTACCTTGCAAACAGCATCCTGTCTGGACTGAACCCAAAGGAAGCCCTTGGCCTCAACTGCAGCTGCTTTATCTGCAGCCACCACCTATCTAACCCCATCCCCTCCTCAGTTTGTGCACAGGGTTGTCTGAGATTTGAGAGGCAAAAGGAAGTAAAAAAAAATCTGAAAACAAACTGAGTGAATTACTTCTACTTCTTCGTGGCCTTTGTGAAGCCACATAACCCCTAAAGAGGTACATCTCTGAAATATCAAAGTGGCAGAAAATAAACTTTTCCCCATACCATATCAAAGAGCAGCCTCCCTAATAATGCCACTCACAGCATTCGGACTGCAGCTTTTGAGAAGCTATAATTAAGTACAGCCCCTTAAATTTTTCGGAGAGGAAGTGTGTTTGTGTGTGTGTGTGTGTGTGTGTGTGAGAGAGAGAGAGAGAGAGAGAGAGAGAGAGAGAGAAGTACCTCCCTGGTTACAGAAATAAGATTTCTAACTCAATTGCAGAAGTCTATCTACACATAGACCCTTGGCTACATCCATACTTGGAGCTCTTAGTGCTACCTAATGAATGCTCTTCGAGGTATACATCTGACTAGATTCAGTCCACAACAATGAACCTGCCCATTTAAAGCTTAGCATGTGTTCATTGTAATTCTTGTGGTGGGTTATCAATTTATGATTCCTTTTAATTTTTCAAATCAGGCACTACGACTAAAATATTTTCTTTTGTGATAGTTTTAAAATAAAAATAAGACTGAGTTGCATTATATATATATTAGTGCTGCGTATTTCACCTTTAAAAACACAGGTAGATAATTGTTTAAGTACTAAATAAACAATAAATTATAATTGTGCACCCTTAGGTCAGTTCTGACTTATGGTGAACCTTTTCAGGGTTTCTAGATCAAGTTTGTTCAGAAGTGGCTTACTATTTCCTTCTTCTTGGGTCATCCTGGGACTGTGCAGCTTGGCTAAGAGCACATAGGCTGGTTGTACTTCCAGCAAGTACTAAATTAAAGTGTAATGAAATATAACGAGATCATAAACAAAATCCATTATAAGGATTACAGCAAGTATATGAGGAGCTGCAGTGATTTCTCTTTCCGACCTTTTGAAAGAGAAGGCAGTTCTAGAGATTGCACAACTCCTCTATGCTTCTTTGGGAAAGTGGGGTGGGTGGGTGTCAAACGTTCTGTAACTAAAAAAAAAAAAAAAAATAATTACAGTACATTGTGATGTCAACTGAACAGTGACATTTTATGGAGCATGCACAGAATGAACTCAGCGATGGAAATTCTGGTTAAAGCAACCCAGTCAGTCCCTGTTCTCCAAAAACCACCAGTCATTATCCACTAGACACCTTTATCCTTTTTCTAGATCTTTGTTCCCAAAAGAATCAGCTAAGTACTTAGAACTTCCCTTATTCTGACCTTGAAAACTACTAGTAGTTTTCAGAACATTCACATACTAGAAAAGAAAGTTATCTCCGGTACTAGGTATGTTTCTTCAAAAACAGTAGAATCCATCATTTGCAAAAGTTGTGAGAAACAGCCGCCTGATTTACCTGAAAATATACTTAAAAATTGAAACTCGACACCAAAGAAAGAAAACTCCATCCTTTTCACAGAAGGAACAGTCTGGTTGGCCCTCGTCGGTCACCTCTGATGAGACCCATGTTGAATCAAAAGGATCAAATGACTAGAAACTGAGCAGAGATGAGCATAATAAACAAATAACTCAAGGGTCAGGAAGTGAATGTACAGTCTTGAGTTCATAGTGGCTACTGTGAGTCTTGGGAAGATTAGAAAGAATCCCAGTTCTTTGTGTATTAACGATTGAAGGCAAGACAGCTTGCTCGAAAAAGCTGGCAGTGGGTGGAACAAAGCGGATTACGTGGAAATGCAACCTGTTTAGCTATAACAGGAATCAAGTATTTTAGGGTATTGTTGCATGCGTCTAGAAGTAAATAATGGTGTGTGTGGGGGGGGGGATGAAAGCTGCTGGAAATTCAGCCGAACAAACCCAAATCTGAGGTTTAAAAAATCTCCAGGCAGAAACAGGCCATAGTATGAGGCCAACATTTGCTGATCCCAGGACCATTTGGAATCAGTCTTTTCCTTTAACATATCTTCCAAATAACTTGTTCCAAGAAGAACATAGTCAGGACTGAAAGAAAGCATTTCTCTCATTTTCTGAAATGGATATACATCCCCATTTAGAAAAAAGAGCCCGCATCTTGATAAATCAGGTAGCTTATTCACAGGTTTATTCCAAGTGGTGGCATTTATTGTACACTTCCTCAGGACTATGGAAAAATACCGGATAACAAAGAATTCTAAAGGGTTGTTTTTTTTAGGAGAGGGATTGGAGCGAATGGTCAGATACACAATAGGACATATAATTATGCTTTTAAGCATACTAGGGTTATTACAATTCATACGTTCTCTGTTCTTTTCCTGGTAATTCTGCTCCCCTCAAGGACAAAATATCAGGAGAAACTAAAGAGGAAAAGCCATTAGGAGACTTTTGGATCATATTTCATCTTTCTGTTGCTCAACTCTATTATCACTATAGTTCCCCAACGTACAACCATTTAATAGATTCTTCAGCAGTGGCTGATTGTATTAGGATGTTCACTTGGTATCAGTATTCAACCATCTTCAGAGAACAGTAGCATTTTAAACATCCATCAGACACTGCTTTCCATTAGTTAACCCAATCTACCACTCCCTCAGGTTTAAATACTATACCGTCTCCGTGGATGATAAAACCTGGTGAGCAGAAGGACCATCCCCCCCCCAATCATTTGAAAACAACAAACCTTGGCTCATAAGTTATGAAAAATGGGGAGCAGAGGGAACCAACTAAATATAGAAATTCAGCAACCCAGAACAACCACTGAGCACCATCTCTTTTAATACAGTGGGACAAAATAGCTACAGAGAGGAGTTGGCTTCCCATCGTTTTCCTCTTGCAGCGTTTTTCACCGAGATCACCTTCTCTGTTGCTGCTAGCACAGAAGACAGCCCCAAGTCTGTGTGGTTTGCCGTTCAGTCCCGCAAAGAACCAAAGCGAAAATGCTACAAAAATGAGAAAGGCCCCTAAGGTTCTGACAGACGTGGCCTTCATGCTATTACTTCCACCAAGCCTGCAGGATCAACCTCTGCTGAACCACTCTTTAGAAGTGACCTCTACAATTCTAAGGATAGGAAACATCTTTAAAAAAAAGGGAGGGGGCAAGACGCTATAGGATCAAGTAATAGTTACAAAGCCTCATGAGATGTAATGTCCCAGTTGAAAAAATTAGGAAAATAATTGACAATTTGAGTACTCCACCACCTTCGCCTTCCAGCCGAAAAGGTTGAGGGGCCATGGCCATTAGAATTTATTCAGCAGCTTGGGAAATACCCAAACTCAAAGGGTTTTTCACACTCCCAACAATGCAACAGCGTCTCTCCTTCAGAGAATGATACACTTCCTTTTGGAAGATTTCTTCTTGCGCCCATTGCTGATCTTTTCCTTGTGTTTTCTGATTTCTCGCACCAGGGTGTAGAAAGCATCTTCAACTCCCTTTAAGGTGAATGAGGAGAGGATATAAAGAATGAGAGTGGGGGGAAAAACAAGACACTGCTAGTTGTCCTATTTAAATACAAAATACAGCTGATGGATTTTTATATACTAAAACATGCAACCTTGCCCTTATGTAGCAACCCAGCATATCGTGTTAAATATCTTTTCCCTGATAAGCTAGATTTCTATGTGCGTCAACCTTCTTCTCTGCCAGTGTCTGACAACCCCACCCTGCACGCCGGTCCAGAGTCTGGCCACCACCTCCTCTTCTGTCGTGTGTAGGGTGATCAGGACAGTGTCTTCTTTTAATATACTAGATTCTAACACCTGCCATTGGGCAATACTATCATTAGGACCAACCCAAATGTTACGCAGTAAGGAACAAGCTTTTGAATACGGAGCCATTAAATAATAGGAACAGCATTACTATCGTTGTGTGTGGGCAGCTTGCGTACAAGAATATTTCCCACTGTAGACCCTTTCCATTCATACATTCCATTCCATTCATAACCAATAAGCCATTCAATAACATCTACTTTTGGAGTCAGAAAACGTCTAGTAAGATAAATTTTCTTACATATAAAAAAAAATCAAGATTCAAGCTCAGAAATGGCTCTGACCAAGTCACAACAGTTGCGTTTGACCAAAAGTCAGATCCAGTTTACTCCAAACTCCATTAATATGCAGCAATGTATGCGGCAATTGCGCTCTACTATCACAACAGCGAGATATATTGCTCTCTTCAGGTATTATTATGCTTGAAGAGTGGTTGTTGTGACTATCAGCAAATATCTGAACGTAGTCTAGTGCACTGTCATCGCAACACGCTGTAGGACATTCACTTGTCCACGTCTACAATTACACACCTGTCTGGTTTTGGCAGAGGTCTCTACAAAGGGAATTCCATAGCTTCTGGCAAGCTCCTGGGCCTGTTTAGTATCCACCGTCCGAGAGGGTAGATCGCACTTGTTGCCAACAAGAACCATAGGAACATCATCAGAGTCCTTCACACGATTTATCTGTTCCCTGGAATTACACAGGAGGAAAGATATGAACAAGGTACAGATGTCCCTAAAACTGCCTGGATCCCAAACTCAATCCCGATTTCCCCCTAAATAAAGGATATTTTGGGTTCATTGTTGTTAACAGAATATGAAGCCACTGTCCACCTTTTCCCATTTATTTCCTTCCTGCATCTGGAGACAGAAATGCATTGTGCCTCCCTCCTTTTACACTTTTTTGTACCCCAAAAGCCTTGAGATAGCTATAGGTTTAGATCAAGCATGTCCAAACTTCGGCCCTCCTGATGTTTTGGACCACAACTCCCAGAATTCCAAGCCTGTATTTCCAATGGCAAAGGACTGTGGGACCTGTGTTCCAAAATATCTGGATGGCTGAAGTTTGGACATGCCTGGTTTAGATGAAGCAGCAGATGGGATGAAACCTCCTCCTTTTGGCCCTTCTGTTGCTTCTGAAAATCTCAGGATAGCAAGTTCTGCTATAGAAAGAGTGGAGAGACGCAGTTGGACTGGGTAAGTTTAAGGGGAAGACAATGAGAAAAATAATAATGGAATAGCTCACGCCCATCCAGCTATTAAGCCTTTTCCAATCTGCCAGGTTTGCTTTTGGCTCGTCTGCTATCCTGCTTGTGTCAGAAACATACTAAAATGTTTGAAGAACAGTCTAGATGAGTTCTAACATAAAGGAACTGCCATTCTACAAATGGAATAAAGAAAAGAATGCATAGCCATGTTCACTCATATGATTCAATGCATTACAATAACCCCCCGGCCGATCGTGGGGGTTAGGGACCCACCCCACCAGTGAACCATGAAAATCCGCGATATGCAGAAGCGGCTGGGGGCGGCGGGGGGGATCGCACGCCTGTCCGAGAAGTCTTGGGGCGGCGTGCGCCGGCGGCGGCAGGGGGATCTGACCTCTCGCCGCCGCCCGCCCGAGACTTCTTGTCCGGGGCCATCTCCATTGAAATGCATTGCCAATGCATTTCAATGGAGAAAATTTTCCCCATTGGAAAACATTGGCTCAATGCTTTCCAATGGGGAAAATTTCTCCATTGAAATCCATTGACTCAATGCATTTCAATGGAGATTGCAGGCCCTCCCCGCCGCCCCCCCCACGGCCCCGAGACTTCTCGGAGGGGCGTGGGGGGGCGGTGCGGAGTGACCCAATTCCCCCCGCCGCCCCCCGCATGGCTCCGAGGCTTCTCGGAGGTGCAGGGGTGGCTCGGACCGTCCCGATTGCCCCCCACCCCCGCGGTGCAGGTACTGCGATCCCGCGATGTAGTGGGACCACTGTACCTGAACTGCGAAATGGCGGGGGGGTGTGTGTGACTGTATTGTGTAACCCAGGTGATCTTGCAATGTAAATCTCAGGAACCGGAGCCAGGACAGCTAGTGGGGAAGGCTTCCGAGAGTCGCAGTCCAAGAACACTTGGGTTATCCAAGGTTGGAAACCACTGCATTATGCATAATTGCACAGCTCAAACTCAGAATTGGTTTACAGCTAGGTTGTATAATTCTTGTGAAATTTTAGAACATTCTTAGGCTCTGGAACAAATATGTCTTTACCCCGATTTCTGCATGCAACTGAACTATCTCCACCAGATGAACAGTACCACAGGAATTTTGCTATCCTAAGACAATCTTCCCAGCAAACAGGGATATTAACAGGGGGAAAACAGATGCTCAACTGATATTCTGTCGACACCTAGCTGCCCGCTGACCTGTAGTGGTGAACATCTTCAAAAGACTTTGTGTTGTTGATGGCAAAGACACACAGGAAGCCTTCTCCTGTCCTCATGTACTGATCACGCATCGCACTGTATTCTTCTTGCCCAGCTGTATCCAGGATATCCAAGAGACATGTCTCTCCATCGATTACGACCTGCTTCCGATATGAATCCTAGGTGCAGAAAAGACAACATGTGAACAATTAAGAGATTGCGAGAGAAAAAGAAAAGAAAATGGAACCAAGGACCTCAATAATTACACAGGGATGAAAATTACAACAGGAGGATTCAGTAGCAGGACGACTAAAGATGAGAGCTTTGTTTATGGCTAGAGGGAAGCAGAAACCAGTCTTAGAGGTAGTGCAAGGGTGCCCAAACTTTTTGCAAGGAGGGCCAGATTTGGTGAGGTGAAAATGTGTGGGGGCCGATCATCCAGCCACATTTGGGCCCCGGCCGGACTTTGGGCAAACCTTTAGGACATGCAAGGAGGCAGGGAGGATGCTGCAGCAACAGAGCAGGGGGGTGAATAGGCTGGGCGGGTGGCTGGGGGGGGAATGGACGGAGGCAGGGAGGGCAAGCATACCGTACATCTGCAAGCTGACGTCTCCATTCAGTGTGGGAAGGGGACAGCTGGCGGGGATGCATGACAGGCTGAGCCAGTGGGGAGAAGAGGCCGCGGGCCGCTCAGAATTTGAAAACGGGCTGCATTTGGCCCCCGGGCCTGACTTTGGACATGCCTGAGCTAGTGAGAAGACAGTAGTGCTGTAACAATGAACAACAGCTCTCAAGAAGCAGCACACTGTGGAGCCAGACTGATGGGACAGCAAGCACAGACCAACATTTAAGAAGCCCAAGGAAGAGATTTGAGGAAGATGTCTAAAGCCCTGAACATAACAGATAAGACAAAGCAAAATGGGAACAGGGAGGAAGCCTCAGCCTTCAGTGTTGCTGAGCACATGATCCCACCAACCTTGTTAAGATTGCATACCTCAATAGTAGGGTCATATTCATCCACAAAGTGATTCTGGATCAACTGTATGGTAAGTGCACTCTTCCCAACACCACCAGCTCCCACTACCACCAGTTTGTATTCTGTCATCTCTGCTAGATTTCAAGGCAAGCTGGACAAAAGAAAAGGAAGTATGTTCAACCTAGCAGAAGACATTGCAGTCTATTTCACGTATTTTCATGAATTCATATAAAATCTGGTGTTTTCTGTCCCGATGCCACCAAACCTGACATATCAATATGCCCATCTTTCATGTACAAACTTTGTACATATTGGGCAGACAAATCTAACTTGGAGTACTTTTACCCCTAGAATGTAAGATGCATGTCAGACTGCTAACTTTTTCACAAAAGAAAGACTGGTATTTATTAGCTCCTATTTTTGCAGGACTCGGCAGTCCTAACAGAAATCTGATGGGCAGGCATGTCCAAACTTCAGCCCTCCTGATGTCCTGGACTACAACTCCCAGAATTCTAAGCTTAGATTGCCAATGGCAAAGGACTCTGGGAGTTGTGGTCCAAAATATCTGAAGGGCCGAAGGTTGGATATGCCTGGGTTAGGTAGAAAGCCAAAGTATAACCTAGCGCTGACTCTTTTTTTTTTTTTGCAAAAAATGCCGCAAAAGTCTGCTAACACAAAAGGCAGGTGCCTCCTTCACTGAGGTGACAAAGTAATGTATGCCACAGGAACATAAGAGGCGGAATGATGGTGTTTGTTGGTTGGGTCCTTCTGGAGAGAAAGGTGGGATAGAAATATTTTAAATAAAATAAGGCTGGGAACAATATGCAGTTCTTCCCACGAGAGTCGTTCAGGGCATTAGAATGCAGATGCTCTGCTTCATGGACAAAGTGGAATAATGGGTGATGTCTGGTGACCTGTTGTTATGTGCCGTCATGTTACTTCCAACTTGTGGCAGTACATGAACTAATGACTTCCCAATGGTTCTACCATTAACAGCCCTGGTCAGCTCTTGCAGTGTGATGCCTCGAGTGGCAGATTAGAACCCAGGAGACCTGGGTTCAAATCCCCACTCAGCCACAGAAAGTCACTAGGTGGCGGCAGCAATAGGAAAACCACTCCTTAAAGAGCTCACCTTCCTTGAAATCGTATTATGGGAAACATAAAGTCAGATGCAGTTTTAAAGCACATCAGACCAGATCTTGCAAACTGCCTCCATCCATGTAATGTTAGAGCTTCCTCTTTTACTATTACCTTCAACTTTTCCCAGCATTACTGTCTTTTCCACTGGATCTTGACTCCTAATGGTTTGTTCAAAATACATTTATCTCAGTTTAGTTGCTTGGGTTTTTCGGAAGAACTGAAGCTTGATTTGTTTCATAGTTTACCATTGTCTACCTTTATAAACCATTGTCCACTGTGTAACCGTAAAGTTCCACTCCAAGACTCCATTTCACATGGATTCATTCTCCCTCTGACAGCTTTCATCGTTTTCCTGTTTTCACATCCTAGCGCAGCTGGTGGCAAACCTTTGGCACTCTAGATGTTGTGGACCACAACTCCCAGAATTCCAAGCCTTTATTGCCAATGAGTACCCCAATCGGTACTCAAAGGACTGTGCGAGTTGTGGTCCAAAACATGTGGAACGCCGAAGTTTTGCCACCACTGTCCTAGTGATGTCCTCCTCCTCAGCCATGACCACTTGACAGATTTTAGGCCCCCTGAATCAATATCTGATAAACACAGGTGACAAAGTATAAAAGCTCTTCCACACTTGCTGCCACAATAGAAACCTACTTTCAATAGTCACAGAATTACAAGGTACAGTACTACACTCCTGCCACACTGCCATTTAAAAACCCTGCAAGAAGTCCCACCTTCCTGTTGCTGTGAGTTTTTCGCTACCCATAAGGAAAACTAATATCCCACCATAAACTTAGCTACTACAAGTCAACCCATAACATATTCCTCAGCTATAAACAGCTACATTTCCCAAACTCATGATCTAGAAACTTTTACTGGCCTTTCTGCAGAACAAACCCAACCATCCTGTCCAAGCAAAGGGACCTTGCTTGTTTTTTCCCCTGTCTCCTTGTAGTTTATAAGAGTGGCGTGAATGGTCGTAGAAGCTTGTAAGGAATCGGAATATGGGCAGAATTAAAGCTGGGACGAAATCCAACCTGTTCACAGGCAAGACTGAAGGTCTAACCGGAATGGGGTTAAAAATACTTAAGGGGGGGGGGAGTACTGTTGGGTGGAGTTCCGGGCTGCCTCGATCTTAAGTTGCAACACCTAGCGTGGAAATCCCAGCCCTCTTCCTATGCTCATCACCACCCGTGCTTTAGGGCTCGGGGAGCCCTACCCCAGCTGCGCGCGCATACCCTCCCAACACACACACACACACACACACACACACACCTTTGTATGTTTATGTCCCGATCTCCCTCAAGTAGGTGCCCCACCCCGACCCCCATCTTCCGAAGGGCTGTGCATCTTCCAGGTGACGGGGGACCGAATGCAAACCCACGCACCAGCATCTCTCCCTAATGGGTAGCGCCCTTGACCCGCTGCAAGCGCCCCACCCCTCCAGTCGCAATCCCTTCCAGGTGGCTGTCAATCAGGCCCATAGAAACCCCCACCCCACCCCCGATCGGTACTCACTCGCCGTGCAGGGGAGGAAGGAGGGAGGAAGGAGGGAGGGAGGGGGGGGTCGAGAGGCTCGAGATATCATACAGCCCCCATAGGGAGGGAGGGAGGGAAGAAGCTAGCAGCAGCAGCAGCGGCGGCGGCGGCGGCGGCGCGCGCGCACGAGCGCTCCCTTCTTCCCAGGCCAGGGCCCCGGGCCGGCGACGGGAAACCCCTCCCTCTTTCTCTCTCTCGCTCTCGAGCCTGACAGCTCCCTTTCGCACCCCGCCAGGCCGCTGCGGCGCAGCCAATCGGAGCTCGGCACCAATCCGGACGGGCCAATCGGAATCGCCGGAGTCATAGAGACGAGACGGATGGGTGAAGCTAGAGAAGCTGCTTGGATGGTCGAAGAACCAGGGCGGGAAGAGCCGTGAGCGGAGGGGGAGGAGCGTCAGCCGGAGGTGGCTCGGCCGCCAAAGGGAGGGAAGAGCGTTTAAAGGGACTGCGCCCCCTTTCCTTTCGGGGAAGGGGCGCGTTTAGTGGCGGTGTCTCTTTGGTTGTTGTTTCGTCCTGCGAAGTCGCTTCCGAGCGAAACTAGGGCAGAGTGATCTGTAGAGGTCCTATCCTGAATAGCCCTGCTCAACTCTTGAAAAAAAAAGCAAAGTGTTCTGCTTGTATACCTCCCCATACCAGTTCAAGTAATCTCTGGGCGGTTTACAGTTTTTAATTACCGTATGCAGGCTACACATTTGCAGGCTACAAATCTAGTTTGTAGCTCCTGTAATAGGGAGTCAGTCCATCTGGTGTTTGGTCTTCCTCTTTTTCTGCTGCCTTCCTTCTTTTCCAACACGATTGACCTTTCCAGAAAACCCATTACCTCCTGTCCCATTTAGGACAACCTCGGTTTCCACCTTTTTGTCCCCAGGGAGAATTCAACTTTGATTTGATCTAGAGCCCGTATGTTTTGTCTTTCTGGTTCTCCAGGGTATCCACAAATCTTTCCTCCGGCAACAGATTTCAAGCAAATAAAATTTCAGAGAGGGTAGCTGTGTTAGTCTTTTCAAGAATTTCAGGCAAAAATCAAAGAAAAACAAAAGAAAAGACACAAAACGTGGCACACAAAACGTTTTGGCACACCCACTTAAAGACTCAGAAGAAGTTTGTAATGTACTGTTTTTTTGTGTCTTTTCTTTTCTTTTTCTTTGATTTTTGCCTGAAAAGCAAATGAAATCTTTCCTGTCAGCTTTCTTTACCCACTTCTTCAGGGACAATACTCTTGCTGCTCCATACATTTTCTGAAGAAGTGGATTGTAGTCTCCACAAATGGTTGCACCAAGGTATAAAAATATCTAACGATTTCAATTTCTTCATTGAATATATTGTGTGATTTTTCAATAGTCATGATTTTTGTCTTCTTGACTTTCAGCTGAGGTTCTGCTTTGACACTTCTTTCACTAAAAGTTGTTTCAGGTCATGGCTGCTTTTGCTTGGTGTCTTTTCTTAAATTATTGATTTTCTTCTATCAGATTTTTGCTTCATCTAAATCCAGAAATGATGTGTTTTGTGTATATATTTAAATGAAAAAATCTTTCCTGTCAGCTTTCTTTACTGTCCAGCTTCAAGCACCTCACATCCCAAAGTTAGTCCTGGAGTCTTGACATTTCTTTTTCAGAATCCAGCTTGGACATCAGACATTTCTCACTCTACAAAAAAGGTAAAAGGCATTGTTGCAACACCTCAAGCATCATTTTGCATGGGAAATAAAAGCAATGATACTCTTGGGAGTACCTCTTGTTTAGGATTGATCTAGGGGCCAGGATTGAAAAGAGACCAACCCATAACGTTTTGTGAAGCCAGTATTCTTTTTATCACAAATACATGTTTTGATGGACCAGCATTGCCAACTTCAGGAAGTCCAGTTCTAATCACTCAACCACACTACCCTATTGGTCCTGGAGTAGAACTTCATTGGGAGGCAAAGTGCTCCTTGCATAATTATACTGTAAGCTGACCACAGAGTGCTCTAATACTATGAGGTGGCTTATAAATCAAGGAAACAACAGCAACTGTCACACGGTTGTGCTGGAAGCTGAGTTTTCAGTACCACATTTTGTCTGCCTGGGTTTCATGCATACTCAGAAACATAAGAGTAGTATGGCCGAGAGTGTATAGCAAGAAATACTGCAGAATTTATTTATTTATTTATTTATTTATTTTTATCCTTGGCCTTTATGAAGCCACACAGATGGGTTTCCCAGCGTGCACGTGTGGAAGTCAGGCTTCCCTAGCAATAGGAAAGTTTGTTAGTCCCCTCCCCCTTGCCCCATGCATGAGCAAGAGGCTTCCCGCCTAAACACCTCAGTTCCTTCCTTAGCTCTGATGTACGAACACTAATCATCCTTATTATGCTTTATGTATTTTATGTGTCTCTTTTAACAATTTATGGGCTTATAGCTGCAATAAACTCAACTTGACTTCTTACCGCCACAATAAGAGGTCACTTGTCATTAGTCTCCGTGTGAGAATACTTTTTTCTAAGGCAGTTACTTCACGTCCCGTTCGTCCCTCCTTGCTGTCTGCTTGGGACTGGTACAAAAAAACTTACTTCATGTCCATAGCATGACAGCAAAAAGTTGTCTTGACCACGCCCCCGGAACCGGGAACAGAGCGTGACAAGCCGTACCTGCCTCATACCTGGGCTGGGGAATTCTCTTGTCACAGTTGGTTCCCGGTTCCTGTTCTGAGACAAGGGACCGTGTGGTAACAACTGTCACACAACAACCAGTGTCCACCTATGGGAAACACCATGCATTGCAAATGTTTATTCAAGAAAGTACTGAAAATCCTGTAGCATTGACGTGTAAATCCCAGAAGATCAGTAAATCGAAATATCAAAAAAGTTTTATTTACGATATTTTTTAAAGGGGTTAAGAAAGCAAGACAAATTCAGAATTTGTCATGGAACAAGACCGTGAAGTAACAGTTGTCACGTCACGAGACAAGTAATCATGCCCGTGAGTAAACAGAAACAGGGACTGAACAGGGACAAAACCATGTGACCGCGAACAATGCTGTCATGGTACAAACGTAAAGGCGGAACAAGGTAGGACATGAAGTAACCGCCTTGGTGTACTTCTGAAGGGGCGATGCCACCCAAATACTGTAGTAGGCTTTTTTCAATGCAGTAGGTTTCAGGCTGCCTTTAGTAAATCCTGGATGATTCATTAAGAGCCACATCCCCATGCTTGCCACTATCATATTCTGTTGTGGAGTAGCACAGGGACAAAGCTTGTTGTTCTTGTTTGTGGGTGTGTTCCCCAGTCTGACCCAGCCTGTTTCCTAAGTGCTGCATTTTCCTCATCTATAAGACACCCCCATGTATAAGACAACCCCCTCTTTTCCAACCCAAAGTTAACAGTTTCTAACCACCTGGTTCTCTTCTCGGCTTACTTCCATGTATAAGATGACCCACAATTTTTAGTCTAACAATTGTAGACAAAAATATAAAATATAGTCTTATACACAGAAATACAGTGGTACCTCAACTTATGAATTTAATCCGTTCCGAATGCATGCTCTTAAGTCGAACTACTTTTAAGTTGGGGTACCTATCTAAACAATTGGAAAAAATTTAAAAAATAAGAGAAATGAAAACAAAATATTTGTAAGTCGAGCAGACCATATCTAAAATTTGTAAGGCGGCAGTTAAAACACCAACAGTTTTCCGCTCTTAAGTCAAATTGCTCTTAAGTCGAGCTGCTCTTAAGTCAGGGTACCACTGTATACTGTACAGTATGTTATTTCTGGTGGCAACTTTCCATTGGGTGTTTAGACATTGTATTTTATAGGTCTGTGTTTGAGCCAGAGTGATGTCTAGATACTTGTGGGTAAGGCCTAGGAAGCCAGGAGTAAATGTTTCCGGGAATTGTAGTTTTTTACAAACTCTGCAGTCCTGGGTGCTGTGCCACCCCAATTGTCCTTATTCAGAAAACATGATACAGTGGTGCCTTGTATAAAGGAATTAATTGGTTTCAAATGAAATTCTGTTAAGCAAATTTTCCTTTATACAATTTCCCCATAGGAATGCATTGAAAACAGAGTAATCCCTAATCGCGGCCATTTTTATGTTGTACAGATTCGACCCATAGGTGATTATGTTAAGCAAATTTTTGGAATGTTTTACGTTGTACAGATTTTATGTTATACAAACCATTTGTTATACAAGGGTCCACTGGGTATTTCTGGTTTACAGCCCTTTCCACGACAACCAACTGTGACACAAGTAGATGCACAAGGATGCTTTTCAAATGTTAGGAGAAGAGGCCTCAAGGGCCTCTTTATCTCCTCAAGGGCCTATTAGCCTCTGACGGACCAGTTCTGCCCTATTAAACACACTACCCTCTCTTCCAACTGGAATCTTGACTCCCAGCTGCCTCTTCTTTCCCGAAAGCCCATCACAAAGCTCTTAAAAGGACCCTTCACGGGATTTAGGGTTAAGGTCACACAGAAGCGCTAATGGTGTTGTTAAAGTTAAAGCAGACGTGAAGGAAACGATGACAATCTTTGAGCTCTTGTGTGAACAGGATGGCTATTAGATGTGGGCTCTGGGGAGACATCACGAAACGCTGTGAAGAGCAGACGCTGTAATGAATGTAGTTTTACGTGAATTCAGTAATATGGAAAATATTATGGCCGGCTCCATCTTTGCTGGGCTTCTTCAAGAGGATGAAGACCTTTCCCTTCAGGCAGGCTTTCTCTTTGACTGAAGAGGGTTTTTCTAAAAAACCAGAATGGCTAGTATTTTCTAGCTTTTAATCTGTTTTAATAATGCTTTTATTTAAGATTTTAAATACAGTGTGCTTTTATATATATATATATATATATATATATATATATATATATATATATATATATATATATATATATATATATATATATATATATATATATATATATATAGATATATTTTTTTAATGACATAAGTACCATTTGATCCTTTTATGGGGACAGATCCTTAAAGTGGGGTAAACATTTCAAACAAACAAATAAATAAAATAAAAAAATAAATTTGGCCTGTTTGGCTGAAACCCCCCCCCCCACAACCATCAAATCTCAGCCGTGAAAACCTTCGAGAGCACATAGAATTGACTCCTTTTCAACCCTCAATGCCCTTGTCTCTCAATTCCTTTGACAAAGTTGGGAAATTCACTTTTTGGGACTACAGCTCTTAGAATCCTGTGAAAACTACAGTCCAAAAAAAGTCATGTTTCCAAACTCTACCCTTTTCTGTTGGCAAACAGATAGAGAGCAGGATGGAAGAACCTATCTCCACTCTTGTATCTGTATAAGAAGAGAAGCCACACAACTAATTCCAGGGCTTGGATGCAGCGTTGGGGTTTGGAATCAGATAGAGGTGGGCACGAAACATAAAGCCATGGTTCAGGTTTGTCTGTTTTGGGCTCACCCTTGGTTCAGCTCGGTTCAGTTTTTTACGAATTTTAAAAAATATATTCGTACGAACCTGAACCAAGCCGAACCGGTTCGGGTCCAACTTACTGGGCGGCAGCAGGGTGATCCTGGCCCCAGTGGCAAGGGTTTTTTGAGGCACTGGCTTGGGACCAGCATCTCATTGTTGTTTTTTATTTTTATTTTTAAAGTGCCGACCTGGGGCCAGGTCGGCGCTCCTTTTAAAAAATATATATTTATTTTTCCTGCTAGGAGCAGGAGGACTGCGGCGATGAAGACAAGGTAGGAGGGGTTACGAAAAATAAAGCGAATGAAATGGAAATTTTCACTTCATTTCGTTTCATTTTTCTTTGATGGTTGATTCATTATTTGTTTCATTAGCTAACGAAACGAATAACGAATAACAAAATGAATTAAAAGTTCATTTTGTGCCCATCTCTAGAATCAGGAGACCAGAGCGCTCTCAGATGGAGCTAGTCATGTCTGACAGCGTGGTTGCCAATTTGGCTATCCAGAATAATGTTATACTGCCTGGGAGTAGGGGCGGGAAGGATGGAACCTCCCTCCTGTTCCAGATACAAAAGTAAATAGGATTGGCAGTTGATTCTTAAATGCCGGTGATAGGTCAGAGGCTTCAGAAACATCAGTTTAGTTTAGTAGGTGATGGGCAAACAGCTTGGCATACATAGGACCCCCCCCTCCAATCTCTGCTTGCCCTCTTGGTTGATAGCAACTAATGACTCCAGTTTCTTACAAGCAGTAAAGTGCTGAACAAAACACCCTGACACTTTAAAAGTTTGGATTAAAACCTGAAACACACACCCCACTTTGCAGTCACCCGTCTTCACCCAGTATCTGTTGCCTGAAATGAGTGTCTCAACCATTTCGTCTAGAACTTGGTTTCCACCATCTTAGATCTTTCCCCATTTTGGTTGCCTATCCCCGGACACCTTCTAGCTTCTCAATGCTTTCCTCCAACTGTGATGCAACATTTCTGATCCTGGTTGGGAAGCCTCTACCCCAGTGGTTGCTTGGGTAACCCAGGTGTTCTTGGACTGCAATTCCCAGGAGCTTTCACCACCAGCTTCTGGGAACTGCAGTCCAAGAACACATGGGTTACCCAAAGTTGGGAACCACTGCTCTATATAGTAAACCTGACAGTACATAGTATGGGTGGCTTATGGACTGGCAGGGTGAGAGTTTAACCAACATTTTTTTGCTGGGGGAGGGATGTCACCTTTTTTGGCTACAAGCCACTTATACTACACAATGAGCAGGCTGGTATAACCTAGTGGCTATTTCATATTTGAGGAAATAGAACCACAAGATGAATAATAAATAATAAATAATAATAATGTCATGTCAAGTCAATTCCGACTTATGGTGGACCCTTCTCAGGGTTTTATAGGAAGAGAATACTGCTGGTTGACCATTCTCTTCTTCTGGGGACACCCTCAGATCCTGCAGCTTGCCCAAGGCTACATCGGCTGGCTCTACTCAAAGGAGGCACAGTAGGGAATTGAACTCCTGACCTCTGGTTCTGTACCCAATTACCTAAACCAGTGAGCTATCCATAAGTAGGACAGATGAGTAAAGCCAGTTAAAATTAAAGAGCATATTTAGGAAAGGTGAACCAGACATTAACATAAGAACATAAGGAGAGCCATGCTAGATCAGGCCAAAGGCCCATCTAGTCCAGCTTCCCGTATCTTACAGTAGCCCCACCAAATGCGTCTGGGAGCGCATGAGACTAGATATCTGTTTCCTGATACCACTCCCTTGCATCTGGCCCTTGAAGTACCCCGGTTTTAAGCCTGGAGAGTACACACCTTCATCATGGTTTGTAACCTGTGATGGACTTTTCATCCAGTAATCTGTCTAATCCCCCTTTGAAGGCACGCATTGCAGTCATTGAGAAATAAATAAAACCAGCATGATAATCTACGATATTTCAGGGCAGGTACATAAGATGTACATTACATTAAGCAGCGATCACCATTTCTGGTTTCTGGGTACATGTGCATGCTGTGAAGTGTGAGCAGGCATGCATTCAGAAGTATACATTTTATCATGTCACACCTGAATTGGCCTGAAAACTCCGAAGTTGGGGGGAAAACAGTGTATTGAGAAAAGGGGAAGCCAGTCCCAAAGCCTCTAAATTTCCCCTGCTTCATAAACAGAAATGCAACAGAAATGGTTACTTCACGTC
Organism: Phrynocephalus guinanensis; assembly: GCA_037367245.1. NCBI lineage: Eukaryota > Metazoa > Chordata > Lepidosauria > Squamata > Agamidae > Phrynocephalus > Phrynocephalus guinanensis. The sequence continues at coordinate 12,376,035 of CM074743.1, read as the reverse complement.
TGTTTTGTCTCTGTTAGTGTTGCGCTTAGGAGCAGTACAAAAAATGTTACTTCAAGTCTGTCGCGCAACTACTGAAATTTGTCTTGACCACGCCCCCGGAACGGGAGCTAAGCGCAACAATAGTGTACCTGGTGCTGGGGTAGGGTTTTACCTTGTCACTCTTTGTTCCCGCTTTCTGTTCTGAGATAAGACACTGTGTAGTAACAACGACTGTCACACAACAAAACATTCATTTCTCTCAGAAAACTGTGTCCCGGTTTGTTTGTTTTTGGACTTTTCAGAAGCAAAATATCAAAAATGAATTTTTAAGCCCCCTGCCCCCTCCCCCCCCCAAAAAAGGAAAAGGGAAGCTAGACAAATTCAGTGTTTGTCTTGATACAAGACTGTGAGGTAACACTTGTCACGAGACAAGTTATCACAACCATGGGAACACTGAAACAGGGACAAAACCACGTGATCGCTGTCAAGGTACAAAACTACTCGCGGAACAAAGAAGGACGTAAATTAACCGCCTAAATATCATTTCCAGTGGCCTCCCTCCAATTCACTTTGAGGAGTCAATTAGGGCTAATTACCTCCAATTTCCAATCATTTTCTGACAAGAGCCTGAGAATAGGTTACACATTAAAAGAGTTTGGAACATCTCTATCCCTCTTTATCCAACTGGACCTCAGGGGACCATTATGGTCAATTATGCCGACATCCCCACATGCTTTTGTTTGTGGAGTAATGACGCAGTTAAACCTGAGCTTCCTCCCTCTATAAATCCTGGATCCCTGGCTGTTTTGGGGGATTCAAAGACCCAGTTGCTGGAGGCAGATTTCAAGGTATGTGTCACCCGGATGTATGATGGATGGGTTTGGGGATTTGAAGGAATCTGTCTGTCTGGGGATTGTTGATGGTGAAGGTGGCAGACAGGGCTGTGACAATACTACAGTAAAATACTGAAAAGTCACTTCTTGTTTTCCGCGAGGGAGGCAGAAATTCAAAGAGCACAGCTATTGTGGCATAAAGCAGTGACAAGGGAGGCTTCACGCCTTCAGTCTGTGTCCTTTGTGTGGTAGTTAAAAGACAGCCAAGACCTGTCAACCAGAATCTGGTACACCTTGAATCGAGTGTAGACGTATGAAGGACCACGAGAATCAATTTGGCACAGCTTGTAGGTGCAGGGCCAGAACGAGAGATTCAGATTCACTTTCAGGCACCAACAGAGCTCTGAGACCCATGGAGGTCCTTGACTGAGCTAGTCGGTGTCTCTGTGCCTGCCCCACTTTGCAGGGTTATTAGGAAGATAAAGGAGGCAGGGGGGAATCCTGTAGGCAGCCTCAAGTTCACTGGAGCAAATGTCTGTCTAATAAATAAACAGTATTTCAGAAGCCTGAAAGGTGGATAGTGGGTTCTAAGGGGGTGATGATCAACACCCATAAGTTGCTTAGCCATCAAGCAATTTAATTTTTCATGGTAATGGCATAGCGGTAGAGGGCGTGCCTTCCATACAGCATGTGGAAAGCTGCCTTATAACATGTACGCTTGTCTCAGCATGTTCCCAAAAGAGGGTAGGGTAGGGGGCAAAACACGGCAGCTCTTTAAAACTAACAGTGATCCATGGAGGCTCGTGCCAGACTAAAATTTTTAATCTCTAATGTTTTGCCTTTTTAAGCCTGCCTTGTTTGTTTATCCATCAGTGATTCCCAGCTGCGACCTCCAGAAGCTCTTGCTTCTTGGAGGGGTGAAGGCTGCTGGAAGTTGTAGTCCAAGAACATCTTGGGAACTCAAAGTTGGGAACCACAGATCCAACCCAATATTGCCTACTCTGGACCATTTACATTTTTTGTATTGCCGTTTGTACAATTCCAAGGGCCAATCCAATGGCTGTTCCCACCGGGAAATTCTGAATGCTGCAATTTCTTTTAATTTGAGATGTCCTCTGGATCAACTTGCAGCTGTTAAAAGCTCTATGATAACCAGCACAATTGCCCTTGAGGTATGCACTTATTCTGCTCTTGTCTGTGGTTTAATCAGGGTTTGCAAGGCTCTCTCAGAAAAGAAGGGCTCACTCAAACAGGCATCTGTCCTGCTGTTTGGTGCATTGTGGGGGCAGTTTGGTTTGTTCCTTTTTCTGCCATCCAAGTGACATAATTGCTAGAACAGACTCACTTGTTCTCTGAGCATCCCTTGCCCACTTTTTTTTAGACACTGTCAGGCACTTCAGCTTTTTTGGTGTGGGTTGGTGCCCTCTAGTTTAATCCATTCTCATTGCATGAAATCACTGGGAGTGGACTAAAATTAAACCTTGCAGTATTGTGAAGTAGTTTAATACATGTGTAATTTCAGAATATTAGCTAATTTAACACTCTGCTCTTCTGCAGAGAGGCAAGGGGAAGTGAAATTATTATTATTATTCTGCTAGAGTCCATTGTCAATCTTTATTTTATTTTTTAATTTTTTAAAAAAACATGGCCATAAACACAATATGAAAGAAATATAGGTCGAATCAGGATTGTATAAGTCAGAAGTAAGGTGGTGGTTGAAGAATTATTATCAATCTATGCCCCCCTTCAAATATACTAGGGTTTTCAGGGAGGCAATATGGCCCTTATTGAAAATGCCTGTATTAAATGATTCCTGTTGTGCTTAATCACTTAGATTAATTTAACAAATTGCCTTTGTATTAATGGCAACTGAAACCATAGCTGTGGACAGTTTATTGATTTGCACTACACGCAAGGCAAAGAAAAATAATAATCTAAGTGATTTAGTGCATCAGCAATAGTCTAATATAGGCAAAATAACAATTTTTGCTTCCTTAGACCCTCTGCAGAGGGACAGGGGAAATGGTAAATTGACAGTAGAAGGAACCTGAGGATTGCTTGAGATCGATACAGTAGGATCCCACTATCTGTTGGGGATCTGTTCCAGGCCTTCCTGTGGATAACGAAAACCATGGATAAGAGAGAACACCCCCAAACTGCTGTTTTGTGACAGTAGATTGCTTTACAGCTCCTGTTTGTGACAGTAGCTTGCTCTGCGGCTGCTGAATTATTTATTTATTTTTAAATCTGCCAACCGCGGATAACTAAATAAGTGGTTAATGAATTCGTGGATATGGGGGTCCTACTGTATACCATTTGAATACCCGGATTGTACCAAGTAGCTATTGTTTCTCTCCCCAACCTCAAACAAGCCTATCTAGATTCCATCAGCCCTCACCAAAAGGGTCCGTACGGTCACACCTTAATCTTGCATTCTCGCCCTATTTTCCTAGGTAGGAAATCTGTTGTTGTTTTAAAGAATAAAATGAGATTAGACACCAGAACAGAGAACTTTTCCTTGTTTTCTGTCCTTTGTTTTGTGTAGATGTGGAACAGCTCTCGGTATATCATCTGTTTTTCTTTCCTCCTCTGTGGGCTCTTTGGAGAATGCTTCGGAATGGCGCTTGTGGTATGTTATATATCATGACACCCTGCCTGAGTAATCCTGTCAAACGTATTTGGGAGTGAGGCATCCGGTTGCTTCATATCTCCGTCCTCATCACAGAGGGTTCCATGTAGTCCTATAGAAGCCCAGTGGATAGTGGGGGTTGTACCACTTCAGACTGTGGACAGGGCGGGGCGGGGGTGGGATTCGAGCTGTGATTACCCTTTCCTGTTTCTTTGGTTAAAAAAAAGAAAAAAGGAATCTCCTACTGTCAGAAAACAAGTACATGAGGAGAAAAGATTTTTTTCTCAGCCTTTTTGCCAAATGTCCTGGATTTTCTGCTTTCAGGGTTATCAGGCAAAAACAAGAGCAAAATAAATAAAAAAGAAGACAAAAAATGTTGTGGCACCTTAAAGACGAACTGTTATATTTTAATGGGAGTTTTGGGGGACAACTCCGGCTTCTCCGTTTTTCCAGGAGTTGTTCTTTTACAGTTAAGGAATTCAAGTGGGAATTAATTAATGGTAATTTGCCACTGTAGACTACACCATTTCCCTTCCATTGGCATAACTAAGCAAGAGGATTTGGCCAAATAGAATAAAAATTGAAATCCATTGGTACGTTGCAATTAGAGTAGGGCCATTAGATCAATGGGAGTCCTCCATAAGCTCCATTGCTTCAAATGGACCTACTCTGTTTAGAACTTACAACTGGATTTCAGCTAATACAGTATAGTATATTGTGTTTTTCCATCTATAGGATACCCCCATGTCAAGACGGCTCCCAGTTTTCCAACCCAAAATTAGTTTTACAGCTGTGCAGTTCTTTCCTCAGCTTGCTTCCATGTATAAGATAACCCTGAATGTTTAATCTAACAAATTTAGAAAAAAAATATATAGGGGGAAATATACATGGGAAAGTACTGTAATATAATAATAAATTCCCTCTAGTCAAGGGAGTTTTCCTCTGTAACTGATGAGAAATGTCCACAGTTCTCTTCAATAACTGATCTATTAATTGAGAATTTAATCTTTTCTGTATTTGGAGAATGGAGTAGCTGGATATACATTTTTATACAAAGGCACATTTTGTAGAATGTATAGAATTATCCATGGCCACAAATATTTGGGGACATTGTGGGAACGTAAAGTGGTAATTTTGTAGATTTCCCACTGGGAGCTACCATTTTAGTAGTTCCAGAAAGCGACAGAAGGACACAATGCCCCAGGAAGTCAGGGGATTAAAATGGCTGTTCTTCCCCACTCAGCCATGTTTTCTTTCTTGGGTACATACTGTACATGCAGGCTGTGCTATGTGACAATTAAAAAGAACTAGATTAATGTACCTTTCCTATATTTGTTTCTGTAGCCGAAGGACAAACGTGGCTGGACTCTGAACAGCGCTGGCTACCTTCTGGGACACCGTAAGTTGATTCAGGATATGATTGACAGAGGAAAGATCTTGCTAAGGAAGGGGTGGGCAACTTGTAATCCTCCAGATGTTGTTGGAATTGTGACACCCATCAAACCTAGGCATCCCAGCCAGTTTTGAGGGGGATCACTGGGAGAAGGCAGCCTAGAAATAATACAAGAACATAAAGAACACACATTGCAATTTCAACAGCATCTGGATGGCCACATGTTCCCCATACCTACTATAAGGAAAGGGGGGGGGGAATAAGGTGACTTGTACATTTGTGCTTACACTTAACTGAGAGCAAAGTGGGAACTAGGATTGGGATTGTGGGATGCATCATGTTGTGATATACGTTGTCTACTAACAGAGCCCAGAAAGAAAGAGAGTGGGCAGTTTAGAACCCAGTGGCAAAATCTCACCATCTCACTCCAAATGTGGAAGGTGTATAACGACTGTAATTGCTTGTGAAATACACACTTTTTTCGTGTGTGCCATTATCCACTCCATTCAAGTAATACCTCGTAGGCTTTTGCGGGTGCTTCTGAGCAAACCGTATCTGCTTAGGGATGTTGGGTAGCCCTCCTTCCCCTGAATGTTAGAAATTGGTTGTGCTACAGAAGACAATGCTTGACCTTTGTGCTAGTTTCTACAGCAAGTAACTTCCAGGGGTCTCCTAAATACAGGTGTACCTCAGTTTGCGAACTCTGTTAACGTAATTTTTGGTTCACGAAAGGAAATCCATTGAAAATAACGCCTGGGTTTACAATTTTTTCTGCAATACCTTGGTTTTACACATTTTCCCCCATAATGTGTTGCGAAAAAGTATCCAGGATTAGAGATGGGCATTTCATTTCAGCAGAGGTCTGGTTCCAAAATGAAACATGGCAGCACATCTGCGTTTTGGAACCAGGACACAGACTCCAGAATGAAATCAACCACTGACTTATCTTCCTTTGGGTCACTTGGGACAAAACTCCAATCAGGAAGCAGCCTGCGATGCATCATCTTTCCTTCTCCCTGGTGCTGGCCAATCAGACAGGGAGGAAGGATGATGCACATGTTTGCACAGATCTTGATTGGCCAGTACCAGGAAAAAGGAAAGATGATTTGCTGCAGCCTGCTTCCTGATTGGAGTTTCACCCTGTGTGACCCAAAGGAAGATAAGTCAGTGGCTGATTTTGTTCTGGAGCCTGTGTCCTGATTCCGAACCACAACTGTGCTGCTATGTTTAATTTCTGAAACTGGACCTCTTCCAAAATGAAACATCCATTTCTACCCAGGATGCATTACAATACAAATGTCTCAGAGAACACATTAAATTCTTAAACTGAGGTATGCCTGTATCTTTGGATGACAACTCCTATCGAGTCTACACAGCGATGATGAGATTCTGGGACTTGCCGTTCTGAAGGGCTCCCATTACCCATTTATATTCTAGGGTGAAATCCAACCAGACCTGAGTGTTAAGTTGCTAGCCCACAAGAATAACTGCTACATCGCATATTTTTGCCCATTTGTGGTATGTTGATGGCCCAAGGGAAAATAAATCATTATCTTCCAATTTAGGAGCACTTACTGCCAGCTGTATTGGGGGTGGGGGTGATTTATTTGTGCCTTCAAGCTTCTGGCAGAAGTAGGTATTAGTTTATTTGGTGTATCTGGAAGTTGAGTCATGGCAACTGGGCTTATTTTCTTGAGAGAGTGAAAAGTTTTGCTACTCATCCAAGAAGCTTCATCAGTCTGAGGAAAGTTAGTGGTGAGTCATCCATTTTATAGCTCACCTTCATTTCATGTCACCCTGGTCTGAATAGGCTCATAAATTGGACAATGGCCTGAATAGGCTTGTTAGGTAGACAATGGCATAAAGTGTGTGAAAGTCCCACCTATGCAACCCTTCCCAATACCCATTAATAGAATAGAATAGATTGTCATTGTACATAGTACAACGAAATTGAAAGCTATCCCAGCTGTGAGAAAACAAAAAAACCAAAACTAAAATTAGGAAAAATATATATATTTAAAGGGTAACAAGAATTAAAACCACTCATATACATCCATCACAACTCCCCAAGGTCACTCTATTTGGTTGCAGCATTGAAGATGGCTATGGCTCGTGGATAAAAACTATTTTAGTCTGTTTGTTCTTGTTTTTATTGCTCTGTATCTCTTGCCTGAAGGCAACAGTACAAACAGACTATATGTCCGGGATGAGATGAATCCTGTAGAATGTTATTTGCCTTTTTGGCAACGGGAACTGTATAGTTCTCCAAGAGATGGGAGAGGGTGACCGATGATCTTGTGGGCTGTGATTATGACCCTCTGGAGTGCTTTCCTATCCGTGACTGTGCAACCGGAGAACCAAGCACAGATACAATATGTAAGAATGCTCTCTATTGAGCATCGATAGAAGGACACGTGCATGGCCTTGCTGGTGGAGCTGTGTTCTGATTTGTCTGGGGGAGGATGAAAGGGCAGCTTGATAAGAAGTCCGGGTGCCATGACTCAACTTCCAGATAAACTCACCTGGATGACTGAGAATCTTCACAAACATAAGTTTGGTGTAATTCATCATCTTCTTCTTTTTATGTAACCTGCAGCCCTTCTTCCCTTCTACTCTCCTCTCCCTAAAGCAGATGCCCACCAGACACTGCCTGACAAAGGAGGCCTTGCGAGTAAGCGAGAGGCTATGGAGGATTTCTATTCTCAAGGACCAGATCCTTTCGGTAAATCGACACACCTAATTGATTCCTTGTGTACAAGTATTTCATTTTACACCTCTCGTAATTGAAATGTCCCCCACCCCAACTCAGTTTCTTCTGTCCTTTCAGCACAACCTGTGCACTCCTCGGATGACACCAACTTCCAAACTCTCATGGATTTTCTCTCCTACCTGAACCTCCGAGGTGAGGACAAAGAGCCAGTTCTTTGGGCCGAGGGTCCCATTATACATTATAAGCAATATTTCCTTAGGAACCGCGGTTTCGTTCATGTTTCACGGGCCTGGTTGCAGCAGACGTTCATGTCTGAGCAGACTTGCACAGAAAGAATTGCTTTTGACTACTGACAAAAGCAAGCAAATTAGGGAACCCCCTCTTCTGATAATATGGTGTGTGCAATGTACAATTTGACTCCCTAGAAGGGGTAGAGTGTGTGTCTAGGGACAAAGATACCGCATCTTCTTAGAAATGGTAAATGTTTCATGCAGACAGACGGTCGAAAATTCTGTACTATCATCTATCCACACTAGATGGCATTTGTGGTTCGCCAGCAGATGAAAAATCCAGGTCTGGCCACACAGAATGTTTTCATACACATTTCCCCAACCAAAACACTTACCTTCACCTTTCATCCGCTCTAGTCAGGGCCAGCCATTAAGCGGCAGGTGGTGGCAGAATTCTGTGGTGGCAAACTTGCCATTCTCCGTCCTGCCCAGGTAGAATTGTTGTCACCTTGGGGAGCTGCTGGGGCTCCACGTAGCTCCCCAGAGTGGGATATTCCATCTGGCTGTGAATCTCTTCCCTTCTCAAGAAGAATAAAAATGAGGAGGAGAAGGTGGGAACCAACAGAACCTGGGGTACCACTTCACTCACGCCTGCTCACGGCGGGCGCCTTCTCCTCCACCACTTCCACCTGCTTCCTCTGCTTCCTTTCAGCTAGTTATTTGGCACAGCCACCACCACATGCATTTCCAAAGGTTAAGTGGTAGCTGGATGGTGCCTCAGCATCTCAGCTACCTATACTTTCCCATCATAAATGAGTAGGCAGGCAGCAGGCAAGGGAGCAGCAGATTCGCCTTCCTTTTCCAGGCGGATGTGGGTGTCCTGGTGTCTTCCTCTTCTGTTGATAGAGAAGTATATGCCTCCTAAGACCTCTATCACACTGCATTTAAAAAGCGCATTTTTTATTTTTTAAATTCGCATCTGGAGTACTGGCTCCCACCGTGATCTGGCATTCCAAACTGTGCAGGCTGTGCCGCAGCTGTTGGATAGGGTGCCAGGTGTGTGTCTGCTTGCGTGACACAGATGCATGACTGGGTATGCAGTGCTTGATCCAGTGCATGTAAGGGCGCTTTTACATGACCTCTAAAATCCGCTGGCAACTTAAATTCGGACCAGAGATCATGGGGCTTTGTTCTGTTTCTGTATTCTCACCCTTCCGCACTCCATTGCTCCTGTCTGCGATGAGGGGAGGGAGAAAAAAAGGGGGGAAATGCAGGCTCACCTCTGCTCACCTGCCGGTCAGAGCAGCCTGTAGGGATTCCTGTCTTTTAAAGGGGCAGTGGAGACAACAAAACAAACAGAAGGCGAGGAGAGCCCGGCATCCACAGCTTTATAATCCGCATTGGAATTTTTTACCTCCGGAGACCAGGTACTTGTAAAATGTGCTGGGGCGCGCTTAGGTGGGCATGGTTGTGCTTAATTTTTTTTAAAAGTCCGCAGCTGGTTGGAAAACAATTTTAAGCTCCACGTCTGGGAGCCTGTTGCCTCGGATTTTAGGGGTCGTGTAAAAGCAGCCTAAGAGCTCTTCTGGTACTGGCCCCACATGCATAAGCACTGAACAGGAGACGGGTCATAAAGGGGGCAATGTGTAAAGGATGATGTTCCCTTTGAGATGGCATCGCATTCATGTTCAGTCCAGTGGATTCAGCCGCAGCCGAAATAAATGGCGAAGAAGGAAGGGCTGGTGACAAGAACCTAAAAACTCATGGCTCTTTTGTGTTTTCTTTTCCAGATCAGAGAACTCTTTCGCAGCAGTCAGAAGAATCCCTGCAATCGTAAGGGGCTCGGTCTCTAACCCTGCCCCCTCCAGAGTTGCTTGCTAGGATTAGAATGCCCTCCCTTGTCTTTCTCACACATAAAACATCTGCAATATTCCAACATGGTGTCAGCTGGTATATTCTCCCGCCATGCACTCTCCAGCCATTCAAGAGAGGGCTGTGAAAAACGCTCACTTCCTGACTTGACAGAATGTCTCCCCACTAGAAAGCCCTGGACGCACCCCTGGCTGCAACACGGCCTTTCATTCCTACCCCTTGCTCAGCTTGGAAAAGTGACCTCTGGACTGCAGCACACACGCACACGCACACACACGCACACTATTGGGGTGGTAGGGGGCAGGGAGGAAAGAAGGTAAATTCTGACCACTACCGCACTTTAGATTTGAAACACCTTTTCCTTAAAGACAAATTGCCTTAAAAATCACTGTCCGCTTTTCAAATCGCTGTTTCTGAACAGCCCCCTTGGGCACGCCCATTATTGGTCGCTGTGTCGGTTTTTCTTGCGACCACTACTGGGGGTGGTGTTTTTTAAAATCGATGCCTGCACCCCCTTTTAAAGCGCTTTGGTTGAATTTGTGGACATACTACACCGCTTTTTTTCGCCCCCCCCCCCCGTTTCTCCCATTTCCCTGTTGTAGAACACACACACACACACAAGCCTGCCACAATGTAAACATGTTTGCCGACTTTGCCCATGTTGCACTTTCACATTGTGGTCACTGAAAATTGAAGTATAAAGTATAAAGTTCAGCAAAGTGCGGACGGGGAAGCCGATTGCTAAGCAACCGCGGAAGGGCGGGCTGCCGAACCGCTGTAGCGACCATGTGAGGAGATAAGGCGATGCAAAACAAAAAGCGGCTCCTCAAGGAAGTGTGTTAGCGGCCTCCGGGATTTGGAGTCCAGAACAATAAATGTCCAAACTTGCAAATTTCCAACCCCCACTCCACCTTCTTATGACATGCTTGGATGTCATCATGAGCATGAGCACAGCTACTTGTCTGCCCTAGTGTCTGGAAAGGAGCATATGAGCATGGACAAGAGGGGACGGGTGCGTTCATGGATTGAGGACATAACAGACAGTAGAAACAGCACTCCTTGTTCCTATCCTATGCCCTACTACTGGAAAAGTGCAGCTCAGCCTATAAAGGGTGTTTGCGGGCCCCTGTTATCCCCTGCCCTTCTCCTTCCCCATCTGGAAGTTGAGTCATGGCTGGACTTCTTTTTTTTTTTTTGAGAGAGACAGAAACGTTTCGCTGCTCATCCAAACAGCTTCATCAGTCTGAATACAGCTAGTGTGAGTCCTCCATCTTATAGTCAGCTTTGACCTCTTGTCACCCTGGTCTGAATTAGGCTCATAAGATGAACAATGGCCTGAATAGGCTTGTTAGATAGACAATAGTATCCATAGCCTTAAGGTGAACAATGGCCTAAGGTGCTGAAACTTATAAAGTATGGGTCGTTAGCTATGGCCTTAGTGGTGAAGGCTTTTTGATTTGTATGGGTATTGTTTTGAGCAACTGGCCTTTTTCAAGTCAAACTCTGCCATTTCTGCTTTTGTTTTTGGCTGTTGGGGGTTGGGGGTTGGAGGCGGCACTGTGGGTACCAACAGGGAGTAGAAAATTGGCCTCCAGACCTGCCAGATGTGCCCACTTTCCCAACTGTGCCTCTGAAACTTTCTAGAGCAGTGATGGCTTGGCAGTAGCTCACCTGCCTTAGAGGCAGGGAGCATCCCTTTTAATCCCTCTAATATCTGCACTTAAAAGGGTCCTGCAGCTGGTGGCAGGAATTATTTCCCTGAGGTTTGGGAAGTCAGAGTAGGCTAGGCTGGCCTGGATAGACAGAAAGTCCAGCTGATTTAAGGCAGCTTCCTGATAATCCTGAAGTCATTTGATTAAACGTACCCTAAGCACATCCGATCTTGCTTGATTTCGGAAGCTAAGCAGGGTCGGCCCTGGTTAGTACTTGGATGGGCGACCACCAGGGAATACCAGGTGCTGTAGGCGCCTGGAGTAGGAACTGGCAAGCCACTCCAGTATTCCTGCCAAGAAAACTCCATGGACATGGAGTCACGAAGAGTCGGTCACGACTGTAATGACACAACACACCCACACCCAGGGACTTTGGTAGCTATTGCATCTCTCTCTCTCTCTCTCTCTCTCTCTCTCTCTCTCTCTCTCACACACACACACACACACACACACACACACACACACACACACACACACACACACACACACACACACACACACACATGGCCTGCATTTTGTGCATCATGATGCAGCAGTGGGAGAGACGCGAGAAATGTCTTGAATAAACTATTTCCCTTCTAAATGGCTTCTGTTTGGCATTGTTGTGTTTTAACACCCGGGTCAGGTCACCAACGACATCCTGGCATGTTCATGTCCCTTTAATTGAAACTTTTTATGTACAGAAATTAGAAAATGAAGGTTTTCAGGGCATGAAATGAAACACCAGTGCTAATCAATTGCCCTTTCGTGGCGCAAATCTTGTTCAGAGTCGACCACCAATAATTTCTGCATGTAGGAGTCGAGCCATTTCTTCCTTTCCATGGCTGTCAACATCTTGCTTTTCTCCCGGAAAGCTACGTCGTCTGCTACCACTAGGCTTCGCTTCCCACCCCACCCGGGAACCCAGCTAGCTGGATGGAGGACCACCTTTTTGCCTCCAGAAGATGGAGGCTCCTTCATCTTCATGGAGCTCCACAGGTCAGGCTTGCTGTCTTGCCCTTCCTCAGGGCTGCCGTCCTCCTGGGGCGCGGTGACATCGGAGGACATCCACTTGAGGATCGAGTCACGCAGGGTAATGGAAGGGATGCCGGCGTTCCAGAGAAAGAGAGCTTTTTTGAGGTTATCACTGCTGCTCCCTGGCAGAGGATACTGGGTGGCTTCCCGCTTCCAGAGTCTGCAAGAAAAGGCAGTAGAAAGAACAGGCTAGAAGCAGCGGTTCTCAACCTGTGGATCCCCAGATGTTCCTGGACTACAACTCCCTGAAACCCCTTCTAGCACATCGAGTGGTGAAAGCTTCTGGGAGTTGCAGTCCAGGAACATCTGGGGACCCACAGATTGAGAACCACTGGGATAAAGTTTCCTGGAAGGGCTGAAAAATCAGGAGACTGGAGAAAGAGGGGGAACAGAAACTTCCATCCCAATGGATCCTAAATGAACTAAACCTACAAGTCCTATGCTAGCTGGTCGCCTCAGTGGGTTACGTATCTGACTGCAGTGCCAAGGGTTTGGGAGTTCAACTCCCCACTAGGCTATAGGCAACACATTTATAGTATTACCTATAGCTTATACTGGTGTTAACTCTATAGTCTAACCTGCTATTCATATGGGGTATATTGTAGTTTCCTTTTTTTCGCATTTAATTTTTTAATATCCAAATTTAATCGTGTATTTGTATATTGGATGTTTTTTGTTTTTTTTTAATCTCTATTATCTATTTTTTCCTTTCTCACTTTTTACTTTGTTTGCACCCACCCTTCCTGTTTTTTCTTTATATTGGAAGCTGTGTAACTAGCAAATTTCCCTGTTTTTTGGAGTAATAAAGATCCATCTATCAATTGATCAATCAATCAATCTATAGGCCACTAATAAATGATAATAATAGTAAAAAATAATTGCAAGCTTTCGTGGACAATTATCCACTTATTCAAAGCAAGTACCAAAAGTCCAAAGAGGACAAAGAGCCTGTATCAGACCAGCGTGACATGAGGTCAAAGTGAACTATAAAATGGAGGACTCGCAAGTGTCTTTTCTCAGACTGACAAACCTGTTTGGGTGACAAGTGAAATGTTTAAATCTCTCAAGAAAAGAAGTACAGTTGCCATGACTCAACTCCAGATAAACTCACCTGGATGACTAAGAATCTTCACAGTCCGTTCTTAAAACTTGAGCAAGAGTTTAACAAGAGCAGAAGTTTTGTTTGAAAATCAAAAAATAGCAGCTTTTCTTGGAGGGTTCCCAAAAGCCCTTGAGACATTCATTTCCATTACAGAGACCCAGAAATTAAAACAAGACTCCCAGGAAAGGCTTAACCACAGGAAAAGGACAACTTTTACAGGTGCAGCCACAGTATTTGTCTCTGTCCAAGTGTTCATGTGAAAGGGAAGCCAGTCAGATGCAAATTGAGCTCTGAAGGGCGGGGAAGGGGAGGGGGGAGGGGAGGAATATAAAATACTGTACCTCACCCTAGATACCCTGAGCACATCTGATATTGCCTGATCTTGGAAGCTAAGCAGGGTAGGGCCTGGCTAGTACTTGGATGGGCAACCACCATGGAATACCAGGTGCTGTGGGCGCTTGGAGTAGGAACTGGCAAGCCACTCCAGTATTCCTGCCAAGAAAAACTCCATGGACATGGAGTCACAAAGAGTTGGTCATGATGACTGTAATGACACAACAAGAACATTGGATGGGGCCTGGTAGCTCAGCGGGCTAGAGCACTGAACTGAAAATTGCAGTCCAAATCCTGGGTGTCATGCAGCAGAGTGAGCTCCCGCTTTTAACCCCAGTTCCTGCCAACCTAGCAGTTCGAAAGCATGTAAATGCAAGTAGATAAATAGGCACCGCCATAAAAAGCAGGAAGGTAAAACAATGTTCCTTGCAGCCATGCTGGCCACATGGCCACAGACTTGCACAACACTGGCTAATACAAAAGAGTGGTAATACAAAAGTATAGATTTATATATTTTAGCCTTCTCTGCCACATGCTTTTCTGCAAGACCTTGGTCATGTTATTTACCCTGCATGTTTTCCTTGCCCTCTCTTTCTTTTTCTTGCTCTTGCCAAGTCTTGTAAAAAAGGTAAATTTAGTCTTTAAGTCACCTTTCTCAATTCTGAGAGCTCTAGAATGCCTAAATGTGGAAAGGAAGGAGAAACAATAATACATAAATGTCCACTTACCTGTCAGAGTGATGCAACTTTGGCAACAAGGCCCCTGAAGTCAGCAGTGGACATGAGCTGAGAAGGACTATGATGGTCAAGAGACCCTTGTGAGTCCCAGAATTCATTACAGCTGCAGATTTCATTGCTGGCACTGAAAAAGAAAAGCAAGAGAAAACATTGGTCCTTGAAAAAGATACAACATCAAACCCCTCCAGGAAATGTCTACTTTCAGTAACTCCTCGTCTTGTTACGTGTAGTTAAAATCCCTTCCCCAGCCTTTGGCCATTGGCTTCTTACCTACTGCACAAGCCACAGTTCACGTTGCCAAAACCTCTAATGTTTCCTCTTTCCGCTACTGCCTTCGGGAGCATTTATATCCCCCCTTTCCTGCTTGTGATGTAAGCGGCAAGGCCAGCAGTGGAGGCGTAGGGATCTAGATCAATGGAAATACAAGTCAACATCTCGAAAAGGGAAACGATGGAATAGATCAGATTAGAATGGATTGGCCTAGGTCATTCAGGTATAGAAAATAATGAGGCACATTGAGCTCTCTCTCTCTCTCCCTCTCCCCCCTCTCTCTCCCTGGTATTAAAGAGTATCAAAATATAAGTATGAAATATAAGGGAAAGAAATGTTAGTTTATTAGGCACGGAAATAAATGGAAAGATGCATGGGTAAGTATGGTCTGATATCCAACCAAGGAAATGAAGGGTATTGTGTATTCTCTATAATCAATTGGCATTTAGAAACTATGTGTAATGAGCACAATTAGCCTCAAGAGGCAATATATATTCATTAAGCCTGCTTTGCTATGCATAATCAATGGGCACACTTTGGTTCTGTTAAATCTTTGGTTCATTCCTTCCGCTAACAAGCCCTCAGGCATTTCCGGCTCTGAGCTGGCAGGTAGCTCACGCATGCGCATACTCAAGGATGAGATAAGCTTTGTTTAGAGTAAAGAGACAATTACTCTTTCATGACAATTGAACAATGTCTTTGAAGCTGTTTGAAGCTAGCCATCTGTGAGGAGAGCCTGAATCTATCCCCTGCTTATCTGTTTGGGATGGCGGATCCTCCCTAAAAGTTCTCAGCCGTCTTGCAGGCAAACTTACCAATTAAGCCATATAATTGGCGCCAGGAGAAGGGATCAATCACGGAGGAACTGTCATGTTGGATACAATGTATTAGCCAGATGCAGTGACGACATCCAGAGGGGAGGGCAACGAAAAGGAGTGATCAAAAGTTTATAAAGTTGTTTGCAAAGCCATTGTTCTTTGGAATTCTATTTGGAGAGTTATCTCTGTAGAGTTCCCGCTGTTAACAGCTAAATAAAATCTCTTTCCTCGTTGACAAGACCCAAGCTGCCTGTTTTGCATTTTGCGCCGTCCAAAGCAACTAGCCAGAGCCGAGTTAAATTCCTTACAGAAAGACAAATTGATAGAGCAATTTAAAGTAAAATTAAAGGTTGGGAGAGAGTAAAGGAAGGAAGGCAGGCAGGCAGGCCGGAAGGAAGGAAGGAAGGAAGGAAGGAAGGAAGGAAGGAAGGGATATTTCTGTGAAAACAATGTAAGGCAATCTAAAGTTTAAATTTGGTAGATGCAAATACCCCAGCTGGGAGTTGTAGTCCAAGAACATCAGGGGACTGAAGGCTGGGAACCACACTGCCCTAATATAAAACAAATTAAAATAGCAGATTAGAAATTTGCATATAAGTAGATGCTATAGATTTAGGTTTTCCTTAAACACCAGTAAAATATTACTGGTCCATATAATCTTACCCCATTGTATGTTTTCTTCTTAAGGTACCATTAGCTCTTTGCTACTTTTATTGCAGCCTATGAACACGGGTACCACTTTGGAACTGGGACTATAGAGCCCATGAGGATAGAGAGACAACTTCTTGGCAAAGGTGTCACCTGTTGCTCATCACTGTTATCCTGTAAAAGAGCTATTTTTACCACCCACCTGATGTAGGTGATTGACAGAATATGTAATCAAAGTACTGTATATACTCGAATATAAATCTAGTTTTTTAGCCCTAATTTTGGGCTGAAAAAGGGGGCCCTCGACGTATATTCCAGTCAATACTTTTAGCCACTGAGGCAAGTGCTTGGGTCGGTGGCTAAAAGTCATTTTAAACATTGTGCACCACTTCTCCTGACACCCCCCCCCGCGTTGCGGGGGAGCGGCGTGCAATGTTAAAAAATGACTTTTAGCCACTTTTAGTGCTTGCCTTGGTGGCTAAAAGTCATTTTAAACCTCACACACCACTCCCCCAGCTCACAAAGGAGGAGCTATCAGGCCCTGCTGCTTTTCCCACCCTAGACTTATACTCAAGTCAATAAGTTTCCCCAGGTTTTTTGTGTTAAATTAGGGGGCTCGACTTATACTTGGGTCGACTTATACTGGTAGTTGTCCTTGTGGGCCCCATATATTTTCTCAGTGGTAAAAACAAAAACCTTCATTGACATTTTTACCCTCAAATATGGGATGGACATCCACCCAGAAGAGGAATAAATGATCCCATAGAACAGTGGTGGCCAAACTTCAGCTCCAGATGTTTTGGACCACAACTCCCACAGTCCTTTGTCATTGGCAGTACAGGCTTAGAATTCTGGGAGTTGTGGTCCAAAACATCTGGAGGGCTGAAGTTCGGCCACCACTGCCATAGAATCAAAGGATGAATCATTTGGAAGGGGCCTCTAAGGCCATCAAATACAACCATTTGTTCAAGGGAGGAGTCCAAATCAAAGCAGATCTGGCAAAGGGTTGTCCAGTTTTTCTCTTGAATGCCTCCAGCGTCAAAGCCCTCACCACTTCCTGAGGTACCTCTCAAGGTAATTGGTTCCATTGCTATACTGCTCTAACCGTTAGGACATTTTACCTGATATTCAACCAACTTCCTAAGGAACCTCTTGAGGTGATTGGTTCCATTGCCATACTGCTCTAACTGTTAGGACACTTTACCTGACATTCAACCGAAATCGGGCTTCCTGTAGCTTCAGCCCATCCTTTCCCTCTGCTATATGGCTACCTTTCAAGGATTTGAAAAGTGCTAGCCGGCGTCTCTCTTGTTGCCTTTCAGCAGCAGCACCAATGTACTTATCACATAGGGTGGCCATCTTAGCTGATTCTTGCAAGTAGAAGGGCAAATAAAGGAGAGAGCAGGCAGAGATGTTTAAAATGGAAAGGAATGGCATGTGTGCATAGAAGAAGTCCTAGAAAATTCTTAGGAGGTTAAAAGGCCAACGGAGAGGCCAACAGACAAACAAGACTCTGAATATGACATGAAAGTCAATGAGAGGCATGAGCGTTAGAAGATTTTACAAAATGGTGTATATGCGTGGAAAGAGCTGGTACGAATGTTAAAAAGACAGGGAAATTAAATTGCTCTCTTTTTGTCATCCTTCTCATTATTAAACAGTCTTTACTGGATTTCCCTTGACCCCACTTGAGAGGTCTTGGCTGACACTGGCACTAATGAAAATCTCCAACACATCCTGGTGTGACTCACAGCTCAGTTGTCGATGGAGGGTGGGCGTCTGGGTGGTCTCAGTTCTCTCCAGGCCTCATTAGCATTAGGTTTGTTAGTTAGACATACACTAACAAGCTGACAGTGTCAAGGCTAGGGTAGGGAGCGGGGTGTGTGGAAAAAAGAGTATCCTGTGTTGTACCAACTTTTGAGAAGATATGTGACTCTGACTCAAAGTTTGACAACAGACTCGGAGAAAGAAACAACCTTCGGCATTCATGATCACCATACAGGAATAGCATAGCTACCAAAATGTGTGTACCCCTTGGCCAAAAAAGAAGACAAAGGGTTGATTTACATAAAGTTGAATACTGTATACCAATTTGCATGTAGAGATGTGAAAGAAGATTTAAAAACATTAAAACAGAATTTGAATGCACTTAAACCGCAGCCATACCTGGGTTTCCTTCATATTTAAATATCTTGCGTATTTTTTTCGGGAGTGGTCACGTGGTTTTTAATCAGCAGTTGGTGTCCTTTCCTCTGCGTCGTACCTTCCTCTTCTGGTTCTGTCCTAACCTGTGTACTACGCATTTTATCCTACCTTCAGGCTCCAGTTTCCAAGGCTCCGTCTTTTAAGCCAGGTAGAAAGGGGAGAAACTGAATTTACTGCGTATTTTCAGTGTCCTGTTGTTGCAACAGAAGCAAACAAGTAAACATTTTCGAGCAAAGTTTCTAAATCCAGCCCCTGGTGGTGGTTTAGGAAACTTCACTGAAACTGCTGCTCGAGGGGTGTGGTCAGCCGGGAGCAGAATTTGCTTCTCTTCCTGGTTAGCACGCAATCTTTTACTGCATGGGAAACAACGCAGAAAACGCAGGTATAAACGCGGTCAAAATCTAACTGGGGAGATAGGAGTTATGTTTTCTAGATAGAATTGGAAGGCTTTTTGAAAAGATGGCCATATTTGTATGTTTTGACATATATTATACAGGCAAAATGATTGTGGGACTTTAAATAATTTAAGCCAATTTATCCCAACCTGAATTTTGTTCTTTTTCAAGTGCCATGTCCTTATATACAAAGTTGGCTATCAGTAGCCTAAACTAATTTCTATTCTAAAGCTATTCTAAATAGAGCAGTTGTGCTCATTGTGAACTACTACCTTAAGTTCTTAAGTTCCTGAGTTTTCATGGATCACAACTTTCTTAGTCAGATGGAGTACAATAAAATATCAGTCTTAAACTATCAGATGGAGTACAATAAACTATCAGTCAGATGGAGTACAATAAAATATTTATCTACAGGTTCATACCTAATGGCCCAATTCTTTTTGTCTAGTTATGCGGATGGTAAACTTTTTGGACGCAAAGTGTCTTCAGAAATAATCATAGATATTATCTGTTGTGAACAGATCTATATAAGCGTTGCCTTGCCTTTTGACTCAGCAATTAATTCATTGGATCTACTCTTCATTCAGATTGGCAATAGGATAGTGACCAGGCAAAAAATCAAAGAAATACAAAACAAAACAAAAGATACAAAAGACAGAAAACATGTGGCACCTTAAGGACTAATTTTCATATTTTAATGTAACGTTTCGTGGACCTGTTTTGGGTTTCCCCCTGAAATTCCTGCTGTTTGTACCATTTTCCTCCACATTTTTTCTTGCAAATCAGATACCTGTACATCACTCATGGAGGGCTTGAGATATTCTGTCGATTCTTTTGGGTAGAGTCATGTTTGCCCTGTGTAGAGCGCAGACGGTCACTGTTGTTGAAAAATGGCATCAGTTATATTAGCTGAGCCGGAGGAATAAGTGAAGGTGCCCTGGATGTTGTATGTATTATTTTTAGGACCTGTAATCATGTTGCCGGAAGAGAGGTGAAGGCAGAGTTAGCATCTGGGTCTGTAGAAGAGTTTACTCCACATGTCTTTAAAAGGCTGCTATCCCACGACCACTAAAAACTGCTTCAAACTGCTTGAAGATGTTTAAAATCTGCATTGGAACTGAGATAAGCTTTGTACCACCTCCAGACCAGGTACTTGTAAAACTTGCTGGGTCACGCTTAAGGGGGCGTGGTCGCATTTCCCCCCCTTTAAAGTCTGCTAGTCGTGGGGACACAATTTTATTAACCACATCTTCAAGCAGTTTGAAGCGGTTTTTTGTGGTCGTGGGATATCAGCCTTTGGTAGTGTTGTGTGGTACCTTGTGTGTTAGTAGTTGCCTGAGATTGGGGGGTGGGGGTGGTCTGTCTGTAGGTAAGCAAAGGTCTGTCACCAAAGGCTTGGGAGAGTGAGGCATTCTTGTTAAAGATGGGCTGAAGATCACCTCAAAAGTGACAAAAAAATTGCTCATCCCTTTGGAAAACTTGGCTGCTTCTGTTCCCTTAAGATTGCTAAAGCCGCTCCCTTGGAGGTAGAGAGAAGTAGCATTTAGGGGAAAAAAGGCTTTAGAGATAACAAGCGTGGATATAGCTGCTGAAAATATTCTGGTCCTATTCAGGATGGACTATGGGTGTTTGCAAAGATGCAGGGAAACCTCCCAAGACTTGATCAGCCCTAAACCATGATCAAATCATAGGTTACCTTTGTTTGTCCACATAGACTGCAACAAAGAAATCAAAGGTCCTTGGGGGTATAGCTTTGCCATGGTGGAAAAACATGGATCTGAGGTATGGATCCAAATGAATTTTATGTAGAATTGTCTCCAAACAACTGTCCCGTCCGTGAGCAGAATTGGGGGGAGGGGTTTGCTACGATTGGACAGTGGCTTGAGGATGATCCTACATAAAAATATCAGATCCACACCTCCAAAAAGAGAGCATCTTGGAAAAATCCAAGATTCCATGTGAGTCATAAAGCCATTTTTTTTTTAAAATGGTTTAAAGCAGGCTAAATCTGATTTAATTGTATGTTTTTTGGTAATAGGGCCACACACTGAGTTCTCTGGGCAGGAACCCAAGAAACCTCAGATAAACTGGCTCTCTGCATTTTTTTCTTTTTCCTTCCACAAAGGAAAGAGAACTTTATTTTTTTTAAAAAATTGTGACTCTGTTAATCAGGCCTGTGGATGACGACTTTGCTGAAGAACCCTATAGTGTCTCTGAAAATATTGATAGCATGTCAGCTGCCAGGGCTGACCCCACACTGCTAATTGGGTTTTGGGATCAGAAAACGAGGGCCAGGTGCTAAATCATTTTCATAAATTGCTCAGGAATTGGGTGTTCTAACTCAGTCTTTAGAGATAAGGAGGCTCCCATTTCTAATATCCAAACGCAAAAACACTTAGAAGGAAGCTGTCCATGGCTTTGTTTAAGAGGATGTCATACTGTATCCCAATTACTCTGAAGCTAATCTGAAATTAAATAAAAGTAGATGTATGTGCATTATTTTGTAAAGAAAGTTATAGTATTTATGGCTGGGTAGCTGACAGTTGAGCCAGGGGATGAGATTTCAATTTTCCACTGTGCCTTCTGTGAACAGAGCCAGTAATAATATGGCTATTATTATTATTATTATTATTATTATTATTATTATTATTATTATTATTATTATTATTATTATTATTATTATTATTATTATTATTATTAATAATATAATATTATTATAATAATAATAATAATAATAATATTATTATTATTATTAAATAATAATAATAATAATAATAATAATAATAATAATAATAATAATAATAATAATAATAATAATAATAATAATAATAATGTTACTACTACTACTACTACCACCACCACCACCACCACAGACACACAAATTTCAAGATGGTTTATGTCCTTACTCCTTCTGTCCTTATTTATTTTGATTTGAGAGATATTTATATTTTCTTGGAATACAGCAGGTCATTAAAAATCTGAGTGTTAAAAGCTTACATCTGATATCCAAGCGGGGCATAGGAAGTTTTCCATTACTCTGAATTAAATTTTCATCACCTGATCCAGGTTATGTTGGCATTGATTTACACAACAGGGTTTTGCTCCATAATTGTTCAATATTCAACAAATAGGAAGCATTTATGGTTGGAACTAGATTTCCCCAACCTTTGGCTTCTAACAGCAAAATCAACAGAGACCCCTGCATCACCTTCCAGATGTAACTAGTTAATTAGATCATGAGTGGTTTGAACTGTACTTCATATCAGACAATGAATGTTGATTGATTTAAGTAAGAGGGTGTTTGAGATATCCAATTCAGTTATAATGTTCTCTAGTTCCAATATTTGTCACTGTGACCACATACTTATTTATTTATTTATTTATTTATTTTAGAGTATTTTTACCCCGCCTTTCTCCTTAGAAAAGGACCCAAGGTGGCTTACAGTAATGAGGGATAATACACAGTCCAGTACAATTAAGACATGTTCAAGTATTTGAGAACAAGGAATTGGGGGACATCTTACAGCATTAATAGACAACATTACATTAAAGCTACAAGGTTATAAGTAGTTATAAACACAAAGTCTATGTGTGAACCTATAGATTCATATAAAATACACATGGTAGTATACTTTCTGTAATGAAATTCCCTCTTAGCCTCACTGCCTGCAGTCTCACCTCCAACTGTCCTTATGATTATAGGCATTCCTTGACATTCTAGAAAACCATGCAGTTGTCTGCTTTTTGATCTGAGGTTGTTTCTCCTCAAGAGAACTTCCTTTTTGTTTAACACACACACACATCCTCCTTCTTCTTCACCACCATAAAACTACATGCTCCAGGGCCTGAATTGTTGAGTTTTGTGGAACAAACAATATTCAAATAAATATTCTAAGGACAATTTGAAGTATTTCAAGGATATTCATCTTTGAAACAGGTAACACATTTTCAGCAACAATTAAACTCAATCCTTTTGTCGTTCAGCAATCCATCCTTGCATGAGAGGGCTGGAGAAATGTCCCACTAAATCTCTGTAGTCCCAAAGGGTCTTGCGATATGAGGAACCTACTAATTGAAACAGGTGAGAATAAAACTTTCAAAAAAATTCATAATTGTCTTCTATCTATTTGTTTGGCTTTTGTTAACCACCAGAGTTCTTGTGGGAAAGTCGGTGTGGTCTAAAAATACAATAAATAAATAAATAATAAATAAATAAATGTCTACTGCAAAGAATTTGTTCTTCAGCCCTAAGCTTGCACAGATAATAAACTAAATCAGAGCAATTAGGAGCTAAAAAATCCCTGTGTTCTGTGAAACCACAACTTGACTCTTGCCTAATTTTCTAAATCAAAAGCAACATGTACCGGTCTTTTCTTTAACATTCCACAGCCGGCGGCCCAAACCAAGCCATTCATAGGGGTTGGTTACAGCTGGTCTATAACCCCCTATGAACAGCTTGTGGTTAGGACCACAGGGAGATACTCAGCTTCTGTAGGGGATTTCTCTCCCCCCCCCCCAAGATGCAGCAGGTAACACTGTTGTTTGGTGTCACCTGCTTGATCTATTTAGGGTCTGCTTCCTTGTTGGTACTAGGTAAGTGAATTGTGGTATACGGTATGTAGAATTTTAAAGAGTTACTTGTTACTTTGTTTACTGTAGGAGGAGGCAGGTCTGGAAGACTGATAGCATTTCAGCAAAGTGCTATTTTGATCCTGTTAATGTTTACCAAGGGAAAGCCCCCAATCTGACAAAAATCTAGGCATCAAAGCATGTAGAATTTGGGTGGGTGTTTATGTTGATAGTTCTTCACATATGCCTACTCACAGATGTCCTCCTGTATGAAAAGAAATGCCAATAAGATGTTGTCTCACCTGGGGACACCAAGTCTTCATGGCTATTTTCCTAATAACTACTCACACAAGGTAAAACGTAAACGTTCCCCCCTGCACATGCATACTAGTCGTGTCCAACTCTAGGGGCAGTGCTCATCTCCATATTCAAGCCGAAGAGCCAGTATTGTGCAAGTCCGTGGCCATGTGGCCGGCATGGTTGCAAGGAAACACTGTTTTACCTTCCTGCTTTTTACAGTGGTACCTATTTATCTACAGGACTTGCATTTACATGCTTTCAAACTGCTAGGTTGGCAGGAGCTGGGGTTAACAGCTGGAGCTCACTCCACACCCAGGATTCGAACCGCTGAGCTGCCGACTTTGTAGCCAACAGTTTTCAGTGCTCTAGCCCACTGAGCCACCAAGCCCTTTAACTACTCACAAACTTCTCAGTAAATGTAGATCCCCTTACACTCCCATTTGCTTTGCTTCACAAAACCATTTTACATCTACATTTAAACAACTCCTTTGGACTTTGGATTTTGTGTGTTCTTTGTGTCTGCGCGTGGATATTTTCCTCAGTCAATTCTGCTCAGTTGGTCTCTTTGTATTTCAAGAGAAGTCAAATGAAAAGTACAATGGAGGAGTGCTGGGGTGGGGATGGGACTGATAAATGGATTTTATCTTGCCATTGCCAATCGTGAGCTGCAATTGAAGCATCTTAATTAGGGCAGGGGCAAGGCTGTCCAAGCGGAGCATGGCATCTATGGAGGTGTGTGTGGGAAGGGGTTTCTCACGTGCACTAAAATTGGCTGCCTCCCACCTGGCGTCGGTGGTGGCATTGACTTGACTGGGCAGGACCCAACAGAATCTGAGACCACAAGGGACACAGGATTTGGATGGAAGGTGGTGGAAAGGGGGTTAGAGAATGCTCAAATAAACTCCTTAGCAAAGGAGGACGGGATGGAGAGGTTAGCATGACAAAGAGTAATACTCAGGTTACAGCAAGATGCTTGCGAATGTTTCCTGCTGGGAAGCTGTTGGGACACAGCAAAAAACATAAGTAATATAAACGGTGGGTTCTGAGTGACACGCTTGGAGGTGAATTGATCGAGTGGTAAATAACAATGGAATAATGCGTTGCAGCGACTTGGGTAAGCTGCCTGGGAATGTCCTGACAAGTCGTGAGAGGTATCTAGCACCCGACATCACTTCCTTATTCTTTGGTTTTCCCAAACAGGTGTGTTTGTGTCACAGAAAGCTCTGCCAAGGGTCAAAGATAACGGCCATTGGCAGTGATTCTTACGGGTGCTACAAACCAGCACGAGCAGAGATGGGCACTTATAGCCCCCCCCCCCTTACTGGTTGGGCAGAGCCGATTCCCAGTCCAACTACATGGGGGACCAAATGTTTCTCACCCTAGTATAGTCACCACTGAAGAAGTTCCAGCAATGACAGTAAGGGGACTATAAGGTCTAAGCTCCCTTCTCCTGTTCCATGATTTCCTCCTCTATCTAGATGGGTCACAAACATGCAAATCTGATTGTTTCATATTATTCCACTTCTGAATTTTTCATATTTTAGTAAAAGATGGTTCAAAACAAACTGAAATGTAATCCTTTTCCATCCTTAAATAAGGAATGACAAACCGACCACGTTTCCTTTCTCTCGCATTCAGATGTTTGCCCATTTTAATAAATGCCAAAGAGTAAACAAACTGAAACAAAAGCCGTCTCTTTTGCTTTCTCCTCTGCCCATTAGATTTTCCCGTGTCCTTGTATCATGCCAACTCCAGGCTGTCTACTCTCCTCTGGCTCCGCCCTGCCTACTGTCTGTATGAGGAATGGTCCAGAAAAGCCTTAGATCCTAGCCAGGCTTCCCAAGGGACAGCAACCATTGAGGTGCAGGTGAAACCAGCAGGTATGAGAAAGGATTGGTCATGCTTGGAAGCAGAACCGAGCAATACTCGTATGTTGGTGAAAAGTAATGAAGCTATTAAATGCAACACACAGTTATAACAGTGTAACGAGTCATGACAAAGGTGGTTAATTCATGTCCCGTTCGTCCCTCCTTGCTGTCCTGCTTGGGACCGGTACAAAAAAAACTTACTTCATGTCCATAGCGTGACAGCAAAAAGTTGTCTCGACCATGCCCCCGGAACCGGGAACAGAGTGTGACAAGCCGTACCCGTCCCTGAGCTGGGGAATTCTCTTGTCACGGTTGGTTTCCAGTTCCTGTTCCAAGACAACAGACTGTGTGGTAAAAACTGTCACACAACAACCAGTGTCCACTTAGTGGTCAGTGGCTGAAGCGGCGTTCATTCACCATTAGTTTCCCTATGGGAAACACCATGCAGTGCAAATGTTTATTAAAGAAAGTACTGAAAATTCTGTAGCATTGCCGTGTAAATTCTGGAGGATCAGTAACTTGAAATATTGAAAAAAAATTATTTACAATATTTTTAAAAAGGGTTAAGAAAGCAAGACAAATTCAGAATTTGTCACGGAACAAGACCGTGAAGTAACAGTTGTCACGAGACAAGTAATCACGCCCATGAGTAAACGGAAACAGGGACTGGACAGGGACAAAACCACGTGACTGCGAACAATGCTGTCACGGTACAAATGTAATCACGGAACAAGGTAGGACATGAAGTAACCGCCAAAGTTACTTTTGAGGTGTAATGGTAATGTTTTCTAGTAAAGATGGGTGTTTCGTTTCAGAAGGGGACTGGTTCCGAAACGAAACACGCCAGCATAGCTGGTGCTCGGAACCCAGTCCCACCCTCTGGAACAAAATCAACCAATGTCTTACCTTCCTGTAGCTGGCTGTGGGTGAGATTCCAACCAAGAAACAGGCTCTGAATGTGTCATATTTTTCTCTCCCTGGTGGTGGCCAATCAGGAGCTGTGCAAGGACATGCATCATCCCACCTCTCCGTCTGATTACAGGGAGTAATCTGTGCTAGATCTGTGATGCTGGCCAATCAGGAGCTGTGCAGGGACAGGCATCATCCCGCCTCCCTCTCTGATTGGCTAGCAGCACGAAACAGGAAAGGACATCGCAGTGTGCTTCTTCGTTGGATTTTAACCCTGTGCGAGAAAGAGAAAGGTAAAACAATTGGATCTGCGTGTATCAGCTGTTCCGAGGACCACTTGGGCTCGCGTGGTTCCAGTAGGTTACAAAACGAAATGCCCATCCCTAATTAGACTACTTCTGACTACACCTTGCAGAAATCCTGACCAGCACAGCTAATGATTAAGGCTTCTGGGACTTTTCATTCAAGAACGTCTGGGGCCTCAAGGTTGGGAACCACTGTCTGAGAGAAGAGTGGATCGTTTTGGACACCTTTTTCTCTTCTAGGGAGCAACAGCACTTACAAAATGGAACGGAGGTTCCCTGTGCCCCGATGCAGCCTGGTGATGGAGGATCCCTTAGTCCCAGAGGAAGGCCTTGCGTATGAGATAGGACCTATTCTGAATTGCCTCAATGACAGCTGCACCAAAGCCATCCTTCCTGGCCGCGGATACAAGTGAGAAGGCTTTATCTCTTCTGCCTCCAAAGACAAACCTCTGATTTATGAGGAGACTTTTGCACTGCCATTGCCTTTTCCCTTCCTTAGAGTGGGATTAGGCATCCCAGGAGGAGTGACTATCTGATTTTAACTTCCCATCTGGATGATGTATCTAAGTCTCAGGATTTTATATATAAAAATAAAATTTATAAATATTTTATAAATTTATATATAAAACAATCTCATTGCATTACAGTGGTGCCTTGAATTACGAATGACCCTAGTTGCAAAAAATTCAAAATATGAAGGGAGATCTGTCTGGGGCACAATGCACCCTGGGAATTGAAGTCTTCTGCCAAAAATTCAAGGTACGAAAAATATTTCCTATGGGATGCCTCAAGATACAAACATTTTGTGGAAGACTTCCATTCCCAGGCTGCATTGCACCCCATTACACCCCATTTGATTTCAAATTACAAAAATCTCAAGATACAGAGCGTCACGAGGAACGGATTGACTTCGTAATTCAAGGGACCACTGTATTTATATTTGATGCAATGAGATGTTAAAACCTTGAATGTTCCTGCTCAAATTGCCAATGCTGGCCAATGCCTGCTTTGAATGTACAGTGGTACCTTGGTTTAAGTAATTAATTCATTCCTCGGGTCGTTTCGTAAGGTGAAAAATTCGTAAACTGAAATGCAGTTTCCCATAATAGGAATGCATTGAAAATGAATTCATTCGTTCCGGAGGTCAGAAAAAAAGGCAAGCCGGTTCATTCCATTTAAAATTTTCTTAAACCAAGGCATCCCCATTCTTATCAACTTTTAATGCCTTACAAAAAACAATGTAAATCGGGGTATTCCATTGAATTTTTTTCTTAAACTGAGACATCCCCATTTCCAATAATTTCTTTTCTTATAATGATTTTTTTTTGGTTAACGGTGGTTACTTCACGTCTTACCTCAAGCCGAGGTGAACTTGCCTCCATGTTGAAATCGGTTTTCAACACGGATCGAGAAGTGGATTGAAAAGATTCCTGAGCTCCAGGACGGGAATCTCTCACCCCGCTTGGAGCACAGTTCAGGGGGCGTGGTCGGGGTGAACTCGGATTGACCTCACAAGGACGTGAGGTTCCGTTCCTTTGAACTCGGATTGACCCCACAAGGACGTGAGGTTACGTTCCTTCAAACCGGTCTCCAGCGGGGCCGCGAACTGCAGCGAGAGGGACGTGAAGTATCAGCCTTAAGGCAATGTTAAACCGAGGTACCACAGTACTTCCTTCTCTGGTCACCCCTACTCCAAAAACATCCATCACCATTCTCTGCCTAGCAAGTGGTGCCCATTCCCCATCATGCTGTCCCTTTGCCCCCTTTTAGGGGTTTCTCCCCGGATGCTTTTTTAAAAATACTTCTCTAAGTTTTGGAATTCCCCTAACCCCACTGATACTTCCTCTGTTTTTCTGCATATTGTGTTGCTTTGATTACATAAGGGTTGACAGGAAATTAGTTGGCGCTACTCTTAGGCCAAAAACAGGCATGTAAACAAACCTGCAAATTTGGCTCCAGAGTCCTCCAGAGTAAGGGGGGGGTCTTCCTGTGAAAATGCTTTAAAACAGAGGAGGGGGATGGAGTGGGGTGGGGCTCATGGCTCCAAGATTCTGATGTGATTCTGGATACACCCCTCAATCTTTGAAGTTACCTACCTAGATGCCTAGGATTCGTTTTGTTGATAATTGGACAACGAGGAGGCCTACAAAATCTGAGAGAGTGACTGGCCCCGAATAAGTGGATTGACTTCTAGCACCTCTGTTACTAATGAATGTTTTGCTGCCAAAGGGGTAAATAAAATAATTTACCCCTTTGCAACCTTTCATGATCCCAAGTCTGAAAGTAATGGTTGAACTCATCCACCACACTGGTCCTCTGTAGGGTTCATGTGGGTGAACATAAGAACATAAGAACATAAGAAGAGCCATGCTGGATCAGGCCAAAGGCCCATCTAGTCCAGCTTCCTGCATCTCACAGTGGCCACACCAAATGTGTCTGGGAGCGCACGAGACTAGATATCTGTCTCCTGATACCACTCCCCTGCATCTGACCTTTGAAGTACCCCAAGTTTTAAGCGGGGAGATTACACATCTCCATCATGTTTTGTAGCCTGTGATGGACTTCTCCTCCAGGAATCTGTCCAATCCCCTTTTGAAGGCATCCAGGCCAGATGCCATCACTACATCCTGTGGCAGGGAGTTCCATAGACTAACAACATGCTGGGTGGGAAAAAATTCTTTTTGTCTAGCTTTGGGCAGAACCTTCTTGGCACGTTCCTTGGCCCATTTGCAGATGCTTCTGTCACCCTTCCTTCTTCTGCTCCATGCCTCCTAATGGGTACTGGGAGGTCATAGACCCAACATCTACCAGGAACAGGGACACAAGTCATGAGAGTCACTGTCAACTCAGACGTACGTTGCACCAATGACTTGAATCAGACTTGACCCAATGTTGTTGTTGTTTTCAATGACTCAGACTTGGCTCCTAACATGAATCTGATCATCTTCTTTTCCCATTTGGACAGTGTCCGCTATGTGCTTTACAATAAAGCCCAGAGGCTCCTTGCTGCCACAAACTGGTCCCAGCCTTTCCAAACCCGAGGTAAGATTTGAGGGGGCAGCAGCAGATATTGGATGTGCGAATCCTCACTTTGGTTTTTGAGGCCTCCTAATTGAGGACATTTTTCTCAAGACACAGAGCTCATCTATGCTTTAATTTCTATTTATTATTATTATTATTATTATTATTATTATTATTATTATTATTATTATTATTATTATTATTATTATTATTACAGTGTTGTTTTTGTTGTTTTTGTTGTTGTTTCCCTTTTAGATCTACCGCGTAGCTTCCACTCCATAGATGTTGACTTCAAAGGTGTCTCTGGAGGACTGGTGGTCATCATAGTCCTACTCAGTATTACAGTCTTCATACTCCTGGGGGCGGCTTGGTCAGCCATGAGCATTCGCAACAACCGTCATTTCTAAATTTACGTCAGCTGGGACACTTGCGATTTACACCTTAGTATTCCTGAATAGCCAGGATCCTCCCACAGTTCTAGTACTGTCAAGGTTTTACTTGTTGTGGTCCAATAAACTGGTCTTTCCTTTGGATTGGAAGGAGTGTTTGAGAGCGATTTTCAGGATCAGCCTTACCGTTTATACAAAGTTATACAAAGTGACAATTCTGGCCTCAAGGGGCAGGTTTTGGACTATATGTGGGGGACAGTGAATAGTTATTTAATTTACCCCTTTGGCAGCAAGACATGCATTAGTAACAGAGAGGTGCTGGAAGTCAGTTTCTGCCTCTTGTGCCGAAATAACCTGGCTGGTTCGGGGTATACTGTATTTCAACTTGGGTGCATGGATGGTAGCATTTGCAACACAGCCTCAGGCATTAAAATTACCAGAGATGTCCCTGGAGATTTTGGCAGGTGACACTGCCTGCCCCCCTCCCCGCTCTGTCCACTCATTCCTTCCTATGCCTTCTCTGGCGGTTACTTCATGTCCGTTTTGCCTCTTTAAGTGTTGCGCTTCGGACCGGTTCAAAAAAATCTTACTTCATGTCTGTCACGCAACAGCTGAAATTTGTCTCAACCATGCTCCCGGAGTGGGATCAGAGCGTGACAATACTGTACCTGGCGCTAGGCTGAGGTATTCTCTTGTCATAGTTTGTTCCCGGTTCCTGTTCCGAGTCAAGGGACCATGTGGTAACAACTGTCACGCAACAACCAGTGTCCATGTAGTGGTCAGCGGCTGAAGCGGCATTTGACATTAGTTTCCCTATGGGAAACACCATGCAGCGCAAATGTTTATTTATCTCTCCACCCATTTCCCCCTGATTGCATTATTTCTGTAGTTGTTCTTTTTTCCCTTTCATTGGTTTGGCTTCCATTCAGCTGTCTGGGGACGGTTGCTTCGTTCACCTAAAAAAAGGGGAAAGGCCCATTATACAACTCAAATGCTTCCAGTTGAAACAGACAGTAGTGGGGGGTCAGTGGTGATGCTGCTGAACTGGAATAGATGTGAAACCTTATTTTCCAACCATACTACAAGGAAGGATGCTTCAAACCACCCCTCCTGGCTCAGCACGGACATCTGCCATGAATTTTTGAGACTCAGACCTGTAATTTATATGCCCTATCCATGAAGGGGTTGTGCACTGCCAGAAGAAGGGAGATTTTATTCACAAAAGCTTGCAATTTGTGTGATTTTTTTTAGTGGCTCAAAAAAGGTATTGCCCCATTCCTGCATGACTGTGTTAAGTAAGCTGATTTCTCCTGGGGCCTATGTTTTCATAGCTGCTGCATTTCCCTTGGGCTGGGTGCTTGAGGTGGGGCCCTGCTAGGCACTGAGCTGCAATAACCTTTCTGCATCATTCTATTCCTGGTCCCTAGCCTGTACTGGAAGGCAGGTGCCAGGTACATATTCTAAACTCTAGCCTTCCTTGTTGAAGTCTTTCACAAGACTGGAACCCTTTTGCAAAGAAGATCTAGAAATTGTCTAGCAGTGGCGAGAAGACCTCTTAAGTTTCAAGACGCTGTTTCTGCTTCCTACGTTTTTAGTAAGTAAACACGTTTTAATGAAAGCTGCTTATCTATGTCCATATGTGCATGCATGTGGTTGCATATGCATATATGTGCACCACTCATTTGATACTCAGATGCATCCCAGCTATTTTTCCCCCAAAACAGATGTGAAATTAACAAGTGTCTTAAGTGAGCCTGACCTTTAAACTGGGCGTGCTTTAAAAAGTCTTGCTTTGCAAAGCAGTTGCACTGAACATGTAAGGGGTTTGGGGGATCCTGGAGTCTTACAGAGTGACTGTAACTATGAAGCGATACCTTCCAAGCTATATAGCAGCCTTGGCTTAAGAACATAAGAACAGCCTTTCTAGAACAGGCCACAGCCTATCCAGTCCAGCATTCTGTGTCACACAGCGGCTCACCATTTGCTTCAGGGTATTCCAGTGATGGCGAACCTTTTAGAGAACGAGTGCCCAAACTGTGATTCAAAACCCACTTCTTCTTTTTTTGCAAAGTGCCAATACAGCAATTTAACCTGAATACAGGTGGCTGTGAAGGGGCGATGTCGGGTGCCCACAGAAAGGGCTCCTAGTGTCATCTCTGGCACCCGTGCCATAGATTCGCCAACACTGGCGTATTCCCTAGCAGATGTCTTCATCTGCTTATGATTCCCTGCAAATGGTATTGAGAGATATCCTGCCTATCTCTCCAAAACGGAGGTTGTCCTTGGGCATCCATAATGATAGCCATTGATACCCTTGTTCTCCATGGACTTGTCTAATCCTCCCTTAATGCGGTCAAGGCTGACAGCTGTCCCCACTTCTCCTGGCAGGGAATTCCACAGACCAGTGATCCTATGGGTAAAAAAGTACCTTCTCTTATTTGTTTGAGATCTAGCACCCAAAAGTTTACCTTGGATTCCTCTCCAGGTTTTGGATCGCAGTCTCCATTTGTATTCACCACGTAAAAACACATCCCTGTACTCATCGTCTCTCTCACACACTGGTGCCAGTGAATCCTGTGGATAAATCCCAACTCCTCTGCATTTTTAGGGTGCGGTCATTCCTTCCCAGTGATAACTCAGTCCTCACCTGAGGTGAAAAATGTGCCTGGCTCTTGAAAGAGGGCGGATTTGTTCACTTTCAACTTTTGGAGGAAAAGGTGGAGAGTTCAAATTCCACCTCAAGAAGAGGGTTTCTGGGTTGCGAGAGTCCCTAAGCAGCCTGCCTTTCTTGTGAATTGGGAAAATGAATGGCTTACCCAAAGACTATTGAGAGAAAACCAGTGCTTGCCCATGGTAGTCCAACTCTTTTGGAAGGTGCCAACTTAGATA
Organism: Phrynocephalus guinanensis; assembly: GCA_037367245.1. Classification (NCBI taxonomy): domain Eukaryota; kingdom Metazoa; phylum Chordata; class Lepidosauria; order Squamata; family Agamidae; genus Phrynocephalus; species Phrynocephalus guinanensis. The sequence goes on along the minus strand of CM074743.1, from coordinate 12,342,905 downwards.
AAACGGAAGGGAATTTTAACTAGAGAAATGACCAAGTGGAATTTATGGATGTGCGTTCTACCTCTCCATTTTGTGACGGCTGTCGTCTTTCAACAGTTATGTCCCTTAAAGCCAGGATCTCGAATAACTACTATTATTAAATACATTGTTCTTAGAAACGCAGGTGCTATCGTGAGGATAGCAGGGAGGAGGGAGTAGATGGGAGCTGTAAACAGGAATCTCTCATGGTCTCTGTTGGCACCCAGGAGAATATGATCACTGCTTTGTAGTTAGGGTTGTGGTACACCTTTGGAAGGAGCTGCCTAGAGGCCCTAAGCACATCGGATCTCCCCTGATTTCTGAAGCTTAAGCAGTCCTTGGATGGGATTCCACCAGGGGATACCAAGTGCTGTAGGTGCCTGGAGTAGGAACTGGCAAGCTACTCCAGTATTCCTGCCAAGAAAACCTTATGGATGTGGAGTCACGAATGGTCTGTCACGACTGTACTGACACAGCGCGCACACACACACACACACACACACACACACACACACACACACACACACACACACACACACACACACACACACACACACACACACACCTTTGGCAGAGGTGTCTGTAGGAGGAAGTCTTTCATAGGGAGGCAATGATTAGGGGGAAAGGATAGACAGCAGAGCCTAACTTGATCCAGGGCTCAGTCTGTAGATCTCTTTTTCAATTAAAATACCTGCCTTATGAAGATGTTGAAACTCTATAAAGGGATAGCTGTTGTGAGTTTTTTGGGCTGTTTGGCCATGTTCTGGAAGTTTTTCTTCCTGATGTTTTACCAATCTCGGTGGCCAGCATCTTTAGAGGGCAAGGAGCTAAGGGAACTAGTTCTCTCTATGCTTTGGGGTATACAGTGAGTGAGATTGTGGTTTTTTAAAGTTGTGGGAAAGAGGAAACAGCAGTATCTGAACACACCCTGAAACAAACTGGACATGAAATACTCTTTCGGGACACAGGTACTAGAAAACAGTAGCAATCACTATGTAAGACTACAGAGGGAAGCCACTGAAACCCACAAACACAAGCACAGCTTCAACAGAAAAGAAGAAAATCTAAAAATCAACAAAGCCTGACTTCCAGTACAAAAACTACAGCCTGCAAAAGATCAAAGTTCAATTATTCCCACCTAGTCACAAGCACCAGTAATCAGTTCACACAATAGAACAGCTAATGACACCCATCAACTACAGAGAAGGATCGCCCCCCTCTGATTGTAGTGAAATTTCTTAACATCACAACAACACAATAATTAACACCTATTCTCCTGAATAGGACAAATTTTCCCTTTCCCGCGACTTTAAATACACACAATCTCACTCATTCTATACCCCAGAGCAAAGAGAGAACTCCTAGCTTCCTGAGATCCTTGCCCTCTGAAGCTGCTGGCCACAGAGTCTGGTGAGACATGAATCAATTGCAGTTATGCTTCTAATCCAAAAGTAGTTTGAATTGCAAGTTCTAAAATAAGTGACATTTCCGTGCTACTCAAAAGTAATTAAAACTGAGTTGTTTTTCTTTGCTTTAAAAGCAAGTACATTTGAATTAATGAGGGCACAACCCAAGCCAGCATTTGAGTTACATGACCCTTCCTCCTCTGTTTCCTTGTGTGTCCACAACTGCTTAACTATAAATATGAAGTAACTTGAAAACCAGTTTAACTCTACAAAAGAAGCCATTTATTTCTCTTTAAGCTATTTAACACTGGAACTTTTAGTTAGACTGCTGTTATTGGAAAAGGAATTAAGCACCAATGACTATTCATTTTTAGTAAATTATTTCCAAACTCTGGAAAGGATTGGGGTGTACCTGAAAGCCCTTCACCTCAGCTCCTTTTCCATTCCTTTAGGTAGTAAACACAAAACCTGGCATTTGGGGGGGGGTTGCATATTCGTGCAAAACAACATCTGGAGTCTGGAAGAAACAAGATGGCTTGGTGAGAATTCCATAGTCTTGCTTTTAAAAAGCAGTTTTCCTTAGTTCCCATGGGAGTGAGAAGTGATTTTTGGTACTTGTTAGACCAGTGGCTCCCAACTATGGGTCCCCAGATGTTCTTGGATTAAATGTCCCAGAAACCCTAGCCAGCAAAGCAAGCGAAGAAGGCTGCTGGGAATTTTCATTCAAGAACATCTGGAGCCCTAAGACTGGAAAGGAATTGTCAGTTTTTGGAATTTAACAATATGTTTTTAAACTTGTATTTTAACTGTGTTGTTTTGTATGCCAATAAAGGCTTGATTGATTGATTGATTGATTGATTGATTGATTGATTGATTGACTATTTGTTTATTTGTTTATTTGTTTGTTTGTTTGGTTGGTCTATATAATCAGTGGGCAAAATGCAGCCTTCCAAGTATGTTTTGGACTGCATTCTACACCATTGACTAGGCTGTCTAGGGCTTATGGGAGCCAAAGGGATAACACAGTTGTACTCCTGTTGAATGTGTGAAAAAAAGCTGTTGGAGAGTTTGTTCACGTGCCTTCAGCCAAGAAAGCTGCAGGTACTTACTTTGCGTTCTGTTTGCATATATTTTTCCTTCTACTGCAGAGTTTTTGTGGGGTCGCTGTCTGACAATGAGGCTACACCACTTTGTGGTTTGCCTACTTTTGCTCCTGGGAGCAAGCTATGTACTGCCTGACTCAGAGCCTAGCACTCCACTTCTTGTTTCTCCTGCAACTCCCGACACCACCTGGTCTTCCACCTCTCAAGAGCTGACTGAATCCACACTGTTGCCTCTTTTAAATCCTGGGTCTGATGGTATCCCTGGGAACAGCCCTTCCCCACCTCAGCAGGACCACCAGACAAAACCTTCAGCTTCTGCCCAGCAGACCCAGGGGTGGGTCAAGCCACCCCAGGAAAAAGTGGAGGCTGTTAATTTCAAGTTCCCTGCCATGGATAGGGGAGATGCTGGTGGACATCACACCTGGGAGGCTGCAGCTGAGGGCGTGGCTTTTGTGATGATGAAACCAAAAGGTAAAGACAGCTGAGTTCCCTTGGAGGGAAAACTGGAGTTTGTATTGTATCAGGCAAGACCAAAGGCCATGACTAGAAGTACAGACTAGAATTAACCAATTAATCCAAAGACTTCAAAAAACTTTTATTTACCAGCTTTAGAAAGATTTGACAGTTCAAAGCCCCATTAAACATTTGCAAATCTAAATGTAAAAAAGGTCTAGTTAAAAATTGGCTGAAACCTATTTAATCTTAATCCATTAGATTAAAAAGCGGTGCTGGCTAATTGTGAGCCCCTGCTTGATTACGAGCAAAACCTAATCTGAAAGCACCCTTGAATGAATTAAGTGATTGGATTTAGATTGGCTGGAGGCATTGGCTAGGATTAATTAGATAGTCTAAATAGAAAAGGGTTGCTTTTTGGGTCCATTAGGCAAAATTCTTGGGTCAGAGCCGGCCCTACCATTAGGCAGAGTGAGATGTTGGCCTCAGACGGCAAATGCAGAGAGAGGGTGGCTTTCCCTTTGACTTTGAAGCCAGCCATCTTCACTTGGGTGTGAGTGAAAAATACTTTCTTGTCATCCGTTTTACTGCTGAGGTAAAATTCAAATGCCAGTCCAGTTGGCCTTCATGTTGGATGGTGAACCATCTTGGATTTCACCTCACTCATCAAAATATAATCGGCCAGCCTTGACTCATCGGTTCCTTGTTTTCTCACAAGGAGCAGGAAATGGGGTTGACTTCAAAGGCTGCAGGAGATGGAAATTGGGAACCAAATAGGACTGATTGTGTGACATTCTTTCTTCCCTCATACACAGGACAATGGGGAGAACCTCATGAGGCAGGCAGCCATGCCATGGCACTGTTTCTGGGGGGATGTAGTTTACTTCTGTGCCTCTTTATTGGGGTCTATTGTGTCTACAGTAGAGGATCCAAGAAAGAACCAGTTTCTCATCATCGCCTCTGTGAAGATGGATTTGATGACCCTGGTAAGTCTGGGCCCATGACCAGTTGGGGAGGAGAAAGTGACCTCATGGACTAGTGCCTCCCGAGAAGAGACATATAACTAATTTAACAGTTATAACAAAGAGCCTTGTGGCACAGTTGTTAAATGCCTGTACTGCAGGTAAAACTGTGCTCACGACCTGGGGTTCAATCCCCGGTAGCCAGCTCATGGTTGACTCAGCCTTCCATCCTTCCGAGGTTGGTAAAATGAGTACCTAGCTTGCTGGGGGGGGGGGCAATGTGCAGGCTGCATACTGTAATTAAAACTGTAAAGCGCCCAGATACTTCTTGAAGTTGTATGGGGCGGTATACAAGCAGAACCCATTGCTTTGCTTTCTTTTCTACCAACTGCCTGACTGCAACAATGGGAAATAAAGCTTGTGCCTCTTTGCTTATTGATCAAATGTATATGCTGCTCCTCAACGCAAGGTTATTGAAGCAGTCTGTAATAATAAAAAGTGGCCACAAGCTGGATATGACTTGAGGGTACCTAATGACAACAACATCTCAAAGAATCTTGGTTGGCATGTGGTCCACAACAATGGCTACTACAACAGGGAGGGTTACTGCAGGTCAGATAATACTGTGTGTAGTGTGGCTTTTGTAGCTTGGCTCCATGCAGAACCACTTCACCTGCTGTTGTCCAGAAGTGTGGCAATGTGCTGGAGTGATTGAATTTTTAAAAAATAATTCCTAGCAATAATGAATATTTGGTTAAAATGTGGGTTTGCTTTCCTCCCAGCCCTCTTCCTGGACAACCCAAAGGATTACAACTGGTTTTTCTATGAGACAGATACTTACGTCTACCCGAAACACTCCCAAACCCAACCCAAACCTATCCAAACCCTCTCAGTCCCTGCTCTCAACCAACCACCTCCTGCTCTTGGAACTTCACTGGAGAAAATGGCGACTCCTGAAGCGACACAAGAGACCAAGCCAAATGTGATGATGACATTGGAGTCCCTGTCCCCAGACAACCTGCATGCTGGGAATAATTCCATCTGATCCCCTGTTTCTTTCCAACAGAGCCCATCAAATGTGGGTGACAGGTGATTCCCTTTCCTCATCTCTGCCCAGAATCTCCATGCTAGGGGCAGGCAGATATTAGATCAAATCAAGCAACCTGTAGATATCTAAGTGAAAGGCAGTAGAACAGCAGGCCTAGATAGAGTCTGATGACAAGAACAGATGGACTCCACCACAGCAAAAACTAGACCTATGGAAGCCCCAGGCTGAGATTAAACACCTGGATATTTGAGATAGTGTTGGAGAGAGGTAATTGAGGGATTCTTTCTGTGTCTATGAAATCAGATTTCAGAGGGATCCCATGCTTCACCGATGAATGCAAGCTTTGTGCAGTTTGTCCAGAACCAGAAAGGCAGGCGGGCTCTTCTTCCAGAAGACACCATGCAGCCAGATACCTAACTCACTCAGTTAGCTAGCTATTGTTTTAAGGTGCCATCAAGTCACAACTGTCTTGGAGTCACCTTAATAGGGTTTTCAAGGTAAGCTGAGTATTTAATGAGTGGTTTCACCAGCTCCACTCTCCGAGTGAGTTTCCATGGCCAAGTGGGGATATGAACCCTGAGTCCTGGTTTGCCATTGCATCCACTATAACACACTGAGTGATCACCCAGCTAACTGACACAATCCCAGAAGCAGTCCCAGTCACAGGCTTTCTAGAGTCTGTTTTACCCTGAGATTGGTTGATCTATCTCTTGATTTCCATGTGCATGCTGCCTTTCTCTCCCAAACAATGGAACCCAAGACTGCTCACAAGTTATTGAAACACCTACTGTATGTACAGGCCAGGTGAGCCACAGCTCATAGCTAACTGGCTGTGCATTTTGTAGCCTCCATGATTCTACAGCTATGAAGTAGTTCACTGAGAGTATATTAATCACTTACGTGCCTCCAAGTGTGTCCATCTCTGGAAGTGAGATACCAGAAACTGGGCCTTCTCTCCATCCCAGTTCTTTGGTGCTGCAGGGGATGGTTTTTAAGTACTAGGTCAAAACTCTTATGTTTTCCTAAGATTATACATACATTTTGAATTGTTTTTGCCATAACTGCTTCTAACACTACTGGCTGTGCTTTATTGTAATGCTTTGTCATCACTGTTCTGCATATGTTTATGTACTGTGGGTTTTTTTCCATAAGCATTTTTTAAAATTTTGAATACAGAACAAGATAAAATAATAGACTTCAAATTCCTTGCAAATCATCATGTTCATTTCTTTTCACTTGCTAGATAAAAAAGCAGTGCTTTCTCTACTATGTTCATACAGGTGGAAAAATAAAGGATTTAAATGTCATGTTTTAAGCTAACTGGAGATGTTTGACTTGAAAGGCCAGAATAAAAAGTGATGGCTACCGGACAGAGAAGTTGCGTTTTTGTCATGCAGAATGCTTAATTTTAAAAAGCCAGATTCTTAAGATTTGGGGAAGGATCATTTCCTACATAATGCTTAGGGCCTTTTCACATGACCCCTAAGATCTGCTGGCCACTTAAATTCGGACCAGAGATCTTGGGGGTTTGTCGCTGTTCCTGTGTTCCCACCCCCTCCACACTCCTGGCTGCTATCTGCGTGAGGGGAGGGAGAAAAAAAGGAAGAAAAGAATGCTGGCTCACCTCCTTTCTGCTTCTGCTCCCAGCAGCATTCCAGTCTCTTAAGTATCTCTTAAAGAGGCGGGAGGCAAAAAACAACAAACAGAAGCGAGGCGAGCCCAGCACTCACTATGTTACATCAGCATCAGGAATTTTTCACCCCCGGAGAGCAGTTACTTGAAAAGTGCGCTGGGACGCGCTTAGGTGGGCGTGGTCGCACTTAATTTTTTGTAAACTCTGGAGCTGGTGGGGAAACAATTTTAAGCTTCGGATCTGGGAGCCACTTGCGGCGGATTTTAGGGGTTGTGTGAAAAGGCCCTTAGATACAAAGTTGCCTCCTGTTTGGATGAGCAGCGAAACATTTCTATTTATCAAGAAAAAGAAGCCCAGTTGCCACGACTCAACTTCCAGATAAATTCACCTGGATGACTGAGAATCTTCACAGATATATTGCCTCCTCCTCCTCCTCCTCCTCCTTGTTGTTTTTACCACTAGTACACAATGCTATCTTTCTCAAATTAGCTTGCTATGTAGACAATTGTATAGGTGACAAATACTTTCCTATGTGAGATAACAGATTTCTGGATTTCATGAGAAAGTCAGAAGAGCAGCCACTTGGTTTGTTTGTTGTTTTGGTTCAGCTGGCCAAACTTATTCTAGTACACAGCAACTGTCTTCTACAATGACAATACTGTATGTCAAAACAACATCTGGTAGGGATGTGTGTAATTTTCAACATGAACACTAGAGGGCAACACATGGCCAAAGATGCCAGCCAAAATAAACTGGTTAGGTTAAGCTTGAGGTGGGCATCCTAGACAAGTATTTAGAAAGGGGTATATGAACTGAACTAGAAGAATGTGGAGGGCAGGAACTCCTTAACTCTACCTACTAATCAATTAAGTAGCTTAAAAAGGCCTTGATGACTTGTAAATAAATAAATAAATAAAATTCAAGAACTGACTACAGTACTTGCTACCTGTTACTTGCTACCTAACACAGCCGACTCCCTAACAGCTCCCACTGTAACAATATACTAAATGCTCTTCACTTGTCAGTAGTGTTAATGATGTGGCTGATCAGTATATGCCAGGGGTGGTGAACCTTTAGCACTCCAGATGTTTTGGACAACAACTCCCAGAATTCCAACCCTTTATTGCCAATGACAAAAGACTGTGGGAGTTGTGGTTCAAAACATCTGGAGTGTCAATGGTTCACCACCTCTGGTGTATGCTATTGTTACTAGTGCTGCTGACACCATAACACCATTATTCACCAGAGGAGAATAGAAGCCAGCCAAGAACAAACTCCAGAAGGCAAAATTAGGATTAAACCAATCAACTAGAATCTTTGGGCTATTTAGTCATTTAAAATGTTAAGGTGTTATGTGTATACATCTAAACATACAGCATGTGAATGAACGAAACACATGGTCTCCTAAGAAATACAGGACTTGCTGGAGTGAAAAGCATTCCTTGAATTATCTATAAAGAACCCCCCCTTCCCCAGAACATGTTCCAGGCTCAGCTGTTTGCTTGCATGTATACACACAGTCCGATCCCTCTTTCATCAGTCTGTGAGTAGGGAGAGAGCTCGGCCCGAGCTATTGTGTTGGATTACACTCGCTAGTTGAATCCATACTGGTGAAGCTCCCCTTTGCGTCATTGCCTCCTGCCTGTCCCCCAGACATTGATTAAATTCCTGGCTTTTTGCTTCTTAAGCCCAACAGACGGCATCTCTCCTTCTTTGCCTCCCTCCCCTCCCCTCCCCCCTCCCTTCAATCTGTTCTGTCTGTCTCTTCCACCTCTCCAGAGATGGATGCACTCTCTTTTCCGTACCCTGGACTGGAACCCATGCGCTTGAACCCTTGCTCCTGAGCAACAGTCCCATAGGTAGGCTAGCTTGCTGTGGTTTGATGTGTAAATGCTAGGCCAGGCTCTTCCCAAACACAGAGCTAGTTGCTAAAGAACAGGGCTGCCCAACTTTGATCAGGCCAAGGTCTACTTTTTCTGGCCCAAAGTGTCTGGGGGCTATTACACTAATACCTCTACTTACAGATTTTATCCATTCCAAGCACATGCTCGTAAGTAAAAAAAAAAATGTAAGTAGAGCAGTAGTTTCCCATAGGAATGGATTGAAATCGAGTCCCTCCAGAACGGACTGATTGATTTTCAATGCATTCCTATGGGAAGGCTGACCATGAACACACTTCCCTTGCACCTGCTAGATCATCTGGGCGGCGGCGGGACCAGGGGACCAGGCAATGGCCCTTGAACAGTCCCGTTCGGCTGAGACACTGGGCTGGCAGACCCAGACCTTTGCTGGGGAAGTGGTGGTCCTTGGAGTGGGGGAGGGAGGGGTGGAGAACTTATCCCCTCACTTTTTTATTGGTGGCCAGTGGGCTACTTTTGAACCCTCGTGGGCTACCGGTAGCCCGCAGGCTACCTGTTGTGCAGGACTGCTATAGAATAGAAGTAGGAACAGGGAAGTACAAATCCGAGTCTGAGTGCCCCATTCCACAACACTATTATCAGAAATTCCCTTACAGCTGAAGGAAGGGCTTATTTTTTCAAAAGTGTTATGTGACTTTTGCTTAATATTGTAAAATTCCAAAAGAAAGACAGAAGCATCAAAGTTAAACCTGTAGCTCTTGAGGTAGCAATGGAACTTGATGGAAAAAGACTACTGAGACACGTCTACTGCCAAAGAACAAAAGGACAGACCTCGTCTCAGGATGCTTGAAACTATATACAATGTTTATTTATAAAAAGTCCAACATATTTCATCCAATTATTTATTCCCAGGTGTTCTTCAGTGGACATTAAAAGAGTCAACAGAAATGATCATAGTGAATATCTTTCAGAACATGGTGCAGTGTAATGCTGTTGCGAGGGAAATAGGCAAAGTTGTTCAGAATGAAATTTGAAGGGAGAAACCAGTTTTTAAAAAGATCAGGTGCTTAGTGGTGGAGAAATACTTAAGCAGCCATCATGGGAGTGGCAGGGAGTGGAGCTACGCTGACAGGCAGAAAGGTGACCATTCCTTCTATACTTTGAGCATCTTCCTGTCCCGTCAAAAATCTGGCTTTGTCTCTGTTTTGATCAATTTCTTAATGTTTTGATTGAACTCTATGCCTTGAGGGTGGAGTTCAAAGCACAGACACGGGCAAACACAATTAATTCTAAACTCTGTGTGAAAGCTGGGGGGGGAGGGGGGAGGCAGCTTTGGCCATTAGAAAGCAATAAACTTCACCCCTGCTTCAAACCTGCCCGGTTTACACAATCAGTGGGTAGCCTTTTGTTCCAGCTCCTGTTTGCTTATTACCAAACAGAAACAAGGTAATTTGCAACATGCGGTGGAGCTGCCTGCCTGGAGGAGACTAAAACAGCTTTTACTTATTAGAAAGCAGCTTTTAATTGTGAAGCCACTGTCCAATCTATTGCTGCCCCGCACAGTTGATTATAAATATACTATAGTTTAGAACTGTATAATCCAATATTTGGGGGGGGGGGATTACGGAAATTAATTTTCAATTTGTGACCAAAAACAAACAAACAAACAAAAAGCGCACACACCAAAAAATAGAGCTATGGCAGAAGATGTCTTATTTTGAATTTACCTGTAGAGTAGAGTGACACAACAGGTTTTTGACCCAATGGATTAATCATGTTATCTGGAGGGAAGTCGAAGTAAGACTCTCAAAAGCCCATCAGCCTAGCCTTGCTTTGGAGCCATGGATGAATTTGCAGTTGCGGAGCAGCCCAACACCCACAGGGCTTCCTGCGGCAAAGGACCTAATGAAATCCACTGCCCAGTTTGGGGACACATAATATGAAATGGAACTGGGCTGGCGCATCAATTGTCTGTCACTACTGGCACCCCAAATAGCGGGCAGCAGGCTGGTTTAGGGAGGGAGGGTAGGTTGCATACTAAAGAAGGAAATGAGCCTGAGGGCTGAGGTGTAAGCTGCAGGGAGCTGCCAGTGCTGCCCCCCATTATCTGCCCACAGAGACCGGATAGGCCTTGAAGTGATTCAGTAGGGATGCTGCATTCTAGAAGGCTAAAAAACCTAAGGGAATAAATAGAAGATTTAAAATGAACTCTACAGTTGTTTACTGTATGTGAAAAAAATGGAGATGCAGGAAGCTAATAACAGGAATAACAGATGTAATATTTATACATATTTTTTCTATAGAGATTGCTATCATGCTCTGTTATAGTAGGATCCTGGAAAATCAGTCATATTATAGATTGGCGAGGGGAAACATGGAGATTCCCTTTCTTCTTGGCAGAGCCAAAAGGCTCAAATAATTTGCTATACAGTAGGACTCCCATATCCACTGATTCATTATCCACCGATTCAGGTATCCATGGTTGGCAGAGGAAAATAAATAAATAATTCAGCAGTCACAAAGCAAGCTGTAAAGCAAGCTGTTGTTACAAACAGCAGCTGTAAAGCAAGCTACTGTCACAAATAGCATCTGTAAAGCAAGCTACTGTCACAAACAGCAGCCATAAAGCAAGCTACTGTCTCAAAACAGCAATCATAAAGTAAGCTACTGTCAGGAAACAGCAGTTTGGGGGTGGGTGGGCAGGCATTCTCTCTTATCCACGGTTTTCATTATCCACAGGAAGGCCTGGAACCAATCCCCAGTGGATACCGGGGTCCTACTTGTAATTCTGAAGGTGAAAGAAAATTGAATGGGTGGAGAGACAAAGTGATACTTAGATAAATAGAATGTATTACATTTGATACAAGGGAGTGGAACGTAGAAAAAGAGGGGGGAAAGATATTATTGGGGTTGTTGACTGAATAGGTGGGGGTAAGAAGAAAAAGTATGAAAAATGTGACACCAAATTACAGCATTTTTCTGTATATAAGACTAGACTATATATTTGTCTAAAATTGATAGACTAAAATTGAGGGTTGTCTTATACATGGAAGTAAGGCAAGGAGAGAACTGCATGGTTGAAAAACTGTAATTTTGGGTCCACTTATACATGGGGGTGTCTTATAAATGGGAAAATATGGTATTGTTTTCAAATAGCTCCTTGGCTTTATGGAAGGTGCCAGCACATTACAATTGTTGTCCTTGCTGTCTTCTTTTTCCATAAATCAGAACTGAGGGTAATCAGGCTAACTAGCAAACAGAGAGAAAGTCAGACGGAGGGTCAACACAGTCAAAAACGTGACAATGGAGTCCGTTACCATAAGCTACATGCAGCCATTTGTACCAAGGAAACAGCCTCTTTCTTTTGGCGCCATGTATAAATATTTGCCATGTAGTCGCACTCTTATGTCTGAGGAAGAGGACTTGCCCACGGAAGCTCACATTGAAATACACCAATGAGCCTTAAAGCTGCCACGACGTATTTGTCCTCTTTATTTTTTCTTTGGTTTGGGCCTGATAGGCAGTCGTTCTGTTAGCTTTGCCCAAGGCCAAAGAGACTGTTTCCGCTTCTCCTGTTTGTTCAGGTTTCTCATGAGAAGCAAAATCAGTGTGCCAGCTTATCACAAGGTTGCCTGTACATGTAACTGTATGTACTTAGTAAACTGTCACACCCTTGTCGGTGTTGTTTACATTCCTCAAAGGAAACAAGGATAATTCGTAGATAGATAGGTGTAGACACTTGTCAAATGGACTGAAGAAAGAAAGAAGAGAATAGAACAACATTGTAATCATTCTTACTTCTCTCCCTCCAAACAAGGATGGCAAATTGGTCTTTCGGGATGGAGACTGTGGATGACACCAGAGGACGGACCGGGGTGATGTTACAGAGCACGGGTTCATCCCAAGGCATTTGGTGGCAAAATACAAGCTGGTGACCCTCTCCCATTCCATATTCAGAGGTTAACTGTGTTTGCAGATGAGTTATATTCCCACACAGTTGATAGGGAAAATGCAAATCTTGGAGGAATCTACTGCTTTACAGAGGCCAGAATCCAGTAGGTTAGGAGTTGTAGTCCAAAAAATAAGCAACTTTTGCGAATTCTTGAGAAATATCTCGCACCACACCTGCAGGAAGCACAGTGGAGATAGAAGGAAGGCTATGTCGCCATCCCGCATCTCCTGAGATTCTGGGGCTGAAGGCCATTGAAACGTTCTGCTTCATGGTAGGGCCGGTCCTGGCACAGTACCTGTTTTACACGGAGATGATCCTCAGGGTAGGCCTTGTGACTGCTAGGATCTTGGTAGCCATTGATGGGAAAGATCCCTTCCTAAAACCCTGCACAGAGGCTGCAGCTTGCGTAGATGGCAGAGTGGGTAAGATAGGCCAATTATTTGACTTGGTCCTTTGAGAATTTCAAGGGCAGAATGAGCCGTGTGAAATTAAAAACCAAGACAGAATCATCCCTCCCCTCCCCCCTTTACCCCAGCAATTTATAAAAGTATATTCAAAAAATATATGATTCTGTGTGTATGTGTATATATTTATATATATCTATATAGCCATACAGATGTACAGAGACAGCACGTAGCTGCAGCTGCTGGGATCCCTCACTCGAAGCTAGAGCTGGCAATGACATCAATCCTCTCTCATCTCTCCCTCACCTGCATTGCTGAGGCCAGCAGCAACCGTTAGCATGTTTTGTTTTGTTTTGTTTTGTTGTGTTGTGTTGTGTGTGTGTGTGTGTGTGAGTAGGGTGAGAGAGTGCAGGGTGTCTATTCTCCTTCTTCTTTCCTCTCTTCTTTTTCTTCTCCATCACTGGCGGACTCCTCTTCATCCTTCTCGCTGTATTGCGATGCTGCATCTATTTTCTCTGGAAGAGGCTGGAAGCAAACACAGTGTGGATTATTTAGTGTTACCTAAGCACGTGTGTGTTTTGTGTCTAGACTTCTCTGCTGAAATCTCTCTAAATCCTATGATCACAAAACAAGGATTCCAAAGGCCTTCTCTGGCAGAGGCCCCGGTGTCATGTTGACATCTGTGCAAGACAGAGGAAATTAATAAATGCAAGTCCGGCAACAAGAAAAGCTGCATTGGTTGAGTGTTCCCCTCCTTCTGACAGTACTTGTTAAGGGGCACAGAACTCTCTAATAAGAACAGAAGACCGATTCTACACAGAACTCTGTAGAACTAAGTTCAGATTCAACAAAAGACAAATGGAAGGCTCCTTCCTGTATGTTTCTTTGATTTTCTCTAAAAAGTCTGGTAGAGAGCATGTCCACCCAAAAATTCCTCACGCCAACTTCCCTGGCTCTTCCACAGAGCCAAGGAAGTGCTTAATTTCCCAATATCCCGAAGTGTCTGTCGTATTAAGCCGCTTCACAACACGGACAAGTTAAAGAGGCTCGCGTTTTGGTTGATTTCCAGGGATCACATGTGCTGGAAATGGACCAAAATGGAGTGATCCTACTTGCACAAAAAAATGTTGAATCACCTGTCAAGAACCAGAAAGGCAAAGTTAATACCATTCCGGGGGTGGGGTGGGGGTGGGCTGGTTTGCTCCAGCAACAATGGAAAGTTCGGTGCAGTGTTGAGTGAGTGAACAGAGAAAAAATGACAGATTTCCAATATTTGAGAAAAATGACTTGTTCCTCTACAGGATGCTGAAATAATTTGGGAATATCTATTGCTATAAAGCGAATATGTTTCTGACAGAGTGTTCCCAATTTGCAACCACAGACTGGCTGCTGTGAAAGATGTGGGTCTGTCCCCGGTCACAAAAAAAGATTGGGAGCTTTTCTCTTTCTCTGTGTTTGTAGGAATGTGTGGTCTCTGTGTGTTTGTTCTGTTCTACCTTGCTCTCTCCTTTCACCTTCCTTCTGCTTCCTAAACCTCCTGCCCCCCCCCTCAGGATGTCTCTCACCCCTTTTCCCACCTCCTCCTACATTACTTGCTTTTGTTCTCTTTGTCCTGTAAAGAGAAGTTTGGCTTTTGGATGTGATCCGTTTGCTGTTCAGTAAGACCTACACTCCCCTCCTCATTTGTGTATTAATAGGGAAGGCATGGAAATATTATGGAATGCCCTCCCAAGTAAGACCCGCCTGGCACCAACGTTGATGACTTTCCGGCGCCAGGTAAAATCATTCCTGTTCCAGAAGTTTTTAAACTGATTATTGTGGATTCTGATGGCGATTTTAGTGTAGTATTTTAATATACTGTATTTATGGTGTTTGAATGTTTTTATTGTTTTAATTGTATTGCAATGTTGATGTTTCAATTGTCTGAATTGTTTATTTTGATTGTGAGCCACCCAGAGACCTTTGGGTAGTAGGCAGCATACAAGGTAGATAAATGAATGAATGAATGAATGAATGAATGAATAAATAAATAATAAATAAATAAATAAATAAATAAATCAGCTCCACAAATCCACACCCAGAGGCCACGAAACACACACAAAAAGCACAGCACTCCTTGCACTCCATTAACCGATAGCCTTGCCCAGTGCTCCTTTGGGTTTTCTGGACCTTTCTGAGAAATATTCTTCTCCTCACCTCCTCCTCTTCCTGGCTGGGCAGAACTGTGTACCCTGAGCCGATGGAGCCTTCGAGTGGGCCCTGGTGATTGCTCAGAGCTTGTAGTTTCAGGGCATCTGGATCTGGCTCGGGGTCACGCCCTTCAGCTCTGGCATCAATGACTTCCAGTTCTTTCAGTGACAGGTAGTAGACGATGCCAGCTCCAAAGGAATCGCCCACCACATTGATGGAAGTTCTCATGCGGTCTCTGTAAGAGGGAGAGGAGTCAAAGGGGTGATCAGTGCATGGCCCACCTTCTCCAACCTACCTGCTTATTGCTTCTTTTTTGCTGTCTTGCAAACTGACTGAAATCCACAGGCGGATGGAATCTATCTTATTTTCTTTGCGTTATTATATTGTTGCTTATTATTATTAATGTTGCTGTAAACCACCCGGAGTTCCTTTGGAAGATGGGTGATAAACAAACAAACAAACACACACACACACAAACAAACAATTTAACAGACTCTGTTTCTTGGAAAATCAGTCAAAGGTCGTTCATGGAAAATGAGGAAAAATGTTTTTAAAGAAAAGCCCATTACTTTTAAAAGAGCTAACTGAATTGGGGCCTTTTTACACGACCCCTAAGATCCGCTGGCCACTTAAATTCGGACCAGAGATCTTAGGGGTTCGTCGCTCTTCCTCTGTCCCCACCCCCCTCCGCACTTCCTGGTTGCTGGCTGCGTGAGGGGAGGGAGAAAAAGAGAAAGAAAAGAATGCGGTCTTACCTCCGTTCTGTTCCCGGCAGCATTCAGATCTCTTGAAGGGGCGGGGGGGGGCAGAAAACAACAAATAGAAGCCAGGATAGCCCTGCACTCACTATCCTTACACCGGATCAAATAATTTTCACATCCAAAAAAGCAGGTACCTGAAAGCTGCGCTGGGACGCGCTAAAGTAGGCGGGGTCACACTTAATTTCCTGTTAACTCCGGAGCTGGTGGGTAAACATTTTTAATCTCCGGAGCTGGGAGCCATTTGCCCCAGAGTTTAGGGGTCGTGTATAAACACCCTTAGTAAACTGATACATTAGCACATTAAAAATACAGTGATCCCTTGTATAAAGGAATTAATTCATTTCAAATGAAATTCTCTTAAGCAAATTTTCCTTTGTACAAATTTCCCATAGGAATGCATTGAAAATGGATTAATCCCTAATCACAAGCATTTTCTGTTGTACGGATTCACCCCATAGGTGATTCTGTTAAGCAATTTCCCCCTGTCTCCGGAATGTTTTTCCTTTAAGCGGATTTTCTGTTAAACAGACCATTTGTTATACGAGGGCCCACTTGTATACATTACTCATTAGGGAGGCTTTGAGGGTTTTTGCACACCGATATATAAGAATGAAGGGGAAAAGGAACACACATTAAAATACAGATAAACGCTGGTGCTGGCTTTCAGTCTACCCCAGTCACCCATCCCACCTTTCCCAAGCCAGGACCCCCCCCCCAGCATCACTCACAGTAGCCAATCCACAGCAATGAGGAGACTGATGTCCTGGGTGGGGAGCCCCACTGCTGTCAGGATAAGAAGCATGGTGACTAACCCCGCACTGGGTATACTGGCTGCTCCTACACTAGCCAATGTGGCTGTCAGGCTGGGGGAACAGATGGAAAGAGAGAAAGTATCATAGAACCATAGAATCGTAAAGTTGGAAGTGACCTACAAGGCCACCAAGTCTAACTCCCTGACCCATGCGGGAATGCAGGAAACAGAAATATGTTGCTTATGGGTTTAATGATATTTATATCAGTATCTTAAAAAGGCCTGTGGACCACCAAAGCAATGCAAAAAGCGAAAAGCAAAGGAAAAATTGAGATTACAAAAATATAAGAGTGGAAGAGAACAGGCATAGAAACAAAACTACTCAGCTACATCTGTCTGTTTTTTGTTTGTTCATTTTTTATTTTTTAAAGTTTATTTTTTTATTTTTTAAAACAAAATCTTTCCCAAAAAAGGACAGAGGAGCAAAGTAACATACTTCAAGCAAGGTCAAAGACCAAGTGCAATAAAATATCTTGGAACAAATATTACCAGCTGCAAATTCTGGTGCCAGCATAACTCAGAAGGAAGGACTCTGCTCAAAAAGAGACTTTATAAAGGTAAACGGAGCCTATTTGACCCTCACTCTTGCCACACTCTGTGTGCCCAGCTGTTTGCCATGCCCACCCTCTTGCCTTGCCGGGCCCATCTATGATTGTTTGTTTTTATTGAGTTGGTTTATCCTTTTTTGGCTTTGTATTGCTGTATTTCATATTTATATGTTTGTTCACTGCCCAGAGTTCCCTTTGGGAAAGTCGGCGCAGTTAATAAGTTCAATAATAAATAAATAAACACACACACACTCAGCTGGCTATCTGACACCCAGTTCTGGCTGCTTCTGAAGAAACGGACCAACTCAGAAGCACAAGTTCTTACCTGACAGTGGCAATCTGTCCCCCGTCCAAGTTTATGTTGTTCATCTGAGCAATGAAGATGGCCGCCACAGCCTCATAGAGGGCGGTGCCATCCATGTTGATGGTGGCGCCAATGGGCAGCACGAAGCGTGTCACCCGCCGGTCAATTTTAAGGTTCTCTTCAAGGCAACGGAAAGTGACAGGCAGCGTCCCAGCACTAGGATGAAATGGCGGTGGCGTCAGTGGATTGACATAAGAGAAAAGAGATTTCAACAGCTGGCCAGCCATTTGCAAATTTTCCAAAGTATATAAAGCATTTTTTTCCCTCTTCTTCATGGGTCCGTATTTGGACACAAGATGAACTGTATGTCTGACAGGCTTATTGGCTCAAGTCACACCATGCCTGAGTGACATGTCTGATGCCCAGCTAGTCATCTATTTGCTGCATTTTCTTCTCTTGTGCAACCAAGAGCTCTGAGTGGTCTCCCTACCCTATTTAATCTTTCTTGAAAGACTCTGAGGTTGTTTGGACAGAGCGGTGGTGAATTACACAGGTTTATCCTGTGAATCTAAAGCAGTGGTTCTCAACCTGTGGGTCCCCAGATGCTCCTCGACTGCAACTCTCAGAGGTCTTCATCACTAGCTGAGCTGGCCAGGATTTCTGGGAGTTGCAGTCCAGGAACATCTGGGGACCCACAGGTTGAGAACCACTGATCTAAAGGCTAAGGGACCTGCCCAGTTGCACCTAACCTGGTTCTACCCTAATATTTAGGATCTACTGTATTCTGCACTATCCAATTACATCAGTTTGATTCTGCTTTAATCACCATGGTTCCGTCCTGGAGGGTACTGGGATTTGGTGAAGGACTTGAGCATTCTCTACCAGAGAGGTCTGGTATCTCCTTGTTGTAATAACAAGTTGCTTTAATAATAAATTAAATAACAAATAATTTACTATCTATCTATCTATCTATCTATCTATCTATCTATCTATCTATCTATCTATCTATCTATCTATCTATCTATCTATTAGATTTTTACCATGTCAGCATGCATGTTCATTTTAGTGAATATAATAATTGAGTTACCAGGACTGTGCTGTGTGGGACAGGGTGATAATGACTTCAGCCAATTCAGTCCCTGACACGATCCTTCCTGGAAATTGCTGTTCCCATTGAGAGTAGGCCCCATTTCCTTCTGAGGTAACATGTTATGGGGATAGGATGAGTTTTGTTGGGACTGTAATGGAAAGGTTAAACTCCTCCTGTCCCTCTGTGACCTGTCTCGGTCTTGAACACTCATTTTCTTGTCCTTCCTCCTCCCCCATAGGTAATAACACACTTCTTAAACAAAACAACTTTTAAATATTGTTAATGCCTTATATTTTGTCTAGTTTGGGCTTCCTAATTTCATCATAGATGGAAGCCTCAATCCTTTGCAGACATACCTGAGAGAAGTCCCACATAACACAATGGGTTTACTCCTGAGCAGGTATATACAGGATTATGTTGTTCCCTGGATTAACATTAAATATTCTCTCTTTCAAGAAAAATCATAGAAATTCTGAGAGGTGGGTTCTTTTTCTGAATACCTTTGTCAAGCCATAATCTGAGAAGAAGGGAATTCATATAGTATATTTTATTTTATTTTATTTTATTTTAAATTATTTTATTTTATTTTATTTTATTTTTTTCATTCATTATATTTATATCCCACCCATCCAGTGCTAAAGCACAACTATGGGTGGCTGCATTTTGTACCACAGACCTGTACCACAGATGCAAGTCTGAGGTAAAATTGATTGTTATACACATTATTTCTCCCTTCCCTTTTGGTACCATGGTTGATTTAAACCCATATAAGGAGGTAGTGGTAGTTCTTACAGAAGAGTGGTTGCACTTAAGACACTTTATTCAGGTGGTGGGATGTTTTTCTGGTACTAACAGTCCTTTCCATGTTAAAAAAAAGTTACCTTCATGTATAGAGCAGCAGTGAACACAAAATAAAAGAATAAAATAAAGCAATCAGTGGCCTGTACCTGGAGGCAGTACCAAGGGCAGTAAGCCAGGCCTGGAATATACCAGCATAGAAGACAAAGGGGTTCTGGCGGGTGATCACAAAGAAGATTAGAGGCAGCACGATGGCACCATGGATAACCAAGCCCACAATGACCGTCACCATGTACATGCCCAGCTGCCGGGCCACCATCTCCAGGTCTTTAATAGCTGCAATCTTGCCACAGATGAGGGAAGCAATACCAAATGGGGAGTACCTACAGAAAGGCAAAATGAAGCCATTGTAACTTTGACGACAGCCATGGAACAAAGGAAATAACATTCTCACTTTTCCTGTTTTAGAGTTGACTGCAAAAGATATCCCAAGGAACTCTAGAAATTACTAGAACATGCTCACTCAGGGCCTTTATACACGACCCCTAAGCTCCGCAGGAAATGGCTGCAAGGTCCTGACCTTACAAGTGTTTTCCCACCAGCTCCGGACTTTGCAGACAATTAAGTGCGACCCCGCCCACCTAAGCGCGACCCAGCTGCACTTTCTTGTACCTGCTTGAGGTGGGTGAAAATCCCCAGGTCCGGATTTAATCTCGTCAGTGTGGGGCTCTCCTGGCTTCTGCTTGTGTTTTTTTTTTTGCCTCCTGCCCCTTTAACTGGGAGGAAAAAAAGCAAGCAGAAGAGAAACGGAAGAGAAACGGAGCTCTCCTCCAGGTGAGCTGCATTCCCCCCCCCCTCTTTCTCTGATAGGTGGAAGGAAGAGCAACGAACCCCTAAGATCTTTGGTCCGAATTTAAGGGACCAGCGGATCTTAGGGGTCGTGTGAAAAGGCCCTCAGCAGTTTTGATAGGTGGTGGCTACTATATATGAAACCGGAAAGAAATTAAAGATAAAATGGAAGTCTAAGACTTTGCTGTTGGCACAAGCTAGTAGCCTGAGGGGTGGGGGATGACAAAGATGTACAAAATTATGCAGGGCATGAGTGGAGGGGGGGATAGAGGGACGCTCTTCTCCCTCTCATAAAATATCAGAACTAGGGGACATCCTCTCAAATTGAGGGTTGGGAGAACAGAGAAAAGAAAATACTTCTTTACCCAGTGTGTTGCTAGTCTGTGGATCTCCCTGCCACAGGACATGGTGATGGCATCTGGCCTGGATGCCTTCAAAAGGGGACTGGACAGATTCCTGGAGGAAAAGTCCATCACAGGTTACAAGCCATGGTGGAGATGTGTAATCTCCAGGCTTAAAAAAACAGGGTACTTCAAAGGCCAGATGCAGGGGAGTGGTTGCAGGAGACAATGTGCTCCCAGAGGCATTTGGCGGGGCCACTGGGAGATACAGGAAATTAGACTAGATGGGCCCTTGGACTGATCCAGCATGGCTTTTCTTATGTTCTTTTGTGTTCTCAGACTTCTCCAAGTGGAAGAGGAGAGGGGAGATACTTATGCAGCCTTTTCTTTGAGGGGAATTGATGCTGCTCTCATAGCCGTTGAGTGGATCCATGCATTGGTGAGACAGGGCCAGTGGATATTATTATAGACCCAGCAAAGTGCCTGCCCACTATTAGCAGCTTCTCCTGTTGAGAAGAGCCAACAGGGAAGAGCCTTGGGTGGGCGGAGTCTGAGAATCGCTCATGCTTAGTTCCTTAAGCTATTGCCCCCTGGCTGTAATGGACTACAATGCCTGCCTCTGTGGTGAACAGTCATATGGTTTTGTAGGCAGGTCTCTCTCTCTCTCTCTCTACCCAAGAAAAATCATTTTGCAATTTCTCATGGCCCTCAGACATTCATCTTGCAACCTCAGAATTGCATTTCTAATTCTAAAGTTCCTCATAGAATCATAGAATTGAAAGATACCTCAAGGGCCATCCAGTCCAACTCCACCTGCCATGCACACAAATTCCCATCAAAGTACTCCCAACAGATGGCCATCTGGCCTCTGCTTAAATACCTCCAAAGGAGGAGACTCCACCACCCTCTGTGGCAGCACATCCCACTGCTGGACAGCTCTAACCATCAGGAAATTCTTCCTAATGTTCAAATGGAATCTCTTTTCCTGTAGTTTGAAACCATTGTCTCTGAAGCCATGGAAAACAAACTTGTCCCCTTTTCAACATGACATCCTTTCAAATATTCAAATGTAGCTATCATTATCCCTCTCAACCTTCTTTTTGTAAGGCTAAACATTTCCAGCTCCCTAAGCTGCTCCTCGTAAGGCATTTCTTCCAGACCTTCAACCATCCTGATCACCCTACTCTGGACCCATTTGAGGTTGTCAACATCCTTTTTAAATTGAGGAGCACAGAACAGAACAGAACACAGAACAGAACACAGTACTCCATATGTGGGAGTACTGTGCAGAATAGAGTGATACTATCACTTCCCTTGATCTATTCTAGATACTATGCTTATGCTGAAACAACCAAGAATCGCATTGGCTTTCTTGGCTGCCGCATCATCATCCATTCTATTATGGTGAACAGGTCAGAAGCATGTACATTGAAAAATAGTCACAGAGGATATATCTCTTGGAAAAGCAACAAACAAACAGAATCAAAATAGAGACACCCATATATACACACATAAATTGTCTTATAGACAAATCTGTTCCTGATTCCTGAAGGAAAGGATCAAGTTAATTACTTCAAACATATATTATCACAGATACTAATAAATCAGTCACTTTAATGAGCAACATCCAAAAATTAAAAAATAAATAGCCGTGTTTCAAACAGATAACGTTAAAGCACTAGGGTACTCCTTCCATATTGCTACAACACTGGTCGACAAATAGAAAACCCTTCAGTCCCCTGTTTTCTGGTTCCTTCTGCTACTATCCTTGGCAATTGCCAAAAGACATATGAAGGCCATTATCTATAAGTCATCTTTTGTTTTGCATAAAAATGAATTGGTCTACCAAGTATCTTTAGCAATGAATCTCTGGGTTGCCTGTCCCTCTCACCACATGATCATAGAGACCAGCTTCATTATGATCTCATTGAGGATGTTGAAAAAATCCGCCATGGGTTTGGCTTGCTCCCCCATCTTCCCCATAGAAATGCCGAAGGCGATGAAGAAGCCATCAAACCTGTTATTGGGGAGACACGGGAAAAGGGAATCAAGGAGAGTTTTAAAAAAAACCTCCAGCCTTGCAGAACCCCTACTTGGCCCTTACATTGGGGAGAGGGGAAAGAGAAGGGAAAGAATTTGTTAGTACAGCATAACTAATTTAATCCTGCCAATGAGAAAACAGAAATGGAGGGGAAATTCAGCTTTCGGTGCATTTCCAGAGTTTTAATTGGTTGAAATAATTTTGCTGTTCGATGTAACTTGAGAATATACTCACTAATCTCCCCATCTCACCCAGGGCCATAGTGATTTTTCTGGTAAATATGCCTGCCAAATTCAAAAACTAAATTCTGTGCTTCTCTTCCACTTGGCTCCCTTCTCCCCCATCTCAGACTTTATGTCCACACTCAGCAGAATCAGAGCTTGGAAATGTTAGCATCAGTGTTAACAGGTTAGCACTGACTTAGAGATAAAGTCATAGACCTTAATCATTTTAGTTAACAATTAATATTGTGCCCATATTAGAAGAACGTACTGTATTAGAAAAATCAACTAAAATCACTAAATATGACAAAAAATGGCTAACCTAAACTATTCTTTTGGTGGAATTTTTATTACACAGAAATAAAGTGTAATAAATATTAAAAATAGCTGGGTGATCTCGCCGTACAAACAAAAACTTTAGGGTGGGTAAAGCCTTCACTGGATTGCTACAAAGGTGCATACAAAAAAAGTGAATTTTCCAGTTTTCCAGAATTCATCTTCAGAGAAAGATAGTGTTAAAATGAATGCAGACAAATACTCCAAAAACTGGGCCATGTGGAACCAGGGTGTGAGCAAGCTAAGACGGAATTTACCTATTCACAATGAGATGAAGGTGTTTAACATATCAATGTACAGTTTATTTACTCTTTGCAAATAGAAATTGGACTGGACCTCTGAACATATGTTAATTATTAAAGAGTTAATTTCTATTTGGCATGCTAATGTTGAAATATCATTAATTTTAAAAATACTTTTTTTAAAAAAAAGTTCCGTTCACTTTGTCATGAAGTAAAAAGTAATGCATTGATATCCTGTTGCATTTTGCACAGAATAAACATTGCAGATGTGGCTCCAGCTAATTCACAATGGCCCAGTTGCATGTTGGTTTCATGCTTGTTTGCACAGCCATTCACATACAATACCTAGCACGTAACCAGCACCTTATCAGTTAGCTATATCTGCTTCTGCTATGGCTTCCCTCCCATGCACTGTAAAAACTAGCAAGATACAGGTCTAACAGATTGATCCCAAGCTCTGAGGGGAATTGGATAGGAATAAGGTAGAAATGTTTTGAGGTGCTGGACAGGACATTTCAGATTGCAATAGGAATTCTTTCCTTTGGAGCACTCCCTTGAATTACGACAATACTAAAGAAAGTAGAATATAAATAGTGATTATAAACAACAAGATTAAAATATGCATCCGCTAACTACAATCAAGTAAATTCTACCACCTTAGGATTCTACCAAATTTGTTTTGCTGGGGTCAACCAAGCCAAACTGCACTGTAACTTAAGCTATTTTTTAAAATAAAAAGTTAAACTTTAAAATTCTTTCCCATGAGATAGCTGTCACAGTGTGTCAAGTTGTATGCCCATACAACCTAGGCAAATGTCCCTCGTGCTGCCAAGTTCTTCTTCTTTGATGTCTACCCTGTTTCCCCGAAAATAAGACATCCCCTGAAAAGAAGACCTACTTACAGTTTTGCCCCACACTGAAATATAAGGCATCCCCCAAAAATAAGGCCTCCCCATAATAAGATAACAATAAATGTGTACCGTATTTTTCTTCATGAAAAAATAAGACATCCCCTGAAAATAAGACCTAGCGCATCTTTGGGAGCAAAAATTAATACAAGACACTGTCTTATTTTCGGGGGAAACACAGTATCATCAAACGTTGCAGGCTCACCCAAAACATTCATTCCAGCCTTGAACTCCAGCCGTTTCTGGGTCACCGTGCTGGGGCCCACATTAACCTCTGTGATGGTCGCATTGAGCACCGTCCCATTGACGCGGACAATCTGGCTGACGTTCTCTTTACGAACCACCACAGGTGGCACAGGCACCTTCGTTGAAACAGTTTGGATCTGTGTGTGAAAGAGGCACGAGGATGGGTGGCAGTGAGGACAGTTTGCAAAAGAGCACCCACCAATATTAAGCCCTCCCTGACTTCCTTCTCTCTGGTGCAGGCAGCATCCGCTAATTTCATTACCTGCTGGAAACAGGCTTGCACCAGGTTTTCAGGGAACAGGTTTCTGACCAAATCCAGAAAAGCATCCAGGCTGGAGACATCCTCATTTCTGGTCGTGACTGGGGAAGATTTCTTCAATTTTGGGTTGCCAGGATGGATGGAGAGGACCAGTATGACACCCAATATGGCTGCCGCCACTGTGGTTGACAAATAATACACCATGGCACGCGTGCCCATGCGCCCACTGGATTTGGCATCTAGGCCAGCTAAACCTGCCCACAAAACACATCATAAAAGTTATAGGAACATGTCGTTCGAAACATAAGTGTTTGGATTTGTGGTGGGGTTTTTTGGGGTGACAGAAATCCCCTTCTAAATCTACCTCAGCCAAGTCCCTCTCTGATGTTCATATCAATAAGGCAACTTTATTTCCGAGTGTAATCCTGAGCCCATCAGTGACTACAGTCGTACAGAAAACCATCCCTTGGTGGAAAGGCAGGTGTAGATACATGGTGTTGACTCAGGGTGGAAGAGCCTCGTGGCGCAGTGGTTAAATGCCTGTAGTACAAGTAAAACTGTGCTCACGACCTGGGTTCAATCCCCGGTAGCAGGCTCAAGGTTCACTCAGCCTTCCATCCTTCCGAGGTCGGTAAAATGAGTACCCAGCTTGCTGGGGGGGCAATGTGTAGCCTGCACTCTGTAATTAAAATTGTAAACCGCCCAGAGACTACATGTAGTAGTATGGGGCGGTATATAAGCAGAACACTTTGCTTTGCTTTGCTTTTACACGACCTCTAAAATCCACTGGCAACTTAAATTCGAACCAGAGATCATGGGGGGTTGTTCTGCTTCCTGTGTTCCCACCCAACTGCACTCCATTGCTACTGTCTGCGGTGAGGGGAGGGAGAAAAAAAAAAGAGAAAAGAATGCAGGCTCACCTCCGCTCACCTCCGTCTGCCATCAGAGCAGCCCTGTAGGGATTCCAGGCTGTTAAAGGGGCAGCGGGGACAAAAAAAAATCAAACAGAAGGCGAGGAGAGCCCAGCATCCACAACTTTATAATCCGCATCGGAAATTTTTTTTACCTCCGGAGACCAGGTACTTGTAAAATGCGCTGGGGCGTGCTTAGGTGGGCATGGTTGTACTTAATTTTTTTTAAAGTCTGCAGCTGGTGGGAAAACAATTTTAAGCTCCGCATCTGGGAGCCCTTTGCCTCGGATTTTAAGGGTCGTGTAAAAGCAGCCTCAGAGATCAGAACTTTTTATTTACTACATAGCTGCACATAGGTACAAATCTGTAGGTGAATGATGTCTATGGATCACAAATTCAGGTGGTTGTTCTCTATTGGTCAGCACCATTGCCAGGGAGAACCATGGATGTAAACACAGGGCTATCAGTAGTCATTTGCCATGGGTAGGCCCCAAGCCAAGGTGAGGAACATTTGGCCCTTCAGATGTTTTGGACCGCAACTCCCAGAATTCCGAGCCCATATTTCTAGTGATAAAGGACTGTGGAAGTTGTGGTCCAAAACATCTGGAGGGCTGAAGGTTCCCCACCCCTGTCCCAACCCTTTCCAGAAGGCAGCACCTTCCTCTTGTTTCTTGTGCCTTGGAGCACCTTCCATTGCCTTTTCCCTTCTTCATTCATGCATTGTGGCCTCGGCCAATGAAGGGAGGCTGTATTGGGCCACCACTGCTGCCCTCTCACCTGAAATGAGGCTGGATATCACAAGAGGCAGGATCAACATTTTCAACATGCGCATGAGGATGTCTCCAGGAAATGAAATCAGCATGATCAGGTCACTGTCAAGGGGTGGAAGCAGCCTCAGCAAACCTCCAAACACAGATCCCAATATCACTCCTGGAATGAAGAAGGGAGGGTGGGGACATCACAAGCTCATTGTTTACTTCAAAAGACATTGATGGTGGATATCAACAATCCTTTGGCCTTAAATGCTTCCTTCTTTTCATCTCTCAGGCCTAGACTACACATGACAGTCTTGCTAAGACGTTGCCTGCAATGCCTTTAACAGCTCACCTGGTACCCCATTGAAACCCAAGCAGGGGGGGATTCGTGGAATTCCATGCTGGCAAGTGGAATGCTGCCTGGTGGAAGACAGATGGCTTGCTTTTCAGATTGCGTAATTGTGTGGAGCGTTCTAGTTGGGCACATGCAAACGTCTTCCGTATGTGAACCCTTCTATTCAATATGGCAGGCATCGTTCCTCCCAACTCCTGTATAACAGTTTCTGTTTTTTCTAACATATTTCCATCTGTTATTATTCCTCGTTGGTTCAATTGGTTCCTCATTGAGGGGCAGACAGCACTCCAACAGACAGTGCTTGTTGTCTGTCCTCGTTTCCACACCAAATCAACTAAATGTTTACTAAAATGCCTTTGAACAATGAAAAGCAGTAGACATTAAAAGTGATCTGACTCTAAGAAGGCATTCAGGGATTCAATAATTACAAAAGCCTGCTGGAAGTAATGTGTTTTTGGCTGTCTGCGGGAAAATAAACGGGAGGAAGAGCATTCCGTATTCCGGAAGTTGCCACAGCGAAAATGTCTCCCCATCAGGCATTGCCTTATTCTCATTTTGCTCACTCTCTTTTGCCCTGTGTAAAATCCATCTTCTGCTCTAGACACTGTGTGGGAGGACTGCATGCAATCTTTCAGGGGTCGGATCATGATATTAATGATTTCTTAAGCCATTTTGTCGAACAAGGATCTTTTCATGGATCGGTTTGGAAAACGGTGCCCTATTTGGAGACAAGCCAGGCTACTGGGGTTCATGCCCCTGAATCCTTACTCGGAAAATATCCAGAAATAAATATCACCGCCGGGCCTCAGGGCAAATGGCAAAGTTAGAGTGCATAGTCAACAGAGAGTGAGGGACATGGAGGGGGCAAAAACCAATAATCTCACCCTATCATAAGGACCCTAAAAAAACTACCAAAAGTCTCCCTCCGTCCATTCGTTTGTTCCTTCCTTCTTTCCTTTGTTCCCTTCTTTGTTCCTTCCCTCCTTCCTTCCTTCCATCCATCCATCCATCTGTCTATATCCGTTCATTATTTATTTATTTATTTATTTATTTTTTTTTACAGAATTTTTTTAGCCACTCCACTACCAAATGGTCTCTGGGCCATAATTATTTAAAATTAACTGCACAATGCACACAACTTTTAATGATCTTATTTTCAACAACTGCACACGGAAGGTTTGCGAGGGTGATGTGAAATGATGCTCTCCTTCCTTTGGCCGTCTTGTCGAAGCTGATTAGGAGCTGGCAGCAGGAGGCAGGGCAAGGGGGGGCAGTGTTGCAGAGGCAAGCTATGGGGATTAGACCATGTTTAATTTTCTTTCTCCTGAGCAATGACGTAAGAGAAATGATGAGAGACTAATGAAATTCTGGCCCTTTCCCCTATCAAACCGTGGCTCTGGCGGATCCTACAAGACTGAATGGCTAGCTTGTTACGGTACGAATGGGCTTATATCTACATAGCTCATTAAGAGAAGAGATGTGCTTATGGTCGTTGCTAAAAATATAAATATCATGCATAAATAGAATGCCTGGTTTGCGTATGAAATTGAGAATGAGAGAAAGAGAGAGAGAGAGAGAGAGAGAGAGAGAGAGAGAGAGAGAGAGAAGGAAATGAGAGAGTAACTGCACAATTAATGTAATTCTGTACTTTTAAAAACAACAACCCAGTTTCTGTCAAAATAAATGGGTTCAACAGGACTTCAGCTATATTGAAAAAGTATGTGTTTAACACAAAGGACAATCTTAGAGGGAAACTACCAGGTGGTAGCCTGTGTTCTGTAGTTTGATATCAACCAAGTACTGTATTTACAGATCACTTTGGAGCATACAGCGTGGTGGCTCAGGAGACTAAGGCTTCCGAAAACTGTCGGCTGCAAACTCGGCAGCTCAGCAGTTCAAATCTGGGTGCCACACAGCAGAGTGAGCTCCTGCTGATAACCCCAGCTCCTGCCAACCTAGCAGTTCGAAAGCATGTCAATGCCAGTAGATAAATAGGTACCACTGTAAAAAAGCGGGAAGGTAAAACAGTGTTTCCTTGCAGCCATGCCGGCCACGTGGCCATGGACTTGCACAACACTGGCTCTTTCGGCTTGAATACGGAGATGAGCACCGCCCCTAGAGTCGGACACTTCTGACATGCATGTGCGGGGGGGGAGGGGGACTTTACCTTTACCTTTGGGGCATACAAGCAATTCACAGCTGGTTTCACAATTTCCCCCCTCTCATTTCCTATGCTTCTTCACACTGCAAAGAAAAGGTAAGCCAGTCTTGCTTCAGTTGCCCCAGCTGTTGTGTCACCCTCAGGGATGGTCATGATTTATGAGGTGACACCATGACTGTGAGTAGCTGTCTGGATCCTTATCTCGATCTCTGTCTATCGGCAGATAATGTGTAATACAAAATGTGCAAATCATGTATGCTTCAAAGCCATGCTTCTTTTGCTCCAAATCCCATTGGCCTCCTTCTCTGCTTTTACACGACCCCTAAAATCAGCTGGCAACTTAAATGCAGATCCCCCAAAGTGGTTTGTGTTCTGCTTCCTGTGTTCCCACCTCCCGCACTCTGATTCTATTGCTTCTGTCTGCGGTGAGGGGAGAGAGAAAAAAATGCAGGCTCACCTCTGCCTGCCTTCGGCAGCAGCTAATTTTTCCAGCCCATTAGGATTCCTGTCTGTTAAAAGGGGGGGGGGACCCAACAAAAACAAACAAAAAGCGGAGGAGCGCCAGGCAGGCAATGCTTTAAAACAGCAACAAGGAACAGCAACAAGGATTTTACCTCCTCCAGACCAGGTACTTGTAAAATGCGCTGGGGCACCCTTAAGTGGGCGTGGTCGTACTTTATTTTTTTAGAAGTCCGCTGCTAGTGGGAAAACAATTTTATGCTCTGCATCTGCGAGCATTTTGCAGCGGATTTTAGGGGTCGTGTAAAAGCAGCCTGTTCTTCTTTAGGTCTTTAATGGCACCATTACTCCAAGAGGTCACCAGAGGTCAGATGCTACGAATCCAGGGATGTCCCAGCCCAGTGAAACTCTGTGAAGCATCAAAATAGGGCTGGCTGCCCAGAAATAGGAGATTAGATAAGGGGCCATAGGGAGTCATTGCTGTCTCATAGACAAAAGGTTTATCTGTCCATTCTGTTCTGTGATAATGACCAATGGAACACAATAGATTTCAACCCTGAGACCCCATGCTTAATCCTGACCTACATGGTATCCAATTTTATATTTAATTCGTAATATATGTGCTTCTCTTCTTTCTCACTTCAGAGTTAGTATTGCCCCCATTTATTTATTTAAAATATTTTACCCCACTTTCCCCCTTCTAAGACATTCCGGGAAAGTTCAGAGGATATTCTAGGGTCTAAAAGGTTTAATTGAATGGTTCACAATCATTGATCCCCAGATGTTTGGTGGAATTCATCGCTGAGCCATGCCAAGCCAGCATGGTTAATGACTGGCAATTCTGAGAAATGTAGAGTCACAAAACTCAGAAACACTGTCTTAGATCTTAATATCCCCATCAATGAGATGGGAATGGGATGAAAGAAGTACAGAAACATATGCTTCATAACAAATAATAGTTTTCTCTGTTTCCACTGTGGAAGTGTGGATGCCATGGCTTATGTCAGTGGTTTGCAACCTGTGGGGCTTCAGATGCTCCTGGACTGCAATTCCCAGAAGCCCCCACCACTCGCTGTGCTGGAAGGGATTTCTGGGAGTTGTAGTCCAGGAACATCTGGGGGCCCACAGGTTGGGAACCACTGGCTTATGTAGACAAAACTGGACCGTCTAGCAAAGGAAGGTGGCCACTGGACATAAGGGAAACTCAAAGGATAGCAAAAAAATAGGACGAAAAACCTGGGCAGAAAAACACTCAAGACGGCAATATGATGACTTACTGTACTCTCAGACTACAGAATGGTGACTGGGGGCAGGTATAGAAAACTAGAAGTGAGAAAAGGAAAAAATTGAATCAAGCAAAGTAGTTGGGATCTTGAACAGCACTAATTCATACTGCAACAGCACCAATCTATACTGCAACAGGAATTTGGTTAAGAGGTTAGTCTGAGTGATCTCTCAAGGATACCTCCCACCCCTACGTCCCAGGTCTCTGTAGTTGATTGTAAAAAAATGGCTACAATGAATCAAAGTGGTAGGTTGTTGTGTAGCCCTGCTATTTCTAGATCATTGGTTCTCAACCTGTGGGTCCCCAGATGTTCCTGGACTGCAACTCCTAGAAGCCTCCACCACTGCTCTAGATCTATGAATGGAAGGCCTCTACCCAGCCTCACCAAAGGCATTTATGACATCTGGGGGTAAGAGCAAGAAAACAGACCACAAACAGAGTATGTTGGAAATGAATATGAAAAGAAGACAGAGATAATAACCAAGAACAAAGCAAAGCATGCTAGAAGCAATTTTGAAGGCGAGGAAAAGCATGAGCGATGACAAATAGACTTCTTCCTCACTTGAGAAAGCACTTCTCCCATATAGGCATGAAAAAAATATAATCTATTTTGGCCCTCAGAGTGGGAATGGGAAAAATACCACAGTTTCCTGTGATACAAGATTGCTTATAACAATGACAGGCAAATATCCTGCTACCAACCCATTGCTGATGGATTTTTAAGAAGAAAGAAGGTTGCTTTAGACCAGGCATGTCCAAATGTGGGCCCTCCAGATGTTTTGGACCACAACTCCCACAGTCCTTTGCCATTGGAATACAGGCTTGGAATTCTGGGAGTTGTGGTCCAAAACATCAGGAGGGCTGAAGTTTGGACATGCCTGCTTTAGACAATGGGAACAGGAGTGAAAGTAGGGAGGCAGAAGAGGACAAATGAAGACAGAAAGGTGTGTTTGCCCAAGCCCAGTGAGCTCAAATCTTACCAATTATTGTGAGAGCAAGGAGTGCATTCCGCATAAGCCAACCACAGTATTTCTCCAGGCAAGGTTTCGGCAAGTCTTCCAAGGTGATGTGGGGGCCATCTGCCATGGGGACCTCCACATGGTTAGTCATCTCCAGGGCCACACCCAATGCCCCTTGTTTTATCTCAAAGAGAGAGGGAGAGAAAGGGAGGAAGAGTTTATTAAGGTGGAAACAAAGGGATTTTTCCCCATTCCAGAACAGAGAGATGATAATGTATTGAACAGTTTGGAAAGTATACCCCCAAACTATGTCTCCCTGATTTAGCTGTCTTTGCTCCTTAAAATACCTATTGTGATGTGGAAAATCAATAAAAATTGGAAATAACTTTGAGAGAATTACCAGTTAACTCAGTAACATGCCTTAACTGATGTTTACCACCCCCTAAAACTATTTTTTTAAATTCAACTATTTGTACAAGTTGCAGCCATGAAACAGCATGCATGAAAATACATTTCCTCCTGAGAAGGAATCCTTCTTCTAAAACAATGCCTCTTCTCTGGAATTAGGAGGGCTCTTCTAACACGAGCCAACCAACACATAGACTGCCATACAAAACTGTAGCAGTTATATATAAATCTAACTGACAGATGAACCACTAAATCCACAAATGCTCCTGTGATTAGCTAAAAATGGATTTAATTAGGTAAAACTGATAGCAACAAAATTCTGAGCTTTGATACTGTGTATTTCAAGCATTTTATAAATAAGACCTACATTGTCTCAGATAATGAATGGAGCTGGTTTCTGGCCACCTGTAACCCCATAAGAACATAAGAACATAAGAAGAGCCATGCTGGATCAGGCCAAAGGCCCATCTAGTCCAGCGTCCTGTATCTCACAGTGGCCCCACCAAATGTGTCCAGGAGTGCACGAGACTAGATATCTGTCTCTTCATACCACTCCCCTGCATCTGGTTCTTGAAGTACCCCAGTTTTAAGCCTGGAGGTTACACATCTCCATCATGGTTTGTAACCTTTTGAAGGCATCCAGGCCAGATGCCATCACCACATCTTGTGGCAGACTAACAACATGCTGGATAAAAAAAAATTCTTTTGTCTGTTCTCACTCTCCCAGCCCTCAATTTGAGTTCTGATACAGTATTTTGTGAGAGGGAGAAGAGTGTCCCTGTATCCACTTTACTCATGCCCTGCATTATTTTGTACAGACTTCTATCTGGTCCACTTTTGTTGCACCCTTTGCCAGAAAAGGACTATGGAGGTTTTATAGGAGGTAGGGCTGCATAGCAAGACTGGAGCAGATGAATGCTGGGGTTCATTGATCATAGGTGTTTTGCATCATATTCTTAGGAGGGCCTGGAGAGCAAGAAAGATCAGCACCCAGGACAGCTCCCACCAGACACTTTGCTCTGACATAGCTGGAACTACACAAAGTCCTTACACAACTGGCACAGGTCTACTGCCTCCTGGATCCACCCTGCTTGGTTGCAGGTTGGAAGCCATATTAAAGGGGCAGTTCCCTGGTCTATAGCATGTCACCAGGAACTCCTGCTGGGCACACATTGGAAACATGCTAACCCCCTAGATAAGCACTTCCGAATGCAGGTGGCTTCTGAGTCAGTTACTCGGGCAACTGCTGAATGCCCGAGACTTGATAGGGAAAAGTTACCAAATGGTTTCCAGAGATCATGATGTCTGCAAGATTCCCAGGGGGTTGCAGGCCAAAAGTAAGCTCTCATTGAATACAGGCACTGCAAGGCCACACAATTCATCCAATATTCTCTCCCCTGCATTTATTTCCTGACACCAGAATAAACCCTGCTTCAGACCTGTATGAAAACCTCCCAAACAAAACAATTCCCAAACATATTTATTACAGGCAGGCAGGCAGGCAGGCAGGCGGGTGGGCAGGTAGGCAGGAAGGCAGGTTGGCAGGCAGGCAGGCAGGCAGGCAGGCAGGCAGCCAGGAAGGAAGGAAGGAAGGAAGGAAGGAAGGAAGGAAGGAAGGAAGGAAGGAAAGTGTCAACAAAGGAACAAAGGAAGACACTTTCAACCTCTGAAGCTACTGTCCATCCCATGACTGAACAGCACAGGAAACTGTGTGGCCTGTCTCCCTGACCCAGAGAACCAGGGAGTGTAATGCACAGATAGCAGTGGAGAACAGGTGTGCTTGTGTGGTTTCCTACTTGTGCTGCACAAATTCAACAGGATTCTGGTTCATGGACTTGTTCACTTGTGTGATCCTAACAGGGATGTCACTAGGGAGGACAAACTTGGTCCATCTGTCTTCTGCTCTCCACACCTTTCTGAAATACACCTCCCTTAACACACCAATTACATTTCCAACGTGCATAGAATGGTCAGTAACGGGTGAGGAGAAGACCCGTCCTTGACAAGATACTGATTTTGAACATGGAGCTGTTACAACCAGAGGTTTGGAGGTAAAGTACATTTGCTCCTGTTTCTCCAGGACATAAAGCAAAAACTAACAGGGAATTGGGATAGCCACTCTTTCCCAAGTTAGTCTCTGGCTGACCTCTCCTGAGGAACATGTTAATCAGCTCAAGGATAATCAAATGAGAGCACTGGATTTTGGTAACTCAGCATCTGACCGGCTCACAGACAAATTTGTCCTATTAAGCCAGTGGGTGTTATTTGCCCATTATGACAGATTTAAACTGATTTAGTAGGGTTTTTCCCCAGTTGTTCTTAATGATATGTTAACAGGAGTCATACTTTTTGATCAAGACACATTCACAACTATGGTCTGAGTCACCTGGGGCAAACATGGATTCCGCTCACCGCACCTCACCCAGTGTGTGGTGTGTGTGGAAGAGTACAAAGTACAAATACTATTTTGCCATTTTGGTGCTCCCCACAAGCTTGACACGGGAGCACATGCCCAGCAGTGAGTTGCAGCCTTGATTTGCAGTTTTACCTTTCACTTTCTCTCTGTAAAACTTCTTAACAGGATTCAGGATCTGTTCTGGAACACTAAAAAAAGGAAAGAAAGAAAAGAAAAGAAAAAAAAAAGAAGGAAAGAAAGAAAAAGAAAAAGAAAAAAGTTGCCCTGCATACATTTGATGTGCCTAGCATGGAACCTAAGGTATCATCAACAGAGTGTGTGTGTGTGTGTGGGGGGGGGTCTATAGGCATCTTTAAGACTGACATGATCTTTTTAAAAAATTGTAACATGGCCTTTCATGGTTCATCATAGGCCTCATGCACAGGATTGGGAGCCGAATGAAATGGGATACACTAAATAATTTACAATATTGTTATTAACCTTATTTTCTGCATCCCATTTCACTCTGATCCCAATCCTGCATCCACAGTGCAACCATTATGCATATAAAGGGGGTCTTGAATGTTAGTCTCCAAGCTTCTGAATAAGTTAGTCTGTGGAACTCCTTGCCACAGGATGTGGTGATGGCTTCTGGCCTGGATGCCTTCAAAAGGGAATTGGACAGATTCCTGGAGGAAAAAGCCCATCACAGGTTACAAACCATGATGGAAATGTGTAATCTCCAGGCTTAAAACCAGGGTACATCCAAGAGCAGATGCAGGGGAGTGGTATCAGGAGAAAGGTATCTGGTCTCATGTGCTCCCGGACACATTTGGTGGGGCCACTGTGAGATACAGGAAGCTGGACTAGATGGGCTTTGGCCTGATCCAGCATGGCTCTTCTTATGTTCTTATGTAAGTGGGGTTTGAGAAAACTCATGATAAAGCAAATGTTTGACTTCAAGCTGCCGTAATCTTCTTTCATTACTGAAACAGACCTGCATGGGTGCATCATTTGTAAAACTAAAGCCACAACAAAGAAGGGCCACAACCCAGTAGAACTTGAATGCTAGCTCCATGCTTTGGGTGCAAGACAACCTGAGAGTACGGGTAGCATTGAACCTTTAGCATGGAGGAACTAGGTACTACGCTATGGAGACAGAACATTCTCCTTCTTGTGTCCTCCATACAAGATAAAAGCAACAATGCATTGGAGAGGGAGCCATTTTCTGGCCTTGAATATTTCACAGATTGAAACAGAGGTGTCATCTGCTCACTTTTTATAGGCCTTGACCCATGATAGCTTAGTCCACGACAGTTATCTGGTATCAAAAGCTTTACCCCAGCTTTCTCTAACCTGTGGTGGTGGGGCCTCAGACAGGTTTAATTTTAACTGCTCATGGCTATTGGCTAGAAGATGAGGGGAGTTTTGTGCAACATTATCTGGAAATGCCCATCTAGGAGGCATTGTTGTACTCTATTACAGTACAGTGGACCCTTGTATAACAAATGGTTTGTATAACAGAATATCTGTACAACTTAAGAAATTCCAGAGATAGGAGAAATTTGCTTAACAGAATAGTCTATGGGGCAAATCCATACAACATAAAAATGGTCACAATTAGGGATTACTCTATTTTCCATGCATTCCTATGGAAATTTGTATAAAGGAAAATTTGCTTAACATAATTTCATTTGGAACGAATTAATTCCTTTATACAAGGTACCACTGTATATGCTTTTGGTCAATACATGAGAAAAAAACTCGACTCATCAGGGAAATTTTCTTTGTTGCTGTTGCAGGCAAAAATTAAAGAAAAACAAAACAAAACAAAAGACACAAAACATGTGGCACCTTAAAGACTAACTTTCATATTTTAATGTAACGTTTCGTGGACACGTCCACTTCTTCAGACATATCGCGGCAGAATGAGGTGTGTAATATTATATTAGACACATGTTTTGTGTCTTTTGTTTTGTTTTGTTTTGTTTTTCATT
Organism: Phrynocephalus guinanensis; assembly: GCA_037367245.1. NCBI lineage: Eukaryota > Metazoa > Chordata > Lepidosauria > Squamata > Agamidae > Phrynocephalus > Phrynocephalus guinanensis. Next base: position 12,306,437 of record CM074743.1, on the reverse strand, counting down.
AATTTTTGCCTGCAATTCTTGAAAGGACTAACACGGCTACCCTCTCTGAAACTTCTACTATGCAAAGCACTGCATCTTGTTGTTGTTATGTCTTACCAAGTCAGGACTGAATTTTTGTGACTCCAATAGGGCCTTCAAGATAAGTGAGATATTTAAGGAGTGATTTTATCAGTTCCACCACCCCATGGGTTTCCCTGGCGACTGCAGACTCAAACCTGGGCCTCCTGAGTCCAATTCTGCCACTCCATCTACTACTACACCACAACCCAAATTCACTTTGTTGTTGCTATGTGCCATCAAGTCAACTCAGACTTAGGTACCTGGAAACAATAATAATCTGGTAATATGTGGCCACTTCGAAATATATCTTACCATCTTTATCAGAGCTTGGAAATGTTGTTTAACACTATAACCGCGGGCTGGGGGACTGTATGAATCATAGTCCCCCAATTACTGCATGTAAACTCTGGTCTATATTATGTACGTGTGACACGCTGCTTTTGTGTGTCACCTGACACACTTAACGATTATATGCAGGTACCTATAAGCATCTACAGGTATTACCTTCCTTCACACAGAAATGTAATTACTGAAGATTTCAAACAGAAAGATGTATACTGGAACATGATAGCCACAATTCATATGAAAAGGAGTTTAGTAAGGTATCTTCCAAATACAGTGGTACAAAGGAATTAATTCATTCCAAATGAAATTATGTTAAGCAAATTTTCCTTTATACAAATTTCCCGTAGGAATGCATTGAAAACAGATTAATCCCATTTTTATATTGTACAGATTTGCCCCATAGGCGATTCTGCTAAGCAAATTTCCCCTATCTCCGGAATTTTTATGTGGTACAAATTTTATGTTATACAAACCGTTTGTTATGCAAGGGTTCACTGTACATATATATTATTATATATGTCTTATATAGAGGGTAGCATAAGGCAGTGAAAGTCATCCTTCCAGCAAGGTCAGGCAAAGCAAACATGACAAATGAACCCTGCAAATAATGGTGAATAGTAATATAATCTACTCACAGTATTTTGCCTCAGAGTAGAAAATTCACAAGCACTTGTCCTTATTCTTGGCAGGAAAATATAATAATTATAATTTAAAGAATTATCCATTTGTAACCATTTTGTGGTATTGAGTAGTAGCTGCCTGAAATTATCTCATTTTGCCTAATGGTAGGACTGGTCTATTTGTTAACTTTATGCAAAGGGTTCACCTTGTGACCTTCTGGAGTAAAACTCTTCTCATTGGTTTTAGGAATCTTATGTAAAAAGAGACATTTCACTCTTTATCTTTATATATATATATATATATATATATATATATATATATATATATATATATATATATATATATATATGGGAATACTGGCAACAGGAAATATAGCTATGCTGAAACAGGATAGAACTGCTAGCACATTTATTTATTTATTTATTTATTTATTTATTTATTTATTTGACTTTTATACCACCCATCTAGACCTAGGGCTACATTTCTTCTCTCACATTTCTTCTCTCCTGAGAAATCTGCCTTTCTCTAAAGACATTTCACTATTTATTCCACAATACCAAACCAAATGAATTAAATTTCTCTCAATTTGCAAATAGTTCCAAGACAATTCCATGTATTTTTTTCTTTCCGTGTTCCTATGGAAGTGTACAAATGCTAGTTTCCGACATTTTCTGAGTTAAGAGTGAGGGTCAGATATGAAACCAACATAGGTTTTTTGAGGGTTGTTATAAATTTGTGTCTACAGCCAAGCACAAATGCATAAAATGTGCATACACACGTTCAGAAGACATAAACTTATGCAAATTTATACAAAATGTGCGTGCACAGTACACACACAGAGTATACACAATGTGGTTTAGAGCAGGGGTCCTCAACCTAAGGCCCCGGGGCCGGATGCGCCCCCCCCAAGGTCCTGAATCCGGCCCCTGGGACCACTTGCAACCCCCCCCCACCTACCCCCTGTTTTGTGAGCAAGCCAGCCTCCGCAGCTGCTTTTGGACTGGGATCCGGCCCCCAGTGGTGTCTGGGTGGTGGTGGATCGGCCCGCTGGTTGAAAACTTTGAGGACCCCTGGTTTAGAGGATCGAATAATGGATTAGGACTGGAGTAAAATCTTCACTCGGCCACAGAGGCTCACTAACAGTGTAGAACTGGTAAAAGCCCCTGTTAAATATCTCACTTACCTTAAAAACCTCGTGAGGGTCACGATTTTGCCCATAAAATACAAAATTACATACATCCAAAAAGGGGACAAACTCATTGATGCTTGAGCGTTTCCCCAATCCTAATACTTGAACGTTTCCCCGATCCTAAATACTGTAACAAATTGAGCCATCAGCATGTCTATGTATGTTCATGTCCTAATCCAGCTTTAGTTACACAGAACAAGAAATAGTCTGGGCTGGGATAGATAATCAGTACAAATAATGCCAATGTTTTAAAAAATGAATCCACCTTCAACAGGACTTTAGAAAAAAGCCCTGAAATGTGAATGTAGATGATTGAGATTGATCCTGCCACAGAGGGAATCAAAGAGCTGATTCTTTCGGTGTGACTAACACTTATTTTTTTAAAAAAAAAACACCCCAATCTTCTCATTTTTTCCCCTTCCCCAACCAGCACTTAATCCATACTAACTGGCAGGAATTGGAGACTCTTGATGGCTGTGAACAAATATAGAATAAATATAGGAAAGTGACCCCTCTCTCTACCTCTTCTTTGCCTTCAATTCCCAATTAAGTCACACATTCTTTCCTGACAATTGTACAGCTAAGCCTTTTGTTTAAAAGTAGTTTTTCTAAAAATGCAATCAGATTTTGATCAAAACAGGGGAAATTCAGATACTTTCCCATCCATCAAAACAGTTTAGGGGAGAAGTCCTTTCCAGAGGTGAAACCCTGTCCATTCCCCCGTCTCCTTTCTGGCAAAGCTGGCTTTGGAAACGAAAGTATGAAATTATATCTTGCATTTGGGTATCTTGGGTTAGTGCATGTTTTTCTGTGTTATAGGAACCATGATCAAGCTATTTGACAAAACAGTCTCATGGAATGCCTAACCTTGTGTAAACTGCTGTCACGTTATGTTTGCCCAATTTTTTAAAAAAAGACATTGTTGCATCTCATTTATGTCTACCAATATTGGAGACCACAGTAGCTTATAAACACTACTATCTCTCAATGCGGGGGAGAGCCACGGTCCCCCACTCTGATTGAGAATATACAGAGAAGCCTTGTATTTAATTCCTCTCTAGCTACCAGTCCTAAATGACAATTAGTACCCCTGAAAGAGGAAGGAAGGGAGGGACGGAGGGAATGGGAGAAGGGGGAAGAGATGCTCTTCCGTTCCATGGAGCTGAAATTTCCCTCAGTTCCTCTATTTCTGAGCTGGACGGATTGCCAACGAGAAGAAAACCAGAAGCCTTTCCTCAACCATTCGCCGATAACTGCAGACGTCAACGTGAAGAAATTAAGCAGGGGAAAAATTTCTCTCAGCGTGTGAAAGAAAATACTCAAATTCAGGGTTTAAATGCAGGTGCCGGGATATTTTTACGAAAGTGGGAACTCCAATGCTTGGGGGGGGGAGGTCATTGCTCTTTAGAAGATAGTTAATGGAAGCAGACACACACAAGCTGGACAGACACACACCAAGTATATAAAAAGGTCAATGGCATGACAGCTACATACCCCAATTTTCTGCCCCAGCTTCCCACCAAGACTGGATCCCAACCTTTCCCAGGCCAATTTTCAGTTCTCGATGGCACATTTTTAATCCCATCAGGGACGCAGCACCCTCTAGAGGGGAGCCTTCCCTGTGATCCCCCACGCACCACCCTCTCAACTCCCCAATCTCTGAAACAGGTCAGCCCCCCACAATCCCCGGCAAAAATGTGCGACTACCCATCACGGCCCTCCACACCTGATTCTCACCACCCTCCCTGTTCTCTGCCCCATGGTTCTCCATCCCATCCATCGCTCCTTACCCCAAGTAGGGAGGGGGGGACAGTGCGTCTCGGCGGGAGGCAAAAGGGGATCTGAAGATGCCGGGTGGTCACGGGGGAGACTCCTCGTAGCTTAGCATCCCCGTCACTTGACGACCTTGACGACATCAAATAATAAGTGCAGTTGTTGTTGGGGGTGGGGGTTCACATGCAGGAGGCAAGGAAGATTACAGACCAGAAAAAAGGAGCAGAGGGACCGCACTAGGCGGATGAAAACGGAGCTAATGCCTTCCAACTGGTGGCCAAGCAGACGGACGGCTGTTTAATCAGCAGTCTTTTTTTTTTTTAAAGGGGGCACAGGATGAGAGAACCAAATGAGAGGAATATAAAGTTCAGGGAGTCATCAGAAAGTGACGGTTTGGACAGTGTGACCACAATGATGCTCAAGGATTTTCTTTATGACATGCCGAAAGAGAAGCCTGGCCTGTCTGTAGGTTTCTTGGGGCAAATCTTCTCTCGAAGGCCATCTGTTCAGAGAGAGACTGTACCCTCCAGATCACTGACCTTTGGTGCCTCGCTCACCTCTAAATGCTACGTGTGCAAAAAGAATGAAAAGCTAAAAGCTAATGCAGGAGGGGCAGCTGTTTCCCACTAATAATCAGTGGCTGGTGATAAGAACATGGTACTTCCACACACAAGAAAAGAAGTCAAGATAGGCGGTTACTTCACGTCCTTCTTTGTTCCGCAACTAGTTTTGTACCGTGACAGCGCTGGTCGCGATCACGTGGTTTTGTCCCTGTTTCAGTGTTCCCATGGTCGGGATAACTTGCCTCGTGACAAGTGTTATCTCACAGTCTTGTACTGTGACAAACTTTGAATTTGCCTAGCTTCCTTTTTTCCTTTTTTTTTGGGGGGGGGGGGGTTAAAATTCTTTTTTGATGTTTCGCTTCTGAAAAGTAAAAAACAAAAAAAAAACAAAAACACCAACAACCCAGTTTTCTGAATGGAACAATTTTTTTGTTGTGTGACAGTCGTTACGATACGGTGTCTTGTCTCGGAACAGAAAGCGGGAACAAAGAGTGACAAGGGAAAACCCTACCCCAGCACAAAGTACAGTATTGTTGCGCTTAGCACCTGTTCCGGGGGCATGGTTGAGACAAATTTCAGTAGTTGCGCGACGAACGTGAAGTAATATTTTTTGTACCGCTCCTAAGCGCAACACTAACAGAGACAAAACGGACGTGAAGTAACCGCCATAGTAAACTTAACTGGAATAAAAGCAGTAAACTTCACCGAGTCCTAAGCTCAATGGGGAAAGTAGTTCATTTCCTACTGAAAGAAAACATGAAGTCTTAATCTGATAATTATGTTTTAAATACATGTGATCTGGGAAGCAAATGCACCTTCTTGGCATTGTTATCCCACACTTTCTTCCTAGAAAATCAGAAAGCTTTGTGTGTTTTCCCCCCAAACTACATTATTTTCATCCTATGAAGGATGCAGACGAAAAGAGGGACCAGACCCGCAAACTTTATGGCTGAGCAAAGATGTGAATTTCATCTACACTGCCACCTGATGCTTCAGGATTATCCAATATGGGTATATGTCACAAATAAATGTGACCCACATCAGGATCTGTCTGTGGTATAGAGCTGTATATTCATGATATGGCCCAAGTCATTTAAAATGAGCTGTATTAGTAGCAGCTTTGGGTTTATGTGACCTAATTTAATTTTAACCTCTGTGCAGTCCTCTCCAATGGCAAAGGGGTGACATGAACAAGTGGTCCTCACCCCTAAAGAGGCAGGGTGAGGTACCCCCCCCCCACACACACACACACTTGGATTTAGTAAAGGATTTGGACTTTAGTAAAGAGATTTACCACAACACGATGCAGATACATAATTATATGTTGTCTGTTATGGGCTGCAGAACAAGAGCGACAAGATGGTTGTAACAAATGTGCTAGTTGTCTGAGATACTCTGGAGGGCCAACCATTTCTCTTTTCTCTAACAACTCTGGTCCTATAGCCTCTTCAAGACTTAACAGATATATTGCAGCATACATTTTTTTGAGGACAATGCTCCAGACATTTCCTAAGTGGTCCTTTCTTAGTCCATTAACATTCATGTCATGGTTTGAAAGGCCAGCGCAACACTTTGTCCATGTGAGGCAAGGCTGTGTAAACACAATAAGGCAGGGCCCATCCTTAAATGAAAAGGCCTGTGATGCCATTTAATATTTCTCATTAACAGGACCATCAGTTTAACTTCCCACAATGCCTCAGAGTAACACGTACCCTGTAGCAAAAATAAGTCGTTCAAGATATTAAGCAGCTCCAATAACATGTAGAGTGTTTTGGATTCCAACTTCTAACCAAGGATGTGTTGAGCCCTCACAGCAACTCTGTGAGGTAATCCCTTTTCATGTAATGCTACTTGAAGGACACATTGGCATGAGTACTGAGCAATTGGATTCTTTTATTTATATAAAATTATATATATTTATATATATTATATATATATATATCTCTCTCATCTCTTCCTCACTCACTCTCTCATTCACGCTCTCTCTCACACACATATATACAGTATATACAGTATAAAAATGGTGGCAGAGCAACACCCAGTGGCAAAATCCAGAATTGAAGCCCCCCACAGTCTTCCATATCCCTCCTGCAGTTTCTCCCTTGCATTTCCCACTTCCTCTAACCAAGAAGGCCTCATTCACTCTGCAAACTCAGTCCTTGAGAGACAACACTGGGAACAGGGGGTGATGCCCTTGTGCCGCTGTGGGGGTCCAAAACGACTCTTTTTTCCGTTTGTTCAGAAGACGACCATAATCTCAGCTCACTCATGTCTGAACAGGAAGTGCTGGAGGAAGAAAAAAAAAAGGAGAGAAAGGAACGGTTAGTTACGGAGGGAGACACTGAGAGTGTGGAAACAAAAATGTTGCACCCCCCCCCAATAGTTTGGGTTTCTCTGGTATTTTTCAATAGACAAACATCACCCTACAGCTTCTGCTAAGGTCTTGTTCTTACCCAAGTGGTTACAGAAAGACAGGGGCAGTTTTCACATCGCCTTCCTCCTCATACCCTGGCATGCTAGCTTTCTGTGGGCAGGGGGTTCATTCACACAGAGAAGCATTTAGCCATGTGAATCACAGACATCTTCTTGACCAGCTAATGTGGGTGGAATTTGATTTTCTTTAATTGTTGGGGTTGAGGGTGGTGGAAGAGGAGAGCATTAAATGGAGTCAGACCTTGATTTCAGCCTGTCCTTCTCTCCAGTTCCCTGTTTTTCAACATGTGGAGATGAAGAAGATTGTGATGAATTTGAACCAAGAGACCTTCACCCAGATTAACGTGTACTCCAATCTTCTCGCCAGTACCTTTGTTTTCTGTGTTCAGGGACCCACTTATTTTATTTTTTTATTTATCTATTGGATTTTTATACTGCCCACCTGGCAGCGATACCATTCAGGGCAGTTAACAACAATTAATAATATAACACAGTACAAGATAAACACACATAATTCGTATAACGAAATAAACATAAAATACAGTCAATATAATGAAAATAAAATTAAAATATCATGAGATGACCTAGCAGGTCATATATTCTGCTGCTCTATTTCTGAAGAAGTGGACATGTCCACGAAACGTTACATTAAAATATGAAAGTTAGTCTTTAAGGTGCCACATGCTTTGTTTCTTTTGTTTTCTTTTTCTTTGATTTTTGCCTGCAATTCTTGAAAGGACTAACCCAGCTCCCCTCTATGAGATGACATATAACTTCCCTTATTGATAATCTAGCTATCTCCCTGATATGCTTATTTGCTATGCATGGGAGTAAGGTGGGGTCGGACAAAGAAGCATTCAGCTGAGTTAGCTCCACCTGCAGCACGGGCCAGTTTTTGAATTCCTACAGATAAACTATAGTCTGTTGATGCCCATGGCTGAAGCTTCTTGGGCTGCTTTTACACGACCCCTAACATCTGCTGGCAACTTAAATGCAGATTCCACCCCCCTCCCCCAACGTGGTTTTTGTTCTGCTTCCTGTTTTCCCACCTCCCACACTCTGATTCTATTGCTTCTGTCTGTGGGGAGGGGAGAGAGAAAAAAATGCCGGCTCACCTCCACATGCCATTGGCAGCAGCTATTTGTTCCAGCCCATTAGGATTCCTGTCTGTTAAAGGGGGGGGGGGAACCCAACAAAAACAGACAAAAAGCGGAGGAGAGCCAGGCATGCAATGCTTTAAAACAGCAACAAGGAACAGCAACAAGGATTTTACCTCCTCCAGACCAGGTACTTGTAAAATGCCCTGGGGCACGCTTAAGTGGGCGTGGTCGTACTTTATTTTTTTAAAAGTCCACTGCTGGTGGGAAAACAATTTTATGCTCCGCATCTGCGGGCATTTTGCAGCGGATTTTAGGGGTCATGTAAAAGCAGCCTTGGTCAGCTGGCATCCCATCTCACAGAAATGCAGGAACATCTTACCATACAAAGCGTCCTTTCTCTTCTGCCTAGTTCTCTGTAGGCTTAAAGGTCTGATTCCTCAAACCTTGGAAGTCTCTGAGGAATGAAACAGGGAACCAGAATCACTCGCTCTGATTTACTGGTGAGGATGAAGGAGGCAGCAAGGGAAGAGGGAACGAACAATAACAATCAGCCCCACTGCTGGCATGGGGATAATTTTATAATTACGGCAATTTCCTAGAAAGCTTTTAAATGTTAGAAGTTGGGTTGGGAGGAGGAAGTCACAGCGGATTTGCTAGATCAGTGATGGTGCGCCTTCAGCACTCCAGATGTTTTGGACCACAACTTCCAGTCCTTTGTCATTGGCAACACAGGCTTGGAATTCTGGGAGTTGTGGTCCAAAACATCTGGAGTGCCGAAGGTTTGCCACCACCGTGCTAGATCATGCTGATAACTGCCCATGGAAGAGTGTTATACAAGGCCAATGCAAGAGTAGACAATACATTTATAGGCCTCTAATAATTAAAAACAAATACTGCAAGCTTTCATGGATCAATCCCCCTTCTTCTTAGCAAGAACCAAAAGTCCAAACATGGCAAAATATGTGGTTTTCCAAAAGATTAATCTTAGATGTCAAGTATTTCATTGATATAAGGCCTGTTAACAGCCTGGTTGGCTGGGGATGGGGGCAGATGGAGAAACATGTGTGTCTGTTTGGGCACACGTACCTTACAGGGAACCTTGTCATTGTGCCTTTATTGTGGCACTGTGCAATGTGGTTCCTAACAGGTCCCAGCCCGTGACCTGGAGGTTGGGGACTCCTGGTGCAGTGAATAGAGTGACAGACTAAGACTCAGAAGAGTCAGGTTCAAATCTCCACTTGGCCATCAGATGTGTGTGGCATTGGTTAAAACACTCCTTAAAGAACTCATATACCTTGAAAAACTTATGAGAGTAGCTATAAGCTACATGCAACTCAAAACCACAAGGGCCTAAATGTTCTACTGTAATTAAAATGCAATACTGATATCTGAAATGCTGAGCAACAAACACCGGCTGACTTGATCATTATTATATTCTTCGGGGTGGGGGGATGGAGGCAACCTGGAAGGTATATGAAACTGCTGAGTTAGACTTTACTAATAATTTGATTCTTCTCTGTTTGGTCAGAAACTGAAACAGTGTTTTCCTGTTTCAGCAGTGGTAGGGCCAGAAGTGCCATTTCCCTTAAAGTTTTTTTTTTTAAAATTGAAACCAAAACCTAAACTTCAAGTTCTCTCCATCCTGAACATGAGCAGATCTGCAAATCTGCACAATGTTGGAAGAAATGAATTGAAACTAAATTCTTCTCACCCATGCCTACTTTAAAGTCCAAAGTGTGAACACGGAGTGCTTGCAAGCCAGAAAATAAATAAATAAAAACGGTAAAATGTGATTTCCCATCCCTGAGTCTTTCCTTTCCTGTTACAGTAACACCCCCTCACACCTATCGCGGGGGTTAGGGACCCAACCCGACCCACGATAATTGAAAATCCACGATATGCGGATGCTGGGTTGGGCTGGGCCTGGGGGGCCTCCCTGGGGCCTCCTGCACTTAGCAGAGGCCTGGTGCTGCCCTGAACGGGCCTCCGACAGGCTTCTGGGGCCCGTCTGAGGCCTCAGAAGTCAGGTCCAGGGTAAGTACAGGAGGCCTGAAACAGGCCCATCCACCTTACCCCAGAGTTTTTTTGTTTCATATACTGCAGTCCTGCAATATACCAGGACCGCAGAATATGAACCACAAAAGGGGGGGGGGTTACTGTATGTAATTGATTGACTGAGGCTCTATTCAGTGGTGGTGAACCTTTGGCACTTCAGATGTTTTGGACCACAACTCCCACAGTGCTTTGTCATTGGCAGTACACGCTTGGAATTCTGGGAGTTGTGGTTCAAAACATCTGGAGTGCCAAAGGTTCGCCACCATAGCTCTATATAATTGTTCTACATGAAAAAAATCTTGCTCAGAGCTTTGACGTGAGATTGCTTGAGTGGAGATGGTCAGGATTTGAACCTGGAGCCCTCTGCATACAAAACATATGGATTATCATTCAGCTACTGTCCAAAAGGGATGGGGCATGGTGGCTCAGCAGGCTAGAACGCTGTAACTGTTGGCTGCAAAGTCAGCAGCTCAGCCGTTCAAATCCCGGGTGCCACACCGTGGAGTGAGTTCCTGCTGTTAACCCCAGCTCCTGTGAACCTAACCGTTCGAAAGTGTGTAAATGCAAGTAGATTAATAGGTACCACCATAAAAATCAGGAAGGTAAAACAGTGTTCCGTGCACAGAAATGCATTCAGCCATGCTGGCCACATGACCACGAACTTGCACCACACTGGCTCTTTGGCTTAAAAATGGAGATGAGCAACGCCCCTAGAGTTGGACACAACTAGCATGCAAGTGCGGGGGGGGGGGGGGAGAGAACCTTTACCTTTTCCTATTGTGCCAAAGAAAGGGGAGGCCACTTCAGAAAGTCTTCTGGTTGTGACTTACCTGGGATCTTCTCCTGCGCAGACATATCAAAATGATGAGAAGGATGAGGAGACCGGGAATGATAAGCACCCCCCAATAATGTTTCCAATGGGAGGTGCTTTCAGAAGGCTGGGTCCTTCCTTGTTTTTCACTGACTGGAGTGGTAAAAACGTCTGTGGTACAGAGAAAAAAGACTGACCTATAGGAACTGACTGAATGCTTCCTGGTAGCAAGGAGAAAAGGCACACCATGGAGGAGTTCCACATCACCATACCCATCATCCTTTTAGAACTGCAGAGCTTAAAGGGACCCTAGGAGTCATCAGGTCCAGCTCCTGTCAAAGAATCGGAGCAGGGAATTGAACTCCCAACCTCTGACTCTGTAGCAAGAGACCTAAACCACTGAGTTACCACGTGCTTTTTGAGATGCACCATTTTTGAAATGACTGTTGATCCCATGCTTTAAGAGCCAAAGAGTGGATTGTGATTAGAGATGGGCACGAAACGGAAAAATAATGTTTTCTTCACTGGCTCATGGTGACCCCTGTGAAATGGTCATTCGACCCGCAAAGGGGTCCCGACCCCCAGGTTGGGAACCACTGGTCTAAAGGTTTCTTCTGTTAGACTGCAGGTGAAAAGAATGGGCTTAAATGGGTTTGGGTGATGCAAGGTGCTGCAATAGCTATGATGCAATGTGTGACCTGATTGGACGGACAAATGTATATAAGTGCTCTGTTAATCAGTGTTCAGTGGGCCTTTGTAAGGCACCCATTCCTGTCTCTCTATGCTATGTAATGATTATGTATGCCATGTATGATGAAATGATGTAATGCTGTTGATTTGTCTCCATGTAACCTATTTGTGTATCATCATCATTGGCATCCTTCAGTCTCAAAAGACTATGGTATCATGCCTGGAGTAGAGATCCTAAGAACAACACCTAGTGTGACTAAATAGACCAATTCGGGAATGGCAGTCTCTACCGCACTGGGGACAGATGTATTCTGTTTCTTGCCCAGTCCTCGAGTTTCATTCTTTCCGTGCCTGCCTCTTTTCCTCTGCCTGTTGGACAAATGCCTCTTCAAATTTATGTAGACCATGCTGTATCTCTTGCCTCCAGACAGTGCGATCGGAGGTCAGGGTTTCCCATCTGTTGAGGTCCATTCCCAAGGCCTTCAGGTCCCTCTTACAGATATCCTTATATCGCAGCTCTGGTTGCCTTCTGGGGCACTTTCCCTGCACTAGTTCTCCATATAGAAGATCTTTTGGGATCCAGCCATCATCCATTCTCACAACGTGTCCAAGCCAGCGTAGGCGTTGCTGTTTCAATAAAGTGTACATGCTAGGGATTCCAGCTCGATTTAGGACTATACTATTTGGAACTTTGTCGTGCCAGGTAATGTTGAATATTTGCCTAAGACAGCGCATATGGAAGGTATTAAGCTTTCTTTCCTGTCGGGCATGGATGGTCCAAGACTCACTGCAATACAAAAGTGTGTTCAGTACGCAAGCTTTATAGACCTGTATCTTTGTATGTTCTGTCAGCTTCTCTCTTATTCAGCCATACTGTCTTTGTTAGTCTGGAAAACATAGTAGCTGCTTTACCTATACGTTTATTCAGCTCAGACTCTAGTGAGAGTGTATCTGAGATAGTTGAGCCAAGATACACAAAGTCATGGACAACTTCTAGTTCTTTTGCAGAAATTGTAATGCGAGGAGGAGAGTCCACATTCTGGCCCATTATTTGTGTTTTTTCAGGCTGATTTCTAGCCCAAAATCCAAAGCTTTACAAAGATGATCCATGAGTTGTTGGAGATCTTCGGCAGAGTGTATACAGTATATGTAATATAGCTATTCGATGTTTTTTAAGTAAACTCTGACTTTGTCTGCTTCTGCTTCTGTCTATGTAATTGTTCAACAAGTATTTGCTTCCGCTGGCAGAACAAATTACAAAATACCTGTACTTTGACAGAAGCACTTTGCTAATTGCCCTCTAAGGGCGCTCCTGCCCTTGGATATACCCGATGGCATCTGTAAGCCACCATTTCAGAATTTCCCCTCCATGTCCCTAACGCAGTGTTGCTCCAGCATACTTATGAGAACTGCACGGTGGCCAGTGCGTGGGGTTCGGGTCTATACTTCTCGTTGTGGCTGAGTAACATTAGGTCAAGGGCTCTGTGGGACATTTAAAAGGGCAGCTCATTTTTGCGGTGAGCTGAGACGGGTTAGCATTCCTAGTAGCTGAGAGAAGGAGGGGTTGATGCTGACTCAGATTGTAAGAGTTATGGAGATAATGTCAGTGAAACATGTTGGGTTTGCTTCGGATTTAGCCATACATGGAGAAGGCCCGCTTAAACCAATTAGAATTGATTAAGTCCCATCAGTTTCAATGCTTCTATTTTAACCATGACAAAACCCAGATCTTCCGCAGCTCTATTTAATTCTTGATAGGAAGAAATCCACCAAACAATGTGTATTCTCCCACCAAGATGGCAGTATCGTCCCTACCCCACCCCAAAGATTTCTGATTTGGCTTTAAAGTCATGGGGTGGACGAACCACATGATTTTGTGCATACAATGGAAAGTTCCCGCTCATCAGAAAGATCCTCCGCGTTCCCATACCCTAAAACAACCAGACAGAGTTCCCTCCCCTGAGACTGAGAGGGTACCTGGTTGGCATTGAATAATGGTGCAATTAGAGAAGTCAGCTCTCTCGTCCTCTGTCAGGCTCTTCATCTTGGCATGCAATGTAACAAGCAAGGATGGAATAGGCTCCAGGAAGTGGGAGATGTTTGTCATCTTAAAAGTGACACAACTGTCCTGATAAGGGGCAAAGAGAGACATGTGCCACAAGATTCATTAGTTTCGACCACCTAGGCTGCGTCTCCAACTCAGTCCCGGAAGATGGCACATTTCAGACTTCAGGGCTGAAAACCCTTGCCAGTCTGTTGCAAATCACTGAGACATCTATCAAGAGATTCTGATCCACATTCTCTCCAACCCTGCTGTCACCCACACACATCACACATAGGAGGCTGTTAATGTTTTTACAACAGGGTAATAAAACGGGGCCTTTTTACTTTGAAGAAAAATCATCTGCAGGGCCTTACATGTGACTATGTAGCCATTTCTGGATGAATTTTTTCCCTGCTGTTTGTTTGTTTATTTCTATACCGCCCGTCTTCCAATGGAACTCTGGGTGATTCACAACAATTATAATACGACAATAACAACAAAATCAAAATAAGAAACAAAAGAAATAGATAAATAAAAATAAAAGGCAGCATAAATGGTGACTAATATATATATATATATATATATATATATGTATGTATGTATATATATATATATATATTAGTCACCATTTATGCTGCCTTTTATTTCCAGCACATAAAAACAACAGGTCATGAAATTGATTTTAAAAGAACCAAACTCATCTCCAAAACTGAACACTTCAACAGTCGAATAATCATGGAAGCCATTGAAATAGAGAAACACCCAAACAACATGAATAAACGTGATGACACCTCCCGCTTGCCTGACATCTGGAAACCGGCCCTGGTCAACAGACGAGCCTCTGTCACAAAGACTGACACCAGGTCCAAAAGGACACAAGATGCCACCACCTTCCATCCACACCAAACACAAACCCAGACCCTTCCCACAGATGAAACGAAACCACCATCCAATAACAAAACCACGACTGCACCATCTACCGCTACTCCCCACTCCAGCCACCACATGGAGCACACTTACACACGCCAAAAAAACATTGGGAGACCACAGACACGCAGCCAGACCAAAATGAATTCACAAGACACAGGACCCCACTCCACCAAAGCCCAGGATGCTGCCAGAACGCCCATCACCAAGGTCGTTAAGAAACAAAAGGCTAATAGACACACATCCAGCACCTCACCCACACAGGATGTCTCTAAACAGCCATCTAACCCACCAGCAGTTAAGCCCTTAACGATCGCCTCAGCCACACAGCAGATCACAAAAGAACAAACGAACCTACAATCAGCAACAGAGCAAGCAAACCACACACCCCCAGCAGTATTTATAGAAGGACTTCAACTGAGATCACGCTTTGCTTCAAGAAGAAAGAAGCCAGAACACCAGCCTGAAGATGACGAGTGAGACCTCGTCGAAACGTCGCCAAAACAACCAGATTTCTACACGGGAAGAAACCCGAATCCACCATAACATGCATACCTATACCCGTGAAAATCTACGAAAACAAATATCCGACCTCTACGGGGAGGAAACCTTCCAGCTGACCAGAACCTACGAGAAACTAGAAGTCCGAAGAGCCACCATCTTATGTGACATTGCATTCCTACGCAACTGCCGAGATAAAAATGTGATCCCCACAAGCTTCCAACTGAAATTCCACTCAAAAACCCCATCCAGCGAAAGGATCCTGAAAAGAACAGAACTAGCCCTAATCAGAAACGAACTACACAAGAAAAGATACCTACTAGATCAAACCAACAGAGACCTACTCACTCTCCACCTCAAACTCAGCAACAAAATCCACCCAACACTCTGGAACAAATCCAAGCAACTCGCCGCCTGGAGAGCTGAAACAGAGACCTCCCACAAGACAGACATACACACCAACAAACTCCACAAACTGGAAAAACGCCAGAAAGCCCAACCCCCCACAGCAGCCCATGAAACAAACAGTTCACAACATATCAGACAGGACACTCACCATCGCAGAGACCAAAGTCCTGTCCAAAGGATTCAACTTTGCAGTCGCCCCCAGACACATCCCCACTGAAAACATCATATGCGGAGTGGAAGCCAGCCTAACCAAAATCAACCCAGATGAAGCCAACAAAATCAGACTCGAAGTCACCAATATCCTCTGCTCCAGCAAACCACCCAGAAGCAATTTACACAAAGAAGAACAAAAAGCCCTCACCAACCTGAAGAAAGACAACAACATAATCATTCTCCCAGCAGACAAAGGCAATGCCACAGTGGTGATGAACACATCTGACTACCAAGCCAAACTATCCAACCTACTACAAGACCCTGCTTACATATCTTTGAACACAGACCCCACCACCTACCTGGAAAAAACCACCAAAGCCAAAATAAAAGCCTCACCCTTAAGTGAAGAAATCAAGCCAAGCATCATCCCCAGAGAGAAATCTTCCAGATGCCCCAAGCTCTACGGCCTCCCCAAGATTCACAAAGAAGGAACACCTCTCAGACCCATAGTCAGCTCCATAGGCTCACCCCTACAAAACCTCGCCAAATTTCTTGCCAAACAACTCCAGCCCTATGCAGAATCCATCTCTTCATACGTACAAAACTCGTTCCACTTCATAGAAATTATAAAGAAACAAGACCTACAACCCAATGACCTACTCGTGAGCTTCGACGTTGTTTCGCTCTTCACACAAGTGCCCATTCAAGAAGCCTTGACAGCTATCCACAACAAATACAACCCCCCCAAGCACATCCTAGATCTGACCAACCACTGCCTAACCAACACATACTTCATCCACAATGGACAAAGATACAAACAGATAGAAGGAGCACCCATGGGATCACCCCTCTCACCGGTCATCGCAAACCTATATATGGAACACTTTGAAACCAACGCGTTACAGAAGTCCGAACATAAACCCAAACTCTGGCTCAGATATGTTGACGACACCTTTGTTATCTGGCCACACGGGAAAGACAAACTGAACAACTTCCTCACACATCTCAACAGCCTACACCCCAAAATACAATTCACTATGGAAATAGAAGCCAACAACCAACTTCCCTTCCTGGACGTCCTAATCTACAAAAAACCCGACGGCTCCTTAGGACATACCATCTACCGGACACATACAAACCGCTACTTAAATGCACAATCACACCACCACCCTGCACAGATCACCTCCGTAGCAAAAACCCTCATCTCCAGAACCAAACGCCTCGCTGACAAAGACCACCTAAAAACTGAATTACACACTCTCTCGAATGCTTTAATTGCGAACGGATTCCAAAAAAACACCATCACCAAACTAATCCAAAAAGAAACACCCCCCAAGAACCAAGAAACAGAAGAGAACAATGGCACTGCCCTCCTCCCTTACATCAAAGGCACCACAGACAAAATAAGCAAAATTCTCCACAAACACAATATCAAGACAGCCTTTTGCACCGAACAAAAAATAGCCAACATTTTAAGAAACCCCAAAGACAAGATTGAGCTAGAAAACCAAGGAGTCTACGAAATACCATGCAAAGTCTGCCCAGCCACATACATCGGACAGACAAACAGGAGAATAAGCGCACGCATCGCAGAACACAAGAACGCAGTCAAAAAAGAAGAAAAATCTCCTCTCTCTTCCAGCACATAAAAACAACAGGTCATGAAATTGATTTTGAAAGAACCAAACTCATCTCCAAAACTGAACACTTCAACAGTCGAATAATCATGGAAGCCATTGAAATAGAGAAACACCCAAACAACATGAATAAACGTGATGACACCTCCCGCTTGCCTGACATCTGGAAACTAGCCCTGGTCAACAGACGAGCCTCTGTCACAAAGACTGACACCAGGTCCAAAAGGACACAAGATGCCACCACCTTCCATCCACACCAAACACAAACCCGGACCCTTCCCACAGATGAAACGAAACCACCATCCAATAACAAAACCACGACTGCACCATCTACCGCTACTCCCCACTCCAGCCACCACATGGAGCACACTTACACACGCCAAAAAAACATTGGGAGACCACAGACACGCAGCCAGACCAAAATGAATTCACAAGACACAGGACCCCACTCCACCAAAACCCAGGATGCTGCCAGAACGCCCATCACCAAGGTCGTTAAGAAACAAAAGGCTAATAGACACACATCCAGCACCTCACCCACACAGGATGTCTCTAAACAGCCATCTAACCCACCAGCAGTTAAGCCCTTAACGATCGCCTCAGCCACACAGCAAATCACAAAAGAACAAACAAACCTACAATCAGCAACAGAGCAAGCAAACCACACCCCCCAGCAGTATTTATAGAAGGACTTCAACTGAGATCACGCTTTGCTTCAAGAAGAAAGAAGCCAGAACACCAGCCTGAAGATGACGAGTGAGACCTCGTCGAAACGTCGCCAAAACAACCAGATTTCTACACGGGAAGAAACCCGAATCCACCATAACATGCATACCTATACCCGTGAAAATCTACGAAAACAAATATCCGACCTCTACGGGGAGGAAACCTTCCAGCTGACCAGAACCTACGAGAAACTAGAAGTCCGAAGAGCCACCATCTTATGTGACATTGCATTCCTACGCAACTGCCGAGATAAAAATGTGATCCCCACAAGCTTCCAACTGAAATTCCACTCAAAAACCCCATCCAGCGAAAGGATCCTGAAAAGAACAGAACTAGCCCTAATCAGAAACGAACTACACACAAGAAAAGATACCTACTAGATCAAACCAACAGAGACCTACTCACTCTCCACCTCAAACTCAGCAACAAAATCCACCAACACTCTGGAACAAATCCAAGCAACTCGCCGCCTGGAGAGCTGAAACAGAGACCTCCCACAAGACAGACATACACACCAACAAACTCCACAAACTGGAAAAACGCCAGAAGCCCAACCCCCCACAGCAGCCCATGAAACAAACAGTTCACAACATATCAGACAGGACACTCACCATCGCAGAGACCAAAGTCCTGTCCAAAGGATTCAACTTTGCAGTCGCCCCCAGACACATCCCCACTGAAAACATCATATGCGGAGTGGAAGCCAGCCTAACCAAAATCAACCCAGATGAAGCCAACAAAATCAGACTCGAAGTCACCAATATCCTCTGCTCCAGCAAACCACCCAGAAGCAATTTACACAAAGAAGAACAAAAAGCCCTCACCAACCTGAAGAAAGACAACAACATAATCATTCTCCCAGCAGACAAAGGCAATGCCACAGTGGTGATGAACACATCTGACTACCAAGCCAAACTATCCAACCTACTACAAGACCCTGCTTACATATCTTTGAACACAGACCCCACCACCTACCTGGAAAAAACCACCAAAGCCAAAATAAAAGCCTCACCCTTAAGTGAAGAAATCAAGCCAAGCATCATCCCCAGAGAGAAATCTTCCAGATGCCCCAAGCTCTACGGCCTCCCCAAGATTCACAAAGAAGGAACACCTCTCAGACCCATAGTCAGCTCCATAGGCTCACCCCTACAAAACCTCGCCAAATTTCTTGCCAAACAACTCCAGCCCTATGCAGAATCCATCTCTTCATACGTACAAAACTCGTTCCACTTCATAGAAATTATAAAGAAACAAGACCTACAACCCAATGACCTACTCGTGAGCTTCGACGTTGTTTCGCTCTTCACACAAGTGCCCATTCAAGAAGCCTTGACAGCTATCCACAACAAATACAACCCCCCCAAGCACATCCTAGATCTGACCAACCACTGCCTAACCAACACATACTTCATCCACAATGGACAAAGATACAAACAGATAGAAGGAGCACCCATGGGATCACCCCTCTCACCGGTCATCGCAAACCTATATATGGAACACTTTGAAACCAACGCGTTACAGAAGTCCGAACATAAACCCAAACTCTGGCTCAGATATGTTGACGACACCTTTGTTATCTGGCCACACGGGAAAGACAAACTGAACAACTTCCTCACACATCTCAACAGCCTACACCCCAAAATACAATTCACTATGGAAATAGAAGCCAACAACCAACTTCCCTTCCTGGACGTCCTAATCTACAAAAAACCCGACGGCTCCTTAGGACATACCATCTACCGGAAAAAAACACATACAAACCGCTACTTAAATGCACAATCACACCACCACCCTGCACAGATCACCTCCGTAGCAAAAACCCTCATCTCCAGAACCAAACGCCTCGCTGACAAAGACCACCTAAAAACTGAATTACACACTCTCTCGAATGCTTTAATTGCGAACGGATTCCAAAAAAACACCATCACCAAACTAATCCAAAAAGAAACACCCCCCAAGAACCAAGAAACAGAAGAGAACAATGGCACTGCCCTCCTCCCTTACATCAAAGGCACCACAGACAAAATAAGCAAAATTCTCCACAAACACAATATCAAGACAGCCTTTTGCACCGAACAAAAAATAGCCAACATTTTAAGAAACCCCAAAGACAAGATTGAGCTAGAAAACCAAGGAGTCTACGAAATACCATGCAAAGTCTGCCCAGCCACATACATCGGACAGACAAACAGGAGAATAAGCGCACGCATCGCAGAACACAAGAACGCAGTCAAAAAAGAAGAAAAATCTTCCTCTCTCTCTTCCAGCACATAAAAACAACAGGTCATGAAATTGATTTTGAAAGAACCAAACTCATCTCCAAAACTGAACACTTCAACAGTCGAATAATCATGGAAGCCATTGAAATAGAGAAACACCCAAACAACATGAATAAACGTGATGACACCTCCCGCTTGCCTGACATCTGGAAACTAGCCCTGGTCAACAGACGAGCCTCTGTCACAAAGACTGACACCAGGTCCAAAAGGACACAAGATGCCACCACCTTCCATCCACACCAAACACAAACCCGGACCCTTCCCACAGATGAAACGAAACCACCATCCAATAACAAAACCACGACTGCACCATCTACCGCTACTCCCCACTCCAGCCACCACATGGAGCACACTTACACACGCCAAAAAAACATTGGGAGACCACAGACACGCAGCCAGACCAAAATGAATTCACAAGACACAGGACCCCACTCCACCAAAACCCAGGATGCTGCCAGAACGCCCATCACCAAGGTCGTTAAGAAACAAAAGGCTAATAGACACACATCCAGCACCTCACCCACACAGGATGTCTCTAAACAGCCATCTAACCCACCAGCAGTTAAGCCCTTAACGATCGCCTCAGCCACACAGCAAATCACAAAAGAACAAACAAACCTACAATCAGCAACAGAGCAAGCAAACCACACCCCCCAGCAGTATTTATAGAAGGACTTCAACTGAGATCACGCTTTGCTTCAAGAAGAAAGAAGCCAGAACACCAGCCTGAAGATGACGAGTGAGACCTCGTCGAAACGTCGCCAAAACAACCAGATTTCTACACGGGAAGAAACCCGAATCCACCATAACATGCATACCTATACCCGTGAAAATCTACGAAAACATATATATATATATATATATATATATATATATAAACTAATTAGCAGGGAATTAGCATGCTGGGAACTATAGGTGTATGCATGCTTTAAAAAAAGAGAGACTGCATGGTGGAACGGAAGTCTGGAGAGACTTGGAAGGGAAGGAGTTGAGTGTGTGGATTTGAATGCAGTGCATTATTTGGACCACAACTCTCATCAACCTTGAACGACCATTGGCTATGGCAGCTAGAGATGACAGAAGCTATAATACAAAATATACAGAGCATACTGGACTGCTTACAGGAGCCCCGTGGCACAGTGGTTAAATGCCTGTACTGCAGGTAAAACTGTGCTCATGACCTGGGGTTCAATCCCAGGTAGCGGGCACATGGTTGACTCAGCCTTCCATCCTTCTGAGGTCACTAAAATGAGTACCCAGCTTGCTGGGGGGGGGGGCAATGTGTAGCCTGCATACTGTAATTAAAACTAAACCACCCAGAGACGACTTGAAGTGGTATGGGGCAGTATATAAGCAGAACACATTGCTTTGCTTTTACCCATAGTGGACAGAACTGGAACTTGGGGCTACAGATACTCTTGTCCTCCATCTGACAGACTATTTTGCTTATGGTTGTTTTAGTGCAGCTTTCCACAATTTGATGGATTCCTAGACTGTTGGGCTACAACTCCAACCCTCACCAAGGATGGGCGTGACAGAAGTTGCCTGTCCTTGGGGCATTGTGTTTGGGGATGTTATTGTAATGGCAGAAGGAGAAGCTCGTTTACAACAAGTAATGGGGGGTTAATAAAACTACAAAAATGCATCAACAAACAATGGATGCTTAAAGGAAACAATTCAACCATTCACATCTTTAAATGCACAGTAGTATTTCAAGGCAACCCCCTTAAGAAAATAAAGAACATTTGTCAGTGACCTACCGTTAAGTTACAGTCTTCCACAAATTTAGTGTGGTTCATTATGCCTTGCATCCATCTCTTCAGGTTATCCCCTGATATCCTGAGCATGCTTTTGAGATTTCGGTGGATGAGATGAATATTCCATAATTCCAGACAGAACGCATCCTGGGACCGGAGGGGAGCAATGTTAATGGAAGAGTGAAGAAAGCAATTCAAGTGCTTGTTATTGTAAATCACAAAGTCTGTAGGTCATTTCCTTGTATTGGCCAGAATCCTGTTCACAGGCCCTGTGTGCATAAGGCTGCTGATGTCATCAGCCTTACGCAGTTGGAGTGGCACAAACATGATTCTGGGCACCAAGTCTGATCTTCAATCTTTCTGGATCTGTACGACCTGCACCAGCAGTCCTCAAACTTAGATCCTTCAATGGCGAGGGGTGACAGTTCCACTCAACATGGATGGGGTTGATGGGAGTTGTAGTCTAACATATCTGAAGAGCTCAAGGTTAAGGAAAGCTGAACTATACTGGTCAGTGGTGATATTCCAGGGTTCCCAAATGGTCAATTTTACTACCCTAACTAGAGAAATGAGGGGTTGTACCAGGAATCTACTCCATGAAAAGCACACTAGTAGTTAATGATAGTTTGTGGCTCCTCACAACCCACAAGCTACTACAACCCCCTCCCCCAAAAAACTAGTTTATTTTGGGCGGGCTCATGCCGGAGCAACTGCCCATCCCTCCTCCCGCCCCTCTCTGCTCCCTAATGCGCCTGAGCACATAACTGCACAGAGGTTTCAGGATCTCCCCTCAGGATGGCTGTGGTAGCTTCAAGACATGATGGAGGGGAATGGGGGCAAGGAGAGGGGCAGGCATCTCATTCTGCTGACGTGGAATGAAGCACTGGGGGAGACAGGGCTTTACTTTGTTTCAGCAAAAGGAGATTTCATGCCCCCCTTCATGGTTCGGTTCACGCCCATCTCTACTTTGCAGTAGAGATGGAAATGAGTGAGTCTGCTTGCATGTGGGAACGCAAAACTGGGGTTGTGGAAGGGAACTGAGAGTCATGATTAACTAGAGATATAAAATGTTTGGAAATTTTGAACTTTGGGGGAAAAAAACTTTCCCCCTATTTTCCCCCTGAAAAAATGGAAATTTTCAGAAAAATTGAAAAAAAAAGCTACATTAGCACGCTTCCCCCCCCCTTTACAGCTTGAAAGCCATTCTGTTGCTTTAGGAACGTAAAATATGACTATGGACAATTTGACTTGGCATACAATTATCACATAGTGTATCCAAATAATTATTACAAAGAGAATTTACTTTTTAAATAATAATTATTCATAATTATAACAAATGGAGTAACAATCTCCTAAAAGGTTTACTAGTTTATGGGGAACAAAAAAAAACCCTCTACAAAACAATGTTTAAAAATCCAGAATTAACAATTATTCCTATTTCCTCTCCATAGTATTAAATAAAAATAAAATAAAAACCTAATTCTCATAAAAAGAAGTAAAGAGGAAGGAAATGTATAGAAGGGAATGGGACTGTTTCAATGATATTATTTAGAAATGATTTGGAAAATTTTTGAACACCCGGTCTTAAAACATTTTATTCACCATGTTAAAATAAAACATTCCATAATCCTTTTTCTTTTTCTTTTTTCAATTTTTCCATTTTTTTGGGGGGGGGGGACCCAAAAAGGCTTCAGGAAAGAAGGAAAGAAGCCCCCCCCAATTTTTCCATTTTCCCCTAGGCCTTCACATCTCTATTATTAACAGAAGGTTTGTATCTGAGAAGGAAAACAATGGGTGTTCAAAATCAGTATATGTTACTTGTTACTAGTTATTTCTTAGCTACGGTGATAAGCAGAATTTGTCCTTCTGAAACAGAAAATGTAATCAGAATAGCATCACAACCAGAGTTGGTTTTGGACTAGGAGATGCTCTAAAAAAAGATTACAAAACCCACCTGTTGGTGGACACTTGAGTTTTTATAAAAGAGGAGCGAGCCTTATGCTTTTTGCTTCCACGTCTAAATAAAATCAACTCCTATTTTTCATCCTTTTCAAACAGCATAACATGTTTTGCTCATTTGTTTTCTTTCCTTCATCTCAAAGTAATGTACATCCCATTATCCCTATGAATACACTATTTTTAAAATGTTTACCAGTTTCAAGTTGGATGGTACTGGCACTGGGTAATCAAGGAGTAGATATGATTTCTGAAAAGATAAAGAGTGACAGGTTCACAATTTCAATGCATGTATGAAAACATTATTTTACCACGTACAATCGCTGCGGCATATTTTCAACAATCAATATATTGAAGGCCAAATTGTAGGATATTTTTAAAGAAACAACAACACCCTGGTGTTTATTTTGGTGGAATAATATATTCCACAAAGACCTACACTGGGATAAACTGCATTTATATAAATATTGGCACTAGACTTTAATACATAGCTGTTAAACTGCCCAGCAAAGCTACTCAAAGGCACGATCAAAGGGTAACTAGTTAATATTTATATGGCATAAGAGACAAATGGGTCAAGTCAAACATTAAAGGGAAATGTGTTAAAATGTTTTCCCTTTAGTCTCAGTTTCTTCAGAGTTCTGTGCCTAAACAATCAGACTTTATTTGTTTGTTTGTTTGTTTGTTTAGATGCTGCTCACTCCCCAAAGGTTTTTGGACAGCTTACAATTAAAATGAGCAATTTAAACAATAAGAACATTTAAATAGAATAAATACACTACACTACACCAGACCTGCAAATGATGCCCATAATGTCCTATCACAAAACAAAAGCAAGGTGATTCATTTACAAGGCAATGCAAGTTTGTGCAAGGGATAAATAGGTGTCTTTTACCAAGGTGAGGCATGGCAGATTTTCTATGAAACCTTTGCCCATCTGTTGCAAACCATCCAAAGATCTACCAGCATTCGCTGTCTACCCCTTTCTTTGCTCCCAACTAAAAGCATACACAACAGGCTGTGTTTAGCATACTCACCAGATCTTCGACTCCAAATGAATCCCTGCCTCCACTCTGGATAGGAACATGCTCAAAGTTGCAATCCTGACTTAGCTCAGATTGGGTGGGAAATGACAGCAGCAGAAGGAAGACCTAGGAGGGTATGAGTAAATTAATGACAAACCAAGACTCAAAAACTCCCTAGCAAGTTAGCAACAGCCAGTATGTGGTGCAAACGCAACTTACTCTTATAGATCTGTCTCATTTGACGGATCAAAGAAGAACTTTGGAAATTTACTTTTTTTGGAGACTACAATTCCCAGAACCAGCCATGCCGGTTGTAGCATCTGGCAATTCTGCTCTAAAAGCTAACTTTGCAGATTACATTTGGGGGGTTCTGGTGACTCTCCCCTCAGCCTTGAGAGTCTCATACTGAATTGTTGGGAGAGGTGTGCCTTTGGCAGAGTTTTCAGGCAGATCATCCCACTTCTCCTCCTCCTCCAACATCTCAAATCTTCAAAAACACTCACCCACTAAGATCTTGGGATCACTAGCTAGAGGGCAACAGAACTCTACACCCCAGTTGTCTGTAGCTGGGAGAGGTATCAGTATAACAGGTCTTCTCCTGTGCCCCAGCTCACTTATCTAAGGGTGCTGCTCTTATGCTGCTTGCTAGAACAGCGGGTTTCGTTCTTGTTACGTCCTGAATCAACAGAGCAGTGGGAAAAAGTGGGTGCAGCATCTTGTCTTAGTGGGGCAGAATGTGGCCCATGAGCCACAGCTGCCAACCCTTGAACTCAACAAAGGGTCTTTTCCCACAACCGTTATAATCAGGGCCGGCGCGTCCATTAAAGCAAACTAGGCAGTTGCCTAGGGCGCCAAAATGGACAGGGGGCGCTGCCCAGCCTGCTGCCCCCCGACCCCCACCCCTGCTGCCCCCGGCATGGAAAACGAACCTGTTCCCTCTTCAATATGACATCCCTGCAACCCATTTTGAATTCTTAAGTATAGTGCAATATAAATGTGACAATAGGGGTTTGTGCAATGCTGACTAGAATGTGAAGAACATGAATGTGAGGGATTTTTAATGTGTTTTATATGTGCACTAGGAGAAGGAAAACTCTGGTTTTAAACCTCCACTGCCTTGTGGCTATATCCATTTCTAGAAAAGGCTTCAGAAGTTAACCTCGAGGCAAAATCGGGAGCTGGAGTCCTGGTGGCTGTTCATGACTGTGTACAATCACATTCTGGCCACTCCTGCGATGCAGCTGGAACTAATCGTATCAGCACTGGCCTTTGCATTGAACTATTCCAGCAATGTTACTGCTTGGGTAACAGTTTTAACCTCAATATGAATCTACCTAGGCCTTGTGCTCTGAAGAGGCCTGACCAGCTTTGCATGCAGTGTGGGAACAACACAGGAAGCGGCAGTTACCTGGGCTTTTAGCCACACTAGATGTTGCGTTAGGACTTCTAGACTGAAGGATGCTTATGAATTATATGCACTAGAGATAGCATTTAATTTTGTTGTATGAAAGTACAAACACAATAAAGTCAATCTCTATCTATCTATCTATCTATCTATCTATCTATCTATCTATCTATCTATCTATCTATCTATCTATCTATCTATCTATCTATATCATCTAAGAGAAAAGAAATAATATTGTATGAAATGCAGATAGAAAAGAGACTTTGGTGGTTTTCTCTTCTCTCAGATAGCTTTGGAAATTAAACAAAATCAGAGGCAGCTCATTTGGTTTATTCCTGAAGCCAAGCAGATTTTGGAAGTTCCTCTTCTTTGATTACCATACACCTTTAAAAATCATTCTGAGACACTAGGGGCTTTCCTCCCTGCTATAAAACCAAATGCATTTCAATTTGACATCCACAACACTGCTGCTATCCTGGACAGATTTGAGTGTCACATATTCCGTGCCCCTGACCTAAGGGGATGGGGAAAATGTAAAGGGGGTTGGCACCTAGGTGGGTCAGACAGGAATCCTCCAGATTAAGTTTTAATTCAAGTAGAATTTGACCTTGCAATGCTCACTTTATTTTCCACATGACAATTATCTGGGATGAGAAACAAGAAAGATTGCACAGACCCCACAAGGATCTCTCAACGCCCAAGAGAGATTAGTGACAGACCTTGTCAAGTGTGAGCAGTGTGAGCTGAGACACACAAGGGAAGCTTAGAGTTGTGGTGACTATTATAAAGAGAACTATCAAACAAGCTGTACCCTTGAAAAGGTGTGGCTACCTAGTGAGGAAAATGCAAAATCACTTGCAGATACTTGCTATGAAACTGCACTGAGGAATTTGGTTTGTTCAACACTTAAGTCTTGTTTGCACCTTGTTTGCAATTCAATTGAAACCCATCAGGAAATGCAGTTAAAAGGAATGACCTAAATAAGCTGCAGCCAGGGTTTCTTCCTGTTATTTCCTCCTCTTGTTGGCTTTTTTGTTTCGTTGCTTGGCACAACAGTGCTGGCATATGTAAAAAAATCTTGCCGAGAGGAATACTACTACCCATGAGCTGTTAAAGAAGAAGACGACGAACCAATGGTCTTCGCTTACCATTTCTGTATTTAGCTGGTGTGGTGGGTTTTCTGCATCGGTTCAGGCAACTACATGTCTGAACTGATTTAAACGGCTTTGTTGTTTTAAAAAATAGAGTCCCCAGTGGCAGAGGAATAAACTACATGTTTGGGGAGGGGGCTCTGGTCTGACTCGCATGTCTGTTTGCGTGGGAATCAGCCCCCTCCAAACCCATTTCCTGCGCGCGCGCACACACACACACACACACACACACAGAGTGTATTCACATTATAAGGTAGCTGATTTAGAACTGGAAATGAAGTGGTAAGTGGTGCCTTGTTTGAATCCACCAACTGATCCATAACTTACCACAGACAAATTTGGGATTCCATAATGCCAACTCATTTCCACATGGCTTGATGGATGGCCAGCATGCTGAAGATTAGCAAGTGGGTCAAAGTCTGAGGGAGTAAAACAAAGAATCAGGCATGTCCAAAGTTAGGCCTGGGGGGGGGGGAGTGCAGCTTGTTTTCAAATTTCGAGCGGCCCACAGCCTCTTCTCCCCATTGGCTCAGCCTGTCACGCATCCCTGCCAGCTGGCCCCTCCCCGTACCGGATGAAGATGTCAGCTTGCAGATTTATGGTTTCCCTGCCCTCCCTGCCTCCATCTGCCCCCCTGTCACCTACCCAGCCTACCTGCCCCCCCAGCTCCGTTGCTGCAGCATCCTCCCCACCTCCTTGCATGTCCTAGAGCAGGGGTCCTCAACCTAAGGCCCCGGGGCCAGATGCGGCCCCCGAAGGTCCTGAATCTGGCCCCCGGGACCAATTGCAACCCCCCCACCCCCTGCTTTGCGAGCAAGCCAGCCTCTGCATCTGCTTCTATTGCTGATGTAGTTCAAAGCAATGGGCCATGTCGCCTCTGGAGATCTGGTGATCTGGAGCAGGAGGCATTGCTGGGGCCCTGGAGACACAATGATTATGGGCCAATCGTGGGGTGCTCTGCCCACTTGCCCCTCCCCCCTTTTTTCCATGTCGGTCTTTTTTTTGGGGGGGGGACTGTGGTCCGGCCCCCAGTGGTGTCTGGAGGGTGTTGGACCGGCCCGCTGTTTGAAAACTTTGAGGACCCCTGTCCTAGAGGCTTGTGAAAAGTCCAGCCCGGGGGCCAAATGCAGCTGAATGGTCAGCCCCCACATGTTTTCACCTCACTAAATCTGGCCCTCCTTGCAAAAAATTTGGACACCCCATTAAGAAGCACCAGGTATAGGACATCAATAGGAAATGTTCTTTTCCAAACTTCATTGCTGGTGGACTGGGGGAAGGGTGTTACTTCAATTGAACTGGGGTGGGGGAGGAAAACATTTTTTCTCCACACGCTCCAAACAATCTCTCTCTGCCTTGCAATTCCCTGTTCTCAAAAATAAGACCTACCCCCAAAAAAAGCCCTAGCAGGATTTTTATGCATTTATTAAATATAAGCCCTACCCCTATAATAAGACCTAGTGATGGGCGTGGCAAACTTGCTTGTTGCTTGCTCCTTCGCCGCTACCCCCTCGCTTGCCCCTCGAACCCAGGACGGTGCGTTGCCTGCCTCTCTCTCTCTTGCCGTCCTCCTGTCTCCGTTGGGTACTGAGTGGGAGTGGGAGTGCGTTACCTCTCAGCCAGCGCCGCCCAGGGGAAACTGAGCCGCTGCCGTCCCCTCCACCCACCTCACCCCTACCCACCTCAGTCAGCGTGTCGCCGCCTGGGCTCTTTGCAAATAAATAAATAAATAAATAAATAAATAAATAAATAAATAAATAAATAAAACCGCGCCGCTGCAGCAGGTGAGGCAGTTCCCTTCCAGGGGAGCATGAGAAGATCGGCGCTGGCGAAAGGCGCACACTGGCTTTCCTTGGCAGGTGGGGGGGGGAGGCTCTGGAGGTGGTAGCCTGGAGTGGAAGAGCCGCTGTTTGGCCTCCTAGCCTAGCCTAAGGGGAATGGAACGTTACCCTCCAGCTGGGGACCCCTGGTGGCCACCTGTCCTGCTTGGAAAGAGGCGGAGGGAGAAAGGGCCAAGGCATCTGCCCACCTCCCTCGGGCTGCATGGGGCGGGAAGGGAAGGGAGCGTCTTCATTGCACTTCTCTCTTCCCTTCCGCAACTGCAGGGCCTTAAAACATTGGCGGCAACTGCTGTTGCTGCCGCGGAGGACAATGGCTGAGCGGTGATCTCGGCTGGATGCTGGCAGTGGGAGTGGAAAGAGGCGTGCGCGTGTGTGCATGTTTGGGTCTGTTTTTTGTGCATGCATGCACTAGCGCATGCGTGCTAGCACGCACATGCATGTTGCACCTCCTGTCCTGGGCAGCGCCGGATAAAACTTGACACCTATTCTCCACCTCCCAAATTGAGGTAAGGGAGAGACGGAGGGAAGGTTGCCCAAAAATAAGACATCCCCTGATAATAAGCCCTAGTGTATTTTCTTGAGAAAAAATAAATATAAGACAGTGTCTTATTTTCGGGGAAACACGGGGTAGTTACTATTGGGGGGAAATATGCCATTGCATACAAAACATCAAGAGGACATTTTGTTCTGTCCTACGTTTCTGGTCTTTTCAGTCTCTAGTTGGCCAGAATTCACTTTAGATAATTCATCTAATCACAGAAATCAGTCTTGATGTTTTATTCATTCATTCATTCATTCATTCATTCATTCATTCATTCATTCATTCATTTATTTATACACACAATTTTTTAGTTGCCCTACTACCCAATGGTCTCTGGGCTGCAATAGCTTAACACACCTATCCCTATACAGCAAGACTAATCTATATTTACAGTAGTCCGTTATACACAATGTCTTACTGCACGGGCAAAGATTTTGATTGAAAATCTGGAGGCAAGGAACACACATTTATTTATTTATTTATTTATTTATCTATATTTTTTATTTTTATACCGCCTGTCTTCCCGAAAGAACTCCGGGCGGTTAACAAAAGGGATAAGAATGATCCCATTACATCAATCACTACAAAAAAAATAAAAATAAAAAGATAAAGAATTGAAAAAACAACAACAGGGCAAAAGAATGCAGGATCTCAGGCAAGACATGTGTTGAACAAGAGCACATTTATTAACCCACCCTCCCCAATGAGACAGGAAAGGAGTAAGTAATGCTTATACTCATATAATGCTCTCAGGAAGTCCAAAATTTAGAATAGATAGAACTCTTGTGCCCGGCTGGTTGCTTCGGTACTACTCAGTGGCTCAGCCAGGACTGGGGTTTAGTCTGAGGTAAATCTTTTAAGAATTACGTAGGATAAATGGATTGTTGGCTTTTTTTTTTTTTTTAGCTCCTCCAACCTTTGACAAGAATGATCGATCCAAAGGCAACTGATAAGAAGTGACAGACATCAAAGACTGGTGCTATCCATTTTGTACCAGGTACATAGGTTAGATACCAATCTATAGGAGTTAGAAATTAATAAACACCCCATACTAGGCACTTGGCACATATCTAATCACAGAAGCAACTGAGAAATGACACATTAACGGAGAGAAAAGATCAAAATTGGCCTGAAAAGCGAGCTGAGCGTGAGATGGAGGAAACTGAGGGACACCAGATCTATCTCCTAGAGCAAACAACGGGTTTCCACACGTGCCACTGACAGTAGTTTGGCCTACTCATCCACAGTATCAATGTTTCATATAGAGATGAATGCAATTCATAATAATGAGCCCTTGAAGACAATAATTTGGGATGAATACCCAGAAACTGCTGTATGCTTAAGATCTTTCTTCCTCTCTGCAATACAGTATAACAATGGAATTCATCCATGGACACACTTTTAAAACCAGACTAGTAAGAACAGATTTATTTTAACTGCTACAGCACCCATAGTACTGTATACTGTACTACTGTTTATCATTTCCTTCCCCACCCCCACCCATTGTAATATTAAGATCCAAAGCCTAGTAATGAACTCTATCTTCCAGAAAAAATAACAGGAAGCACTCAAAAGGTAGTGATGGATTTCAGGAAGGAAGCTTTTAATCATGCGGTACTTACTCCACAGCAAACAAAAAAACTTGTTTAGTACTCCATAGTAAACAAGACTGTCATGTACCACATCCATCCAGATTAGTATTGTGTACTGCAACTGAAAATGATTTTCCAAATGTAAACAAATGCCTTTCCAGTGAATTGAATGTTTACAACTGGAGATGCAAGGGTTGAACCCCAGTACTTTGGCATTCAAAGCATGACTTTCTCCACTGTGAAGAGCCTTAATAGACATTTCATAGCACATTATGGCCTTTTTTGCTTTTTTTTTTTTTTGCTTTAAACCACCACAAATCAGGCATAGGTTCACGGCAGGACAACAAGGGTGTGAGGAATGGAGAGGGCAAATTCTAGACTGTGCTGTTAGGAAGCAATCTCATTAAAGTGTTGGAGTGGTACTTTTTGCAACCTTGCATGCTTCCTGGAGAAGTGAGGAATTTGGGTGGGATCTTTCTGATCTGCGACTGTCAATCTATACAGCGCTAACCAGTTGTTACCCCTTGCCTCTGAAATTCAAGGAGAGACCCACCTCTCTGCTAAGAGCTCTTTTCCCTCTCTTGAGTCTGTTGAAGTCTGCTGCTGAAAGCAGTCAGGTTTGTTAGTTTGCTGTTGATTTGTAAGTAAATTAAACTCTTTTTATTCTTTCTACTATTAATGTCTCAGAGTTATTGAGACAGTTAAGGGCCAGTTAAAGAGAAAAGGAACGGACTGTTTTGGGGAAATTCAAGCTCTTCTTTCTGTGAATCCCCGCCCTTCTGTGCAGCTAAAGGAACTTTTTACTAGAAATACAACACTCTGCAAGATAAGGAAGGATGTTACGGTGGTGATTGGTGCTCTCTAGGAATGAATGGGCAGAAGACACCCACTCTATGGAGGCAAAGCCCAAGTGATCAAAGCAGCTGGAACCATTAGTCCAGGTATGTCCAAACTTCGGCCCTCCTGATGTTTTGGACCACAACTCCCAGAATTCTAAGCTTAGACTGCCAATGACAAAGGACTGTGGGAGTTGTGGTCCAAAACATCTGGAAGGCCGAAGTTTAGACATGCCTGCATTAGTCTGTAGGACACTTTGCTACCTGAGGGGTAGGGGAAGCAGTACTGTCTTCCAATCGCATTTTGAAGGTGAGCGGACTAGTGGTTCAGAACTGGGCCCATTTGTTCAGGACAACATCACCAGTTCAAAGGCAGTGAGCCACGAGGAGAAGCTGCCTTACCCACACACCACGGCACAGAAGCTGACCCTGCAATTCACGTTGTTCTACTGAGGCGGGAAGCCTCCCTTGCACTGAATGGGCCACTGAGGCAAACAATATGCAATGCTTGACTACCATGTGTATTTTATCTGAATCTATGGGTTCACATAGACTTTGTGTTTATAACTACTTATAACCGTATTGCTTTAATGTAATATTTGTCTATTAATGCTGTAAGATGTCCCTCAATTCCTTGTTCTCAAATACTTGAACATTTCTTAATTGTACTGGACTGTATATTATCCTTCATTCCTGTAATCTACCTTGGGTCATTTTCCAAGGAGAAAGGCACGGTAAAAATACTCTTAAATAAATAAATAAATAAATAAATAAATAAATAAATAAATAAATAAATAAATAAATGCGCTTTCTCAGGAGTCATGGAGGCCAGCAAGCGATTTTGCCCTATCCATTCAAGGCAAAAGCAAAGCAAAGTGTTCTGCTTATATACTGCCCCATACCACTTCAAGGAGTCTCTGGGCGCTTTACAGTTTTAATTACAGTAATGCAGGCTACACATTGCCTCCCCCACCACCAAGCTGGGTACTCATTTTACCGACCTTGGAAGGATGGAAGGCTGAGTCAACTATGAGCAGGCTACCAGGGACTGAACCCCAGGTCGTGAGCACAGTTTTACCTGCAGTACAGGCCTTTAACAACTGCACCACGAGGCTGATCCCAAGCTTCACTAGAGGATTCCTTCTCCGGTTGGCAAGAAGTGGCAAGGAGGGGCAGAGAACATTAAATTCCTCCCACTCCAGACTTGCTCAACTCTATCAGCCCCTTTGTATTTACTGCCCCATCCCTTACTCTCCCCACCACCACCCAAACATACTATAAGCAAAGGGACATTTCAGTGAGAAAACAAGAGCAAGCGGTGAAGGGGAATTTCGGCGCCTGCTCTGACTCATTGTTCCAACCTAATTTACCTCGCTACCAGAAGTACGAGTGATCGACCGAAGACAGGGAAATCCCTTTCACTTGCACTGAATCTGGGCAAGCTTGGTGACCTTTAATTTATTTATTTTTTCATTCAATTCCGCCATCTTGCCGAGTATTTCATATCATTTTATTTTATTTCATTATATGTATTTCTTCATATCTTTTCTACTACATTGCTTGAATGTTCGATTGTTATTTGTTTTGGTGTTGTTAACCGCCCGGAGTTCCTTTGGAAGATGGGAGGTATATAAATAAATAAATAAATAAATAAAAATAAATAAATAAATAAATAAATAAATAAATAAGCAAGCACAAGGCTGGTGTTTTACTACTTTGCAATAGTTTCCCCCAGTGGCTGTTGTGACTGGGGGATTCTGGGAGTTTTAGTTGGGGTGGGGGAGAAAACTTTTCCAAATTCTGAAAGCATCTTACGAGTCTTCCAGCAGTACACATACAGATATAACTCCTTTCTGAACATGGGTGATTCCTTTTATCTATCACCCCCCCCCGGCTTTCCAAACATTTAAACATGAGCATTCTTGCTTATGTGACCCAACTGGCATCATCCATGCATGGCAATGGGTATTAGAAGTTGGAGGATAACCCCACATTTTGCAGAAGAACAATGTTATTGTTGTTATGGTGTACTGTCAAACTGCTTCAAACAAGGCGTGTGAGATATTTAAACAGTTTTCCTCCGTTGCCACACTCTAGTGAGTTTCCATAGAGATTTGAACCCAGCTTTTCTGAGTTATAGTTGGATGTTCTATCTACTGGACTACTCTGGCTGTTACAAAACATTCTTTATGGAAATAAAAATCCAGGAGGAGGAGAGGAAACCAGAAAATACCCAATGAGGTCTGAGCATGCTGAGTTGCCATGAAATATTGATCAGTCATAGGTGGACTATGCCAACAGGAAAGGGGATCATGGAAGAGGGTTTGCCTAACTTGATTTTAAGGAGGACAGGTGGGCCATGCAAGGACAGTCATATGTTTGAAAGTATCCTGACTGTTAAATCCAAGTCTGGTGTACCGATTAGGAGGGAAACCAGGGCTTTGAAATCAGCTTCCACAATCCGAAATATCACCTGCTGACTATCTGCATCTATCTGTCTGGTTGCAATATATTCTAATTTTGTTGAAACTGTGTGCTGCGTGTGTGATTTTGAATCTGCGCATATGCTTCTTTTAGGAAGATATTGTGTTTTGTTTTGTTTTTGTCTCTCCCTCCCTCCCTCCCTCCCCCCCCCTCTCACGATGATGGATGTCTTCCTTTTTGGTGAGGCATAAGTGGTCCTCTCTCCTGTCTGCCAATCTTGCTGAATGACCCCAGCCCTCATTCTTGTGTTACGGCCATGGAAGACATCTGTCTCTCCTTCTCCACTTTTGGTAAGAAGCTTTCACAAGGCCTAGAAAACAAGTAGGAGCAAGTCAACATGAACTCCGTGTCATGTTGTTCTTATCTGTCCTCAAGTTTGGAAGATGCTTTGCCTGGGGTTTTAGTACTACTTGTGTTTCCCATGTTTATGTTTTCCATTTCTCAGAGTGGCATTAGAATGATTACGGCAGGCATGCCCAAACTTCGGCCCTCCAGATGTTTTGGACAGCAACTCCCACAGTCCTTTTGCCATGAGCAATCTAAGTTTAGAATTCTGGGAGTTGTGGTCCGAAACATCAAGAGGGCCAAAGTTTGGACATGCCTGGATTAGGGGAAGGGCTTATAATAAGACAGCGAGAAAGATCACAGAGAAATGGATCAGGATCCTTGCAGCTACTGACACTAGATCAGTCTTCCACAACCCAATGGCCTCCAGTTGTTTTGGACTACAACTACAGAGCCATTAGGCACAGCCATAGTTGTCGATCAGTGTGACTAGAGGACACCAGGGCATGGGAAAGCAACACTGTCTGAGGCAAGATGTACAGAAGTTCACAAATGAATTAAGGAGGCAGCACAGCTAATATCAGTGGAGCCTTCCCTTTTCAGACGTAAACTTTTTATAAAAGAAATACTATAGTACAGTAATTCTTACTTTCTAGTTAGGATATGGATTTCTGGATTAGCAATGCTATAACAGACAAAGCTAAGAGAAAGGGGAATGTCAGGTACAGGGGATATAAAATCTAGGAACCAAGCCAGAATCAGAGGTTATTTATA
Organism: Phrynocephalus guinanensis; assembly: GCA_037367245.1. Taxonomy (NCBI): domain Eukaryota; kingdom Metazoa; phylum Chordata; class Lepidosauria; order Squamata; family Agamidae; genus Phrynocephalus; species Phrynocephalus guinanensis. The sequence goes on along the minus strand of CM074743.1, from coordinate 12,270,478 downwards.
TATCAGAGGCAATAAGTGTTTGCTGTTAAATCAGTAGGATTGCAAAAGAATGAAAACCCAGGTGGTAGATTAAGAACAAGAGAAAAAAAACATTTGCTGGGACCAGAGTCTGCACAGCAGTCATGGTGTGAATCGAGTGATAATCATCACTGTATCTGAACAGGATGTGGGGGGTGGGTCGGCAGGCACAGGAAAGAGCAATATAGGAGCTCAAGATATCAGAGGTTATGTCTTCTGCTACTACCAGGACAACCAACACCAATGCCTCCACCCAAATTTGGTAGCTGTAGGCAAATATATTGCTAGAGTAAGCAGCAAAGGCAGCAGAGAGACAGGAGGGTGCATCACAAATGCCTCTGGAGCCACTGAGGAAATGCTATTAAAGGATTTTTGGGCTCTACCGAGTACCAGAACAGGGTTTTTAGCATCAAATTCAAACCGCTTGAAGATGCTTTTAGTAAAATTGTGTCCCAGCTGACTTTAAAGTGGGGGGGGAATGCGACCTCGCCCACTTAAGCATGACCCAGCGAGTTTTACAAGCACCTGGTCTCGAGGTGGTACAAAGCTTGGCCTCTATCACACAACCACTTAAATGCACTTTTTTCTTTTAAGCATTCGCATCTAAAGATTGTGCCCCCACGGCCAGCCACATCTTCTGAACACCCCTCTCGACCACGCCCCCTGAAGCACATCTCAAGCACATCTTCCTGCAACACCGCTAGGGGTTTGATCAAATTATTTCACTTGCTGGTGCACATTTTGATGTGAAACAAAGGTTGTGTGAACTCAAAAAAGCCACATCTTCTTCCAAGTTCATCGGTTTTGCAGCAAACAGCTTTTCAAAACAGCGCTTTGATGTGCATTTAGCAAATGGGGACACATAAAATAGGTTCAAAAATGCTACCATGGGGGCGGTAACTGCGCATCTAATGTCACATGACCACTCTCAGAAAAAGTGTGCATTTTATTATCCGCATTTCATGGTCATGCGATAGAGGCCCTTGTCTCAGTTCTGATGCGGATTTTTAACCAGTACTTGAGTCCATGGGGAGTCAGGAAATCTGCATCAAACCCTTTTTTGTTCCGCTGTGTTGCGGTTCCTGCTCATGGTGACACAAAAGATGTGGGTCTTTAAACTGCACCCATGGGGACACAGGAACCGTGTTTTCAACCACGTGAGCGTTCCGGGGGGAAAAATCTGCATTTTACTTTGATCCGGATTTTCCGGCCGTGGGATAACAGCCTAACTGACGGAAAAGCCCACAATGATAAGGTGAGGAGGGACGTGTATTGTGAACGGTGTGGAAAGAATGATACATTTTTCTTTCCTACGTGTGATACCAGAGCCTGGGGATTATTCAATTCTTCCCAGATAGAAACTATCCAAAAGCAATTTACAATGAACCAAGCAGAAACAGCCTCTAGTAAGAGTGGGCAACATCCGTCCTTTAGTAGGATCTGAAGAGTACTTTGCAAGCGTTCTCTAGAAAGAGGAAACTTGTCTCTCCCATGACAAGCGACCAGGTGACACGGAGAAAAACAGGGGGTGACAGAAGCCCATGGATCACCTACTTTTGGCTCTGATTCCATCTACAGAAAGGGTGGCCTCATCCTGTTTTAGCTGTGGTCCACGAAAGTCAGGCATATAGCCCTGCAAAACTTATCCCAACAGAAATGTGGGCTCTTGCAAAAACAGATCACACAGAGGGCTTACTGAAAAAACACTCAACCATCTTCTCATCTGATTGCCATTGAAATGCATCAAACAGAAATCCCCGGAAATGCCCAGAAGCAGAATATGAAGGCAGAGCCACACTGCCTCTTATCTTTCATAGGCATATTGCCTTAAATAATGGCACCTATACACAGCCACCCAGGTATATATTGCCATATAGAAGCCACTGATGGGGCTATCCTCACAGAATTAATCTAGGTCTTTTTTAAAGACTAGCCAAGTTTTTGCAGCCATTGCTACCTCTTGTGGCAGTGAATTCCACAGTTTAATTATGGCCTGCAAGAGGGATGCAGGTCTCCGAATGCATGAGCAGCTACTAATCCAGTTTGTCATTAATACAGTGGTACCCCGACTTAAGAGCAGGTCGACTTAAGAGCAATTCGACTTAAGAGTGGAAAACTGCTGGCATTTTAACTGCTGCCTTACAAATTTGAGATATGGTCTGCTCGACTTACAATTTTTTTTTATTTTTTAACTTATTTTTTTCAATTTTTAGATAGGTACCCCGATTTAAGAGCAGCTCAACTTAAGAGTATGCATTCGGAATGGATTAAATTCGTATATCAAGGTACCACTGTACTTTGTCCATATTGTACACTGAAAAGACGAGTGATCTAGAAGTTTAAAGAAATCTGGAAGTTGAGTCATGGCAACTGGACTTCTCTTCTTGAGAGATTGAAATGTTTCACTGCATGAATGTTGGAAAAGGTTGCATAGGTGTGACTTTCATGCACCCTAGGCCATTATCCACCTAACAAATCTATTCAGATCATGGTCCACATATGAACCTTTTCAGGCTATTGTCTATCCAACTAGCCTATTCAGGCCATTATCCAACTTATGAGCCTATTCAGACCAGGATGATGTGAAATCAAGATGAACTATAAAATGGAGGACTTGCCACTAACTTTCCTCAGACTGACAAAGCTGCTTGGATGAGCAGTGAAACGTCAATCTCTCAAGCAAAGAAGTCCAGTTGCCAACACTCAACTTCCAGATAAACTCACCTGGATAACTGAGAATTTTCACAGACTTGTTTAAAGAGATCACGTTACACCCCTATTAAAGCAGCTCCACTGGCTGCCAATCAGCTATTGGGCACAATTAAAAGTGCTGGGTTTTAACCTACAAAGCACTAAATGGCCTGGGTCCGAGCTACCTCAAAAATCGAATCTCACAGTATGAACCAGCGCAGGTGCTGAGGTCATTAGGAGAGGCCCTTCTCTCCATCCCGCCACCTTCACAGGTGTGTCACATAAGAACACATGAAAGGGCCTTCTCTGTTGCTGCTCCCAGACTTTGGAACTCCCTCCCACTGGAGACCAGGACTGCCCCATCTCTGCTGTCTTTCTGGAAACAGGCAAAGACCTTCTTCTTCAGGCAAGCTTTATCCTGAATGATGAACTACCTATTATGTGACTTTTAGATGGATTACCATGCATGATCACATTGACTGATTTCCTAAGAACACCTGTGTTTTTCCATGTTAGTTTCCATAACTCATAATGGAATTTTTTTTCTTTTAACTGTTCACATGGTCTTTTTAGCTTTGCCTTCTAATCTTGTAAGATACCTCTTCTAATTCCCTGTTCTTAAACTTGAATATGTTTTAACTGTTCTGGGCTATATATTGTTGCTCATTATTGTAAGCTACCTTGGATCCGTTTCCGAGGAGGTGGAGTAAAATATTCAAAACAAACAAACAAAGAGCTTCTGTAGTGTAAAGAACAGTATGATGGGCTTCTGAGAGAGACTGATTTTTAATTCCTTCTGCAGAATCCCTTTCACCCCTTCTCAGTCTGACCCACCTCAAGGGGTTGTTGTGAGATGAGACCATGATAAGAAGTTCTCCCCAATAACTACTGTTTGTCCCACCCACTCCTCACTGTTACAGGCTGCCGTCCCAAGAGAGATGAGGAGGGTTTCTATTAGGAAACAGGTCTTCAGTTGTATATTTAACAGGTCCCCTCTCTAAAGTCTTTGAAGGTGGTAGTAAAATAGTACAGAGATGCCTTCCAAGACATCTTTCCCCTTCATCAATTAGTGTGGATTTATTTAATCTCTCTCTCTCTCTCTCTCTCTCTCTCTCTCTCTCTCTCGTGTGTTTGTTACTGGGTTTGGGGACTGAGGGTGTATTGGATTGCTTTTAACTCCTACTTGTATGATTGCTCAGGTACACTAATTGGGGTGATGTAAAAATCCAAAATAAAAAACATCCACCCACCCACCTACCCACAAGAAAATACAATAAAATAAATGAAGTTTTGTAAGAGGTAGCTGTGTTAGTCTGTAAAAGAATTCCAGGCAAAACTCAAAGAAACAAAACAAATGGCAAAAACATGTGGCACCTTAAAGACTATATTTTCCTGTAAGCTTTCGTGGATCCGGTCCACTTCTTCAGCTTACATTAAAACATAATAGTCTTTAAGGTGCCACAGGCTTTTGTCTTATGTTTTGTTTCTTTGATTTTTGCCTAGAATAAAATAAATGATAACCTTGCTAGACACTGCTCCTTGGAGGAATGATTAAGAAAGGTGAAATATATTCATTGCTGTTTTTTTATCTCAGAGATCTATGAAAAATCACAAATGTCTTCGTATTTGGAATGGAGAGAGCTTAAAACTCCCAAGAGAAATCAAAGGCCAAGGTCTTGGCTACTGAACGCTTAACCTTCTGAGATTTAATTCTTAAGTATTCAGCCATGGAAGTACAGTACTGAATTGGGACTTTCAGATGGTCTTCTCCATGTTTTGAATAGTTACAGCTGTTGTGAGTGACCAGCAGCAATGTGAAATGTCGCAATTTTTAGAAGAATCTGCCAGAATTATATCTTCTTTTGTCAGATGTTAAGAACTTGAGGTTTAAAATGCTTGAATGTAGAAGACCCTATGGAGAATGTGACAGTTGTGGAGGAGGATTCAACAGCATAAGGCAGTGATGGCAAACCTTTTAGAGACCGAGTGTCCAAGCTGTGATTCAAAACCCATCCATTGTTCGCAAAGTGCCAATACAGCAATTTAACCTGAATACAGGTGGCTGTGAAGGGGCGATATCGGGTGCCCACAGAAAGGGCTCTGAGTGCCACCTTTGGCACCTGTGCCATAGGTTCACCAGCACTGGCATAAGGTAATGATGAATGTGAGGTACCACTAACACTCTGGCATAACATTCAGTCTAATATTCCATCATTCTGTCACACCTCAATGTCTCCACGTCGCATGGAAAGCAATTCCTTCAGATTCCAGCTGGGCACATTGAATCTTGTGTGTGTGTGTGTGTTGCGTTGTTACAGTCGTGACCGACTCTTCGTGACTCCATGTCCATGGAGTTTTCTTGGCAGGAATACTGGAGTGATTTGCCAGTTCCTACTCCAGGCGCCTACAGCACCTGGTATTCCCTGGTGGTCTCCCGTCCAAGTACTAACCAGGGCCAACCCTGCTTAGCTTCTGAAATCAGGCGAGTTCAGATGTGCTTAGGGCATCTAGGCAGTTACATTGAATCTTATGTGACCATTTGTTATCATGTGTCTTCCAGCTAGAACAACCTTAATGGAGCTTCCAAGTGAGACACTGAGTTTCCATGGCTGAGATGGGATTTGAACCCAGGCTTCCTAGTCCATTACTTGAGCTACTCCATCACACTGGGTATTCCCATGTAACCATAGCTGTGCAAGTGGGTGGAATGACCATGGGTGTGGTTACAATGGAGATGGTCAAGGTGGCCAGAAGGCGGCTAGCCAATCAAAGGATGGAGGGGAAATGAAAAGTGATTTTGTAAACATGAGTGGTTGTGTTTATTTGATTGGTTTGGTATTAATTGTATTCTGCTTTTTATAACAACATCTCTTAAGTGCTTTACAGCATAAAATTGAACATAAAACAGTTTTTAAAGGTAATGGTCCCCATGTTATGATGCTATTCCCTATTATACTATTTACTGAACTTTTTTAATTGGTCTTTTAAAAACCTGGCCCTAGAGGCAGAGATTCCTAGAGCCTGTAACCACCTGACATAGTGGCTGTCTAGCTAAAACCATCAGTCCTGCCATCTTATCGCTCATTTTTCTTTCCAACCTGAGATATCTGATTTTTCTATGTGAGGTTGACTGTGTTGATTTCACTTACGTAAATTAAAGTGATTGTACATCTGTGTCTGTATTGTTTTTGGTTTGTTGTAAACCATCCAGAGTAGCCTGCACTACCAGATGGGCAGTATAAAAATAAAATAAAATAAATAAATAAATAAAATAAAATAAATACTGTTGTAAATGTGTCAATACAAGTGTAATAATGTTCATTCTACAGATAAATTGTTGCCATGTAAGACGTTGCTGCTTGCATTTTTAGTCACGCACCAGTAATACAACTGGGTTGCCACCAGTCATACAAGCACCAACTTGTTATTTAGAAGCACTTACACCAGAAATACTTTTGAAACACTCTACACAGCAATGCCATAGAAAATCCAGTTAAGTTCTGCATGTTTTTATCCTCAGTTTCTAAGATGTCGCTGGTTGTTCCTCTTATAGTAAACAGTCTTCAAACTACTTCTTCACCCCCTCCTTTATTATTATACTAAAACAAACCCTGTTTCTGCTTTTAAAGAACAGTCCAAAAGTACATGTATGTTTGTGAGGGAGTAGGCAAAACGGCCCAAATCCTAAATTTATTTAATTTATTTCTCCTTTTCATGAACAGAAACAGAGATGCAAATGATGCTCACTACCCAGGCCAATTATACTCAGCGACTGATTTCCTGAAGGCACCCTTGAAAGAGTACCTTATTTGAGGACAGAACACATACGGGAAGCTATGGCAAGATATGAACAGCTCGTTTCTCAAGGAATATTAAATTCCCACAGTTAGAAAACTAAGGCTACCTTCTCAACACTAGTACAACAGCTATACAAGTGTCCACTGTACAATATATCAAAAGCAGTACCATCAAGTTGAACTGAAATAATCACACACATGTAAATCTATGAATACTCGTTAGTTGCTCCTAGATGAGAAGAAAAAGCAAGGGGGGGTCCCTCTGTTGATGAGCACCAAAATTATGGAATCTGGGAATAAGGAAGAGGCATGGGGATATCAGGATGGTTTGTTTACAGCACAGCTTTTCTGGGTCAGAGTTTAGAAAATCAACTTTTTGAATTACTGTACAACTTTTTAATGGAAGCAAACTGTACTGTTTGTCACCCCTGTCAATGGGCAGTGTGGTTGTGAAATCATGTAACATGTGTGCAGTCTTCCCTGGAGGTTGGAGGTTTAAGACACTGGCACCTAAATCTAGCCAAGCACTGGGTATTATGGGAATTGTGGTATGAAACCAGAGCTTCCAAAATTCTGACCTAGATTGAAACTCTGCAGTGCCTTGTGTCTTACTTACTTACTTACTTACTTACTTACTTACTTACTTACTTACCACACTGATTTTCCAGAATGGAACTCTGGGCGGTTATTATTTATTATTACTACTAGTAGAATTCAGTTCATATTCTACTGATTTCTCATCACTGTGGAGGCATGGCAATGGACCAAAAGGTCAACCTTAAAGTGAAGTGCTAAAAATCTGTGGGATAGGAATGATGGTGATGACGCCTGATTCTTGCAGAAGGTTTGAAGACTTGCCTTTCTGCCTGCCTGCCTGCCTGCAACCGTAGCAGGATGCTACCAACTTCATAGCGGACTGCACTAGAGAGCACGGGTGGTTTGAGAACCGGGCTGCAAATAAGCCTTGCCCACCTGGGGCACCTTCCAGAACAGCCAACTGCATCTCCACAACTACCTCTACAGATTATAAACCGATGTCGCACAGCGGGGTGAGGATCTAGTCCAGAGACGGGTCTCTAGACCTGTTGGACATAAAACTAGGATCCAGGATCACTTCCGCCTGGTGGGACAGAGCGGATCAACTTTCTCCACGTGGCTCAGCCTCGTTGAGCGGCGACAGCCCCTCTCCCCAAAGCTGGCCACCCTAATGTGCGGTCCCAACACCTACCTCCAGCCATCCTTCCTACCCCCCACCCCACCCCGCCCATGTTTAAGAATCCTTCCTGTCGCCCGCTCGGTGCCAATTGCAACACACACCTGGAACCCATTTCTCTTACCTCTTAACCATCTTTGGTCTGGCCCTGGAGAGAGAAATCCTCCGGACTCAAGCCGCGGCAGCAGCCGTGCACGCGTGCGGGCAAGGGATCCCCGTCTCCCGATCTTTCTCTCTCTTGGGTGTTGCCGCAGCCTTTTTTAAAAAATGCGGGATCTTTAAAAGCGCCCGTTTTGTCAGGGGCGAGTGAAAGCGAAACTGTTCTCGAGTGGCTAAGGGAGGGGCCCGGCTTAATCCGGAGTGACTCCCCCGCACCCCACCCGCCGGTTACCATTTACGGACACTAGGAGATTCCCCCCCCCCACCTCGTTTGCGCGCCGCCCCTCTTCCGGGATCGAGGTGAAAAAAGGTCCCAGACCTCCTGATTGGTTGGGATGTTTCGCGCACCTTTGGCACCTGTTGCAGGCCGGCAATGAAGCCCGGCCCCACTGCGCATTCCTCAGGATCTGGGACAACGAGACGTGGGATCAAACCGATATTTTAAAAAACGAATTGAAAGTTATGGCACGCGCAAAAAAGTGCAGGGTCCAGCCACCCTTGGCAGAAGGGAGGCCCGCAGCTGGCTGCTTCTGGCGTGACGCGTTTGTGGGAACGAAGATGAGAGGGCTGCTGAGCATGTGCAGAGAGTAAGCGCTCCGTTCTGCTTCTCATCCAGGCCTACGGCATCTCGGTTTGCGGGCAGGGCTGAAAGGCAGGTAGAACAAAGCGGGAGATCCGTTGACACGTAGTCTTCTTCTCTCAGACCTCTGTGGTCATCTGCTTAAGGAATCCAGGATGCCTGACTCGGAATTGTCAGCTAAAGTAGCAGGGAACTCAGAAAGAATCCCGATTTACACCCTTTCCCAGGAATCCAGATGTCAGGGCTTCTAATTCAATATGTCCACCTACCCAAACCACAAAACCAATTCCACAGAATCCCAGAAATCAGTGGCTTCTATTACCATCCTTGCTCTTGCTTTCTGTAATCTCTCTGGCCCTCTTTTAGAAGACATATGTACTGACCCCTTCCCATGGCTTCTAAATCCTGCCCTCCCATTACATTTTCTTCGAGAACCTGGAAAAGCTAAGTGTTTCTCAACCTGTGGGTCCCCAGATGTTCCTGGACTGCAACTCCCAGAAATTCCTTCCAGCACAGCGAGTGGTGGAGGCTTCTGGCAGTTGCACTCCAGGAACATCTGGGGACCCACAGGTTGAGAACCACTGTGCAGCTGTTGCTATAATAAAGAATTTTTGTGTCCCCAAGTCTATTCTGACTCGTGGCAACCCTTTGCAGGGTTTTCTAGGTAGAGAAGATTCAGAAGTAGTTTACCATTCCTTTCTTCTTATCTGAGGCCACCCAGACTGGCTGTACTCCCGGGAGGACCAGTGGGAAATCAAACTCCCTGAACTATCCAACCCTTGCAATTGTAGTCCCTTGTTATAGTGTCAACGTCCGCCCTGACCTGTTCTTCTTTCCTGTCCATTTCATTAAGTATGTGTAAAATCAATTTTCCTTTTAATGGTGCCGGGCCTTCCACCCTTGCTTGCAGGAATATCAGGAACCCACGAGGAACGCAGCTGGAGTACCTTGGCTTCCTGCAACTGCTGGGAGATCTTTCATTGCCATCCCCAAACCATGCCCCCCTCCCCGCTGCCCCAAATACATACTTTTGCTATGTGGCTCCACTTCTTTCCCAAGCCATGTGAAAGCAACCAACATCGAGGCACCCCGAGCTGTGTTGCAAAGCTCTTTGCTGCTCTGCTCTTTCCGGTCTCACCACAGGCCTCCTTCCCAAGAGTCTGTGGTTAAGAATGACATCCAGAAAGTCGCAGCTTCGAGGCCGGCTTCAAATCCGGTTGCACTAGCCCTCCCTCGCCACCCCCAGTTGCTTCCCCCCCCCCTCGCTCTCCTCGACTGGTTGAGTTTGGGCCTGTCTCCTCTTTGGAGGCCTCCAGGGCAATTGCCCACTGCCGGCCCACGTCCACCCCCTTCGATCCTTGCCCATCATGGCTCATAAAAGCTGCCGGAGGGAGCATGCCCGAGTGGGCTTCTGTCATCGCCATCGCCTCCTTCAGCGAGGGGGGGTTTCCCTCCCGCTTGAAGGAGATGGTGGTAAAGCCCATCTTGAAAAAAACGGGCTTGGCATCGGACCAATTGGCGAACCATCATCCGATTGCCAATGTTCCCTTCATGGGCAAGGTTATGGAGAGGGTGGCCGCGGCTCGGATCCAGTCATTCTTGGAGGAACAGCGGTGCCTTGATCCTTGCCAGTCCGGTTTCAGGCCTGGCCGGGGGACCAAGACAGCTTTGGTCGCGCTGCAAGATGACCTAATCCAGGCGGCCGACAGGGGTTGCTCTACCCTGTTGGTCCTCCTGGATTTATCAGCGGCCTTTGATACCATCGACCACGGTATCTTACTGGACCGGCTTTCTGAGGTGGGTATCGGAGGCACTGTTCGCAGTTGGCTCCGATCCTTCTTGGAGGGTCGGCTTCAGTATGTGCAGCATGGTGGAGAGCTGTCGGCCCCGTGGACACTCCCTTGTGGGGTTCCGCAGGGCTCGTCTCTCTCCCCCATGCTGTTTAACATCTATGTAAGACCGCTGGCTGGGGTCATTCGGAGATTTGGAGTCTGCTGTCATCAGTACGCTGATGACACGCAGCTCTATCTCTCCTTTTCCACCTCTGCAGTGGAAGCTGTCCGGACCCTCGACCAGTGCCTGGAGACGGTCATGGCTTGGACCAGGGCCAACAGGCTCAAACTCAACCCCGAGAAGACCGAGGTGATGTTCTTTGGGAGTTCCCCGACTGGTTACGGAGGCCCTCTCCCCAGCTTGGAGGGTGTTTCCCTCCAGCTGGCGGATAGGGTTCGGAATCTGGGCGTGGTCCTGGATCCGGCGCTATCTCTGGATGCCCAGGTGGCTGCCGTGACCCGGGCCGCATTTTATCATCTACGTCAGATTGCCCAGATCCGCCCGTACTTCGACGGGAACTCACTGAGAACAGTGGTTCAAGCACTGGTGATCTCGAGGTTGGACTTCTGCAATGCCCTCTACATGGGGTTGCCCTTGACTCTTCTCCGGCGACTGCAGCGGGTACAAAATGCAGCGGCCAGACTGGTGGTGGGTGCGTGCCGTTACGACCGCATCACCCCAGTCCTTGCCCGCCTGCATTGGCTGCCCATTGCGTCCCGGATCAGATTCAAGGTCCTGGTTTTAGTTTATAAAACCCTCCATGGCTTGGGCCCAGACTACCTGGCAGAGCGGATCGCCCAGCGATCAACCTCGGCCCGACCAGTTCGGCAGTCACGAGCGCACTCGCTTTGGGTTGCCACCCCCCCGAGAGGACAGAAGAAGTTCCACTCGCAATTGGGCCTTCTCGGTGGCTGCTCCATCACTGTGGAACAGCCTCCCCAGCGAAGTGCGCTCTGCAGAGTCCCTGCTGGCCTTTCGCAGAGCGGTGAAAGCCATCTTGTTCCACGAGGCCTTTGGTGACCTAGCCTAATAGTTTTTCCCCCCCTCGCCATCTGGTGTTTGCTGCTTGCTTGCTCTATTGCTACCTGTTCTGTGAGCGTTGTATATTTTACAAGGGCCCCCATATGGTTTTATTTTAAATTGTCTAATTGTCCTGTGTTTGTATTTTGATATACGCTGAACTGCTCAGCTTTTGTAAGCCGCCCAGAGTTCCCTTTGGGAAGATGGGCGGGGTATAAATTTAATAAATAAATAAATAAATAAATAAATAAATAAATAAATAAATAAATAAATAAATAGTATGTGGGAGAAATAGGAGGCCAAACAGACCATGCGGAAAGCTAAAGGCTCAGGGAGGACTGCGGTAGATATACTGTATAGCAAGGGCCTGTTGCTAGCATTCAGTGCAGAGACATGTGCTGGTTGCAGTTCCAATAAAGCTACTGTAAATGAATCCTGAGGAAATGGATGCAAAATTAGCCTGGACCGTCCCTACCATTGTTGGAGGGAGGGAGCTGCCTAGATGCCCTGAGTGCATCCGATATCGCCTGATTTCGGAAGCTAAGCAAGGTCAGCCCTGGTTAGTACTTGGATGGGAGACCTCCAAGGAATACCAGGTGCTGTAGGCAGCCTGGAGTAGGAACTGGCAAACCACTCCAGTATTCCTGCCAAGAAAACTCCATGGACATGGAGTCATGAAGAGTCGGTCACGACTGTAAGGACACAACACACACAACTGAATGTGTATGACACGAGTCCCATTGAAAAGCATATTGACTGGAATGAAATTGGCCCCTGGATGTTGTAGTCCAAAACCACCATTTTTTCTTTGTCAGTTTATAAATAACCTCAGGAATGGCAGTGTTTAATTTAACACTAGGCACTTTCTACCCTGGATTTGTAACTAGAGATGGCATAGCATGGAAAAGTATTTTTTTTACTATATCTCCTTGATTATTTTTCCCCAACCTCTGCTATTGCGTTGTGTTATGCCCTGTCAAGTTGGAACCTACTGTCAGAGACCCTATTAGGGATTTGAGAGGAAGTGCAAGATTTAAAGAGTGGTTTTACCAGTTCCACATAATATCCGTTTTCATGCTTAAGCATAGATATGGTCCCAGGTCTTTTGAATGCTAGCTGATCTTTTTATTGGCTATTGCACACTGGCGGGTGTAGGTCCTAATAACTCTATACTATAGAGCAGTGATGGCGAACCTTTTAGAGACCGAGTGCCCAAACTGCAATTCAAAACCCACCAATTTTTCGCAAAGTGCCAAGACAGCAATTTAACCTGAATACAAGTGGCTGTGAAGGGGCAATCTCAGATGCCCACAGAAAGGGCTCCGAGTGCCACCTTTGGCATCCGTGCCATAGGTTTGCCAACACTGCTATAAAGTCTATAGTGTCACAAGAGTTTTGTTTTTCTTTTGTCTTCCTTTTGTAATGCATATTAAAAAACAACAACCAACACTCTTTGCCTTGTGAAATGTGGTTTTAAAAAGTAATTTATCAAAGTCCTGTTTCTTCTTCCTACAAGCTGAATCACCCTCAGCATGCTACTAGGGCAGATTCCATGATCTGGAAGGTCCTTATACAAGGTGGTCTCAGCCCCACTGACTTTATTATCTCTGCAGGCTTCTCTGTGTTTACTCTCCTAACTATCTGGGACCAATCCTTATCACCACTCAGTGGTTTAGGTCTGGGAATTCAGTTTCCCGCTGCCCTGCTTGACTGTGGCTGAACTCTTCCACTTACGCAACACTAAGGGCGTTTATACACGACCCCTAAGCTCCGCCGCAAATGGCTGCAAGCTCCGGACTTTAGAAATGTTTACCCACCAGCTCCGGAGTTTGCAGACAATTAAGTGCGACCCCGCCCACTTTAGCGCGACCAAACAGCAGTTTTCTTGTACCTGCTCTTTGATGGTGAAAATTTTTGATGCGGAGACTGCCTGAGCTCTCATCGCTTCTTTCTGTTGTTTTTCTTTTGCCTCCGCCCCTTAAAGAGGAACCAGGAAGTAAACGGAGGTCGGAGCAACTTCCACCAGCACCGGAGGTAAGCCTTTTATTCTTTTGTCTCTGTCTAAGGCTTTTTTTTCCTCCCCCCCTCACGCAGACAGAACAAAGAAGTGCGGAGCGGGTGGGGACGGTGGAACAGCAACGAACCCTCAAGATCTCTGGTCCGAATTTAAGGGACCAGCGGATCTTAGGGGTCGTGTAAAAAGGCCCTAAGGCTACTCTATTAAACACTGTGAGCTATACAATAGATATTGGTCCTTCTCCTCTCACTACTTGCTCCTTTGCCTTGACAAAGCTGTCAATGGTGACTTCCCTTTCAAAACATGCTCTTTGGTGGGTGTCCAAGAAACTTTATCCCTGGTACCAGCCCTTCGTATCCTTGGCTTCAATATTCAGAATTAAGGCAACGTGTGCTTTTTGACAGCGTCAAAAAGCACGTGTTGCTTTTAGGGAATAAAACACCTAGAGTTCCCAGTCAATGTGGCTAGTGTGGGACTTGGTTATTTACCATCTTCGAAAAGCAGCTTATCTGGGATTGATAAAGATTTAGTGAATTGTCCATAAAAAGGAAGGGTTGGTGGTTTGGTTCAAAGGTTGCTATAAGACAAACTTGGGAGGAGGTAGGGAATCAAGATTAGTCTGTTGGAATGTATGAGAGCAATACTTGTTTTGTGTACATGAAGGAAAGTGTGTATGTGGGGGGGTTTTCTTTTCCCGTGACTCACATTTTGTTACCTGTGGGGTCCAAAGTTTGCACAGTCAAATCTAGTGCAGCAGCTAATACTCATTGCTGAAGAGATCTGACCTGGCCATTGTCACTCATGTCTTTGTTATCTCCCAGATAAATTACTGTAACATGCTCAATGTGGGTCTGCCTTTGGAATGTGCTCAGAAACTCTGGGTCTAATATCACATAACTCCCGTCCCGTGTTATCCAGACACAATTCAAAGTCCTAGTTTTAACCTATAAAGCCCTAAACTGCTTGTGTCCAGGCTATCTCAAAAACTTTATCTCCCTTATTCAGCTTGCCCAATTAATTAAGCTCATCAGGAGACACCTATCTCTCAGTCCCACCACCTATGGAATACACATATGTAATATAATGTATCCCAAACTAATTTTGAGGTGCCAGGGTGAATAAACCTTAGCTCCTTACTAAGCCCACATATTCAGTTCTGTTTCCAAAGGTTGTGAAATTAAGGAACTGAAGACTGGAAGTGGTGATAGCATTTACTGTCCTGCTTCAGGCAATTCAGTGTTTTGGGCTGTTCCTGCTAGAAATACGTCCACTCCCCACTCTGAAATTGAATTGTTGTAGTTCATATTACAGTAATTTTAAGCAGGCATCATTACATTGCACTAAGGGGGCAGTATAGAAGTATAAATAAAATAAACTGTACTGGCCTAGCACCTCTCACCAAGAAAAACTCTTAAGTTAACAGACCCCTGACTTCATCAGGGTCTCCAGTGAAAATTGGGGAATGTTTAGACCATGAATTAATCAAGACTAACAGATTCAAGTGAACCAAAGTGATGCCATGTTGATTCTTCTGCATGCCTTGTTTCTGTACCTTGTTGTGCTTTGTAAGCTGTCTAAAACTGTTTCAGCTTTACTGGAATGTATACCTCTGCAAGAGAGAAAGAAGAAGAGCCTGTGTTAAATATTGAACGACATCGGTGTGTGTGTGTGTGTGTGTGTGTGTGTGTGTGTGTGTGTGTGTACAAGGAGGTTGGAATAGGAATGGCTCTAACAGAGTTACACGTTCCCCAAAGAATGTTCTTGATTGGAGAGGCGCATCTCATGCTTTCTGTACTTAAATATGTACCCTGCCTTTGTTAGCTGTGATTTTTCCTTCTGCTTCAGGAGGAAAGCGAACCCCCTTCCTTTATCCAGCTGAATAAAATGAATGGTGATTTGGATCTTTGCTTGTCTCAGAGTTTTTGGCCAAGTTATTCTGATACAAGGAAAGTTTATTTTCCATTAATTGACCATGAAACAAAGCACGCTAAATGCAAGATATGTCGCAGAGGGGGAAATCACATGCTGTGGGAAACAGCAGTGTTTTCCCACTTGAGAGAGCACATTCTAATAAACACGCCAAACACATCATTTAGCTTAATCTGTTTAATAGGACACTGATATTTTATAGATGAATGCGACATACTGTGCTGTCCTGTGTTGGCTGGCCATTGCTGGGTCAGAGGATGGCAAACCCATTGCCTCAGTTTGCTGCTGCCTGGTCCCCTGTCCCTGCACAGGAACATATACGGGCAGAGGAAGGGTGAGGAAGAAAAGGATATCCAATGATGGTAGCACCCTTTTCATTCACTCTTGGAAGGCTTTGACACATGGCCTGCTGTCTTCCTCAGGCTGACCTTAAGGTGTTGTGGAAGAGAGGGCCTTGGCTTTAAGACTGAGGCCTCAGAGAAACAGACACCTACATAGCAGCCAAGGGCAAATCTACTATGAAACTAATGAAGTTTAAATGTCAGGCCCCTAATCCTGGAGAGGCCCCAGAAGTGACTGTCGTCTCCATTTATTAAAAAAAGGGTGGTGGTCAATTGTGAACAACCACCTTGAAGAACATAACAGTGGTTATCCAGACCCCATGGTCAGAACAGGTCCGAGTTACCATGAGGTTGCTTGTTGGCAGTATTTACGGTGCATGCTTTATTATTGACACAGACAGTCCTTGTCCTCATTTTTATCCTCACAACCCTGTGAACTAGGCAGGACAAGGAGGTAGTGACTAGGAGAAGGTCACAGTGACCCTCCCGGCTGTGTGGGGATTTGAGACGTTGTCCAACACTCTAGAAATGCAAAATATTCTGCACATTTTTCTAGACAAAGTTAGCCTTATGCAATTAACTCGCTTTGTTGAGACATATTGCCTCATTGTTGTCTTTTGGTTAACCGACATGGTTTCAATCATTTGCTGTAGCAAACACTTAAAAACCGACATCATAACCAAAAGTATAGTACTGTATAAACAATAGGTCTTAGTAAAGCTTGTTCGATGCCAAGCTAATCATCTAAAAGAAAACGTATTCTTCTCAGTGTACAGATTGAAACTTGTTTTTATTATCAGGGTGAACCTTCAGTAATTCCTTCATAAGTTTCTGTGTCTCAGTGGTGAATCTGTCTACTTGCAATAAGTGCTTTAGTCTCATAAAAATAAAAACATCTCAAATAAGGGGTGCTGGGCACAAGCCCTTTCCTTGCAGTTTGGTGCCAACTGGATAAACTTGGTCATTTATTCATTATTTATTAATTAGATTTCTATGTCGTGCCATCTAGCAACAATGGCCATTCTGGGCGGTCACTGGGGTGAGGCAAGCAAGGGCAGGTTTTGGCTTCCCTCAGAGTTTCTGCCACTCCTTGCACAATGCTGATCATGAAGGAGAGACTGAACTCTCAGGATGTATAAAAATACTGTATGTCACGTCATTGCCTTAAAGCTGTCCAACGTGATTTAGGCTGAACAATTTTTGGCTTTCTTCAGGCTGCACAAAGGAGAACATCTGAAAAACTTCCTAGGCCCCTTTCACTACCCCTCCATATTGCAAGCATGTATAGCAAGCCTGCCCAAAGTCCGGCCCGGGGGGGGGGGCAAATCCGGCTCGTCAGGCCATTCTGAGTGGCCCGCGGCTGGCTGGCCCGCCCCTCCCTCCCCCTCCTTCGCCCCATGTTTTTTTTTTTAAATCTGCCAACACTGACACCGCTTGGAAGCTTGGGCAGATGGGCGGTCTGCCACCACCGGCACTGCAGGGGAAAGTGTGGGGGTGGGCAGGCCAGCGGGCCTCTGCCACCGCCAAGGAGCTTTGGGGTGGGCTGGCGGGCAAGCCGTTGCCACCGCTGGGGAGCTTGGGGGGTGCAAGGTCGCACAGATCGCTTCTTCCAAGGGGCTCCCTGTGGCCACGGCTCCCTGTGCTTCCTTTGGTCCCCACCTTCCTTCTTTCCTCCCTCCTTTGGTCCCCACCTCCCTCCCTCCCTTGGTCCCCGTCTCCCTCCCTCCCTCCCTTGGTCCCCGCCTTCCTTCCTGCAGGTGGGGTTGCAAGGGGTCAGTGGGTGGGGCTTGCAGTGGGGTGGTAGGGTCGGGGAGCAACCGGCCCCTGACACATTCTCAGCCACCAAATCTGGCCCTCCTTACAAAAAGTTTGGGCACCCCTGATGTACAGGATCACATAGACTGGGTGTTTATAGCCACTTACAGTGGACCCTCGTATAACAAACGGTTTGTATAACATAAAATCTGTACAACATAAAAAATTCTGGAGACAGGGGGATATTTACTTAACAGAATAGTCTATGGGGCGAATCCATACAACATAAAATGATCGCCATTAGGGATTACTCTGTTTTCAATGTATTCCTATGGTAAATTTGTATAAAGGAAAATTTGCTTAACAGAATTTCATTTGGAACGAATTAATTCCTTTATACAAGGTACCACTGTATAACCTTGTGTGATTATATTGACACCATGTTTTCAGTGTTAGTTTCCATCACTCATAACTTTACATGGAACGTTACTCTCCTTTTAACTGCTTGCATTCTCTTGTAGCTTTAATGTAATGTTGTCTTTTAATGCTGTAAGATGTCCTTCAGTTCCTTGTTCTCAATACTTGAACATGTCTTAATTGTACTGGACTGTATATTATCCCTCATTACTGTAAGCCGCCTTGGATCCTTGTCCAAGGAGAAAGGTGGGGTAAAAATACTCTAAAATAAATAAATTTATGAATCCAAATCAATTTATGCAATTACTTGTATTTGCAAAGGATTGT
Organism: Phrynocephalus guinanensis; assembly: GCA_037367245.1. Lineage (NCBI taxonomy): Eukaryota > Metazoa > Chordata > Lepidosauria > Squamata > Agamidae > Phrynocephalus > Phrynocephalus guinanensis. Next base: position 12,252,381 of record CM074743.1, on the reverse strand, counting down.
TGGTGGAAGTCATAATTCTTTCCAAGGACTCCAGGCAAGAGTTTTCTGATTTCTGGGGCCATAGCACGTCCCATGGCCAATTTCTTATTTTGTCAACAATATTTTTTGGTCAAATATAAAAGAATTATTTTTTTAAAAGCCAATTCAGCTTGTAACAGGCCAAAACTTCTGCTTTATACAAAGAAAGTTACAGAAGAGAGGTTTTAGGTCATGGGACACATTTTTTCTTTGTATTGTATTGCCTAGAAGACCCACATCCCTTCTTGGAAATAAGCCACAATTGCTCTAGCTCTGTTTCAGCAGCCAAAGGCAACACATCGGAATCTAGTTAAATATTAGCATGTTTTAAGTTGGTGTAAAAGATTTCTCCACTTTAGTGCTGGAAATTCACACCTCAAAGGGAAACCAAACCAAACCATAAAATCTTCTACATATGAGGATGAAATGGTCCACAGAAAAAACACTGCATGCAGTTCAAGGAAAAAAATTTTCTGAAGAGTAATTAAACTAAAAACCAGAAAAGAGAATTTGTGAGTGTTGCTCCAGTTTTCAAGCCAGTTACGAAGTCTGTGTGACACATACACATACGTAATGAGAAATGTTGTAGTGAAATGCCTTCCCTCATAAGGGATTGGAAGAGAATACAGGGATTTAACACAGCTAGGATTTAAATGTCATTTTAGGAAAAAAAGGAGCAAAAGCTTTGTTATCTGTAATTTTTGAGGTAGCCCTCAAAAAGCAAAGCAAAACCCTCACCCCCCCCAAAGCATTGTGGCTACACAGTGGTACCTCGACTTATGAATTTAATGCATTCCGAATGCATGCTCTTAAGTCAAACTACTCTTAAGTCGGGGTACCTATCTAAACAAATTTTTAAAAAGTTAAAAAATGAAAAAAAATATTTGTAAGTCGAGCAGACCATATCTAAAATTTTAAGGGAGCAGTTAAAATACCAACAGTTTTCCGCTCTTAAGTCGAATTTCTCTTAAGTCAAGCTGCTCTTAAGTCGGGGTACCACTGTATTTTGATGTGTTTGTGGATCAGGTGTACTTCCTCAGACATAAAAGTGAGATGATGACTATGGGCCTTTTCACACGACCCCTAAGATCCGCTGGCCACTTAAATTCGGACCAGAGATCTTAGGGGTTCGTTGCTCTTGCTGTGTTCCCACCCCTCAGCACTTCCTTGCTCCTGTCTGCGTGAGGGGTGGGAGAAAAAAAGAGAGGAAAAAATGCATCTCACCTCCGAAGCCACCCGGCTTCCTGATTCCTTCTCTTCCTGATTCCGCCCGGCTTCCTGGTTCCTTCTCTTAAAGGGGCGGCAGGCAAAAAAATCCCAAAAAAACAGACGCGAGGAGAGCCGACACTCACTCCCTTAAAACCGCATCAGGGATTGTCACCACGGGAGAGCAGGTACATTAAAAGTGCGCTGGGTCACGCTTAGGTGGGCGGGGTCGCACTTAATTTTCTGTAAACTCCGGAGCTGGTGGGGAAACATTTTTAAGCTCCGGAGCTGGGAGCCATTTGCCGCGGAGTTTAGGGGTCGTGTATAAACGCCCTATGATGGCTCCATTAGCAAGCAAGCCACTACTTAAACCATTGTCATTTTGTCTATTATTATCGATAACTGCACTTCATCATGGGGCCATGGATAAATATGACAGTCGTGTAGATCTGAGGAAGCAGACTTTTCCATGAACGCTCAGATTAAAATATCACAGCCTTTAAGATACTGCAATGTTTTCTCTCTTTTGTCTCAAGTTTTGTTTAGACTTGACTTGGCAGTTATAAAATGGCTCCAGTGTTACCACGCATTCATTGTCTTGTGTCTCTATGAGGTGGGAGGGTCGGGGGTGGGAAGGAGATAAATGCCCTTCCTGAAAGGAATTGTGGTTGAGGCTTCCCAAAGGGCTGGCCTTTTGGTCTGTGTCACATCGAAGAGATGCACATATTTTGAACTAATTTGGCTGGAAGTTCAGGTCAGTTGTGGTGGCCTCCAAGAGCCAGCCTGTGTAGCCTTGGGCAATCTACACGATCCTTGAGTGATACTCAAGGAAGGGAATATCAAAGCACTTTTGAACACTTGATACCTAGGAAACCCTGGAAAGAGTCATCCTAAGTAGGAACTGAGTAGATGGGGCATAATTAATTTGTTGGAGAATACAGCGGTACCTTGTATAAAGGAATTAATTCGTTCCAAATGAAATTATGTTAAGCACATTTTCTGTTATACAGATTTCCCATAGGAATGCATTGAAAACAGAGTGATCCCATGTTTATGTTGTACGGATTTTCCCTATAGGTGATTATGTTAAGCAAATTTTCCCTATCTCCGGAATTTTTTATGTTGTACAGATTTTATGTTATACAAGCTGTTTGTTATACAAGGGTCCACTGTATAAAGAAAACAGTGGGAAAGCAGCAACATGAACCCAACGGAAATTCCAAATGATGACCTGATCATATTTTCTCCCTTGTAAAGGAATCGTGCCCACACTACTGTGTAAGAAAATAAGGAAGTTTGTGCTTGTTGGGGAAACAGATCCGAGACAAGACGATAGAAATGCTACTTCTAACTACGTAATTTGAAGATGTATGAGTCACTTCCACCAACAGGAATCCTGTTTTCCTGACTGCCTCATGTAACATTTAATAATATTTAATCTGGGAGGCAGGTGTTGAAACGAGTGGGTGAAATTTGAAGTTAGGTTTACATTGTGATGAAAAAGAGTGGAAAATCCCTTGCAATATCAGAAGGGTGGAAAAACCCTGGTATTGAGTGTGTGAACATATACTGTACATTCTAATAGAAGGAAAACTTTTACTTTTAATGCAAATGACATCTACTGAATGGTCTTTCTTCATAGCCTTGTCTTCTCTCTCTCTCTCTCTCTCTCTCTCTCTCTCTCTCTTGGGGGGAGGGCATGGTCAACCCTAATATTTCCAGACATATTTGATGCCACCACCCCCTGATGTATTATGGGATTTATAGCCCATATAGACAAAAGCGTTCATTGGAGAAGCAGATTTGAAACAACGAAAAGAGCACCCAGCAGCCAAACTCCTTGTGCTTAGTATGTAGTAAATATATATTACTTTATATTTACTACATGCCTGCTCCTTGTACTTAGTATGTAGCAAATAAATATTTACTATAAGTAAGTTGCAGTTAGAGCAGGCACATTTGAATCAATGGAACTTGCAGACAAATTGGCTCACCAACTCCCCCAATGATACAGTGGTCCTGTTTAATGTGATTTACTAACCTAAGTAACAGAATTTTGGCCAGTGATTCTAACCCACATGCTACTGTCTGTAAACCTCGCAACAAAAAATCAAGTTAACAAATTATTTAATACTTTCTCAATGAATTAAACTTTTTATTTTCTACTGTCCTACTCATTGGCATCCTTCAGTCTCGAAAGACTATGGTATCATGCCTGGAGTAGAGATCCTAAAAACAACACCTATAGTGTGACTAAATAGACCAATTCGGGAATGGCAGTCTCTACCGCACTGGAGGCAGATGTATTCTGTTTCTTGCCCGGTCCTCGAGTTTCTTTCTTTCCGTGCCTGCATCTTTTCCTCTGCCTGTTGGACAAATGCCTCTTCAAATTTATGTAGACCATGCTATATCTCTTGCCTCCAGACAGTGCGATCGGAGGTCAGGGTTTCCCATCTGTTGAGGTCCATTCCCAAGGCCTTCAGGTCCCTCTTACAGATATCCTTATACCGCAGCTCTGGTCTCCCTCTGGGGCGCTTTCCCTGCATTAGTTCTCCATATAGAAGATCTTTTGGGATCCGACCGTCATCCATTCTCACAACGTGTCCAAGCCAGCGTAGGCGTCGCTGTTTCAATAAAGTGTACATGCTAGGCATTCCAGCTCGATTCAGGACTATGCTATTTGGAACTTTGTCGTGCCAGGTAATGTTGAATATTTGCCTAAGACAGCGCATATGGAAGGTATTAAGCTTTCTTTCCTGTCGGGCATGGATGGTCCAAGACTCACTGCAATACAAAAGTGTGCTCAGTATGCAAGCTTTATAGACCTGTATCTTTGTATGTTCTGTCAGCTTCTCTCTTATTCAGCCATACTCTCTTTGTTAGTCTGGAAAACATAGTTGCTGCTTTACCTATACGTTTATTCAGTTCAGACTCTAGTGAGAGTGTATCTGAGATAGTTGAGCCAAATTAAATATCTTACTTTTTAAATATTTTGCAAGAATGAATGAATTTTCACATATAACATCCTTAACTCTATGCTGGTCTAACAGAGTTTACTATCAAGCACTGGAACTGGGTCTCTTGGTCTAGAGCCATGTAATTTCTAAAGACAAGCCACCTGTTGCCATAGGGCCACAGGGAAATCTTGGGCTAAATTTTTAAAAATGTCCACAGTATCATCATCCAACTCAGGCATGTGGCAGGAGCCATCATCTCGCCCTGACCCCAGCAGCAAAATATGGTGAGGAGAGAGAAAATGGATGGAAGGGTGGCAGTCAGAAAGGCAAAGAGGTTGAGAGAAATGGGATGAAAAAAAAGGAGAGTGAATAAGAGGAAAGGTTGGCCACACCCATTTTAGCTCTGGCCCCTCCTACTGCAGGCTTTGGCCCCTCCCACTGCTAGCCTGGACACTGTGCCAGATTATCCCAAAGGAAATTAGCTTTCAGTGGCAAAGTTTCCAGCCTTGCATATACAGCATGTAATTCTTGATGTAAAACTACTGCTACTACTCACATTTTCCAGAAAGGGGGGGGGGAGACAGGGCAGAAGAAAGCACACAGAAAACAGGAAAGTGAAAAACAAGGAGAGACAAAGGAAAACAAAATAATATCTACAGTAGGACAGTGTTTTTCTTTTAAAAAACTGACCAAAAGTACCTGGTTGGCCAAGCGTTGTTGCTTCTCGAAATGCGATGCAAACAATTGCACACACTGCTGCTAAAGTGTCTCTGCACCACTATAACATGCGTTGTAATGCAATCAGCAAACTATCACATTGCTCCATCCTCAAGTTTAAAAAATGTCTTTGCGTCTTTGAACAGACACCGCTATTGACTCGCCTGCTGGAGAAGGGAGACAAGTGATACAGCGGGTTGTTGTTATTGAAATGCTTGGCTCTGATAGGCACCTTTCAGATCCAAGACACAACAAAGGAATAAATTAAATTCCTAGCCATATCAAAAAAAGGTGGGAGCATTGTACACTACTATGTAATCCATCAACAGAGATGGTGTATAAAGGATGATGTCTCTCTTAAAAAATGGATCCCTATATCTGTTTTGCCATATCATCTGATAACTTTTGGGAATCCTAGTCCAAAACTCCATGTTTTGTGTTCTGCTATGTGTTTGAGATGTGGAGTGAAACTACAGTATACCTTTTAAAAATACTCATATACTCTCACTTCACCTTGACATGGGTTAGCCAGACCTTGTAAATGAACAAAATCCATTCCTGATGAAAGCTGATAGTAGGTAAATAATTGATTCGAGAAAGCTTACAGTGGTACCTCTACTTAAGAGCGGCTCTACTTAAGAGCAATTCGTCTTAAGAGTGGAAAACCATTGGCATTTTAACTGCCACCTTACAAATTTTAGATGTGGTCTGCTCTACATCCTTTTTTTTTTAATTTTTAATTTTTAAATTTTTTCAATTTTTTAGATAGCGTACCTCTACTAACGAGTTGTTCAACTTGAGAGTATGCATTTGGAAGGGATTACATTTGTAAGTAGAGGTACCACTGTATTTGCTTTTAAATTAGAATAGGAAAATGTCTGAGCTGTGTTTGAGAATCGGTTTACATGCCAATGAACTTTAAACATGCTATGAAGTGGGTTAACTAGAGAGATGAGGGTGGGGGAGTTCCTATGGGCTTTATGGTTGGGTAGAATTTAAATCCAGCACTGGAAATTTATCAAATGTAAGTTTCCATCCAGCACAGGCATGGGTCAGGTGTAGGTGTAGTCTAACCTCTAATTGCTCCCTCCTGCCCCAACCATTGCCCACTGCCAAATTTGCCCATGTGAGACCTCAGCTGACACAACCGTACTCTGGATGTAACTTTTGAGGTCCACCATGAGGTTGCTGCTGCAAAGGCGATTATTTTGCCATTTGAGTCATAATGATTACAGACTTGATCTCAGAGTTGTTTTTCCTGTTTGGCTGGCTTGAATCCACCTACACTCTAATCTTTGCATCTTATAGCAAGACTTGGCCAAGACCACAACCCTTAATGCCTTTATCAAATCATCCACATGAGGGAAGGAGTGAGAAACCCTGAGCAGATGTTACAGGTAGAGGATTTCCAAACACATCCAAAATATACAGTACCATCTTGATACAAAGATGATCAGAGTGGGCATGCAAACCTTAAACACGCAAAGCCAAAAAAATGCTCTTTTTCTTAGTGCACTGCACGATCCTTTAGCTCATGGTTCTCAACCTGTGGGTCCCCAGATGTTCCTGGACTGCAGCTCCCAGAAATCCCTTCCAGCACAGCAAGTGGTGGAGGCTTCTGGGAGTTGCAGTCCAGGAACATCTGGGGACCCACAGATTGAGAACCACTGCTTTAGCTAGAAAATGACCATAAGGCATGTTCAAACTTCAGCCTTCCTGATGTTTTGGACCACAACTCCCAGAATTCCATGCCTGTATTTCCAGTGGCAAAGGACTGTGGGAGTTGTGGTCCAAAACATCTGGAGGGCTAATGTTTGGACATACCAAGGAAGATCATTGATAGGAGCCTTGTGCTTGTACTGCAGCTAAAACTGCTCATGACCTGGGGTTCAATCCCAGGTCGCCGGTCATGGTTGACTCAGCCTTCTATCCTTCCGGGGTTGGTAAAATGAGTACCCAGCTTGTTGGGGTGGGGGTGGCAATGTGTAGCTTGCATAATTGAATTGTAAACCGCCCAGAGAGTGCTTGAAGCACATTGGGGCTGTATATAAGCAGACCCCTTTTTTTCTTTTTGGTACATCTACATCTGTTGTCTGCTTTGAATAAAGCCTTCCCTGCCTCTGCCTGCGGATATCAGGAACTAATAAACAACCTTCTGCACAAAAAGCACCTCTTTTAATGTTGAGCCATCACCTCCCTATCATTGAGGAGCATAGAAATTACTTTATTACTAAGCTAGAATGTTGGTCAGTCTAGGCCAGTGATGGCGAACCTTTTAGAGACCGAGTGCCCAAATTGCAATTCAAAACCCACTTTTTTTTTTTGCAAAGTGCCAATACAGTAATTTAACCTGTATACAGGTGGCTATGAAGGGGCGATGTTGGGTGCCCACAGAAAGGGCTTCGAGTGCCACCTTTGGCACCCGTGCCATAGGTTCGCCATCACTGGTTTAGGCCAAGCACCAGGTACTTTGACAGTGGCTCTCCAGAATCTTAAGCTTAGGCATTTCCTGCTGCCCGGCATGTGCTCTTTTCCCATGCAGGGAAGCCAAATTGAACCCTCTCTCTAGGCGCTTTTACACAACCTCTAAAATCCACTGGCAACTTAAATTCGGACCAGAGATCGTGGGGGTTTGTTCTGCTTCCTGTGTTCCCACCCTTCCACACTCCATTGCTCCTGTCTGCGGTGAGGGGAGGGAGAAAAAAAGGGAGAAAAGAATGCAGGCTCACCTCTGCCTGCCTTCGGAGCAGCCCCATAGGAATTCCAGGCTGTTAAAGGGGCAAGAGGCCAACAAAAACAAACAGAAGGCGAGGAGAGCCCGGCATCCACAGCTTTATAATCCACATCGGAAATTTTTTTTACCTCCGGAGACCAGGTAGTTGTAAAATGCACTGTGGCGCGCTTAGGTGGGCGTGGTCATACTTAATTTTTTTTAAGTCCGCAGCTGGTGGGAAAACAATTTTAAGCTCCGCATCTGGGAGCCCTTTGCCTCAGATTTTAGGGGTCATGTAAAAGCAGCCTCTGTCCTGAGCTGCCACCTCACTCTCTTCCTTTTGCTGGGAAGCTGAAATCTACTGGGTTTCAAGTGGCAATGGGTTGACTGGGAGGTGAACATATCAGCAAAAATTAGCACCCAAAGGCTTTCAAATAAGGAATGGGGTGGACTGGATGGATCACTCAGTAACTTAGGGTACCTGGCCCCAGAGCCGGAATTTGGGAGTTGAATTCCCCCCATGTGTATTCATAGAAGAGCCAGCCTGTGTAGCCTTGGGGAATCTGCAAGGATCCAGGACGCCGCAAGAAGAAAGGAATGGTAAACTACTTCTGAGTAGTGTATACCGAGAAAATCCTGAAAAGTGTTATCACAAATCAGAACTGAATGGGCAGCACACATGATCTGCCATCTTCATCATCTACCTGGGTAACCCATCAGGTTAACAGCTTGGAAAAGTTTTTCCTTTTCAAATTACGACTCTGAGAATGTTCTAGCCCTCTGGGCTACTGACTAGTGGCTTCGGGATACTGGAGTTGGAGGGGGGGGGGAAAAATGACATTTCCAAATTCTAGATCTTGGAAATAAAATACATCTGTTCTTTTGGCTATTGTGTATATCAGATGTTGGCTCCCATGTGAAATGATGTACATCAGTAGGTAGACTATCTTTTCTGGAAAGGAACAGAGCTTTGTGAAACAGATAATGGAGGACAATATCCCCTGAAGCTCTCCTCAGTCAGAAGGAAATCCTGAGTGATGAAACAGTTCTATGGCAGTGTTGTTTCATTTTTATTAGAAAAATACCCATCAAATGGTCTTTGTTTTTCAAATTAAAACCCTGAGAGGTCCTTGATCATATGTGATTGCCGTGCAGGCCACCCTAAGGCCTCAGTTGGCAAAAATGTCACCCATAGGCATCCAGACACTTTTGCATTGGGTGGCCTGGTAGAAAAACTCCTCCCCAGCCCCCTGCTGTGGATCGGCCCAGCAACGTTGCCCAGATCCATGGTTCACCCAGGTTCTCTTCAAGTTCCCGGCAGAGGCCCATTCCACAAATGCAGAACCCTATGGGAAAAAGACAGAATAATTAATAGCAGCAGCAACACATTTTTAAAAGGCAGAAATGATTTAATGGGGACTTTCACTGATCTGGAGTAGGCGTCTTGAAATGCTTCATGTCTTTCAGATGTATCTACATAAGAACATAAGAAGAGCCATGCTGGATCAGGCCAAAGGCCCATCTAGTCCAGTTTCCTGTATCTCACAGTGGCCCCAACAAATGCCTCTGGGAGTGCACGAGACTAGGTATCTGTCTTCTGTTACCACTCCCCTGCATCTGGCCCTTGATGTACCCTGGTTTTAAGCTTGGAGATCACACATCCCCATAATATGCTGTAAAACATCTTCCATAGTAACAGATTCTGAGACATAGGCACAGTTTTGATCACATTATATAGTACTGAGCCACTGGTCTTCAGTGAGTGAAAATCATAACCTGCATCTGTGACATAATGTCTCCTAAGGCCAGGCCATTTTATATGCTTGGATATTGCATCAGAAAACCAAAACCAGTGTATTTTCAAGAGTATAACACTCTCATACACAAAATTGAAAAGAATTTCAGCTGCACATTTTTTAAATGAACTTATTTATTCTGGCCTCTGCTATATTAATATAGAGTCATTAAGGACCAAAGAAAACTGCTTAAAGATCTAGCTTGGATCGGTTGCTGGCCTCTAACCCTAATCCATCAGCATCAGATTAGTACATTAGGATCAGTTTCAGAATCTTTCACATGCGCTTCTCCAACACGGAAAGATTATTAAAAAAAAAACCAGAGGTTTGTGAAGGAGGCAATTAGTATCATTTTTTATTTTATTTTTAGATATGAGAGAAACAGAGAGGCTGATAGGCACAACAACATGACAGAGAATACAGTACTAAGTTTGTAAGACCTGGTTGGATGGTTCATTGAATGATGTATCTGGCTACCGAGGCAAAGGTGGGGAGTTTGATTCCTCACTGGGCCTCCTGTGAGTACAGCCAGCCTGTGTGGCCTTGGGCAAGCTGTATAATCCTAGGATGTTCCCAGAAGAAGGGTATGATAAGTCACTTCTGACTGCTGTCTGCCTATAAACCTCTGGAAGGGACTTAACAACAGTTAACTAATTAATGAAGGAAGTCAGTTTCTTTTTAATAAAAGAGTATTATTTTATGGGGGTGGATGTGGGACAGGAGGAGCAACCCTAATATGTTTAGGTCTTTTTGCATAAGAGTTGTAAAGTAGTTAACTTTTTTCTCTAAGGAACTAGGATTTTCAGGATTTTCTGGATGTAGCTATAATGCTCCTGATGTAAATACAATTAGGGAAAAGCAAAACCGCCACTATAAAAGTTTATATTTGGAGCACTGCTGACTGATATTAATGGATCTAGACATGGAATTCAAGATCTAGGGATCCAGAAACCCCTGTTTAAGTTTCCCAAAGAGAACAAATCTTAAATTTTGACATCTATTGTGCAGAAACTTTTGCTGCTGGAATATTAGAAAGGAACTCTCAAAACAAAAACTAAATAAAAAACACCAAGCTACCGCTATAAATTGGGGTCACATATACCCCCCCTCCACAAAAAAATAAAATAAAGTCAGGATTTGTAGAATTAGTGACTCAGATTACGGAACAGTTGAGCGATTATCAAAATACCTCAATGCATATTCATGTAATTCATATAGGATGCAAGATATGTCTTTATGGTGCAGAGTTCAAGTATGTACTGATTTTTGGGTGAATCATTCATTAATTTTTAAATGTATTTCCCTGACAAAAGGCAGGGATATTAAAGCAAACACAAGGACTAGGCACTTTTTTTTTAAATGATTGCAACAAAGATTCTTGAAAAGCTCATGCCTTCATCTACTGACATAATTGCTCTTCCTCTGCCCATCATCATTCTCTGCTAGACCAACAGAGCAACCTTACCTCTTTAGAGCCAAAATACCACATGGCTTGCACATCTTGGTGCTCAGCTAGACCTCGGCTCAGATAATCTCGGCTGCCAGAGATGATGTTGACCACTCCACCAGGGACATCTGAGGTATCTAGTACCTGATGCAAGAGAGGATGCGGGGAAATGAGATACTATTAGTGACCTAAACAAAAATGCAACCATATCTAGTACTGGAGTCGAAATAACAGAAAGAATACCACATTTGATCTTAGCTAAAAACCTAAGAAGCGACAGAAAGAATATATAGGGCCTTTTTACAAGACCCCTAAACTCCGCCGCAAATGGCTCCCAGCTCCGGAGCTTAAAATTGTTTACCTACCAGCTCCGGAGTTTACTGAAAATTAAGTGCGACCACGCCCACCTAAGCGGGTCCCAGCGCACTTTTCTTGTACCTGCTCTCCAAGGGTGAAAAATCTTAATGCGGATGTGCCAGGCTCTCCTCGCTTCTTTTTGCTGTTGTTTTTTGCCTCCCGCCCCTTTAAGAGAAGGAATCACAACGCACCGGCACCGGAGGTAAGCCTGCATTCTTTTGTCCCTTTTTTTCTCCCTCCCCTCACGCAGCCAGCAGCCAGGAAGTGTGGAGGGGTGGGGACGCACGAAGAGCGACAAACCCCTAAGATCTCTGGTCCGAATTTAAGGGACCAGCGGATCTTAGGGGTCGTGTAAAAGCGCCCATAGATGCAGGATAATCAAAACAACAGGAAGCCATCTTTGGTCCTTTCACACTGTAACAGCTTCTCCACCTGAAGAGGCTTAATTTTTTTCATTATCTTTATTTAGAGTGGACCAAGTGTACAAAGTACAGTGGTACCTTGTATAAAGGAATTAATTCGTTCCAAATGAAACTATGTTAAGCAAATTTTCCTTTATACAAATTTCCCATAGGAATGAATTGAAAACGGAGTAATCCCCAATCGCGACCATTTTTATGTTGTACGGATTCACCCCATCCCTATCTCCAGATTTTATTTATGTTGTACAGATTTTATGTTATACAAACTGTTTGTTATACAGGGGTCCACTATATTTTATTGAACACATGATGCCCTGCTCCAAGAAGCTTACAACCTGAAATCCTTCATGATTTTCCCCAGCCATGGTTTTCTTGCTCCATATGTTTTGGGTTTAAATGTCCAAGACACCACCACCACCCCGACCCCAACCACAACGGCCCATTATCAGGAATAAAGGAAGTTGTTCTCCAAAAGGTGAGGGTGGCAAATCAGGGGAAAGTGTTAACAAAAGAAATAGGAGGCAGAGGTTAAAGAGGAGAAAACTCTGACATTTATTTATATTTATTTATTTGTTTGTTTCATTTATATACCACACTATCTTCCTACAGGAACTCTAGGTGGTTTAAAAAATAAAAACCTCAAGGTAAAAACAAGTATGATCAAAAGAGGGGAAATACCCTCGGCAAGATGGAGCAGGGACGTACAGGGAAGAACAAAAAAGAGAGAGAGAGAGAGAGAGAGAGAGAGAGAGAGAGAGAGAGAGAGAGAGAAAAACAAACGGAAAGCAAAATAAACAGATTAAAATGAAATGGAAAATTAAATTAAAAGGTCGCCATATGCCTCCTTGAAAAGCATAGTATTTTGAAGCCTTTTTGAAGGCGGGCAGGGACTGTGCAAGGCGCAGCTCACTTGGTAGATGGTTCCACAACACAGGGCCCATAACAGAGAAGGCGCAGCTAGGCGTGACCGACCTCTGCGCCTCCCTAGGAGTGGCCACCCTAAGTGAGCGCGCCTGCGATATTTGGGTAGGCCTGGCCTCAGTTGACCTCTGGACAATACACTCCAACAGGTATTCAGGACCCAAGCCGTGGAGGGTTTTGAAAACCAAAACCAGGACCTTGAACCTTATCCGAAGAGCAACGGGTAGCCAATGCAGGCGAGCCAGAACTGGGGTGATGTGATTGTATCTACGAGCACCCACCACCAGTCTGGCCGCCGCATTCTGCACCTGCTGGAATCTCCAGACAAGGGTCAAGGGCAACCCCATGTAGAGTGAGTTGCAGTAATCAATCCTCGAGATCACAAGGGCCTGCACAACTGTCCTCAGGGAGGACTCACTGAGGTACGGATGGATCTGGGTGATCCTGCGGAGATGGGGGGGGGGAAGTTCAGGCACTCTGTACTTTGACTCTGTTTCCTTTAAGCAAGGTCAGAACTACATGCACTTTTTGGTCTGGATGCAGAGTAAGGCAAGGATGACTGGATTGGCTGATGGGGACCTCCCCTTCTAAGAAAGCCTCAGTAGCCCCCAGAAGGACAAATGTTTGGGGTGTGTGGGGGCTACTGGATGGGGTCAACTAGAGGAGAAGGGAAATATCAGGGACTGGTGGGAGTTCATTACATCCAGAGACGCTCACAATATGGAAACCCCCGTGGCAGCTGCTGTCCAGTAGAGACATCTGTATTCTCTGTCCTTCCCTTCTTGCAGCATTTTCCCAGATTCCCATACCCCCCCCCACTAAATTAGGACAAATGTTTAAAATGCTCCAGCCCAAAATATTTTGCAATTCTAGACATGATGATTTTCAGTAATATTATACATGTATAAACGCCGCCAAGTGCTGGCCTGTCTTTTGTTTTTATTATGAAAGACAGGAGAGAGAGAGAGAGAGAGAGAGAGAGAGAGAGAGAGAGAGAGAGAGAGAGAGAGAGAGAGAGATTGGAAATTGGAGTTTTAAAGTTTTCTTCAGTGAGATTTTTTAAAAAGTGAGGTTCTCAAACAAATTGAAAGGACAAAATAACACACTGGTTGAAATCCTATTCATTCAAGCTAAGTCCCCCATGACGTATGATGTCATCAGGCTTACACTGTATAACTTATAGAACTTAATTTCAGCCAATATTGGCTATTTCAGATTCTGACAGATTACGTGGAGCAATACCTTGTCCAAAGTCTAGCAAGACCAGAAGGAGAGGAAAAAAGTGCCATTGTGAGGCACTGCATCTGGCTTGGTGCGATGCGAAGAAAAATACAGAACTATTAGTTCAATTTGGGAGTTTTTCATATTAAAAGCTGGCTCGTATTATTTGCTCTAGAAGTATACAAACATGTTATGGAAGCAGCTATTAGGTCTTGGACAGCTGTTTTCGTTATAGCCTATAAAGTTTGCTGCTACAGATTATAGGGAAATGCATGAATATAAACTGACCTTTTAAATCAGTTTCAAAAGTGAATTTGGCCACCCCAGAGAAGCCATACACACATTCATTGCTACACTTGTAGCACTGCAGCCCACAATCACCAGATACACAAGGAACCGGATAGCATAACCAGCTTGCATGTTGGAGATGATGGAGCTATTTCTTGCGAACCAAGCAATCTCACCCTTGCTTTAGTTTGGATTCTGTCCTTATCTTGCATGAAAGGGGAAGAGTAAAAAAAATTATTTGTGTAGTCTCCAAAACAATACAAATATAAGAACAGGTGATACCTTTATTAGACCATCAAATGCTTTTGATGGTAATTCATCTTCTTTAGGATGTACACGAAACTCTTGTAGATAGTTCCAAAATTATATGTTTTTATTAAAGTCCCAGAGTAGCTTTTTTGCTAGATGGTTGCGGCATATAAATCAAATAAATAAATAAAATAAACTCTTATGTGTGTTGCTTGGGCAGATTAGCTACTTAGATGGAAATAGATGCAGTCTGCAATGTGGCGGGAGGGTGGGGTTTAAAATTCCTCCTCAGCCAGTCACGTTTTTAAAAAATAAGATTTTATTAAGATGTTTTAAAATACCTCTGCAGGCTTTTAGACCACAACTTTTGTAACATTTCACAGATCTTTATTCTACCTATACACTGTGGAATATAATTCTATATAACAAAGTGGCATGGAGGAAAAGCCAGTTGGTACTGGAGCCTGGTCAAGGTTTCAACTTAGAGAACAGCCATGGAAACAAAAATTTCCAAACTCCAAGGGAGGCTGTTTGTCTGTAAATTCCAGGATTTGGAATTGATCAACTCAGAACACCCCCCGCCCCCTGCCTCCAGCAGTCCTAACCAGCCTCAGCTAGCACAGCTAATTCATAATCATGAGAAATTTGATTGACGTGTATGCCTCCTTCAAGCTCAAGAACTAGGGCTTTTCCCGTCATGTTGTAATCATTTCCCATCCTGACGCGGAAGTCATCGTAGATTAACAGCTAGTAGTTAGGTAATACTCAGTGAATAAGGTGTCAATTAAGCTCTCCAGTTTGGCCCAACCCTCTGTAGAAGAACTAGCAGAACGTGGTGGAGGGGAAAAATTAACTCAGATCAACGGACCAGGATTACAGCCTTGGATAATACCTGCCAATGATTGGAATTTCAGCAGTCCAACTCTATCCTCTTCATTCCCAAGAATGGAAGAGTTCGAGACAGCAAGACTGCTATAGCCACAGCCTGTAGAACAAATTCTTTGTGTAGGCTGTTCCCAAGGCTTATAACCCTGAAGAAAAGTCAGATCTTTTGAAGGCAAGTTATATCAAAAATCTGGAGATTTATTTATGCCTAAATCATCCCAAATAATTGGAACGTTGCAAACTCCCTCCATGGCCTTTGGACAAGAGAAGTAAGGTATCCATAATGGCTTGTCAAGTCTAAGGGGACACAAAAATCTGCAATTTGATTTCTGGGTCAGGTTCCTTGGAGGTTTGTGTGCCTTGGCATGATGTTTCTGGGCCCTGGTGACAACCACGGGTGTAATCTGCAGGTTAAGCTTTTTCAAAACCCACTTATCCCCAGGTGAGAATGCAGAGCAGCAGATCAAGGAGGGAGGATTACATATCTTAGACCAGTGTTTTTCAACCTTTTTTGGGCAAAGGCACACTTGTTTCATGAAAAAAATCACGAGGCACACCACCATTAGAAAATGTTAAAAAAAATAACTCTGTGCCTATCACACACACACAAACACACTTCTCACCCCCCCCCAAAAAAAACAACAAATCCATCTTCCAGCCCAGGCCCTACCAAGGCATCCCTATCAAAATGTCCGCCTGCCCTCACCTTCCCCCTCCCTCCTCCTGGCACTTTTTTTCAGAGGAACTTGCAAACCCAGGAAGGTGGGGCTGGGGGAGGCTCTTCATATACGACCCCCCAACCCCATCTTTTATCCCTTCCAGTATAAGCCTCCCTTCTCTTCCCCCCCGCCTCCTTCCAGCCAGGCAGCCACAGGGCCCGGAAGGGACCCCCCCATCCCCGTCTCCTCCCTAGGTCCTAGGAATCCCCTCCTCAGCCTCCCACGTCCTCCCCTTTATTTACCCCCCCCACAAAAAAATGACCATCGTCAACGGCCGCCCACTCCCCACCCTTAAAAGAGGGGTGCGCACGCGCGCTCCTACCTGGCTCGGCAGGGGCGCCTGCCCACCCTTGGGAGGCAAACAGTGAGTGCGCGAGGCGGGGGAGGGAGGGAGGGGGGTTCGGTGAGCGAGGAGGGGGAACGAACCCCAAGAACCTTTAAGAGCGGCTTCTGGAGCACCTTTCGCCTCAATGCGCCTGCGCGGGTCTCCTGGCTCTCTCTCACTCTCTCGCTCTCCAGTCTCCTCCTCCTGCTCCTCCTCCCTTATTTCTTCTCCTTCCCCGCCCACGGCCAGCCTTTCCACGCCAGGAAAGGTAGTCCGCTCTCCTCCCCAGGACTGCGTCTCAGACCTGCGGGAGGAACTACATCTCCCAAGGAAGCCTTGTGGTAGCCGGCTTCTTTCTGGATACCCTGCCTTCCTCTCGCTCGCCGGCGCCGCACCGCTGCCTTGGTCGCGAGCGGGATGCGGGGGGGGGCATTGCTGGTGTGGGGAGAATTTTTCCCACGGCACACCAGGCAACATCTCGCGGCGTTGAAAAACACTGTCTTAGACATTCACTCTCTCTCTCTCTTCACTGCTCTCTTGATGATGTTCTAGCAAATTACTAGGTCAGTAGCAGCAATGCAGATGGACTTAGCAAATACCCCACTGGGCTTTTTAAAGGCCTCTTTATAAACTGTAGCCAACTCCCGATTAGGGAGGACAACAGGTCTCAGTTTTGGTTGAGTGCCAATAAATCCTCAATGACAAGCAACCAGCTTTCTGACAAGCAAATGGCCTTTCTGGCTAGGACTGTAAGTTAATTTGCCCTTTTGAAACTGGACATGAATGTTTTACAGGTGATGGGGGGGGGGCTTGCAGGCCACACTTTCAGGCACCCCTGCCATAGATGTTCCTATGGCATTATTTCTGTGTTTTTTTTAAAATACCAATTGGATGCAGAGCAGCTGCTGTGCTCCTGACATGCCTTATTTCTTGCTGACTTGATCCTCATCAGCAGTATCCACTAAGAAGACCAGCAAAGATCCATCCATAAATGGTAAATGTGAGGGCCTTCTCAGTGGCTGCCCTCAGTCAGGGAAGAAAGGGCATTACCCCCCCTTTTGATTTTCCTAACTCTCATCCCAAAGTTTTCCTTTTGTGCTGTTGATACTACTGTTGCAAGCTTGCCATGCTGCTATCTCCTTACTTGCCAGTAAACTGGGTGAACCTTGCTCATGAGTAAACCAGAAAAAGACATGTGCTGTGGACCTTTCTCACAGGAGAATAAACATCTACAAGAACAGAAGGATTGCCCCAGGGACTTATAATAACTACCAACCCATAAACACACATTTACCTTTATGGCACATGAAAAACCAAGGAAGAGAAAGACAGAATATAGAACATAGTTTGGAACATGAAGATGATGGTGATTTCAGGGTGATTTTATTCTTGCCTTTTGCTTGTTCATTACTTTAACTTTTTTTCTGTACATTTATGTACAACCTCCTGTATGGAGGAGGGATTTCGACTTGATGGCTTTATAGCCCCCTTCCAACTTCACTATTCTATGGTTCTATGTTACTTTTTGTTGTGGACCAGAATATTTGCCACTAGATGGGTGGGGAATAAGTTCAAAAAGACAATGAAGAACACTGGGATCTGTCATTCTCTGTCTTAACCAATTATGTTTATTCTGGTGAGGAAACAAAGGGAGAAAAAGACAGATTTCCCCTTCCAAATTTTCCCCATATCTGCTCCCCATCCTTAAGGCATCAATAAATATACAGTATAAAATTAGTGAATTATGAGCAAGAAATTTGGGAACAGAAAAATGTTTGTCTTTCCCTTAAATAGCTTGTGTGGATGTCTACACACTCCTTGGTTAAACATTTCTAATCCCTTGCTTTCATTCATTCTTTGCACTTGTGTAGGTGTGGAGTAGATCCATAAAATCAAGATTAGAAAGCCTGATTAACCTCACAGCAGAGCAAAGTGTGTACATACAACCACACTCTGTTATGCAACTGACTGAATGTGGAGTCTGGGTTTTCCCCTGAGTAAGGGAATTTGCATTTTTCATGTGCACCACAGAAGCCGCAAATCATGCAAAAATTCCTGGGGCCAATGCAAACCGTAAGCGCTATAATCCCCTTTGGCTTAGTTGCTCACTCGTAGTTGACAGACAAAAGGAGAACAGGAAGTGAGAAGGAAGCTTCTTGCTGTTGAGTCTCTAGAAAACCCAAGAGGTCAGCCCTAACAACTGTTCTCTCCCCTCTCACATTTCCCTAGGGAACAGCAGAGGAGGCACTGAGAAGGAAGAAGACTGAAAGTATGGGAAGATGCCACACTATTGGGTCATCATGGACGATAGATACAATCCCCACTTCTTTATTCTACAAGGGAAGCAAGCAAAGGAGAAAGCAAAGCTTGGGAAACAAAGCAAAAAGCGAAATGTGCTGCTTATATACCGTCCCATAGCAATTAAATCACTCTCTGCACGGTTTACAAGTAAGTATGAAGGTGGACATTGCCCCCACAGGAAACTGAGTACTGATTTTGCTAGCCTTGGAAGGATGGAAGGCTGAGTCAACCTTTTTTTACTGAGTCAAACTTTTTTTTACTGTTTTACTGTCTTTACTGTTTTACTGTTTCTTTTACTGTTTCCCGCCCTTTGACCCATCTTGCCAGGATTTTCCCTATTTATTTTTTGTACTGTATTGTATTTTTTTAACTTGTAAACCGCCCAGAGTTCCAGATTGGAAGATGGGCGGTATAAAAATGAAACAAACAAATAAATAAATAACCTTGAGCCACCTACCTTGGATTAAACCCCAGGTTGTAAGCACAGTACAGCAGTTTAACCACTGAGCCGCAAGGCTGATTTTTTTTTTTGACTACAACTCCCAATATTCCATAGGTTATGGTCCAAAAAACCTAAGGCTTCCAAGTCCAGTATTGAAGTGAGTAGACAATCTTGTGCTTTGATCTGTTATTCCAAATTAGTAATAGAGTAATCTCACCTCCCCATGGGTTTGATCAGCAGGGCATTTTTATCAGTACTCTGGTTTATAACAGGGATGTGGAAGGTTTGATCAAGATGTTCAACTCTCAGAATTCCTCACCGCTACCCAAGCTGCCTAGAGATGGACAGAGCTGCAGTCTAACGACATGTGGCATTTACATGCCATCCATCTGAGCTGCAAAGGCTGCAGTCCTACTCCTACGACCTGTCTCTGGTACATCCCTTTTAAGAAAAATAAGGTGTTCTGCTTATATACCCTCTGGGTGGTTTACAGTTTTAATTACAGTATGCAGGCTACACATTGCCCCCCCCCAGCAAGCTGGGTACTCATTTTACTGACCTCAGAAGGATGGAAGCATGAGTCAACCTTGAGCCTGCTACCTGGGATTGAACCCCCGTCGTGAGCACAGGTTTACCTGCAGTACAGGCATTTAACCACTGCGCCAAATGAGACTGAATTAACCCAACATTGTTTATAGCAGTGTTTCCCACTGATTTACAGGATGATAGCTGGAGAACACTTTTGTCTTTCCTCAGCCTTGTTCAACCAGGAATGGGCCAACGTTGCTCCTCCAGATGTTGCGCAACTAGAACCCCTGTGATTCCTCTTTATCAGCCATGCCGACTACAACTGGTGAGAGTGTGTGGTCTACAAAGTAGCACATGGTGGCCTGGATTTATTTCAAGGGCTGTTATGAGCTTTAGTCAGATTCCGTGTCATCCCAAAGGACTGTCGGAAGAAAAACGATGTTTGGTTTCAAGGAAAAGCTCTCCAGTTCAGGCCCATCCATCTCTTTGCAGCTGTTGCCTCCTTGCAGCTGGCTGGAGAAAGGCCAGCTGGACTCCCTCTTTCACCCTTCCCAATTCAGGCATTAGCTGTGTAGCCCTGCTACTGCAGGAGGCCACAAACCAGGATGCCCTGGTTTTCCCACCTGTTCTTGCTGTTTGCTAGAGTACAGACAACATAAGTCGGGGAGGATCAAAGGGGATGTAGAGAAGTTGGGGAGGGTTGTTGTTGGGGGATTAGGGTCTGTCCTCTGCCAGTTGTCAATAAGAATTTCCAGGGTTGGGAGCCCAAACATCTGGATGGCTAAAGACACCGCACCATTAACAAGATAAACGATACCTGATAAAAATCCAAAGCGAGCAGCGGGTACTGTTCACTGGGGATCATCACCACACAGTTGCCCCGGGTAACAGCTGGAGCCAACAGGCTGACAAAAGCAAGGAGGGGCTGTTCATCAGGGCAGGCAATTCCCACCACGCCAAGAGGTTCTCTGAAGAGAAGGGAGGCACCGTACAAAGACGTCTCCTGTAGCGGAGAAGAATGGCCCACCAGGAGGCCTGCATGAATGAGCACGGGGACTGTACAGGCCCACCTTCCAAAGCAAGCTCTGCTGAAGCCCCACGAAGCATCCAATGGACCCCAAACCAACCTTATCTGATAGATGGAACGTGAACCCTCTCCGGTGCTAATTAAGATAGGTCAAATTAATATCATAGGTCAAATTAAATAATGGCAAAAATGCCCTTTCAAATTACACTTCCCAAATAGATGCCTAGAGGAGGAGCCACAGCTAACCTATAGTGAGGACTGTGTTACTGGTACTAATATCAGCTTGGAAAAGTGACTCTTTTTGGGAGGTGGACAGGAACTACTCCTAGAAACTCCTTGCCAGCAGCTGGGGGATTCTTGGAACTGCAGCTAGCTATATTTTGGGAATTGTAGTCCACAATGTTACTTTTCTAAGCTGCAACATATATGACACCATCTTAGAATGCCCATCTAGTCCAAGGTTGAAACTAGACATGGATGTTTCATTTTGGAAGTGGTCCAGTTCCGAAACGAAATGCAGGAGCCCACATGAACTGCTCCAACATTCTGGAATGAAATCATCCAATCTCTTACCTTGTGTTGGGCTTGCACAGGGTTAAACTCCAACGAGGAAGAAGCCTCCAATGCCATTGTTCCTTCTCCCTGCTGCCGGCCAATCAGGAGCTGTGCAGTGAAATGCATCATCCCACCTCCCTGTCTGATTGGCCAGCGTCAAGGAGAAGGAAAGATGACATTGGAGGCTTATTCCTCATTGGAATTTAACCCTGCGCGAGTCCAGTGCTAGGTAAGGGATTGGCTGATTTTGTTCTACAGGGTTGGACCAGTTCACGTGGGCTTCTGCATTTCATTTCGGAACTGGACTACTTCCAAAACAAAACACCCATGCCTAGTTAGAACTTGGAAAATTTGCTTTTAAAAGCCATTTTTGGGCACATTCTTACAGTCCAATATCTGTTTGACATCTCTGGCCAAAGTTTGCTCATCTCCATCTGTCTTTATCTGGAGGTGACAGGAATTGACCACGGAACCCATGTTCACCATAAAGACACTGGATCTCATCTCATGTTCAGAACCTAAGCAGGGCCAGGCCTGGTTTGAAAATGGATGGGAAATGCCCCAGAAGGTACTATAGATCTCTAGGTAAGGCGAGGAAAATAACCTATCCTGCCTGAGTGCTCCTGGCAGTCATTTCAAGGCAAGATGGATCAACAGTGTATGACAGCTTCCTTCTGTTGCCTATACTTCCACATGCCCCAACCTCTAGACCTGTGGTTCTCAACCTGTGGGTCCCCAGATGTTCCTGGCCCGCAATTCCCAGAAATCCTGGCCAGCTCAGCTAGTGATGAAGACTTCTGGGAGTTGCGGTCCAGGAACATCTGGGGACCCACAGGTAAAGAAACACTGCTCTAGACCCTTCCCAAACCCTTCCAAG
Source organism: Phrynocephalus guinanensis (assembly GCA_037367245.1). Taxonomy (NCBI): domain Eukaryota; kingdom Metazoa; phylum Chordata; class Lepidosauria; order Squamata; family Agamidae; genus Phrynocephalus; species Phrynocephalus guinanensis. The sequence goes on along the minus strand of CM074743.1, from coordinate 12,230,410 downwards.
ATTGTATTCAATGGAGAGTTCTAACATGTATGCCCAAGTAGCAGAGCCCTGTGAGTTCTGACCTGCACAGCTCCGCCATTTTTATCCGAGTAGGCTGCCCAATAGAAAAGTCTCTGCACGCTGAGGTCTACTTCCTGCAGAGCCACCTCTTTCTGTGCGCCTGTCAATGCCTGCAGCTGCAATGCAAAGTCAGCTCGGCGGAGTTCCAGGTTTTCAGCCAGGTAGTACAAGATCTGTGCCCGGGCATGAGCTGTTTGCTTTGCCCACCTGGAAAAAAAAAGAACAATAGATGAGATCAGTAAAGAGAAACATAAGATTCTGGTCCCAACTGCTCCGCCAGCAAGATGCTTTCCTGTTTTTTAATGATATTTATTTTGGCCCCTCCCCATGAAATCTGGAGTTTCACTTTTAAATTTTCATGGGCAGGATGAGGTGTTGGGCATCTAACAGGCTCTGTTAATTGCTGTTTTAAATGTGTTTTATAAAACCTTTTAATTGGATTTTAATTGTAGCTTTAAATACTGTAATATTTTACCATTTTGTAAACCGCCCTGAGTAGTGCAGTTTGCACTAAGGGAGCAGTATAGAAATATAAACAAACAAAGAAACAGACAAACCCAGAGCTCCTCATCCATCTTTTATGGGACATAAGCAACACTTGCTGGATCAAATCAAAGGTGTGTCTATCCAAGCAACCCCACATGTCCTTGACATAATTTGTTATCTTGAAATCTGATTTCAACAAGACACCCCTTCAAATAAAAGCAGAGGCACTCCAGCCTCAGGCTGCCAATGGTTAGCATCTCTTTTTAGAAATTCACATGTTAGGAGACTACACAGTGGGAGACAACAGAAGTGTTTATACCACCAACCCAAGTACACAGGTTTTGTTTTTTTAAGCAGACAAAACTTAGCTTCTACTAAGTTAACAACTCATCCTTGACAGGCCTTGCAAGGCCTGATGGCAACTGACAAATGCAGCGACATCATCTTGGCCGCTATTAATAGCCTCTTCTCATTTTCAATTTTCAGTGAGAAAGAAGATCAGGTACAGTGGACCCTCGTATAACAAACGGTTTGTATAACATAAAATCTGTACAACATAAAAATTCCGGAGATAGGGGAAATGTGCTTAACAGAATCGTCTATGGAGCAAATCTGTACAACATAAAAATGGTCGCGATGAGGGATTACTCTGTTTCCAATACATTCCTATGGGAAATTTGTATAAAGGAAAATTTGCTTAACAGAATTTCATTTGGAATGAATTAATTCCTTTATACAAGGTACCACTGTATCTCTTTTTTGGGAGACAAAGAAGAAGAGCGGCAGCAGCATCACCACCACCACCACAGTAGGAAGGGCTAAAATGGCTGCTTCCCCATTTCCCAGAAGCATTCTGTGTAGCTTTCTGACATGTTCTCACACAAGGAGAGACATCTCCCACAAGGAGAACATGTCAGCGGTAAATGGTGTGCCACTTGTTTGCAAATCAAATAAAACATCTCCTGCCTATAGTTGTGTCCCGGAGGGAGGAGACTGAGCAAGAAGCATTAATAATCTGCTGGGAACCGCAGTTCCCAAACTTTTTGGCACCAGAGTCTCCTTTTTCATTTTTGAAAAGCGTTCTGGCTTCCTTGCCTCTCCTTACCTTCACCTTCACTTAACAGACAACAATAAAAGAAAAAAAAAACAAAACAAAAGATAAAAGAACATACTGCTATATGTCTGAAGAAGTGGGTGTGACCACGAAATGTTACATGAAAATATGAAAGTTAGCCTTTAAGGTGCCACATGTATTTTGTCTTGTCTTTTCTTTTCTTTTCTTTTTCTTTGATTTTTGCCTGAAATTCTTGAAAAGACTAACACGGCTACCCTCTCTGAAACCTTTTAACAGAAAAAACTAAAAACCAAGCACAGCATTAAAACAAAAACAAAAAGTATTTTAAATTAAATAGGTTTTCTAGAGAAACCTACATTCTGGTAAAACTATCACAGAATTTTAAAAATTCTTACATTATTTTTATTTATTTATTTATTTATTTATTTATTATTATTATTATTATTATTATTATTATTATTATTATTATTATTATTATTATTATTATTATTATTATTAAATTTCTTCACCCCTTGTACTTGTTTGGGCATCAGTGTATGCAATGTATGCAGTCTTTTGAAGTCAGTAGTTTTAGAGTCTAGAAACCATTGATCCTTGGTGGCTTATTTCAACACTCCCTGAAAACCTGGAAATCAAGAGAAGGTTACTTCCAGTTAGAATCCTGTTCCTTGTTTTTTTGTGTTTTTTAAAGTAACAAGGCAGTGGCACCTTGTTTTAGAGGAGAAAGGTGCCCCCTAGAGGCTTCTGCATTCACAATTTTCCTCCCATCCCTCAAATATAATTAGAGTGAGGGGGCCTCTGTGGCTACAAAGCAAGACTTAGAATCATAGAATCATAGTCTTGGAAGAGACCCTCAAGGGACATCCAGTCCAACCCCCTGCCCATAATGATGATGATGATGATGATGATGATGATAAGGAGGAGGAGGAGGAGGAGAGGAGGAGGAAACGGGGATATGCCCCTGAAACTTCATGCCAAAAAACCACCACAGGCACAAGAGGTATGGAGATTTGTGATGTTAGACTAGAACTCCCAGAATTTCCCAGGCAGCTGTGGCCCAAAAATGACATCTCTAATTGCTAATGGGTGGAAATTAAAAAAGAGGCAAGATGTAATGGCAAAAAACCCACCCTTGCAAGGGCATGCATCCCAAAAGGCCCAGGTGTAAATGTGGGAGACAGATTCACATATTGAATTTGCATCTATGTGAGAACAGTTCCCTGTCCACTGGTGGTTCAACTGCTGGTAGTTCCCCTCTAAAGTTTATTTATTTTTTCTTCTCTCATGTCATAGAACAAAAACAGACTCTCAAAAGAAAACAAACTGGGGAATATTTTCCATTCAATGTATTTCACCTGTAACAGCAGGTCAGATTCTGTTCCTGGAGTTTGCAAAACTCTCTCTTCTTATCTACCTGGAGAGCCAATCACTAAAGAACGCTTGAGTTAGGGGAAAACAAGTGAAATCTGATGCTGCAAACAAGGCCTCAAGTCTCACTTATGCTGGGTTCAGTGTTAAGCCATTTCCACCAGCCGCCCTGCTTCACCTGCTGCTCTCTTCATCTTCCTGGCAGTGTTCACCCTCCTCCGGTGGAGAGCAATACTACCATAACCCAGTCAGCACCAGCCTCCACAGAGCCAGACCACTACCTGGTTTTAAGGGATCCTTCCTGGGAACAATATTGTTCTAGGGATGGGAGAACCCCCCCCCCCCGCCCCAGGTTGCCAGGGAGAAAAAGGACAGTGGACCCTCTGTATAACAAATGGTTTGTATAACATAAAATCTGTACAACATAAAAAATTCTGGAGATAGGGGAAATTTGCTTAACAGAATTGCCTATGGGGCAAATCCGTACAACATAAAAATGGTTGCGATTAGGGATGACTCTGTTTTCAATGCATTCCTATGGGAAATTTGTAGAAAGGAAAATTTGCTTAACATAATTTCATTTGGAACGAATTTGATTCCTTTATACAAGGTACCACTGTACATGATTTGCCCATCCTGGACACCTCTGCTGCCTGAGATGGAGATGTCACTACATCACCTAACAGGAAGGTTGAACCTGCCTATATTCCAGCCCAAGGAGCCATTTTGGAGGCTCTCTATGTCTCTCTATGTCCCCTGCTCGGACTCACCCTGCAGCAGCCTTATGGGCAGCTTCCACAGCATTCCGGATGTCTTTGATGTTCCCGTCTGCCACATAAGCCGCAATTTGGCCAGCATGGTTAAGGACAGCCCGGGAACTCATGGAATCAGGTCTCTTCTGAGTGCCGCCATAATACAACTTGTAAGTTTGGTCCATGCTACTGGCAGACAGGGAGAATAAAAAAAGATAAATAGATGCATTCTGCTTCAAAGAGTCCCTGGAAAGAATTCCTGGCATTCACTTTTTCAAGGGTGCTTAAAACAGACAGCGCGCTAGAGTGGTTAGGGGGTCACACTAGGACAGAGAAGACTTCAAATACTCATTTAGCCACAGAAGCTCCCCAGAGGGTGGCAGTGGTAAACCAGTTCATGAACATCACACATATCTCTAGCACTCCCATTAATTTACAACAAGCTTGCTTGAAAGTGGTTTAGGCTCTAAAACACATGGCTGTAACACCTTGCCTTTTTGTTCTTCTACCCAAGAGTTACATTGTTATCAACATTTCAATCACTACAGACCTGCAGTTCCTACAGCCACACAATTCCATCAGGAGGTCTTCCCCTAATACATTCTGGGATTTGGAGAACCGTGTCACAAAGAGAAATTATCTTCTTGGCCTGTGCTGAAAAACATCCAGGAACTCTGTAGCACGAGAAAGCCAATATGTTCTAGAAGTCAAGAGCATTGTGTTTTGATTGGGAAAACTGTGTCCATGGTGCTGAAGAGCCAGGGTGGTGTAGTGATTTGAGCACACTGGATGGTGTTGGATCAACCATGCTTCCTCAGCCCAACCTGCCTCATAGGACTGTGGTGGGGATAAAATAGGGCCATGTGTGTCCCCTTGAACTCATTGAAGAAACAAGAATGTAACAAAGAACCAGACTTCTGTGACCACCAGCCAGTCACTGCTCCTTAGCCTAGAGACAGAAAACATTAACTTTCCATTGAACAACCCCGCTAACACGGCCATGTTGAATGAGGCACTCTCAATGCTGCAGCCTATGGTTCCCAAGCTTAGGTAACTCTTGGGTTCTGAGACTACGATTCCCAGAAGACCTTCACCACCAGCTGTGCTGTCTGGGAGTTGCAATCCAAGAACACCTGGGTTAAGCAAGGATGACAACCACTATTGTAGTTCCTTGTTTCCCAGAGAGGAGGCGAGATCTGCTCTTAATCGAAAATGTTTATTTATTTTGCCTTTCCCTTCAGTAAGTACTGATTTTACAAATAAAGCATGACACTGCAGATCCGGAGAAGCGAGTAGACGGTGTGTTCCCGGCGGGGCGTTTTGTCGTCGAGGAGGCGGCTTTTTTGGAGGGATCCTGGGTGGTTTTGTGGGAATAATGCCCTTTATGAACACATTTCCCTACAAATTTGTGGCTCAGCCCTTATGCACACTCCAAATCTGGAACATTTTGACCTGGAAGGAATCACTTGCAAGAAGGTTACACCTCCCCTTCATCGCAGTTCACTTCTCTACCTCCTTCAACATGGAAATGGGGGTGCAGGGAGGGGGGAGAGAAAAAGACCAGCAGTCCAGTACAACCAGGGGAGCCTGTTGTTCCTGTTGGATGATGCTTTTATTAGCTCGCTAAAACCTCAAAAACCAACAATGACTGGTAAAGAACCCTGTTAGAATTAGGCCCTTTGTACACGACCCCTAAACTCCGCCGCAAATGGCTCCCCCAGCTCCGCCTGCAGCTTAAAGGTTCAAGGTCCTGGTTTTGACTTTCAAAGCCCTCCACGGCTTGGGACCAGGATACTTGGCGGAGAGCATCTCCCAGAGGGCATTCCAGACCCACGAGATAAGGCGCGCTTTGAGAGTGGCCACACACGCGGAAAACGCTCACGCGGAACCGCGCCTTCTCTGTGGTGGGGCCCTCTCTTTGGAACCATCTTCCTTCCGAGCTGCGCCTGCTGGAGTCCCTGCCCGCCTTTAAGAGGGCTCTGAAGACCCACCTCTTTAAAGAAGCTTATGGTTGACCTTATCAATTTTTTTTTGTTTTTTCTCCTATCATCTGCCGCCATCTTGTTCTCCGCTGTATTTGCGTGGAGATTTTTTTTGTTTTTTTTGTTTTTTGTTTTGTTTTTTGTTTTTATGCTTTTTATCGTTGTTCGCCGCCCAGAGTTCCCGTTAGGGAAGATGGTGCGGGATATAAGTTTTTAAATAAATAAATAATAATAAATAATAACACCTGGGTTAAGCAAGGTTGACAACCACTATTGTAGTTCCTTGTTTCCCAGAGAGGAGGCGAGATCTGCTCAGTTTATTTATTTTGTATCTGCTCTCTGGAGGTGAAAACCTTTGCAAGAAGGTTACACCTGGTGCGGATAAAACGTAGTGCTCGCTAAAACTGCCCAGAATTCTCCTTGCTCCTGTTAAAATTGTTTCCCCACCAGCTGTTTACTTTTTTTGAAAATTCCTGGTGCGGATATAACGTAGTGACTGCCCACCTCCTTTTGTTCTTTTTTTGCCCCCCACCCCTTTATCTGAATGCAGTGCCGGGAGGGCAGAACGGAGGTGAGCGGCATTCTTTTCTTCCTTTTTTTTCTCCCTCCCCTCACGCAGCCAGCAGCCAGGAGTGCGGAGGGGGTGGGAACGCAGGAACAGCGACAAACCCCCCAAGATCTCTGGTCCGAATTTAAGTGGCCAGCGGATCTTAGGGGTCGTGTGAAAAGGTCCTTAAATGCTAGCCAGTCTGTTTTTGAGATTTTAGCAGTCTAATAAAAGGATGACCCACCCTTGTTTTTTTTATTTTATACAAGGACCACACAGTTTTTTCCCCTTTCTTTCTTTGCTTGCCATTCTAACGGTTGAACTAATGGTAAAGCACAACATGGAAAATGGAAAGAGCACCTGCAGGGATTTATGGGACAGAATTCTCTGCTATGCTTCCGTAACTTCACCAGTGCAGATTATCCTTCTTAAAAACAACAAAAAGGCTGCTCCATATAAATCAGGGATGGGCAAACAGTTTGGGGTTGACCACAGTTTCAAGTAAAAACAGGGCCCCAAACATATTTCATATTTTAGCTTTTTTCAAAACCAGAAGTAGATTTTGAGATATTCCTAGTTTCAGAGTTTTTGCATGTCTGGTTTATGGCCAAGAAAATTGGTTCCCTGTCCAACTAATTTATCCTATTCCTAACACAAAGTCTTTGACTCCTGTTTTAAGGAGTTGGGGGGGGGCAGTGAGAGGCATCAAGTATATGCAAACCTGCTCTTACCTTGATTTCTTTCTTTCTGCTTCAGATATGATTGATTGTGGAGCTTTATTTTCTGCACATAGGAGAGAGAGTTCAGTTCCCTGTGAGGTAGCAAAGGTTTTATAGTTGAGGTCCACAGTGCTGGGGGGTGAGCGGGTCTCCCAGTTTGGTCTCACGTATTCATACAGGCCCTGGACCAAATAAAAAGTTAAAGATTGACTTTTATTTATTAATTACACACTAGTCACAGAATAATGAAGTTGGGCGGGGCCTGTAAGACCATTGAGTCCAAACCCCTGCTCCATGCAAGGATACAAATCAAATTTTTCTTGAATGCCAAAGATGTTGGAACACTCAACATCTTTTGGGGCAATTTGTTTCATTGCTGTACTGCTTTAACAGTTAGGAAGTTTTTTCCTGATATACAACCGAAATCTGACTTTCTGTAACTTGAGCCCGATGTTGCGTGTCCTGCATCCAGGGATGACCGAGAATAGATCCTGCCCCTCCTCTGTATGACAGCCTTTCAAATACTGTATTTGAGAAGTGCTATATCTCCTCTCAGGGGCCATGGTGGCTCAGCAGACTAGAGTGCTGAAACCGTCGGCTGCAAAATCAGCAGCTCGGCAGTTCAAATCCCAGGTGCCACGCAGAGGAGCGAGCTCCCGCTGTTAACCCCAGCTCCTGCCAACCTAGCAGTTCGACAGCATGTCAATGCAAGTAGCTAAATAGGTACCGCCATAAAAAGTAGGAAGGTAAACAGTGTTCCGTGCAGCCATGCTGGCCACATGGCCACGGACTTGGACAACAATGGCTCTTTGGCTTGAAAAAGGAGATGAGCACTGCCCCTAGAGTTGGACACAACTAGCACGCATGTGCGGGGGGGAACCTTTACCTTTACCTTTTATATCTCCACTCAGACTTCCTTTCTCAAGGCTAAACATACGCATTCCTTCAGTCTTTATGTCAGCCTAACTGTTCCTTCAACAAGGGCAAGCTGACCTAGATAGCTTGCCTCCTCCCACTTTAACTGTACAACAGCCTGGTGAAGTAGGTCTTAAAAAAGGAGAAAGACTGACCCAATCCGTTTCATGATCCACTAGAGCAGGCATGTCCAAACTTTGGCCCTCCAGATGTTTTGAATGACAACTCCCACCGTCCTTTGTCGTTGGCAATACAAGGCTTGTAATTCTGGAAGTTGTGGTTCAAAACATCAGGAGGGCCGAAGTTTGGGCATACCTACACTAGAGACTAAGTTCTAGATTTCCCCACACTATTCCAGCACAGTGATCCCTACACATTGCATTGATTCTTAATACATTTTAGGACCAGGCATACAAAATGTAATCTGCTATGCTGATGCAGAATAAGTACACTTAACTTTGTATCCTGACCCTCCACCCATGCCTCATCCGTCTTGGCCAATGAAGATTACAAGACCCAGAGGTCGACTTGGGATTCTTCTGTGTGTATGTGTGAGGGATGTGTGTGACTACAACTCCCAGAATTCCCCTGCTACCAGGTCCATTGGGTGTGGAATTCCAGGTGGCACGGTCCAAAAGACCAATGCTTCTCCCTCAGTTTTATTCATAGCTCAGCTTGACACGAACCTCCTTGCCACCATCCTGACCATAGCCACTTTCTTTGTATCCTCCGAAGGCTGATGCCGCATCTAACATGTTGTGGCCATTGATCCACACCGTCCCCACCTGCAAACTGAGAAGACAAGCAGGGTGGGGGTGGGGGTGGGGGTGAGGGAGAGGAGATAAGTGTGCAAAATGTCATGAAAAATGTCAAAATGTCAATTTTGTTTTTTTATCTGTTTTTATTCCCCCCCCTTTTAAATTCTTTCTTGATTCTTTGATGTACTGTTGTATTGTATTTTTAATTGGTTGCTTCAACCCATGTTGTTAACTGCCCGGAGTTCCCTGGGAAAACGGGCGGTATATAAATAAATAAAATAAACAATAAATAAATAATCAAGAGAGTTGCTCAAGCAGTAAGATTTTTCAAATATTGTGTGTGTTCCCAGCACTGGCCATTTTATCGCCCGAGGCAATTCAGGTCAGCTGAGTCTTCGCTTGAAAGCAAACTCTACAGACTTCTATGACATCTGAGAGCAGCGAGGAAGATTAGGAGGTGAAGACTAGGCTATAGAACACAATTCCATTCTCTGAAAGAAGGGAATGGCCAGGACACTTAGAAGAAAATGGCCTTTTTTGTCACCTAGATTCAACTCTCTGCTTAATGTAGGGGCCTGGTCTGTTTGATGCAGCGAATCATGTGTAGTGAGTGGAATATAAGGTAATCCTATGTACTGATCTCAAAACTAACATCAACATGGAGTTTGGGAGATGACGAAGGAACGATCACTGGAGGACATTTTGTGGCAGATCTTGTCTAGAACATATTGGAGGACTCTCAGATTCATATTCAAGGGATGTTTGGAATACATTCTATGCGCTCAGTGAAATCTCTTTGACTTCTAACTGTGGATCTACAGCAAAAAGAGCTGGAAATGGAGATTCCTGATATTGTGAGGTGTCTTGAACAGCCTGAGACAGAAAGGGCGGCTACGTGTGAGGAGAATAAATGTCTATTTACGTCTTTTCCAGAAGGGAACTATGCTGGTCTGATGTCAGAAAGACCAATCAAGAGTTCTGTGGCATTTTAAATATTATCTTGTTTTAACTGGCTTAGGTTTTTCATGAACTATATCTGATGGATCTGAATAACAGGGTGGCAGTCTGTGAAACCTTAAACTCAATAAAATGTGATAGTAAAGTGCTACAAAACAGCCATCTTTATATTTGTCCCTTCCATAGAAATTACCACTTGTAAGCAATTTTAAGGGGGTATAACAGCTAATGTGCTAGTTTATTTATATTTATTATTGCTGCTCTGTTTATTAAATATCATTATTTATTTATTTGCTCCCGACACACCCTGTCTTTCCTCTAGTGAGCTCCAAGCAGTGTCTGTGACTTTCTTCCTCTCTGCTCTATTTTAACAACAACTCTGTGAGGTAAGTTCAGGCTAAGAATCTACAACTGGTCTACAGTCACCTGCTGAGTTTCACAGCCATGTGAAGGCATTAACCCAAATTTCCTGAATCCTGGTCCAGCCCTCTAACCACCATACAACACAGTCTTAACTTGCAATAAGGTGTTGTTTAAAAAACAAAAACCACAGATGAGTATTTTTTTTAAAAAAAAGGTTACTCTCCAGCTGTATGTCCGCAGCAGTGCAGTGCGTTCCACCACCTTGCTCAGCTGCAGTGGTGGGCCACTTTAAGCCCTCCACATGTTGCTGGGACAATAACTGGCACATCCAACAGAACATTAGGAAGACCTGAACACCCCATCATGTTTAGTTATGATCTGAAAGTATGTTTCCCAGGTGAGATCTGCAAACGTCTATCCCTACGCAGCTGCAACCGAGGAATGAAATGGTTTAGCTTCTCTGAACACTGACTCGCCTACAGGAGGGGAATACTTGGATTAAATTTCTGAAGGAAGGATCAGGTATGCTTGAAACAAGGAACAGCACTAGGAGATACAACAGAGGTCGAATCTTTATGCTTTAGGTATAGTCCAGAATATGACACAACCACCACAACAACCCTACCTACGAGCAACTTCGAGACCCAAGGAAAGAGTTTCTGTCCACACACTGGCCGCCAGCCCAGAGGGTCTGTTATTTCCCAAAGCAATTGCTTCTTTTGCTGTCCGGAAATTCATTGAGACCAGCACTGGTCCAAAGACCTGGAACAAAATGCATCAAACACATTCTGAATAATGAAAAAGAATGGACACACAAAGAGAGTCAGCTGGTTGCTGTTGTTAACTGTAGGAACTGTCCAAGAATCATATTCCAAACATAGAATCTGGCAAGAAAACAGTAGGCAGAGAAGAGGTTTCCACTGAAAAATTAAAGAGTTAATAAAGCTTTAATTTCTTCCTCCACTTTAAAATGGAAGTTATAGAGATATCCCCTTGGAAGAGATTAAAAAGCACCCCAGACGGCTTCCTGGGCAAGGTCACTTGAGAAGCATTGAACCCCATCTGTGCAGGGAAACCCCGGATGAGAGGACAATGGGTCTCATGGGACCTGATGCACAGGAAGTCAGGTTTGCTCTTATCTCTTCCCCCCCCCCGCATTATCCAGCAAGGTCATGAGATGGTACATAGGAAATAACAAGCTGTCTGGTAGTCATTTATCAAGCCCCCTGCTATGTGACACTGCTACGTCAGATAAGCCCTTCCCAGGAACTCATCAGCCTACACCATCCTGACACGTAGACCCTCGCTCCACCTCTGATGACCTGCCTTTGCAACTAATAAAAGAGCCTGGGACTCATGCTTGCGGAGGAAGCTGTTGCATGAGGCCTGGCTTGTTGAACCCAATAATGTGCCTATGTGGAATCATTCCTACAGGAAGTACAGTAATACCTTGTAAGATGAATTTAATTTGTTCTACAGGTCGATTCGTCCTATGTAAAATTCGTCCTACAAAACACGGTTTAATGCGGTTTCCCATAGGAATGCATTGAATTCGTCTTGTGAAGCATCCCATAGAAAAATTCGTCTTACGAGTTTTTCCTATTCCTGAACATTTCATTCGTCTTATGAATTTTTTTGTCTTAAGGGGCCATTCGTCTTACGAGGTATTACTGTATGTTGGGAGATCCCTCCACCAGAACATCACCTCTTTGAAGGATGTCCCACAGGGGACTTTTGGAAGTAAGAGTATTCCTTTCACTGGCCATCTCTCGTGGTCTTACTGCCTCTCCTAAAGAGTTGACGTTTCACCTCTTCCCTTCTCTTCCTCTCAGTCCTTTCTATCTCTCAAGCTGTTCATGTCTCTTTCTTGACACTAAGCTAAACCTACTGGCTAGTAAGCTAAATTTAAGACCAAGTGCTCAGGCCTTAAGACATGGCCTTCTGTCTAGGTTCAGGGCAGGCTTTTCTATTGAACCTTTTTCTAAATCAGTGGTTCCCAACCTTCCCAATGCCGCGACCCATTAATACAGTTCCTCATGTGGTGGTGACCCCTTGCCCTGCTTGGAAGAAGCCACAAGCCCCCATTTGGCAAGCCACTGACGCAGGGGCCATAGAGAACTTCTTCTACAGGCACCCTCAGCCAATCGCAGCCTCCAGTGCCATTGACTGACATCCCCTCCAACCTATCAAGCTGTAACTCACTCTTTCCCTCCTTCCTCTCCCTTTTCCTCCAGACCCAAGCCGTTTGTGCCTTTTTCTTCACTGGCTCATGGCGACACCTGTGAAATGGTCACTCAACCACTGTTCTAAATAAACCTAGTCATAACCCTTGCTTCAGCTTAACCTTCTGCCTGGTTCATTGCTCCAGAGAACAAATTGATAACGTTTAACAGCTTAAAGGAACACTGATGCCGTTTCCTGTGCAAAGAGATATCCTAACAGTGGTTCCCACAGATCTAATAGTCGAAATCAAATGTTACAAATTCTTCATGTATTTTTTACATAGTAAAAGGTAATGAAAGCTTATCTTACAATCTGCAAGTAACCTGAAACTTAAAAGAGACCTTGCAGAGCATAATCCAACCCTACTGCACACTAATTAGTCTTCAAAGCACCACAATGTTTTTATTGTTTTTGGCCTGATAAAAGAGATGTCACCATTTCCAGCTCCATGTTTGCCTAACATCTATCATAAATAAGAGTTCTAGCAAACTAAACATTTGTTTGCTGGAGAGCAATGGTTGGTCAGTGGTTATAAAAAGAAATATTGTCTTTTGGAATTTTTCTTAGAAACAAATGCTACTCATTTATTAAAATGTTTATATCACAGTTCTTTTTTCCACCACGGCCCAGAGTTGTTTCCCTATAAACAGTAGATTTATTTCCAAGACAAAACTCACAAACAGATAAACAAACACAGTGCTTAGAAAGGTTTTTAAATAAAATAAAATAAAATAAATTCTGGGAAATGAAATTCAAAAGTAACATTTTTGAGTGCTGGATATGTACAACTGTCATGTATCCCCCTTCTCTCACAGGATGTCTTGAGAGGACGAACTCATTACATCTTGAAGGCTGTGTCGTTGAACTTTTTGAGCTAATGGGGGCAATATGTGGCCATAAGGTCGCATGTTGATTGCCACAAGGGTTGTTTTTTTTTCTTTTTACAAAGACCAGCAGCCCTTTTTAATTACAACCCCCCCCCAATTGCAGCTCTTGAGAGTCCAGTCCGTAGGAGTGATTATATACTTCTTAAATATATAACAGCAACCTCCCCACAACTGCAAAAAAAGAAAAGGGGGGTTGAGCCATGTGGCCATCACAAAACACAAATGCAGAACTAGGCTCTGTGATACCTTTATAGGCCATTAATAAATATAAAAACACACTGCAGTCTTTCGAGTGCAACACGTTCTTCTTCAAAGCAAGTCCCCAGAAGTTAAAACACGTTAAAAGTTTTGCTTTGCCAGGAGGTTATTCTTAAAGTTCTTGGCTTGATGATGTATACCAGGCAAGGAGTCAAGAACTTTTAAGAATAACCTCCTGACAAACACATCTTTTACCATGTCTGAACTTCTGGGACTTGCTTTGAAGAAGAGTGCGTTGCACTCAAAATAGTGCAATGTTTTTTTATTTTTATTAGTGGCCTATAAAGGTTTCACCTGTAACCTAGCTCCCCATTACTGTTTAACACTCCAAATATTTATACAGTATTTTAAAAAAATTATAATTTCTATTTCATCAGCTCCCCCCCCGCCCCCATTGTGGGGTAGCATTTTTGGTCCTCTGTGAGGTCCCAGAGGATTTTGAAGACTGAAAACTCAACTTTGCTCATGCTAAGATAGTCCACTCCCCCACTTTAGAGTCCAGGTAAACAAACAGGCCTGTAATTCATCAGTGCAGAGGAACAACACCCTCCATATATGTTCAGAGATGTATCTCACAGGTACGTCTCATGGGAACCCATGAAATGGCCTTCTCGACTGCTGCGCCCAGACTCTGGAACTCTCTCCCACTAGAGGTCAGGACTGCCTCATCTCTGCTGTCCTTCCAGAAACAGGCAAAGACCTTTCTCTTCAGGCAAGCTTTCCCTGAATGATGGACTACCATTATGTGTCTTTTATATGAATCTATAGGTTCACATAGACTTTGTGTTTATAACTATCCATGACCTTGTAGCTTTAATGTAATGTTGTCTCTTAATGCTGTAAGATGTCCCTCAATTCCTTGTTGTCAATTACTTGAACATGTATTAATTGTAATGGACTGTCTATTATCCCTAATTACTGTAAACCGCCTTGGGTCCTTTTCCAAGGAGAAAGGTGGGGTAAAAATACTCTAAAGTAAATTAATAAATAAATTTATTACTATTCTGCCTACTATTTGGTAGTTAAATCCGTGGCCCTCGCATTCTCCTACCTCTTGTGTCACACAAGGAGAGGTTGTGTATACGCCAGTGATTAAGGTCGGAGGGTAGAACAGCCCACTTGATGGAAGAGATGCCCAGGCCTGGAAGATCTGAACAGAACAGGAAAAAAAATTATTTTCAAATATATGTATCATGTTTTTCTCTTCTATCTCATCTGCCTCAAGTAATACCAGAGGAGCAGCAAGTTCTTTAGCTGTTCCAGGCCAAAAAAAAAAAAAAAAGGAACTATTGCACCTGCCTGTTCTATCTTGCAAGGCTGCTACGGCTAAACATGTGTGCCATCCCTGCTCTCGTCCACGTCACACATCCTCACCTTGGTTCTTTTTTTGCAAAGGGAGACAGAACAGAGGTGGGGGAGATCCAGTGGGGTTGGTGAATCAGCAGCAACAGTGCAGTGGGGGAGGTAATGCTGCCAGTGAGTAAAGTGAGAGCAAGGGGTAGTGCAGCAGTAGCTTTAGAACCCACTTCATCCACTGCTCTTGGTAGCTTCTGCATAAGGCAGCCTCTTCACTCTGCCTAATGACAAAGGTGGCCCTTCAAGGCAGCTAATGAAAATAATACCACCATGAAATAGGAAATGGCATGGATTTAAAAAGCTGGTAACAGGGAGGGAGTGCTGACAAGACGCTTTGAAATCAGATGCCAAGTTAGGTAAAGGTTCCCTCCGCACATGCATGCTAGTCATGTCCGACTCTAGGGGCGGTGCTCATCTCTGTTTCTAAATCAAAGAGCCAGTGTTGTACACATCCGTGGCCATGTGGCCGGCATGGCTGAATGCATTTCTGTGCACGGAACACCTTTAGCTTCCCATTTTTACGGCAGTACCTATTTATCTACTTGCATTTACACACTTTCGAACTGCTAGGCTGGCAGGAGCTGGGGTTAACAGTGGGTGTGTGGCACCCGGGATTTGAACCGCTAAGCTGCCGACTTTGCAGCCAACAGTTTCAGCGCTCTAGCCCTCCATGATCATGGAGAGGAGGCACAACCGAACAACTGAAAAAAATTATTTATTTATTTATTTATTTATTCATTCATTCATTCATTCATTCATTCATTCTCTATTTATTTGTTTATTTCTCTACCACCCATCTTCCCAAAGGAATTCCAGGCGGTTAACAACTATAGAAAAACTCCTTAAATAATGTTCAATTAGTATTCTTCACAAATAGTGAAAACATGATTCTCAGGCATCTCTTTCTCCAGCATTTCAGATTCTACTTATTCCCCAAATTTCTAGCACCCCCAAACTGGGTTTGATGAAGCCCCCCCCAAACAGAAACAGAAACTCCAGCACCTTCACCAGACTAGAATTCCCATCTTCAGAAAGTTACTTTTTTTCTACTACAACTCCCAGCATCTGCCAACCTCTCTAGAAATGCCAGGAGGGGCATCCCTGCCAGACTCTCTTTACCTCAGCCCCCTCAACCCGAGCATCTTCCACCAGCCTCTCAATGGCGTCTCGCTGCTTCTCACTGGCCAAGGCGCCCAAGTCCATGGCTTTGTCCAAAGAGTCCCCCAAGCGGAGCTGCCCCATTCGGCACTTCAGGCGTTGAATGAAGTCTTTGGCAATGGACTCCTGCAGCAGCAGCTGAGTCCCGTTGCTGCGGATCTGAACATAGGAAGAGGGGGAAACCCAACAGGTGTTTAAAATACTTTTTATTTCTGCTTTTTTTTTTACGATTTAACGTGACACTATAAACTTAAGTTACATTAAAGAAAAAAATGAAATAAACAAAAAACAAAAAACCAGCAAAGGTCAATACAATACAAGATCATATAATTAATTCATTATGAATTAACTTATATATTTAGAGTGAGTCAATAAAAGGCTTCCATATATCTATACAGATATCCTCTCATAGTTGCTTTCTATATGATATTTGTTCATATGAGGCTAGTTGTGGCAGATCTTCTGACCATTGTGAAGGGTGAGGGATGGTTATCCTTCCAGGTCTTTAATATACAGACCCTACGGCAGTGATGGCGAACCTTTTAGAGGCCGAGTGCCCAAACTGCGATTCAGGACCCACTAATTTTTCGCCAAGTGCCAATACAGCCATTTAACCTGAATACAGGTGGCTGTGAAGGGGCAATTTCGGGTGCCCACAGAAAGGGCTCCGAGTGCCACCTTTGGCACCCATGCCATAGGTTCACCAACACTGCCCTAGGGGGTGGCGCTCATCTCTGTTTGCAAGCCAAAGAGCCAGTGTTGTTCAAGTCCATGGCCATGTGGCCGGCATGGCTGAACGCATTTCTGCACAAGGAACACTGTTTACCTTCCCGCTTTTTACAGCACTACCTATTTATCTATGTGCATTTTCATGCTTTTGAACTGCTAGGTTGGCAGGAGCTGGGGTTATCAGCGGAAGCTCACTCTGCTATGTGGCGCCCGGGATTCGAACCGCCGAGCTGCCGACTTTGCAGTCAACTGGTTCAGCGCTCTAGCCCACTGAGCCACCACACCCATCACCAGCTTATAGGGTACTAGTTGCTAATTTTATCATGGAAAGGAAAAGCAGGGGGAAGAGTAAGAACAGACAAAAGAAAATATTTTTTCACCCAGCGTGTTGTTAGTCTGTGGAACTCCCTGCCACAGAATGTGGCGATGGCATCTGGCCTGAATGCCTTCAAAAGGGGATTGGACTGATTCCTGGAGGAAAAAGTCCATCACAGGTTACAAAGCATGATGGAGATGTGTAATCTCCAGGCTTAAAACCAGGGTACTTCAAGGACCAGATGCATGGGAGTGGGATCAAGAGACAGATATCTAGTCTCGTACACTCCCAGACACATCTGGTGGGGCCACTGTGAGATACAGGAAGCTGGACTAGATGGGCCTTTGGCCTGATCCAACATGGCTCTTCTTATGTTCTTATGTTTGATTCCACATCCCATTTCTGGGCAAAAGAGCTCTTAACTGTGCCTTTTCCACAACATCCACCCTTCATGTAACTTACCGGCCCCTGGTTCAGCCAAACGGCGTCTGCCAACCCATCAACCGCGCTGTCCAGGTCTGCTGAGTCAAAGACGATGAAGAGTGACTTCCCTCCAAGTTGGAGAGAAAGCTTCTTGCCAGTCCCAGCGGTGGCACGGCGCAGGCTGCGGCCCACCTGTAGTGATGACATCATTCCACGGGCATTGGGTAGGGGCATATTTAGAGAGCGGTTCCATCTCTCTTTCTCCTTTTCTAAAAGCTTAGGGCCTCACCAAAAAAATGGCATGGAACCCCTCTTGCCACTGAAGCCCAAAGTCTCCACCCATCCTGTTCCCAAACGCTGGACCCTAAGAAGGCAAAGATGGAAAGTTGTGGAAGCTTAACCAGAGTTGAAATCATCTCACCTGGGGAGGTGGGAAACCAGCCTTCCACAGAAGAAATCCCATTGTTATGGCTAAAACCTCATGTTGGACTCAACTGCTTTAATGGATTATCACTTGCCACTTGGGTGCCCATTAACAACATACAGTTGTCCCCTGCCCTTTCACGGTTCATATACAGTGGATCCTTGTATAACAAACAGTTTGTATAACATAAAATCTGTACAACATAAATAATTCCGGAGATAGGGGAAATTTGCTTAACATAATTGCCTACGGGGAAAATCTGTACAACATAAAAATGGAACTACTCTATTTTCAATGCATTCCTATGGGAATGTGTATAAAGGAAAATTTGCTTAACATAATTTCATTTGGAACAAATTATTTCCTTTATACAAGGTACCACTGTACTGTGGTCCCGGTATATCACGGGTCTGCAGTATATGAAAAAAAGGCTCTGTGGGGTAAGAAGGAAAGGCCTTCCCGGGCCTGTCGGAGGCCCCAAAAGTGCTTCCCCGCAAACGAGAAGTGAC
This sequence comes from Phrynocephalus guinanensis, assembly GCA_037367245.1. Taxonomy (NCBI): domain Eukaryota; kingdom Metazoa; phylum Chordata; class Lepidosauria; order Squamata; family Agamidae; genus Phrynocephalus; species Phrynocephalus guinanensis. The sequence goes on along the minus strand of CM074743.1, from coordinate 12,212,145 downwards.
CTCCAGATCGCTAGAAAGCACTTTTGGAGCCTCTGAGGGCCCAGAAAGACCCTTTCAGGCCTGTTCGGGGCAATGCCAGGCCTGGGGTAAGTACAAGAGCCCCCAGAGAGCCCCCCAGTCCTGACCCGACCCAGCATCTCCCTAACCCCCCACGATAGGTGAGGGCTTACTGTATTTTAAAAACAGCAATGGAAACATCAGCGGATGCTTAACTTTCCAGAGTACTGAATGGCACTCTTGTTGAGTTCTCCAGTGCTCCACAATCCAGGAGGCAGCTGCCCACAACTTCTTGGGGCACCCCCAGCTGGAACGGGCATAGATTGGTCCATGGACCACACGCAGCTACAGAAGGCTGCCTTCGTATCTCCCAGTCCTCTTTCCTCACTCTCTGTCAGCCTCCAGAAATGGCAAATGACTTTTCAACTAGGCAAGAGGGTCTTCCCTGCACCATTTAAGACCTCCAAATATCATTTTGAAATACTGGAAGCGTACTCGTAGTAACTTCCACTTCCATTTTTGATGGTCTCAGCGGCTCTCAGTGTGTCTAGGAGGCAAAAAAATTGGCCCCTGGATCCATCCAGGTTGACCTCCCCTACAAAGGTCTAGAGCACACCTTTGTTCTGTCAATGCTCTCTAAACATTTCAGGTAGTTCTAGGTGCCTGCCCCCCAACCCCTACTCTTTGGACTGTCCAGTTGCTGGATATGAGGTCTCACACTATTTCAAGTGGAGTGGGAACCCTTATATGCACGTAAAAATAGAAAACACACACAACTTGCCCATTTCAAATAAATAAAGGGAAAGAGAACCAAACTGTAGCAGGTCACCTCTGACCTCTATTGCAACCAAATGCCTTGCATTACTCCCACCCTCACCTATGGGTATTGAGATACTCATATAGAACCCTTGTTTGCCTTATATTGGTGACAAGGCCAAGGTAAGGCTGGCCCACAGACACCACACAGCAGAGATCGGCAAGCTTTGGGCTTCCGTGTATTCCAGGCTTCGACTTATACAAAATGCTCAGTCACAACTACTGATACTAAGGCTTGTTTCAGGCCTCCCGTACTTACCCCAGGACTGGCACTGCCCCGAATGGGCCTGTAAGTGCTTTCCCGGGCCTTCTGGAGGCCCAAAAATGGCTTCCTTGTGTACTGGAAGTGACTTCCGGTTCGCAGAAAATTATTTCTGAGGCCTCTGAGGACCTTTCTAGGCCTGTAGGAAGCCTCAGAAATGATTTTGGGCAATCCGGAGGTCACTTCTGGTTTACTGAAGTCACTTCCGGTTCTCAGGGAGGCCCTTTTGGGGCCTCCAGGCCCTCACAGGCCCGTTCGGCTGGGGGGAAGTACAAGGACCCTCAGCTAGGTCCCCCAAGCCCAACCCGTTGTGCATCCACATATTGCGGGTTTTCAATTATCGTGGGTCGGGGCGGGTCCCTAACCACCACGATAGGCAGGGGGGTCACTGTACCAAGTCCTAGGAGGAATCTATGGCCATAAGTAAATCGTTGTTTTGACCCTTGGAGGTCCTGAAAGGGGGGGGGCTAGTTCTGTTCTAAGCCTCTTTCTAGCCTCTTTGAAACAAGCCCAGCACTTACCTCAGCAGAGCCAGCAAAAGCCACTTTGCTAATGCCTGGATGGGCAGCCAAGGCCTCTCCCAAACTCTGATCGCCTGTTATAACGTTGAGGACCCCAGGGGGTAATCCTGCCTGGGCAGAGACCTCAGCCAGGAGCAGAGCTGTAAGCCGGGTAGAGCTGGCTGGTTTTATGACCACGGTGTTCCCTATTGCACAGGGTGAAAGGCAGGCAGAGATGGGGGTGAGATAAAAGAAATGTCAATGAAATCCATGCCCTCACTCTTGCCTCCCCTTCATAGTGAAACTACCTACCAGTGTTGGCAAACCTATGGCCTGGGTGCACTTACCCCAGGGCTGGGGCTGCCCCGAAAGGGACTCTGACAGGCTTCCCAGGCCTGTCAGAGGTCCCAGAAGCTGTTTCCGGCAAACCAGAAGTCACTTCCAGAAAACCGGAAGTGCCTTCTGGATCGCCCCAAGCCACTTCTGGGGCCTCCGACACGCCCGGGAAGCCCATCGGAGACCTGTTTGGGGCAGCACGAGGCCTTGGGTAAGTGCAAGAGGCCTTAGATAGCCCTCCCCCCCGGTCCCAACCCAGCTTCTTCATATTGCAGATTTTTCCATTATCACGAGTTGGGTTGGGTCCCTAACAGCCGTGATAGGTGGAGGACTACTGTATGCTGTCTGAGATGGTTGTCATTCTTTTTCCTCCCAACAGGGGAGTTAGTCCTGGCAGTCAAAGTCTCCCCGCTGAACTTTTTGGCCAAGCTGGATCTAAACCTGGGTCTCACCTGTCTTAGACCAAAAACCTAAACACTAGACTGCACAGTTTTTCACTACCTGCATGGATCAACAGAGAGACCTCTCTGCTTTTACTCACCCATAGCTAGGGCTGGACACACCTTCCATGTCAGAGTCAGCAATGGAAAACTCTGAGAGATGAGCGCAGCCACAACACCTGTTGGGAAAAGTCTCAAATTTTGGTCAGATGGAAGTATAATCTAGGCAACCTTCTCTAGCCTGATGCTTTATAAATGCACTGGACTAAAACTCCCAGCATCCTCTAGGAAAGATGGGAGAACCTTACCTAAAGAAGTAAATAGAAAGAATGCAAACCAAGACATCTGGGTTTATAAAGAAGCGATGAAGGCTAGTGAGATATGATTTTGCTCCTATGTTTACCTTATTTGTTTAAATAAGGTAGTGTCAGAGGTCCAGGGACAAGATGTGACCCCACTGGGGCCACATTAACCCACCCACCCCCAAAAATACTCTCTAAGTCAGTGTTGGTGAACCTATGGCACGGATGCCAAAGGTGGCACTCGGAGCCCTTTCTGTGGGCACCCGACATCGCCCCTTCACAGCCACTTGTATTCAGGTTAAATTGCTGTATTGGCACTTTGTGAAAAAAATAGTGGGTTTCGAACCATAGTTTGGGCACTCGGTCTCTAAAAGGTTCACCATCACTGCTCTTAGTCAATGGTTCCCAACCTTGGAAAACCCTAACAAAACACACACAACAGTGGCAAAAAAACTGTGGCTCAGGATAATGGCAAAGAGGAACTCTCTAGGCTTAGCCCGCAACCCTATCCAACTCACCCAAGGGCTTCCAGTTCTTCATCTCCACTTCCATCAGCTGGGCCCAGCCTGCGTGATGGTAGAAGTGTCGGACGACCAAAGGCAGGTCTGTGTCTCGGGCTTCCCGGATTAATTTCCCGCTGTCTAAGCTCTCCAGAAGGGTGAATAGCCGCTGGTGCTTCTGGATGGTCCGGGCCATACTGAGGGAAGAGATGGTGGCTACATAGAGCAAAGACCCAAGTGCCAAGAGTACGGTTCCATATCTCAGCACCTGGAAGCAGGAGAGGGCACCATGCTACCTCCCGGGTTGCCCATCCCTCCCTGATTTAAATGCTAACATTCTTGCAGCTCCCTATGCCCTCACATTTTTAATGAAAAAATGTCCCTTGTTATCTTCTAAAGGTCAGATTCAATTTGTGCCATGTTTTATGGTACTCTCCCATCCCTAAGTCCCCCCCTTCCCTTCAAAACAGTTTTAATAAATATTTTGAGAGCACAAGTACAGTACTCCTATATAGTCAGATATAAGCTGACCCGGATATAAGCCGAGGCACCTAATTTTACCTTTGCTTTGACAGGAGATATTGGTCAGAACCCGTTCAAAACATTTTGCTGCCTGAGGTATAGATCGAGATGACATCCCACCCCCTTCTGCCCAGACTGGTCATTTCCATTGAACTGACAGAAAAAGATCGTCCACCAAGCTGGAAACAGCAGGACAAGTTCCCTGACACACAAAGCTAGAAAGTTTTAAAATGCACCCGGTTATCTCCCACCATCTGCTACCTGAAGGGGATTGCCCCCCCCCCCAGCTTCACATTACGGGACGGCCTGAAAGACTGACCCCCTCATGACTGCCACGTACTTGTATAGGTGTCGGGCTCGGACATGGCAAGGCAGCTGACTCCAGCTTTCAAAGGCTTTAGCGGCAGCTTCAACCGCAGCGTTGACATCTTCTCCGCTTCCCTGGAGGGTGGTGGCCAGCAGTTCCCCTGAGGTGTGGTAGAGGAGACAGCAAACTGGGTTCATTTTGGAACAACTCTGAAAATCTGTGAAGCCGTTACCACAACGACAAAGAGCAAAGGCTCCCAAAAACTTCTTGATGGAGACTGCAAGAGCATTCTGATTAAAATGAGGTTTCCTTACCAAGAGAGGGGAAGCACAAGCAAAATTTATCTCCAGGTGGACTGTAAGCCAATGTGGATGCCACAAGGCCGGTCTGTGTTCTATTATGTTTCAGTAAGTCAAAGCAGAGGAGAAAGGGTTTAACCAAAGCACTGAGGAAACATACATCAGGGCAGGCCCAAGACGGTGTGCTGCCTGAGGCAAGGAAAAAGCCACTCGAAACCGGGCCTTCTCTGTGGCCGCCCCTTCACTTTGGAACAAACTGCCAAGTGAGATTCGCCTTGCAAAGTCCCTGCCTGGCTTTAGAAAAAAGCTTAAGACCCTGCTTTTCAGAGAGGCATATGGCGACCATTAGGGTTATTTGGTTTGTTTTGTTTTGCTCTGTTCTGCCATCTTGCCAAACATTATTTTTTCTTTTTATTAGTTGAAGTGTTTTTTATTGTTTTATGTGATTGTTGTGCACCGCCCGGAGTTCCTTCGAGAAGACAGGTGGTAAATAAATAAATAAATAAATAAATAAATAAATAAATAAATAAATAAATAATTTCATTAGGATGGAGATTTAAATCTTTCCTTCAGACTAATCATAGGATACCTTTCTTTGAGGTACAGTGGTACCTCGGTTTACAAGCACCTTGGATTTTAGTAAAATTTGGCCTCGGTTTGTGAGCCTTGCTCCAGTTTATGAGCTAGGCTCACCTCAGTGCAGGTCCTGTGCTGCCTGAAAAACACCTCTGGAGATCGTTCCAGGTCACGTAGTGGGGCTGGGCTGGGCAGGGCCTCTGGAATTTGCCCCATGCCTGGCGCTGCCCGGAATGGGACCCTGGAATGTGCAGTAGGCATTTCCCAAGCTTCCTGGGCCTTTGCATGGACTGGAAGTGACTTCTGGCAAACCGGAAGTGGTCCCTGGAGCCCTCCGTGAGCTCAACAATGCCCAAAATGGGACTCCAGGGTGTCCGGCCAGGCCCAGCACTAACCGGAAGTCACTTCTGGGCTGTGCAGTGGTTTTACACTGGGCCTCTGGAGCTTGCCCTGGGGCCAGCGCCACCAGTTCACGGCCTCCAGAGCTCACCTCGGGCCCAGCCACACCTGTCTACGGCCTCCAGAGCTTGCCCTGCGCCCAGCGGCGCCAATCCATGGCCTCCACAGTGCACCCTGGTCTGGTATTGTCTGGCGGCAGCCTCCGCAGTGCGCCCTGAGGAGCGCTGGTCCCAGGGTGAGCTCTGGAGGCTGCTGCAGCTCACGGCCAAAGCAAATTTACCCATAGGAAATAATGGAAGCTGGGACCCCAGAACGGATCAGGTAAGTTTCCATTATTTCCTATGGGGAAATTTGCTTTGATACACATGTATTTTGGCTTACAAGCATACTTCCAGAAAGGATTATGCTCATATACCAAGGTACCACTGTACAGTATTACAACACACCAAATTTCTGTAGCTAAGAAAGCATAGCAAACACAGTCCTATCCCTAACACTGTTTTGTGCTGAAGTGACTGCCTCACTCTGTCTAGTGTTAGGGCCGGCCTGATACTGATTGCGACACATACACAACTTCCTGGCCAGGCAGCCCTGCTTTGGGTGACTACGATATGTTGTTCTCGTGTTTTCAAACTATTTGGACAATCACAAGGTCTACACACTCAATTAAAAGTAGGCAAGTCCAAGTTCCTCAAGAACACTGATCTTCTGTCTTCTGATTGAGCCTGCCCTGTGAAATCACAGATCTATAGTATGTGATAGGGAAATTCACATAATCCACCCTCCATCTTTCTACCTGTGGTGGGATTCTTGGTGGCAGATGTCTCCCTTCCCTCCGGCTTCAGCCACTTGCCGTCAACAAAATGCCCAACGCTCCGGCCATGAGATTCCAACCAGGACTGAAAACATAGAGGAAATGAGATATATAATGGGTGGAGACAAATAAATGAATAAGGGAGGCTCAGATTCAAATAAGCATTACTCAAAATCTGCTTGAAACAAACTGTGTTTTATGTACGTCCAATGGTTCACTATTGATGAACCCAATTTTCAGTTCCTCTGATCTAACCAACTTATGAATACCCCTGCATGCATAAATAAAATTCCCAAATTTTCCAGCTGGAAAGTTATCAAATGATGAGAAAGAGAAATAAGATTTCAGCCAGAAAAGTCAGCAGTAGCAGAACACACCCTGAAACAAACTGGACATGAAATCCTCTTCCAGGACACAGAGGTACTGGACCACACTACCAATCACTATGTCAGACTACACAGGGAAGCAATTGAAATCCACAAACATAAGCACAGTTTCAACAAAAAAGAAGAAAGTCTAAAAATCAACAAAGCCTGGCTTCCAGTACTGAAAACTACAGAGTGCAAAAGGTCAACACTCAATGATTCCCAACAGCAATAGTGATCAGTTCATACAATAGAACAGCTAATGACACCCATCAACTACACAGCAGGATCGCTACTACCCCTGATTACACTGAAACTTCTTAATCCCTTCATCACAATACAATGACTAGCACCTATTCTTCTGCATAGGACAAGCTTCCTCTTTCCCACAACTTTACAAACCCCACAGTCTCACTGACTCTGTAACCCAGAACACAGAGAGAACTCCAAGTTAGTTCCCTGAGCTCCTAGCCCTCTGAAGATGCCAGCCACAGAGTCTGTCGAAACGCCAGGAAGAAAAACTACCAGAACACGGCCAAACAGCCTTCAAGAATACATTGAAATAAGATTTCTTTTCTGGAAATCTTGAAGAACTGCTCTCAGATAACACTGGGTGGTAACAGCATATTCCCTTTCATGTCATGGGGTTTGATTACCACTCTTAAGCCCCCCCCCAAAAAAACCCCGTTAGTTCTACACAAACCAATTAGCAGCTCGTTACACAGCAGATTCATCCATCATGCATCAGTCTCTTTTTTCTAAAAACAGCTGGTCCAAGTCAACAAGCATCCTACATAGTACGCATTATTGGGTTAGAACCTCATTCGGTCTCCAAAACTCACTGCTTTCTTCACAAACAGGACAGGATTAATTTCAAATTCAAAAGAATTCAAACATGCGAGAAAGAGACACCCATCAAAGGCAGAAGGCTTTTGAGTTCTTTTGCATTCAGTCGAGTCTATGGTGCTGAATTAAGACTATGCCTCTTTTGTCACCCAGAATTCTCCTGTTGAACATCTAGCTGGTAGACAGAAATACACCGCAATCCTTTGTGGGCTGACAACGTTGTACCCATTGCATCTCACTTTTTCTCCATCGCACTTATTTTAATCCTAAATTCTGTACACTCTATTTACGAATAAATTTGCAAATCTTGATAATATTTTTTTCAAAAAACAAAACTGCATGAAATGTCATCCTTCTGCTAAACTCAAATTGGTGCCACAGCACACAAGAACGCTGCATTTAGCAAAGGGGTGAAATTACATGCAGTTCCTTTTTATAAAAACCTTACCAAGATTTGCAAATTTATCCATAAGTAGAGTGGCTAGTATTTTAAATTAAAATAACGAGAATGGGGAAAAAGCTAACCAGATTTATCCTTATTTATTTATTTATTTATTTATTTATTTATTTATTTATTTATTTATTTCACTTATAAACCACCCGATTTTCCCAAGGGGAACTCTGGGCGGTGTACATAAAAATCATCCCAATAACTACCCAAATACAATCCGAAAAACATACATCCTGTATACTGCAGGCTTCCCTGACAGTGGAAAAACAGACCACGACTGCTGAATTTATCTACAAAATTAAGGGAACAGATGGCTGTTACAGAGAAGGTCTCAGGTATTTCCCCAAATCTTTTAAAAATATATACCACAGACTGAATCTACTATCTTGCATTTACAAAGCATATGCCCTACTAAATAGAAAATGGCAGGCCACTCATTCCCAAGCTTGGGACCCCAATCGTTATTTTTTCCCCTGCCACTCTCAGAGTTGTGGTCCAAAACATCTGGATGACTGAAGTTTGGACACCACTGGTTGCCTGTCCAAAGCTCTGCTCTCAAGAGTTGCAGTGGGGAACTGAATGCCCAACAGCTGGCTCTACATTTCCCAAACCACTGAGCTATCCAGCCAGGTAACAAAGTCTAAGCTGTAGGCATGCCCAAACTTCGGCCCTGTTGATGTTTTGGACCACAACTCCCAGAATTCTAAGCTTAGATTGCCAGTGACAAAGGGCGGTGGGAGTTGTGGTCCAAAACATCTGGACCCCACACAAGGCAAACATACACACTTTTTATCTGGGCTCCTTCTCTGCCGACTGTGCATTGTGTTTACTGGGATTTCTCAGCATCATCTGCCCATCATACAGGAAAACAGCCATGCTACGAATCAGCAGCTCACAAGACAAACCCGTGTCGTACAGACACCAGCAAAAATCCATTAGCAAGGTTTTAGATGGGTTAACATTTGAGACAGCTCCTCCCAGAATTGTTAGCCATGCTGGTTGGGGGATTCTAAAATGGTTCAAAAAAAAAAAAGCAACTTCATCAAGCTCTGCTTTTACCCACATTTAGTTTCCATTCCCCCCCCTTAGGTTAAGATTCTATCGTATCTTAGTGTTAAAAACCAGGCATGTCCAAACTTTGGCCCTCCAGATGTTTTGGACCGCAGCTCCCACAGTCCTTTGCCATTGGCAATCTAAGTTTAGAATTCTGGGAGTTGTGGTCCAAAACATCAGGAGGGCCGAAGTTTGGACATGCCTGTTATAAACCAATGTGTTGGTTACCATCTTCCATCTGGCCTCTAGATAGCGCCGTGGCTGAGGCATTTGGCTGTGGAGCCTGAGGTTGGGAGTTCAATTCCCCCCAGTGCCTCCTTGAGAGGGGTTAGACTAGATGACCCATAGGGTCCCTTCCACCTCTACAGTTGCAAGACCCCCCAGGCAAGACCCCCCCCCAGGCTCATTTTGACTAGAACTGCAATCCAGCCCCGGTCAGGGTGTTTGTTTGGGGAAGGGTGACTTAAGCATTCAAGGATTTTAAAGCTGAGGCATCTTGAATAATAGTTTATTTTAAGCTAATGGCAACAGAGGAGCCCGGAAAGGGGACTGAAAGGCTTCCAAAAGGAGCCACCCCAAATGGGTGGCAACTGAGGACCCGGGGTTTAGAAGTTCTTCGACAGGGACGTCAGACAGCCTCCCGCAATCTGAGTTCCACAGGATCTCCCCCACCCCTTACGTCTCCCATCGTCTCCAAACATTCACCATGCTGTTTGGGGCTGATGGGAGTTGTAGGCCAAAACCTCTGGAAGAACCCCTGGTGGAAAACGGGTAAGGATCAAGGGTTTGCCCTCCGCATAGGCAACCTTTAGGAGAAGGGGCTCTTGAGCTGGGGCATCGTCCAGAGGCTCCCCTCCGACGCTTCTGCTGAGGTCCTTGTTCCAGCTCTCTTCCTTGACGTGCCGAAGCCCATTTGCCACTGTGTCTTCTCCCACTGCTGCCGCCTCCTTCTCCTTCTGGCTCTTGGCCCACAGCTCCCGGATCCACTCCCTCTCGGCTGCCCAGAGCTGCCGGTCCTTCTCTCGCTGGGCTTTCTCTTCCTCCCACAGTCCCTGGGAAGAGATGGGAAAAGTCTTTGGCTCTCCCGGAATTTTTTATGCACCCAAGGCGGCTTACAGTAATAAGGGGCAATATACAGTCCAATTACGACATCTTCAAGTTGGAGAACAGGGAATTGAGGGACAACAATAAAGCTGCAAGAGAATGCGAGCGGTTAAAGAGAGAGCAAAAATTCCATGTACAGTGGTACCTTGACTTACGTCCACTGGAAGCTTGTTGACATCTTTTCTTTCTCTCTCCCGGACCTTGACTTACGTCCTGCTTTACTTGCGTCATATTTGACTTACGTGCACGCGGGGCTCATCCCTCGGATCAGCTCGTCCAATCGGTCATCCCGGGGTCTCTTCCTTCGGTTCCGGAGCTGTGCCAGCTTCTCCCGGGTGCTCAGCAAACTCCGAGGTCTGGAAAAAGCTGGAGAGGAAGACAAAGAACATTGTCTCTCATCTGGGACCTGGAGCAAGCTTCTGAGATGGGAAAATTCTTTGGCCTCTTATTTATTTTTACTTATTAGTTTTTACCCCGCCTTCCTCCTTGTGAAAAGGACCCAAGGCGGCTTACAGTAATAAGGGGCAATATACAGTCCAGTACAATTAAGACATCTTCAAGTTGGAGAACAGGGAATTGAGGGACAACAATAAAGCTGCAAGAGAACCCGAGCGGTTAAAGAGAGAGCAAAAATTCCATGTAAAAGTTAAGAGGGATGGAAATTAACATTGGAAACATAGTGTCGATGCAATCACACAAGGCTATGAATGGTTATAAACACAAAATCTATTTGAATATGTATGGTAGATTCATATAAAGGACAGATAATAGGTAGTCCATCATTCAGAGAAAGCTTGCCTGAAGAGAAAGGTCTTTGCCTGTTTCTGGAAAGACAGCAGAGCTGGGGCAGCCCTGGCCTCTAGCGAGAGCAAGTTCAAGAGTCTTATTGCAATAGTGCACTAGGCCAAGGATGTAGGTTAAAGCAAAGTACAGTGGTGCCCCGACTTAAGAGCAGCTCAACTTAAGAGCAATTCGATTTAAGAGCAGAAAACTGTTGGCGTTTTAACTTCCGTCTTACAAATTTTAGATATGGGCTGCTCGACTTACTTTTTTTTCAATTTTTTGATTTTTTAACTTATTTTTTCAATTTTTAGATAGGTACCCCGACTTAAGAGTAGTTCAACTTAAGAGCATGCATTCAGAACAGATTAAATTCGTGAGTCGAGGTACCACTGTATACCTTTCTCCAACAAGACGACAAAACATAGTTCACACAGAAGAAGAAGAAGAAGAAGAAGAAGAAGAAGAAGAAGAAGAAGAAGAAGAAGAAGAAGAAGAAGAAGCTTCTCCTCATCATCATGTGCTGCCAAGTAAATTCTGACTTAGGGCAATCATTTTCAGGGTTTTCCAGGTAGAGAACACTCAGACACGGTTTACCATTCCCTTTTTCTGAACTGGTGTCGGGACAGTGCAGTTTGCCCAAGGCCACACGGGCTGGCTTTACTGGCAGGAGGCACAGTGGGGAATTGAACTCCCAACCCTGTGAAACTCCCCGCCACAGGATGTGGTGATGGCATCTGGCCTGGATGCCTTCAAAAGGGGATTGGACAAATTCCTGGAAGAAAAATCCATCACAGGTTACAAACCATGATGGAGATGTGTAATCTCCAGGCTTAAAACCAGGGTACCTCAAGGACCAGATGCAGGGGAGTGGGATCAGGAGACAGATATCTAGTCACATGCACTCTCAGAGGCATTTGGTGGGGCCACTGTGAGATACAGGAAGCTGGACTAGATGGACCTTTGGCCTGGTCCAGCATGGCTCTTCTTATGTTCTTAACCCCTGACTCAGCAGCCTAAACCACTAAAGCAGGCATGTCCAAACTTCGGTCCTCCAGATGTTTTGGACCACAACTCCCAGAATTCCCTGTATTTCCAATGGCAAATGACTGTGGGAGTTGTGGCCCAAAACATCTGGAAGGGGCATGCCTGCACTAAAGTATACAGCCAGGCTTCAGAGCTCTCCAGGAAAGCTGTGGTGCCTCATGATCTGCTCTAGGCCACTTGGTCACTCAAACTTCTTGGTGCTTGAAGGAGCAAAGGGGACCCTGAAGGAACATGTGTCCAGCAGCCAAGTTCTCCCATGGAGGAAGGTTCAGTGGCATCTCCAAAAGAAAAAGAGAGAAGAGACTGGCTGGACTCCTGGGTCTGCCTGAATGGAATAAGGAAAAGAGAAGACCATGTGCCACACAGCCCAGGACAGCAGTTCCTAATAGAGTGTGAAGCTGAGAATCAGGACTCCTCGTTTCTCTCTTTACCGAAGTGGGGCTGAAAGAGAGGGAACACAGGTGGCAAAGGTAGGCTAGCTAGAACAAACAAAACAAAACACAAGGGTGTGACAGAAAAAGGTCTCCTAATGTCACTTGCAGAGAAGGGAGGGAACCAGGGTTAAGAGATATGGGAGATCCTACAGCAGTGGTGGCAAACCTTCAGCACTCCAGATGTTTTGGACCACGACTCCCAGAATTCCAAGCCTGTATTGCCAATGACAAACGACTGTGGGAATTGTGGTCCGAAACATCTAGAATGCCGAAGGTTCGCCACCACTGTCCTACAGACAGGAGGCTGGAAGGAGACTGGATCTTAGGAAGCAAAACAAGTTGAGGAGCCCTGCAGCCATCACAAAAACCAAATACAAAAGTGGAACAGGTGATACCTTTAGGCTACTGGAAAACTCATAAAAAGGTCGCTAATATTTTGAGGGCGAAACCCTCTTCCTCAGAGCAGAGGATCTCAAGACTTCTCCTGGCTTCAGGGCCTGAAAGAAGGAATTTGGAGGAAGCCAATGGAGTTGATTCCGACAGCCAGGAGGGCAGAGACCTAACAAGTGGAGATGATTGAGGGCCAAATCTTAACTGCAGCTTCATGAAATTTACCTCTGGAAGGGGCCTGGGATGGGAAAGGGATGGGAAAACACTGGGGTTTTGGAGAGTGTGTGTGTGTGTGTGTGTGTGTGTGTGTGTGTGTGTGTGTGTGTGTGTGTGTGTGTGTGTGTGTGTGTGTGTGTGTGTGTGTGTGTGTGTGTGTGTGAACTCTTCCCCCAAACACGATCCACACTCACCTCTCCGGTTCAGCCCAGGCCTCCAAGATCCTTCCCGGCTGCCAAGGAGAGGCTCCTTTACCCCCACGGAGCCGAAGGGGTCTCCAGCGAGGGTCTCCTGTTGGGCGTCTACCTGGGCGTCGGAGTAAGGCCCGGCTCCTCCACTTGGGGCAGCGGCGTCTTCTCGGGCGGGGCTCTTCTCTACCTTGATGGTCCCTCCAGCCACGTGGCCGGGATGCTGCGGGTGGTGAGGCAGGAGGGGGTCTTCGTGGCGCGCTGAGCCCCCGGCCGCTCGTGCAGAAGAAGAGGAGGAGGAGGAAGAGGAGGAAGAGGAGGAGGAGGCGGCGGCGGCGGCGGCACTGGCTGAAGCAGCGGAGGAAGGCGGCTCGCCTTGCGGATCGAGGTCGCTGCCGTCGGTGACGGACACCTGGGTCCAGGCGTAATCGTCTTCCTGGAGGTCCTGATCCGGATCCAAGTCCGGATCGTGCTCCTCTTTGATCACCACCTGGCACCAAGGGGCGGCAGAGGGGATGGCGGAGGCGGCGGTGGCGCTTTTACCGCCGCTGCTCCCGCGGCCAACCCCGGGATTGGGGCCGCCCAGGATCGCGTCGAGTTCGTGGAAGAAGCGGCAGCGCTGGCGGGCCGCCCCTCCTCCGTCCTGCTGGAGCTTGGCTTGCTTGTAACTCTTCTTCAGGTCCTTGCCTTTGGTCCGGCACTGGTCCTCGTCGCGGAAATAGCCTTTCTCCGCCATCCGCTCCGAGATCCATTGGTAGACGTCGGCGTTGCGGTGGCACCGGTTGAGTTGCGCCTGGATGCCGCCTTCTCCCCATAAGGCGAGGAAATCCAAGGTCTCCCGGTGGCTCCAAGTAGCCGCCCGAGTTCGGGGCAGTTTGGGGCGATCGGACGACTTGGGCCCCAGGAAAGGAGAAGGAGAGGACATGGTGGGGTGGGGGAGGGGGTGGGGGGCGTGGGTAGGGGAAGCAGGGGGCAAAAAACCTATAATAGCAATAATTTGGAAAGAAGAGGGGTCCCCCACCTCTGCTTAATTGAGAGCCTACCCCGGTGCACACTGGGATACAACCCCACCCTCCTTAACCCAGAAGACTGAGCGAGGCGGAGTAAGAGGGGCGGGTACATCCGCGGTAGCACGTAACCCGAGGTGGGACTTACTACGCAACCATTGGCCGGCGGCTCCGTGGTGATGCATACAGGACCCTAAATTAAATCGGGACTTCAGTCTCTTGCGACCACGCCTGTCGCGGCGCGATCAAGCTCAATCGCCTGCCTCTTACCCCCCACGCCATCCCTGCAAACCTCTTGCCGCTCAAGGAACCCAGGCGTCCGAGCTCCCCACGGACCACACTCCCCTCCCCTAACCCTCCTGGCTCCCCTCCACCTCCCTCGTCCAGTCAACTCGCTTTCGAAAGAAGCCACGGTTACCATATCCGTCCCACCAAGACACAACCGGCCAGCCATGGGATTGTTGGTTGTTGTTGTTGTTGAGTTTTGTACTGCATACATCAAGCAACGACTTGATCTGGCGGGGGGTTATTTGCAAGAACAGCCTGTGATTGCCAAAGCCCGATTACTTTGTAAGGGCAACAACCACAGGAGCCGCTCCCACTTAAATCTAGACTTTTGGGTGAAATGGCTGCATTTAGTTCTGTTCCAAGGTTGAAAATAAAATTTTCAAGATCAAAAATATGCTGAGAAGTGAGTATTATTTGGCGTTAGATGGGAGATCTGGAATAACGAAGGTGGGGGCAGAACTAAGAAACTTATATAAAAGTACCAGTCGCAGAATTGACGTATCAGACGTAGTATTCCCAAAAAGTAACGATTTCCAATGGGGAGGGGGGAGAATAATGAAGTAGATCCGATAATGCTATCTGACTGTCCCTGATGATGGGCACTCACTCCAAAGAGAGAAGAAAGCAGAGACAAATGGAAGAACTTGAAATCCAGATAAAGGCCTTGATATAACCAGAACTCGAAAATTTTGTTCTTCTTATGGCCATGCTGGAAGAGGGGGGGAGGGGTCTGGGGAAAAGCTCCTGGAAAAAGTCGGAAAAAGTAACGTCGCCAAGGTCTGAGTGTCACGTGTTGCTCACTCTATTCTTAAATGTATTAAGTCTGCTTTTTCGGCACTGGCCGTGTCTTCAGATGTCCTGAACGTAACTACGTTTTCACTTGGAAGATACCACCTTCACTATTATTTCAGAAAACATTCACGGGAGTAGTAGGGAAAGGGGTGCTCCTGTCAAAGGGGCAATAAAACCATCAAACACCGGAAGTCCCGCCCCCTTACCGGAAGTCCCGCCCCTTACCGGAAGTCCCTCCCCCTTACCGGAAGTCCCTACCTTCCGCCCCGCCCCCTTACCCGGAACCGGAACCTTCCTGGGCCCTTTGACCTGGAAGTGACGTCCTCTTCCGCCTGACCCGGATGGGGAGCCTTGCCCCCTCCCCCCGACACGTCACGGGGTCCCCCTACCCCACCCCGCAGGCATGCCCGGGCATGCCTGCCCCTAGGGCGCTGCCGCTGGCTATGTGTTGCCTGGGCCTGTCTTGCTGCGTGTGCGCATGCCTGAGAGGCCTTTATAAGAAGAGGGGAGTGTTCTGGGGTGCCCGCCGCCGCCTTTCCCGCTGTTCCTCGAACCGACTGGCCCATGGTCCCCGCCGTCCCGTTTATGTGGAGAAAGATGGCGTCTTCAAGCAAGATCGGGTTTTCCTCCAGCTTGCCGAAAGACACCCCGGACTCACCGCCGAAAGCAGAGAGCGTGGACTCCCCTCCGAAGCCCGAGAGCCCGGACTCTCCGCCAAAATCCTGGACCCCGAAGATAGAGAGGCAGCGGTTGAAACCGAAAAGGCGTCTGCACCCCCACATGCACCACGGGCCTATGGGATTTTCCATGCCCCTCTGCCCCCTAAACACCCCATCGCGGAAGCCCAGCTCTGCGCCCAAAAAGCCGCCCAAGCCTGCCCTTCACGCTGAGGAGACCCTGTTTTGGTCCGATCTTGAGTGTGATTGTCCTCATGGAGTAAGAGCAGGATGGCAGAAACCAAAAGAGAAATTGGGGAGTGAATGCTCAGATGGTTCCGAACCTGGGCCTCTAGAGGAGCCACAAGAGGATATTTGGACTTCTGCAGATGAGGGTTATGAGAGCGGTTCAGCGGCCGAGGTGAGTTTTTTCATTAAATTGTTTATAACTCTCGTTTGGGGTTGTGGGGGGACTGCAAAATTTAAAACTAAGAGGCTGTTTAATGCTCTCTCAACAGGACACTCTGCTGGAGAAAAAGAATCTGCCGAGAAGTCATAGCATGTGAAAAAAAAAAAAAATTCTGGCGCTTCAAGTGGTTTCAACATATACTCTGAGAATATAACAGCTTATTCAATAATGTCTGTCTTTATGTTTAAAATTAGAAAATAGCCTTTTCCGTCCTATTATTTGCAAATATTAAACACATTATAAGTCTGGTAAAGCCTTGAAATCTTAAAATGCTCCAGCCTTATTCTCTTGTGAATAAAGTTTATTTAACCCCTTAATCTGTGTTCATATGTCTGTGGGCTGCTAAGATGCCTGACCACGGGGATGTTCTAAAAAATATATATTATACACCGGATTCTGTAGGAAGTTTTGGAGGTGTTACCCCTCTATTTAGTGAGGCAAAAAAGCGCATCAAATCATTAAGGGTCAAGGATGTTTCTCGATGGCTTTCTGATCAGGATGCCTATACACTCCATAAGCCCGCCCGAATACATTTTAAAAGAAACAAGACTATTGTCTCAGGAGTCGATGCACAATGGCAGGCGGATTTGGTAGATATGCAGCAATTTTCAGAGTACAACAGGGGCTACAAGTACATATTAACATGCATTGATATTTTATCTAAATATGCCTGGGCTGTGGCTCTCAAAGACAAGACGGGGCGGGAGGTGTCCAAAGCTTTAGCGGCCATTTTCAAACAAAACCATAGACATCCCGAGAAGCTTCAAACAGATCGAGGGTTAGAGTTCCTAAATAAGCCTGTAAGCCTGCTGTTAAAGAAACATGGGATACACCACTTTGTCACCAATAATGAGGTCAAGGCTGGTGTTGTGGAAAGGTTTAACAGAACTTTAAAAACAAAAATGTGGCGGTATTTCACAGCCAATAATACGTACAAATATATGGATGTAAATTACCTCAGCTCCTAAGAAGCTATAATCACAGCATGCACAGAACTATCAAGGCTAGGCCTGTAGATGTGACCCCTCACAACTCTTTGGCCATCTGGAAAACAATCTATGGGACCTCTGCTAAAACGAAAGAGGAGAGGCCGCTGTTCAGAAAAGGAGACCATGTCAGGGTTTCAAAAATAAAGGGGGTGTTCGATAAGGGTTATGAACAGAATTTCACTACAGAGATATTTATAGTGGATCAGGTTATCAAAAAAGCAAAGAGACCCGTATACCTGTTAACAGATTACCATGGTGATGCTGTTGTGGGGACATTCTATCCCGAAGAACTACAAAAAGTGAACCCCCGAGAAGACCGGGTGTATAGAATTGAAAAGGTATTGGCCACAAAAGGCCGTGGCTCAAGAAAACTTCACTTAGTGAAATGGAAAGGTTGGCCCAGTAAGTTCAACAGTTGGGTGGCTGCCTCTGAAATTTGTGACCCTGTATAGAAGAGTTGGAAATGGGAGATAACGGATTTTACATCACACTCCCCAGCAATGCATGCAAGGAAATATTTCCTCAAAATACAAATGCTAATTTTACAACACTGCTACCACAACCCTTAGATCTGAGTGGTGCATGGGAAGTTGGTCTGGCTGAAATTCAGTACCCCCCCGCAGCTGGTACACACTGACTGAAAATGCCATGTTTTACATTTATCAGGATGCAACTAAATGGGGCTTTCTACTACACAGAGGTTATTACAAGAGCATTCAATCTGTTTTGGATGAAATGAATGACAATATAAAAGTAGCCATAGATCCGCCTAAAATACGTTTTGTCTACGACCCTGTAAAGGGTAAAGTTAGATTCATAGGGGAAAACACATACAAATTCTCAGCCACTGGGGGGTTAGCCCACCTGTTGGGCCTACCACCCGATGTTCCTGTCGATAAAATAGACCACGCTGCAGACATTACCGGAGGGGTGAGCGCAATGTACCTGTATACGGATATCATAGAGCACCAAATTGTAGGAGACAGCTCTGTACCCCTGTTACGGTGCATACCCGTCAGAGGAGAAACTTATGAATGTGTCACCATAACTTACGATAAGCCGCATTATATGTTAATGAACAAGAGCCACATCAACACAATAAGCATTGAAATAAAGACCGACCAGAACCAACACGTGCCATTCAACTGGGGGAAAGTTGTCGTGAGGTTACACGTTCGACCCAGAAGAGGTTATTTTTAGAGCGTGCAAAAGAGAGCTGCATGATCCAAAAATGGTTGTCGTTAAAGATTATGGAAATGTAGATGCCTATAGGGCCTACTACAAAGCCCAGGCAGGCCGTGGTCTACCTGGTTTCCATGGAGCTGTAAACATGTATGGAGCAGGTCTGGGGGGCATTTTTCGTGGACTTTTCAGAAGGGCTGTTCCTCTTTTGAGGAGGGGGTTTCAGATTATTAAACCTCATGTTAAGACAGCCATGCACAACATAGCTGGAGACGTAGTGAGTCATGTTATGAAAAAGGTGAGAACCCAAGAAGGTTCAGGTCTCATGTACCTAAAAAGAAGGGGAGGAGTTAAACGAAAAGCATCTCACCAACATATTGGAGCACCTCAGCCCCTAAAAAGAAGGGGTATCCGTGGTAGAAAAATTCAGAAGCTTCAGGTCAGGAAGAGGAGAGGAAGCCGCAAAACAAAGATACTAAAACACAGCGGAAGAGACATATTTTAAAATGGCATTCATTCATAACTCCTCTGAAGAATGTACCAAATCCGAGCTGGATCTTTTTCAAATATCACCAACACAAACCTGCGTGGAAAGCAGTATGTACGTTGAAGTCCCGCCTCTGTCAGCCCTAAGCCCTAATGCACCTGTGGAATTTTATATAACAGGGGCGAGTGAATTTTATTTAGACCTCAGTCATTCGCTTCTTTTTCTGTGTTGCAAAATAACAAAAGCAGATGGTTCAAACATGGCTGATGCCGCCAAAACGGGGTTGGTCAATTACCCCATTGCCTCGCTGTTTAGCCAGCTGGATGTTACCCTCGGCGATAGGCTGATCAGTCAGAGTCACAACTGTTATCCCTACCGAGCCATTTTAGAACTGCTTCTGAACTACAGCACCGATGCCTTGAGTACACAATTTGCAGCAGGTGGTTTTTATAAAGATGCCTATCAAACGATGGAATCTACAAGCCTAGCCGCTGGTGAGGGAAACTGGGGCTTTAAATCTAGAGCACATCAGACAGCAGGTAGCCGGACCTGGGATCTCATGGGGCCATTACACAGCGATATATTTTTCCAGGACAAAATGCTGCTGAATGGTGTAGATGTGAAGATCAAACTCACACGCAGCAAGGATGCGTTCTGTTTGATGAGTGGAGATGACAATGCAAATTATACAGTACATATTTTAAATGCAGCTTTGTTTGTTAAAAGAGTGAAAGTATCCCCCGGTGTGCGTCTAGGGCACACTGAAGCGCTTCTTACCTCTAATGCAAAGTATCCTGTTGAGCGGATTGGAATGAAAGTTTTCAGCATAGCTGCTGGGAGTCTTGTCTGCAACCAAGAAAATCTTTTTTTGGGGCAACTGCCTAAGAAACTGGTCATAGGCTTTGTTGACAATGAGGCATTCAGCGGTCAATACACACGAAACCCCTTCAACTTTAAACACTACAACGTCAATTTTGTAGCGTTGTATGTGGATGGAGTTCAGACCCCATCAAAGCCTCTACAGCCTAATTTTCGAGACAACCTATGTGTGCGGGAATACATGCAATTGGCCAAAGCCACGGGGAGAAGCATGAAAGATTTGGACATAGCTATTAACCGTCACGAATTTTTGCAGGGGTACACACTGTATGTTTTTGACCTCACCCCTGATCAGGCCTGCTCTGATCACTATTCTCTGATCAGAACAGGTAACCTCAGAGCCGAGATCCGGTTTGCTGTACCCCTTCCCAACACTATTAATATGATTTTATATGGGGTATTTGACAACGTGATTGAAATTAATCACAGCAGAAACGTCCTCTTTGATTACATGTGAAGATGAACACAGTCCAGATATTGAATTTATTACATAAAAACAAATACTTTGCAGGTGTTTATCCCAGTGATATGCTACCCCGGGGGGTTATTACCAAGCGGCCAGCTGGGATCGTGGTCAACACCCATCCTCACACACTGCCTGGCGAACACTGGCTGGCTATCTATCTACCAGTACATGGCCCCGCGGAGTTTTTTGATTCATATGGAGCAGCCCCAAATAATCCGCTATTTCCTGAAGACATCTATGACTTTTTAATGAGGCAGACCAATGAGATAACATACCAAAGGAGTCAGTTGCAGCATCCCTTAGCTGCCACCTGCGGCTATCACTGTGTCTTCTTTTTACAGAACAGAACAAAAGGCTTCTCTTTTCCAAAAAATATTAAAAATGTACACTGGCGATTCATTGGGCAATGATACGATGGTAGTCAGCTTTGTCAAGAAGCTTAGAAAAACTAAACACAGGTGCCCCCTTTTCAATCCTGTTCAGGCCTGCCTGCCACTGTACAATCCATGATGTAATTCTTTTCCTAAATAAAAGGCTGTTATACAAAATAATCTGTTTTGGTTTTTATTGTGATGATATTAAAAAGGGGACTATCTTGAAAAAATACTGCAGAGGTACACGTTGAAATTAAACGACTTTAATTATAGGTAAAATACAGAAATTCATTGTTTTCAAGGTAAAGCAAGAAGCGTATGTTTTAGCTGATTTTGCATGGTGCAGTTCTAATAATTAACTTAGATGCAAACACCAGCTCTAGGGCCCTCTTGAAAAAATATTGCAGAGGTACACGAGGAAATTATTTGACTTTAATTATAGATAAAATACAGAAACCCAATGTTTTCAAGGTAGAGCAAGAATCGTGTGTTTTAGCTGATTCTTGCCCTGGTGTTAGCCCCTGCTGGTTTCCTTGAAATGAATCTCTTAAAAAATACAGAAACTCATTGTTTTTCAGTTACATCAATGAATGTGTGTTTTAGCTGATTCTTGCCCTGGTGTTAGCCCCCATGCTGGTTTCCTTGAAATGAATCTCTTAAAAAATACAGAAACTCATTGTTTTTCAGTTACATCAATGAATGTGTGTTTTAGCTGATTCTTTGCCTGGTAGCAGTGTGACTATTAACCCATCCGCAAAACATCAACTCTTGGCCATTGTTACAATATCTCACAGAAACTATCTGTCAGCAAGGTGCATGGATGAAAAGTTGGCTAGCAGCCCCACCTCATGGCCAAAATGTGTTACAAGACTGTTATTCTCCAATGCTTGATATTGAGGACAATAAAATCATTGTATGGCTAGAATTAAATAACAACAACAACTTTATTGTTTAGCCGTTCGGGCCATATCAAGTACTAAAACTACGTAAGTCCAGAAAGATACAAAAAATACAAGTTGTGACTGAACAGTTTTCAAAGTTAGGGTAGCCAAAACAAAATGTTATCATTCAAGAGTCAGCGTCGCCCCTACAGTAAATGCCAATTTGATCAATATAGGAAGGTCTTACTCTGGCTGCCTTACATATGAAATTGGCGACACCATGCACAACCTGCATGTTTGAGCTTTGAAGTAAAAAGACGAGCTGAAAGTTCACATTCCAATGGGCAATTTTGGCCATCATTTTTGATAAATAAGACTGACTGAGGGCTGTATATAAGTCACAATCAAATAAAATATGGGCAATATCTTCTATAGCGGGTGCGCTGTAGATATATGTTCTCTCGTGGTAGGTAGATTTTGAAAACGGCCAAATTTATTCAAAGATTCCAAGAATTCGAATCTTAATCTTGTATAGGCTCTCCTCAAAGAATAAGGTAAACTAATTGTTAGATACTTCTCGCACTTGAATACCAGTTTGTTTTTAGATAGCCAGCTTAGGGCTCTGTTTTTGGAGAGGAGCTCCATATCCTGTTGTGCACTAACATCCAGAGCTTTTTGTTTAAAGGTAATTTTGGCCTGTTGACCACTGACAAGCAGGCTCGGGGTTGAGAGCCCCAAAATGTGCGATAATGATACCATTTCGTCTGGCCCAGGAATTGGGAATGACAGCCTGTTCATTTAGGCCTATCTTGTGAAGACTATCAGTACCCATTGACTGGACCTTCAACCAGAAGGAAAAATCTCTAGATACTGTGAGACTGGAAATATAAAAAATTCCTGTTTCGGCCCTGACTGCATAAGTAGCCGTGTTTTTATCTGACCCAAGTAGAAAATATTACAGCCTAAAAGAGTTTTTGAAAGCTGCATAAATGTCTGTGAATTTATTGAATAAATGCTGTTACACATATCATTCTCTTTTGTATTTTATTGCAATGATTTTTAAAAGTTAGCCAGGGTGGTTTCTTGAATTGTATGTCTTGAAAAAAAAACAAAAAAAAAAAAAAAAAAACAGAAACTCATTGTTGCTTGATGTGGGCTATTTCAAAATATTTACACTGATACCAGGCAGATCCTCTAAATCAGAGTTTCGCCATCATTACAAGCAGCTCTTACCCATTGGGGGCTCCTCTTAAAAATTAACCAATGAAATACAGACTTTGTACAAATATCACCCCCTGGTTGTGGTTGGAAGTATACCCATTGAGGAGCCTCAGATCTATGCAGCATATTCCAACTTGCAAAGCTGTGACAAGGGTGAGTTTTCGCATTTGCTTTATGTGGAGATATGTGCGGTTTTAGAAATCTGTTGATAGGTGTGTTAATTATGGTTATTCTTTTGAAAATCGTGTTTAGAAGGCATTTAATTATGGATCATAGGAATTAATTGGATATATTTCCAAATCTCGGTAGTTTTTAAATGTTTAAAATCTTGGACCAGTTGAAATGTGTCTCAACATTAATGAGACTACATGCGTTTCATATGGTTCAAAACTTTTATTCTGTGATTAT
Organism: Phrynocephalus guinanensis; assembly: GCA_037367245.1. NCBI lineage: Eukaryota > Metazoa > Chordata > Lepidosauria > Squamata > Agamidae > Phrynocephalus > Phrynocephalus guinanensis. The sequence continues at coordinate 12,189,102 of CM074743.1, read as the reverse complement.
AAGCTTACAGCATTTAGAGAATTGTTAAAATACTTTATAAAAGAGGTTGATCATAAGTTTTCTCAGAAAATTAGTTGCTGGATGTTTCCTGTTGTGGGTATCTAATATTGCTGCCAGCCCATTTTCCTGCATGAGAAAAGGGGGGTGGGGGAAGACTGTGTCAAAATACTATTTCAATACTTTGTAAGAGAATCATGGGGGGGGGGTAATTTTCTTTCAAATATACTTACCCAAGATTCCAGATTCCAAAGCCAGGTTTTATGGGTTGTTAAAAATCCAGTCACGCATTGTACCATTTGACTGACATCGTTTTTAGACAAAACACCGTGGGTTTGTTGAAATTGTTTTAACAAGCAGGCAGCGTACATTATTAATGCTAATATGCGCCCCCAATTCATCTGATTATCAGAAACTGTGACTGCAGCAGTCTTCATAAACAGGCTGCATGTTTCACTAATATTGCGCAGCTGTAACTCCTGCAAATAACTGTGAATCTTGCTTTCAAAGTTGGGCTGTATAGAGGCAACTATTCTTTCTAAAATATTATTCAGGCTTTCGGTCAGAGGATGCATTTGATGATGGGGTGTCTGTTTCTCATTTTCTGATAAATAGCTGCAGCAAGCATGCATTAGGTATTTGCGGAGTACAGAATGGGTGATGCTTGCCATCCTGTGTCTTAAGCGTGTGCACAGTCATGTTGTAACTTGCAAACCTTTTTCAGGTCGCCCCCCCCCCCCCCGCCGCCTGTTCTGCCAATGAAACCCCTAAAATTGGGACTCGCACCACCCCCTGGAAAAGATTTAGGTCAGTTATGCCTCTCACAAAAATGGTTTTAAATAAAATGTCATTGCAATATATTTTGGGGGTGGGGATCATGTGTTGTTTGCATATTAAATGGGACCTGTGATTTTTAGTGGCATATTTTTATGTTTTAGATAAATATTTAGCGGATGACTTTGTTGATGCCTCTCCAATGAAGGGATCCTCAAAAAAAGGTACTATTTCACAACCTCCTTATAAATTCTGCATTGGCAATAAGCTTAGGGCGGGTGGGGGTATTTCTGACACACCCCTGTAAAAATATTTGTTATATTTCAGGCAATGATCCCCATTCGAGCACAACAAAAGAAGATTTCAGGAAAATGCCCTCGCCTCAGCCCTTGACAATGTCCTCAAAAGGTGTGTAGTTCCCCCTTTTAATATTCTGGTATGGCAGTAAATACAAGAGGGCACAAAATCCTTTGTTATACTACAGACTACAACAATAAATTTCATTGTTATATTTCAGACAACAATGAAACTGTTCATCCTCATCCTGCGGTGGTCAACCCAGGCAGCATGAAACGGAAAAGTTCAGGTGAGTAGTTCCCCCTTTTAATATTCTGGTATGGCAGTAAATACAAGAGGGCACAAAATCCTTTGTTATACTACAGACTACAACAATAAATTTCATTGTTATATTTCAGACAACAATGAAACTGTTCATCCTCATCCTGCGGTGGTCAACCCAGGCAGCATGAAACGGAAAAGTTCAGGTGAGTGTGTGTGTGTGTGTGTGTGTGTGTGTGTGTGTGTGTGTGTGTGTGTGTGTGTGTGTGTGTGTGTGTGTGTGTGTGTGTGTGTGTGTGTGTAAAGAGTCTCAGAAGCAGTTAGTGGGTTGAGAAAACTAGAGATATTGATTATTGCTGTCGTATCATTTATTTTAGGATGTATAAAAGAACCAGCATGCAAAAGGGCATGCAAACCCCATTTTCCTGACCCACCAATACCGGATGTCCCTGTGGAAAAGAGCAACTCTCCAGGCAGCTCTACGATGGCTGCTCCATTTCATCCAGCTAACAACAGCCATGACACTGATTCAACAAAAACCAAAAACCATTATAAGGTTTTAGAAAGTATGCTTGGCTTTGTTAAATACACTTCATATTCTCTCATGGAGCTTTCGCGATATGCTAAAAGTCTTGAGCAACACATGTCAGCCATGAATGATTGTGATTCTATTAAAACCATGGAAGGTTATCATGTTGAATCTGTATGCATGTATTATCAAAGAGGGCGGGGTTATAGCTATTTTAAGAAAAGAACCCTGAAAAAGAAAAAAGTCTTGGCCAGAGGGGATCAGTCTTGTAGGGTTATAGCTAGCAAACTGCTGAGAAATGCTAAAAAGTTTCTTTCACGTCGCAAAAAGCGTTCCAGGCCTGCTACACACCATAACCCCACAAATGTTCAGCAGCCCTGTTCTCTAGAGACATCACAGCATCCAGATGTTGAGGTTGGTGAATCTTCACAGCCTTGTTCTCTAGAAACCTCACAGCATCCAGAGGTTGAGGTTGGTGAATCTTCACAGCCTTGTTCTCTAGAAACCTCACAGCATCCAGAGGTTGAGGTTGGTGAATCTTCACAGCCCTGTTCTCTAGAAACCTCACAGCATCCAGAGGTTGAGGTTGGTGAATCTTCACAGCCTTGTTCTCTAGAAACCTCACAGCATCCAGAGGTTGAGGTTGGTGAATATTCACAGCCCTGTTCTCTAGAGACCTCACAGCATCCAGATGTTGAGGTTGGTGAATCTCCAGATTCTGTAAATGACAATGCATCATCTGGTCAGCAAGCTCCCCCTGTTTATGCTGAAATTTTGAGAACATGGACCTGGGTGCAGGAACAGTATAATGCTATGCGTAGGGGTATTATTTTCCGCTTTGTTAATCTGGAGCATATTGGTTCCTATGCTGATGCAATGGCAGCACTTTATAATGCGATACAGCAGGTGCTTAATGATATCAACCAGAACATTGACCCTGAAGATTTTGTTCAGATGCGGCTTGAGGGTGGTAACATGAGAGATGCTTTATATTCAGTAAAACAGTCAAAAGAAGCCTTGGACCCCGAGGCATTCCTAACAAATATGAGTAATTTGTTACAGAGCAACATGGAACTTTGTACAGAGGGTGCTTTACGTTTAGTTGTCACAATTGTTAAACCACCAAGAGGCGGCGGTAGGCCAAACAGACGCTTGAATACTATACCATACAGCAACATCATTGCTAAAAAGAGACAACATCTGGTAGATTTTAAGAGTGTGGATGGCATGCTCTGTTTCGCAGGAAGTTTGTCTGCTGTCATAGCTCATGCTGATTGTGGTGCAATACCTACAGACTCTGAGCTGGTGCAAGCTGCTAAACAGCTCTGTCAGGAGGTTGGGTGGCCTGAGCAGAAACAGGTGTCTTTGAATGACATTGGTCTATTTGAACACCATCTACAGCGGAATATCCAAATTGCTCTTTATAATAAGGATGGTTGGGGCTTATTTAAGTCGGGGACTCAGCGCTATGCCCAAACACATACCCTATTCCTGTATGATAGTCATTACTATGGTGTTCTTAATGTAAAGGGGCTTTTTGGTTCAAAAAATTACTGCTCCTATTGTAACAACCTCTATCAACATACACATCGCTGCCTATTTTTCTGTAGGATGTGTTTGAAAGAGGATTGTACCCCTAAATTAGATGAACAGCAGAGATGTGGTTGTTGCAAACTGCTCTGCCAATCAGCTGACTGTTTAAAAGCTCATGACAAACTGGCCTCAGAAGGTAAAGTGCCCTGTGTGCTTAAGATATATTGTAAACAATGTAGGCATTATCAAAAGTACGATCATAGCACTGCCAGTTGCCGAGGGCGTCAATGCACAATATGTTGGGATATCTTAAAAGAGGATGATGAAAAACATCTATGCATTATGCAACCTGTTAAATACCCTGAAATTTCAACGCAATATATATTTTATGACATCGAGGCACAACAAGACACAGGCGTACATGTAGCTACTTACTGTTTTGCTGAGGCTTTTGGTGGGGAAACTGTGGAATGTTTTCAGGATGAAATGAATGTGCTCCCTGAAAAAAATGCTGCTACTGGTGAGGTGGATGAGATTGAGACGGATGAGGAGGAGGAGGTGGAGGAGGAGAAGATCCTTGGTGTAAGGAGTGCTAAGAAAAAGGTGAGACGTTGGCCTTATGGTCGGACTTGGGAGTTCAAAGGAGAGTCGTGCATAGCAGACTTTATATTGACATTCACTAGAGATAAACGTTTTAGCGGTACTACTTTCATAGCCCATAATTCCAAAGGTTATGACTGTTATTTCATGCTTAACCAGCTGGTTAAAGAAAAACTGGATGTAGATATCATAGCTCAAGGTGGGAAACTCCTCTGTGTTACCGTTAAAGGCCTAGGCATAAAATTCATGGATTCACTCAGCCATTTGCCCATCGGGCTCTCTAAGCTTCCGAAAGCGCTCGGATTTTCGGGGTGCAAAGGATATTTCCCACACTATTTTAACAGGCCTGAAAATAGTAATTATGTAGGGCCTTTGCCCCCGCCAGAAGACTACGGGGTGCAGTACATGATGCCTGCTGAGCAGAAAGCTTTTTTAGAATGGTATGAAGAGAATAAAATGCAGACATTCGACATGAAAAAAGAGATAGCACATTATTGCAAGCAGGATGTACATATCCTGGTGCAGGCTTGTACAAAATATCGCCACGAAATCATGACGCTGACCTTAAAAAAGATTGTGAAAAAAAAAGAAACTGAATATTATGCCATAGACCCCCTCCAATACCTAACTCTGGCCAGCGTGAGCCTAGCCATGTACAGGTTCAAATTTATGCCGGAAGATTCCATAGCGATACCACCTGCAGATAATTATCACCACCAGGTCAAAAGATACTCAACACCTGCCATCCAATGGTTGCTGTACCTTAAACATAAAGAAAACCTAGAGATTCAGCATGCCTTAAATGGTGGCGAGGTTCAGGTGGGTCAATATTTTGTTGATGGCTATGCTGTAGTAAATGGTCAGCCAGTCTGTCTGGAATTTCTGGGTTGTTTTTATCACGGGTGCCCCCTCTGCTACCCTGCAGAGGACTGGAACCCCTTGATTGGTAAAACTTACAGGCAGCTTCATAATGCTACTGAGGAGCGGACAGCAATCCTGAAAAGCATGGGTTATGAAGTGAGATCAGTATGGGAGCATGAGTGGAAAAACATGATAAAAACTGACAAAGAAGTCCAAAACTTCCTCGCCACCGCACAGTTTCCAGAGCCCTTAGAACTGAGGGATGCCCTCTTTGGTGGACGTACAAATGCAGTGTGTTTGTACTACAAGCCGGCGAAGGGGGAGGAGATTCGTTATTATGATTTCACGTCCCTTTATCCCCATGTACAAAAAAACAGGGAGTACCCCCTTGGACATCCGATAATAGTCCATGAGAACTTTGATTCTCCTACAGATTATTTCGGGTTGATAAAAGCCAAAGTTTACCCGCCAAGAGGTCTCTTCTTCCCAGTGTTACCGTCGAGGGTAGGTGGAAAGCTCATGTTTGTGCTGTGCTCTACATGTGCAGAACTCCGCCATCTAGAACCATGCAATCATTCAGATGATGAGCGGGCTTTAACAGGGACCTGGTGCACTATAGAGATGAATGTTGCTATAGAGAAGGGGTACAGGGTTGGAAAAATCTTTGAAGTGTGGCATTTTTCTCAGAGATCGGGTGATTTGTTTTCTGATTATATGAAGACACACCTGCGGCAGAAACAGGAGGCATCAGGTTTTCCCCACTGGTGTGTCACAGAGGCTGATAAAGATAAATATATAGCAGATTACCTCGAAAAAGAGGGGGTGTTGCTACGCCGCAAAAAAATAGAGCCGAACCCTGCAAAGAGGCAGATTGCTAAGTTGTTTTTAAACTCACTGTGGGGAAAATTTGGCCAGAGGACAAACCTCCCTAACACAGAGGTAGTAAGGGACCCAGACAGGTTTTTCAATCTCTTGTTCTCAGAAACATTTTCAGTTTCCATGTGTGAGTTTCTTGATGATGATGCGGCCTGCGTAACCTGGAAGCATAACACAGACAGAATGACAACCTCAGGTATGAAAAACCCCTTCATAGCCTGTTTCACAACTGCATATGCCCGTTTGGAACTTTATAAACTGTTGGACCGGCTGCAGGACAGGGTCCTGTACCATGATACAGACTCTGTTATTTTTGTTCACAGGGAGGGCGATTGGAACCCCCCTCTGGGGGATTATCTGGGTGACTTAACCAGCGAGATACCAGAGGGGGAGCACATTACTCGTTTTGTTTCAACAGGCCCTAAGAGCTACGCTTACACATTGTCGGGGGGCAGTGCCTGTGTGAAAGTCAAAGGGATCACACTGAATGTGGCAAACAGTGAGAAAATTAATTTTGACACGCTTCAAGACCTCGTGTTTGCCTATGTTTCAGACAAGAAAGATAACCCTCCTCGTGAAATAGTTGTAGAACAGCCGGGCATTGTGAGAGATAAACGACAGTGGCTCATCCACACTAAAACTTTAAGAAAAACACAAAAAGTAGTGTATGACAAAAGAGTGATTACGGACGGATTTAAAAACGGTCCCTTATGGATACTAAGAGGAGCACTCTGTGGAACCATCCTTTTTCAGCCATTCTCGCGGGACCCAGTGGTTGTGGGAAAAAACCTTCTTTGTAAAAAACATGTTGGAGAATGCGCGTTATGTATTTTCTGAAATGCCTGAGAATGTTGTATGGTGTTACAGTTGCTGGCAGCCTCTGTATAAAGACCTATTGTGTAAATATTCCTTTATTAAGTTTGTAGAAGGATTGCCTGAAAACTTTGCTGATAATGTCTTGTTACCCCCCGATAAAATAAACTTCTTAATTATAGACGATTTGATGAATTGTGCTGCTGATAATAAGGAGGTTGAAAAACTCTTCACGCAATATGTGCACCACAGAAATGTGAGTGTATTTTTTCTTACACAGAATATTTTCTGCCGTGGTAAAAGCAACAGAACCATCAGCTTAAATGCTAAATATATGGTGCTTTTTAAAAACCCAAGAGATAAATTACAAATTGCTACGTTAGCACGGCAAATGTACCCCCAAAATGTTCCGTTTTTCATGGAGGCTTTTGCAGATGCTACCAAAAAACCCCATGGCTATCTGCTGGTGGATTTAAACCCAAATACCCCGGAGTCTTGCAGACTCAGAACGGGTCTATTCCCACCTGACTGGCCTGCTGTGTATACAGTGAAAAAGAACAAAAAGGGTTCCCGATGATTCTTTTTTATTTATTGGTCACAGCGCCTCTCCCCACCAACATGTCAGCATGTATACGGCGAAATCTTCCCCTCTTAAAAATCCTTATTAAGGCGCCCCTGCGCCAGAGAAAAGCCATTTTATGCGGTGCCTCAGATGATTTGGTAACAGCCATTTCAGAAATTGCTCTGAATACTTTAAAGCGGTGGTCCCCAACCCCCGGTCCGCGGACCGGTGCCGGTCCGTGGACCGGTCGGCACCGGGCCGCCTGGGGAGGCCGGGGAGGCTCCTCCCCTTTTCCTCCGCCGCCCTCCTCCTCCTCCTCCTCCTCTTCTCTCTCGCGGGCGGCCGGTGGAGGAGGAAGGCTGGAGGAGCACAAGAGGAGCCGCCGCCGCCGCCTTTGCCTCCCTGCTCTGCCCGCCGCGCCGGCGGCGGTGCATCCTCCTCCTCCTCCGCCCTCCTCCTCCTCGCCCTCCACCACCACCAGCAGCAGCAGCAGCCACGGCCGCGGCAGCGCGTCCTCCTCCTCCTCCTCCTCTTCTCTCCCACGGGCAGCCAATGGAAGAAGAAGGCTGGAGGAGCGCAGGAGGAGCCGCCCACCGCCCGAGGGACAGAGAGCGCGATCATGCGGCTGCTGCCCCGGGCACCTCCGCCGCCTTCGCCTTCGCCCCCGCCGCCGCCGCTGCAGTTCGCCCTGGCCTCCTCCTCGTCCCCGTCGTCATGCTCCCTGGTGGCCTTTGCGCGCCCGGTTCTTAGAGCAGGACGGTGGGGGGTTGGGTTGGGAGGAGGCGAGGAGGGGCGAGCGGGCCAAACGGGGGTCGGAGAAAGGAGAGCCCCCTCCCCCTTCCCCCTTCTTGGCTGGGCTTCGGGTCCTCTGGCGCCTCCTTCCCTCTCGCAAGAGACCCGGGACGATACTTGGCGAAGTGGGTGTTGGGGGGGGAAGGAAAGGAGCCGCGGGCCGGGAGGGGAGGGGGAGAGGGAGGGGGGCAAAGGGAGGGGGCGCCTCATAAGAGGGGAGGGGGCAGCGGAGCGGCCGAAAGCAGCCGGGCAGGCAGAGCATCTTCCACACACACACGCGCGCGCACGCCCCCTCCCCTCCAGACCCCCGTTCCACCCCCCCGGGGGCGCCTCCTCCTCCTCCTCATCAGCCCTCTTCAGCCCGGCTGAAGGAAGGGGGCGCACGCGCGCGGGCGGAGGTTTCGCCGGCTCTGCCTTCTTGCCTCGCCCGGCCCGGCGGCGCTTGACAGGCGGCGCACGGAGGGAAAACGGAGGGGGCGGCGGCGGCGACTGACGCTGGTGGTGCGTGCCAGGGCCTCCTCCTCCTCCTCCTCCTCCTCTTCCTCCTCCTCAGCGCCGGCTGCCCTTTCTCCTGAGGGGGAGGCAGAATTAAGTGGGTGGGCGCGCGTGCGTGTGTGGGGAGCTTCTGAGGCGCGTGCGGGGGGTGCGGGGGTGGGACTGCACAGCGGTGGGCGAAGGCTCAGCCGCGTCCAGGCGGAGGAGGTGGAGGAGGAGGATGTGCCTGGCCGGCTAACGGTCGGTCCCCTTTGGCTCCCTCGCTCTCTCCCCCCCCCGCTCACGCCTCCCCCCGCCCCTCCCTTGACCCACCTCCTCCTCCTCCTCCCCCCCTCGGCCAGGCTCTTCTCCACCCGCTGCCTCCTGCCCGCCGCCTTCTTCTCCTTCGCCTTCCCTCTCTCGCGTCCTCCAGCGGCGCCCAGCCCCGACGACCTCCGAGCCCGCAGCCGGAGAGGGTGGCCCGAGTCCCCCAGCAGCCCGTGGCCAGCCAGCCGGGCGCCGCCACCTCCTCCTCCTCCTTCTCGGCCGCCCGAGGGACAGAGAGCGCAGTCATGCGGCTGCTGCCCCGGGTGCCTCCGCCGCCTTCGCCTTCGCCCCCGCCGCCGCCGCTGCGCTTCGCCCTGGCCGACAGGGGGAGGAGGCAGAGGCCCGCCCGCCCAGGAGCCCTGGGCTCCCCCCACCCCGCCCGTGCGCGCGGGGGGGGAGCGGCACGCCCGACGCCCCCAGCTGGCGAGCGCCGCCGCCAGGCACACACGCCAAGCCCCCCCCGCACACCCCCTCCTCCCTCCCCCCCCCCATCCCCCGCACCCACACACACCCTCCCCTGACCCCCGCACCCCCCATCTCCCCCCCTCCCCAGCCCCGGGCCACGGAAAAATCATCAAATATTTTCCGGTCCGTGGGGACAAAAAGGTTGGGGAGCACTGCTTTAAAGGGTAATCTTGCCCTAACACCCAAGCAGGTGGGGGTCTTAAGGAAAAAACGTGCTCTGATTAAAAGCCTGGGTAACAAGAGGCTCTCCCTGAAAAGGAGAAAATACATTGTCAAGCAAAACGGAGGTTTTCTGGGCCCCCTGCTAAGCATCGCGGTCCCCCTAATAACGGGTCTTTTAACTAACAAGTAATGGAATATGCTGAAAAATTATATCTAGTGCCCAGCTCTCAATTAGATCAGCTTCGGGGTGTCCCAGAAAATATTAGAACCACAACCATGAGACGTCTTGACAGCGAGATGAGGGAGATTCTCTTAAGGACTGACCTGTCAGAGTATGAAAAAATAAAACTCTACACAGGGGTTCTACAGCGCTACTTAGCACTAACCAAACAAGATGATGATGTGGAAAAAATGTCTGCACCCCCCCAAACCCCAACCTCCCAACCTGTCCCCTCCACATCCCCACAGCCTGAGAGTGATACAATTGTTCCAGAAGTTTTAGAAGGGATCCCCGGAAGGTTTAAGAAAAAATGCTGAAATTTTGCTGAACAAGATAAAGCAGCATCAGGATATTTCTAGCTGGGATCAGCGAGGCACCTTTGTGTATCACGGGAACGCCTTACCAGGGTCTCACATTCTCGACCTGATTAAAGGGGCCACCCAATCTAATATTATTTCTGAGAAGAAGCGCCCTAAAGGCTGGGATGTATTTCTTAAAGCATTGGCAGAACTAAATGTGCCCACATCTGTTGTGGGTAATTCATCTGTTAGAGAGCAGTTAGAAAACCTGAAAGTCAACCCCCTACAAACAGAGACCTCTAAACACCCGGCTATTCCAGGGTCTGATGCTGCACACAAGAAACAATTCAAGAGACCAGCCTGGCTGCATGTGGAATCCTCACAGTCGACACCCTCCAGAGAGCTTGTCAAAGAACCCGCATGGCTAACTTTTTAAAAGCAATGCAATAAAAAACGAAAGAAAATAATATGTGTAAGAGCTTTTTATTTAATAAATTCACTGACATTTCTAGCAGTGACCACAGAGTAAATATTTTGAAATAGCAAGGGGTCAGTCTGTCTTAACATTTTTTTTGAGGAATGAATATGGTTTTTCTGCCTTGGAAATTTTAGATACAAGCGTCAATATCTCATTAATATTTTCAGCTGTCAATATCAGGCTATTGCAACAATATGCAATTAAGATGACGGTATGGATGACAGTCTTGTAACATATTTTGGCACAAAGAGAACGAAGTAGTCTTGATATGGATGCAACGGTTGAGGTTATACACGAATGCGATTCCTGGTTTTCCAAATTATTTTGACAGCCATCGCAAGATTGTTTCTGATATGATGATATATAATATTTAATAATCACAGCTACTGTTGTATGCACAATGTTCTTCATATATTGCTTCTTTCTCCCCTTAATTTCTGGCAGGTCTATATGGAGCAATCTGCTCAATGTTTTATGGGGTAATTCCTGCAAATAGCAAATAAAAATTAATTATCAAAGCAAGCTACAAAGTAATGAAATGCCTAACACACACCCATCCTCTAAAACACCGACAGCCAGCTCCTTACCGTTTTTGAAGATTCTTCTGACTCGGGGGCAGCATTGTCCTTGTTAGAGCCACTTGCAAGGTCGCTGTCAGAATCTGAGCTAACATAACGCCTTAAAGCCCTTCTCTTGCGTCGCGGGGATTTTGGGGTTACCTTTGGGGGCAAATCTTTGGCCTGTAAAACATAAATATTGGCTGGTTTTAATTATAAAAGGAAACTTCAACGTAATTAGATACATAGCACACCCCAAACTCTAAAGCCGCACAACACCTGCAACCTTGCCACAAGACACAGTATCACAATATGAACATAGATTTAAAACAGGGCCTTACCGTATTTAGAAAGTCCTCCGTATCAGGGGCAGCATTCTCCTTGTTAGAGCCGCTTGCAATGTCGCTGTCAGAATCTGAGCTAACATAACGCCTTAAGGCCCTTCTCTTCGGTGGAGGACTTCCATGGTCATAACCATCATCTGAATCGGACCAAAACAGGGTCTCCTCAGCGTGAAGGGCAGGCTTGGGCGGCTTTTTGGGCGCAGAGCTGGGCTTCCGCGATGGGGTGTTTAGGGGGCAGAGGGGCATGGAAAATCCCATAGGCCCGTGGTGCATGTGGGGGTGCAGACGCCTTTTCGGTTTCAACCGCTGCCTCTCTATCTTCGGGGTCCAGGATTTTGGCGGAGAGTCCGGGCTCTCGGGCTTCGGAGGGGAGTCCACGCTCTCTGCTTTCGGCGGTGAGTCCGGGGTGTCTTTCGGCAAGCTGGAGGAAAACCCGATCTTGCTTGAAGACGCCATCTTTCTCCACATAAACGGGACGGCGGGGACCATGGGCCAGTCGGTTCGAGGAACAGCGGGAAAGGCGGCGGCGGGCACCCCAGAACACTCCCCTCTTCTTATAAAGGCCTCTCAGGCATGCGCACACACGCAGCAAGACAGGCCCAGGCAACACATAGCCAGCGGCAGCGCCCTAGGGGCAGGCATGCCCGGGCATGCCTGCGGGGTGGGGTAGGGGGACCCCGTGACGTGTCGGGGGGAGGGGGCAAGGCTCCCCATCCGGGTCAGGCGGAAGAGGACGTCACTTCCAGGTCAAAGGGCCCAGGAAGGTTCCGGTTCCGGGTAAGGGGGCGGGGCGGAAGGTAGGGACTTCCGGTAAGGGGGAGGGACTTCCGGTAAGGGGCGGGACTTCCGGTAAGGGGGCGGGACTTCCGGTGTTTGATGGTTTTATTGCCCCTTTGACAGGAGCACCCCTTTCCCTACTACTCACGGGTCCTGCCAGGAGACGGCAACAAGGTTCACAAATACAGACTCTAACCACCAATACCCTTTATATCGGGGAGTCTTGACCCTACTACGTTTCTCTACCACGAGATATATTGAGCTTGTATATTAAACGGGGTAGGTGGGGGGAGAGAGTTAAAAGCCAGCCCAGGAGGATTCTTCATTAAACCGTTTAGTAAATTACCACCCATCCTCCTTCGACAACCCATTCCCCACCCCCTTCTTAAATGCAAAAGTGCTCTTTAAAAAAATGGTGAATTCCACCGAGCTTGGAGTTAAAGCATCACCAAGAGAGCCCTTTGCTCATCAACAGAATAGGTGGTTTTTTTTCTGAATTGGGACGGTCAGTGACACCCACTGAGCACGGAGTCTGCAGGAAAACACGCTGCCTGAGCAGACAGGGAGCGAAGGTCGGGGACGCAGCGAGCTAGCCAGGCGTGGGGGGTGGGGGTGTCTAAAAAGACTAAATAAAGGGCAAACAGTTGTGGCTTTTGAGGGAGGTGGGGAGGGGTAGAGAGACGTGCCCCCATCCCGTTTGCCCTCCTGGGTGTCTGGATTTTTTTGCCACGCTTATTTCCAAGAGGTCTTTTGTCTCACGATGTTTTTAACCCCCTGGATACACACACACACACACACACACACACACACACACACACACACACTTCTCCTCCTGGAGGACCCAGCCAGGCGTCCTGGGGCAGGGAAAGAAGCCGAGGTCCCTGCCTTTCCGCCTGCCTTCCCTTACCTGGGCTGCCCCAGTCCCCTCTGGGACAGGCCCATACTCCATGGAGTTGTAGATCCCGTACACAGGTGAGCTGCCGGCCAGGACTGCAGCGGAGCCAGCCATCAACCCGGGTCTCCCTTTGACAGCTCGGCGGCAACAGCTCGTCTACAACTACTCTTCTCTCTTCCCCGCTAGAGAGGCACTTCCGGCCTCCAGGCTGCAATAGAGACGAGGGGGACTAGAAAGGAAGGGACGCGCGGCCGCCATAGAGATTTGCAGGTGGAGCGGTGGCGGTGGGGAAAGGCATCCTCCAAGCTGAAAAGATTTCCCCACATTGTGTTCCTGAGACTTTGTATTTTGGGGTCGCGACACGGTTAAAACTAGATTATGGGTTATCCCTTGTTCCCAATGAGATAATTGTTGTGAGTGATGGATTACCAACTACTGTGTCTTTATATGAAGCTACCATACATGGCTACACAGACTTTGTGTTTATAACCAGTTATAACTTTGGGTTTATATCTCTCCCTGTGTGATTGCATTGACATTATCTTATCAGTTGTTAGTGTTAATGTTGCCTTCTAATGCTGTAAAATACCTATCAATTCCCTGTTTCCCAGTGGTTAAATACCTGTACTGCAGGTAAAACTGTGCTCACAACCTGGGGTTCTATCCCAGGTAGCAGGCTCATGGTTGACTCAGCCTTCCATCCTTCCGAGGTCGGTAAAATGAGTACCCAGCTTACTGGGGGGCAATGTGCAGCCTGCATACTGTAATTAAACTGTAAACCGCCCAGAGACTACTTGGATTGGTATGTGGAGTATATAAGCAGAACACTTTTGCTTTTAATTGTAATGGACTGTATATTGTCTCTCCTTACTGTAAGCCGCCTTGGGTATTTTTCCAAGGAGAAAGGCGGGGTAAAAATAACCCTACGTAAGTAAGTAAAAGTAAGTAAGTAAGTAAGTAAGTAAGTAAAATAAAACTATTGCAAAACACACGTTTGAGAAAAGCACTCATGTATTTGGGAGATGAGGTACCCAAGGTGGTGTAAATGTTGCTTTCCTCATCACTGACCAGGGAGTTTGCAATCAGCAACATCTGGAGACCCTCCACGTGCCCCACCCCGCCCCAAAGAGAATCGGAAGTGAGAATTGCCATTCCGGCCCTTTTGCATCACTGTGAGTCGTTGTTGATTCTAATAGGGTCTCCGTATTGTAGAAAGGGACGGGAAGTCTATAATGCGGAGCTGAAGAGGTTGCAATTTCCGGCCTCGTTCCTCCCCCCCCCTCCAATCCCATAGAACGGAATAATCACGCATCTGTTGTCGCTTCAACGACCGCCGAGAAGGCAGAGGTAAAAACGGAAAGCAAAACGGCAACTAAACTGATCCCCCAAGATGGCATTCAGTGGCGAGGGATGGCGTTCAAGACACAGGGAGGGAAGGGACGGGGGTTAGAATTAAGGCAAGCAGCCATAGCCATGCCGGCTGGGGGATTCTGGGAACTGTAGTCCAAGAGAGTAACGTTATTTTGTTTTTTAAGTTATGGTGGGATTTCAGGTTTCTCGACCCGGGAACTGCAGCGCTGCGGATACTATTCATCTGGATTTGTTTGCTTATTGTTAAGACTTGCCCCCAAATCGGCGCTCGCGGTGACAAAAGCTAAAAAAAGCGGGGGGGGGGGGAGGGGAAGGAAAAGTAAAAAAAATCCTCAATCCTTTCTTACACGAGCGTTCAATGGGATTTGCTGCCGTAGCAACAACGGAAGTTTGACCTACTTTAGAAAGGAAGTCCTGTTTAGTAGAGAGGATTCAGGAGATGTGTGAAATCTTAATTCATCGTTTTAGGGACTGGAGGAAGGAACAATAAGGTATCTTCAAAGGGGTCTTAATATGGGGAAAGAAACCATTGGGCTAGGAGGGTGAGAGGAGAAGAATGGGTGAAGGATTGTTCTTTTAATGGGGGAGGAGAGTGCTGTGCAGAGCTAGTCCAGGACATTTTGCTGCCTGAAGCGTTTTGGGAAGTGATCTCTCTCCCATCTACCCAAACCAAGGTGCACTATACCTAAAGGGGGCAGTGAAAAAAATCTTTAAACCCATGAGGCAAAAAATCCTACAGATTCTTATCCCCAAAACTGGTAGTAAGAAAACAAATAAAGTACAAGTGGTACATTGTATAAAGGAATTAATTTGTTCCAAATGAAATTATGTTAAGCAATTTTTCCTTTTTACAAATTCCCCATAGGAATGCATTGAGAATGGATGAATCCCTAATCACGACCGTTGTTTTTTTTTTTTGCCCCATAGGCCTGTTAAGTGATTTCCCCCATCTCTGGGATTTTTTTCCTTTAAGCTGGCTTTTCTGTTAAACAAACCACTTGTTATACAAGGGTCCACTGTAATTGTTTATTTGCTATCTTTTCATTGCTGACAAGCAGTTGCTACATTCTGCTAATGGTAATGCTTGGATCGCCTGTTAGGGACCATGCCTGTTTCCATTAGTGGCTTGTATGGATTATGGGTGTTTTATTTCAGTTGGAAAACATACCCCTGATTGCCAAAAAGCTTAACTGGTCTTTTTATCTTGTAGTCTCTCTGGAATTCTCCCAGCGCTATCATGGCGTCTGTAACGGACAAATCCTTGTTATCTGCCGAATTGCAGGAGGAGGAGGAAGAGGAGGAATTCCGACGTCTTTTGCTTCAGGTATGTCAAGACTCCCTTCCGGTTGTGATTACCTCAACCCGTATCAATCATTCTGATGGTTGCAATGGCTGATGTCACCTGTCTGAAATGAAAGTGTGTCTGCAGGGCTGTATCTTATTCCTCCTGGCTGGATAACTCAGTAAACTAGGCAATCTGGTTGGGAGTTTGATTCCGCATTGTGCCAGCCTATGTAGCCTTGGGCAACCTGCAGAGCCACAGGGCAGCTCCAACAAAGGGAATGGTATACAGTAGGACCCCAGTATCCGCTGCGGATTGATTACAAGCCTTCCCGTGGGTAATGAAAACCATAGATAAGAGAGAACTCCCAAATGTACCCCAAACTGCTGTTTTGTGATAGTAACTTGCTTTACAGCTACTGTTTTGCAACAGTAGCTTGCTTTACAGCTGCTCTTTGTGATGATAGCTTGCTTTACGGCTGCTGTTTTATGACAGTAGCTTGCTTTACAGCTGTTCTTTGTGACAGTAGCCTGCTTTTGAGTACTATATACAGGGGTACCTCTACTTACGAGTTTAATGTGTTCCGAATGCACGCTCTGAAGTCGAGCAACTCTTAAGTAGAGCAGCCCTATCTAAAAATGAAAAGTAAAAAAATTGTAAGTAGAGCAGACTGCATCTAAAATTTCTAAGGCAGTAGTTAAAATGTCAACAGTTTTTCGCTCTTAATTCGAGCTGCTCATAAGCAGAGGTATCACTGTAGCAGAAAACTTTAGAAAGGGTGGCCATAAGTCGGAATAGACTTGATGCCATAAAACAGTGGTGGCAAACCTTTGGCACTCCAGATGTTTTGGACCACAACTCCCACAGTCCTTTATCATTGGCAATCTAGGCTTGGAATTCTGGGAGCTGTAGTCCAAAACATCTGGAGGGCTGAAGGTTCGTCGCCATTGCCATATAATAATAATATGATCTGATTCCTCCCTATAATATTTAATCATCTGCTACATTATTATCACACATTTCTTTCAGTAAGCTCAAGGTGAGGGCTACGGCTCTTCCCCTCCCTAATTACAACAG
This sequence comes from Phrynocephalus guinanensis, assembly GCA_037367245.1. Classification (NCBI taxonomy): domain Eukaryota; kingdom Metazoa; phylum Chordata; class Lepidosauria; order Squamata; family Agamidae; genus Phrynocephalus; species Phrynocephalus guinanensis. The sequence goes on along the minus strand of CM074743.1, from coordinate 12,172,479 downwards.
TCCTGTGAGGTAGACCAGACTGTAAGTGAAAGCCACAAGTCTGAGATCACCCATGCAATTTCATTACTTGGTGAAGACTAGAACCAAGATCTTCTAAATCTCTAATATTAACCCCCACACCACATAGGTCATCTAGGGATGCAGCAGTAGTGTACTGCGATCCTTCTGCACACACAAGTCACAACAGTTCCATGCAGCACTGGGAAACTCGTAGCTTTCGGGATTTAGTGTTTAGAATTTAAATGTTGCTGACATGGCTGGGTGGTGTGGTGGGGAGGATGTATGACCTTCCAGATTGTCTAGTTCCAGCCATGATAAAGCCATGATCGTTAGTTGGAGAAGCAGATGCACACTGAAAGAAATAGAATGGATTTGAGACAACTCAGACAAATGCACACTTACATTGGTTTGCTATTGGCATATAAGAATCTAAGAACAGCCTTGCTGGAACAGGCCACAGCCCATCCAGTCCAGCATTCTGTCTCACACAGCGGCTCACCATTTGCTTCAGGGTATTCCCAAGCAGATGTCTTCACCTGCTTACGATTCCCTGCAAATGGCATGAAGAGTTACCCTGCCTATCTCTCCAACCCGGATGTTGTCCTTAGGCATCAATCATGATAGCCATTGATTCCCTTTGATTGTTTTGATTGTGCTGGTTGTATCCCATAGATTGCTGGGATTTTTAGTCTGATGAGTCATTAACACATCTCTGCATACCTGTGAACTCAAGTAGAGGACCTTATTAGGTTACATAGCCCAGGATTTCATGGGATTCAGACGGGACAGTTAAAGAGTTATCATACTGATACAACCGTGTGGTGTACACATTTTCTTTGAGTCCTAAGTGTAACAAATATCTCTGTCCATAGGCAACTGAAAAAATCCAGAGTTCTGAGTCCTCTTCAGTGGAGTCCAAGCCAATCCGTCCACTCCCAGGTAAAAATTTATCATCTGATATGGTTGACTAGAAAACAAGGGAACATGGAAACATTTCTAGGTCTATGGGGCACTATCTCACATCAGCTTTCCCTGCGGTGGGATGCCCCATCTTTCTTGGGCTACAGTTCCCATCATCCCCGTGCAATGGATAGGTGGGGGATGGTGGCACTTGTAGTCTGACATATCTGAAAAGCACCCAGGATGGGGAAAACTATGTGAAATATGTTTGGGAACTTGCATCCTTTCATCTTTTCCACACTTTGCAATGTTGCATGAGAGCAATCTGTTTCCCTGTCTTTTTCCACTTAACTCCTTTTTAAAGTATCTGTTGGGGTGGTGGTGGATGATGAAACCATGATACTGGGGAAGGGGTATGGCTTGACAGTGAATGCAGGAGAAAGCAGCAGGTTGAAAGCCATAATGGTTGAAATCCTCTTGCATAGCTTTGCCAGTCGAATGGGAATGAAATCAAAGAGAGCGACACATTGCCATCCATAAAAGTCGTCCTTTGTGCACAGCTCGTATGACGTCACACACACACACTGATAATTGCAAAAGGAAGCTTTTCATTAGTGCCCATCAGATGATGTATTGGGCAGGCAGGCTCCACCCAACAGGAAAAGTGAATGCCATATCATGTAAAAGGCAGAACAATAAATGACATTCAAAACAGCAACCGTAATGATGACCATGAAGGAGCTCTCTAGCTATGGTGTTGGGAGGCATTGCAGGGGAGGCTGGAGGGGCACATGGGCAGGGATGCCTAGTTGGGTGGTGAACCTTGTTTACTTAACAGATTTGCTAGTTCAAGAAATGGGAACGCATGACCTTCAGTGCTGCCCAATTAAAACTCCAGCCATCGTGATCAGCATAATATGTACTGAGGATTGATAGGAGCTGCTCTCCACGAACATTTGGAGAGCCACATATTCCTTACCCTTGTGTGCTCTTTGCTTAAATAAAAGTTGACATGATTTTTTAAATGAGTGTCCCTTGACTCAAGATGTTGTCTGTTCCTTCTCCCACATTCTTTCCTTGGGGGCACATGGGCTGAATTTTATTCTGTCATTCTAGTAGCTCACGGTTGCACACGTTTGAACCCAGATTTGGTAGAGCAGGAGGCAAGATATCTGTTCTGCTAGCTTCATTGGTGCATTTGCTGGCTGTGCCTGTTTAGGGTTTTGCAACCGGAGAAGGAAAAAAAAACTCTGTTTTGGCTAAGAACTCCCAGAATTCCCTAGATAGCATTTCTATTGGATGAGCTGGCTGGGAAATTCTGGGAGTAGACACCCCCCCCCCAAAAAAAAGAAGAAGAGGAAGGAAGGAAGGAAGGAAGGAAGGAAGGAGTCTTTTGAATCCTCAGTGCATAAAATAATGGCCAGAATTTTGTTGCCGGTGTATGTTTGTGTAAGTGCAACTGACTAGATTGCTCAGTGAGCTGGAACATCTGACTATAGAGCCAGTTTGATTCCCCCTTGTGCCTCCCCAGAAAAGATCCAGCCTGGGTAATCTTGGGTCAGCTGCACAGTCCAAGAAAACCCTCAGAAGAAACAGTAAGCTACTACTGAGTATAAGTAGAATACTCTGGAAAGAACCACTATAAGTTGGAATCAACTTGACAGTATAATACTTATTATTTACCAAGTCTTGGTGGCAAAGTAGAGCACACAAAAAATACATGCTGGTTTCATGAACACCTTATTAATGAATGATACGTTGTCACCTAAGCCTTCATGGTTGCCTTTATGAATCAGCAATAAGGCTTTGTCCAATATATACCAAAGGTTAATTTTTCATCTTTTTCTCTCTCCAGGTTTTTGCCTTAAAACTCACACAGTTTCCAACGAGAAGGTCTTTGTCAACGTTTGCAGGTCTCCACACATCCCTCCGCCTCCTGACCTGTCCAATGAAGAGTTGGCATGCCTTATTGAGTCGGAGAATGCCTCCAACTTCCGGATTCCCATGAGTCTGGGAGAGCCTCACGCAGAAGTGGACAAGAGTGAGTGTGTGGTTCTCCAGGTAGAGACAACACGGGCTTGTGATGAGAGGAATTGCCAAAATGAGGAACTAAGCTGAAGCAGCAGTTATATAGAGCCAGCTTGCCCTTGATTGGTTCCTCAAGGTCAGGTGGTACAGGTTGGGCTGAAGAGCAATTGTACCATTGGTTGCCACAGTAGGGGTGGGGCTGCAGCACAACAAAGATTGGCCAATCATGTTCCTCATTTGAGACCTGCTTCAGTAGCACAACACTTGAGTCCATTGGTTAGTGTTCCAGGCTCGAGTATTGTGGTGCTTATGTGGTTGGCAGTTACATACCCTGGAAGAACACTTGTTTGACTGGCAGGTTTGACACAGGCAGATTTTTGCTTATTCTGTCCTATAAGGCAGTCACCCTGTCCTGTAAGGACAGTGGAGTTTTAGTCTGAAAACATATGGGGTCCAAAGGTTGGGAACCAGTGCTCATCATCATCATTGGCATCCTTCAGTCTCAAAAGACTATGGTATTATGCCTGGAGTAGAGATCCTAAAGGGATCCTAAAGGGAACCAGTGCTATAAGGAAAGTAAAACCTACAGGTGAATGCAGCCTTGTAAAACATCCCCATTAAAAATACTGACATACAAGGTTTCTAGCCATCATAAAAAGGTAAAGGTTCTCCCCACGTGCTAGTCGTTTCTGACTCTAGGAGCAGTGCTGATCTCCGTTTCCAAGCCAAAGAGCCAGTGTTGTGCAAGTCCATGGCCATGTGGCCAGCATGGCTGAACACATTTCTGCACACGGAACACCATTTATCATCCTGGTTTTTACAGTGGTACCTATTTGCTTGCATTTACATGCTTTCGAACTGCTAAGTTGGCAGGAGCTGGGGTTAACGGTGAGAGCTCACTCCGCTGTGTGGCCATCATACTGGGAAAGAAAACACACTTTATGATGAGGTCTGTGATTTTTCACTTAAGCATCTAAGCGAGAATCTTATTCCTCTATACCTGCATAAGTGCAGCAGCATAGATCATAGTAACTGTTAATAAAGGACTAGATTTCTTGTTGTACACTAATCATGTACTGGAATGAGGAATACAAGTGACTTCTTAACAATCATTTGCCGCAATGAATTATTCTCTTGTACTTATACATTTGTATATGAGCAATAGGATTTTGGTCATATTCGTATTAGTGACTGATGGTAGCTGGTGGGTTTCTCGGTAGTCTTTAAGAATCTCTCCCCCTTGCAAAAGCACAAACCCTAACCAAAACCTCGTTGGGACCAACCTCCGTCTCAATTTCAGGTGGTAATGGCTGCACTGCCTATGATGTCACCATCAGCACCAGCTTCTTCAACAAGATGGAGGTGAGTGCCTTCTCAGTGGGAGTCCTTGGGCCCCAGGGCTGGCTGGACCTGGTTGCCTTCTGAGGTTTATCCTGTTGTGCTTTGCCATTTAGAAAAGAAGGGAGTGATTAGAAGCACAGGGATTCCTTCCGAGGTCATTGAAAGTTGGGAAGGTGAAGAGATGAACCTGCACATGGCCCCGCATTTGCAGCTCAAGAAGATCCCGGGGTAGCCTCGCTGTGCAGACATGTACCTGCAGCAGCATGAGGTCTCCTTTATTGTGGAGTAGTCCCTATAGTTGAGTCACATGAGGCTTATTGTTTATCATTTATATTATGTTTAAATTACATTTGAGTCACATTGACATCCTGTCTTTCCTCTAAGGAGCTCAAATTGTCATTAGATGCCCTCATACTTGACGTCAAGTTGGGTGTCATTCAGATCTTGGAGGTCTGAATGTCATTTAGGAGTATAACTCCTTATATCTTCCAACCAGCATGACTACTGTTTCTGGTGAATGGGATAGGAATGTAATTGTAATAGAACTCCCCAGATCCTTGTAATAACATGGCATTTCCCCCAGGATCAAATACGGTGAGGCTATAATACAAAGAAATACAGTAATACCTTGGTTTCTGAGCATAATCCATTCCAAAAACATGCTTGTAAACCAAAACACTCTTATATCAAAGCAATGTTCCCCATAAGAAATAATGGAAATGCAGATGATTCATTCTGGGACCCCATAGACCATATATTGTACACACAAAATGCCAAAAAGAAGTTTGCTAGAAGTCCACGTCCATACCATGCTGCGGAATCTGCCCTGTTTGGGATTAACAACAGGATTTTACTCTGTGTTTTTAATCTGGCAATTTAAAAAATGCTGTTTGTAGCCCTATATACACTTGACTAGCTGCCCCATGACTTGAAATTGTTTGAAAAATATAAAACGATGTTGAAGACAAATTAAATAAAAATGTAAATAGAAAGAAATAACCTGCACTCCTTTGAAAACGTTCCTGGCTGGTGCAAGGGAAACCTCTGCTTTGGAGGCTTTCCTCAGATGGAACGTTCCAGAGGATCACTTACAATCCAGTGAAGGGATTGGGGAGAGCCACCATTGGCTCGCATGCAATCATGTAACCTGCTTCAGTGCTTGCATATCAAGGCATTGCTTGTTGATCAAGGCAAAATGTAGAAGAAATGTTTGCTTGTCTTGCAAAACGCTCTTAAACCAAGGTCCTCTTAAACCAAGGTATTACCGTAGGGGAAAAACAATTTCAGGATACCAAAGGAAAAAGTACTGTATATACTTGAGTTTAAGTCGACCCGAGTATAAGTCGAGGCCCCTAATTTAACCCCCCAAAACTGGGGAAATGTATTGACTCGAGTATAAGTCTAGGGTGGGAAATGCAGCAGGGCCTGGCAGCTCCCCCTTTGTGAGCTGGGGGAGTGGTGTGTGATGTTTAAAATGATTTTTAGCCACTGATGCAAGTGCTTGGGTCAGTGGCTAAAATCATGTTAAACATCACGCGCCGCTCCCCTGTGATGCAGAGGGGGTCATGAGAAGTGGCACGCAATGTTTAAAATGACTTTTAGCCAACGACCCAAGCACTTGCCTCAGTGGCTAAAAGTATTGACCTGCATATAAGTCGAGGGCCCCTTTTTTCAGCCCAAAATTAGGGCTGAAAAACTAGGCTTATATTCGAGTATACAGTATACAGTGCTTTATTGTATTACTCCAACACCGTTTGGTTGTCTGAGCATGTTGAGGCCTTCCTAATGGGCTGGTGGATACAATTAAAAATTCACTTTAAAGCTTTAGCCAGTATCCTCTTGCCCAGATATGTAGCAGAAGGATGTTTTAAGGATGTCCCCCACTCTGGCAGGTTTCCTGTCCCATGAGCAATGAAAAAAATAAATATCAAGTGGCTAGGAGGCTTTTTGGGCAGAAGAGATATTTAAGTGATTGCCCTCCTACTTCATAATTTTGCTAAGAGAATACTGGCCTCTCTGTGTAGATATAAAATACACATGTTAAAGTGTACTAGCAAAACACAGTCAAAGACAGAAGAATGCAAATGCAGCACACATTTCCTGGAGGTTGGTGTTAAGTTACTTACAGTTTTAGAAGGCTGGCAAGATTTCTGTCCAAGTACAAAAGGAAAACGATTGGGGGCATCCTGAAGTTTTGAAGACTTAAAAATGCAAGAGCGTTTGCCTTGTGACGGGTATTAATACTGACCCTGACTTCTCCCGGTTCTCTCTCCCTACATCCAGGGTAACCCATTTCTGAAAGAGCTCTTCATCACAATTGCCTTGGAAGGCTTGTCAGAGAAATATAAGTTGGACTTTAGCAATGAAGGTACGGTGAAAGAGTGTCGTTACTGGGAAATTACAACTCTCCATCTCTGTAGCTAAACTCTTGCTGTTGCTTTTCTATCTTTTTTCAGAGTGGCGGATTCTGAAGAACAGGAAATTTATGGGCTCCATCTCGGAGCAGACCATCCGCACTAAATCCAAACCCATTATCCAGGAGATGGACAGGAGGTGTGTTCTCTGGGCATGTGTTGTTTCCATTGCGCTAAACCCCCATCTTACAGTGATAGATAGATTACATAATAGCTGCATTTTTTGCAATTATTTATTTTACGATCTGACATCCTAATTTGTTCACTCCGCCTGCTGTTCTTTGTTTCTGTAAATGTAACTATATTAATGATTTTATTGCTGTTTCGGTTGCTTTTGTTTTATTTGTATGGTATTTTTACATTGTAAAAAAAATGGAGGTTTTGATACCTGAACTTGATTGGTCAGTGCACGATAAAATAGGTGAATGAGCAGAGGTTTGGATCATTTTAGTTACTGGCCTCCTGAGGCTTAGGAATGTTTTCTGTTGATGTCACTTAGGGCCTTTTCACATGACCCCTAAGATCCGCTAGCCACTTAAATTCGGACCAGGGATCTTGGGGGTTCGTTGCTCTTCCTGCGTCCCCACCCCTCCGCACTTCCTTGATCCTGTCTGCGTGAGGGGAGGGAGGAAGAAAGAGAGAGAAAAAAATGCAACCTCACCTCCGAAGCTGCCCGGAGCCCTGTTGTTGTCCTGATTCCTTCTCTTCTGTTTGTTTTTTTTTTTGCCTCCCACCCCTTCTCTTAAAGGGGCGGGAGGCAAAAAAAACAACAAACAGAAGCGAGGAGAGCCCCGCACTCACCCGATTAAATCCGGACCTGGGGATTTTCACCCTTCTAGAGCAGGTACAAGAAAAGTGCGCTGGAACGCGCTTAGGTGGGAGTGGTCGCACTTAATTTCCTGCAAACTCCGGAGCTGGTGGGGAAACAATTGTAAGCTCCGGAGCTGGCAGCCATTTGCTGGGGAGTTTAGGGGTCGTGTACAAAGGGCCATAGTTACCGTTTTGACTAATCCCTCCACGAGGCCACAAGGTGCTTGGGTGTCCCCACAAAACAGCCAAAACCTGCAGGCCGATGCAGGAGGAGAATGCAGACAGCAACGCATCAGGGTGGTGACCGTCCATTTTCTAAAGGGTCATGTTTCTTTTTCTGTAGCCAAAGCAAGGACAAAACCAGCAGCCTTCCACAGCCCTCTGTGTCGCAGAGGTATAGTATTTTAATCTATCTGTTGTATTTTAAATATTTTCATTCTGCCTTTTTCCTTTCAAAGGACCTGACATGGTCTGCATCATTATAATCACACTATTTAAACCCTTAAAAATCTGTAAATATATGTTGTTGTTGTTGTTTTAAAAAATATATATATTAAAAGCATTAAATACAATAAGTACGGAGAACTTGTTTAAAGGCTACTGAGGCACAACAGCCTGTTTAAAAACCCTCTCAGACAGGCGATCACTAACGGAACGGTAGGATCCGAGGCAGCATTTCTAGAGGGATGGGATGAGAGTTATCTAGAAAGAGTATGAGGATGTTTCAGGATCCGGACGAGGAAGGGGAAGACTGAGCCTAAAATAGGATTGTTCCAATGCAGTTTACTCAAGGACTGCCACTGAGAGGTGTCGCGTACAGAGTGAATGGAAGCCACAGCCTAGTGCTGAAGCCTGAAACGCCTGGCGTTCAGGATTCCATCTCTCCCCTTCTTCTTCCCCAAACAGTCTTCATTAATTGCTGTCGGCCAGGCCCAGTAAAAAGAACCAATCTGCTGGGGATTGGTTCCAAGCCTTCCCGTGGATAATGAAAACCATGGATAAGAGAGAATGCCAAAACGTTCCCCAAAACTGCTGTTTTGTGATAGTAATTTGCTTTACAGCTGCTGTTTTGCAACAGTAGCTTGCTTTACAGCTGCTCTTTGTGACAGTAGCTTGCTTTGCAGCTGCTGAATTGTTTACTTTTCCTCTGCCATCCGTGGATAACTGAATCAATGGATAATGAATCAGTGGATACAGGGGTCCTACTGTAAACCATTTCACGGGGCCTCAGCTTTCATGGACTCCAGCCCACTTTGAAATAGGCAGAAGTCCACAGAGGTTTATGCCCAATAAGGCCCTTGGTTGGTTTGGCTGCCATTGGGGAACATGATCGCCTCCACTGGAAGGTCCCAATCCGTGCTCTCCCCCACCCCCTTTGAGTGTTTTGTAATTCTCCAGATCCCTTGGACATTTCTAGCAAATGAAATAATTAACTTTCCCATCAATTTGGTGGATTGGAAAGAAGCTGAAGCCAACAGGTGTCATCGGGAATAAATTCTCTGCTCCTGTTTCTATCAGTTAACAAAACCAGTTCCACTTGGAAATATCCAGTTGTCTCCCACATTTTGGAGGGTCATGTCTCGCTTGCTTGCAGATCTGAGGCCCTACTAATTTGCCCTACTAATTTGCAGCATTATTCCATGGAAGCTAGACCGATTACTAGAGAGATATAGAGAATGAAGCTAAATGATCCATACAGGTGCTGAGGGCTCCTCATAAAATGAGGCTTCGTTCGAGAACCGTTGGACCCGATTTTTCAAAAAAAAAAGTTATATGAATATGTTGTCCTGTAATGTGGAAGTAAGATTTACAATCTCCTTTCCACGGTTAGCTCTTTGAGCTGCAACACATTTCAAGTTAAAACTATTATCAAGTAGGGTTTTTTTTGTTGAAAAAAAAAACAGAAGAACTAAATCTGAGATGATGGGATTGAGATGAGCATTGGTTTTGGTCCACCTTGGATTGATCTTGTGCATCTGCTTTTCAGCTCGGCTGCAGTTCCTGAATTCACCTTAGTTGCTGAGCCGTCTGTCAGCCATCCCGACCGACTCGTAGCGAAAGTGTCCCTCCCTAAAATGGTAATGTGGCAACCGGGTTAATAGGGAGGAATCTATGCATTGCATTCCCATCAGGAGATGTTGTGGAATGATGCACTTGTTTTTGCTCCACCACTCCCTTAGAACTCGGTGAAATCCCTCGAGCTGGACCTGGGAGAGGATCGGATTGTGTTGCGAGGGAAGCCTGCCCTCTACCATTTGGACATCTTCATTCCCTACAGCATCATCCCAGAGGAGAGCAGGGCTCAGTTCCACAGAGGCACCAAGGTGAGTGAGGAATCAGCTTAGTGAGAATGGAGGGACAACATCTCCCATTATCCCTAGCCCTCATGAGTTTGTCATCCAAGTGCACTTTAGGGCCGTTAAGTTGAGGAGGGCTGGAGATTCCGCCTGTACCTGCTGCCATTGGAGACCCAGGATCTGCTCAACTTCTTTCCAGAAATGTCTCCAGCCCAAACGCTTATCTTTGTGTACGGTCTAAATTGCCTATGTGGCACAGTGATGCTCTGTTTCCCGAGACTAGCATGGTCCCATCACTGTGACCTGTGAAATCAATGAAATCAATGTAGACCATGTAATCCCACTACATGGGTGTGCAAACTCTTGCTCACAAGGTACTTGCGGTTTCTCAAGTCACTTCCAGATTTGAGGGGGAAATCCTCCCTGGGCTAAAACTGGTCTACCAACTTTTAAGTGTCCTAAGATAGCCATTTGCATCCCCACAAGCTTCGTGGTGGTGGTGGTGGTGGGGCTTGATTGGTTAGTCTAAGGCCATTTGATGGTTGGTCATGAGAGATGGGTTTGAAGGCTCTGTAGATGGCAGTTGGAGGACAATTGCAGCTCTCCAAGGTCCTGGAGAGTTGATCTAGACCAGTAGTTCTCAACCTGTGGGTCTCCAGATGTTCCTGGACTGCAACTCCCAGAAATCCTGGCCATCTCAACTAGTGATGAAGACTTTGGGGAGTTGCAGTCCAGGAACATCTGAGGACCCACAGGTTGAGAACCTCTGATCTAGACTGTATTCTCAAAGGCTTTCACGGTCGGGATCTGATAGTTGTTGTGAGTTTTTTCGGGGTGTTTGGCCGTATTCTGGAAGTTTTCTTCCTGACGTTTCACCAGACTCTGTGACTGGCATCTTCATAGGGCAAGGAGCTTAGGGAACTAGGATTTCTCTCTGTGCTCTGGGGTATAGAGTGAGCACCCCAGAGCACAGAGAGAACTCCTAGTTCCCTGAGCTCCTTGCCCTCTGAAGATGCCGGCCATAGACTCCGGCAAAACGTCAGGAAGGAAAACTTCCAGAACATGGCCAAATAGCCCGAAAAACTCACAACAGCTATTGATCTTCTCTAGACTCTCAACCACAGGATGTCCTCTCCTAAGTCTGAGGATGCCTTTTGGGGTACCTCTTCCATGTCATGCTGCATCCAGCAGCATCAGAAAGTATCATCCTTCTTTGCCATTCATTCTACTTCAAATGTGGTGACATCAGTTCAACAGTGGCAAGACTTTTCTAAGGACACTGTGGCATTTGGGCAATTCTCCAATTCTGTTGTTCCTTTTTTTTTGTTCTACTCTGAGAATTATTTGGGTGAAAGAAATGATAGTCCTTAGAGCCCTGAAAAAGTGAAAGCAAACAAATATGCAGGTGTGTCTGTATATGAGGAAGAAAGGGGGAGAGAGATGGATGTTTTTCCAGCACATCTTTAAGACCTTAGGTTATGCAGAATAAACCTGAGTGGCATTTGGAATTTTCTGGATAATTATTAATTTGCCCCAATTTTTCCTCTAAGGAACTTACTTTACCCTCTGAGATGAGTAACGTGGTCCAAGTTTATCTAGAAGTAAAGTTTGTACTTGAAAAATGATTTGAACCTGGTTTTGATCTGGTTTTAATCCTGTGTTCATTGTTACTGTTATTATTTAATTTAGTTTTGCTTTGAGCAAGCTTGACTGTTAACCACATGGAATAGTGCTTTGCACTAAAATCAGCAGTATAAAAGTCAGATAAACACATAAACACATAAATGTATTCATATTTTGGAAATAACTAGGAAGATGTGTTTTTGGCACTAAAGCGTCTTAGCAAGGGCGGAATTCTGTCCCCAAAGCATTTCAAATTCTCCGATCTGCCAGCGGGCCAAATCATTATAGCCACAGACAGACTACGAAGCCAGTTTTATCCGTTTGGCATGGCGTGGCAAGGCTCGGTCAGGTTTGGCCACATATACAAGATAATTATGATTTGTTCTCTAGACTTAACCTCCTCTATTTGTTTCCTTCTTTCCCTGTTCCAGATCCTCACCATCTTGATGCCTGTCCAACAGCCGGTGCTGTTGCTGTGAAGTCCAAGGAGAAAGCCTGGAAGAATAGTCTGCCTCTTCCGTTGAGGGAGGCCCTGCTGTGATACAGCCCTAGAGATCCTGTCCCCCCCCCCCTTTCAATAAAACCACAGAATGAGGAGTGGAGATCCAGCAAGGGGCAGGAGATGGCAACCCCAGCCCTGAAGGAATGGTGCGGGACTTAGAAGGACTTGTTCAGGGGGAGCAGTTTTGACACCATGAAGGTTTTGTACCCAGATTTCTACAGTAAAGGATGCGGGACAGTTGTGTCTTATTGACTTCATCTCCACTTGCAATAGGAGTGGGCAAAATGTGCCCCCAAAGGCCAGGGTGTTTTTTGTGTTTGTTTTTATTTGTTTTTGGTTTGTGTGCCTCTCCTCCTGCTGAAAGTCTCCAGGAATAGCGATTCCTCATTCTCCACCGGACCACACTAAAAACAGAATTAAGCCAAAATTAGATTTCTGTCTCCCTCCTGTTTTGATCTCTTTTCTTTTTAAAAAAAAGGTTCTCACAGATTTGGAGGGGGGGGTAGTGTGGCACTTGGAGTGGTATGAAAACAAAACCGACTCACCAGCCTCTGGCTTTTGGAGGCTGACACCCCAATTTTCTTTCTTTCTGTCCAGATCATTTTCATCTTAATCACTTGCAACTCCCAGCATTTCCTTGGCAGCCTAGCCACTGGCAGGACTCTGCCTTTTCCGGCAAAAAAAAAAGGAGTAACCTTTCTAAGTATGTCTAATGACTCGTCCAGGTCCTCCCAATACCATCTTTTTTCCCAGGCGGCAGTCTCAGAACTTTGTTTAATTTCTGCTGCTGAAGATCCTTCTGTTGGTCTTGGGGCGCAAGTGGGTTTGGATCTGGTGACCTTCAGCGTGTCAAGTATGACCTCGGTTGGAGCTTATGGAACCGCCCTGGCAATCTCTCCTTTCCTTGTTTTAAACCTACCACGGCCTGCTTTTCTTTTCCCTTGTCTGCATGTGGCGTGCAGGCACAGAGAGGCGTTTGCGCGCCTTCCTCTGTTCCCAGGCTTCACCAAATGCTCCCCCCCCCCGCTGTACAGCCTGTTCTACCAGCACATGTCCATCACCGCCACCCCCGCCAGCTCCCCTCTCGCTCCTTCTGTCTCCCTCGGTTCCCCCCCCTTCATACAACCTGTTCTCTCTCTCTCTTTCTCCCATCCCTTTTTGTTGGTGGAGAATGAGAGGGTGGGGGCTGGAGGATACATAGAATTGACTGCAAGATGCTTTGTGAATTGAAGGGCTTTGGGGTTGCTGGTTGAGCCACACAGTGGGGGCAGCAGAACCTCTCCCCTTAGCAGATGCATTCCATGGTTGTTCTTATAGCCCTGTGTTGGCGAACCTATGGCACGGGTGCCAAAGGTGGCACTCGGAGCCCTTTCTGCGGGAACCTGACATCGCCCCTTCACAGCCACCTGCATTCAGGTTAAATTGCTGTATTGGCACTTTGCGAAAAATTAGTGGGTTTTGAATCACAGTTTGGGCACTTGGTTTCTAAAAGGTTCGCCATCACTGTTATAGCCCTTCTCAATGCCCCAAGGGCCCTGTGCTCTTCCTAATATCAAGAAATACCCCTATTTCAAAGCTGGTTTTTTTTCCAACCTCTTTGGGTTTCATGCGGGTCTTTTTAAAAAAAATTATTATTATTTTTGAGATGGGGGTGTTGCTTTTATTGGCTTTCTTTTCGTGCTCTGTGCCGCCTCCCAGAAAACCCTGGAGATCAAACATTGCTCCAGATGGACTCCACCATGGCTCAAGTGCTGCTGCTACTCAGTTCTTGTGCCCTTTAATTTTCTATCAATTGCCATTCAGAACACACAACTTGGTTTGCTAAGTTATCTGTGTAGATGCCAGAGCTTAGATGTGTTTGAGTTCTGTTCTTGTTTATTCCAGATTGCCCTTTTCCATCTAGACAGGTCTTGTCTCCTCTGCGATTAGACAACCTTTGGTTTTCCAACTGTTTTCAGACTTCATCTCCCAAGCAGTGTAACCCAGAGTTGTGCAGACTGGTTAGCTCAATGGTTTAGTTATCTGGCTACTGAGCCAGAGGTTAGGATTTTGATTTCCCACTGTCTCTCCTGTGGGTAGATCCAGCCTGTGTGGCCTTGGGTCAGCTGCACAGTCTCAGGGTACCCCCCCCCCCAAAAAGGGAACGATAAACTACTTTCGAGTATTCTCTACCTAGGAAACTTTGGACTTGATAGCACACTATTATTACTATTATTATGACTAGAGTGGGCAGACTTGTAAAACGGGTTATTTCTTCCTAGCACTTTGAGACCTGCCAAGCAGAGACACGTGCAACATATGTGCACATGGAAGGAAGGAATTCAGACCCCAGAGTTTGTTTTGAGCAGAATTTCGGAAATTCTGCTAATTATTACTTGGCAATGCATCTCAGACCCTGTTCCAGACCCTGGTGTTCAGCACCAAGACTTGGTGGTCACAGCTGCAAATATTGACACCTGCATCACATGTTCACCATAGCCACCACCCACACTCAAGTGCAGAGATGGAGCCAGCAAGCTCCTTCTACCAGTTTCCGTCCCTGCCAGAGCAAGTCTTTTGTAGAGCTAAAGGATCTTAATCATACATTTGAGGCCAAGCCCTGAATACTTAACACAAGAGAGGTCGTCCCATGAATGTTGGTGGGGAATGCGGCTCTTTTCCAAGCTGCTCTGAGGAGTGCAGCTACATTTGTTTGAAATCTCGAGTAATCTAGGAAAACAATGAAAGATAATATCCACACATGCCCCAGTGTTTCAATCTTGTGATCTCTGGAGTATGTGTGGATATTATCTTTCAGTGTCTTCCTAGATTCCTCGAGAGTGGATCCCCAGTAGATCTCTTGGTGCTGCCCTTAGACAGCTAAGAGGCAGCGATCCTTCCGCACTGATAGCAAATCATTCACTGATCTGCCAGTAAACCCAGATCAACCTTCTACCTAGTCTTGCAGTATGGAACTAAACCCACTGGGACAAGGTCATAAGGGTTGCCTTTCTGCCTCTCCTCTCCATCAAAGGAGACACCAGTTGGAACAGCAGGGGTAGAAACGGGGAGCTTCCATCCCTCTCCCACCCACTTTGTACTTAGGAACCAACACACCCGATACACGTTCTCCTCCTTTGCTCATTCTAAGTCCCTTCTCAGAGAGGGAGAAAAAGTGGAATGAAACCTCCAGCCCCATTTCCTTAACTACCAACCTTGCGCAGGGGTGCTTTGGTCTGCTGAGATGCACTGCCAAGTAATAATTAGCAGATCTCACACAGCAGGGGAAACGAACCCCACAGCATGTCTGGGTGTGCGTGTTTGTGAACGTGTGCATGTGTGAATCAGATGCAAATGTATTCACAGTGGATGCAGTGTCAGCAGAGGACAGCACAAAGAAAAGAGTGTGGGTTCTGTGATATTGTTCCAATCATAAGTCATTAACACACACACACACACACACACACACACACACACACACACACACACACACACACACACACACACACACACACACACACACACACACACACACACACACACATCATTTGGGTTTTGCAAGCATCATCATGTTGTCTGTGTGGAGAACAATCACTATGACATAAACCCATCCACATTAACAATTTGACTTCCAGCTAGGTCCACTCCTATCTTCCCTGGAACTGTGATTTGAACAACACTCCCTAAAATTAACACTGTCCTGAACTCTGATATTGTCTATTCTGGGCCACACTTTAACAGCTAGATGGGTCTTACTTTCTCTGGGGTTGGGCAACTCTGGATTTCCAACTGTTTTGGGACTTCAGCTCCGAGACAGAGAGGGGCCAGTGCTGGATAGCTCTGTGGAACTATCCAGATGGGGAGCATCTATGGGACCACAGATGGGGAGAGTTCAATTCCTCACTGCGCTTCTTGCAAATACAGCCAGCCTGTGAAGCCTTGGGCAAACCGTACAATTCCAGGACACCCTCAGAAGAATGGAATAGGAAACCACTTTGGAATACTCTCTACCTTGAAGCTTCTAACAAAGGGTCACCATACGTCAGAATTGACAAGACAGCACATGATGATGATGATGGTGGTGGTGGTGGTGGTGTTGACAACGATGACAATGACGACAACATGGTGATACCTATAGATAAACTATACTTCTTGTGGCTTAATTCAGGGTGGCAGAGCCCATGAGGTGGAGCGCCAGGGAGGGTAATCTTTAAACAATAGATTCCAGAGGAAGTGCCGAGAACTCTCCCAAACAGAAAGGATTTGGAAGAGAGGAGGAAACAAGCGATATTATTTATCATGGGGGGCGTTGGACAACAAACAACAACCGGTGAAAGATATTTCTAATCAGAGCTGAACTAGGCATGAATTATGCAGGCATCTTAAAACAAATGGTGCCATGTGTCATTACACCACCGACGAGGCCGATCTGGGAAGGTGAGTTATTGTTGAGCTAATTTTAGTGTTGCCAAACCAAGCTGTTAAATATTCTTAGCTCATGGACTCTCCTCTCCCTCTCTCCGCCAAGCCCCCCGCCCCAAAAGGCAGCAGGGTATTTGTCAATTTTCTCAAGTACATCAGTGCCTGTACTTGATTCAGCCGGGAGCTGATCGCTGGTCTTTTCTCTCCAAGGGACACCATGTTGCTCCTGCCATTTCTGTGCCTCCTCATCATCCCTTCCTTCTGATTTCTGAAACATGAGGCAAGCAAGAGAGTGGATGGAATAAGAACCCTGCTGGTCCGGTCCTGGCTTTAGTAGAACCTTCAGATCTCCTTTGGTCCCACATCTCTGGGTGTTTGCACCATGCAATAGTAGCAGAAGAAGGGATTAACCAACCATTCTGCTACTATATGTCTGAAAGCTTACATTAAAATATAATAGTCTTTAAGGTGCCACATGTTTTTTTGTCTTTGATTTTGTTTTGTTTTGATTTTTGCCTGGAATTCTTGCACAAACCCACACGGCTACCTCTCACAAAGCTTCTTCTTGGACCATCGCTCCCCAGATCTTCAGCTACCGAGGCCATTTTCTACGCTGTTGGAGAACACTGGGAACTGTAGTACCAACCTTCGGCAATCTTCTGCCTACATCTAAGTTCTGAGACAAAGGCTTTGACCTGTAAATTGGCTCCCATCGTTTTGTCATTAGTCCTCCACTGCTCATGGTAACTAGCAAGTGCCATTTTTTTTCTGGACTACAAATCCCAGAAAGCTCTAACCCATGGAGGATTGTGGAAATTGTGTTCTTTGAAAAATAGTAACACTTTCAGACTTTGGATCTTGGTAAACTATTTTTTTTTTGCCAGTGTGGACATATTGCTGGTATAAGGCATAGTTTTATTTTCTCTTATATCTGCAGAATTCTGCGTTCCTTTGAGAACAGTGAACAGAGAGCCTGTGATCATCAGAGCAATGAGTTCTGAGCTCCAGGGATGAATCTTTTTTCTTGGGCTATATGTACTCCAGCTCCTTGCGTTCAACTCTCTTCTACACTGGCCTCGGTGCCTCTCTCCCCTTCCTGTGCATCAGTCCTTCCTTTGTCCCCCATGCAGCACCATCTGTGTCCCACTGGGTCCCCCCCCCCGCCTCCTTCCCTTTCCAAAGTCACACTCCTCATGCAGCACAGCCAACTCCCTGACGGGCTGCGGCTCAGCTGTCATCTGGCCTCTCCCCAGAGTCAAGAGCGGAGGCAGAAAGAGAACCTGGGACAAGCCTCAACCACGTTGTGCCTGCCTCTTTTTTTCTCTCTCTCCACCCCCCTGTGTGTTCCCTTCGCCTGCCTTGTTACCTTTGACTCAGAAGTCTATCTTGACTCCAGTGAGTCTGACAGGGATCCTATTGAGTCCGGCTCCACACAAGCAGGGGCTAGACACACAGATCAACCCCATTAAATCCAAGCAGGGGTGTCCAAACTTTGGCCCTCCAGATGTTTTGGACCACAACTCCCAGAATTCCAAGCCTGTATTGCCAATGACAAAGGACTGTGGGCGTTGTGGTCCAAAACATCTGAAGGGCGGAAGTTTGGACACCACTACAAGTAGGGTGTAACATCTGCAGAAGTGAAGCAGGCAGAACATAAGTTGATTCGCCCCAGAATGACACTTGCCAGAAGGTTTTCCAATACATCTTTGGCTGATCTGACTGGTCCTGCCATGCTTCTGTCAGGTTCTGTCTCAGATAAGTAGGGATGCAAGTGTCTGGATGGGAATCAGGTTGGAAGTTCAGTTCTTCACTGTGCCCTGTAGGAGATGAGGCAAACTTTGTAGCTTTAGGGACAGTAGCCCACTTCTGAGTACACTATACAGTACCTATAAAACCTCGTAAAGGGTGTATGTATGTATGTATTTATGTATGTATGTATGTATGTATGTATGTATGTATGTATGTATGTATGTATTTACATACATACATACATACATACATACATACATACATACATACATACATACATACATACATACATACATACATACATACATACATACATAGTGGCCTAGATACCCTACCTAAGCACATCTGATCTTGCCTGATTTTGGAAGCTAAGCAGGGTCGGCCCTGGTTACTGCTTGGATGGGAGACCACCAGGGAATATCAGGTGCCGTAGGCGCCTGGAGTAGGAACTGTCAAGCCACTCCAGTATTCCTGCCAAGAAAACTCCATGGACATGGAGTCACAAAGAGTCGGTCACAACTGTAACGGCACAATACACACACACACACACACACACACACACACACACACACACATTCATAATACATACATTTATACCGCCACACCAGTCTTTCAAGAGGAACGCCAGTCGGTTTACAATAACCAAATAATAATAATAATAAATAAATACTGAAATGAGTGAATAAGCAATTGCTAGACAAAACTGAAGTTGACCTGGAAGGGCAACTTAAAAGCAGACCGTGGGGCAGAAGCAACAGAAACAGCAAGCCAAACAAAACAATCCCATTAGTGGTCGCCATTGCTGTGATGCAGCTCAAAGTTGTAGTTCTATGGGTGTCTGCAGGGCCAATGGGGTTCCCCACCAACAGCCCCCATCATGCAAAATGCACTTTATTATTTCACGGTACTTGGAAAGAGGTGTGGTGTTGTCGCGAAGCAGGCAACGTGCACATATTATGCGACGATGACATTAAACACCTTGCCCCTTTGCTGAAAAATCCCTACTGCTCCCACTGAGACTCGAGATAAATGGATACATGACAGCAGACAGACAAGAAGGCACTTGGTAGTTGGCTATAGTGGTGGAGTTGCTGCTGGTTGTTGTTTTTAACTCAAAAGTATTTGATTTGTTTTAAGTCAACTGAACTGAATTGTATTGAATTGATGTCTATGAATTTGAATATGTCTGTGGTTATTTTACATATATGATGGAACACTGACAATTTGTGATATGTATCCATGTGTTGCTTTATCCCTTGTTTTATTATTGTCGTGCCATGAATGTTGCCAGCTACCAAGAGTGGCCATTTAGCCAGATGGGCAAGATATAAATACAGTGGTACCTTGTATAAAGGAATCAATTCGTTACAAATGAAATTATGTTAAGCAATTTTTCCTTTATACAAATTTCCCATAGGAATACATTGAAAACAGAATAAGCCCTAATCACAACAATTTTTATGTTGTACGGATTCGCCCCATAGACTATTCTGTTAAGCAAATTTCCCCTAGCTCCAGAATTTTTTATGTTGTACAGATTTTATGTCATACAAACCGTTTGTTATACGAGAGTATAACTAAGCCCCTGGAAAGGAAAATAAATAATTAAATAAAATTCATCTGGCTTTTGAGTATGGCATAGATCAGGCATGTCCAAAGTCAGGCCCGGGGGCCAGATGTGGCCTGTTTTCTAATTTTGAGTGGCCCGCAGCCTCTTCTCCCCACCAGCCCCAGTCACGCATTCCCCCATACTGGATGGAGATATCAGCTTGCAGATTTAGGGTTTGCCTGCCTTCCCTGCCTCCATCCATTCCCCCAGCCACCCGCCCAGCCTACCGTCCCCAGCTCCATTGCTGCACTGTCCTCCCCGCCACCTTGCGTGTCTTAGAGGCTTGCCCAAAGTCCGGCCCGGGGGCCAAATGCGGCTGGATGGTCGGCCCCCCACACACATTTTCACCTCAACAAATTTGGCCCTCCTTGCAAAAAGTTTGGACACCCCTGGCATAGATGTATATGTATATGGGTACACATGTACACACAGAGATGGATATATGTATTTGCATATACACTCATATCATAATTTCTATAATACATGCCTGTCACAAGCTGGTTTCTTGTTCCCATAATCAGTTCTAAGAATATTGGTAAATTCTGATAAAAAACAAAAGGGAAATAGAATTTTCTATCACAATGTACCTTCAGTATGACTGAAGCTTTCACAGATGAGGAAGCTTTCACAGGTTGAGTTCCTGGAATGTGATATGTATCCATGTGAACTCCCCCTCCTCACCCCTGCTGCTTCCTGGCCCTGGGCTAAATCCACCTCTACCACCACCACTGTTGGAATTACGAGTTGATCTCGTTACAGAGATCTAGACATGGCATTTTTAGCTGCTTTGTGTGTGCAAAGAGGCATTTCCGGTCTAAGGGATGAGCAGTCTCCTGTGGTCCAGCTCCTGGTTAATCCCACCAGGCCTCAAATAACTCAAAAGACCCACATCACCCCTCTCAGGCCTTCTTCCTCTTTTTTGTTTTGTTTTGTTTTGTTTTGTTTTGTTTTGTTTTGTTTTGTTTCATACTTAGCATGGCTCCTGGGTCTCAGCCTCATCTAAACCATGAGTTCCCAAGTGGTTCTCTGGCTAAGAGGGAAATGTGTCAAGGGCAAACAATCTCAAAGGAGATGTGAGCCCCCCCCCTTTGACATTTGCCTCCAGAAAACCAGGGCCTTCAAGTGCTGTAGAAAGAGGAGGTTTCTCTTGGGTAGGGTGAGGTGTGGGATGTGCCAGAGGGAGACATTTTAGCACTAAGTGTGCAGATTCTTATGGAACGTTTATGTGATCAGAACACACACACAAAAATCACGCTCATTTATTTTAGCATGCTTTTTCACTATGGATTTTATTAGTCTGAAAACCAGAATGATATATACTGTGGCTGTTTTTGATTGTTTTTGAAAGGCTTTGTGTCTATATGGTGTGAGAGAAGTATGGAGAGAGAGAGAGAGAGAGAGAGAGAGAGAGATTGGAAACAGGCATGAAGGACATAGCAAGTGTGTATGTATACAGAAATGCAATTCTGATGAAGTCCGATAATGAGGGTTGCGGGTTCTCCATTCAGGAAAATATGCCTGCTTTTTTTAAAAATCAATTCTTCATTTCACATGTTGATTTTATTATTTAAATTTTTAAAATATTGAAATGTTTTCAATATTCCCTGTCTAACGTATGTACATCTTCATCTTTGAAAGGGTGGCCTTTTTCCTTCAAATGGAGGTGTACTGCTGTTTCTGGTCCTGAGCTGTTACCCCTCCTATGTTGGGCCATCCTTCTCTTTAATGGCTGTTTAGTTTCTCCAATACAGTGGACGCTTGTATAACAAACAGCTTGTATAACATAAAATTTGTACAACATAAAAATTCTGGAGATAGGGGAAATTTGCTTAACATAATCACCTTTGGGAAAAATCCATACAACATAAAATGAGATTACTCCATTTCAATGCATTCCTATGGGAATTTGTATAAAGGAAAATTTGCCTAACATAATTTCATTTGGAACGAATTAATTCCTTTATACAAGGTACCACTGTATAGAGGTCTGCACACTCCTCACTGCATTGGACCACATATACTATATTGCTCCTTTTTTGTTTTGTTATCTGGTCCTTTGGGTGGAAGGACATTTGAAGGACAAAGGGCACTCATTCAAAGATGAGGATGTACACATATTAGACAGAGAAGATAGGTGGTTTGAGAGAGGGCTCAGGGAGGCCATTCATTGGAGCATTGAAACCCCCTCTCTCAACAGAGGTGGTGGCCTCAGGCACAGTCTATCTGCTACTTATCAGGCTGTGCTTTCAACAATACCCAGACAAAAAAGCCTTCACCACCAAGGCCATAGCTAACAACCCATACTTCATAGGTTTCAGCACCTTAGGCCACTGTACACCTTAAGGCTATGGATACTGTTGTCTACCTAACAAGCTTATTTGGGCCATTGTTCATCTTATAAGCCTATTTCAGACCAGAGTGACAAGAGGTCAAAGTTGACTATTAGATGGAGGACTCACACTAGCTTTATTCAGACTGATGAAGCTGTTTGGATGAGCAGCAAAACGTTTCTTTCTCTCAAGAAAAAGAAGTCCAGTTGCCATGACTCAACTTCTAGATAAACTCACCTGGATGACTGAGAATCTTCACATTGTTGTTGTTACAGTCCTGACAGACTCTTCGTAACCCCATGTCCATGGAGTTTTCTTGGAAGGAATACTGGAGTGGCTTGCCATTTCCTACTCCAGGCGCCTACAGCACCTGATATTCCCTGGTGGTGGCTCATCTAAGTACTAGTAGCCAGGCCCAACCCTGTTTAGATTCTGAGATCAGGCCTGATTGGATGCGCTCAGGACATCTAGGCACCACTGTCTATAGTCATAGGGTATTACCCCATGCTTACATTAGTAGCAGAAAAGGGCGGGAGAATCTACAATTTCTCTATCCAGTCCATGGCAGGAAAAGTGTGTTGGAATGAGATAGCCAACCCCCAAACCTACTGCCTGAGGTAGCCCCTTGACTTTTTCTTCAATCCCACAGCCCTAGGGGGTGGGGGAGAAGCCAAGAGTGAGGGGACAGCGGAACGCCAAGAGACTGGAGAACCGCTCGCTCGTTCGCCGCCTGCGTGCGTGTGTGCGCGCACGCCTCCCTCGGCGCCCCCGCCGACCGGCTGGGCCGGCCGCGGCTTCGCTCCCTAAGCCCCTGGCGGCTTCCTCCTCCTGCCTCTGCTTAGTTAAGTACTTTTGAAAGATTAATGACGGGGCCGTTTGCCTGCCGTCCTCTTGGGACGCCGCCGGGACTTGCAGGGAACTCGCTGCTTCCTCGCTACGTGCATCGTGCGCCCCCTCCCCGCGCCCCCTGGACAGCGATCTCTCTGCCTCTCCGTCTCCTGAACCACCTTCTTTCCTTCTCGTTTCCCTTCGAGCTATTTCCCCGTTTGCTCCCCTCCATCTCTTTCTCGGCTCTCTCTTTTCTTTTTCCTTCCTTCCTTTCCTCCATTTCCTTCCTTCTTTCCTTTCTTTCTCCACCCTCCGGATCGCCCTTTCCTTCTCCTTCCGCTCGCCTTGCTTGATCTCTACCTGCGCCTTTACTTTCTCCACTCCCTCTATCCTTCTCCCTCCCCCAATGTCCCCCCCCCTATTTCTCCTTCCTTCCAGTTTTGTACCAATAAGACCCCTCTCTCTATCCCATCTACAGTCCAGCCCCCCCCCCAAAAAAATAGGGAACACCATGTGAATCAAGGGCTGGGTAAGCGGGTGACACCTTTCCCCGCCTGAGAAAACCGTAACTCACCTTTGCCTTCGGAGCGCATCTATGGCGGCACCCTTTTATCTTTCCTATCCATCCATCCATCCACCCATCCACCCCCTACACCTCCCTAATCTCTCCTCCAGCCTCCACACGCACATCGCTCGCTGGCTGGCTGGCTCTGGGCGCCGCTCCCCCGGGCGCTCTCGCACACACGTGGCTTCCCCTTAATCCCGTGCCGGGCGACGGCCAGGGGCGCGCCCTCCGCGCCGCTCTCCGTGGTGCTGAATCCCAACCCCGGGCAGGCGCCCACCTCTTCGGGACGCGCAAAGTTCGCGCCTTGGCTCGCCACCTCCTTCCTTTCCTTCCTCCTCCTCCTCCTCCTCCTCCTCTTCTTCCTGGGACCCCGGCGGCCCAGGGAGCCCCCCGGGTGGCCAGGTGTCTGCGGAGAAGAGGGGTGGGACGGGGATCAGCGTGAACGCGCGTGTGCTGTTGGGCTGGAGGAGGAGAAGGAAAGAAGGGGAGGGTGGGGGGGGGGAGAAGAGAAAGAGAATAGGCTCGGATGTCTCCGCAGCGTCCCACGCAGGGCACGGGCATCAGTGCATGTCGGCAAAGCTGCCCCGATGACGCTTCCGCTCGTGTTGGTGGGAACGGGAACGGGGCCAGGCGAGCGGAGCCGGTGAGGGTTGGATCCTCACGCGCCTTTTCCTCAAGTTGAAGGATCGGGTGGGCGCCGCGAGGATCGGGTGGCTGAGCCGCGAGAGGAGGGAAACAGGAGGAGCAGGGAAGGGACAGAAGAGGAAAATAAATGATAGAAAAGGAAAGAAAAAAAAGAAAAAGTAAAAAGTAAAGAAAACTAAGGAAGGAAGGAAGGAAGGAAGGAAGGAAGGAAGGAAGGAAGGAAGGAAGGAAGAAAGGACAAACAAAACGAAGGAAAGGAGAAAGGAGGCAACAGACCTGAACCTGGAGATTGGTCTCCTCTACCTCTCAGCCCCAGAAGCTCTGATCTTGACGCTCCCCTCCCTACACTACCGTGGCCCAAAGCAGCCTCCGTGATGTACTGGCGGAGCCTTTAATTTCCCACCTCTCTGTGTCTCCAAAGGTGATCCTGGGACATAACCCAGGAGGACCCCTGCCTCTTCTTTCTCTGAGCGAAAAAAGCCAGGCGCCATGGAGTTTCGGAAAGAGGAGTTTAAGAAGTTGACTGCGAGGACCCTGGGGAAGATAAACAGGTAAGAACTAGGACCCCCCCTCTCCCTCCCTCCCAATCCCTCTCTCTGTGTGTATGTGAACTTCAGGACCCGCTTCGTATGGGCCACCCTCAATATTAAATGTGTTTGCATGCATTTCCTCTATATGGGAAGTCGAATTTCCTTGAGAGGGGTTAGGATCTACACACACACACACACACACACACACACACACACACACACACACACACACACACACACACACACACACATTATGTGCAGTCCTTCCAGTTATGCTTTTCACTCTGTAAAACTCACAGGGGCACAGGAAGCGCCTTTTTAGTTCGCCACTGTGACCTGGCACGCACACACACAGGGGCACACTCAGAGGCACACCTTCCACATCTGCAATCGCTCCGATTCTTGCGCCTGCCCCAGATCACCACCACTGCTTCAGCCTAAGGTGTCTGCTCTCAAAATAGCCTGCTAATTGTCTTGTTCATGGAGCCGTGAGAAATGGTATGATGACGATTGGAGGGTTGCCTTTAGAACGGCAAGAAAGCGCTGGTTCGGAACCTAGAGACAGGCACGGGGCTTACCCCTCACCCTCCACTATCTTCAACCTTCAACCTACCTCACAGGTTTGCTGTGTAGGTATGGACTGGAAGATGGGGTGGGGGTGGGGTGGGAATCATGTTTATTCTACCTTGAACTCTCCAGAGGAAAAGTGCAGGATAAAAATGTTGTGTAACTTCCCCTATCCTGCAACAAACTTGTGCACGGAGATGCCAAGGGACACATGGTTCCAACCGGATTTTTAAAGATGCTTTTAAACAGTTTTCCACCCTGCAGCTCAACATTAGGAGAAACACCCTCCTTCCTTGTTGTTTTGTCTACCTGTCATCTTCAGGACAGTCCCACCTACTCCCTGCTTTATTTCCATCCAGTTTATCTCTCTCTCTCTCTCTCTCTCTCTCTCTCTCTCACACACACACACACACACACACACACACACATTCTCTCTCTCTCCCAGTCTCTTCTTTGGCCAAGATACAGTTTCTCAGCCACACAAACCTGGACTTCAGTGTATTTTCACACCGCTGTGTTCCATTTGTTTGCTTGAGATATACACGTGGAAAACATTCTTGTTTATTCTCTATTATTCTTTGCAAATTGTATTTAATACATCCTGTGTGTTGTACCAGCCCTCCCCAATGCTTTTTGGCTTCACCCTCTAACTAGTAAAGTGCTGTACACCGCCCAGAGTTCCCATGGGAAAATCGGGCGGTCAATAAGCATAAAAAATAAAATAAATAAATAAAATAGTAAGCACCCCTTGCTTGTTAGGTCATCAGGAATCAGTAGGGTGGGAGGCAGGCAGGTGGGGGAGGGGGAGAGGTGAATGCTATCAGAACAAGAGGAGAGAATATTGCTATTTTTAACCTTCATCCATTCATCCTCCCCTCAGTCCAGACTGTAATCTCTCCTCCCCACCACACACACACACACACACACACACACACACACACACACACACACACACACACACACACAGAATCCCTTAAAACGCCACTTAAATGCCAGGTTAGCCTGAATATTACATGTTTCTTTCCCTTGATTAAATTTCCTCGACAAGCTCAGTGAACATAAAAGTGTTCCCAGCAAGTGGGGTCCCCCTCTATGAGCTTTAAATGAAGAAGAAGAAAGAAGAAAAGGACCACTAACCATTGAGATCAAGGTGGGGCGGATGGGTGGAGCGATGCAGGCGATTATATCAAACCTATATGATCTCTTTAAGCCTCGTCTAGGCCAAGGGGGTGAATTTGGAGTGATTGTCAAGTCCCAGAATGGTTGACTGAGCAGGAGTGTTGGTGCTGTGAACATTCAAGGATTTGGGGACCAGATTCTTAGTGATTTAACAAGCCCTAAAAGATAATCGCTTTGGTCCACGTATGCTACTTATTAGGCACAATCAAAAGAGACAAGACCTATGGAAGGGAAATATAGAGCTTGTGGGACAACAAAGCTGGGAGTAGATCCGTCCCCCCCCTCCTTTGGATGGGGCTTGCCACTTCCTCCTGCCCACAAAACCTTGTCCCACCCAGGCTCGCCATAGGTCCAGCCTGAAGATAATGGCTGTCCTGAAGAAAACAACAGCAAAACAAAACAAAAGCATAGCAGGCAGAAACAACACAATAAAATAAAATAAAATAAATCACAGCCCACCCACCAGATGGGGGCGGGGTTGGCGGCCATGCAAAATTGCTTTACATAACTGGCATTTATTTCGGTTTTGAAATGTGCACCGTCATGGAAGAACTTCATAAAATATTCACCAGAGTTATAAGTGGCTGTGCTGACATCTTTCTCTCACACACATTCCTTTCTCCCCCACTCTCCATTCTCTCTCTCTCTCTGTGATAGATAGATAGATAGATAGATAGATAGATAGATAGATAGATAGATAGATAGATAGATAGATAGATAGATAGATAGATAGATAGAAATGTATGTATGTATACACACAAACACACACAGAGTATTAAAATAGTATGTATAATATATACACAGTATACTCTAAATATATATATTTAAGCTACGTGTGTGTGTGTGTGTGTGTGTGTGTGTGTGTGTGTGTGTGTGTGTGTGTGTGTCTATAGAGATGGATAGTTGCACAGATAGGAGAAACAGACCACCACCACCTGCCCAACCCCAGCAATATGGATGCCTGTGGAAAACAGAAGCCATGTCTCTAAGGATATATAAGGATTAGGGAGGTCCCAGCTGAGTGAAATGGAGATATGCAACCTGGTCTACGCGGTGAATTGCACGCTCACCCTGTGCAACGGCAGAATCTCCTCTTATATAAATAATGCAACATTGTTTTAAACTTTGACTAAAATGAAAACAAAAACAAAATGCCCAGAAGCCAAGTTTCTAGACCTCATGGCTAGGCTTGAAAAAGACATGGCCAAACAGAATTTTCAAAAGGTGAGATATGTCTCTGACTGGCAGCAGCAGACTTGATTGTGCAAAAGATATGGAAGTGTGCTTGTTCTGCGTGCTAATTTATTGAAGCCATAGAATCTTATTTTAACTCCGGTAGAATTAAGGTGGCCTCCTTCAGATGTTTTTAAGTCTTAGATGCTATGTACATCCCCAAGAAGAATGCATTTACACCTAGTACTGGACTTTGCAGGCTGATCTGGGAACCGCAGTGTAGATGAGTGAGTGCATAGGATGGAGGCCAGCATTCCCACAGAATGTGTTCCAGTCTAGTGTGAGTCAGCACCTACTCGTGATGGCCCTTATAGCTCAAGACCCTTTGATGAAACTGACTGAATAGAGCTTAGGGGACATGGGGGTGGGTGGGAAAGGGGGGAGAGAGAACAATCAATTAGTTTTCAAGAGCAGTAGGGGGTAGAAGGGTAGTTTATAATGCATAGGTGGGATAAAGTCTGAACTCTTACCAGAGTCCACCTAACAAGCCAATTCAAACCAGGGTGGTGTGAAACTAAGGTGAACTATAAATTGGAGGCCTCGCACCAACTTTCTTTAGACTGATGAAGCTACTTGGATGAGCAGTGAAACGTTTCGGTCTTACAAGAAAAGAAGTCCGGTTGCCATGACTTCAACGTCCGGATAATGTCACCTGGATGACTAAGAATCTTCACAGGCAACTCTTAGCAGAGTTGTGCATCATCATCATCATCATCATCATCATCATCATCATCATCATCATCATCATCATCATCATTTTAGAACCGCAGAGTTGGGAGGGTCCTAATGGATCCTCGACTCCAGCCCTCACAGGACAGTATCTGAACCACTTCCAGGGGATGGAGAAGAGTGAGCATCTTTGGCAGTGATGACTAATGCAGTCTGCTTCCAGAAGACCTTGGCAGAGTGAGACTGGACCATAATGAAGGATCTCTTTGTGGCTTTCTTGCCAGGGGGAACAGCAGCTGACACTGGCTATCATGAGACAGTCCAGCAGTGGCCTTCCCCTTTCTTTAAACACATGTCACCCCTTTTGTAGCCCAAGAACAGAAGTGCAAATGGGGAGGCACAGTTAAAGTGCACAGTCAAGGTGTAAGAACATTAAAAGAGATTGGCTGGAACAGGGATCTCCTTTTCACAATGACCAACTTTGAAAGCCTTATGACGAGTCAGCCTAAAATGAACAACAGGACATGAGCAGAAGGGATACTGCTGGAAGATGAGACTCCTGGGTCAGAAAGCACTCCATCAGCTACTTTGGAAGTCATCTGCAGGACATGAGCAAAAGACCCTGCCTTCCCTAAATGAAGCTAATGTACATCTGTCGATCCTCTTACCTTTCCATGAATGTATCTCTATTGTCAGCAGCATATTCATTCTGTGGAAGTTTCAAAGTGATGTTTTGTTGGAGACACTGGTGGAAGAAAAGCTGTATGCCTGAATGACCTTGTCTTGGCTTAGAGGTGAGAGTGCCAGAAGCGGACAAAGGCACATAACAGCATGTACAAAAAGCATGGACTAAAATACACATTTATTTATTTATTTATTTATTTATTTATTTATTTATTTATTTATTTATTTATTGTACTTATATTCCGCCTATCTTCCCGATCGGAACTCTGGGCGGCTAACAGAACACAAAACCACAATTTAAAAAAACCCGAAAATCAGAACAATAAATAGAAGGATCCAATAAAATAGAGGGGGTCAAAATTCATGAGAACAGACGAGACAGGCGACAAAAATAAAATAAAATACAATACAATAAAATTAAGTAAAAAGGTCACCAAATGCCTCCTTAAGAAGGCGGGTCTTCAAAGCCTTTTTAAAGGCGGGCAGGGACTGTGCAAGGCGTAGCTCACTGGGGAGATGGTTCCACAACGTGGGGCCCACCACAGAGAAGGCGCGGTTACACGTGAGCGATTTCTGCGCCTCCCTGGGTGTGGCCACCCTCAGTGAGCGCGCCTGCGCCATTCTCATGGGCCTGGTCCCAGTCGATCTCTGAAAGATACGCTCCGACAGGTACTCTGGTCCCAAGCTGTGGAGGGTTTTGAAAATCAAAACCAGGACCTTGAACCTTATTCGGAGGGCAACGGGTAGCCAATGCAGGCGGGCCAAAACTGGGGTGATGTACTCGAATCTATGTGCTAAGCCAGGTGTTATAAAATAGCAAAGGTGATTGGTTAATGATGGTATACAGTATATATATATTAGATGTGGAAGCACATATACAGTTGGCTGTTCATATTGTTGGTGTGTTGGCATGTAGTATTTTGGCTCTTGCAAGTTGGATGTTCTGTGTTGGATGTGGCACTACTTGGAGGTTAGATATTTACTCTGCTAAATGCTGATTACTTGGATATTTAAGTTACCTGGTTATGTACTGTATACTGTATATACATAGACTGCAGAAACAAAGAAGCCTGGTCTGTCTTCACTAAAGAGTTGTGCTCTGACTCAAGGCTGTGGCAATTCTGCTGCTTGTGGTGTTCTACAGGGTCCATGGTCCACCCACACACCAGATATCTATGTAATTAAAAAATCCTATGGCACTTTAAAGTGGACTGGAAGCCATAAAGGTTTGTGCCAGCTAGCCTTCATTTAATTTCCAGGGTGCCACAAGGTTACCGCTTCTTGCTGCAACAGATCACCTTGGCTCTGCAGTTTTTGCAATGGGGTTCACATTCACAGCTATACAACATTCTTCTTTCACCTGACTTCCGGATTATGGGGGCTGTAGACCACCATCTCTGGAGGACAGTGGATGGAGGTAGGCTGCCATAGAACATTGCCATGACACACTGGAAAAGGTGGCACAGCATCTTAAATCCTTGGGAGTTTTCAAGAGAAAGCTGTGCTACATTGCTTTGACTGGATAATTTGAGTGGACTTGATTCATGAGGTGGGGAAATTACTGTAGCTGGATCCAACTGGTGACTCCAATTTCAAGAGTGCGGTAAATCCAATCCAGATTGCCTATATCCAATGGAGCATACACGTTCCATTAGCATTTGTCTGTCACAAAGCACACCACTGAGGTTCTCGCCATCGCAACCAGGCCACATTCACCCTTGCTCAGATGTCACCATTGATGCCACCATCTCCTTGGAGATGGGAGCCAAGATACTGGAGGATATCCACCTTCTTTAGGTTTCCCCCATATATTTGGAGTATTCCATGGGTGGTAACAATCTCTAGGTACTCAGTTTTCTGGCTGTTCGGATGGAGTCCAAAGTGCTTGAGGGAGTCATTCCATTTCTGAACTTCCAACTGCAGTTTGTTCCTAGTAGAAGTAGGAAACATAACATCATTGGCATAGATCAGTGGTGGCGAAGCTTCAGCACTCCAGATGTTTTGGACCACAACTCCCACAGTCTTTTGCCATTGGCAACACAGGCTTGGCATTCTTGGGAGTTGTGGTCCAAAACATCTGGAGTGTCAAAGGTTTGCCACCACTGGCATAGAGCATGGTCCAGGGAGCATTTTGCGGCAGCTCTTGGGTGATGGTACCCATGATTAGTACGAACCAGAATGGCAACAGGGCAGAGCCTTGATGCACTCCAACCATCACTGTTAGAGAGATCAGCTGAGCATCACACACAGAAATGGGCTCAATCTTTAGGCTAGACAGGGGTCTGCAACCTTTAAGACATAAAGAGCCACTTGGACCCGTTTCCGACGGGGGGGGGGGGAAACTGGGAGCCGCAAAACCATTGCGACATCACCGGGCGGGCAGTGTGGAGCGGAGCGGCGAACCTGTCACAGTCACCTCCCGGAGCCGCGGCAAAGGTTCCAAAGAGCCTCATGCGGCTCCGGAGCTGCGGGTTGCAGACCCCTGGACTAGACAGACTAGTTTAACATTGTATTTTGCTGTCTTCATTTTTTGTATGAAATGAAAACTGATGTAAATAAAGATACATAGATTATGGTTGGGATGCATTTTCTATATGCTGAGTTAGTCAAATATATTTTAAGCTGCTTAGTTAAATGAAGAATTAAGTGTTAGGATCAAGAATACTGTTAAGATTAAACAGGCCAGGTCAACATTGTATTCTGGTATTTTTTGTATTAGATGAAAATAGAGATAAGTAAAGATGGACATAATATGGATGGGGGGAAAGGCAAGTAAATATGGAAGTATGAAAACAATTTCACTTTGGACAAGAAGGGAAATATGAAATATCTGGGCTGAAATATTGGGAAAAATAATTGTTTTTGATCTATGTAACACAGTAGGAGATGAGCAATGTATTTGTTTTAATTTGTTAGGCATAGAAAATAAAAATAAATATTAAAAAAGAAAAAGAAATAGGCTCAAGTTAGAGGAAACCAGACTCAGGTTGAATATTGGGAAGAAACTTCTTAATTGTTAGAGCAGTGTGACAATGAAACCAATTATCTTAGTGGTGAGCACTCAGAGGCATTTAAGAGAGAACAGGACAACCATCTGTCAGATCTGCTTTGATTTGGATTCCTGAATTCAGCAGGGAGTTAGACTTGATGGCCTTATAGGCTCCTTTCAACTCAATGGTTCTATGAATCTATGAACTCACTAAAGATTTTGGGGTTTTTTTTAAATGCACAACTTGACTATTGAGCACACCAGCTGCAAGGGAAACAAACCAATCCGACCTATATGTTTCATGGACAGAACAACTTCCAGCGATCAAGAAACTGGTCAGTCCCAAAGAACTGTCCACGGGGAGATGTTGCAAATTATTATTTGAGACCAAAGATGGCTCAGATTGGTTTTCTCTTATTGGCAGTCAATGACACCTGTTTCCTTTCTGCTGCCATTGTAATTTATTACAGACCTCTATATACAAGTGTAAAGAGCAGTTTGATATTAATTGAACTGTCAGGGTTCTTCCCTGCAACAAGTATAGTGGTACCTTGACTTACGAATTTAATCCATTCCGAATGCATGCTCTTAAGTTGAACTACTCTTAAGTCAGGGCACCTATCTAAAAAAATTGAAAAAAAAAGTTAAAAATGAAAAAAATGAAAAAAAATGAAAAAAAATGAAAAAAAATTGTAAGTTGAACAGACCATATCTAAAATTTGTAAGGCGGCAGTTAAAATGCCAACAGTTTTCTGCTCTTAAGTCGAGCTGCTCTTAAGTTGGGGTACCACTGTATTCTAGGAATTGTATGATGTTCAGAGACCTTTGGGTAGTGAGCGGCATATAAGTTGTATAAATATAAATAAAATAAATAAATTAACTAACAGAGATGCCCTCTTCCCTACCCTTCTCAAGACTACAGCTTCCATGATTATCTAAGGCAGGGGTCCTCAAACTTTTTAAACAGGGGGCTGGTTCACTGTCCCTCAGACACTGTTGGGGGCCGGTCCATACAGTATGACCCTGTATCCACTGATTTGCCCTCCGTGGATTCAGTTATCTGCGGATAGCAAGCAGAAGTGCATGAGCCCGGGCCTGGCAGCAGGCCTGCAAAATCAGGGGCAGAGGAGGAGGAGGCTGCACGCCTGGGAAATGCCCACCTGCCCTCAGAGCTCCCGCCTCCCTGCCTGCCTCCAACATCGGCAGCGGCAGCAGAGGCTGCGTGGCCCCAGAGCACCCGCTTGCCTGCTTGAGAAGCATGGGGGTGGAGAGGGACGGAGAGGAAGGTGGCGGCAGGCAGGCTGGAGGAAGTGTCTGTCGGTGGCGGGCAGCATAGTCCTACGGGCTTTGTGCATGGCTTCCTCTTCCTCCTTTTCCCCTGATCTAAGGGAAGGTGGAAATAACATTAAATAAGTTTTAAAACAGTCGTGACTGGTTGGGTAGCCTAGTGGTATAGATAGCTAGAGGCTGGGAGTTTGATGTCCCACTGGATTTACAGTGAGAAGAGCCAGCCTGCATAACCTTGGCCAAGCTGCCTGGTCCCAAGGTGCCCCCAGAAGAATGGAATGTAAACCACTTCTGAGTACAGTTGTCCCCCACCCTTTCGCGGTTCATATACTGCGGTCCCGATATATCGCAGGTCTGCAGTATATGAAAAAAAGACCCCCTGGGGTAAGGAGGACAGGCCTTCCCAGGCCCATCAGAGGCCCCAAAAGTGCTTCCCCGCAAACTGGAAGTGACTTCTGGTAAACCAGAAGTGACCTCCAGATCACTAGAAAGCACTTCTGGGGCCTCTGGGGGACTGGAAAGCCCCTTGCACGCCTGTTTGGGGCAGTGCCAGGCCTGGGGTAAGTACAAGAGCCCCCAGAGAGCCTGCCCAGTCCCGACCTGACCTTGCATCCGCATATTGTGGATTTTCAATTATTGTGGGTCGGGTCGGGTCGGGTCCCTAATGCCTATGATAGGTGCGGGTTTACTGTATTATCTACCTAGAAAACTCTGAAAAGGGTCACTCTAAATCAGAACTGTCTTGATGGCTCACGATTATTATTAACACACAGTGAACCCTTGTATAACAAATGGTTTGTATAACATAAAATTTGTACAACATAAAAAATTCTGGAGATAGGGGAAATTTGCTTAACATAATCACCTATGGGGCGAATCTGTACAACATAAAAATGGGATCACTGTTTTCAATGCATTCTTATGGGAAATTTGTATAAAGGAAAATTTGCTTAACATAATTTCATTTGGAACGAATTAATTACTTTAGACAAGGTACCACTGTATATAGTTTGATTTGGATTCTTGATCTGAGCAGGGTGTTGGATTTAATGGTCTTATAGACCCCTGCAAACGTCATCATTCTATGATATCTAAAAGTTCAAGCAATATCTAGGTTAGATATTGTTGCTAGAATTTAGGATTTCCAAAGAAAAACTGTTGGTACTTATGTTTAAGTTTAAAAATCATTTTTACTGAGTTTATTTGAGTTCTACTTTTAAATTAAGGTTTTTCACTTAATTTAATTTATGTTAAAAGAGGGGGGGGAGGAGGCTGAGATGATGGCAAAGAAGAAGAAAGGTAGCCTGAGAGTTTCTGAGGGAGAGGCATGGATACCAAAGTATTTGGAATCAGTTGGAATTGAGAGATGGATCTTTGGCCATGTAATCCAACAAGGAGACCCTTTGGCTTGCTTCCATGACCCAATGGTACAATCAGAGAAAGATTTGGGGGCGGGGGCAAACACTCCAGATCCTTCACAGTCAAAGGAACAGCCAGAGCCCCAAATGTAGCTGAGGTGATGTTTCACCTCATGAAGGACTGAGTATAGTATTTAAATATTGTACATTCCAGCCAGTTATAAGAACATAAGAACATAAGAAGAGCCATGCTGGATCAGGCCAAAGGCCCATCTAGTCCATCTTCCTGTATCTCACAGTGTCCCCGCCAAATGCCTCTGGGAACACATGAGACTAGATATCTGTCTCTTGATACCACTCTCCTGCATCTGGCCCTTGAAGTACCCCGGTTTTAAACCTGGAGATTACACATCTCCATCATGGTTTGTAACCTTTGATGGGCTTCTATGGTAAGCTGGGCAACCCCACAAGGTTGTGAGTCCACAATTACCTAAACAACATGTCTGTATACTGTCAGCCCACATCAGCCATGTCCAGACCGAGTGGGTGTTTGTGTCTATTGATGAAAGCTAAAAAGGCAGCAAAATAAATCTTGCATGTAAAATGGACGTCCCTAGACAGTCTCACTCGGCTGCAGCCTTTGGAAACCTGTCTGAAGGCAGGCAAAAGAGAACTACTTTTCATCTTCAATTCAAATGCAATTCACATTCACATCAATGCAGAAGGGAGTGCAATTGTCTGGAAATTTTCTTCCCTCAAGCCCACAGGTGCTCTTCCCTCATTGTCGAGTCATGGAATTCATTGGATGGCCTTTGAACTAGACACTCTTCCTCTGTTTGACCCACAGCTTGGGATGTCGTTTTTGTGGGGTGTTTGTTAGGTGAGGAAATGTGGCAATTCCTATCCAAAAGGTCACGTTTTCATATGCGGCCTGGTTTACCTCACACAGCTTTGTTGAGGATAAATTGAGAAAGGAACTAGTCATGCATACTGCCTTGAGCTTGTTGATTAAAAGTGGGACGTGAGTGGAATCAAGGATCAATCTGCCGATCAATCAATAATGCATTGGGCCATATCCAGCCAGGGGGCCCTCCTGAAAGAGCTATCCCTCAAGGAGGTGAAAGGGTATAGGGCCTTTTCAGCAGCTGCCCCCAAGCTATGGAACACCCTCCCAAGTGAGATCCACCTGGAGCCAACATTCATAACATTTCAGCGCCAGACAAAAACTTCCTGTTCTGGAAGTTTTTTTAACTGATATACCATAGATTGTGGATCCTGGTGGCAATTTTTACTGTTTTTATTGTATTTGTATTTAATTGTTTTTATCATTCTAATTATTTATTGGTATTTTAACATTTAATTATTTTAATTGCTTTGACTGTGAGCCGCCCAGAGACCTTTGGGTAGTGGGCAGCATAGAAGTTGTATAAATAAATAAATAATACATAAATATCAGATGTATTGGGTTTGATGTAAATACAAACAGGGTTTACTGGGCTAGGAATGAACTGCACTGTATATTCTCCTGCTCCTTTGCTGTTTCTCAGTGTAGCCAGTGTCGGGAATTAGCTTTGGAGCTTGTGAAACTGCAGTTTCCTGTGACAAGTGACACACTAAACTGTGGTTTAATGGCCCCCAAGGAAGCAAACTCTGAAATCAGCATTTGAACCGTGTCACTGATTTCATGAACACATAGACCTTCTCTGCATTTGCACCAAGCTGTTTGGTCATTGATTTTTTTTTTGATTTTTTTTAATTAATCCAAGTACAGTGGTACATCTACCTTCGAGTTTAATCCGTTCCAAATGCATGCTCTTAAGTCGAACAACTCTTAAGTAGAACAGCGCTATCTAAAAAATAAAAATCAAAAATCAAAAAAATAAAAATAAAAATTGTAAGTAGAGCAGACCACATCTAAGATTTGTAAGGCAGCATTTAAAACGCCAACGGTTTTTTGCTCTTAAGTCAAATTTCTCTTAAGTCGAGCCGCTTGTAAGTAGAGGTACTACTGCATCCTTTGTCTTGTTCCTCTCCCACTCACTGGTATCCACCCCTATTCCATATGCCTTTCAAAAAAATATAGAATGCACATTCGGCTGCAAGCTAGGCCCAAATTTACTTGCCCCGGGTTAACATCCTTCCCAGCTCCGTTCGAAGCACAACAGGGCCAGTCCTACCATTAGACAAATTGAAGCAGCTTCTTTAGATGGAAGACTCTGGGGACCAGCAGGAACAGCTCCTTCCCTAACCCATGGCCCCGAAACAGAAATAAGAAAAGCTGTGTGTGGGGGGGGGGGGGTTGTGTTTTGTTTGTTTGTTTGGGGGGGTGTTTGGATGTACATTCCCCAGTCCTCACAACCAGCAGGCTGGC
This sequence comes from Phrynocephalus guinanensis, assembly GCA_037367245.1. Classification (NCBI taxonomy): domain Eukaryota; kingdom Metazoa; phylum Chordata; class Lepidosauria; order Squamata; family Agamidae; genus Phrynocephalus; species Phrynocephalus guinanensis. The sequence continues at coordinate 12,135,570 of CM074743.1, read as the reverse complement.
TGTGGCATTCTGGGACTGGTAATAATAATAAAATAAAAATTTAAAATTTAAAAATCCTCATCCATCTCTGTGGTTGAATTTCCTGGACAGCATTGCAGGGGGATATGGAAGGGAGTAATTCTGCTTTGACATATCCCAGGCAGCACTAGGTCTTGTGTCTGTGTTGGGAGATTTCCCACACTTCTCTTACCCTTGCATCCATTACTCTGCCACAGAGGATTCTGGGGAATGTAGTTTTGTGAGGAGACAGAATTCTGCACCCCTCGATTCACCTGTCCCTTCCCGTTGCTTTCCATTCTTGCTCTCTGCTCATTCAGCCCACAGTTCTGGCTCTGTTATGACTGAAACGTGTTCCAACGCGGTTCATCTCCAACCACCAAGTTAAGGTGTACTTCACCATCTACACAGTAACTGTAACGACAGGTCGGAGGGGATATCCCCGTTTGTCCAGTAACCAGCATCTCTTTCACTCTGTCTCTATCTCATTCTCCATCTCTCGCCGACCGGCGTTTATAACATTTTGTGCGCAGTTGCTGAGAATAAGACAGCTGGCCTCAGAGCTAATCCTCTGCCTAGCATCCGGCATAAAATCTTTTCATAGATGTTGTTTGGCTTTCCTGCCCCCAATATCCTAACCCTTATATAATGAGGCTGTCTCTGAATGTGTGTGTGTGTGTGTGTGTGTGTGTGTGTGTGTGTGTGTGTGTGTGTGTGTGTGTGAGAGAGAGAGAGAGAGAGAGAGAGAGAGAGAGAGAGAGAGAGAGAGAGAGACTGACAGATTGTGCATACAATAACTAGAGAAGTTCAGCTTTTCTGGAGGTTCACCTGGAGATAAAAAACTAGATTTTTTTTAAACTCATACAAGCAGGAATGGAGGGAATGTGTGGCAGTGCATTCTAACAAGTTCTTATCCATGAGAATTACTTACTGAATTCTGTTGATGTTATGTTTCATATTTGTATAAACCTTGTAAACCATCCAGAGTGGCCTTTGTTGCTAGATGGGTGATATATAAATCCAACAAATAATAATAATAATAATAATAATAATAATAATAATAATAATAATAATAATAATAATAATAATAAAAAACAAGTGTGGATCATTGATGTTGCTATACCAGGTTATAGCAGAGTCACAATTTGAAAAAATTACCCGATATCAGGATCTAAAAATTGAACTTCAGAGACTCTGGCATAAACTGATACAGGTGGTCCCAGTGGTAATCGGCACGCTGGGTGCGGTGCCTAAAGAGCTAAGCAAGTATTTAGAAGAAATTGGAGTTGACAAAGTCACCATCAGTCAGATGCAGAAAGCCGCTTTACTGGAATCTGCTCGCATAATTCGCCGATACATCACTGAGTCTTAAACGCTTGGGAAGCGTTCGACTAGTGATTGTAATACAAAATCCAGCGTAGATAGCTGAGTGGTTAATAATAATAATAATAATAATAATAATAATAATAATAATAATAATAATAATAATAATAATAATAATAATAATAATAAATACCCTATGGGAAGGTACTGGACCTTCCTGAAAATCTAGGCCTATACAGTTTTTTTTTCATTAGATGGAATTTGAAAACAGTAGCTCTTGCTATCAGGATCTTCAATGGTGATTATTGATTATTAGAGGAAGAGGAACCTGTGAAGGAAAACATCATTTCCTTCTTGGTTTAAGATGGAATCAGAAGCCTTGCTCCTATCCAGCTGGGTAGGGTGCAATCTTCAATAGGATTTCAGGTACTTCATTATTGCCTCTGTGGCCGTAAATAAAGGTTGATTGAACGACTGATTGATTGAATAGGATTACTACAGCAACATCTTCTCCGCTGCTGGCTCTGGGGGATGGGAGCTGTAGTTCAATCTATTTTGAAGGCCACAATTTAAGGAAGTCTATTTTAAAGGATAAGGACCAAATGAGAGAGACGTACTTCTCGGGAGACATCCAGGTGGTCAGATGTAAGATCGAGCAGCTCCTGTCCCTTGAATCATTTGTATGGGTCCAGAGGAGGGTGACCAAGATGACTGAGAATCTAGAAGAAATATCTTACGAGGAGCGACTTTGGGGATCTGGGAGCGTTTTAGCCCTACAAAAAGAAGGCTGAGAGGGGAATATGATACCTAGGTTTAAATATTTGTAAGGATGTCACATTGAAGAGGAGACTGGTTCATTTTCCATGGCTTCAGAGACTAGGATGCAGGGCAATGGTCTCAAACTACAGGAAAAGAGATTCCATTTGAACATTAGGAAGAACTTCATGACAGTTAGAGCTGTTCATCAGTGGAATAAGCTGCCATGGAGGGTGGTGGAGTCTCCTTCTTTGGAGGTTTTTAAGCAGAGTTTGGATGGCCATATGTCGGGAGTACTGTGATGGGGTTCCTGTATGGCAGGGATTTGGACTAGATGGCCCTTGAGGTCTCTTCCAACTCTATGATTCTATGATTCTATAGGAGTTTCAACATTTTTAGATTACAACTGACGGACATATAAGAGCCAGCAGACCTCTGCCCTGTTTTGAATCTACAATCACCACCACCCTCCTGACTACTACGCAGCCCAATTCAACCTACTTTTGGCAACTACATAATTGTTTGGCTGGTGTATAGCAGTTGGTGTATATGGGCAATCCTGGCCCTCTACTATATTGACCAGGCTGGGCTTGTTTAATCCTAGGCAAAGCTTTTGCACCACAACCTTTCTGCCCTGGGCTTATCAAGACCTGCAGAATCAGAGCATATTACACCCCTTTGCTGCATTCAATTAACTTGCAATAGCTTGTGCAGCCCAGTTTTTTCTTGTCATGAAATGTGAGTTCTCTTGTCAATAATATGAAATATGTTTTTTTGCACACAATCTGGATTAGCCTATTGTGTGCTCATTGGTATGTGTCAAAGGAAGACTCGTAGTTTAGAATGGAAGGGATAATGTTTTTGAATGATCATTCCTATGGTTTCCTTAGCCATCCTATATGCAAGCTTCTGGGAACTTGAGTCTGAAAAAGAGCCCTTTTTAAAGCTCTTGAAAGAGACTGTTGATATGCTGAGATTTGGTGAAGTGATAGATTCTTTGATTTAAGTTCCTTCCTTCCTTCCTTCCTTCCTTCCTTCCTTCCTTCCTTCCTTCCTTCAATCCACTAAGAAATAAAGCTGCTCAAGGCAGCTTACAAATCTCTTAAAAGGATAAAAACAGTTGAAAACCACATTTATCTAAAAATAATCTCCAGCCAATGGCTAGGATGACTGGGGCTTAGGGGAGAGCACCTAGAACAGTGGTAGCAAACCTTCGGCACTCCGGATGTTTTGGACCAACCTATTTTGTTCAACCTATTTTGAAGGCCACGATTTAAGGAAGTCTATTTTAAAGGATAAGGACCAAATGAGAGAGACTTACTTCTCGGGAGACATCCAGGTGGTCAGATGTAAGATCGAGCAGCTCCTGTCCCTTGAATCATTTGTATGGGTCCAAAGGAGGGCGGCCAAGGTGACTCAGGGTCGGGAAGAAATGTCTTACGAGGAGCGGCTTAGGGAGCTGGGAATGTTTTAGCCTTACAAAAAGAAGGCTGAGAGGGGAATATGATAGCTATGTTTAAATATTTGTAAGGATGTCACATTGAAGAGGGGACTTTGTCCTTTGTCATTGGCAATACAGGCTTGGAATCCTGGGAGTTGTGGTCCAAAATTTCTGGAGTGCCAAAGGTTCGCCACCACTGACCTGAAATCTCTGGAGGGCCAAAATTTGCCAGCAACTGCTGCAGAGGGAGGGAAGGTGGTTTCCTTGCTTAGAATTCTAAATATTATTATTTTCTACAATGAGCAGTTGGGGGGGTTGGACTTGATGGCCTTAGAGGTCCCTTCCAACTCAATTATTCTATAAGTCTATGATTTTGATATAGCTATACAACTGCATATTGTTGCTGTGGTATGTTGTCAAGTCAGAACTGTGAGGCTTAGAGTGACCCTAATAGGGCTTTCAAAGAAAGTGAGGGATTTAAGGTTTTACCAGTCCCCTTCCAGTGAGTTCCTATGGCAGAGCCGTGGAATTGAGCCATAGCAAATTTTTACAAGTATGCTACTATGCAGCTCTTCTTTGAGCAGCAGAGAAGAAATAATTTGGCAGAAATTGGATCCCACTTCAAAATCAGTTGTTGCGCTGGATTTCCACCTACTTGCTGATGGTTTGTAAACATAATGAATGCTGCAATTGGGATTAAATATGTATTTAATCACACATATGGATAGCGATGTAAATCCTGGTCTGATTTGTCCTTTCAGAGTAAATGCAAAACCATCAAAATTGCATCCTGAAGTCAAGGCACTCCGAGACAGTTGACTGGGAATTGGGGGGAGCCACTTATGCAGGAGTGTATGTATGAGCTGGGTTTTTTTTAAATGCACACTCCTACCAGTTGCACAATACCAAACTCTGCAGTAATGGCAGGCCTATTGGTTGAACCCGTAAAAGTGATACCATTGGGTTGCAAGCCGTAGGATGAGTTGTGTCTTTGTGTGTATCACGCATGACCTGTTCTGCTTGGTCCATCTCTGTGTGCACATACATACATGGGTGCAGAGACTTATCTTCTTAAAGAGAAAGCATACTATGTTTTGTAGAAGACAGGGTTTTGCATAAACTGTATTTTTTGCCAATTGGGAAAACCGTAACTCCTAACAACTGTTGTTGGGTGAACTCTCATGGTGCTGTTTCATCACTGAACTAGACCTTACAGTGGGCATGTCCAAAGTCAGGCCCGGGGGCCAAATGCGGTCCGTTTGCAAATTTTTGAGCGGCCCACATACTCTTCTCCCCATCAGTTCAGCCTGTCATGCGTCCCTGCCAGCTGGCCCCTCCCCATACTGGATGGAGATGTCAGCTTGCAGTTTTACAGTCTGCCTGCCCTCCCTGCCACTGTCCATCCCCCAAGTCACCTGCCCAGCCTACCCGCCCCCGGCTCTGTTGCTACAGCATCCTCCCTACCTCCTTGCATGCCCTAGGACAGTGATGGCGAACCTTTTGGAGACCGAGTGCCCAAACTGCAATTCAAAACCTACTAAATTTTTTTGCAAAGTGCCAAGACAGCAATTTAACCTTAATACAGGTGGCTGTGAAGGGGCGATGTCAGGTGCCCACAGAAAGGGCTCCGAGTGCCACCTTTGGCATCCGTGCCACAGGTTCCCCATCACTGCAATAGAGGCTTATCCAAAGTGCAGCCCCAGGGCTAAATGCAGCTGAATGCATTTTCAGCTCATCAAATCTGGCCCTCCTTGCAAAAAGTTTGGAGACCCCTGCCTTACAGGTAACAATCATTAGAAGAAAGAATTCCTCATGCACTGAAAGATCTGTAATTGTTACACTTAAAAGCTTTTCACCCCTGTAAGTTAGCTCACTTTTATAGTGGGCCTTTGAAGAACTTAACAAGGACTTTGTAAGCAAATGTATGGTAATTACTCAGGGTAGGTCACACTTTAAAACTCCTTGCAAAACTCCCTGCCCCACAATCTTATCCCTCCAGGGAATGTAAATCTTTAGCTATGCTACCTTCCAAGTGGCCATTTACAAAACAGGAACTAACTAATTTGCCATATAAGCTTGCATTAGAACAGACTGTCTTTTCATTTTAAGAGTGCACTGCTTCTAGATACAGAATCAGCGGCTCACAATTCTCATATTATTTCATCACGAATTATGAACTAGACTTATAGTTCAGCTTTCACTGTGCTGAAGAAAAAGAGAGGAAACTGGGGTTTTTATCACTTCTTGTTTCCTGTTTGATACTGACTACTCAGGAAGGTACATGTGGAATGATCCACTTAGTTCATTTTACAAAAACTTTGATTGTTTGTTTAGGGCGCCCACAGAAAAAAATAAATGGTCCTTTAACATATTTCTGTTATCTAAAACCTCCATAGGAAGGAATCTCTCCGCTTTGCATTATTATTTCCCACTCTTATGTGACTATTGGATTAAACACCACAAAATTTGCTGAAGTTATACAGTAGTTCCGATTGATTTCCATTACCATGTTTTTGTCCTGATCACACAATGCAAAGGCTTATTTAAATTGGTGTGAAACTTTTTGCTTCTAACACATTTTTTTCCTCTGCCACTGGAGATTTCTGCTTTTTTGAAGTCATAACTATTAAAACATACTTTTTCCCATGTGATCTGTTGATTCATTTTCATAAGAGTGTGTATGTGAGAAAGTGTGGTGTTCTTTCCTCTCCGCCAATTGTCCACTAGTTGTTTTTAAATCTTACATATCTGAGATTAGTGCTAAATCACCCTGTCACAAGAACTGATACAAGAGTTTAGCGCTGTATCACTTCTAGATGAGATTTTAAAAAAACATTGTAGTGGTATATGGTTGTGAGAGGGTGGAACAACCCAGAGACAGACCAGAGGGTGTGTCGTCTGGACCTCCCAAGAGCAATCGCGAAGAAGACAAGGAATTAGAGAGACACATTAAAAGACTTCATGTCATTGAGTTAGTGGATGACATAAAGGAAGATTGGGAAGCAGAGATAAGTGAGGGAGCAAAGGATGCCTATTGGGTGATAGAGGAAAATTCCAACCAATGGGGTGAACGCGCGCGAGGGGAGAAAAAGCAGTGTGATGTGAGGGGAGGAAAGAATGACAGTTGGGACCAACTGTCAAGGGAGACAGGGACCAAAACTGACAAGGGTCTGGATTGTGGGGGTGTCGGATGGACAAAGGTCCATAAAGGTGACAAATGGGTGTGGGCTGTCCATGTAAGTCCCATACAGTGGCCGGGAAATTCTAGGAGGTTTCAAGAATGGAAAAGCACGAGACCTGCAGTTCCTGTGGCGCAGTAGGCAAAGCACCCACAATGTCGGGGGCGAGGATCAGCTATTCCCCCTCACCCGTAAGAGACCCGAATTTATGTTTAACGTCCGTTGATGTTGTTCTTGAAGACCCTCACGTTGAGGGAAACATTATTCCTGTTATGCCTGAATTGACTCCTGAAGTTACTGAATATGCCCATAGAAGCTTTGATTTAAAACATAATAAAAATCCTTTCGATATTTTATTAAAAACTGACTCATCTCCGGTTTGTGACTCGGATCCGCCAAGGGAGAGATTCGAACCCTCACAATGGTGTTTTTTGTACAAGAAACTTTGGAATGCTGCCACCTTTTCATGAACACTGTACAACTCTTTCAAAGCTGAACGGCTCGACAGTGAACTATAAAATGATCTGCAGAGGTGGGAACAGAGGAAGGAATGAGGGAAAGAGGAGGACTATGGGCTAAAATGTAAATCATACCACATTGCGTGTCCTCTCAAATCACCCCCTGTGTGTGATTACTGACTGTCAATTTAGTCATAATACGGGCTGCAAACCAAATCACAGTCTGGCCAGCGTAGGCGCAGCCTTATCGAGCTTTGATAGAGCAGGCCAGTGCCACCAAAAAGAGGAAGCAATACCATTAGGGCCAGCTCTGTCATCAGGTAGAATGTAGAAACTGCCTCTGATAAGAGAAGTTGAGGGCAACAGGCTTAGCTCCTCCTCCTGAGCTGCACGTGACCAGCTAGCAGCCCTCAAATGCTATGGAGAGCACCACCCTGATACCGGTATTATGATAAAATTCAAATACAGTGGTACCTTGTATAAAGGAATTAATTCATTCCAAATGAAATTATGTTAAGCAAATTTTCCTTTATACAAATTTTCAGAGGAATGCATTGAAAACGGAGTAATCCCAGATGTGTGTTGTGCGGATTCTCCCCATAGGCGATTATGTTGAGCAAATTTCCCCTGTCTCCGGAATTTTTTATGTTGTACAGATTTTATGTTATACAAACTGTTTGTTATACAAGGGTCCACTATATAAGCTTCTTTTGTACATGAAATTAGGGAGGGAGGAATGCGTTCTTTGACTCAAGACAGAGGCTTGGGGCCAGGCCTGCCCGTCTTCTGTAAATTGCCCTCACTCCCTGGTCTCAACATTGATTAGCTGGGACCTCCCTAAGTCTATCCTCATTATTTCACTGTCTGTTATAAGCCTGTGTGGCGTGAGTGATTTCTTTCCTGTGCCCCAGTTAAGGTCCTTATCTCTCTCCCACCCCAGTTCATTCATTCAACCAGGGAGCCAAGCCAAGGACACGGGTTGGGGGGCGTTTTAATATTAGCGGGCCACGTTTGCTACAGAAACCATTTCAAAGCAATGCCATCCACACACCATATAGCCATCTGTGGATGGCTAACAGTCAATCTGATGTTTCTCTCTGGCTGTTTGGTGAGTTTTTCCTCTTAGCTGACATGGGGGCTGGCTGTGTGCCACGCCAATTAAGCTTTGTTGCAATTAATTTGCACAGGAGCTGCTGAAATGATAGTGGGGTTTTGTAGTGTACTAGCCACCTTGGCTGCTCAAACTCAATCAAGAGGCATTCGGGCCGAGCATTAAAATTCAGCTACATATGATGCCCCTTATTTAAACTTATAGACAGTCATTTTGGTGAAATTCATGGACCCTTTCTGCTACTCCCCCCCTCGTCTTATTCTGGCAAAGAAGCTCTGAGGTTCTGCACGCATCTTAATGGGGGCAAACACATGGCTTAATTTATTATTTATTTATCGGAAACATTTATATTCCACCCTAGATCCCAAAGACCTCAGGACAAAATACTGTACAACAATTTAAAAAGATACAAAAATCAGTGTTTTAAAAACCATTTAAAACAATTAAAGCCATTGGGAATCAACAACGTTGATTGAAATCAACAAAAATAAAGCGTCGACAACCAATTCAAGAAAAGAACTGTGTTTCAATTTGTTTCTAAAATGAGATTAGTTTTGGTAGACACTAAGGGGACAGTTTTCCATAAATGAGATGCTAGAGCAAAACAAAACAAATAAACAAAAACAGTATTTTTCCATGTATAAGACCATATTTTGTCTAAAATTGTTAGACTAAAAATTGAGGTCATCTTATACACAGAAGTAAACCAAGGAAACAACTGTGCATTTGGGCAAGTGTAATTTTGGGCTAGAAAAGTGGGGGTTGTCTTATACGTGAGGATGACTTATAGACTGAAAAACATGTTAATTCTTAACTGTGTTATGTGGGCCCTGAAATATGTTCTAAGTCTCAAACTAGTGCATTTTACACTTACTACAGCATAATTCTGTATAATTAGAAGGTTATCATGGCATGAACTATTGTAGGCAGGTTATCCCGGTTCAAGAATGGCCCCTAACTCCAGGTGTAGAATGCGATCTGATGGAGAATAGTTTGCATTTTGGACCACTTATGGAATAGTTATAAGCAGTCCAAAATGATGATGATGATGATGATGATGATGATGATGATGATGATGATGATGATGATGATGATGATGATGATGATGAAATTATCACACAGTACACAAGATAACTACTCTGGATTTTGTATTACAAATCACTAGTCGAAGGCTTCCCAAGCATTTAGGACTATGTGATGTATCAGCAACTTATGTGAGCAGATCCCAGTAAGGTGGCTTTCTGCAGCTATTTATTATTATTATTATTATTATTATTATTATTATTATTATTATTATTATTATTATTATTATTATTATTATTATTATTATTATTATTATTATTAAAAATACTAGAAACAGTCAGCTGAAATTGTAAAAACATTGACTGTTATGATATAATAGATACAAGTTTTAATCAAAAGCCTAAATATCTGCTAAATATCAACACAGTATATATATGCTATTTCTTATATTGTCAGGTTTTGTAGCTCTGTTGTTGTTGTTGTTGTTGTCTTGTGACAAGTCAGTTCTGACTTAAGGTGACTCTTTTCGGGATTTTCTAGGAAGGCAGTACTCAGAAATACCATTCCCTCCATCTGGGGGTGCCATGGTATTGTGAAGCTTGCCCAACAAGATTCCACAGACTGGTCCTTTTCCCAATCTACAGCCAGATGCCCAAATGACTGAGCTATCCAATCAGCTTCATCTGGTAAAATTACCTCTTAAATATTTCACTTACCTTCAAAGCCCTATTAGGGCCACTATAAGTCAGTTCTGATTTGATGGCACATAATAGTAGAAGTGCTGGGATGGGATTAGGCAGATATGTATTTTCAGAAAGTAGATTTTGGAGTATTCTTCATTTCGTATATTGGGAAATGTTTACGATCTAAGTTCTGATGTGATGATGTCACTCTATAGTTGCAATTTTTTTTCATTTCAATTTTTTTCCATCTTGGTGGATTACAAGTAGTCCCAGCAGTGACTGAGATCAACCCATGAGGTCCTCTTGGGAAGTTTCTCAACAGGGCACACATTGAGAGACGCTCCCTGCTGTTTCATCACCCTAGGCCTGAAAATACTAGTCCTCATGCCAAAAGAAGAACCCAAAAGATTTAAACACATTGCAATTTCAAAACAAAACCAAAAAGGAGGAGGAGGAGGAGGAGGAAGAGGAGGAGGAGGAGGAGGCGAAGAAGAAGAAGAAGAAATAAAAGCTCAAGCAAAGTTTAATTACATGAAATATAGATGAAGAAGGAAGCGTTTAGTGCTAGAGAGGCATGAATTATTCAAGAAGGCCCAGAGCAGGTTTAAAAGGCATCCTCCTGCATGAGCGTTCCTGTGGTCACAGGCACTCTTATTGCTCAGCATGACAGGAAAAGTTGCACGACAAGGCCGTTGCATCGCATACCCTCCATCTGTGCACCTGGACAGAAGTCGTTCTGCCTTAAGCCATCAAACTCACTCTGAAAATAAAAACAATTAAAACATTGGTGCCTTTGGGGCAAGGGATGCTGTCATCAAAGGGTTTTGATAGATAGATAGATAGATAGATAGATAGATAGATAGATAGATAGATAGATAGATAGATAGATAGATAGATAGATAGATAGATGTGTGTGTGTGTTGCATCATTACAGTCGTTACTGACTCTTTGTGACTCCATGTCCATGGAGTTTTCTTGGCAGGAATACTGGAGTGGTTTGCCAGTTTATACTCCAGGCGCCTACAGCACCTGGTATTCCCTGATGGTCTCCCATCCAAGTACTAACTAGGGCTGACCCTGCTTAGTTTCCGAAATCAGGCGAGATCGGATGTGCTTAGGGCATCTAGGCAGCTAGCTAGATACATAGCACCCCTAAAACCTTAATCATTGATCAGCCAGCTGAACTGTCATGGGAGGTTCAGGAACACAAGCCTTGGGGAAAATAATAGCATGTTGACAAGCTATGCAGTTTCTCTGGTCCGTTTGGTAGTCAAAGCCTTGGATCCTTTTGAGAAGAAAAAGATTGGAAATCAATAACTACAAAGGACAAGAGGAACTGAATGCAACTTACAGGAAGGATGTGACAAGAGGGGAGAGAAAGAATCAAAGTCATGGGAAGCTGAGTGGAAAGATGGACTCATAGTAGTAAGACCGTTAAGAAACACAGAGCTGCTAAAAATACAAGGAAACACACCTTCTTCCTAGGAGTTGGGCCTAGAGAAACAACACATTTGAAAGCTCTACCTATTAAATATTTTACTTCACTGGTAGGTGTGTGTGTAACACTTTCCACTCCAATGAATGGGTCAACCTATGATGGGGATTTGTCGAGTCAGATTTAAGTTGTACCTGTAAGACGGTTACTTCACATCCATTCTCGTCCCGGGAGGAAGTTCGTTGCGTGTTGATGTCGGTTGTGGTCATGTGGTCTTCTTCCGGTTCTGTACCTGTTCCCATGTACGCATGGGCGTGACGGATGATACCGGCATGACTATTACCGCACGTCCTCGTTCCGTGATGAGATGTGAAATTCCATGCCTTTGTTCTCCTTTTTTTTCCAGACCCGACCTTTCGTTTTTCGATGTTTCAATTCTCCGAAGCCTTGCCTTCAATGCGTTATGGAGCTAAGTTTGAGGCATTTGTCTTTTAATCTCTCTGCACTGCGTTGCTGACTCCATAGGGAATGTACTGGTGAAGGGCACTTTGCACTCCTGCCACTAGATGGAGAATGGCACATTGCGTGATGAGCCTTACCTCATGGTAACGAGAAGCGTGATGAGCAGATTCCCGAGGCCAGGGAGGGAAATCTCTCATCCCACTTAAATCGCAGTTCAGGGGGCGTGGTCGGGACGAATTCCCCTATCCCACAATGGATGTGCGGTTGGATTACTTCGTACCAGTCCCAAGCGGGACTGCGAAAAGCAATGAGATGGACGTGAAGTATCAGCCTAACTTGGCTAGGGATGGGTTCAACGATTCTGACTCCGCTCGCAACATGGACCCATTTTTCAGAGTCACGTTTTTGAGAACCCCCCCCCCCCATGAAGGACATGGTAAACCCAGAAGAAGGTTTGCGACATTCGGCAGGAGAGGCAGATAAATGATGGCAAACAGCAGAGGAGGAGGTAGCGACAGGAGGATGGAAGGTTTTTGGGTTTTCTTTTGGAAGGGTGACGGAAGGCAACACACACTGGGCAGATGGGACCAAAGGTCGGTAGTTCACAAGCTTCTTACCTCCACACACTTATAACCCACTCACCCATCCCTCCCTTTTTTCTGTTTTTTTGTTTTGTTTTTTGTTTTGTTTTTAATGGGAATTTGGCCTTGGGTCTTGGGACTCTGGACTTGATGCCAAAGGTTCGGACTTCTGACTCGGCACAGAGATTTGCCTATATCCCTAGGGTCTGCTTCCAATTTTTGCACTTCAGTTGTCTTCTCCCTGGGAGCTCATCCCAGACATTGTATCTAAATTTGACCTCCATCTTTCCTTCCATGGGAATTAAATCAAATGTTGGTCCCTCAATGCTGGTTCAGATTGATGCTAGCTGTCCAAGTCCACTTGCCTACTCTCTTACACAGAGATAGGAAAAAACAAAACAAGAGATAAGGCAGGCTGATGTTCCAGATTTAAATGAAAAGTCAATCTTGGTCAATCTGAGATCATAGAAGGGAGTTACCTATATTTCACCCCATGAAAAGATGGGGCACATGACTGGAGTCATCACAAGTCTGTCTCATAAGTAGATATGGAGCCAAGCAGATAGATAGATAGATAGATAGATAGATAGATAGATAGATAGATAGATAGATAGATAGATAGATAGATAGATAGATAGATAGATAGATAGATAGATAGATATAATGTACCTGTATATATCTGCTTGGCTCCAGATCTACTTATGAGACAGACTTGTGATGACTCTAATCATGTGCCCCATCTTTTCTTCTTTTCCTTTTCCTTACATCTGCTTACATCAGCCATCATCAGGCTGCATTGGCGTCTTCTATTAGTTCTATCCTCAGAAGTGGACAATGACTGTAATTCCCCCCATCCCCCCAAAAAAGACATTTATCAGTGTCCAGTCATTCCAGGCAAAAGCGGGAATTTTGGTGAGCATGCTCTCAGTGACAACTGTCCCTACAGCGATACCTAAAGGAGTGCTCTCCCACACACCCAGTGTTCTTGGACTGCAGTTCCCAGAAGCCTTTGTGCTGGCCAGGGTTCCTGGGAGTCGCAGTGCGAGAACACCAGGGTGATTCAAGATTGAGAACCACTGATCTAGATGAACCAACTCTAGCATTTTTGGTCTCCTCTAGGAGCAGATATTTTGTGGAGCTAATAGGTCCTCCTCACAGCTTTTTTTCAAGACCACGCCGACACACAAGACCCTGGCATTAATTATAACCGGATATATTTCATCAGCAAATGTTAGAATTGCAGCTATGTTGAGAGAGATGTTTAGTGGCAGCGGGGCAAGGACTACTGATGGCGCGCTAGTCAAAACGTCTCAGTACTTCACCCCAATTCCATTACATATGGCGTTGACGACAATTTCGCGCAGGCAGTTTTGATTTTATTCGGTGCACTGCAGTGTGTTTCATTCTGCACCTGTTTTGCTCCCTCAGCACCTTCTCTGCCTATATGCAAGTTCCCAGACCCTTCCCTGACACAACAATTTAAAACAGTATGCAGAGTGCATATTCTTCACAGCAAGCCCTCCCTGGCTTCCTGACTGCCTTTTTGTTTTTAATCTCCTGCCTGAAGATGACATATATGATGCTGAAAGCTTGCACCAATTTCTGGGCCAATCAAGCTGGTCTTGAAAGGCATTGCCCTTTGGAACGGATTGTGGACTTTTCCAACCGTCCTGTGCTCAACAAGCTGATTTCTCTCGTCCCCGCAACCCCACAACAAATAGGGACAAACGGTCTGCCCATATTTTTAGGTCGTACGGAGGCGTTGGGGCCTGTGCGTGCAAAATCTCTCCCAGTGACAGATCCTGAGGAAGATGCTTCCCGGCCGAGGGACTGTGCGTGCTTGCACACGCATGTCTGTACATGTTATTCTTGGCTGCCTCCCTGCATATTTTATGAACAAGGTGACAAGGGGGAGTGGGGAGGGGAGGAGGAGGAGGAGGCTTTGGCTGCCGTACAGAAGTGCTGAGCGTTAAAGCTACCTCCATATGTTCCCTCCTGCCTTGTTATCCGGTGCAAGCAGAATCACAGACACGCGCTGTGCAATCAGCCACTCTACTACTGTCAAGAGTCTGGGATGAGCTAATGAAGACCTGTGCCTTTGCAAACATCCAAGAGTGCGGTTCAGGAAGGTGCAGGGCAGGAAGAGTTCCATTTGGGGGTCCTGGGTTAGAGAGGGGGAAAGGATGTAGAGAGAATAAATTAAAGATGAATTTTAAAAAAGAAAGACACACACAGTTTCCTTGTTTTGCAACCCTCTCCTCTCTCAGCATTTCTATTCTGGGAAATTTCTCATGAAAAACTGACAAAGCGCCAATGTTGGCACCTGTTCCATTAACACTACGGGAAGGGTGCAGAGAAGGCCAAAAATAAACGCCACAGATAAGGCAACCGCACAAAGATATAAAGCAGGACCTGGTTGCCCTTTGGGGAAGACTAGCCCTTTCGAGACGCATCTCCAGGACGGAGATGTCAATGTCTTCTCATTCCTGGCTTTGATAACCAAAGCATATGCTTTACTCTTCCTCTCAGGAGCAAACAGGGACATCACACTGCCATTCGCCATGTACTTGTGTTAAGGACCTCGGTAGGGCTTTTTATGTCTGAAGTCCATCACTGCTTATGGTATACTAGTGGTGCTTTTGTAGCACAAATGTGGGAATGGCTGGGTTGGTGGCAGATTAGAATTCTCACAGCCTTTGGAGTGGATTAATGTTTTCAAACGAGGTCAGTCAGCCTTCCATAGCATGGCACGCTCCTCATATGTCAGACTGAATCTCCCCTCATCCCCAAAAGCCAGAAACAGCCAAGTTAGGTAGAGGGCAAGGGACAAACAGGATTTTAGAAGGCTACAGAAATTGACAGTGGACCATGCCATGGGGACTAGCCCTTAATAAAGAGGCTGGGCCTTCAACCGGAATCCTGGCAGCACACAGAGAAGCTGAGAGGAACAAAGATAATATTGACTACTAAAACACATCAGCAAGTCTGATCGCCGTCTCTGGCCAGTTGGAAGGATTTATACTCAGCCCAGACCAAGAAGAACCAATAGAATAAGCTATCAGCATAGAGATGAGTGGGTGGAGCCAGGCTTGGATTTAAGGAGGGCAGTCCTGCTGCTTCATCTTCCTCTATATGTGACTTCAAGCAGTTCAGTATTTCTCCTCATGGCTGATATGACAGCATGCCAATGAAATCTCAAGTGTTGAGCTCTGAGCTTTCTCCCTTATTTCCCTTATACTTTCTCTTGCAATGAAGCACGTTTGTTTCAGATCCAAAATGGCCTTCTCCTCCGGCTGTTGTCAGAGTCTGCAAGGGAAGATGCAGGGAAGGTGGTGGTTAGCTCAAGTTCCTAGACTCTTTGTTAAGATGTCTCTTCCACCTGGATGGAGGCTAAAGGAAATAGCTTAGTATATAGTTTGACGAAAAGCCATGTCGTTTTTCCCCACATGGAAGGACATCCAGAGGTGTTGGATGCCAGTTCCCTTCAGCCCAAAATGGAGCTAAGAAATTATGGAAGGAAGTGTCCAAAACATCTGGAGGATACAAGAGAAGTTTAGATTAAACGTTTTGGGAATGTTTCCATGGAGTTATTCTCTAGGGACACCCTCTAGGAGTCTAGAAGTAGTTAGAGTTGTGAATTAGAAGAGAAGTTAGGAGTTTATGAAACCCCAGAACAAAGTGCCTTGAAGAGCATTTGTATAGTTCCAAAAAACTTCTCTACAGTGAGGCTAAATAAATAAAACAAAATAAAGACAGAAACACTGTAGGACCTTGAAGACTGACTGCCATTTTTTAATGTGACCTTTCATGAGCCAGTCCCCTCCCTTGGACAGGTTGTTCAGTTATTCCGTGGCAACAGAAGCAACAGAGTCCTACAGCACCTTTGAGGTAAACAAGCTTTCTTTGGCTTAAATTTTTGTGGACTGCAGTTCACTTCTTCTGATGCACTCCCAAACATTTATGGCGGAGAAAGCCTGTTCGTCTAAAGGTTCCAAAAGACCTCTAGGTGACTGGTACCAATTATGCCCATAGAAATGCTTAAAAAACTAGAGAAACCCATCCCATTATTTGGAGAACAGAGACCTACAGCATGCGGCCCATGATCCGCATAGGTGGCTTTGCCACTCTGGATGTGATGCCCACCTATTTTCTTGTGCTCTCTAGCCGATTGTCTGGGTGGTGGTGGTGGGGAAAACTGCCATTCTGGCCTTGCTATTTTTAATGCAGAAAAAAAATGGGGTGGGGTGGCGGGGGAGCTGGAAAAAGCCAGCAATGTGAACAGATGGCCCGGTGCTACCTCATAGCCTTTGAGGTGAATTGCTATCTGGATGTATTTTCCTAGGTTATGTTTACCGTTGAATCCAAATTCTGCAGAGTCAAAAACAGATGCAAAAAAAAAAAAAGGACCTTCAGCTCAGGGAAAAATTATGTAATTGTTTATACCTTGTGTAAGGCAGCTGTTTTCAGACTTTCAACCACCAGGGACCCCTTTCCAGTAGAGCTGTATGTGGAGCCTGGGAACATTTTGATTTCTGAACTGTATTGGCTGGAAGATTCCAGGCTTTGTAATCCAAAAAGATCACCTTTCCTAATAGTGAGAGTAGTGAGTGGTCGGAGGTTAAGAAATAAAATGATGTCAGGCCAATTACAGTGGAACCTTGTATAACAAACAGCTTGTATAACATAAAATCTGTAAAACATAAAAAAATTCCAGAGATGAGGGAAATTTGCTTAACATAATCGCCTATGGGGAGAATTCATACAACATAAAAATAGGATTACTCTGTTTTCAATGCATTCCTATGGGAATTTGTATAAAGGAAAATTTCTTAACATAATTTCATTTGGAACAAATTAATTCCTTTATACAAGGTACCACTGTATAAAGGTGGCCCCTAGAGAACCCGCAGCCATATCTACTTAGATCACAAATCCACAAATCCCCTTCTGGATGAGGAATTCTGGGAGGAATAGTCCAAAGAGGAGCTTTTCAAAGCTTTGATGAGACTCCACAACGTATTTTAATTTAATTTAATTTAATTATTTTTTTATTCTGCCTTTCTCCTTTTTAAAAAACCACACACCAAAATGAGGCAACTTACATCAGTAAAAGACAATACTTTAAAAGCTAAAAACAGTAAGTATACTGTACAATTACAGTACTTTAAAAAAATGAAAGACCATAGTAAAATGGTAAACAAATTCAACATCAAAATCACATTCACTGTAACAATGCAGAACAATCCTTTTTTAAAAAAATCTCAGACAGGCAGTAAGAGAAAGCCTGTCTGAAGAGAAAAGTGTAATGTGCTTAGATTTTGCATCCCTATTAGTTAAACCCAAATCATTCGGATTACGAAGTTCATCGTACAACATAGATCCAAAACAAAAGAAGACCTCATACGCCTTTACCATTCTTTTGAGGGTATGACTGCAGTTCTTTGCAGAAAGACCTGGAGGTGGGCCTTATTTCAGCCTATGCTACTGAAGTGCAGGAACCAGAGCCAGCCCTACCATTGGGGATAGTGAGGTAACTGCCTCAAATGGAGTTATAGCAAAGGCTGTCCCCACTACCACCACCACTGCTGCCGCCAACAATTCCTCCTGAGCTTTTGAGGCCATTCCCCTTTGCTTCATGAGAGAGGCATGTGTGTCACACTGAGCCTGTCCTATTATCCCTCTACAGGAATGTAGAGATCACTTGAAAAATATCTAATTCTCAATGATTTTCCAAGTCTCACTATGCCAAGATTTTCCTCTGTACCAGTGAGGTTCTATGGCTTCCTGTTAAAATTATCACATATCAGTTTATGTCCATGACTCAGCTTCCAGATAATCTCACCTGGATGACTGAGAATCTTCACAGACAAAACCTCTGGGGTTTTTATTCCACTTATTTTTTCACCTATTTTTATGGGCAAGAAACTCCTATGTGGCTTAATCCTCTCTCCAAGGAAAGGAAATGGCAGGAAAGTTGGCATTTTGTACAGGAATTTTAATAATTCAGTACAGATGGGTTTTTTCTCAGAATATCAGAGAAATACTGGAAGACTTCCCACAAGAGTTCTCAAATGGGGGGAAAACATTCTTTGAAAAGGGTAAGAAATTTCCCTGCATTCCCCCACCCCCCACCCTCGTTTCTCTCATCACTATTTCAGGAGCCAAACAGGGTCAGACCTAGGTAAAGGTAAAGGTCCCCCCCCCCCCGCACATGCATGCCAGTCATGTCCAACTCTAGGGGCGGTGCTCATCTCTGTTTTCAAGCCAAAGAGCCTCTGTTGTGCAAGTCTGTGGCCATGGGGCTGGCATGGCTGCACGGAACACTGTTTACCTTCCTACTTTTTTATGGCGGTACCTATTTATCTACTTGTATTTACATGTTTTTGAACTGCTAGTTTGGCAGGAGTGAGCTCCCGCTGCGTGGCACCCGGGATTCGAACCACCGAGCTGCTGACTTTGCAGCCAACCATTTCAGCACTTTAGTCACCGTTTTCAGCACTGAGCCAGCATGCCCCTAGGGTCAGACTTCGCTGGTGTTTCAATGGGAAGCCACCTGGAAATACCAGGGATTTCCAGGGAAAGATGGGAAAGAGTTGTGCTTGAAGTCTAAACAAGCCATGACATTTTGCCAGTCAAAACTGAAAAGGAGTCTGGCAGGTGGAAGGCAGCTTTCTCCGTTCCTGTGACCTGGTAATTGTTGCTGTCGAGCATGTAAGAGTTCGCATCCCTTCTCGCCCTTCCCACGCTTTGAAGGACCTGCTATCACTCCGGATAGTTTGTGTGCTTCTTCTTCTTCTTCTTCTTCTTCTTCTTCTTCTTCTTCTTCTTCTTCTTCTTCTTCTTCTTCTTCTTCTTCTTCTTCTTCTTCTCCTCCTCCTCCTCCTCCTCCTCCTCCTCCCTCCTCCTCCTTCTCCTTCTCCATCTCCATCTTCTCCTTCTGCTCACCCAGGGATGAGTGTCTACAGTCACTGGCGTGAAGGTGAAACCAGGCAAGAAACCAGAGCTTGAGAGGCTTATGGCACTACCCAAGGTCACCGCAAACTCGTTGGCAGTGGGCAGCTTAGCCAGAGATATTTAAAACCTCCCTTCCTAAGCTGCCGGCTCCGCCGCCTTGAGCTGACGTCAGCCATCGAGGGATCATATCCAAAGTCAGGAAAGGTCCAGAGGTGGCAAGGAATGGGTGTCTCTATGTCTGTCTGAGAATGAGAGAGGGGGATGCTGCTGCTGCTGCAGAGTTGGAGATAATGGGATGATGATGGCCCGAGCCTGCAGAAGGCAAAACACCTGAGTGGGAGAGGCAGAGTGATTGCCCTGTTCTCTTTCCTAGGAAGGAAGCTAAGGTATTAGGCATGGAAGATTTCCCTTCTCTTGTTCTTGCACAAAAGGGCAAATCATACACACACAAATTCTCCCTGCTCACAAGGTAGGGAGATATTTGTCTTATGACCCTGAATGACAATATTTACATTAGGGCACATATTGTGCAAATTGTACCATAGATGTGAGCTGTGCAAACTGAACTCAATTACAGTAGCTCTGGCCTCATTGTGTGGACTTGTTTTAGAAGCACTGGATGGGTTATGTGTGTCTTTTGGATCAATTAGCCGTTGCTTCGGTGCTTGCTCCTTGTATGGGTGTGTCAAGCCTGTATCTTATTTTTTTAAAAAAATATAATTACATGCATGCATCTCTGAGGGGAAAAAGAGTCCACAGAAATATTTCCTGCAAGGTTTGGAAACCTGGGGGGAGGGGGGAAACAAACATGGCCATTATCTCCTCTTGGCACTGTCAGCAAGAAACCTCGTGCGGATTTCACAAATTGTTGACAGGTTGCCTCAGTTTGTTGAGACAGCTCGTTATTGTTGGCAATTACAGTGGTGCCTTGGTTTACGAATTTAATGTGTTCTCCGGGATGTTTCGCATTGCAAACATTTTGTAAACTGTAACACACAGGGGCGCAATGTATCCTGGGGAAACTTGCTTTGAAAAAATTCATAAACCGAGGTATTCCAGGGGGATCATAAACTGAAGCATTATTTTCAATGGATTTTCTTTCGTAAACTGAAAATTACATTAACAGAGGTGTTTGTTAACCGAGGTATGCCTGTAGTACCTTAGCAAGATTGCTTCTTCACAGTAGCATACACAGTTGTTCTACTCACTTTATCCTCACAACCCTCTTGTGAAGTAGATCAGACTGCGAGAAACCGATGGACCTGAGGAGGCAGGGAACCAGTTTGGTTACTGCATGGGCAGTTGAGTCTGGTCTTCAAAGTCTCAATCAGAGACCCTTACATCTGTGTCACCATACATAGAATTCCATTGGATTTGGGGTACAGGTTGACTCTGAAATGAACTTTCATTGGGAATGGGAATTTGTATTCCTGCATCGAAGGGGTGGGGGTTGGGCTTCATGGCCTTTTAGGCCCCTTCCAACTTCACTATTCTATGATTATATAAATACCATTGTGTGTGTGTGTTGTTACAGTCGTGGCCCCATGACCCCGTGTCTATGGAGTTTTCTTGGCAGGAATAGTGGAGTGGCTTGCCAGTTCCTACTCCAGGCGCCTACAGCACCTGGTATTCCCCGGTGGTCTCCCATCCAAGTACTAACCAGGGCTGACCCTGCTTAGCTTCCGAAATCAGTCGAGATCGGATGTGCCTCGGGCATCTAGGCAGCGTATGAATACCATTACTTGTCCTTAAATGTTGGGGTTAAAAGCAAAGCTTTTATGAAATGCTGCTTTCTGGAGTATAACTCCCAGAAACCTATAGCCCACCTGGCTGGGGGATTCTGAGAGTTATAGAATACTTAGAATACTGTATAGTTATATTTCCAAGCTTTGGGTAAAAGTGGGAAATCTCCAGCCCTGTCTTATGATATATGTACCCCAAAGCCTGTCTCTCCCAGTGCCTTCTAGAAACAGTCGCTGGGGAATAGAGATGAAGAGCAGTTGGTAAATAGGAGCACTGGATTTGGTGTAAAAATGTTTTTTCATACGAACATCTCATTATTGTGTTACTTTTTCCCACCTGCTGAAACCAGTTGGTGTATGGTAGCGATGAAGAGGTGCTGTGGGAGAGACAGCCACCTTAGAGAGCGGGCAGGAAAAAATGTGGAGTGAGGGGATTTTTCCCTTTGTCTCTGTTTCTAAGGAAGAGGGGGTGTTTCTGGGCCTGGTGCCGAAATTTTGCTCACAGTCCATCTGTGCCAGCTCCGATGGGAACAGCTTCTGCGTGGGCACCTCCGCCTCCCCACCAGGCTGACGAGACAGTGTGTAAGAGCAGAAAGGGGTGGTGGTGATGAAAGAAGATACGGGGTGTTGTGTGTGGGGGGGGGGACTCCAGGTCACTCCAAAATCTCTTAACTTATCACACCTTCCCTCCTTGGGGTCACATCAACCTAAAATCACGTGATCGAGTCGTTTAAAAGAATTGCAGTGGAGAGGTCACTTCTCACCAACAAGTAGGCGATATTACCCCATCTTAATGGTGTACTTATAGGGCATAATTTGAAAGAAGGTTGGTTTTATGAACCTAACTGCAAAGCGACATTTTTCTCAACTTTTTGTTATTTTCTCAACTTGGCGAGCTTCCATTGTTGTTGTTGTTGTTGTTGTTGTTGTTGTTGTTGTTGTTGTTGTTGTTGTTGTTGTTGTTATCACACAGCTAACTATGCTGGATTTTGTATTACAAATCACTAGTCAAATGCTTCCCAAGCGTTTAGGACTATGTGATGTATCAGCAACTTATGTGAGCAGATCCCAGTAAGGTGGCTTTCTGCAGCTGACTGATGGTGACTTTGTCAACTACAATTTCTTCTAAATACATAATAATAATAATAATAATAATAATAATAATAATAATAATAATAATAATAATAATAATAATAATAATAATAATAATGGAAGCTCGCCAAGATGAGAAAATAACAAAAAGTTGAGATAAATGTTGCTTTGCAGTTAGGTTCATAAAACCAACCTTCTTTCAAATTATGCCCTCTAAGTACACCATTAAGATTTATTTATTTATTTACTTATTTATTTATTTATTTATTTATTTATTCATTCATTCATTCATTCATTCATTCATTCATTCATTCAATTTATATACCGCCCATCTGGCAGAAGGCCACTCTGGGCAGTTTACAACAACAACAACAACAACAACAACAACAACAACAACAACAACAACAACAACAACAACAACAACAACAACAACAACAACAATGTGCCATCAAGTCAATTCTAAGTTAGAGCAACCCATTTCAGAGTTTTCAAGGTAGAGATTATTCAGAGGTGGTTTGCCTTTCCCTTCTTCTGGAGGTGCCCTGGGGCTGTGCAGCTTTCCCAAGGCAACACAGAAATCATTCCCAACCCATATACCTAAACCACCGAGCAGTTCAGCCACCACAGAGTTTCTGTTGGCCCTTGATAAACAAATCTGAAGGGCACTCTTGCTAGCTTTTTGTCATTTTCAAAGAAGGTGTGGCATGTATTGCTTTTCTACCCTCAGCATGCTTTGGGGTGATCCAGAACTATGGCACTTCCCACAGACTAATATCATTGGCAGTGGAGCAGAGGTTCATAGGATTAATGCACCAGGGTTTTAGATTAGCAGGATATCATCTGCCACCGGTTCCACATGTTCCCCTATGTCAGTGATTGCGAACCTTTTAGAGGCCAAGTGCCCAAATTGCGATTCAAAACCCACTAATTTCTGTCAGGTGCCCACAGAAAGGGCTCCGAGTGCCACCTTTGGCACCTGTGCCATGGGTTCCCCAACTCTGCCCTATGCTCTCATGGTAGCTCTCCCTTCAACCCTAGCCAGCAGAAGCAATAAGACTGAATAATGGGAACTGTAATTCAGTGATAGCTACAGCACCGCTGGTTATTCTCCCCTGCTGTAAGAGAACTTTGCAGCCTTTCCTAGTCTTAGGGATTTATTGATGCACAGCTGCCATAAGGCTCCAGATGAATGGAAAATGATTTTTTTCCCAGCAAAAATATATTGTGAGCTTTTTTTGGGTGTAATGCAAAGTAGTCTGGGGTAACTTGCTCCAAAATGGCCAATTTATTTATTTATTTATTTATTTATTTATTTATTTATTTATTTATTTATATACTGTGTTGTCTTCCCGAAGGAACTCTGGGTGGTTAAAAACATGTATAACAATAAAACCGATATCAAACACATAATACAACAAAAAATACAACAAAACAAAGCAGATAATACTTGGCAAGAAGGTGAAAAAACAAACAAAAACACCTTAAAGGCCCATTAGTTACAAAATACCTGTTCCTGGCATAAATCAAAAGAAGTAGATTTAATCAAAACAGGCGCAGCATAAAAGTTTATATAGTGGTACCTTGTATAAAGGAATTAATTTGTTCCTAATGAAATTCTGTTGAGCAATTTTTTCTTTGTATAAATTTCCCATAGGAATGCATTGAAAACGGACTAATCCCTAATCACAACCGTTTTTCTGTTGTACAGATTCGCCCCATAGGAGATTCTATTAACTGTTTTTCCCCTATCTCCGGAATTTTTTTCCTTTAAGCGGATTTTCTGTTAAACAAACCGTTTGTTATATGAGGGTCCACTGTATTTAGAGGCTTGATACGGGTGTGGGTGTTACCATGTTATTTGGAATGCATTGCATAGAATCATCAGCCAATCCATCAATATGCTTCTTGAATCACTGTTTTAGATCTTGCTCCAGACAGGACTTTTGCAAAGCTAACAGTATTTTATTTCTCTTTCACACTTTCCATACTCTTTTGTCTAACATGTAACGTGTGGAGATAGATCTTGAGTTGATCCTAGTAAAACTGTTAGAACACTCTTCTTTGGTTTAAATATAATTCTTTTATATATAAATGAAACTTATGTCATCGGATGTTAGACTTCAGCTTCCATTAGCCCCAGCCAGCATAGCCAATAGTCAAGGAGGATGGGACTTGTAGTCCAGCAGATTCTGACAAGATTCACATTTCTCATTTGTTTTATACCCGCCATGTCCAAACTTCGCCCCTGCTGATGTTTTGGAGCACATCTCCCAGAATTCTAAGCCTGTATTTCCAGTAGCAAAGGACTGTGGGAATGGTGGTCCAAAACATCTGGAGGGCTGAAGTTTGGACATGCCTGTTTTATACCTACTTAATTTTTTATATTAATGCTTTAACTAAGAGACTGTCCTTATGTGTACTTACCTTCCCCGCCCCCCCAAAAAAACTAACAGCTTTTTCACACACACACACACACACACACACACGTTTCCCTACATCTAAAGTAAATCAGAAGAACCAATCTTTGTACTTCTATATGCTTTTTCTTTTCTTTCTCCCATGTAGTAGCTCACTTTTGGCCACCTCCAGGCCTTGTGCTATGTACCACGAGGTTTTGGCCTCAACATTCAAAGACTTGATTCTGATGTCTTTGAATGTTGAGGCAGGAGGGTATGATTGGTTAGTCCTGGATAGACCGACAAGTCACCCCAGCTCAGAAATGTCCCTCCCAGCCAAACCTACTACAGTCAGCATGCAAGGTTGCATAAAAGAACAACATCCCTCCAACACTATCAACCCAACCTCCTCCTACCTGTCATACTCATCCAAAACCATTCTACTGCCTCCATTACCAGGATCCTCGAAAAGAAACAGCCAGGAGGGGAGACTATAGAGCTGACTGAAGAGGGTCGGCCCATCGAAGTATCAGAGAAGCACCAACCGGTCATCGACTGCACTTGCTTTGGCCTCCCTCGCCGCTACATCATCGCCATCCTCTGCGGCCTGGGCTTTTGCATCAGCTTTGGCATCCGGTGCAACCTGGGTGTGGCCATTGTCAGCATGGTCAACAATAACACCGCCTACGAAGGGGACAAACTCATAATAAAGGTGAGGTCATCCTTCTTCTAGCGGGCTTGGGTTTCATACTGTAAAGTTAGGTTAAGGAGAGACTTCCCCCTGTCTTCTTAGTGCAATGGGCATCAGTTGAAGGGGTGAAAACATTGACTGGCACAGAGAGGGAAGGAAGCACCACCTGTTGAGATGCTGCCTGTTGAAGTCAGAACTTGGTGACCATCATGATGTGGTCGGCCATCAACTTCCAGTATCACTGGCTATCGGCCATAGTGGCTGGGTCTAATGGGAGTTGCAATCCAAAACCATAAGGAGGGACTTTCCCCCCTTTGTAGTAGCTCAGTGGGAGGTTGCCTACGTGGGAAGTCTAGTGTGTCCAGTGTGGCTTTATTTCCAAAAGCAATCTCACTTGGGAGGCGGTGAGCAACTCCTTCTTGTACGTGATAAGATTTAACTGCAATTAAAACAAGCTAAACATACTCTTGGTTTATACTCTCTAGAAAGCCGAGTTCAACTGGGATCCAGAAACAGTTGGGATGATCCATGGGTCTTTCTTCTGGGGTTACATTGTCACTCAGATTCCGGGAGGCTTCATAGCACAGAAATTTGCTGCTAACAGGTAAAAATTAACACACCTGGTCTTTACAGTAGAGGTCCATGTTTGGGTCTGTAAATCAGGGAAGGAGAATTCTAGATCTTGTTGGCATGTAGTTTCCAGTGCTCTCAGCCACAGGCATCAGCTTGTGGCTGATGGGAATTGGTGCCCAAGTGGCAGGTGGGAAGCACAAGTTCCCCATTTCTCATGTAAATAGTGATGTAAATAGTGATGGAGACTTTATGGCTGTTACTTCATGCTGATGTTGTACCGCAACAAATTATATTGCATAATATAATTTGTTGCAGTCACATGGTTTTGTTGCTCTTCCTGTGTCCCCAAGGCCAGACTTTATTGTTACGAAACTTATGGGACCTCACAGGGTAATGCCACATCAAAGTGCATTCTTGTTTCGTTGTTCTGCCAAATGGGGATGAAAATTGAAAAGATGCGGAACAAACGTTACCCCACTCTGCCTTGTACCGGTACAAAAAACGCACCAGAAGAGTGACAAGGAAAACACTACCCCTAGACCAGGTACAACTTTAATGTGCTGAGTCGTGCTTCAGGGGGCGTGGTCACACTTTATTTTTCTTGAAGCGCGACAGAAGTGGGGGGGGAATTTTTATTCTGCAACTCAGTGCTGAATGAAAGGTTATCTATCTATCTGTCTGTCTGTCTGTCTGTCTGTCTGTCTGTCTGTCAAGTGGTCTTCCTGTTATATGAAATAAATAAATAAATAAAATATCCAAAGTAAATGGATGCATTCAAGTACATGCACACACAAAGAGAAAACTGAAAGTACTGTATCTTGTATATTTTCTGGACCTATCATTAGGCAACGAGGCAGATACTTCAGTCAGCAGGTTCTGTGGAAGGGTACAATGGATAGCGGTTTAGATGACCTGGCCATGCCCCCTTAAGCGCATCCCAGTGGGTCCTCCAACTACCATATCTGGGGGCAGTCGGTTTTTGGAGTCGCTTCTGATGCATCTTTTTAGCTGGTGCAAACGTGAGGACTCCGGGAGCAGGTCTGCCACCTGTAAAACAAAAAAAAAAGTCATGATGAGTAAAAAAAAAAAGACTGACAAAAAGGGACAAAGGAAACACACCTTTGATTTTTATCTGATTTTATTAACACCCACATTTTGGTCCCAGGGTTTTTGGTTTTGCCATTGTGGCGACATCCACACTGAACATGCTCATTCCATCGGCTGCTCGGATCCACTTTGGCTGCGTTATATTTGTGCGGATTCTGCAAGGGTTGGTGGAGGTAAGACTCTCATATGCAATCCCTGTGCTTTCTCAGTGGCCCATGGCGTACCATCTACAGTGTATATCCTGCTTCCCACTCTGAATCCCCAAGATCCGGAGCTGCTCTGCCTTTGGCAATGAAGCAGCGATCTGTACTTTACTCAGAAGATGCTCTGAGATGGGGAGAGGTCTTCAGGCATAGCAGAAGAGACCACTGTGGCTCTCAGGGCTTGTCCTGATTCCCCTAAGCTAGCTTGCTTACCTACCCTCCCAGTCTTCTGGTGAATGCTGCCCAGGTCCTGGTCTTAAAAGCTGGATGCAACTGTCAGAATGATTTATTGTTTATAATGCAGTGGTACCTCGGATAACAAATTTAATTCGTTCTCTGAGGCAATTCGTTACCTGAAAAAATTCGTTATCCGAAATGCGGTTTCCCATAGGAACGAATGGGAAACTGATTAATCCGTTCTAGAGCCTAGGAAAAAGACTAAGACACTTTTTTGTTCAAAACTCTTTATAAAGTGCACTTTAACGATACAGATGTGATGCAGACCCAGGATAACTCTTTTTTCATTATCCAAAAATTTGTTATCCAAGGCAGCCCATAGGGAAAATTCATTATCTGAGGCAGCCCATAGGAAAATTTGGTATCCGAGGCAGCCCTATATCTAGAAATTGTGGTTCATTATCCGAGGCAGCCCATAGGGAAAATTCATTATCCTAGGCAGCCCTATACCTGGAAATTGTGATTCATTATCCAAAAAAATCATTATCGGGGCATTCGTTATCTGAGGTATTTTACTGTATTTTAAAATAAGTTGACTTCCTCCCTAAAAGCACCCAAGATAGATGACATCAAGACAATGCCCCGAGCTCAAAACCGTGAGCAAGTCAAATATATAAAAAAGAGTTAAACTAAAAATGTTAAGCAAAAGCACCACCAAAACAGATACGGAAGCAACAAAATACAAAGAGAAAGGTCTTGACCTGTTTGTGGAAGGACAGCAAAAATGGGGTCAGCCTGGCCTCCTGTGGGAGGCTGTCCCAGAGTTTGGAGCAGGGAGATTGAAGAGCTGTCTTGCATACAGTGGACCCTTGTATAACAAACAGTTTGTATAACATAAAATATGTACAACATAAAACATTCCAGAGATAGGGGAAATTTGCTTAACAGAATTGCCTATGGGACAAATCCCTACAACATAAAAATGGTCGCGATTAGGGATTACTCCGTTTTCAATGCATTCCTATGGGAAACTTGTAGAAAGGAAAATTTGCTTAACAGAATTTCATTTGGAATGAATTAATTACTTTATACAAGGCACCACTGTACATGGAAAAGAAGAGGTGCTCTCTTGTCATTCACCTCAACCATACAAAAATATGGGCTGGACTTTCTCCTCCCTCTGCAAAGAAGCCAAGGGGAGGGAGCAGAATAAAGGGTAAGAGGTGGTATTAATTTCTGGACCCGCCTCTTTCTCTCCAGAACAAAAGTATTTCTGGTCTTCTTGTCATTCTGCCCCATTTTTCCTACAGGGAGTCACATACCCAGCCTGCCATGGGATTTGGAGCAAATGGGCACCACCCTTGGAACGCAGCCGACTGGCCACAACGGCCTTCTGCGGTAAGGTCACCTAGACACCAGCCAAGAGAACTATTATACTGATTGGAAGGGTCTGAGGGTCCGTTGCCACAAATGCCCATTCGTTTTATTGACGATTTGAACATGATACGTATTGACCGGCGCTCTCAACACATGCCAGTATTTCCAAACTTGGAAGCAACTTGTTACAGAGTCATCCCATTACCTTCCACATAAAATATTTTGGTTAGCAATGTTACTTATTACTTTTTTAAAGTAACATGATGGCAGGTTAAATGTTATCTTTTTTTAGTGTGAATTCTAATATTCACAACTAGTTGATACCAACTACGTACAGTACTTCTAAACAGTTTTTTTCCCAGGGTCATGAGGGTGAAGAGGATTGGTCTAACATTTCCCTAACTTTTAAGTATTAACACTTTAAATCTAATGATATATTTTAAATATAAATACGTTTTTAAAAAGCAATCCATTCCTAACACTTCACCCTTAAAGTAAGGAGTAACACTTGGAGGGGGGAGTGACACCCAGCGTGTTCCTTTTTAAATGATAAAATCCCAAGCTCTGCTTAAAACATCCTTCTCCAACCTGATCCAGGAGAAATCTGATGGAGCTGAGAGCCCAGCATCCACAGTGAGCATCATCTGTGGGGCGGCCATTTGTGAGAGGCTTACCTAAAAGTCCCAGAACCTGTTCCAAAGCCTTGATCAATCGTGTGCACAAAGATGTGAGTTAAACTCAGCTTCAACTCACAGTCCAAGTCAGTACAGCCACGTTCATGGGAGCAGCTCATCAAAATTAATGAATGTGTTATGTTGCTTTCACACTGTGCCTATTTACAGCTCCTGAGGCATTGCTATTGCACAGGCTGAAGCCCAGTTAAAACAGTGGTCCCAGATGTCATTTCTTGTTATGCCATATGCATATGCATTTCAGTGGCCAAGATGCTTATCATGTTTACTTTGTTATAATACATTATCTTATTTATTTATTTATTTAGAATATTTTTTTACCCCACCTTTCTCCTTGGATAAGGACCCAAGGCAGGCTTACAATAATGAGGGACAACATACATCCCAGAACATTTCAGACAGACTCAAGTTAGGAACAAGGAATTGGAGGAAAAGTCTGTTGTGATGTTAAGTAGTAGTTTGCTCCCAATAGATTCTGCTCCTTACATCATTTTGTATTCTGCGTTATAGGTACAATTGCCCCATGATTTGTTAGTTCCTGGTCTGAGTGGAAAGGTGTATGTTGGGGTGTGTGTGTTAAATTATGTTTTCCTCTCTTCTTTTTTCCTTTTATTAACTTTCTCTTTTCTGTGGTACAGCAGTTAACAGTGGATGCCAATCCCAGAGTAAGCAGCCAGTTTGAACATCACTCTAGTTAGAGCACAGGCTGTTGCAAGGTGCTAGACGTCCCACCTTGCACCCCTGGCTAACTTCTCCCCTCTGTATCTCTACAGGCTCCTATGCAGGGGCTGTGGTAGCCATGCCTCTTGCTGGTATTCTAGTCCAATATTCCGGGTGGAGCTCTATATTCTACGTCTACGGTAAGCGAACCCGAGACCAACAAACAAACGTTTTGGTCCGTTGCAAGGTTGGAGCATCTCTGACCTTTCGGTGTTTCGGACTTCAGCTTGCAGAAGTGCTGGTCAGCATGGCTAATGATCGCGAATGTCGGGATTTGTAGTCCAAAATATGGGGAGGGCTAGATTCCTAGCCTATGGTTTATCACAGGGGGTGTGTTTGTCTCAGGATTACCTTGTAGTTCTGTCCCTTGGCAGGCAGCTTTGGTATCTTCTGGTACATGTTCTGGTTGATGGTTTCCTATGAGAGTCCTGCACAGCACCCAACCATCTCGGAAGAAGAGAGGAAGTACATAGAGGAAAGTATTGGAGAAAGCTCCAGTCTTATGAATCCCCTTCAGGTTAGTATCTTGCACTTGTTCCGTCATCATGGGACGTCTGTCTAGTGCAGCACCCTCCAAGCGCATGCCCATTGGATGTGCTCAACTATAAGTAAACGTAAAGGTCCCCCCCCCCGCACTAACATGCTAG
Organism: Phrynocephalus guinanensis; assembly: GCA_037367245.1. Lineage (NCBI taxonomy): Eukaryota > Metazoa > Chordata > Lepidosauria > Squamata > Agamidae > Phrynocephalus > Phrynocephalus guinanensis. Next base: position 12,104,750 of record CM074743.1, on the reverse strand, counting down.
CCGTGTCCGACTCTAGGGGCAATGCTCATCTCCATTTTCAAGACAAAGAGCCAGTGCTGTGCAAGTCCATAGCCATGTGGCTGGCATGGCTTCAGGGAACACTGTTTACCTTCCCGCTTTTTATGGCCATACCTATTTATCTATTTGCATTGACATGCTTTCCAACTGCTAGGTTGGCAGGAGCTGGGGTTAATGGCGGAAACTCACTCCACTGCATGGCACCCGGGAATCGAACCGCTGAGGTGCTGACTTTGCAGCCGACATTTCAGCGTGCTAGCCCGCTAAGCCACCACGCCCCTGCTGCTCAACTATAACCTGAACCCTAACCTTCACCTAGCATGACCAGGCACAGAGGCTCGGAGTTATGAAAATTCTAGCCAAACACATGTGGCAGGCACCAGCTTTTTGTAACACATTCAATAACTTCAAAAGCTTCTTTATGGAGACAGAAGAGCTCTGTGCAGGCATTACTGTATGAGAACACTTACCCTTGACTGCTTCAGGGATCACTTGCTTGAATGGAAGGTGATGAGTTTGAGGTTCCTGGACATGTGCAGGTGAAGCAGCAATTGTAAGGTCCAATTTTAATAGGCACTTCTCTCTAATTATGTGGATGGTGCTACATGTGTTTACAGGTAAACAAGGCCAGATAATGGAAGAAGATGCAGTCTTCTTTCCTCAACAGGAGAAGGAGAAGTTTTAAGTATAACTATATGGAAGGAATGCAAGGACAAAGTACTCCATGTTTGACTTTGTCACTTTCACACATCCCCTCACACAAATCCAGTCCAAGTCCATTTCTCAATTGGACTGTGAGTTATAAAATAAAACTACAAATGAGACTATTCACATCTGAATACCTATTTTAAAACATAATTTCTCTCATAATCGCATTGTTTTGTCCTGATCACCTGCTATGACGGGGGAGGCAATCTCGGTGGTGTCAGGCTGTGGGAGGTATACTAAGGACTGGGGGAGTTAATCGGATTAGGAGTAGATATGGGCATGAAATGTAAAACAAAACTGTTTTGTCATTTCATTAAGTAATTAATTACTTTGTTAGGTAACAAAACAGTCCATGTTTCATTTCGTTTTGTAACAAAATGCCATTTTTGACAAGGGAGCTTCCTCAAGCTCTTCCCTATAAGCCCCCGAAATTTGGAGAGGTTGGGGCTCAGGGGGATTTTGAATGTGGTTGTTGTTGTGTTTTGTTTATTCTTATGTACACTGCCTTGAGTTCCCTTTGGGAAGTAGGTGGTGTATAAACAAATAAATAAATAAATAAATAAATAAATAAATAAATATATAAATAAATAATAGTTTCCACAGGCCAGCTGTGTTAGCCTGTCATAAACAATATACCACAGAGTTTTGTGGCACCTTCAAACCTAACATCTTTTTATATGGTTTCTGCTTCTGCACACTTGGTCTACACAAATTTGTGGAAACGGACAATATAGACAAAAGCTTATGCCATGACATAAAGAATGGTTAGTTTTGAAAGCATCTTAAGGATAAGGATCTTTGTTGTTTTCCTTCAAAAATGCCTGTTTATGGCTGTTGTCCCCTCACTGCCTTTTAACATGGGTCTAAGCATGTGTTTTGTCTCAAAATGTACATTTTAATAGCTTTTTTTTAAAAATCTGATAAGTATGGGCATTATAGTGCCAAAAAATAAAATAAGAAATCGAATAGATGTTGGGATGCCAGGAGCTATCACTAGAAAAACCTGTGGCACCTGAATGGGGTGCCATTTTGAGGGGAAAGGGGCCTCTGGAATTATCTGGAAGAACCAGAGTGACTCAAGGACAAAAGGCTGCTCAGTTGACGCTTCTTATGTTTTTACTTCCATTTTGTCAGAAATTCAAAGCACCATGGCGCAAGTTCTTCACCAGCATGCCTGTCTATGCCATAATTGTGGCCAACTTTTGCCGGAGCTGGACATTCTATTTGCTCTTAATTAGCCAGCCAGCCTATTTTGAAGAAGTCTTTGGCTTTGAAATCAGTAAGGTGAGAAATCGGGCTTGAGGGTGTGTGGGTGCTCCACTAACCTTGGACCAAGAAGCTAGCAACGTGTGTTCATTCATAATGTATATTGCACTGGGCCTTAATAGATGTGTGGGAAATCAAAGGGCCCTGAGGCAATTTCCTCAGCTTCTTAACTTAAAAAAAGGAAACAACTCTTATTTATGGATAAAAGCTCCATTATTTAGCTGTAATACAAAACAAAACAAAAATAAGTCATTAAGCAATCACTTTATGCTATTTTAATAGTGAACAGTATACATAGCATGGTATTGGGCTCCCTATATTGGCCAGTTCTGGTAACTTCATCGTTAGAAATAGATCTATATATTTCGACAATTTTTCTTTTAGGCCATAGATAAGTGAATCAGTAGATACAGATCCCATGAATTCAGGAGCCCTAATGTACTAATACCACTTATACTATTAACACTGTCATTAAGAGCATTAGTTTTGTAAATAGATTTTATTCCTTTTTTAGTAATGATACAAACATTTAAACATACTGCTGAAAAGAATAAAAGGGGAGGAAGCACGTTTGCTTCTTCCATGGTTCCTTTCTTGACCAGCGACAGACGGATTTGCTGTGTGGCTTTCAAGAATCCCCCCAATAATTTGAAGTGACTAAAACTCTCTTTCCCTCGCATTGCCTACAGGTGGGAATGCTTTCAGCTTTGCCCCACCTGGTCATGACCATCATTGTACCCATCGGGGGCCAAATCGCTGACTTCCTGAGATCCCGGAGGATCATGTCCACCACCAATGTCCGCAAGATGATGAACTGTGGAGGTGAGAGAGGGAGGGGCAGAATCGTAGAATAATGACACTGGAAAGGGGCTACAAGGCCATTAAGCCCACCACCACCACCCTGCTCGATCCAGACCTGGGCAAAGAAAGGTATTGGGTTGAGTCAGGTGCTAGAAACAAGCAAGATTGAACACACAAACACCACACCAGATGTGGAGCAGCATCTCTTTAAAAACTCTCTCTCTCTCTCTCTCTCTCTCTCTCTCTCTCTCTCTCTCTCTCTCTCTGTGTGTGTGTGTGTGTGTGTGTGTGTGTGTGTGTCCGTCCCCTAATATCCACTGCCACAGTCAGCATGGTTGATAGGCAAGGATGATGGAGGTTGTAAAGTAAAGTCATTTTTCTCTTGGAAGTGCCTTGAATTCACTTGTATTTGAGGTTAGTTATCAAAGATGCAGGTGCATCTTCACATCAGCCTTAAGTTGTGAGCCGATGGGTGTTTGTCCCACTATTTGGTCTGCAGAAAGGATGGGCTTGTTTGCTCCTTTTTTCTGGGAAACAGAGTTTTCCTGCCCACACCATCCTGGGTCTGTGCCAGGGGCTACTATCTTTTAGGTGTGGGTAGGATCACTCCATCTCCTCAACCTTATACCCTCCAGATGTTTGGTGGTACAACATCTATCATCTCTGTCACAAGCAAAAAGAATGACTAGAATTCCAACGCAGCACCTCTGGAGGACACCAGCTTGTCCAAGGCAGCCTTGATAGAAGTTGTTTCCTGACTGCTTTTACCGCAGACACTTTTAGCCAGATATTTGGGTTGTGTATTTTTATTTCCCTTTGTTCATTTGTTAAATCTTTGAGTGCCTCTGAGTTCTAAGGACAGCTTCTGCTAAAAAATAAAGTTAAAATAGCATACTCTGCAGTCAGATCGAACCACAGCACACTGCTGAGTAAAGAAGCAAATATAAGTACAATCAATAAAACACCACAAATTAATAAAACTCAGCTTCCAGAATGACTTAAAAGGTTTTTAAAGCTTCCCTTAAAAACAAGAAAGGCTTTTTGCCTGATGGCAAGATGGCACATAAAATACTTTTTTAGATACTGAGAACTGAACCTGTGACCTTTCACACATGTATCCTGCTGGTGGCATACAACCCTAGAGAACAGCATCACACTTCCTGTTCCATTAACAATGATAAGAATGCAAGAATGTGCTGGGTAAATACCAACATCACAATAAACCATGGTTTGTGCCAAGCATAGTTTGGTGCTTATGTCATTGCATAGTAGTAGGTTTATTTCTACTGTACCTGTATCTCCTTTTTCGGTTGCTGTTCATGGCTAGATGGCTAAGAGAGGGGGGGAAAGCTAGGCACAAGCCACTATATGGCTTCAGATACAACAAACCATGATTTCAACAAGCCAACAACATCCAGTTATTTGCAATGGGGCTTTTGTAACTAATTGCCAATGTATGGCTTGTTTCCAAACGTGGATTCTCTTCTTCACCGTAAAAGGCAGATTTCAGCAAATCATTCCATGACTTGTTATGGTATGGTATCTGGATCAAATCTTGTCAACACTATCTGTATTTCCCTAGTGGACATAATTTTTTTGAAATTCGTGGACTGCAACCTCCAAGAAGTCTGTCGAAATTTCAGATGTCTTGGGGCTTTAAAAATAAATAAAACAAAAAACATATTTTTAAGTGTCTGTAGTTACTTCCAGCTGAGAAATAATGGTCTTTCTGAAACAAGATGAAGATGGAGGAAGTGGATGGGCAGCAATAAGTTCTATGGGAATTGCAAAGCATTATGGGTCTGGTAGTCTTCCTAATGCTCCACCTAGTATGCCTGTTAGGAAACTATCAGGCCCATAATGCCTTGCAGTTCCCAGAGAGCTTAGACCTATCTAGTCTCTTCCTTTTTCTTTATCATACCTGAGAGAAGCAATTATAGTATTTCTCAGATAAAAATGATTCCAGAAACCCTGAAATACTGGGATTTTGTTTGGCTATTTTTTGCAGATTTATGGCAGTGTAGTCCAACAAAATGTCAAAAAATGGAAAATGCAAAAAATGCCTGCAATAGGTTGGATGGCACGGTATATAAATCAAATGAATAAATACTCAGAGCTGACATTGTTTTTTTCCTGGTCCTATTTCGGAATGGCAGAGAGTGAGTCTAGAATCTTCTACATGAAAACTATATTTTTTTCCCCACTGAAGTACAGGTGCTTCTTAACTTTACACCTGTGAAAGGTAAAAGTTCCCCCTGCAGATGCGTGCTAGTTGCATCCGACTCTAGGGGTGGTGCTCATCTCTGTTTTCAAGCCAAAGAGCCAGTGTTGTACAAGTCCTTGGCCATGGGGCTGGCATGGCTGCACGGAACACTGTTTACCTTCCCACTTTTTATAGTGGTACCTATTTGTCTATTTGTTTGTTTGTTTGTTTATTACAAACTGCTAGGTTGGCAGGAGCTGAAAAATGGTGATTCATTTTGATTCATCATTTGCCAAGGTTAACAAATCACAAAAATGAATTCATGATTTTTTTTCTGATGAATCAATGAATTGATTTATAAATTTGGGTTTTTTATTTTTAAACCATATAAAATGGCCTCCAATACATCTAGAGACACCCTAGGTAAGTGCCATTTTGCCACTGGCTTGGGAAAGCCCTATCTTCACCAAAGTTGTAGATTGTAGATGAGGAAGCTTCTCCAGAAGTTTGGTGTCTCTAGGTACTTGGGGGGGGGCTTTCCTTGGGGGGGGAGGTGATTCTGGGACACAACAATCAGAAACCAGAATCCCACTCCTCCCAAAACATGAAGGGATTGTAGAGAGGAATCAGGTGAAGTTTGCCTGCAAATTTGGTGTCTCTAGGTGCCTTGTTGGCCATTTTATAGCCCAACAAATTTACAAATCAAAGTTGCTTAAAAAATCAATTCATATACAGTATCAATCCATACAAATAAAACTTGGTGAATTAGCTATTTTTGAACAAATTTTGCAGTGTTTTAAATTTGTGCACACCTCTACTTTACCCAGAATACATGTATATTTAATGTATGCTGGGCTCTGGTTCTTTAGCAACAAAACTGCACCTGTGTGCCGAAGTGAACTTTCAGGCAGAGTTCAGACAGATACCTCAGGCGGCAAATGCTGTGTTGTCCTGACAGGACGGGAAATTGTACTTTAATTTCTTCTTTTGTTTTCACTACCAAAGGCTTGTGGGATGTTCTGATTTGGGGCCAGAATGATTTCGCTGGCTTTAGGTTCTATCAAGGCTTATGCAGCGATGAACAGAGGGGATATATTGGCCGTTTTACCTCAAGGTCATTTGTCTCCCTTGGCAGGTTTTGGTATGGAAGCCACTCTACTCTTAGTGGTGGGTTATTCTCACAGCAAAGGTGTCGCTATTTCATTCCTAGTTCTGGCTGTGGGTTTCAGTGGCTTTGCTATTTCAGGTAAGCTCTGACATTATAAGGTACCATATATTATATCTTCTTTACCTTGCCTGCCTTGCACACGGAAAAGCTCTACAAAACCAGGCAGAAGGCTCTGGTTATTGCTGATGAAGTTCTAATGTGGGACAACAGCTTCCACATCCCTTCCTTAGAGAGACTGTACTTTACACAAAGCTCTTTTTGAAGAAAAATCTTCCTTCACGTTTCGGACAACAACAAGACAAAATGTTCCTAGCACTCATGTACTTAAAATCTATTGACGTTTTCCACAACCTGCCTTAAACAGGCCTGAGTCAAAAGGTCTTCCAATAACAACAGCATGGGAAATATTCCTATGTCCAAAAATAAAAAATAAAAAAAATAAAAGTGCTCTTACAAGGACTTAGAAAAGTGGTTGGTTTCTTTTTAGATTTCTACTCCCACAAACCCTCACGGCTACCCCGTTGTCTGTTTTGCCCTATTACAGAAATTAGAAAAGCTAATCTTTGGGCTACAGCTCCACTTAGGGAGAAAGGAAGAGGATTTTGTTTACTATTCTGACTGTGCCTTGAAGAGAAAAAAGAAGTCAAAAAATCTCTCTTGTTGCTCCCTCCTGTCTCCTCTCCCTTCTGGGAGGAAGTTTTTTATTTGGCTTTTATTTTTGTAAAGTGATGCAGAGACTTTTAATACTCTTGCAAAATAAAAATAAAAATCAGTTCCTCAGCCACCCAAGCCCCAAGCCCATGAGGGTCACACCACAAGGCGTACCAGACCTCTTGACTACCCTTCTAGTTATCTTGATCCAGCCCATTCCAAAATGGGTGTGTAGACAAGCCCTTGGTTGAATACTGTACATAAGGATTCCAAGTCAGATTGTTAAGGGTTCTCCTCTCAGGGCCCTAAGCCTGGGTAGACAGCTCCAACAAATACTGGTTTTCTCCACATTTGAATTTCATATGCTCATTTCCTCTCTAATATGACCAGATTTACACATTTGGGAAAATTCTTATTTGATAAAGGAAAAACCATTGAAACAAAGTCTGGTCCATCTCTACAGAAAAGAAATAGTAAATCCCATGTATGACATTTGTGCTGTGACTTCACATAAAACTGTTTTAGAAGAGTCCTTTGCTGAATCTGAGCTCCTTGAATTGTCCACTCAGCAATAACAGCCATGGTGTCTGCGGATTCTGGGTGCTGTAGTCCCAAGAAGTGATAACATTCTTGTAACCTGATTCTTTAGGGGAGTGAGGCTTAGTAGGCAAAGAAGCCATTGTGTGCTGGATGCAGCACCCAAGTACAGAGCTTGTGAAAGAAGCTTATTACGGACTACAAAGCCAGGATGCATCTGTCAGCAGCAGCAGCAGTAAAATCTATGTACTGTATATACCCCAGTATAGGTCGACCCGAGTATAAGTCGAGGCCCCTAATTTAACCCCAAAAAACTGGGGAAAGGTAATGACTCGAGTATAGGTCTAGGGTGGGAAATGCAGCAGAGCCTGGCAGCTCCTCCTTTGTGAGCTGGGGGAGTGGTACACGATTTTTAAAATGACTTTTAGCCACCGAGGCAAGCACTTGCCTTGGTGCCTAAAAGTCATTTTAAACATCACACAACGCTCCCCCGTGATGCAGAAGGGGGTCAGGAAAAGTGGAGTGTGATGTTTAAAATGACTTTTACCAACCGACCCGAGCACTTGCCTCAGTGGCTAAAAGTCATTTTAAACATTGCACGCCGCTCCCCTGCAATGGGGGGGGGGGGGGCGCTCAGGAGAAGCGGCGCACAATGTGTAAAATGACTTTTAGCCACTGACCCAAGCACTTGCTTCAGTGGCTAAAAGTATTGACCCGAATATAAATCGAGGCCCTCTTTTTTCAGCCCAAAATTAGGGCTGAAAAACTAGACATATTTGAGTATATACAGTATGTGACAGGAATGCCTTTTTTCCTGCTCCCACTTCCAGGATTTAATGTGAACCACTTAGACATTGCCCCCCGATATGCCAGCATCCTGATGGGGATTTCTAACGGCGTAGGAACCTTGTCGGGCATGGTGTGCCCACTTATCGTTGGAGCAATGACCAAACACAAGGTAGGAAACAGAAAGACTTGCAAGGGAAGGGATTATTATCCTGATATCATTCTCTCTGTCCCTCTCTCTCTCCCCTCCTCCCCCCCAAATTATCTGAGTGCTGTTTCTTATGCAGGTAAAATGATATCTTCTATATTTGAGCACAGAGGCACCTACCGGCATAGGGGAAGCCCAGAATATCAACACTACAGAAAACAGGGGGGAATAGGCCCAAACTGATTAACTCTTCCATCTGAAGATACTGGAGGGACTTTCCAAAAATTGGGATAAAACATAAGAAGAGCCCTGCTGGATCAGGCCAAAAGCCCATCTAGTCCAGCTTCCTGTATCTCACAGTGGCCCCACCAGATGCGTCTGTGAACGCACAAAACTAGATATCTGTCTCCCTGATACCACTCCCCTGCATCTGGTCCTTGAAGTACCCCGGTTTTAAGCCTGGAGATGATACATCTCCATCATGGTTTGTAACCTGTGATGGACTTTTTCCTCCAGGAATCTGTCCAATCCCCTTTTGAAGGCATCCAGGCCAGATGCCATCACCATATAATGTGGCAGGGAGTTCCACGCTGGGTAAAAAAAGTCCATTGGAGGGGGAAGCACTCATCCCATTTTTGTGTTGGAGGCAAGAAACACTGTGGCGTTTCACTAACTTTTCATAGACTGTCTCTCTCTGTATCAAGACAATCTGCATTGTTTGGAACAAGTGACCAAGGAAGACCTTTTCATCATCTTTTGTTCCGAATGCTTCTTCATCGTTTCATCTTTTCTTCTTCCACAGACGCGGGAGGAGTGGCAGTACGTTTTCCTCATCGCCTCGCTGGTGCATTACGGTGGCGTGATCTTCTATGGGATTTTTGCCTCTGGGGAGAAACAGCCATGGGCTGAGCCTGAAGAAATAAACGAGGAGAAGTGTGGCTTTATCCATGAAGACGAACTGGCCGATGAGGAGGATGAAGCCGCACGGATGGCGGCCGGAGGAGGAGGAGGAGGAGGAGGAGGAGGAGGAGGGTACGGTGCCACCAAAAGCACCAGTTTTGCTAATGGCGGCTGGACGGCTGACTGGGACAAGAAGGAGGAATATGTACAAGAGCCTGGCAAAGATTCCTACATGTACGGCAAGCCAGGAGAGCGGGACTTATCATAGAGATGCCCATCCTTCCTCCTTTGTGGGATGCTGGGGCCTTGGTGTGTCCAATCCATTGGAGTGAGGAGAGGGGGGAAAGGCCTACATTTTGGGTTACTTTTCTCCCCAACACCCTTCACTTGACCCTCCTTTCTTCCCGCCCTATCCTTATTTCTGGTGCAATGGTACAACTGTCTGGACCCACTGAAAACTGCCCGCTCCCTCGCGCCTTGGTAATGGCACAAGAGTACACACTCCAAATCCTCTTCCCTCTTCCGTAAGCCTTGGCATGTTGCTATGGCAACAACCAAGCCTCACATCCTGTTCACCACTCAACCTTACCCTCCGGCCTGTTAATGCATTCTGCCTATAGCTTTCCCCACCCCACACAAGAGGGTGAAAGTAAATTTTACACACACAGGCACATACCCCAGACCCTTTCCCCCTCTGCACTGTGAATAGTTTTGGAACCATGGCAACAACACTGTAATATGACAACTTGGCCTATCTTAACTAGGAGACCCTGGTGAGACATAGTTCAGTGGCAGCTTTGCAAAGGGGTGACTTACGGCCGGATGCGAGAGTGGGGAGTTGCTGAAGTGCAACCACTACCACCACAACATTTAGGGGTATGGTGCACTTCTGATTCAGTTCAAGTGCCAACCCCAGCTTTATGTGTGAAATGTTCCATATTTAGTCTTTGGCTTCACTTTGTTAAAGGAGAGGATGATTCTGCCTGAAACCTTGGAAGGCTGCTGTCTGTCAGAGGCTGCTTTCACACGACCCCTAAAATCCGCTGCAAAATGCTCGCAGATGCAGAGCATAAAATTGTTTTCCCACCAGCAGCGAACTTTAAAAAAATAAAGTACGACCACGACCACTTAGGGCCTTTTCACACGACCCCTAAGATCCGCTGGTCCCTTAAATTCGGACCAGAGATCTTGGGGGTTCGTTTTTGTTCCTGCGTCCCCACCCCTCAGCACTTCCTGCTCCTGTCGGCGTGAGGGGGGAGGCAAAAAAAGGACAAAAGAAGCCTTTACTAACCTGCCGTGCGGTCGAACTTGCCACGAGCCCCATTACTTCCTGCTTCCGTCTCAAGGAGCTCTTAAAGGGGCAGGAGGCAAAAAAACAACATTCAAGCCGGGAGAGCCGGGCACTCTTATCCGCATCTAATTTTTTATCACCTCCAAAGAGAAGGTACAAGGAAAGTGCGCTGGGTCGCGCTAAAGTGGGCGGGGGTCGCACTTAATTGTCTCCAAACTCCGGAGCTGGTGGGTAAACATTTCTAAGCTCCGGAGCTGGGAGCCATTTGCAGCGCAGCTTAGGGGTCGTGTATAAACGCCCTTAAGCGCGCCCCAGCGCATTTTACAAGTACCTGGTCTGGAGGAGGTAAAATCCTTGTTGCTGTTCCTAAGCATTGCATGCCTGGCCTTCCTCCACTTTTTTTTTGGGTTTTTTTGGGGGGTCCCCCCTTTTAACAGACAGGAATCCTAAGGGCAGGCAGAGGTGAGCCTGCATTTTTTCTCTCTCTCTCCTCACCACAGACAGAAGCAATAGAATCAGAGTGTGGGAGGTGGGAACACAGGAAGCAGAACAAAAACCATGTTGGGGGGATCTGCATTTAAGTTGCCAGCAAATTTTAGGGGTTGTGTAAAAGCAGCCAGAGTAGACCAGGAGTGGGAAACATGTGGGCCTTCAAACTGCAACTCCCATTTGGTTCCACCAACCTTGCCAGTGGCGAGGGTTGATGGGAACTGTAGTTCAGTGACACAAGTTTCCAACCCTTGGAGTAAGCCATCCTAGGCTCGATGGACCAATAATTTGAGCCTGTTAAATAGTTTCATATGTTCAGTCTTCCTTTCCCCCCATCTGGCAACACAAATATAACAACAGTATGTTACTCTATATAGGTAGCACTCTCTTGGATCTCACAGTGGCAGCCCCATCAACCAGTGGGGGGCAAATCGTAGTCACACAGATGCTGCTGCACTACAGTCCTCATCTGCCCCAATCAGCATAGCTGATGATGAAGGATGATTGGACTGTAGACCAACGGCATCTCAAAATCCACAGGTTACTCACCTCTGCCTTAGACCATGCCTCAGGACTCTCCATTTGGGCTGAACGGTAAGTTACAGATACTGGTCATTTTGCTGTGGTTGTTAGGAGCCATCAAGTTACTTCCAATATGTGGTGGCCCTATATATTTGTGACCTCCAAGAGGCCCTGTCATGAATGGCGCTACTCAGATCTTGCATATTCAGGACCCTTGAAGAAGGAATTTCTTGACTGCTGTCGGAGCAGGAGGTTTTCTCTTAGGTGGTTTAAAAATTAGCTTGCAATGTTTTGTGGTTGATCTTTATGACATAAACATGCTCTTGGCTTGGATATCTGATTCCCCCCCCTCCCGACATGAATCACATCACTGGCATGCCAACATGGTGCCATCTCCAAGATGAATGATCTATAACATACAGTTTGGCCCTTTCTCAAAACAAAATCACACTTCCCCCCAAAGAATTTTGTCTGGGGAACTTTACTCCACAAGAAGTAGAATATTGGCTGTTTTAAACATCTAAACACCAACTGCCCTGAATGAAATAGGAGAAGAGCAGTGCCTCACTGCAGCCCTGAATCTGTCAATTTACTCCTGTGCTAGAAAATAAACAAGTCTCTGTGTGGTTTGCCTCCAAAATACTCACATACTATTTCAACACACACTACAAGTTTTAACACCCTAAATGGCATAGTGCTGATGGTCTGTGTGCATGCGTGTGTGCACTGGCCTACAAATGCTTTCAAAAAACTTTTACTTGCATCCAAATCTACATTTGAAATTCTTTGTATGGGATTTTGTAACCTGTTCAAGGCAAAACTGGCTAGCTTTTCTCCTGGGAAGAGCGGGTGGCGGGGAGACACAGTGGGGAATTGAACTGTCAACTTCAGGCTCCACAACCAGGTATCCAATTCACCTCACCAGCCTATGTTTTAATTTCACGTGTTCAATTTTCCCTCATTCTGGTGCCCTGCAGATGCATTGGACTACTAGAACAACTACTGTACCATGCTGAGTCAGTGTGCTAAATCAATACAGATAAAGAGGGTGCTTTATTTATTTATTTATTTATTTATTTATTTATTTATTTATTTAGGAGGAGGCTGATTTAAAGCATTTTGAAGCACTAGTGGCTGGCGATTCCAGTTCTGGAGGTCCTGTAAATCTGCTATCTGAGGTGCTGAACAGGTGTTCTAAATAAGTTCAGCGCCTTTTAAACTCCTTTGAGCAAGGCTACACAAACCCATCCCATTCAAAGAATTTCAAATGTAGTTTTGGATGAAAGGAAAATGTTTTTTTTTTTGAAAAATAAATAAATCCCTTTATCAAAACTATGACCTTTAAAGCTGCTAGACCAGAACCTTTGGTCTTCCGGGTGTTTTTTCACTACAATTCTCAGGAGTCCATCAGCGTGGCCAATGCCAAGGAATTTATGGAAAAATTTGTAGTTCAAAACAGCTAGAGAGCCAAAAGTACCCAGCACATGTGTCTGATTGTTAATCACTTTTAACTCTACTGGTTGTATTGCCAAGTAAATGTAGCTTTGGGATTTTCCTCCATAATACAAAAGAAAACATTAGAATGTTGCTTTTGGACAGAGCTTGGAAGACTGACCATTCCCACCAGTCTTGCATTCCCCAGCTGCTCTTGGACTATAACTCCCAGAAATCCTGGCCAGCACAGCTAGTGGTGAAGACTTCTGGGAGTTTTAATCCAAGAACCTCTGGGGACTCAAGGGTGGGAACCACTGTCCTACTCAGTAATGGTATGTGGCTATGCCAGTTATGGGATTGTGAGAGTAGTCAGGTTTTTTCCTTGAGTTCAACTTTTGGACCTGAGGAGCCAGGGGTGATCCTGAGAACCTCTCCACAAAATAGGACTTGGTAGTTCAGAACTCTTACATGGAAAATGAATGAAAGAAAAAGGTTATTGGGAGGATGAGCAAAACAGGATTGTCATGCACTCTGCACTATTAAACGATGATGATGATGATGATGATGATGATGATGATGATGATGTGCAACAAGTCAATTTCTCAGTTATGGCAACCCATTTCATAGTTTTCTAGCTGGAGAATATTAAGAAGTGGTGCATTAATAACAATGCATTTGGCAGAACATTGGCTTCTGATTACTCTACTGCACACACACACACACACACACACACACACACACACACACACACACACACACACACACACACACACACACACGTTTTTATGTTGGAATTCAGCTTGTAGTAAACATACACAATAGCTTGAGATTTTCCAGAGCACCCCAGGATCCTTACAGAATCAGTTCCTCTCTAATCTCGTGGCAGTCCATTCCAATACCTCTGACAGACCAGCGGTGTCCAGCCTCCAAGCTATGGAGACCTGAACCCTTTCCCTGAAGTCTAGCTTCTCTCTCCTCCCCTCCCGTTTGCCTCCCCTCAATAGCGCTCTCCGTGGGTGGGTTGGTCCGTCTGGCGTTCACTCTGTACGTGTAACCTCCTCCCTTGGATACCCCCCCCCAAAAAAAACCTGTTGGAATAAATACTTTGTTTTTGTGTAAATATATAAATATAAATATTATATATGAAACCAAGCATGGTTTGGAGGAGATCGTGATCTAAGCATGAAGACAAGATTGATCTCTATTTTCTCTTCATCTGCTTCTTTTCTACATTTCCCCCCATGCCTTTATGTTCCCTTTCTCACTACTCAGCTCAGTCTAGGGCAGTATTTGATCTACACCTCCCCTTTATTATTACATCAATAAAATATGTTTATTTCACTTTTCCATCAGAAAAAAATGACAGACAGGTCAACTAACAATTGGGTTATTCCAGGGAGGGGAAATGTGTATCTTCCATAGATTTGCTGGATTCAGTAGCAATAGCCATCAGAATCAATGGTCAGGCCTGATGGGATATATTGTCCACCAACACCTGGAGACCACCCACCCACGGTCTAGATCAGGGATGGGGAGAGTGTGTCTCTTCAGAGGTTGCTGAGCTGGAGCTGTCAACATTTCTCATCCTATAGTAACTTGGGCTGATACTTCATGCCCATCTCATCACTGTTCACGGTCCCGCTTGGGACCGGTACGAAGTAATCTAACCGCACGTCCATTGCAGGATGAGGGGAGTTCATCCTGACCACGCCCCCTGAACTGCAATTTAAGCGGGATGAGAGATTCCCCTCCCTGGCCTCGGGAATCTGCTCATCACGCTTTTCTTCTGAGACGAGAGCCTGTGAAGTCACGCTTGTCACGGAACGAGTGACAACAGGAGCAGAACCCATCTAGTGGCAGGAGCACGAAGAGACATTCTCCAGTAAATTCTCTATGGAGTTAGCAATGCAGTGAATAGCTTTTAAAAGACAAATGCGTTGAAGTTTCCTCCGTAACGCATTGAAGGCAAGGCTTCGGAGAATCGAAACATCGAAAAAAGGAAGGTCGGGCCGGAAAAAAAAGGAGAATGAAGGCATGGAATTTCACATCTCATCACGGAATGAGGATGTGTGTTAACAGTCATGCTAGTATCATCAATCACGCCCGTGTGTACACGGGAACAGGGACAGAACCGGAAGAAGACCACGTGACCGCGGCCGACATCAACACACAACAAACATCCTCCTGGGACAAGAATGGACACGAAGTAACCATATAAGAATGATGGAAACTGCAGTCCACCAACATCTAAAGGACCAAGCCTGGGACACATCTGATCTAGACTGATAAATAGTCTGATCTAAAATAAGGCAGCAATGTTCACACCTTTCCAGTTGCACATCCACATCATCAGCATTATAGCAGGAGAATTCTGTGTACTGTAGCTCAAAAATATTTTCCCCCAAACCCAGGGAAGATGAGAGAATAAACAAATGGATGTATAATCACCACGGAGGCTTTCCTATAGAGTCTCAACCTCATGGTTTTACAACCCCTTCCTCTTTGGACAGTAACAAATATTGACCCCTGTGACATGCATAAACTAGCCAGGTCCAATTTGAGACCCCAGACAACTGCCTCAAAGTCCTTCCAAGATGACCCACATTAATTTTTATTTCTTTTAATTTGATTCCTAAAATTAATGTAGCTAAATGCTTCAAAGGAAAATCAGCTGGGACAAATTCAACACTCGTGGACAAGCCCTCTTTTGAACATCTCTACCCCTGCCAATTAGGTCTGCCTTGAACAGCAGTGACAGATGTGTGAGAGGTTTCTTTTGGAAGAACAGTTCCCAAACTCCTCCAGCTGTGATGGGGGATTCTGGGAATTGTAGTCCTCCCCCAGAATGAGTTTAATTTATCTTCTGTGATTTCTGCGTCTCCGATCTGCAATATTTCAAGATAGGCCTGCAACGTAAAAAGGGTGTCAGTGATCGTACTTATCTTCAGGCCACAAAACCCTTTACCTGCTCCTTTCAGGAGCTCAAGCTCTCTGTTGCAGGGGTAGTACAGGTTCCCACACCCCATCAAGCCAGTTGGCAACCTTATTTATAAGTGGGGAGGGGGGGAAGGAGCTGAAGTTGCACGAGGCTAGCCAGCTGCAGTGGGATTAAGCCAGGAATAGACAGTTGGCTGAAGGATTAAGAGGTTGGAGGGGAGGAAAGTGGGAGGAACTGAGGGAGAAGCACAGAGAGGGGGGAAAGGACGGAGGGAAAACTGGTCTGGGTCCTGCTTCTTCTTCCTACACACAGGCTTTCGGGGTCCCTTCAGGTTTTTGCTGGGCTGGCTTTTGTGCAAGTGTTGGCAGTTGCAAAATGCAAAGGCGCACCCCTCCTCCTGGGAGGCCTGAAACAAAGGAGAATGGCTAAAATGCCCTTGTCAGCCTCTGAAGAAAGAAAACTCTCTGAGCCAAACAAGATACGAAGACTGAAGAGTCTCAGTTTGTGAAGAAGAAACAATCATAGTTAAAATATACCTTTTGAGGGTGGTAATGCAATTGGGGTCTCTTGAAGCCTGCACAGCTTAGGTTAGGACCTCACCAGGTCCTTAGGGTTAGGTCACATGTTAATACAAATTATTCCCACTTGCTCTTTCAGTGTTTTCACTTCACGCATGGAAATATTTCCAGTTTAAGAGTGTCTGACAGATCAGACGTGCAATCTCCCAATGACCAGT
This sequence comes from Phrynocephalus guinanensis, assembly GCA_037367245.1. Lineage (NCBI taxonomy): Eukaryota > Metazoa > Chordata > Lepidosauria > Squamata > Agamidae > Phrynocephalus > Phrynocephalus guinanensis. The sequence continues at coordinate 12,088,154 of CM074743.1, read as the reverse complement.
TGCAAAAAGTTTGGCGGAGGTGGATGGGTGGGATTCTGAAAGGTGAAGTATATTTTTTTAAAAAAGATTATCCCAAAATTGCTGGCTATTGGCACGGCCTTATTTTGCACTCAGATTAGCGCACAATCAGAACAAAGAGAGGAGCAGCATTCCACAGGTGAGCTCTGAATCCATGGCCATTTCTACAGACTTACCGCTTGTGCCCTGCTTGCAGAAAAATATATTTTCCTAAAATTGGGAAGATGCAGCCCCCTAGTGGCTATTTACAGAAGGCAAGCTAGAAATTTCCCCTCCTTAATTTCCTGGGAAAAGACGAATAAATGGGACTAATCAGATCACATCCAGCCTGAACAATCCTTGGAAGCAAAAATGTTACTGCTGAGACAGGTCTACTTTGGGCACATCATGAGAAAACAAGATTCCCTGGAGGAAAAACACACCAATAATGCTAGGAAGGATGGAAGTGAGAAAAGAGGAAGACTAACTACAGAGACTGAGGGCCTTTTCACACGACCCCTAAGATCCGCTGGCCACTTAAATTCGGACCAGAGATCTTAGGGGTTTGTCGCTGTTCCTGCGTTCCCACCCCCTCCGCACTCCTGGCTGCTGGCTGCGTGAGGGGAGGGAGAAAAAAAGGAAGAAAAGAATGCCGCTCACCTCCGTTCTGCCCTCCTGGCACTGCATTCAGATCTCTTAAAGGGGCGGGGGGGCAAAAAAAAAAAAGAACAAACAGAAGCAAGGAGAGCCGGGCAGTCACTACGTTATATCTGCATCAGGAATTTTCACCTCCAGAGAGCAGGTACCTGAAAAGTGCGCTGGGACGTGCTTAGGTGGGCGTGGTTGCACTTAATTATCTGTAAACTCCGGAGCTGGTGGGGAAACAATTTTAAGCTCCGGAGCTGGGAGCCATTTGCAGCGGAGTTTAGGGGTTGTGTACAAAGGGCCTGACTGACTCCCTAAAAGAGCCCCAGACTCGAATTTCTAAGAGATAAACTGAGCAGTTGAGGACAAGACATTTGGAAGACTGCTCATTCAAAGGATCACCATAAGTTAAAGGCAAATTGACAGGTCGTACCAACAATTTCCATAAGCTAGGACAGGCATCAGATTTTAGGTCCCACACATCAAGAAAAGATGGTGAAGGGAGAAGTGAGTTCTGGTAACGGTGGTTAAAGTTCTGCTACACATTGAGTTGAGAAAGCAATGTATTTGTAGGGACCCGGACACCGTGTTGACAGAAGTACAGTGGACCCTCACATAACAAGTGGTTTGTTTTAACAGAAAATCCAGTTTAAGGAAAATATTTCCGGAGATAGGCGGAAATCGTTTAAAAGAATTGCCTATGGGGCAAATCCATACAACAGAAAAACGGTTGTGATTAGGGATTAAGGATTATGATTAATCCATTTTCAATGCATTCCTATGGGAAAATTGTACAAAGGAAAATTTGCTTAACAGAATTTCATTTGGAACGAATTAATTCCTTTATACAAGGTACCACTGTAGTTGTATTGAGTATGTGTATGCTGAGTTGGCAGGTTTCTTCATTGTGAAGTCCCTGTTCTTACGTAAAAACAGCCAGAAATGTAGACATTTAACAGCTGATTTTCTTCCCTATCTCATAGTTAGTTACCTTTTTAAGAAAGCATCTCTCTTTATGCTTTTTAGAGAAGCTTGATTTTACTGACAAGCACACCCACATCTAAATCCAAGCAGAGAAATGGGGGTCAAAAGGTAACTCCAGAGCTGATGTCACAGAGAAAAGGCAAGCATGGCCTGGAAGTGGAGGCTGGAGGGATGGCTGCACAAATTGGTGTGAATGGAACTTGGAGCCATTGGAAAAGAACACACATTTTTGGGTGGCTGGCCAGGTGGCGAAAGTCACTTAAAACAGCCGACAGGGCTCGGCTTGCATCCCATATCCTACACACACAAAAATTATCTAGTTAATTCGATTCCTTGCCTGGAGACCCATAGATCAATGGCCACATTTTGAATTTCTGGTTAAAATTCCCTTTGCTATGCAGCAGAAGTGCAGAGAATTGCTACAAGTTCCTTTACGAGAGCTTGTCAAGTTTACTTTTATGTGCCACGACTCCCGGAATTGTCAGGAGCGACAGCCATGCTGGCAGGGACAATCTGTGATGTGTAGTCCACAAAATAGGTTTTTCCAAGCTCTCGTAGAACAAGATGAGGTGCTATCCCTATGATTATGGGTAAGGTTAAAACTTGGAAATGTTCCTTTTTTTGGACTGCAACTTCCAGAATTCCACCCCCCCCACACACACACACACACACCAGCCTATATATATATATATAAGTTTTTTAATTGACATAACATAGATTGTGGGTCCTGGTGGCAATTTTAGTGTTTTGTGCTTAAATGTTTTTATTGTTTTAATTGCCCATTGCCTTTTTAACGTTTTAACTGTTTTAACTGTTCATTTTAATTGTAAGCCACCTAGAGACCTTTGGGTAGTGGGTGGCATATAAATTGTATAAATAAATAAATAAATAAATAAATAAATAAATAAATAAATAAATAAATAAGATACACAGGGCCAGCCTGAGATTGCAGGCTGATACTTGGAACGGACTGGTAGAGGTTGCTATGCTTGCGTTTTTTGGGGGGCAGATGGATCTCAGATGCACACAGCTCCAATTTCATGTCCTTCAGCACTGCAGGACTTCATTCCATGAATCAGCTTTTGGAGTTGACAAGAGGGGCCAAGGTGACCTGGAACTGGATCTCACTTTCATGCTCCACATGAAGAAAAGAGTCACCCATGTGCCTCTGCCTTTATCCCTGAGATGTATGCCACCAATTTCTCAACCGTTAGGATCCCGTACCTCCATTGTCACCACTCTTTCCAAGAACCTGAGTTCCACCATGGGGAAAGCAAGAGGACGGCATCTTTCAACAAGGATATGTTTATAAGCAGTGTTTTATTATATTTATCCCTACAGTCAATTGGTAGGCAGAAGAAATGGGGAGTTTTAAAAGTAGTAGTAGTAGTAGTAGTAGTAGTAGTAGTAGTAGTAGTAGTAGTAGTAGTAGTAGTAGTAGTAGTGGTAGTAGTAGTAGTAGTAGTAGTAAAATTTCTCACTTTGGATCACCAGAGGCATTCGACAGGCCAAGATGGATTATTAGCAGAGGATTGAGGACAACTTCAGTAGTAAAGACACGAGGCAGGTATGGCAGGGGATCCAGCATTATTACCATACCAACCATAGACCAAACCTTGCTGCTGTTGATGGGGACCCTTCGCAGGCAGAGGAGCTTAACCTATTCTTTGCCCGCTTTGAGGTGGAGCCACCGGAAACGGCTGTATTACATTATCGTCTGTTTGTACTATTGCCTTCAGGCAAGAGATACAGAGTAACAAAAGCAAGAACAAACAGATTAAAAAACAATTTCTGTTGAAGAGCCAATAACCATCTTAAATGCTGTGACCAAATAGTGTGACTTTGGGGAGTTGTGATGGTTGTCATGGATATGTATGAGTGCTTTTAATTCTCTTTACCTTTTAAATGTTTAAATGTTTTTATCTTTTTAATTATACCAGGGATAGCATTAAATTTCGTTGTACTTTGTACGACAATAAAGTATCTATCTATCTATCTATCTATCTATCTATCTCTTTCTTTCTTTCTTTCTTTCTTTCTTTCTTTCTTTCTTAGACTAAAACACCAGCTACCCCTGGCTGGCTGGGGACGATGGGTACTCTGATCCACTCTGAGCCCTCCACTTTGGGCACCTACCGATCTGCTATTTTAAAAAAAACATGGTCCGGAGTGTCTGCTTTATTCTTTGCATAAACTTCCGGATCTCTCCTCCCTGCTCCCTCCCACCCAGTCGCTGGACCTTTGCCTCCATCTGCTGGTTGCCTTCCTCTCTCTCTCTCTCTCTCTCTCTCTCTCTCTCTCTCTCTCTCTCTCTCTCAGCTGGAGGCGTCCAGTCCAGAACGCTCCAAAGCCGCCGGCGAGTCCTCCTCCTTTGCAACTACTCGGTGCCTTCTGGATTTCAAGTTCTTTTTCTTTCCGACGCCCGCGGAAGAAGCTGCTTGCCCTTTGCAGCCATGGTGGCCACCCGCTGGGGGATCTGCTCCGCAGGGAAGATCGCCCACGATTTCCTCGCCGCCCTCAAGACTTTGCCGCCTGAAGACCACCAGGTAGTAGCTAGCGCGGGCTGGAAGGCAGGTGTCACTTGAACCCGCTAGAGATTTCCTTGAGGAGGGAGGGGTTGCTTCTGTTTCTTATGGGTCCGTGTCAGGAATTCAGTATTTCCCCCTGTTTTTGTTACCTCTCTAGCCTAGTAAATTCCCCCCTTGGTGGAACGTGGAAGAAAGTTGCCCTTTTTTGCAGGACAGGTCCCAGTATCCCCCAGCCCGTGGTGGTCTTGGGGGTTATGGGTGTTGTGGTCCAAAAAGTAATTCCCCCCACCCCAGCCTCTGCTTACAAATAATTAAGTTAAGAGAGACTGCAAGCGTTAAAACGACCATGTGCCTTTGCAGTTCACTAATTGCGCCCCTTAAATCTGCTTTTTTGCTCCTGTACTTTTGCTACCAATGATGGGTAGAGATGCTTAAAGGGACGTTTTTGCTTATTGTGATAAAATAACTTGGCAAAGTTGTGGTGCTGTGCACTTTCATTTGGGCCTCTCCCTCTGGCTAAACGCTCTCTCGCCTTTCTTCATTGTAATTTTCAGAAACGCTTGCTGTCTTTCTGCGAGTACAGCAAAAAAGTCTACGCAATAGTTATTGGGAGTAACTGCGCTGCAGTTTTCTTGCCTGAAAGCTTTTTTATTCTGCATTTTGCTTGCCAGAATTTATTCCTGAATAGATAGACACACATAGAAGGCTTATTCATAGAATCATAGGATAATGGGTTGGAAGGAGCCTGTAAGGCCATCAATTCCAACCCCCTGCTTTATGCAGAAATCTAGATCAAAGGAGATCTGAGACACGGTTGTCCAATTTGTCCCTTGGATGCCTCCAGCATTACTTCCTGATGTAATGGTTCACTGTTGTACCACTCATAAGGGTTAATATGTTTTCCTGATGTGTGTGTGTGTTGTGTCATTACAGTCGTGATCGACTCTTTGTGACTCCACGTCCATGGAGTTTTTCTTGGCAGGAATACCGGAGTGGTTTGCCAGTTCCTACTCCAGGCGCCTACAGTACCTGGTATTCCCTGGTGGTCTCCCATCCAAGTACTAACCAGGGCCGACCCTGCTTGGCTTCCGAAATCAGGCAAGATCAGATGTGCTTAGGGCATCTAGGCAGCTCTGTTTTCCTGATACTTAACCTAAATCTGGCTTGCTCGCAGCTTGAGCCCATTATTACATGACTTGCATTGTGGGTTGAGAGAGAACGGATCCTGCCCTTCCTCTATATGACAAGATTTTCCAGTATTTGAAAAATGCTCTCCCATCTTGCCTCATTTTTCTTTTCTCAAGGCTAAACATGCCCAGTTCTTTCAGTCTGCCTTCATAGAGCTTGGTTTCTTTTTGCATGCTCTTTGTAGCTTTAATGGTCACCTTTTAATGCTGTAAGATGCCTCTTCTAATTCCCTGTTCTTAACTTGAATACAGTATGTCTTAGGGCCTTTATACACGACCCCTAAGCTCCGCTGCAAATGGCTGCAAGCTCCGGAGCTTAAAAATGTTTACCCACTGGCTCCGGAGTTTGCAGACAATTAAGTGCGACCCCGCCCACTTTAGCGCGACCCAGCGCACTTTTCTTGTACCTTCTCTTTGATGCGGTGCAACGATAGTGAGTGCGGGCTCTCCTCGCTTTTGTTTGCTGCTTTTTGGCTCCCGCCCCTTTAAGAGCTACTTTTTACAGAGACGAGGGGGTTGGACTTGATGGCCTTACAGAGAGGAGAGACAGAACAGGTGAGCGGCATGCTTTTCTTTCTCTTTTTCTCCCTCCCTCACTCAGCCAGCAACCAGGAAGTGCGGAGGGGGGTGGGGACAGAGGAAGAGCGACGAACCCCTAAGATCTCTGGTCCTAATTTAAGTGGCCAGCGGATCTTAGGGGTCGTGTAAAAAGGCCTTTAAATGTTCTGGGCTGTATATTGTTCCTCCTTATTGTAAGCCACCACGGGTCCTTTTCCAAGGAGAAAGGTGGGGTAAAATATTTAAAATAAATAAATAAATACATTTGTTGGCACCCTTCCTAAAATGCATCGGGCCATACTCCACCCTTTACATCACCTCCGTCACCAGCAGAAGATGGTTCCCTGAGGCCCCTCCAAAATTGGAATTTGGCTTGCCGGTCTGGAAAAGATCGGAAGCAGGCAGACATGTCTCACTTGTCTTCTTCCTGTTTTCCAGGTGGTTGCCATTGCTTCTCGTGATCTCAGCCGAGCTCAGGAATACGCCAAAATCCATGGCATCCCCAGGGCCTATGGGTCTTATGCAGAACTTGCTGAGGATCCAGATGTAGGTGAGTACCACTTCTTCCCTATAATCTGAGAATGACCTTTTCTGCTTTCAAACAAACATGTGTGCTGGCCTCCAGGCAGAGGCTATCAAAACAGTGCAGTATTATGTTGATTCAAAACTCCGGGACCTTCTCAAGTGAAATACTATACAAGAAGGTTGGGTCAGACCAAAGGCTTACTTGTTTATTTTCTATTAGATACATGTATATCCCATTTTCTTCTTCCAGTGATTTGAAGACTAGTTTTTTCTGAGTTAGAAGGAAAGGCACATATCAACAACTAAGGCAGGCATGTCCAAACTTTGGCCCTCTAGATGTTTTGGACAGCAACTCCCACAGTCCTTTGCCATTGGTAATTTAAGCTTAGAATTCTGGGAGTTGTGGTCCAAGACATCAGGAGGGCTAAAGTTTGGACCTGCCTGAGCTAAGGTATTCCTAACAGAGCAACATCCAACCTTTAGTGGTTGACTTTCCTTCATTAAATGTTGATGATGTGTGCATGTGTGGGTCAGGAATACTTTAGCTCTGGAGTTGGACCCTTCTGCTCACTTTCTCCACCAACTTGTATTCAGAGTCACACAGCCTCTGATGTTGAAGGTCACAGGTAGCCCTGCTGACTGGTAGCCACCTTCCCTGCTACGATATTCCAGTGTCTTGGAAGGCTGCGGGCTTGTCTTTGTTGGAGATGTTTAACCAGACGTCGGATGACCATCAGACACGAATGCCTGTATTGTGGGTTTCTTGCATTGACCGGTGTAGGATTAACTACACATGGACACATTGGTGAGTTGAAGCAGGCCGAGTCCCATGCAGCAGCTCCTGACTGGGCATGGGCTCAAGGCTTTTTATTAATCGCAATAACCAAGCATCACAAGGGGTGGAGACAGGCATACGTGCCAGGGGTCAGGTAAGTTGGTGAATTCCTGAGAAGTCTTATCTAGAGTGGCAGCTGTGTCCTGCAACCCCCTGGCTGATCTGGGGGGAGAGAGATAGACCAAGCTGGCATCCTGAGTACATGGGCTATGGAATTCATTTCCTTCCATCCGGGGCATCCCTGCTCAGATAGATAGGTTTAATGATTCCCAAAGGCCCCACCCATGTAGGACGCTGGGGTACTGTCCTCCACCCCAAGGGGACATCTCTATAGACATGGCCCTGAGAAATACCTGCCAGCTCGACGATTCTGTGCTGTTGCCCTCCTATCCTGCTTGTGGGCTTCTCCTAAGAATCTGGGTGGCCATTGTAGAAAGACAGTGCCAGACCGAAGGACAAGTATGGAGTGGTGGACTGGGATCTGAGAGAGCCAGTATCCAGCTCCATGAAACCTTGAATTTATCTCACCCCCTTCTGCGATTCACTTGTGTGATGAGCTTTTCCACCTGACACTGGATGCTCAGAGAATTGGTAATCAAGCATGAGATGAAGAAGCAACATGACAGAGAAACTGGAACTGCTGCTCCTTCATCCCAAACACAGAAGATATCGGAAAGTCCTGGAAGACACGGGGCCCTCTTGTTGTGATTGGACTACAACACCCATCAACCCAGCAGTGAGAGAGGATGGGAGTTGTTGTCTGTCAACTGCTAGAGGAATGTACATTCTCAGTGCCAGTTGTAGTTGGCTATGACAGCAAGGGCTTCTTGATTTTTGGGGGGTGGTTGGGTGAGTGGAATCCTTCTGCACTACGTCTTTGAGAATTCTCCATCTATGTTCTACTAGTAATCTTTCTACTCTGGACTTGCAAGTTGCTGAATCAGAAAGTTGGAGATATTTAAACAGAGGTTGAAGGACCATCTGAATCAAACTTGACTTTTTTTTTTAGGAACAAAGGGAACTATTCATATGAAAATGAAACATTATCTTGACTATGTTTTTTTTAATCTGTGAAAGGAATGTGCTGCTATGTGCCTAACATTTTTGTGGCTTCTAAGGAAGGGAGTTCTGTCTTGATCATCAACTAGACTGTGGATCATGGAGTTGGGGGTGGGTGGGAATCAGACCTCTTTTTTTTTCTTTCTTTCCATATGCCAGTGTTATCAGAAGCTTTGTGAGAGACTACCAGCATCTTGAGGTATAAGATTATATTAGCCTTTTTTTACTGTGTTGCTATGGGAAAAAATATTGACAAACTGCTGATAGTACTGTGTGAAAAAGTAAAGAGGACACTTGCATAGTCTCATATTAGCCAGGAGTGTAGATCTCAGAACAGAGATGGAAGGGACCCCACGGATCATCAAGTCCACCCCCAGACAAGGAGTCACAATGGGGAATTGAACTCCCATCCTAAACTCCCAAACTATCCAGCAGTTAATTAACAATAAAGAGATGTGAAGACAAAGAAGACTAATTAGTTTTGGGGAAATCAGACGATTTCCAATCCACCTGAGCAATACCTTTGTTGCAGGTTTTGTACACTTGTGTGTGTGTGTGTGTGTGTGTGTGTGTGTGTGTGTGTGTGTGTGTGTGTGTGTGTGTGCCATTACAGCCGTGACCATCTCTTTGTGACCCCATATCCATGGAGTTTTCTTGGCAGGAATACTGGAGTGGCTTGCCAGTTCTTACTCCAGGCACCTACAGCACCTGGTATTCCCTGATGGTCTCCCATTCAAGTACTAATCAGGGCCAACCCTGCTTAGCTTCCGAAATCAGGCAAGATCAATACAAAAGTGTCTCTAAACATGCCATTCGTCATGCTAGATGAGTACCTATACCTTTGAGGAGGCTGTTTTTCTGTTATCTAGTATCTTCCAGTCTCCATTTGGTTAACACTGAGATCAGATGTGGAGAGAGTCTGCTTCAGTACTGCACATAATGCTATTTTTAGGCAGCCTACTTCCAAACTGCTTCTATCAAGGATTGCTAGAATCCTGGCCCTCTTGTTGTCCAACACTCAGTTTGTCCATCCCATCAACATTGTGAGCTTTCAACATTTGTGTGTATATAAAGACAGGTGTTGTACTATCCTCAAGCAAAATAGGGTGAGAGACAAAATTGGGATTCTTCCCCTATGTCCCACCCCACTTTCTACTCATCTCAGGATTGAGATACCCTCTTCCTTTCTCCTGCAGAGATTGTGCACATCGGTGTGCTGAATCCGTATCACCTTTCCTCCTCCCTGCTCTTCATCCAGGCTGGGAAGAATATGCTATGTGAGAAACCTCTTGGCATGAATGCAGCCGAGGTGAAGGCAATGGTCAATGCAGCTCGAGAGAAGGGGGTCTTCTTTATGGAGGTGAGTGGAAAGGGTCAGTTCAAAGTCGGAAGTACAGTGGTCTCATAGGCCACCTGTAGAATATGCCAACCGGGCAGGTTTACGCAATCTGGAATTGTGTTGATATTGACATTAAAGACTTACTTTTGCATTACATAAAAGAGCCAACAATAACATGAAAATAACATTTTGCAAACTACTGTTTTAGTGTTACTTGTGAGAGTTGATTTTTTTAAAAAAATTAGATACAGTGGTCCCCTGCCCTTTCACAGTTCACATACTGCGGTCCTGCTATATTGCGGGACCGCAGTACCCCAAAAGGGCTTGGGGGGACGACAGGTTTTATTTATATGTTTTTATTGTTTTAATTTTATTGTAATTTTGATGTTTTAATTGTTTGTTGTTTATTTTGATTGTGAGCCGCCCAGAGACCTTTGGGTAGTGGGCGGCATACCAGCTAAACAAACAAACAAATAAAAACAAATAAATAAATAAATAAATAAATAAATAAATAAATAAATAAATAAATAAATAAATAGTTTCTGCTGGCGCTAATAAAGGTAGTACTGTATAGCATAATGTTATATATATTTTTCTTCCCTCTCCATCCATCTACCTGCCATTTTTTCTACCCCAGGGCTTCTGGAGTTGCTTTTTCCCGGCTGCCGAGAGGATCCGCTCCTTGCTCAGCCAGGGCTCTATTGGGGAAGTGATGGTGCTCCATGCTGAATTTGGGAGCCCACAGCTCTCCATTCCCAGATGTGTGAAGAAGGAGTTGGGGGGAGGTGGCCTTCTGGATATCGGGTGCTACTGCATCCAGTTTGCCTGTATGGTCTTCAATGGAGAGAAACCAGAATCCATCCTGGCATCAGGATTTCTGCATGAGACAGGTTAGTGCTCTATCAATTGAGTTTTCACCAAAAAGAGCAGTCAGCAAAACAAAAGGGAGCCATTTATACATAGAAATGGCGATCCATGTGACCCATTCATACATAGAAATAGCGATGTTGGAAGGGGCCTACAAAGCCATCAAGTCCAACCCTGCCTGTTGATGCAGGGATACAAATGAAGGGATCTTTGCCAGGTGGTTGCCCAAATTTCTCTTGAATGCCCCCAGTGTTGGAGCATTCTTGAGGTAATTGGCTTTGTTCCCGTACTTCTCTGATTTCAGAAGCTAAGCAGGGTTGGCCCTGGCTAGTACCTGGATGGGCGGCCACCGGGGTATACCAGGTGCTGTAGGCGCCTGGAGTAGGAACAGGCAAGCCACTCCAGTATTCCTGCCAAGAAAACTCCATGGACATGGGGTCACGAAGAGTCGGTCATGACTGTAACGACACAACACACACTTCTCTAACAGTTAGGAAGTTTGTAGTATAAAAATATTATTTTAGTATAAAAATATTATGCAGTAGTAGTATAAAATACTAGTCTATGTAGAATAAAACTTGTAACATAAAATATTATTTTTTTTTTCTATATAATAGGAACACAGTAAAAATACTGAAAATCGCTTAATTAAAAATAAGCTTTTTGTTTGGAATAGATATAGAAAAATACTGGAATTTAAGTAATGTTATTGGGGTTTTGGGGGGACGAAGGGGGGAGGGTGTGGGGGAGGGGGAGGGAATACACTATAAAAATTGCATTAAGTATATCAAGCCAAAAATAACGGTTTAACATATTAACAAATCACCAAATAGTATCACAATACTAATAAGTTTGTTACTTCTTGCCATCTTTTCCGGGAAATCTCATCGTAGTATCCCTTTAGAAAACCGGAGAGTCTGTCGATTTCAATACATTCTCTTATCTTTTCGTGGAAGTTTCTCTCTGTTGGCATTTCTGGTTGTTTCCAAAATTTCGCATACAATATCCTTGCTGCAACTATTACATGATGAAGTACATATTTCTGGTCATATGAGATATTAATATCTATCATATTTAATAGAAAAAATTCTGGTCTAAGCTCTAACTTAATCTTCAAATATCTTTCTAAAAATAATTTTACCATTATCCAATATGCCTTTGCCACTTTACATGTCCACCACATATGGTAAAAGGTACCACTGTCATGTTTACATTTCCAACATTTGGGTGAGCAATTATACATCTTAGATAAACGGGGGGGGGGGGGGATGCCATCTATAAAACATCTTATAACAATTTTCCTTAAAGGCTATAGATTTAAAAAGTTTAACAGTATTCCACAAAGAGTGTTTAAATGAATAGAATAACCAAAATTTTCTGCCCATCTAATCATAGTATCTTTGACCAATGTATCAATCATTTTTTCATTTAACAAAATACTATAGAATTTACTGAGAAGCTTTGAATCACCAGAAGATAGTATTTTGTCAAGTGGAGTGTCATTTGTCATAAATCCCCTCTCTTTAGTGAGATTTTTAAAGTGTGAGTATATTTGTTGGTACTTCCACCAGTCCAACGTGTAACCTTCTGATACTAATTTTTCTAGTGACTTCAAGGAGAAATCAGCATTCACAAGTTGTCTGTAGGTTAGAGATTTAAGGCTTGCACTTATATGGGGACTGGTAATCGCTCCTAGCGGAGATAGCCACATTGGTGCTTTAGGGTAGAACTGTTTTCTTATGGATAGCCATATTTTAACTAAGGCATTCCTTATCCAATGCTTTTTGAAAAGGGTCGGTATATTACCCTTATACCATATGGAAAAATACTTATCCCATATATATCCCCTCTATACCCAGGGTAGAGTCGGAGAAATTCCCAGCAAATTTCAAAGGAACAGGAAGCTGTGAGCCAACTTGAGGCAGAGTGGGAGCTGTGTGAGGAAAATATGGAAGATAATACTCAAAGAAAAAGGTTTAAAATATAAATATTTAAACTTTGCATTTAAAAAGCTGCCTAGGTATCTTATGGGGGGGGCATGGAAGTTTTTTCATCAAAAGTCTGAGTCCAAATTTCTAATGAGCTGTTGGTGTTTTGTTCTTCTCAGGGGTAGACAAAACAGTTTCCATCATCCTGAATTATTCAGGTCATCGTCAGGCTGTCCTCACCTGCACCATGACCGCTAAGATGCCCAATCGAGCAAGCATTAATGGCACTGAGGGCATGATTGAGGTAACGCCTGGCTTTAGCTCCAAGAGTTTAGGAAGGGAGGCTGCTCAGGTGGCAAGACTGGCTTCAGTTGCATCAGAGGCCGCCTGGTAGTGGGGCGGCTAAAAAAAACGTGTAAATAAATAATAATAAACCAAAGGATGGAAAAGCAAAAAAATCCCAAATAGGGCCCTAAGCTGGAACCCAGCTGTCATAATCTGGGTCCAGGGCTGGCAACCCTATTTTGTCCCATGGAACCATATTAGAAGGTGTTCCCCTTCCCCCAGAGTTCCTTGTGGCCTGATCTACCATCATAGGGCCTTTTTACACGACCCCTAAGATCCACTGGCCACTTAAATTCGGACCAGAGATCTTAGGGGTTCGTCGCTCTTCCTCTGTCCCCACCCCCCTCCGCACTTCCTGGTTGCTGGCTGCGTGAGGAGAGGGAGAAAAAGAGAAAGAAAAGCATGCCGCTCACCTCGTTCTGCCTCTCGTCTCTGTAAGGCCATCATGTCCAACCCCCTCGTCTCTGTAAAAGTAGCTCTTAAAGGGGCAGGAGCCAAAAAGCAGCAAACAGAAGCAAGGAGAGCCCTGCACTCACTATCGTTGCACCGCATCAAAGATTTTTCACCTCCAAAGAGAAGGTACAAGAAAAGTGCGCTGGGTCGCGCTAAAGTGGGCGGGGTCGCACTTAATTGTCTGCAAACTCCAGAGCTGGTGGGGAAACATTTTTAAGCTCCGGAGCTTGCAGCCATTTGCAGCGGAGCTTACGGGTCGTGTATAAACGCCCTTAGAGTGAACTGCTGGATAGTTTGCTGATTCAGGTGGGACCAGAGGTTGGAAATACAGTTCTGGATGATGATGATGATGATGATGATGATGATGATGATGATGATGATGATGATGATGATGATGATGATGATGATGATGATAAAGAATGGTGGTGCACAAGGCCACCTGGGCAATCTTTCTGACATTCAGCTGCACAGCCAGTAGAGTTGGCTGCCAGAGAAGAGCAGATTGAGCAGAGGAGAGCAGAGGTAGATTGGGCCTCTGGGCTGGGTAGAACAGAACATTTGAGATTGTATGCTATACTGAACTCTGATTTGTTGTTGTAGGTCTGACAGTGATGGTGGTCCCTTGTGGAGGAGGGGAAATGCTGGAAAGGTGCCCAGAATTGTAATGGCTTAGTACCTGCCATCCTGTGAGTAGGGCTGATTCTGTTGAGTCAGCAGGGTTTGAGTGAGTCTTCTAAGTTCTGTTGATTCAAGCGGGCCAGTCCTTAGTCCAACAGGGTATTAGTTTCCAAGCTCTCATATGCCCCAGTACAAAAGCAGATTTTGTGACTTGCATATATATTTGATGTGGAATTTGCCAGCTCCTATTGCTTGTTACTTTATCCTGCCTAATTTCTCATCCTTTATCCATTGCGCTTCAGGTTCCTTCTACTTTCTGGTGCCCAGTTGAACTGGTAGTCAACGGGGAGAGAGAGACATTCCCCCTGCCTCCATCACCCTTGGAACTGCACTTTTCCAATAGCATTGGTCTTCGTTATGAAGCAGAACATGTCCGACAATGTCTCCTCAAAGGTGCTAATTTCAGTTGTTGCTAGCTTGTTAAACAGGGCTCTGTCTGTCAGTCGGTCAGTCAGTCTATCTGCCTACCTCTCTATCTACAAGAGTTGCAAGTGGGGGGGGACTCGACAGCACACATGTATATGGTTGCTTTGTAGTTACTGATTCCTGTAAGAATCACTTTTGTAATTGTTATCCTTTGGTCTCTAAATTGTTTTGCTGCAACATGGCTTCCTGTCTAGTGGGAGTGTTGTGTATTTTCTAGGAGACCAAGAAATGAGAGATACAAAGCATTGCTTTCCCCAGCCCATACAGGTATTTTTGGTAGTTGAACAAGCTACAGAGCTGGGGGAAAATTCTTTTTTTGGATTACCAGAAAAGAATCTCCAAATCTCCCACTGTGCTGGACAGGAGATCCTAGTAATTAGAGTCCTACTCTGCCGAGGGCGAGCACAAGTACTTCTGAGCCTTACTTCCTTATCATGAAATACAGCCTGAATTGTGCTGTTGACTAAGCCCATGTAAGCATCAGTCCAAAGGGACTTGGGTCTGCCATAATCTGTCATTTGCCTATCATGATGACAGACACTGAATGTTCTGGTTTGAACTCCATGACACAACATTTAGATGTCAACAAATTCGGAATCAAATGTGATCACTAGAAGTAGCAGAATCTCCACCTTGAAGGTTCTGTAACACACATGGTCACCTTGGAGCACTTCATCATAACTTGTTCTTCTCCTTCTTTGCTCTGTATTTAGGCTTGAAGGAAAGTCCAGTTGTGACCCAGTCATACAGCACACTGATCCACTCTATCCTAGATGAAGTTCGCCGGCAAGTGGGAGTGTCGTACACTCAGGACGATATGAAACACATTCCCCGTTCTTTCATCTGAAGTCTCAGGTTCCCTGTATTCCTTGCTTAGCTAAAATGTCCACACAGGTACACTCAGTTTCCACAGAAAACCTGTTTGTATTGGTGATAAGTGAGGGTAGTGAACACCTTAGACTAATGTCAATAAACTGAAGTTTTGGAATGCCTTGGTATTTTTGTGCATAAATGAATGGGAAGCCGGAAATAAAAATAAAATAAAAACAGGACAAAGAATAAGAGGAGGGAGTCAGGGAGAGGAACAAGCAATCTAAAACGAAGCACATGTCCCTAGTATGAAACTAGGGTTAGTAGTAGGAGATGTAGGAGATGCAGAAAAAAAAAATAGCATGAGTTGTGGTAGCCAGCAGAAGGGAGTTCAGATTCTCACAGTTCCTCCTGGGAAAGATGCTAGTTGAAATCAGTCAATGGATTTGTGGCTGAGGGAGTTGCATGACCAGCAAGCTGTATGAACCCAAAACACCACAAGCACGTAGGGCCTGGTAAACCATTTCTGAGTCTTTCATACCAAGAAAATGTTGGGGAGGATGTCATAGGTCAGAATCAACTTGATAGCTTAAAGAAGCAATGGGAAACAAGATGATTGGGGCACAGGGATAAGAGGGTAAGATCTGAGTGTGCTATGATTTTGGAGTAAAGTAGCAAGAGCAATGGGGAAAATGCAGACTTCCCGATATTGTTGGTCACAGCCCCCTATGGTGCACTTGGAGTTCCACCACGCTGGAACGAACTTTACAAATGGGACCAAAAACAGCCCCTACCTACAGGCATAGTGGTAACCATCACCTACCCAACTCCTTTAAAGACATAAAGTCTTGATCGACAGTACTGTTCTTACAATTAAGTGTTCTTAAAATGTGGAAACATAAAAGGGTACACTCCAACCCAACACAGACAAAACAGGTACTGTTAACTGGTTGGTTTATTAGGGGGGGGGGAATCCACCCTATCTTTTTTTTCTATTTTCCAAGCGGCATGTGTTACAAACAGAACATCTTGTTCCTTCAACCTTTTCCTTTCAAATAAATTGTTCAGCAGATCATTGCATCATCTAGCAAATGGTGAAAAAACCAGGCAGAATTGCTTAAACTCTCATTCAGGGGAAAACATGATGCAGAGAGTCATACCAGAGTGCAAACATCCCGCTAAAATTGCCAAATTGCCTGCATTGGTAGAGAAGAAAGTTAGGTTTTTGGGGGGGGGTGTCTTTACAGCCTGGGCAGATTTCCACCCACCCTCAGCTGCTCCTGTGGCTCAGCCTAAAAGATGTTTGCATATGCATGTAGGGACTTAATCCAGCTCCTAACTGATGCTGCCTCTGTTGCTGTGACGTCACCACCACCACCCCCGCTCTCAGTTCCAATCCTGACGTGTCACCGAAAGTTATGCTGCAAACTGGCAGACTCTCTTTTTTATAATTGAGGGTTTTCCTTGAGTCCCTTAATTGGGGAAAGGTGGTAGAAAAATATAAATTAATGAATGAATTTAATCAGAACTCCAGCAGAAAGTCACTCTTCTTGCAGGTTGTGCTAACTATTCAGGCCAGGAAACTCCATGGCTTGAGGAACAGAGCTGCCATTTCTGAGGATGCCAGTTTGGATCATTGGGATACTATGCAGCGAAGATAGGCAATAGTTGGGATGGGAGCTAGAAGCACTTTGGGGCTCAATGAGGGTGGAAACAGGCCTGAAAGCAATCTGGCTTAGAATCGGAGTAAAGCCTAGCTTCCTAGAGCCAGGAAGCAAAATATCTGTGGGCAGCTAGGCAGGTGCCGAAATGCACTCATCAGAACAGGGAGCTGCCCAGCCATACCTAAAGCACGCATGACCTGGGATGGTTTTCAGCTTCCCTCACCTCTAGCCAGCACAGCATTGGGGAGAGATGATAAGAGACCAGGGGATGTTGCAGTCCAACGGCACCAGAAGTCCAAATGCCTTCATGTGTCACTGCTAGAGCTTATAGAAGGCTTCTGAGATGCCTGAAGGAAGGTCTGTACCTAGATTCTGTGCTGCGTCATCACAGACACTGACAGAGCATCTACAACAAGAAGTCTCCTGAGTCACGGGGCTGGCACTTGCTCCAAACAGTACATGGGTCCAAGTGACGGCACCAACCAGCTCTCTCCCCAGTCCTTTCCCCTTGCTCTTGGCTTTTTATGCGTCCTAAGAATGTGCGACGGAATTGCACACAACAATAATGGTGTGCTAAGCCAGTGGACCCTTTTGCCAGCTGGGAATGGATGGAGAGCTGGAGATGACCAAACATACCTCCATGCAAACATCAAGCTTACTTCTCTTTCTCCATGAGATTCTTCTCCCCATCTAGATTTCCTGAGATTTCATCTACCACAAAATTTCAGGGTCCTATTTACTGTATATTCCCTTCCTACTGAATTCCTTGTCAGGTCACATTCTGTGGGCGTTTTGTAGGGGAGAAAATGCATGCGAGTGTACACACCAAACACTCGGCTTTGAATCATGGCCCTCCGGGAAAGAAGAGCAGGTACAAATGTTTCTCAAATGGGGGACAAAACATCTTTTTCTTTATCAGGTTTCAGCATGAATGAATGGATGTGGTGGTGTCAAAGCAGTGTCTGAAAGAGTGAATACCTCCCTCCCCCCCTCCCTCTGTGTGTGTGTGTGTGTGTGTGTGTGTGTGTGTGTTTACTTGCCTGTGTGTATAAATACACACTTCCACCCCTGGACCTTTGTGTTTTGCCCTGCTGTTGTGGGCAAGAGCACTGTGAACCTGAGACTCCCCATCTCTATTTCAAATAAAGACCACAATGAAAGAAGTGCTACTGCACATTATTGCTCAATTCCCCTTTATCAGGCCAATCAGGCAATGCTGTCCTCAGAAGGTCAGCACAGAGAGGTTATGTGGCAATAAAAATCAGGACCAGGGTTAAAGTAAGCAAGGCCTGCTATGCCCTTGTTACAGTCTGCTGCTTTACAATTGTGTCTTTTTACTCTGGTTGTGGTCAAATTCTGCAGGGTTTGAGCTGCTTGTAAAATGAGGGGTCTCAAAAGTATTTTTTACTGACTGTATGATGCAAAGGCCGAGTAAAAATCTTTTTTTTTCCACTTCTGCCTGGGGGATTCTATTTTTTTAAAATCCAAAACAATTCATGCGGGTTTATCCCTGTTCAGTAAGTTGTGATATGTTCTTGAAAAGATGGGGGAGGAGGATATATTTTTTATTTTATTTTTTCATTTTTTATTTTTACTTCTATTTTTTTTACTTATTGATTTACTACTGACCTTTCATTTATTATTCATTTGCTTATGATTTTAACTACTGTTTTTTCATTTGTTGGCTTCTTGGTGTGGTATAGAAATGTAAAAATAAATAAATAAATAAATAAATGTGTAGGTGCTGTTTTCATTGACAAAACCCAGGGGGTGGGTTAGGGTTAGGGTTAGGGAGCCCTTCCTGCTCTGCAGTTCTGAGATGAGTCTTCACAGGACTCCAAACATGTGACATCTGAAGCAAGCATTGTAGTCTGTCTAATGGTAGGGCCAGTCTCATTTCACTTGGGGGTAAAAAAAACCACAACTGTTCTGTTTGCACAAGCAACAGCTCGCCTACAGAGGACAGTAGCGGCAGAGACAACATTTCCTGGTTCAGTAAGAAGACCATCCACCTCTTAAGAGAGATGTCATGTGCTTAATACGTTTACTCCCATCAAATGCTCTTGGGATACTGGCTTTTAACAACCCCCTTCCATTCTTGAGTTATACTTTAGGATTTTAGAAAAAGGTATTCCCCCCCCACCCAAAAAAAACCTCAATCTTGACCCAGAATCTTTTGAAGAAAGGGTTTTTCCATTCCAGAAGCTTTGCTTCTTTCCAACTAGCCTTTCTCCTTATCTGGCCAGATGCCCGGAGTTCAGAGTCCATCCCCACATGCACAAGCTTAGCTCTCTTTGAATGCCCCTGCCTGGAACCACTGTTTTGCAAGCGCTGCTTTCACTCTCAACATGGGGGCCACCCGCTGGGGAATCTGCTCCGCTGGCAAAATTAGCCACGATTTTCTCGTAGCTGTGCGGACACTGCCACCAGAATATCATCAGGTAGTATGACAAGATACAGTATGTCTTTCATGTGCTTGAGTCCCATTCTGTCTGACATTTCCCTCCCGCCTCTCCAGGTGGTGTCTATCGCCGCTCGTGACCTCAGCCGGGCTCAGGAATATGCCAAGGAGCACGGGATCGCTAAGGCTTATGGCTCTTATGAAGAACTGGCTCAGGATCCAGATGTTGGTAAGCAGCCTTCATCAAAAGAGTGAGGGCCAAAAGACTAAAGCCACACCTAGGCCCCCAAGGTAGTGGAATTAAAGACATGGAGGGAACACACACACACACACACTGTCTAGACTCCCTGGAGTTCTTGTAAGGGCTTCATAACATGCTCTGGATAATGGCAGCTAATTGAGAAGATGCTGGGAGACAGATGTGCAGTTGGGTGGGGACAGGAGGAGACGTGAAACCGACATGTGCTCCAGCACCTCTTCAGTTAATCACAGCAAGCTACCCAAATATACTGATGGGGTCGTGGCCAATGTATTAGAACAGTGTTTTTCAACCTTTTTTGGGCAAAGGCACACTTGTTTCATGAACAAAATCACGAGGCACACCACCATTAGAGTCCTGGTCTCCGTCCGTCTCCTCCTGCATCGGTTCCTTTTGGTGACTCGAGTCGCGACGTCTTCTTTCCGCTGCTGCGCACACTGTGCTCGGGCGGGAAGGAAGTCGGAAGATGATGTCCTCTGTGATAGGTCCAGGCTGGAGTCTTGACCAATCACAGCCCGGACATCAGAAAAGTGGAGGGTGTCCCCCTGAGGAGCGCCAATTGGCACCCCTGCTGGCCGAGGGTGGGGTCAAAAACCCCACTCCTTCATACCCAGGACACAGTCCAGCGCCCACCTAGTGGGCGAGAATTCGACATTTTTTAAAAAAAAATCTTTCGAATTTTTCAATTTTTCCAACGGCACACCAGGCAACATCTCGCGGCACACTAGTGTGCCGCGAAACAGTGGTTGAAAAACACTGTATTAGAATATATTTCCTACAAACCCTGTCCATCAAGTAGGGGAACAGCAAGGTGTTAGCAAATCTGAAGGTGCAGGTGGTCATTGCGACAATCCCCATAGTCACCTGCCCCATTGGGAGAGTCCAGACATGCTGGCAGCTGGATCCATGCATAGGAATAATTGAGAAGCAAGTGTTTCTTAAAGTTGGTGGCTCTCAATTCCCAATCCAAGACCAAACTGCCCACAAATACTTTGCATTGCCACAATGATTGCTTGTGTGACAATCAAATATTATTTTTTACAGATGTGGTATATGTGGGAGTGATACACCCCTATCACCTCCCCGCCACCCTCCTCTTCATCCAGGCAGGGAAGCATGTGCTTTGCGAGAAGCCCTTGGGCATGAATGCTGCTGAGGTCAAGAGAATGGTGCAAGCAGCACAGGAAAAGAAGATCTTCCTGATGGAGGTAAGATTCGAGCTCAGGGGGAAAAACTGACAGTTTTGAACCATAACTCCTAGAATCCTGCAGCCCCCTAAGTAATTTTTTTCGATTCTAGGTAAGAGGCAAACCCCACTCACCCTTACTAATCAGCCACGGTTCAAAGTTGGTGATGATATAGAGCAGAAAGATTTGGAATCACTTACCTTTTACTATGCAGGCCCTTTTGGGTATACCAAGCATGAGCCCAGGATGTCACGCCGCAGCATAAAAGGCCAATGGTCCATTTTGGGCTGCATTGCTGGTTGCATCATAGAACAGGACAAGGGCCAAAGATGCCTCCTATCTTTTTAAAGCAAAGCAAAAAAGCAAAGTGTTCTGCTTATATATCGCCCTATACCACTTCAAGTAGTCTCCAGGTAGTTTACAGTTTTTAATTACAGTATGCAGGGTACACATTGCCCCCCCCCAGCAAGCTGGGTACTCATTTTACTGACCTTGGAAGGATGGAAGGCTGAGTCAGCCATGAGCCTGCTACCTGGGATTGAACGCCAGGTCGTGAGCATAGTCTACAGACATTTAACCACTGCACCACAGCGCTCTTCAAGAGAGATTTTGATCTCGTAAGATATTTGAATGAGCAAGAATATGATGTTGCCTCACTTTAATGATTCCATCTTTAAAGTATTTTTACCCCACCTTTCTCCTTGGGAAAGGACCGAAGGTGGCTTATAGTAAGGAGGAAAATATACAGTCCATTATGATTAAGACATACTGTATTCAGTTTGAGAAACAGGGAATTGAGGGGTATCTTACAGCATTAGAAGGCAACATTAAAACTAACAGTTGATAACATAGTGTCAATGTCATCAGGCAAGGAGAGATATAAACACAAAGTTAGGAATGACTATAAACACAAAGTCTGTGTAGCCATGTATGGTAGATTCAAATAAAAGACACAATGGTAGTCCATCATTCAGGGAAAGCTTGCCTGATGAGAAAGGTCTTTGCCTGTTTATAGAAAGACAGCAGAGATGAGGCAGTCCTGGCCTCCAGTGGGAGGGAATTCCAAAGTCTGGGAGCAGCAGCCGAGAAGGCCCTTTCATGGGTTCCCACGAGACGTACCTGTGAGGGTGGTGGGATGGAGAGAAGGGCCTCTCCTGATGACCTTAGCACCCGAGCCGACTCATAATGTGAGATTCGATCTTTGAGGTAGCTAGGACCCAGGTTGTACAGATCTCATGGAGAAAACATTAAAAAAGAGACATGTGATGGGGTCAGTGGTGGGCTCTAACTAATTTTGCCATTTGTTCTTAGGCTGTCTGGACCCGTTTTTTCCCTGCTTCTGAGAAGATCCTTTCCCTGCTCAGGCAGAGGACCTTAGGAGATGCAGTGGTGTTACATGCAGAGTTTGGCTTCCCTTTGCTCTCAGTGCCCAGGTGTGTGGAAAAAGAGCTGGGCGGCAGTGGCTTACTAGACATCGGGGTCTACTGCATCCAGCTGGCCTGCATGGTCTTCAGTGGGGAGAAGCCAGAATCTATTGTGGCCTCTGGATTTTTATACAAAACAGGTGAGCGCTTGCTCAGCCATATTTTTGTAACCCCTAAAAGTCTTCATAAATTGAGCAACAACTTCAGTTCAAGCAACAACTTCAGTTCGGGCAACAACTTCAGTTCATATCATAGAAATGTGTTTTTGGATCAACTCAAATTTGCCGGCTTCATCCTGGAGTTTTCTTTGAATGGTTTTTCCTTCTAGAATGGCTGTCTTGCAGTCAGTAGTTCTGCAAAAAACGCAAAGCTTCCTTTACCAAATATTCTGCAAACCACAGTTATTTGGTATGCTAGGTGGGAATGTTGCCAGATGATGAACTAAATAATCAACGAATTAACACTTTATTTTATGTTTCCTTAATCAGTTCATATGAACAATTTATTTGCCTTTCAATATTTGATGTGGTTGCATTAACACTAACATTTCCAAGCCTAGTGGCTGAAGCTGATTTGTACCTAATTCAAATCAGAAAGTCTCATACAAACTCAGAACCTGCTTAACACAGCTGCCTAAAGAGCAGCCTAAAGAAGCAAGTAATTAACACTTGTTTCAGAGGTGAGGCAGAGGATGAAGCTCAAATTTATTCATTACAAATAATTAACACAAGATCCTTATTTTATTTTTATTTTTTATTCAGTGCTGTTGACCAGTGGTAATAAGAAATGATCAGTCAAGTGAGAATCACTCAGAGATGTACCAGTAGATCCTAAAATACACTGATATATAGGGCTGGGTAGATGATGATAATCCCCTCAGTCTTTCAGACATCTAAAAAAATATTATTCACCTCTCCAGAAATCTTGATGCATGTTTCCATTTAAACATACAACCCCTGAGTATGTTTTAAGACAGAAAAGCTGCCTCAGGTGCTTTTATGACAAGAGGTGGGGTAAAATCATTTTCAATAAATAATTTAATAATAATACATTTTGTGAGAGGGACTTTGCAGGCTTAATGCATGGTAAGAGCATGGGTCAGTTGGGGGATGGCAGTAGACCTGTACAAATAAATATTTGGATATTGCTGCTGTTGAGTGTGTTTGTGCTTTTTCTCCCCAGGGGTTGACAACATGGCTTCAGTCATCCTGAACTACTCTGGCCAACGGCAGGCAATCCTTACCTATACCATGACAACCACATTGCCCAACCGAGCAATCATTTGTAGCACTGAGGGGACAATTGAGGTAAGTTCCCAATCGAGAGGATGTTGAAGAAGAGGTGTTTCCAATTGTCTTTCCAGCTCCTAAGATAAGTTTAATATCTGCAGATCCCAGGTTGCTTCTGGTCCCCAACAGAGTTGGTTGTCAATGGGCAGAAAGAGGAGTTCCCTCTTCCCTCAACATCCCATAAACTTAACTTTGGCAGAAATGCAGTTGGACTCCGCTATGAGGCAGATCATGTCAGGCATTGTTTGCTCCAAGGTAATAGCTCAGGACACTGCCGGTGTGGTTGGTTTGTTCTGTGGGGGCAAAGCAGGTAGCACCTGAACAAGATTTCATCCCGACTCTTTCTTTTCTCTCCCTCAGGCCTGCAGGAAAGCCCCATCATGTCTCATGCAGACAGCGAACTTGTCCACTCCATCTTGGATGAAGTCCGGAGGCAGCTGGGGGTGTCCTTTCCTCAGGACGATGCCTGACCCATGCTATGTTCCTTCTTGTGACCCCTCATGTATGAGAGGAACATCTCAATTTTAACACTAGAAAATGCACTCCTACTGTAGGACAAATTATGCCAGCACAAACAGTGCTGCAAATATTGCTCACAACTCTTGAAATTCATTACAATATTAGGTTTCTATAAACCATTTGCCTAACCTTGTCTTTAAGTAAGTGTGAAATAAAGAGGAGCAGAATGCTTGTTATGGGTTTTGTGGCAACTCCTTTTCCAATCTAATATTTTATGTTTAATATTGTCAATAGACAATAGAACAAGACTATATAGACTTTTAAAAATTGCAATACACATTTACTTTGAATAGTACACATATATGAAACCACCGGGGGAGATTATCCGGAGTTTTGGGATGAAGTGTTGTCAGTATGCTGATGACACCCAACTCTACCTCTTGGAATCTGGAGGTACACTTCATCCCAATACTCCGGATAATTTCCCCCAGTGGTTTCATATATGTGTTAACATAGGAAATAGAATAGAACCCCAAGGGTTCCAGTTCATTACTGAAGTTAAGCATTGATCTAAAGTCTTGGAAGCTATTTTGACTTTAGATCAGTGCTAAGGTTCAGTAATGATCTGGATGAGGTTGTGTAAACTGAAACGAAAAACCCATACAAGACAGAGGGACTTCTGGTCAGCCAAAAGGGAGATCAATGGAAAAGGATGCAACCTGTACTGGACGAGATTAACCTTCAATTGAAAAACAAGACGTGCACAGCTTGGAGGTGCCTAGATGTCCAGGTCACAGCTATGGCCAGGAGTACTTTTCCACAGTTAAAGCTAGTGTACCAGTTGCGCCAGTTTATTGAGAAACCTGCTCTGGCCACTGTGACACATCTCCTTGTGATGTCTTGACTGGACTGCTGTAATGCGCTCTATGTGGGGCTTCCGATGAAAAGTCTCAGGAAACTTCAGCAGGTCCAATACACAGGAGCCAGTTTGCTGACTGGGGCGGGTTACAGGGATCACATTACACCCCCTTTTACAGCAGCTCCACTGGCTGCCAATCAGTTATCAGGCACAATTCAAAATGTTTTTAACCTACAAAGCACTAAATGGGCTGGGTCCAAACTAGGTCAAGGATCAGTCTCTCAGTATGAGCCAGCTCAGGTATTAGTTAAGGTCATCAGGAGAGGCCTTTCTTCTCTTCATCCTGCCACCTTCACAGGTGTGTCTGATAAGAACCAGTGAAAGGGCCTTCTCTGTTGCTGCTCCTAAACTGGAATTCTCTCCCACTGGAAGCCAGAAATGCCCCATCTCTGATGTCTTTCTGCAAGTAGGCAAAGATCTTTCTCTTCAGGCAAGGTTTCCCTGAGACAAACAGAAAGACAACAGAGATGGGGCAAATGAAAACTACAGCCTAGGTATTAGAAAAAGACTTTAAGACTTGGAAGGACAGCAGGGAAGGAATTAATATACAGTAATTCTCTTTATTTCTGATCATCATGTATGGGCATGACAATTGGACAGTTATTAAAGCTATCAAGGCTTGGAAATGATTCATTTGAAATGTGGTGCTTGGAGAAGAGCTTTTGCGGATACCCTGGATTGCCAGAAAGACAAACAAGACGGTCCTACATTTAATAAAGTCTGAACTACATATGGAGGCAACAGTGTTGGGCTGGATCCCCGCTTAAAGCCACCTTTTAACTCAAGTGATTCTATGAATGCTGAAACTGAGGGAGTCTCAACTTTGGGCACATAACAAGAAAGCAAGACTCTGTGAAAAAGACAATAATGCTGGGAAAGCTTGAAGGCAGCAGGAAACAGGAGGACCAAATGCACGATTGACTGACCCCCTAAAGCAGTGGTGAACCTTCAACACTTCAGATGTTTTGGCCCACAACTCCCAGATGTCTGAGGCTAGACTGCCAATGACAAAGGACTGTGGGAATTGTGGTCCAAAACATCTGGAGTGCAGAAGGCTTGCCACCCACTGTCCTAAAGGAAATGTCAAGCTTGAATTTACAGAAGCTGAGCACAGCCATGGAGGGCAGACCATTTTGGAGATCACTCATTGGTAGGGATGCCATAAATTGCACATCAGGATCCTGCCTTATTGCCAGAAACTCAAAAAGGTTTTGTGGCCTGAAGGGATATGTCTGTGATGATTCTCAGTCATCCAGGTGAGTTTATCTGGAAGTTGAGTCATGGCAACTGGACTTATTTTTCTTGGGGCCAATGTTCCTCTTATGAGCCTATTTCAGACCAGGGTGACAAGAGGTCAAAGTGAGCTATAAAATGGAGGACTCGCAACTAGCGTTCCTTAGAGTGACGAAGCTGTTTGGGAAGAGCAGCGAAACGTTTCCAGCTCTCAAGAAAAAAAAAAGAAGCCCAGTGGCCATGACTCGACTTCCAGAGGACCTGAAGGGGGCGCGCGCACCGTTGCCTGCCACCCTTCCCGCCATTATTTCCACTCTCCCTGAGGGAAACGATTCTCTCCCTGCACGGGAGGGGGGGTTGGAGGGAGCCTCCACCATAGAGACCGGACGGGGTAGAGCGGCACGAGCGTCCACCTCTTCCCGGCTCTTCCGCCTTCACCCCTTCTCCTCCCGTGGTCTCTCGCTCTCTCGCTCTCTCTCGAGGCCGGCCAACGTCACTTCCGCCCCTGCGCTGGCCGCCCTTTCCGGCCAAGCGCCCGGAAGGGGTAACCCCGTGGCGCGCGGTGGGCGAGGCCTTTTTCCCGTGAGGCCGCCGAGCAGCAGCCATGGCGGAGCCGAAGGTGGGGAGCGCGTGGCCGGGTTTTGGGAGCCCTTGGTCCGCGGGCGGAGGGGGAAGCCCTCGGCGGAGGGGCCGCCGTTGACCGTATCCTTCCTCCATGGGGGGCTTCGGTTGGAGGCGGGAGGCCAGAACCCGGAGCTCACGTAGACTCCGGCCCGGCCGGGCGAGTGGCGGCGGGGAGAGGAAGAGGAGGAGGAGGAGGAGGAGGAGGAGGAAGAATCCGGGGCGCTTGCATGGCCTGATTTTGTCCCAGGCCTTGGGAGTGCATCGTAAATGTTGGCATGCGGACGAGAGGTTTCCGCGCAGTTCTTTAAAATTTTCTTTATTTATTTATTTATTTTGCTGCGCTGTTTCTATTGGGGCGAAAAACCACGAAATTGCGAGGGATGTTCGGAAGGATTTTTTTTTTTTAAATCGGGCGATAAAGGGTTGGAGATGAAATCCCGGTTGAGCTTTAAAGTAATCGACTAATTGCAGGCGGGGAGATCATGTATATCGGGTTGCAGTTTGCTCCCGTGAAAGCAGTGAAAGGCATCGAGGCGCTTTGAATTTAATCCGCAAACGCTCAATTTTACTAGATTTTTAAAATTATTTTCTTGAGGAAGTAACAGCATACATTTCCAGTCTTTACAAGTTTCCAAAAACATTATATCATCCTTTGGTCCCTTCCTCATTAACCCTCCCCCCCAGCAAGCACAAATTCACTACCCTTTCATGTTAAACATTATTAAGTAGTCTAGCCTATTTCTCGTTCTCAGGCTTCCCTTTTATCCAATATATATATTTCTCCCACTCTTTCCCTTCTGTGTTTCCTTCTTGCATAATTTGTATCCATTCATTTTGAAAAAAATTGATGTATATAATCTTTCCATTTATCATATTACCATTTTTCTTGGTCCTTCCATCCACCCGTTAATACCATTATAGCTGCTGCTATTCCGTAGTACACGATCTTTTTTATGCTTCTCCATTGTTTTTCTCTATCTACTAACCCTAAGAAAATATGATCTATTTTTAGCTCAATCCTTTTCTTTGTAATTTCTGATAACCAATTTTCTACTTTCTTCCAATATGTTCGTATTTTCTCGCATTTCCATATCATGTGTGCAAAAGTACCTTTTTCTTTTTTACAATGCCAACAATATTGTGATATGTTATTATTTATTCTATTTAATTTCTGTGGGGTATAATACCATTTATGCAATACCTTCAGTTGCATATCCTTAATCGACTAATTGCAGGCGGGGAGATCATGTATCGGGTTGGAGTTTGCTCCCGTGAAAGCAGTGAAAGGCATCGAGGCGCTTTGAATTTAATCCGCAAACGCTCAGTTTTACTAGATGGTGATCCTGAACCCTTCTCCAGTGATTTGAGAAGGCGGAGACAATAGACTTGCATTTTTGCTTCATCTTTGAGAGATGTTTACAAAAACTCTCTTTTTCTTTCCCAGGTATTGGTGATTGATGGTCGTGGCCACCTGCTTGGTCGCCTGGCTGCCATTGTGGCCAAACAAGTGTTGCTGGGTAAGAGTCTTGTCAGATGAGGAAGGAAAGAAGTTACAGTATCCCACGCCTTAAATGTATAGGAGGTATCTTTGGTCTCTGAGCCCCCAAACCCATAGTCAACCTTCACATTCAACAAAATGTATAGGAGACAACCGTGGTGCAGTGATGCATAAGTGCCTTGTTCCTCAATATAAAGCATGCATTACTATCCTATATAAGCTACAGACATCTCCTACTGGGTCAGGACTCTCTGATGGTTCCCAGGCGGTCATTTTATTTTTAATTTGTTTGTTTAAGTGGAATATGCTGCTACAGAGAATGGTTTAGTCTCCTTCATTGAAGGTTTTTAAGCAGAGGCTGGATGGCCATCTGTCGGGAGTCCTGTGATGGGGGTTCCTGCATGGCAGGGGGTTGGACTTGATAGCCCTCGAGGTCTCTTCCAACTCTATGATTCTATCATGCCTTTATTCCTGAAAGGGCCCAAGGCTTTTTTTTCCTGTTTATTTGGGCATTACTGACCATTTATTTTGCAGTTGACCACTTAACGGCTAAACAAAGTGAAAGGAAAACAATCAGAAGTGGTAGGAAGCCTGGCTGGGGTCAAGAGAGATGTGTAGATATGCCCCCAAGGTCCATATTGGAGACCCAATACTTGGCAGCCCTGTTACCTGAAATAATTCTTTCTTTGTAGATGTTGACCAAAATCCTCCTATATACACATAGTGCACACAAATTTGGAAATTCTGATTTACACTATCATTCCACTTGCATGTCATTCACCTGTGTTCCTGGGCATGCTGCAGAAATAAGATTTGTTGAAACAGCTTGTGTGATTGCCCCTAACACTTGCAATGTTTCTTAATAGGATTTTAAACAAAATTAGCCTTGGGCTGTGTTTACAAAGCATATGCTGTGCTACGGATCTATGCCAACTTGCTCTGTATGCATTTTTTCAGCTCCCAAGTTTGGCCAGCTGGCTTGGGATGCAGGGCCTAGCCAGGAATGGCAAGCTTATGCACTAAGATGCCTGGATGTTGCTTAGATTACAGTCTCAGAACTAGAATTCAGGGACTACCTTTCTACTGTTTGTCACCCTTATATTTGTTAAACCCTGACTTTTCTCCGCTGATGCTTCATATCCAGACTGGAGGATGCAGTGTGATTTTATCCTTTTCTTTCTCTCCCCCCAGGGCGTAAAGTTGTGGTAGTGCGTTGCGAAGGAATTAACATATCTGGCAACTTCTACCGCAACAAATGTAAGTAAGACAGCTTCCAAATGTATCCAGCCATTTAACAGCTTGGTGGGTTTTTCTCTCTGTGTATGGGTTTTTTTTTGGGGGGGGGGAGAGGAGATGCCTCCCATTTGGTTGAAATGCTTGTGTCTGTTTTTGAGGGTGAACCTTTTCCTTAGCTACAAATCTCCACCTTTGAGTTTATTAAGCACTTTCTAAGTCCTTATGGCTGCTGTGTTTCAAAAACACAGGTGTGTAATGTGAGCACTCTTTTAAGATAATTCCATTGGGTAAGCACAGCTTTCCCTCTTATTTTCCATCCCTGCTGCATGGAGCCCTGATCCATGCGTGCATGCAACACACACCCCCCTTCAGGTGGGCGCACAGTGGAGGAACAACTGGGTGAGGGTGGGGGTGTCCGAAGCAGCACAGCTGTGCCTTGGTACCTTAGACAAGAAGACGTATACAGTAAACCCCCTGCCCATCGTGGGGGTTAGGGACCCACCCCACCCGCAATGCATAAAAATCCGTTATATGCGGAAGCGGGCGGGGGGTGCGCTTGAGCGCCAGTTCGAGAAGTCTTGGGGCAGCGCGCACCAGTGGCGGCAGGGGGACCTGACTGCCCACCCGCACCGCCCGAGACTTCTTGTCTGGGGCCGTCTCCATTGAAATGCATTGCCAATGCATTTCAATGGAGAAAATTTTCCCCTTTGGAAAACATTGGCTCAGTGCTTTCCAATGGGGGAAATTTCTCCATTGAAATCCATTGACCCAATGCATTTCAATGGAGTCCCCCCCCCCCCCCGCGACGGCCCTGAGGCTTCTCGGAGGAGCGTAGGGGGTGGCGTGGAGTGACCCAATGGCCCCTGGCTCCCCCCCCCCGCGGCTCTGAGGCTTTGCGGAGGGGCTGCACGGAGCGACCCAACCGCCCCCGCGCGGCTCCAAGGCTTTGTGGAGGAGCGCAGAGGGGCGGCGCGGAGCGACCCGATGGCCCCCCGCCGCCCCCCGCGTCAAGGTGCATGTACTGCGATCCCGCGATGTCGTGGGACTGCAGTACCTGAACTGCGAAATGGAAGGGGGTGACTGTATCAGTTTGCCGTATGTTAAGTACACAGACTTTGATTATGTCTGTTGAGTTATTCAGCTCGTGTTGCAGTTTTTCTTCATCACTAGTGCCAGAATGAACAAGGCTGGAATTATAATACCTCCAGCCATCGTGGACCTCAGTGGTTCCCAACCTGGGGGTCGAACGACCATTTCACAGGGGTCGCCATGAGCCAGTGAAGAAAAAGGAACAAACGGCATGGATCTGGAGGAGGAAGGGGAGAAGATTCAGTTACAGCTTGATAGATTGGAGGGGATGTCGGTCAATGGTACCGGAGGCTACGATTGGCTGAGGGTGCCTGTAGAGGGAAGTTCTCTATGGCCCCTGCAGCAGTGGCCTACCAAAGGGGGCTTGTGGCCTCTTCCAAGCAGGGCAAGGGGGTCACCAGAACATGAGGAACCGTATTAAAAGATTGCATTAGGAAGGTTGAGAACCACTGTTGTACCTCGTACCTACATATGAGGCTAGGTGCTAGGATGTTGAACCTACTTGGTTCTTTGCAAAGAGTAATAATTGGAATGTGGATGTGGAACCACACTGGCTCAGGGAGCCAGGTCGTTGAGGTGGTGGTCTGTGATGATGCCTTTCCACCATTACTTCGAGTGTCATGGCCATGAGATAATCCTACATGCACTACCATCTGAGACCACCACGCCCTTCTCGTGGCAGCGCGTTTTGCCCTTTTGGCATTAGTGCAACAGCGTGAGCCCTCCTTGTTGAAAGCTTGGGCTCTAAAACATCCCACCATGGCTGGGATCATGAGCAAGATCATGACTGAATAAACCATGACAATTGATCTGGTGAGGCTCTGCCTCTGATTAAATGTGGGGTGCAGTCGCACTCTTATCTACATCTAATGATTATTTCTATTTTTTTAATATTATTTTTGGTGTGAGTTAACATAGCCAGTGTGAAGCCTGCTAAGTCTCCCAAACCCCAGGTGTTTGTGAGACTTTGTACTTGGGACTGCGAAGCTGTTATATTCCGAGAGGCATCTTCCAATCAGCATCATGGAACAATATATACAGTATAAAGTGCAGGTGGTCAACTTTTGGCTCGCTGGGCGTGTGGCCTACAAATCCCATCAGCCCTACCTGGCATCGCTAGTGTTAAGGGATTGTGGGGGTTGAAGTCCAGAAGGCCTGGGCAGCCAGAAGTTCCTTTTTCCTGAGTTGGAAATGAAGGAACAACAGCGTGGCTTTTCTTCATTTCAAGGCAGTGTCGTGCTTTTGCAGGGTTCTGAAATGCAGCTTGTTGGCTCTTACATTTAGGAAAGCAGTTTGTAGGCTTGCTGCCTTCGGCCTTACGGGAAACAGACTTGCCGGCCTGATCTAACTGTCCCATTGTTTCCTCTTTTGCCAGTGAAATACCTGGCTTTCCTGCGCAAGCGTATGAACACCAACCCCTCCCGGGGCCCTTATCACTTCCGTGCTCCCAGCCGAATCTTCTGGAGAACTGTGCGAGGTAAGCGTTGTCCTTGTTCTTCAATCTGTCTGTGTTTGGGGGGGGGGGTGTCTGTTCAGGAAATGCAGAAACTCAGGAGACTTTGGGACTGTGAGATCCTAGAGTCAAGTTCGCTGAAGTGTAGTGCTGAGGATTGAGCTGGGGTTCCAGATGCCAGGATTCAAGTCCCTCTGGAGGTAATTGTGAGAATAAAGTGCCATAAAGGAACCATGCATGCAAGCCTTAAGCTCAAACTATCAAGGTGCATTCTAACATTTTTAAAAATGCATAATAATATAATACAGTAGGAGAGTCAGATAAAGAAGTCCATTTCTGGTTTTATCCTTAACTTCAGTCAACAATCTGTTGCTGCCCCACTTTTGTGTTTATCTGCAGTTACTTCACACACACACACACAGACACAGAGAGAGAGAGAGAGAGAGAGAGAGAGAGAGAGAGAGAACAATAGATACCTACATTTTCAGCCTGCTCCTAAATGAGGGTCATGTTTGTGCCTATTAAAATGCACAGTTGAAGTTTCTCAAGCATCCCTAATCCTGGGTGTAAGTACATTCCAAGGGATGTTCTCTTCCAGATCACTTGCTTGGGTACACGCATACATTCCAGTGGATGCTCACTTCCAGGTCATCGAGTTTGATCTTGGGGTCTTATATTAGTCATGACGACTTTTCAAAGTCTTATTGGTGTGGCGCTTCTGCTCAAAGTAGGGCTAAGTGTAGGACCAGTCAGGCTCTGTTGCCCGAATTACATAAATATTGAATGTATACAACAACTCAGCCATCCCTATGTTGTCCAGCAAGTTCTGGGTTTCTGCCAACGCCACAACCCTTCTGCGTCATCCACATTTCTGTTCTTTTCTCCCCAGGAATGCTCCCGCACAAGACCAAACGGGGTCAGGCTGCCTTGGAGCGGCTGAAGGTTTTTGATGGCATCCCCCCTCCTTATGACAAGGTAAAACTTCCTTTTCGTGTTTTTGAGACGGTGTGAGCTGTTGATGCTGTTCTGTCAGTGATGCCCTTTCCTACCTACATTGTTTGACGTAAGGAGTGAGAAAAAAAAATCCAACCCTGAGACAGACTTCTTGACAAATAGCTTGCGGTTGTTTTGCCTTGCACACATGTTGCTAACTGGCTGGCTGTTCCCCTGCAGCGCAAGAGGATGGTGGTCCCAGCAGCTCTGAAAGTGGTCCGTCTCAAGCCCACACGCAAGGTATGGTGGGAGTTCTTGGTTGCCATCTTGCTAAGCCACATTCTCCGTTCCACGCCAACAGACCTCGCGTGCGGTGCCTTCCCAAACAGCTGCTAGCTTTGCTGATTGGGGATGTTGCAAACTGTGGCCCAACTCACCTAAAAGGCACTCTGTTGTGGGGGAGGTTGATGTGCAAAATTTCTTTGCTGGGATCCAGTGTTCCAGAGCAATAAGTTAACGGACAGAACTCCAGCCAATGAGGTGTAGCACACATGCTTTGTCTGCCGTATATCAAAGCCTTGTTCCTGGCCTCTCTTGCTAAAATGCAAGGAAGGGTTATTGACGGCCTTGAAAAGCTGGGCCTTGAAGAATAGACACAAGAGAACTTGACAGATTGATCTGTGGGTGGAAACCATCTGCACATCTTTTAGAGCAGTGGCTTCACAACCTTTAGTAACTCAGGTGTTCTTGGGCTGCAACTCCCAGAAGGCTTCGCCACCGGCTATGTTGCCTGGGGTTTATGGAAGTTGCAGTCCAAAGAAAAGTGGGTTGTCCAAGGTTGGAAACTGCAGTTTTAGATCCAACAGAATTTCTTCCAAGCGACTGGTGGCTTTTTCAACCCCTTTATGAGGCCTCCAGCCCCTTGTGTGCTGCCTGCATACGGCACCTGGATGTGTAGCAGTGCCTCGTTTGACCAAGCTGTGGTGTCACCTTCATTGCCACTGTGGTCTGTGTCATAACTTGGCCCAAATTTGAGTAGATCTACTAAAATCAACGGTACTTCTAATTTATGACGGGCTTAGTGCTCCCTTGATTTTGGAGAGTTTCTGTGGATGACCATGTCTTAGTTCAACCCTGTAAGGCTAGTTTCTTTTGCTTTCTGGATTTCAGAAATGGCCTCAGTCAATGGAAAACAGTTTTATTTGGTGGGTCCTAGCCAGGTCGCTAGACCTTATGCACTCGCTAAGTATCACGTCCTGTTGGTTAGGAGCAGGTCTGTGATGATGACTTTCCACCATTAGTTCGAGTCTCAAGACCATGAGATAAGAACTTTTCATGCACTACCATCTGAGACCAGCCCTGCATCAATGGCCTTGTGGACCCAGTAACTTTCCTGCAGAGTTCATGGCGACTTAGGGTTGGCAAGAGAAATTCCAGATTGGCTTTAAAAACCAAGATTGACGTCAGTAATGTATATGCATTAAGGGCTGGATTGTTGGTCTTGTGACAGACTTAAGAGAGAAGATAATGCTGTAATAGTGGTAAGGATAGTTTGGGTAGGAGTTGAGCCTCCTGTCATTTGTGTTGCAGATGTGTATGTGTGTGTAGAGTTCAGTGGATGATTGCATGAAAGAAAATATGGATTACCCAGTAAAGGGTTGGGCAGTGGAGTCTGGTGTGATAAAACAGCACTGGTGGTGGCAGAGGTAGTGCCTTACGATTCTCTCCCTCCCACAGTTTGCTTACTTGGGCCGCCTTGCCCATGAGGTTGGGTGGAAATACCAGGCCATAACAGCCACCTTGGAAGAGAAGCGCAAGGAGAAGGCCAAGCTCCATTATGCAAAGAAGAAGAAGCTGATGGTGAGTTAACCCAAGTCTTCTGATTGTTCCAGAGGATAGTTCTAGATTTGGCATGTCAAAGGCTGGAAGATGGAGCCTTTGGACTTGAAAAACAAAAGATGATAGCCAGCAGATAATGTTTGAAAAGGTAGAAGACCCTGATAGATTATTCATGTACCAGTGCAGTGCAAGTAAGGCTTCAGGAGACTGAAGCATGTCCTTTCTGTTTGAATTAACTTTCTGTTAAATTCTGATTGAAGTCCTGTTGCTTATTGTAGTAAGTTACCATTAGAGCAGTACCATGGCAAAGTGATCAAGCTGCCATAGAGCAGATGCCTGACAACCTGAATTCAATCCTAATGGGTTCAGGTAGCTAGCTCAAAGTTGACTCAGCCTTTGGCCCTTTTGAGGTCAGTAAAATGAGTACCCGCCAAGTTGGTCTTTGCATTAATATGTTGTAAATAGCCCAG
The DNA here is from genome assembly GCA_037367245.1 of Phrynocephalus guinanensis. Lineage (NCBI taxonomy): Eukaryota > Metazoa > Chordata > Lepidosauria > Squamata > Agamidae > Phrynocephalus > Phrynocephalus guinanensis. Next base: position 12,053,013 of record CM074743.1, on the reverse strand, counting down.
AGATTGCTCTAGTACTGTGAGGCAGTATGCCTGTGAAGATTCTCAGTCATCCAGGTGAGTTTATCTGGAAGCTGAGTCATGGCTACTGGACTTCTTTTTCAAGAAAAAGAAGTCCAGTAGCCATGACTCAGCTTCCAAATGTGAGGCAGTATGCAAGTTAAAACAACAGTTTTGTTTCAGCGGGAATTTGGTAAGCCAGCTGTTCTGTACATTCCATTGTTTGGGCTTAATCGGGTTGGAGCTTCTGACAATAAGCAACAGAATTTCAGCCAATGTTTCTTAATTTAGGGTAACTGTAATTTAGGGCAATCTAAAGTGCCTCTGTTTTTCAGTATACTGTAGTCCCTTAACGTTCCTTTCCTCAATTCGTATCTTCCCTTTTCGTGTTTTCCTTGCAGAAACTCCGGAAGCAGGCAGAGAAGAACGTGGAGGGCAAGATTGCAAAGTACACAGACATCCTGAAACAGCATGGCATCTTGGTTTAAACCAGTGGTATCCAAACTTCGGCCCCCCAGATGTTTTGGACCACAACTCCCACAGTCCTTTGTCATTGACAATACAGGCCTGGAATTCTGGGAGTTGTTGTCCAAAACATCTGGAGGGCCAAAGTTTGGATAGCCCTGGTTTAAACCAACCCACTTGATTGAATGCACAATAAAAAAGTAGTTTACAGTCTCTGTGTTCTACATCTGAAACGTAAGGATTGTAACAGTTAGCTGTTTAAGGGAAGTCAAAAAAATAGGGTCAGTCTTCTGTGACATAGTATTCTTATCCATCATTCTGATGCTTCATTTCCTGCCCCACTTGGGGCATTACATGCCAGCATGTGTTCTGCTACACAGACCCCTTCCTGGTTTGATGGCAGAATTACCAACTGCTGAACCAGTTCATCACACTTATGGATGCCAAACACCTACTAAAGGGATGCTGATAATCTATGGACAACTGGCAAATGTGTTTTCCAGTATCAAATTTATCGCAGTTTTATTATTTAGTGTATTTCAGACATCAGATCAACTTTCAAAAGCTTATCATAGCTGTTTTCAGTATAGTGTCCTGGATTACAACTCCTCAAATATCCCTCAACAGATTATGATCATCTTAATCTGTTCCAGCAGCAGGGTATACAGCTGTGTTCTGTGGATGTCTCAATCCTTGTTTCCCCACAAACTTTCAGAATATGGGCCTTTTGCCAGTAGAAAATGACTCCACCTATACCTAGGACTGTGAATGCCCTAGTTTCTAAAGAGGCACCTCCTCAGCCTAGTATTAAATATGCATACATTCAATGAGAAGGGGAGGTGTCCTGGTTCCTCTTCCATCTTTAACGCTGGAATTGCAAGTAGCATGGTGGGCTGGGTATGTAATATAGAGTACTGAACATTTTGAGAGGCACTAGTCACAAAAAGCAGAAACAAGTTGCTGTATTTGCAAGAGATTGGGTCAGGACATTCAGGTATTACTAGACAGCGGTTTTTCATTAGCCATAGCCAGAGAAATCAGTACAGTGGACCCTTGTATAACAAACGTTTGTATAAGATAAAATTTGTACAACATAAAAAATTCCAGAGATAGGGGAAATTTGCTTAACAGAATCGCTTATGGGGCATATCTGTACAACATAAAAATGGGATCACTCTGTTTTCTATGCATTCCTATGGGAAATTTGTATAAAGGAAAATTTGCTTAACATAATTTCATTTGGAATGCATTGATTCCTTTATACAAGGTACCACTGTATATTCCAGCATGTGGAAGGCTGGAGATTCTCTATCCCTGGGCTAGGTACTTGACAGCTGTGTGGGCTGCATCCAGCCAACATGAATTACTGCGTTAGCAGGGAAGATAATGTGAAAATAATGGAATTTCCCTCTGAGCAGTATTTCTTTGAGGAATTAACAGAATGCTGTATGCCTCCATAACAAGATGAGATTTTTGGCCAGGCGGGAGGTGATATTGTAAGGGTGCCTTGTACACCCTGGCTGTACGCTCCATGTATTTTTCTAGGCATTTGTTGCTTTTCAGAAATAGGGTTCCGAACCCAGGTCATCCTCCCGCCATTCGTAGACATGGCCTTCTAGAATACTAGAAGACAGTATTTCAGGGGAATGTTGTTTTTTTTTTTTTTGAGGGTCGCCTTGAGTAGCTTGTCTTGTTCGTAGGTCACTCCAACTTGCCTGCGGACCTCGTCCAGGATGGTCGCTATCATTTCGCTCTCCTGCAGGGGCATGATAGGACTTTCCTTCAGATCTGTCCAAAGGCAATTCAACAGAACCCGATTAACAAGAAGGATTGATTCAAGAGCAAGGGAGGTGGTGATAGTTCAGTGCCCTGCCCCTTTTATGTATTTATTTTTGTGGATGAGTAACTTTTTGTGGATAACGTAACGGGTCAGTGGCTTTGCCAGCCCAAAAAGAAGTGTTTCAATGTGCTTTTGTTAAGTAACATAAGAAATGAGTCTTTAGTTTCTCTAACTAGCAACATGAAACACGTTCAACAACCTGTTTTAGGCAAGCATTTGTTGCAGGGCTTTGGAAAGGGGGAGCGGAATGGTAAGCAGCCGTTCAACTGGTGGCTCTCTCCCATTTCTGAGACAGATCTACTGGGTGGGGGGCAGATCTGCATGTAAAAAAAGGGCCTGGACAGAAGAGTCACCTGCTCAGTCTTTGTTTCACACTTGGATAAGATATACATGGTTTCTCTTCAAACCTTCACCTGCGTACTGTATACCCTAAAAGCTTTAAGCTTTATGCCATTTTGTGGGAGGTAGCCGTGTTAGTCTGTGCAAGAATTCCAGGCAAAAATCAAAAAAGACGACAAAAACGTGGCACCTTAAAGACTATCATTTTAAATGTAGGCTTTTGGGGACATGTCCACTTCTGCTACTATATGTCTGTAAAAGTGGACGTGTTCACAAAGGCTTACATTAAAATATAGTCTTTAAGGTGCCACATGTTTTTGTCTTTTGTCTTTTATTTTGATTTTTTGGCCTGGAAATCTTTATGCAAAAGTATCTATTTGTTGATATTTGAGAGCAGCCGTGCTCAACTCATATGGCCCCCTTATCACATACACCACCTTATAAGGTTCTCTACATGACTTTTACAACACCGATTCCGCCTCCTTTTTTTTCATACTGTGTTTAGCGCCATGGCCAAAACACGATTGAGGGGCTGTTTTAGAGGCTGGATAAGCAGCCCTCTTAGAACCTTGCAATCTCTACTCTGTTCGAAATGAAGACGCGTGTTGTAAACATTGAGCAGCCACCTTGGCTGGTTAGTGTAATATTTACACTGCCGTACTTCTTTCCCTGAAATCTACTGGATGCCCTTCCAAATTGCAGGTTTGCAAGCTAGGGCGCGAGGAGGCCTTTACAGAGAAGATGTGTGCCTAGTCTGGGAGGAGAGCTGGGAGAATCCATCTGATGGAGAACATCTGGATCAATCGCTTTAGAAGGCGATGGGCTGCGACCGTGAAGAAACCTTTACCTTTTAGCAGGCACTGGCGGACATGCTCGGCTTCGTACCGGAGGCCCATATCGTGCTCAAAGTAGAGGTGTTCAGGGGAGGGGGGCAGGGGCCACTCCCACCGGCTCCCTTTCACGAACATAATGGTGGGGCTGTTCATGTGGTCGGGGATCTGGAAAGAAGACACAGAAGAATCTTCAAGGGGACACCAGAGGAGAAGCAGGGATTTCGGTTTTCTCTGCTGGAACTGGTGCGCCAATAGGGGGCATTCTGCAATCATTCCCACACAAACTGGGAATTCTGCAACCCTTCCCACAGTTGTAACCTGACAATTTGGTTACAGGTTCCATTTGCCCATTCCAACATGTCCTGGGACAAAATGATCCCAGTAGGGCTTCCTGGAGGTGAAAATCCAAAACAGTTCAGAGGCAGGGGTGGATTCTCTAGAGTCTTCGTCTATAAAGTGAGCTGTGCTGTAGATCCTGGTATCAGCTCCTTCTCTGGCCTATGATAGCTATCTGCAGGCTGCCGGAGCAGAGACCAGAGAGCTAATAGCTTGCCAAGGCCACCTAGTAAGAACAGCAGCATAGGAATCGGGAACATCCTAGGACAGTGTTGGCGAACCTATGGCACGGGTGCCAAAGGTGGCACTCGGAGCTCTTTCCGTGGGCACCCGACATCACCCCTTCACAGCCATCTATATTCAGGTTAAATTGCTGTATTGGCACTTTGCAAAAAAAAATTAGTGGGTTTTGAATTGCAGTTAGGGCACTTAGTCTCTAAAAGGTTCGCCATCACTGTCCTAGGATCTAAGTCACAGCTTGGATATTTCAATGCTCTGTATTTGTAGCCTGGCCTGGGAAACTCCTGCATCTTACCATGTGGACTACATTTTCCACTAAATTAGAGCCAATCCAGTGTAAATCTCTCCCCACTGGGTGTCACCAACTCATCTTGAGACACCTCAGGGCTGTGGTGACGTTAAAAGGGTAGAAGCAGGCCATGTTATTGTCCTTGGAAGGAAAACTAAGATGTAGGTGTGTGTGTGTGTGTGTAACTGATTAATGAAAGAATCCTCATTAGTTCACTCCTTCCCTGTCCTTCCAGCCCAACCCAACCCAGCCCTTAGTGGTCACATTTCAGCCAGGTACCTTAATGTGTCCTTCGGTGCCCCCAATTAATGCCTCTCCTGGTAGATTGACCATCATGGTGCAATTAAGTATAGCCTGACGGTTCCCTGAGTAGTTGAGGATGATGGCAACCGTTTCATCCGCTCCTGGAAAAAAACACAGAAAACACCATGACATTGACCTGGTAACAGAAAGATATTTAGAGGAAGGAAATGCATCCCAAAACCCCTGAAAATAATTTTTTGGCATTTTCAACCCCTACAGTTGCAATGTTGAAAAGTAACTCTCTGTTCTTACTCAGAAGTAACATAAGGAGCTTCATGGCACAGTGGTTAAAGTGCTGTACTGCAGCTAAAACTGTTCACGACCTGGGGTTCAATCTCAGGTAGTAGGCTCAAGGTTCACTCAGCCTTCCATCGTTCTGATGTTGCTAAAATAAGTACTGTACCCAGTACAAAGGCACATACCCAGTAGTATGTAGTTATGTGTAGCCTGCATAATGAAATTGTAAACCACCCAGAGAATGCTTTAAGCACTGCGGGGCAGAAAATTTTGCTTTGCATTCCATTGATATCACCTTACTTCAGACTGCTTCCCTGTAGTTTAAAAAAGACCTCAACCGCAAGGCTGCACAACTTGTATTTGTAGATGTTTAAAAAAAAAACCAAAGGGGGGATTATCCAGGCTACACATTGCACACACACACACCGCCCCAAGAAACTGGGTATTCATTTTAGCGACCTCAGAAGGATGGAAGGCTGAGTGAACCTTGAGCCTGCTTCCTGGGATTGAACCCCAGGTGGTAAGCAGAGTTTGGGCTGCAGAACAGCTGTTTAACCCTTGCACCAGAAGGCTCTTCAGTAGCTTTAAAGGAGTCCCTCTAGCTACAATTATACAATAAAATCAATGATGTGCTCCATTGTTACATTATGACTAATATGACTTAGTTATGCCATGGTTATTGGGAAAATGTACACAAATTATTTGCTTTCAGCAATGGGCTGCTTCTTAACTTGACCAAAATTTGCCCCTTTTGCAATGTGATTGGAAAAAAATCCATCCCAATCCTGCTTTCACTTGGCTCTTATACCCCCACTGTCCCAGCCTCCCCCCCCCCCCCGCAATGTCACCTGTTTCGTGCAGGAATCCTGAAGCCAGAATGCTCTGGGGCTTTTCTGGGCCAAATATCATTGAAGCGAACTGGACACAGTAGCAACCGAGGTCCAAAATGACGCCTCCACCTAGTTTCTTATTCACCAGCCTCGGGATGTCATCCATCTGAATGGCCAACTGAGCCTTGAGCACTTTCAAATCCCCAAGAGATTTCTTGCATATCATGGTGCGGATCTGCTCGGACACGGGAAAGAATCTTGTCCAAAAACCCTGAAAGAGAGAAATATTGCTTAGAGAAAAGTATATCATATACAGCTATAATTCCATACAGAAAATGAGAGCAAAAACTATTTCTTCTTCTTCTTCTTCTTCTTCTTCTTCTTCTTCTTCTTCTTCTTCTTCTTCTTCTTCTTGTGGTTGCTTTATTATTATTATTATCACACAGCAGATAAGATAACTACACTGGATTTTGTATTACAAATCACTAGTCGTACGCTTCCCAAGTGTTTAGGACTACATGATGTATTGGCAAATTATGCAAGCATATCCCAGTATAAGGTGGCTTTCTGCAGCTGACTGATGGTGACTTTGTCAACTCTATTTTTTTCTAAATACTTGCTTAGCTCTTTAGGCACAGCACCCAGCTCGGATTACCACTCGGACCACCTGTACTGGTTTATGCCAGAGTCTCTGAAGTTCAATTTTCAGATCCTGATATCGGGTAATTTTTTCAAGTTGTTTCTCGGTGACTCTACTATCACCTATTATAGCAACATCAATGATTCACACTTTTTTCTTCTACACAATCACAATCTCTGGGGTATTATGCTCCAAAACCCTGTCTGTCTGTATTCGGAAGTCCCAAAATAATTTTGCATTCTCATTTTCAATCACTTTTTCAGACTTATGATCCCACCAGTTCTTTGCTACAGGCAGATGATAGTTGTGACACAAATTCCAGTGAACCATTTGAGCAACTACATTATGATGCTGGTGGTGGTGGTGGTGGTGGTGGTGGTTGTTACCCTGCCTTTCTCTTTGAAAAGGACCCAACGTAGCTTACCACACTTGAAGGACAATATTTAAAGTTGAAGACAATGAGTATACCCTGGCTGTTAACACTAAAGACAATACTGGAACGGATTAATGACGTAAGTCAAGGTTCCACTGTAGTACTACAAATCCAGTCCAAGCATTAAAGCATAACAATCCATCAAAAGATAAAGTAAAACAAAATAAAAATCACACACAGGTCTTTGCCTGTTTGTTGAAATTCACCAATTTGGCCATGAAGCCAAAATTTTAGAACCATGAGAACTCAGCATGCCTGTCTTTTTAACAAGTGCCTACTCTAACCAAGTTTCTAGTCCTTATGCTAAGTTGAAAATTGTATATGGACAATACTTGGCACAATGTCAGAGCAAAAGGGAACCTGAGCTGGATTCTGAGCCTTGTGAAGTACATCCTTGGTGTCCTGTGTAGCTCTAATTTCTATCGATAAAGTAACAAAGAGTGCTCAGGTTTGCCTTCAGACTTGCTGCAATACAGCCTTCCAAGTGCCTTTCTCAAGCTGAAAAAGATCCATATCCTATCTCTGGCTGTTCCATAATCTTAAGTAGGCGAGCAAGTCACCGTTGCATAACCTAATAGGTAATACCTTTGAAATGTAAGCCACAAGGGAGATGCTGTTCCAGATCATGGCTCCTGTGACTAGAGCCAGCCTGTGTGTCCTTGGGCCAGCTGCACAGTTCCAGGGCACCTCCACAGGAGGGGATGGGAAAACAGAGAGAGTATTCTCTGCCTGAAAAGGGTTGCTATCCGTCCATATTGACTTGATGGCCCCTGACCATTATTATCTCCCTGTGGGTTCTGCACATGTTCTGTTGTTCTGTTGCCTGTGGAAAACACAAGTAAAGCTAACTGTGAAATGGTGCAGGGAGGAACCGGGGACTGCAAGGGAAAACTCACAGCAGGACTTAATGTGGAGCAGAGATGCTGGAGCATAGTAATGTGAGAGCTTTTTAATTTTATATTATCATTGTCATTTTGGAATCAAGGTTTTGAAAGCAAAGGAGCAGGATCAAAGAGCTGACAGGAGGTGCTGCTGATGGCATGAAATTACCGTTGGTAATATATGCTCCACATATTATTTATTTATTTATTATTTCCACTTATATACCGCCCTATTTTCTTGAAGGAACTCTGGGCGGTGAACAAATAAACATAGTTCTGAGTCTCTGCTTGTCTCATGTCATGGAAATCCCCACCATGGCACTGAGAAAGAGGTACACCAGCTGAACCGATGCCCAGTGGTTAAACTGCTGGACAGCAGCTATCACTGTCTTCACAATCTGGGGGTTCAATCTCACGTAGAAGGCTCAAGGTTCACTCAGTCTTCCATCCGTCATAGGTCAGTAAAATGAGTACCCAGCTTGCTGTGTCAGGGGAAATGTGTGGCATGCATAATTACTTGTAAACCTCACAGAGAGTGTTTTAAAGCTGTATGGGGGATTATATAAGCAGCACACTTTGGTTTGTTTTTGAACCTTAGCTGCTGTAGAGATTGCCAAGCACTGGAGCCTCTGCAGTGAAGGAGATCCCAGCGTTTTTCAGAACAGCTTATCTCAATATTTCCTTTCACAAGGTGCTTTTATCCCCTTGACATCTACCAGAATCTCTCCTCTTCGAGGCCCCTGGGAAGGCATTCTGAACTCTGACGGACCACCTCACTCCAAAAAAAGTAACTTTTGCAAACTCTTCCTTGTAGTAGCAGTCACACACATTCCTGGGCAGCCACAGAACCAAGGGAAATGGGGAATTGCTGTACCTCAAGTTAGATAATTTGTGCATTTAACCGAAGATTGAGAAGAGGCAGCTGCCTCAGCAGATGCAGATAGGTGGCAGAGGGATCTACAGCAGACGGGGCAACCATTCTAGGCTTTGTTAATAAGACAACGCAATACACCAAGACTTGGCTCAGGTCCCGCCTCTCACCCAACAATTGTAGACTGGGCCGACATTTCCCCAGCATTGCAGGGTGAGGTGTTTCCCTAGCCTGCTGCCTCGGAGGTGGAAGGTCTACTCCTCTTCAACGGTGGGGAAACTACAGTTCTCATAATTCCCCACCCCTGCTCCGGGCTGGCTGTGGCTGATGGGAACTGGAGTCCAGCAATGTCTCCATTTGAGCCTGGGCCATGGGCAATTTCTGACCAACACAGGCCATGTTTATTGAAAATTCAGCGACATCCAGTTCAAACTTGGCCACCGAGAGCTTTCCCATCCCCGCTTTCACCTGATCTTTGCAACTGGAAGGCTGAACTTGAGACATGCAAATCAGCTGCTTTCTTAGCAAGCCGCAACCTTTTCCTAAGCACTGCTGGTGTGGCTTTTCCTCTGGAAGGTGTGTTTTCTTGGAAGCAATCCTGTTGAAATGACAGATAATTACACACAACAGTCCCTGCTCTCTTAATTCCACCTTTCGGAACCACCTTGTGACTGCTGGCTTGTTTGACAAGTTTGCATTTTAATTTGATCCGTCATCTTGTTCTTAAGCCACTGACTTAGCAGTTTTTTGCCTACTCTTCTAGTGACATCTTCCACTGTTTGCCACTTTAATATTGCCATTATGATGTTGTATTTTTACCGTGAAGCAAGCCCCACTGATTGTTCTATGGGACATTTTTTTTTCTTTCAGGCAAGCAGGCACATGATTTCAGCCTCCCGTCTTTTTATTGAGCTGCTTATAAGCTCTGTTCATTGCCTTGGTGGAACACAAATTACATGCACCTAAATCTGGCTTGCTTACTACTTTGTCAGTTCCATAGGTTCAAAAGGGCCAACTCTTAACGGCGAATTTAGCAGAGTGCCATGTTGACTCAGAAATTCTGCAACTTATTTTTAAAATCATGCTTCCAAGCAGTGGGACTTTGCCTAGCTCTATATTAAGTTGAATTAGTCACAAATGATTAACCCTTTTTAAAAGGGTGAGGAAATTAAAGTTTCTTTCCATTTAAAAAAAATAAGGCTGCCATTTCCAACACCATTCTGTTCCCTGCAGTACCCAGGAATGATATTATGTTTGTAGCACTGATTTGTGTGTGTTCTGTGCCATCAAGACGGACTCAGGAGTGACTTAAAGCGACCCTAATAGGGCTTTTGAGGTGAGATATTTAAGGAGTGGTTTTACCTGTTCCACTCCCCGCAGTGAGTTTCCATGGCTGAGGTTGGAGATTCCCAGCCCATCACTGTATCCACTACACCACACTAGGTATCCACAATTGCGGTTCAGAGAGGCGACACTCTCTCAGAAAACAAACCTTTCAACCCAGGGCATTCCAAAAGGGTCTTTGGACACTTTACTATTCTCGTCATCCTTTACTATTCTCCTCATCCTCAGACACCAGAGGCCTAGACTGGGTTGGGAATTGTAGTCCAAAACAGCCGAGGGATCGTGTCAGGTTGGGGCTAGCTGGCCTCAGGCAGTGGCAGAGAGGTCTGCCCCTCCCAGAGGCTTCTTGTGTAGTGCCAACATCATTTCCTACCTCCATGAGGAAGACATTGTTTTCCTGGGCCACTTTGATCATCTCCTGGACTTCGGCCGCGTTCATGCCCATGGGTTTCTCACACAGAACATGCTTCTTTGCCCGGAGGAAAAGAAGGGTCAGTGGAAGGTGCTGAGTGTGGATAGATCCCACATAGACCACATCTGAAAGGAGAGAATGCAGCAGGTCTCAAGCAGGAAATAAGGCAGCTCCCCCCCACCTCTCTCTCTCTCTCTCTCTCTCTCTCTCTCTCTCTCTCTCTCTCTGTGTGTGTGTGTGTGTGTGTGTGTGTGTGTCTAACAAGGGCTTACTTATGGGCTTGACCCCAGAATCTGTTTCTTTCTTTCTTTGTTTTTACCTGGAAAAGCTGATAATGGACCTCTAAACATACGTATATACAGCAGGCTGTACCCTCAGGCAGGGGGAGGTACTGGCCTCTGACAGTACAGTAGGACCCCGTATCTAATTCATTATCCACTGATTCAGTTATCCACGGATGGCAGAGGGGAAAAAATCAAATAAATAATTCAGCAGCCAAAACGCAAACAGCAGCTGTAAAGCAAGCTACTGTCATAAAACAGCAGCCGTAAAGCAAGCTGCTGTCACAGACAGAAGCCGTAAAGCAAACTACTGTCATAGAACAACAGCTGTAACGCAAGCTACTGTCCCAAAACTGCAGCTTGGGGGATTTTTGGTGTTCTCTCCTATCCACGGTTTTCATTATCCACAGGAAGGTCTGGAACCAATCCCCTACTTGTATATTCTGAGGGATGCAACCCTGCAGCCTGATGACAGATTTTTTTCTCCTCTGTTCTCTGTTCCTTTTAGAGATGAGAGTTGTGGGTACTGCACCTTTGCCTTCAAAAACTATGCCATTGCCTTTTTTTTTAATCCCCACCTCCTACGCTAGCAGAGGGTGTTCCATTAGAGAAATGGGGTACTGCCGCACCTCAGACTCCGGGTGCCTCTAGCCAGTCCACTCCTGGCTGACATCTTACCTGGGGCAGAAAGTGAGGGTCTCACCTGGTCTCCCATCTTGCTGAACTCCTTCCCTCACACGTCCATCCACACCAGTGGATCTGGGGGTGGAGTGAGTTGTGGAAATCAGCCATAGGTGCGAATATTTCTAATGTGGCGCAAATTTGTCCTTTGCAGCCAACCTCTGGGGGGAATGTGGAAGGTATGAATACTTGCTGGCTTGCCAGTTGTTTGTGGCTACGGCTTTGTCATGAATGGCGACGTTTGTCCCTAAATCTGGCCAAGACGGCTGGTTTCCCTGCCTTCTCCCTCACCCTTCACTGTGGGCTCCATCCACCCCGGTACCATGATAAACACTTCATTTATTGGTAGCTACTGGTGCTTTCTCTTCTCAGGCACCATCCTCACCTACGTCCGGGTCCTGAGCCAGCTCTTCGTAAGATCCGTAGGCCTTGCAAATCCCGTGATGCTGAGCATAGTCTTGGGAACGCTTGAGGTCCTGAGAAGCAATGGCACAAACCTGTGGAGGGAAGAGCCAGCCGGTGAAGCGTGAAGGTGCATCTCTCTCTCTTTCTCAGTGGCCTTTGCTCAAGGCGTTCCTCAAAAGAACCGAATGCAGAATGATTACTGAGCCTTTGCAGGTTCACGCCGTTCATGCTTGCAGTCAGGATTGGGGGGGGGGGGAATCTGCTAATCCCAGAGCCATCTGCTAATCCCAGAGCCATCCGGCCCGCCAAAATGGCCTCTTTCAGTGCATGTGGGGAGTTGTAGTTCAAAGAGTTTATAACCTCTGGGGATTGCAGGAAGAACTTTCCCAAGCTTTACCTAGTCCAAACCACCACCATGATGAGCCCTGAGGTAGTGTTTCCCTTTTTTTATCTGTCCCTCCACATAATGGATCCTTTTTTGTATGTAAAGTTAGGATTATCCCATTCAGTGATGGATACTCTGTGTGCTAATTATGGAAGAGAGAAAGGTCATTATTTTGTGTGTGTTCTTTCAAAATACATAGGTGTGGTATAAGAGACCTAGCACATGCAGAAGAGCATCTCATTAGAGTGGTGTGGTTATATCATTTTACAGTCTGAATTTAACGACAAGCTTTTTTGTTGACCCTTCTGTTCAGTTAATGAAAGGGGCCTTCATGGCGCAGTACTTAAATGCCTGTACTGTAGGTCTAACTGCGCTCACGACCTGGGGTTCAATCCCAGGTAGCCGGCTCAGCCTTGCATCCTTCCGAGGTCAGTAAAATGAGTACTCAGCTTCCTGGGGGGTGGAGGGGCAATGTGTAGCCTGCATACTCTAATTAAAACTGTTAAACTGCCCAGAGACTACTTGAATGGTATGGGGCGGTATATAAGCAGAACACTTTCTACGACACACTGTCGTAGAAAGCTGCAGATATACAGCCAAGAAAGATAAGCAAGTGGGAAACAGATATGTGAGCGACAAATATATGCAAGTGAGCCACAGAAAGTTGTAGAGCTCTTCCATGGAATGATATTCATTTCCCAAAGGGCTGGGCCATTAGCCACCAGAGAAAGGTGCAACACCTGTTTAAAAGATAAACAAGTGAGAAATCTAGGCAGAATCAGGAAAGGAGAAGCAGCAAATGTGATAAATCAATAATAGGTGTCTCGGGAGCCCATCAGTGAGAAATCTGTGTAGGAAAAAAACCTGTATGCAAGCATATGTTTGTGAAAAATTCATTCCATATGTAAACGGCAGTCTATCTTACTATAAATGGTTTCCAAGCAGTAGACCTTGGGAAAGTTACTTTTTAAACATGACTTGGTCCAGTGGTATGCTAGTTAGGAGATCTTGAGAGGTACAGTCCCCAAAAGTAACTTTTCTAAGCTCTGGTACGAAGTATCTAAGTGGGCCACACGGAGGGTCAGATCGCTAAGTGTTGGTCCTGCCAAGTGTCCGATCAGGGGAGTGGCTCACGCTCCCACCCAGTGTGTGTGTGTGAGTAAATTCCCCCACAATGGAATTGCCGTGTTTTAGGAGTCCCATTCCTAAACAGCCTTGTCAGCTTCTGTTTTCTGGCAGGATTCCTGTGGCTTACACTTCTGCTGAGAAGCAGAAATATAACTGGAAGGGGAAGGGCTTTTGGAGCGTCGGGAACCTGCTCCCAACAGCTGCAAGAACCCCAATAGACTCATCTAGTTCAGCAGATCAGCTGCTGCTCCTGTTTTTCCAGACTTGTTCTCCCCTTGCCCACCCGCTCAGTCATGTTGGATGGCATCTCCTGCCTGTGTCCTCCCTAAGGTAGCATGGCCTCTGGGTAGAGGATTCCAAGAGATGCAGATCCAAGGATCTCGTACCTCCAAGAGGTCTACATCTCCAGGACGGTAGGCGTTACACACAGATGTGAGTGCCAGCACAGAGTAGTACTAGAGAGAGTCAGACTCGAATTCAGGAGGGTTGGGTTCTAATTCCTTCCTGAATGTGGAGGGTATGCAGCAAAGACAGATCATTCTTAAGAAAATCTCACATACCTTGAAAACCTCACTAAGGTTGCCGCAATCAGAAGCGACGTGGTGGTACAGAACCACAGAACCAGGACATCTCTTCCAGGTTCCGACAAGTAGAAGCTCCACATGTTTTCCAGGGGAGGTCTTTCCCATCCCCTATTTAAAATTTATTTAACGAGTGATACCAGAGTTGGAACCTGGGATCTCCTTCATGAAAGCCATGGGTTCCGTCACTGAGGGGCTGTTCTCGCCCCTTTTTGTTCTAGTATGGAGTTGCAGCACTAGCAAAAAACATCACAAGCTAGAATGCATTGCTGGAAAGAGAGATCTTTTTAAGGCACAAACAAATTTTTTTTGGGGGGGGAAATCATTTTTGGACTAGAGCCCCCAGAAAAGTTCCTGCTTTGGACTCCCAAAACTCCCAGTCACCTTTCCCCATGCCTTCAGAAAGATAACTTACACACACACACACACACACACACACACACACACAATCACTCTTCCTGGCTGGCAGGCACCCCACCTTGTGATCTGAGGATGGCAATGTCTTCAGGGCCACCAGGAAATCATGGCTGATCTTCCCCGCAGAGCAGATCCCCCAGCGGGTGGCCATGGAGGATTCCACCAGCTCTGGCTGCTTGGCCAGCTGTGGAGAGGGATGGTTGCGGCTGCCGGTGCTTGTTTTGCGAGGGTGCCGTGCTGTGCACCAAATCCGTTGCTGCCTACACAGAGGGCTGGGATGCAGCTCAGCACAGAGGCAGGACTGCCCAAGGGCAGGGAGAGGCCTGCTTGGCGGCTTTGAGAACATATATAGGTGATGTGAAAACGAGGAATGTGGCAATGGTGCCAGGCAGGGGAGGACTGAGTGAGCATAGACACACACGGCCTTTTGCAGGGGAATGCATGGGTTACATGCATGGGATGACTCTCTCTTATGTAGAGGCTCTCTGGCCTCAGGAAGATGCTTGAGATCCTGATCGACAGAGGAACGGAAACCCATTGGTCATTTTCTGTGCCATACTGCTAAACCTGCAGTCCCTTTACTGTATACCAGGCATGTCCGAACTTCAGCCTTCCAGATGCTTTGGACCACAACTCCTACAGTCCTTTGTCATTGGCAATCTATAAATAAGATTAGAATACTGGGAGTTGTGATCCAAAATATCAGGAGGGTCGAAGTTTAGACACGCCTGCCCTAGACCATGCAAATTGTGTTCCTCTGGCTCTCAGCATCTTTCCCAATTGGCTATGCTAGCAGGGGCAGCTGGAAATGTTAATGCAACAACATCTGAAGGGTCGCAGGCCCCTCCAGAGCAGTGGTTCCCAATCTTGGGTAACCCAGGTGTTTTTCGACTGCGACTCCCAGAAGCCCCGGCCAGCACAAGTGGTGGTGAAGGTTTTGGAGAGTTGCAGTCCAAGAACACCTGAGTTGCCCAAGATTGCTCTTGACCAATGGTTCCCAACCCTTGGCTCCCCAGAGGTTCTTAGACTAAATTTCCCAGAAGCCTTCACCACCAGTTGTGCTGACTAGGATTTCTGGGAATTATAGTCCAAGGACATACAGAGACACAAGGTTATGAAGCACTTCCCTAGAGAGCACTGTCTACGTTACTTGGCAGTCATTCCCCGGATTGTTATTTACAGAAGTGATTCCTCCAGTTTCACACGTAAAGACTAAAACTGAGGCTGGTAAAAGCACCTAAATTCAGTTAAGGTTACTAAAAGTTACTAAAATAGTTATGGCTCTATTGCAATTACACTGAATTTAACATTAGTAACATAATATAAATCAGTTACTCTTCATAAATTCCTTTTGGTAATTAGTTCCTTTTATGGTATTGATCTCTAATAAATTACTCCAAAGTTCTCTTGAGTCCAAAATCAGTGTGGTATAGATATTTGACACAGGCCAAGAACAGGCAAGTAGAAACTTCCAGTTGCATCTGTACCCCCTAATATTCCATCCAGATATCTTCCCAGTTGGTGATTATAAGAACTGTAGTCCATGTGATCTGGAGGTACCAATCTGTTTCCCCCAAGAGACTCTTGTTCCCTTCTGTTCATTTTCTGTTCTCATCCTGAAAATCTCATCTTTACCACTAATCTTTAATTCTTCTATTTTAATACAACTAAATTAGTGTATCTGAATTAAAGCTTTTTCTTTCTTTCTTTCTTTCTTTCTTTCTTTCTTTCTTTCTTTCTTTCTTTCTTTCTTTTCTTTCTTTTCCTTCCTTCCTTCCTTCCTTCCTTCCTTTCTTTCCTTTCCTTCCTTCCTTCCTTCCTTCCTTCCACATTTTATTTGTTCCTTGGCCTTTTCTTTATAAATTGCCTCTCCCTATCCAATGGAAAGATTTCATGAAATACCATAATAGTAACAACAGTAAAACAATTATGCAAGTAAAAATATGTCGGAGCACTTGCATCTTCCTTCTCTGCTTTGGTTTAAGAATGAAATGCTAAGCTCTTTGAAGGAGGACCTCTCTTTTGGCTGCTATTCCACAAAGCACCGCAGACCTTGTTATTCATTCTGCCTCAGAAAATTAAAAAGGGGGGAAATCTTTCCAGGAATTTATCTAGAAGCCCTGCATCAACCTCCTTAGCTCCCATGGGTGGAGAAGGTAATGGGGCGACTGTGACAGAAAACAGGCCAGTGCCCTTCACACATGCCCAGGGGTAAGTGCTTCATCCTTGTGTCACACATTCCTCATCTAATTTCTCTGATTGGAAACAGGTTCTACGTGTCAGTTTTCCCTAGAAAAATAAGAGAGGGAGGAATAGGGAAATGAGAGCAGTGAATAGGTGTTGTGAGTTTTTCGGGCTGTTTGGCCGTGTTCTGGAAGTTTTGATTCCTGACGTTTCACCAGACTCTGTGGCCGGCATCTTCAGAGGGCAAGGAGCTCAGGGAACTAGGAGTTCTCTCTGTGCTCTGGGTTATAAAACGTGAGTAAGCAATGAATCTCGGATTCAAGTCACTGCTTTTAGATCAGGAGTAGACAACACAGTGTCCTCCCAGATGCTTTTGGATGCTGTATAACATGGGCCCTCACCCTTGGTGTTGCCCATTGGACTTCTGGGAATTGTAGTCCAAAACATCTGGAGGGCTCCACTATCTGCACCCTTGCTTTAGTCTTTCTTTGCAGAAGATGGACTGTAAGATACTGTTACCATTTTGAGTATAATATGTTTTCAGAAGAGGCTGCAGCCAAGATCTGTAGCAGGGTATTATCAGGCATCCACATATATTTATTGTCTGGCTTACTGTATTTTTTTATCACTTCTTGAATGTACTTGTTGTACCTTCCCCCTCATTCTGAAGGATGGTATTTTCAATATTTTAATCTCTTCCTCCTCCATCTTATTTTGGCTGTCTACTTAGGGGAAAAATTGAATGCCTTATTTATTCCATTAAAACTCTTTCTCCTAAAACAGGAATGTCAGCAGAGCCTTACACCACCCATCATCATCATCATCATCATCATCATCATCATCATCATCATCATCATCATCATCATCATCATCATCTTAGAACAGCAGAGCTTGAAGGGACCCCATGGGTCATTGAGTTCAGCCCCTGTTGAGGAGGCACAGTGGGGAATTGAACCCCTGCTACTGGTGGATAACATTTTGCAGGAAGTCAATACATTTTACTGCCTACAGAAGGACAGCTCAATCTATAGATTTTCTTCTCTTGCAATTGTGTGAGCCAGGGAAGGGCACAAACATGTGGAATGACAGCTGTGACAGAAAATGCATACACTTTAATGTCAGAAAACATCAGAATCCACCCACCTATCCCACCCACCCCCCAAATTGTAGTAATCTGAGACAAAATGTCCACTTCTCTATGCTTCGAGTTTGGGTTTACAAAGTTGATCAATTATGTCTTTAACAATCCTTAAGTACTTGATTCTGTGACTGTACTCAGATGTTGAGTTTATGAAACACCTGGACGGACACCTTTGCGTCTTTTATCTAACATCTCATTGTATAACTCCATGCTGGCGAATTCTCACCTGGGTAGGTGCCTGGGAAGCAAAACATTTCTGGATCCCAGAGGGTTGTAATCCTACTCACAAAGTGTTCTGCTTCTGCTTATATACCGCCCCATACCACTACAAGTAGTCTCTGGGCGGTTTACAATTTTTGATTACAGTGTGCAAGCTACACATTGCCCCCCCAGCAAGCTGGGTACTCATTTTACCGACCTCGGAAGGATGGAAGGCTGAGTGAACCTTGAGCCTGCTACCGGGGATTGAACCCAGGTCGTGAGCACAGTTTTACCTGCAGTACAGGCATTTAACCACTGCGCCAAAGGTCAGACAAAATGAGCAAAGGACTTCTGTTGAATGTCTGTGAAGATTCTCAGTCGTCCAAGTGAGATCATCTGGAAGCTGAGTTATGGCAACTGGACTTCTTTTCTTGTGGGACTGAAACATTTCACTACTCGTCCAAGCAGCTTCGCTGGAGGAAAGTAAGGGCGCTTTTACACGACCCCTAAGATCCACTGGTCCCTTAAATTCGGACCAGAGATCTTAGGGGTTTGTCGCTCTTCATGCGTCCCCACCCCTCCGCATTTCCTGGCTGCTGGCTGCGTGAGGGGAGGGAGAAAAAAAGGGACACAAGAATAAAGGCTTACCTCCCGGGGCCCCGTCACTTCCTGGTTCCTTCTCTTAAATGGGCGGGAGGCAAAAAACAACAACAAAAAGAAGCGAGGAGAGCCCGGCACATCCGCATCAAGATTTTTCACGCTTGGAGAGCAGGTACAAGAAAAGTGCGCTGGGACCCGCTTAGGTGGCCGTGGTTGCACTTAATTTTCAGTAAACTCCGGAGCTGGTGGGTAAACAATTTTAAGCTCCGGAGCTGGGAGCCATTTGCGGAGGAGTTTAGGGGTCGTGTAAAAAGGCCCTCAGTGGCGAGGCCTCCAATTTATAGTTCACCTTGGTTTCACATCACCTTGGACTGAATAGGCTCCTTAGGTGGACAGTGGCTTGAATAGGTTCGTTAGATATACTATGGCCTGGGGTGTGTGAAAGTCCCTCCTATGCAACCCTTCCCAACACCCATTAAGTACGGGTGATTAGCTGTGGCATTCCCGGTGGAGGTGTGAAGTGGTTTTGATTTTTCCGGGGGACTGATGAAAGGGCAACATGATAAGTGACAGACAGATTGTGCCTGAGTCCCTCACCTCTATTGAGAGAGGGCTTTTCAATGCTCACAAGAATGGCTTCCCTGACCCCTCTCTCAAACCACCTATCTTCTCTGTTTAATATGTGTACATCCTCATCTTTGAATGAGCGCCCTTTGTCCTTCAAAATGAAGGTACACTGCTGATTCTGTTCCTGAGCTGTTGCCCCCCCCCCCCCCCCCCGTGTTAGTCATCCTCCTGTTTAGTGGCTGTTTGGTTTCTCCATTGCATAGGTCTGCACACTCCTCACTGCATTGGCCCTGCATGGGACTTCTGCTGTTGTTAAAGCACAAGTTACTAAGGCATCACACAACTGATTCCTGTTTAAGTGACATGCTGCTCTGTGAATCCACACAATGCTTTCCAAAGCGTCGGTTTTGTTAGAGCAGTGTGAAGTCTTGACAGAAAGGCGCAAACAGACTTCTGAACCCCTCTAAGCCTGTGTCACATATTGTGGAGAAACAAGCAGGGAGGGAAACCTACAACCCTCTTATTTCTGGTTTCTGACCACTACTATCAGCTCCAGGTGGCACATGCAAGGATGGGGATGATCAGTGTCGTAGTCCCTTCTGTATGGAGAACCATGGCTTCCCCACTTTCAATGCAAAGCCTACTTCAGTATGGAGCCTGATATGCTCTTATATCATAAACGGCTGGAAACCAGGGAAGAGATTCTCTTGGCTTGTTGGGCGCTACCCATTTAAAGCCTCAAGGCACTCTCTCAACTCCAAGCGGACGATGGTCTAAATCAGGCCTGGCAAGATTCTTTGACCAGCCTACCCATTCTGTGTCACCTTTCCTTCCTTCTCCTTCCCACCCACACAACATTCTTCCCTGTTTCCCAATAGCAGAGAGATCCTCAGATTTCCTTGTGATCTTTCATAATGCTGATAAATCCTTAGGAAACATGGGCCACCAAGGCTCGTGATCGTGATATGAAAAAAAACCCAACATGACAAACAGCCCTTAGATGTGGTTGCCCTGACCCACTTAACGAGCGGAAGGGCACCAGTATTGACACAACTAAAACAGGTGCCCTCACGTTTCATTTCAGGCTTGTGCTGTCCTGCTAAAAGGGACATGAAAGTCACATACTTCCTGGTGTGCGAAACCATGCTCCTGGTCGTTCACTGAACATGGTGGGGCTTGTGAATGGATAACAGTTGCCTGCCTGACCATGGAGAATATAGCAAAGGAATTCCGATCGCTTCAATCCAAGTGTCTGAACTAGAAGACAGTTGTGGAATCAACGGAACTTCCATTAAGCATTGGCTTATCAATTTTCAATTGACTCAACGATCTACAGCAGGCATGTCCAAACTTCAGCCCTCCAGATATTTTGGACCACAACTCCCACAGTCCTTTGTCATTGACTGTCTAAGCTTAGAAATTCTGGGAGCTGTGGTCCAAAATATCAGGAGGGCCGAAGTTTGGACATGTCTGATCTACTGTAATTGCTAACAATTGAAATTAGGCAAAGGCACTTCTGAATTTAGTTGAATTTAAGCAAATGCCTTTAATGGGACCTTGATCTTTGAGGATTTATCTGGAAGAGTGGGGAACATCTGGCTGTTTGGTTGATACCGGCCTGCAGCTCCCATCACGCATATACACACATCTGGACAACCACAGGTTCCTTATGATCTCCTTTACTAGTCATTCTCCCCTTTGTAAATTTAACCTCAGCAAGGCTAGAGATACACATACTTTTCCTCTAGTATTTAGTGGGTACATTAGTTGTTTCCAAAGTTGAGCTCCCAGATGCTGCTGGCCTAAAGGAGGAATTCTTGCTGGCTTGGGCTTCTAGCAGCTGGAATCCAACATGTGGTGATGCATCTTTTTGGGAGATCACTGCAAGTAGACTTGCATGCAGTATTTTGAAGCCTAATGTACAGCTTCAACCCTCTTTGGTTTTAAAGGGATGGGAGCAGAGCTGTGATGAAGCAGAAAGTTGATAAAAACCTATAGCTGGTTGTAGCTAATGTATTCCAACCCCTTTTTGCCCTGATACAACCCCATTTGGTCCCAGGAAAAGGTCAAAATATATTCTGATCTCTGGGTATGTTTTATTTCCAATCTATTACCCAATCTGATAAATAAGGAAGATAGTTGGGTTTGTGGCTTCAGTTCACAGTTCCAAAATGGCTGCCCATTTCCATAAAGATGGCCGTCCCTTCCCTTGTGGTGAATTCATTGAGCCGACAGTATTAGCCGTTTCTGTGGTGTTGGCGGTTTCTTCCATGTGGTCTACATCTGGAGAGATGATTTTTTTCCCCTCCCATTGCAGGTGGTGACGGCCGAGTTCAGTTTTGAAAGGGGTTAGCTTGAAGGACTGGAAGAGAGTTGGGGGGCGAACAAGCTGGGAACTAAGTAGCAACATCCAGTGGCCAAGTTGCACCGGTCAGCCAATCAGACAACGAGGGTGAGGAAAGCAAATTTCAGAAAACCTGGATGAGAGTGGGAAAGGCTCTAGGAAATTGGGATGGTGACTCTGGCAGGAAAGGAGTAAAAGGTTGACTGGAACAGGTCACATTGAGGTCCAGCCTGATGACAGGTGGGAAGGTCAGAGATTCGGAAGTGTGCAGTACAGAAAAAGTTAACGGATTGTGTCCAGTTTCACAAAGCAGTACGAAGCAATCTGAAGTAAAGCCATGGGAGCGGGTGGGCATCTGGAGTAGTTCTTGATCACTCTACTCACAAGCAAGTTTCCCATCGAAGCTGGACAGGCAGATGGCGAAGGCCTGGACCGCACAGAGTGGGAACTGGTAATCCATGGTGAACACATCGGGTGCCACACGGCCAAACTGTAGCGCGATGTAATCAGCTGTCGATTAAGGAGAAAAAAAGACCTGTGAGTAGAGGGAAGGGATCACAGCAACCTGTTTCTCTGTCATCTCTGCTTCTCTTTTCATCTCACTGCCTTCTTAAAACAACAACATGACCAGGGTCCTCCTCTTTTTCAGAGCAAAGCTTTTAGGGGGTATTTGGGGAGTTGTCAAAAAAATAAAGCTAGCTTTTCTGGAAAAACATCCCTTGACCTACTCTAACCTCTTCCCGAATGTCTCTCCAGATGTATATATATATAGGCCCGGTACATCTTATAGGGTGAATATATATACAGTATACATTTTTAACAAGCACAATTGAGTCCCTGAATGCCATCTTTAAGTTAAGAGAGCTGTCAAATGTGTATCTGTTTTTTTATTCAATTGTCTTAATTAATTAGCATATCATTTAATAGGTTGCTTTTATGCTAAACTTACTATGATTTTAATTCTGTTCTTTTACTATTGGGAGCCACCTTGGGTCTCCTTGGGAGAAAGGTGGCCTATAAACGAAACAAACAAATAAAATAAATAAATACATGTGCAAATGTAATCTAACGATACATATGGTTCGATGCACCTGGTATGGATGGATGGATGGAGGTGGCCATATGTGTTGCTCTGCTTCAGACAGCAACATGTTGTGGAGCAGCTTGGGTCAAGGGTTAGGGTTAGGGTTAAGTTATTTAGGGTGTGATCAGACAACTGTAGCTCTCGTTTTGGACTGCTTGAGGCACAGTCCAGTGCCAGCGATTTCCAGTGATCATGCAATGCATAGATCAGTGGTTCTCAACCTGTGGGTCCCCAGATGTTCCTAAACTGCAACTCCCAGAAGCCTCCACCACTCGCTGTGCCACTGGCATAGATCATCGCAAACCAGCCTGGCCTTGAGGCGTGCCCAAGGGCAACTCTTTTTGGAAGGCTAGGCTGGAATGAATCAGTCATGGACAAAAGGATTGCTTTAAGGGAGATCGCTCCCAGCAAAGTGCCCCTTCCCAGTGCAATCAGAGATGATTCTATCAGAGAAAGAATCCTTCCTGATTGCATCCTCAGTCACTAAAAGGTCTCAGCTCCTTTCCTGAGACAGAGCTTCGTACGTTCAGCAGAATCCCTCGTTAGCGCACATTTAGTTCATAGCCTTGCACATTCCTCTTTGGGAACAATCCTCCTCGCTCAAGCTGGCCTGCTTTCGAGTAAAGGTTTAGTGGAAGGTTGCAAAGATTGCATTTGCACATGTATTTATTCCCTGAGGTTGGGAAAGATTGAAGGCAAAAGGAAAAGAGGACGGCAGAGAATGAGATGGACGGACGGTCATTGATGCAACCAATATGGATTTGACCAAACTCTGGGAGGCAGTGGAAGATAGGAAGGCCTGGCAAGCTCTGGTCCGTGGGGTCACGAAGAGTCGGACACGACTCTACGACTGGACAACAGCAAAGCAAAGCCGCCTCCCGTTAACTTACGCTCATCCTCGGAGATGATCTGGAAGTTCTTAACGGAGGCCATGGTGACCCGCCCGTGGAAGTTGAGGATGTATGACTGCATCTCCTCATTCCACGCCGGCATCTTGTTCTGAAGTTTGATCAGGTTCTGCATGTTGTGGTTCTGGTACCGAACCAGCAACGTCTCGTGCTCCTGCAGCCACACAGGCAGGAAAACAAAGCACACCAATCTCTCAAGCTGGCAGCTCTCGCCCATGAAAAAGGGGGCAACAGTAAGGGAGGTGGCCAACCCTCCAGCAAACAGCCCGCCACTCACGTTTTTGGGCCGGATGCAGATCCGCTCATTGTCTGCGTTCATCCCAGGAATAATCACTGTCATTTTTCGTGGACCCCTGAATCCTAAAACATTGGTTTCCTAGAAGAGGGAAAAGAGGAGAAAATGGAGATTCAATTGTAGATTCCAACTAAAGTAGACCTCTTGCATCAAAGAGCCTTTCTCTGATAAACCAACTCTTGTGTAAGCCCACTCATTCAGTGTGTTTATTATAATAGGAACTAATGACTGGATATAGGCCTGTAACATTAATACTTATTTATGCAACATTTTAAGTCCTCATGAGGTGGCCAGGTTTAGCATGTTAAATATTTTTAATTGTGTTTTAAATGACATTTTTAATGTCACTTACACCAAGGAAAATGTGCAGGGGCATGGTCACAGTAGAATTAAGGGCATACAGTAGGATACTCTTATTCATGCAGTTGGTACCCACTGGTGCTTAAGGAAGACATCTAGAATTCTGAGACCCTTCGCATCCTGGCCACCAATTTTTTGAGCTGTTGTCGTCTGGCAGGAGATATAGGACTCTTAGGTCAAGGACAAATAGACTAAAGAACAGTTTTTATCCCAGAGCGGTATCTAGGTTATATATGATGGTTTTAGCATCATCCTAAGCAGTTTTCAAGTAGTGTTTTAAATTTTGTAATTGGTTTTAAGAGTTTTTAATATCTTGTATGGTGTTTTATGTGTTTTGTACGGTGCCCTGTTATTTTGAGTGTGTAGTGGAACAGCACTCTAATTTCGTTGTGCATATCTTGCATATGCATAATAACAGTAAAACTCTATTCTATTCTGATCTACGTTCTGAAAAATATTGCAAACGTTAAGAGGAAAATCCCAGAAATATCTATTTCTACTGAGGAAGTTACCAGAACTGGCTCCTGCAGCTAGCCAGAGACCATGCTATGTACAGCCTTCACTATTATATGTCTGCTATGCTTTTCAGCCTCCCTGGGTTGTCTTCAATCCCGTCTTCCATGGATATGGGGTCCTACTGAATAGTCAGATGCTTGTCATCAAATAACTAAGGAAAGTTAGCAATATAATGAACGGGTCAAATGAATCAGTTATAATTCCAGAGCAAACAAAGAGATTTGGAATGTCAAAGATACCACAGTATGAGTGTTAGGCAGAGGGCACTGTTATCATAGAGCAGTGGTGGTGAACCTTTGGCATTCCAGATGTTTTGGACCACAACTCCCAGAATTCCAAGTCTGTACTGTCAGTGATAAAGGACTTTGGGAGTTGTGGTCCAAAACACCTGGAGTGCCGAAGGTGTGCCACCACTGTCTCCAGTGGGAATTGAAGCATTTTCCTGCTTCCACAAAGTTTGCCGCCGCTCCCTTCATGGTCTATAGTTGCTGCCTCTTCTTCGTTTCCCCTACAAGGAAACTTTGCCCTTATTAGGGTCCCTTTATCTGGAGGAATACAACTTGATAAGCTGGAGCACTTATCAAGTTGTCTCGCCCCGGTGTAGCCGGAACCGGAAGTCAAAAGTAAGTGGGTTTTGAAGCGCAGTTTGGGCACTCAGCCTCTAAAAAGTTTGTCATCGCTGGTCTAGTCTCTGTAGGGAAGCACTTACTATGGATTAGATAAGGAAGTTAGGAAGCAAGAGTTTTGCAAGCTGGAGGAGGCTTTTGCTCCCCGTAACAGAGGGAAGGAGAATGTACTAGAGGTGGAAAAAGTCTGGCTGCCTGTGTAGGATCACATCATCCCAGCCCATCCCCAGGGGAGGCATATGGTAAGAACAAACAGGGAATGGAAATCCTCCATCCTGTGTTTTAAGGAATGCTCAACACAATAGCTTTCTGAAATTCTCGGTACAGTAGAGTATTACCCACTCCAGCTGCTGGTGATGGGATAAGGGTCTCCTTCAGGGGAAACTTACATAGCAAATGACAGCCAATTCTTGCCGCAGGTAGGCTGTTTCAGGAACAAAAGGTTTCTTCTCTGGATTGATCCCATTATCAAAGACTGTAAACTTGGTTCCCAAGCACGTTGGATCTAGAGGAGGCCAAAAGGGGAAGGCTTGCTTATTTTAGGCATTTTATATCTGGAGGTGGGGAAAGCTGCTTCTTTCGGATGTCAACTCCCAGAATTCCCTGTCTAGCCATGCAGGCTTAGGGATCATGGGAGTTGCAATCCCCAAAATATGTCCCTCCTCTGTCACTCAATCTGTCCCCCGAAGGAATCTAGCACAGAAACAGCAAGGCAATACATATCAATGATAATCCTCTTTATAAATAAAATACAGCCTTTTAGGGGAAAAAAACATCTTTCAAAACTTTTCTGTTTCTCAGTGAAAGGAACAAAAGAAAATATTCCTTCGCTCAGCATGGTGTTAGTCTGTGGAACTCCTTGCCACAGGATCTGGTGACAGCATCTGGCTTAGATGCCTTTAAAAGGGGATTGTACAGATTTCTGGAGGAAAAGCCCATCGCAGGTTACAAACCATGATGGGGATATGTGTTATCTCCAGGTTTAAAAGGAGGAGACCTCAAAATGCCAGATGCTGGGGACTGGCATCAGGAGACAGGTATCTAGTTGTCATGTGTTCCCAGAGGCATCGGGTTGGGGCCCCTGTGAGATTCAGGAAGCTCGACTAGATGGGCCCTTGGTCTGATCTAGCAGGGCTCTTCTTATGTTCTTATGTCATTCCTTCCTCAAGATCAGCTTCCACCTGCCTATTTTGCTTGCATTCAGAAAAAGAGGCAGACTACCAGGAGAGGCGCCTTTGTGATGGAAAACAGCACAAGGCAAAAGGAAAGGGTTATGTATTTCCTGTCTCTTTGTGGCGGTGTTCACCTCAAACTGCTACCTCTGTTGTAGCTGCACTGTTTTTCTTGTTCCCAGCCCCTATACAAGTCACACCAGGCTCTGCAAAAGACAGCCAGCGGTAAAAATAAATAGAAAGCACTCGTGAATGTAAAGCATCTGGCCATCTCTGGGACTTAACAGCATCTCCAAACATTAAAGCAGGTTGGAGTATAAATCCTGGGCCTGCTTTTCATGACTCTACCAAATAGATTGCGTAAAATCCAAAACAGTGTCGTGATTGCCCTATGGTAAAACTACTGCCTCCCTTGCTATGTGTTTTTATTTCATGTCATTCTCTGGAGCCAAGACGGCTGCCCGCATGCAATTATTGGGTCTAGGAGGCTTGTACAGACTCTTACTCATGAAGGTTTCCGGCATGATCCATTTGTGTGCTTTAAGGTGTCAGAGGATGTGTCATCTTCCTCTTACAACAGTTATTCTTCCCCTTGTAAGAGGAACTCTCGAACCTGGGATTGAGGCAGTGTTTGGATAAAGCTTTTCCAGGAGTCCGCTAGCTACATTCCAGAAGGAGAGACGCCTGTCTCTGGAACACAGGATGCTATTTACAAGGTCATACGGTTCACAGCATCTCCAGTCCTGTGATTTGTCCAACAAGGCTCTACTCTGAATAGTAAAGTCCACTCCAAAGGGTAGCAGTTCTCACAGTTTTCTGTCACCTCTTACTAGATTGTTCAACTAGCAGTTCAACAAATGTTTATTTTAACAGTCCTCATTTGCCATGCCCTCAGGGAGAATCCATCAATACCAGCAAATATCTTGATCTACAGTGGTACCTTGTATAAAGGAATTAATTCGTTCCAAATGAAATTATGTTAAGCAAATTTTCCTTTATACAAATTTCCCATAGGAATGCATTGAAAACAGAGTAATCCCTAATTGTGACTATTTTTATGTTATATGGATTCGCCCCATAGACTATTTTGTTAAGCAAGTTTCCCCTATCTCCAGAACTTTTTATGTTGTACAAATTTTATGTTATGCAAACAGTTTGTTATACAAGGGTCCACTGTATATCAAGAAACCACTTCTAGCCACCAGAAGCAAGTGTTCTGTAAATCTGATGCCTCTTAATTACTCATTCAAGACCAAACCACTGCATAGCATCTTACACCACACAACAATATATCCTAATTCGGAGAACAGCAACTAAAACCAGAGGGAACAGAGGGGCTGGCCACAGATATTCTTGCGAAAATCTAAGTGCCAGCCTTCCAGACCCTTGCTTGGCGACAGCATTGGGCGGAAGCTCCCAGGGAGGGAATCTGGCGAAGTCTGCCTGAAAAGTACACAACGCGACCCCTCCGGAGCAGAGCAGGATTAAAAAGACGCCCACCTCACTTTCCCAATAAAGTTATCTCCGTCCCGTGACAGGTCGATGGGGTCCAAAGAAATGAGGTAGTTGGAAGTCTTGCTTTTCTTCCTCTTCCGTCCTGACATGAGGAATCGCTGAAGGAGAACACCCAGAGATCAGTTATTTAGATCCGTTTCTTGCCTGCCTCTCTCCCTAACACTTTTTTTTTTTGCAGTCTGTTGTATCTACATGTCTTTACAAAGACTAAGCTGCTTTCACACGGCCACTAAAATCCGCAGCAAACTTTGATCTGGATCACACACACACGGAGTGGTCAGGTGGTTGATGTCGCGGATCAGATGTTCCAATGGTTGCATGTTGAAAATCTGCAACCGTTCTGATCTCACAACTGAGAACCGCAAGAAAGACACCGTAACGGGCACAAAAAGGTTTTGGTGTGGATTTTCCGTGTTCCCACGGACACAGGTAACAGTTTAAAATCCACATTGGAACAGCGACAAGAATTTTACCACCTCGAGACTAGGTACTTGTAAAATGTGCTGGTTCGTGCTTAAGTGGGTGTGGTCACACTTTATTATTTTTTAAAGTCTGCTGCTCATGAGAAAACAATTTTATGCTCCGCATCTGCGAGCACTTTGCAGTGGATTTTTTGTGATTGTGTGAAAGCAGCCTAAGAGGGATTTAAGATTAATACGGTTACGAACCCTTTCCCCAGGATAACAAATCATTAGAGGGAGGGGGGAAGTAAAATAAAATGAGCCCATAATAGGTGACCTGCTAACTTCTAGCTATCTTGGACTAATGCCAGCTGATCTTCAGAGATCATGGAATTTCCGAGAGGCAGTTGTATTTTGTCTGTTTCACCAACAACAAAAACAGAAAACAAATAGAACCAGTGTATTTCAGTGAGAACGTCTGTGGAGCGCATCTCCTGTGTGTTCTATCTGAAAGGAGAATTGGGATCCACAGAAGTTTGCACTGAAACCAGAAAGTTTAGAATGTGCCACACTACATTTGCCATTGTTTTCATTTGCTTGTATCGTTTTTGTTGCTTCATGAGATAATATTTATTTATTTATTTATATTTATATTTATATACCACCAGATTTTCTCAGAGGGAACTCAGGGTGTTTTAGAAAGAATAGCATACAACAAATACAGAGAAAAATAATAATCGGTTCCACGATATGACATAAAGAACAAAAACAAACCCAACAATAATCAGTAGAATCAAAATTTAAAAAGCTAAAAATACAAAACACTACTAAGGCAAGATGGTGAAAAACGGGCAAACAAACCAACTCATAACACCTACTTATAAAGATAAATCAACCTCCTTGATCACCGAACGCGGCTGTATAAAGACTTGCCACGGGGATTTTTGAGCTCAAATACATTAAAGGAGCCCGTCTACAACCCCAAATATTTTCCTTTATTCCTTCTTTCCTTCAGTTTCAAAGAGATCTGTGTTTCCCATGCTAAAAAATACAATTCCCTAAGTGTCTCTAAAAAGCTAATACGATAAATGCGCAAACTGCTGCACACCCATACCACAAGATAAAACACAATCCTACGCTCATTTATTTGCACCAAGCTATCGTAGCATTGCATGGGGTTGAGAAGCATGTTTTATGACTGTCTCCCCAAGCCAAAATTAGTAGCAATGATGCCCTCAACAGGGCAGAATGGTAATTTAAAAGAGTACATCAGAGTAATTAATTCTGACGCCTGGAAGTAGCATTTCCAGTGCAGATTTTTTGAGTATTTTTTAAAAAGGTGCCTCTATACCTTCTTCCCATTTTCCATCTCGAGATGCAGGTAGTAGAAAGGGTAGATGGTTTTATCCACCCCTTTCCGATCCCGTGTGATGCGACACTGAATGGTGTGGCCCTGAGGAGCAGGATTCAGAACAAAGGACTCGATGTCGTCCACCTTGAGGGACATGGGATTGTCAGTTTCCTCACCGGGAGGCTGTTAGGGAGGAGAAAACAAAATAATCACTCAGGAAGTGACGAAATGTGGAAGCCCATCTAAGCGCCACTGTCCTTTCAACATTTATTTTATTTTATTTTATTACAACCACTCTTGTTTTCCTCTGAGAGCAAGCCAGCACCATAAACACCAGACCTTCTCTGCTCCTCCTGAATTTTATTTATTTATTTATTTATTTATTTATTTATTTATTTATTTATTTATTTGAGTATTTTTACCCCGCCTTTCTCCTTGGAAAAAGGACCCAAGGCGGCTTACAGGAATGAGGGATAATATACAGTCCAGTACAATTAAGACATGTTCAAGTATCTGAGAACAGGGAATTGAGGGGTATCTTTTACAGCATTAATGGACAACATGACATTAAAGCTACAAGAGAACGTGAGGAGTTAAAGGGGGAGTAAAGTTCCATATAAAGTTATGAGTGACGGAAACTAACTTTGGAAAATATAGTTCTCTGATAGGCTAAGAGAGTGCGGGAAGCTTCCTTTGAAGGGTGTGTTCCGGAGGGACTGCAGTGATGCACGCACACTGCTGGTTGCCATCGTGGCATGCCTGGAAGGGAAATGACCTTCTATTTCCCCTGACCTTTTGCTTTGAGGCAGGGCTAAAGGGCACCTGCCCCCTATCCGAGTTCTTGTTTTTGCAAACTCTCCAATGCCTCGCTGGTAAGCACTGATACGATGAATAAAAACAAAGCCTTCTGGGAGGAACACAGCAGTCTGTTTGTGCCTGCATATCTTCTCAGTTGGCTGAGAAAAGCATTTGTCTGCTTTTGTTCTGTGGCCAAAGTTAGCCTGGGCTAAAACTCCTCCAGCGACTTTCCACTCTCACGGAAAATTGTTTTGTTTTTATTTTGAATATTTTTATTCTGCCTTTTTCCTTGGAAAAGGCCCTAAGGCATATACAATCTAGAAAATTATCAGCAATGTTACAATAGATCTAGTTTGCAGGATAGCATGCAGAAATGATTATAGTGGACTCATTTGGGACTATTGTAAATTTGATTTTCATGCCAGCATTGCTGAATGATGATGAAGGATCAAGCGAATTGCAGTGCTACACTATCTGAAGTCCACATGTCTCCTTGCCTTAAGAGAGCAACAAAGCACTTAAAAGGGTGAGTTCCATTCAGAACTGTTTATATGCATCAGTTTTTCCCCCCCAAAAAAAGGAACACATCTGGAAGCACCCTTTTAAGCATTGGGCCGTCTCCCTTACACTGACATAGAGCGGGTTGGGTTGTCAATTTCATGGATACCTGCTTCCACCTTGTACCTCCTCTTTGATCTTTAAAGTTTGGTAAAGTAGGAGGAACAATGTCTCTTTCCCCACCCCCACCCCAAGCTTCTCTGCCCTGTGGTGAAACTGAGTCAGGGCAGCTTTCCTGGACCTTGTCAGTTTCATTAGAGAAGAGAAAAGTAGGAAGGAAACAAAGGTACAGTACAGTGGGACCAGTGTATCTAGGACAGTGGAGGCGAACCTTTGGCACTCCAGATGTTTTGGACCAGAATTCCAAGAATCCCAAGCCTAGATTGCCAATGACAAAGGACTGTGGGGGTTGTGGTCCATATCTGGTGGAAGCACATCTGGTGTGCCAAAGGTTCGCTACCACTGATCTAGGAGATCAATGCCGGTGGTTTCACTTAAAAACAAATAAAAATATAAAACCCAGTATACATTCCTAAGGCATATTACCAGGACAGGCCACTAGATGGAACCAGAAACTATGCTGTGTACAAGCGGCTTAATGGAAATCCACTTCTGGCCTGCCCTCTAGGAGGGAAGCCGCTTCAGTAAAATGGAGAAGGCAAATTTGAAGGGGTGGGGTGGGGTGGGGTGGGGTGGGGAGCGGCAGTTGCTGGTTTCAGGGGAGCCTCCACTGGGAACAGTGGGGTGGGGGGCAGGAAAAGCAGTCAAAAATGGGCCTGGGCTCTCTTTCAACCATGCAGCTTGGAGCCAGTCGCCTGCAGATATGACGGCCTTACTGTATTGCCAACTAAAACAAGAAGCCAAAAGTAAAATAAAATAACAATAAATCCAAACGCAGAGGCAAAAATTCAGAAACATTAACGCCCCTTCCCTTCCCTACCAACTCTTGAGATGCTGATGTTGCTCATAAGTGAAAGGCAGGGTAAAATACTCTTTAAATAAATAAATAAATAAATAAATAAATAAATAAATAAATAAATAAATGCATTCTTGGAGTGCAAAACTTACTCCTGACCTTTGGACATTGCCCATCCCTGTTGTAGATGGGAGTAAATGAAGTGGGAAAGACGGAAGTACCATACTTTCCATCTTTAAGACGCTGCTATTTATTAGATGCCCAACACTTTTTAGACCCCCAAATAAAAATAATAAATAAATCCTCCTTGGGTACTCCTCCACCCCCTCTGTTTCCTTTTCTTTCCCTGTTCTAAACTCTCCTCTCTGCTTTGGTGGGTTTGCTTTCTGCAGGATCAAGCTCTGTTGGGCTTGAGCAGCCCATTAAGAAATGCCTTTTCACACACACACAAAAAGTGTGGCTTTTTTCCCTTTTTTTCCCAGGAGTGCATTTCTTAATGGGCTGCTCAAGCACTACAAAGCCCACTCCTGCAAAAAACAAGCCCACTAAAGCCAAGTGAGTGTTTAGAACAGAAAATGAAACAAAACAGTGGGGGGGGGTAGTGGGGGGTGTCGGGTGGTGGAGAAATCAAGGAAAGACGGAGCCCGATCCTGCAAAAAACAAACCGCAGAGGGAAACAGTAAGATGAGTTTGGGTTCTCTTCCACCCCCACCCCCGGAAAGGCTTACTTCCATGTATAGGACGCCCCTTAATTTTTGGTGTAACTTTTTTTTTAAAAAAGTAGCATCGTATACATGGAAAAATTCAGTACTTGACAGCGTGCATGATTTCAGACTTAGCCTCTTACAGTGGCTATGTCGATCTTCTCACGGATGTACATGAAATTTCTGAGGATATCCTCCTCTTCGTCCTTTAAGTCTTCATCTTCATCACCCTCGTCTTCACGTTCCTCCTCCTCCTCCTCCTCTTCCTCCTCCTTCTCCTCCTCACTTAAGCTTCTCCTTCCATTGGTGAGGGACCCTGGGGAGGGCGAGAAAGATGAAAAGGGAGGGCCAAGAGGAACCACACTTTCCTTAGTTCCACTCATAAGAACACAATAGCATAAGAAGAGCCATGCTGGATCAGGCCAAAGGCCCATCTAGTCCAGCTTCCTGTATCTGACAGTGGCCCCACCAGATGCGTCTGGGAGCGCACAAGACTAGATATCTGTCTCTTCATAGCACTCCCCTGCATGTGGCCCTTGAAGTACCCCGGTTTTAAGCCTGGAGATTACACATCTCCATCATGTGACCTGTGATGGACTTTTTCTCCAGGAATCTGTCCAATCCCCTTCTGGAGGCATCCAGGCTAGATGCCATCACCACATCTTCTGGCAGAGAGTTCCACAGACTAACAACATGCAGGGTAAAAATATTTTCTTTTGTCTGTTCTTACTCTCCCAGCCCTCAATTTGAGTGTATGTCCCCTAGTTCTGGTATTTTGCGAGAGAAGAGCATCCCTCTATCCACTTTACTCATGCCCTGCATTATTTTGTGCGTCTCAGTCATATCCCCCCTCAGGTGCCTTTTTTCCAGACTAAAGAGCCCCAAATGTTTTAGCCTTTCCTCATAAGGGATGTCCCCCAGCCCAGTAATCGTTTTAATTGCTTTAATTGCACCTCTTTGAGATGCGGTGACCAGAATTGTACACAATACTCCAGGTGCAGCCTTACTATCGTTTTGTACAATGGCATTATAATGTTGGCTGTTTTATTTTCAATCCCCTCCTTTCTGATATTCCCTAGCATGGAATTGGCCTTCTTCACCGCTGCCACACACTGGGTAGACACCTTCATTGAGCTGTCCACCAGCACACCAATATCTCTTTCCTGATTCATCACTCCTTCCTCTCTCAGTCCTGGGTCACCAGAAAAAGAACCCAGACACCTGGCAGGTAGTCTGCTCTGCTCTGCTATTCTCTCAGTGGATTTACAAATCCAGATTTTTATCAGCTGTCAGGGGACTGGGGTGGGGAGATATGTACCCAAGATAATTTTGAACATGATGAAATGTTTTGACCAAGTATCACCAACATCCACTCACCCATCTCATTTTCAGTATTCAGAAATGCATTATTCCTCCTCGCTCAAAGCCACACCTTCCTTTGATTGGAAATGAGACACCTTTTGTTTTTCCTCTGATCAATTAAGCCCTTTCTTCTTTGCCAACTGGTTTGTTGTTGTCTCTGCCTTGACCAAGTCAAGTATGGTCACACATCTATGCAAATGCTGCTTTCTAAAATCAGATGCCATGGGTGTGTAGACTATATTTACGTTCCACACCTATGCAATAGTGATTTCATGTTTAACTATGGTGAGAGGAAAGGTTTAAAATGTACTCCCCCCCCCCGACTACACTCCCCAAATGTGTCAGCCAGCATCCTGGGAGTTGTAGTTTAGAAAAAGTAACTTTTAAAGCTCTAAGGAAGACACACAGCAATTGAGGCCTTTATGAAGCCCTCCATCTCCTCTTTACTGGAAATGCAACTTAGCTTGTTCACAAAGATTTCAGGAGGCATTGCACATAATTTTGGACCAGTCTTTGTAGCCATGAAGGCTAAAAAATGGTTTTTAAGACGAAAGAAAAGTAGGCTGGCTTGCTAGTACAAGTTTCACATGTACGACTGGGAACAGTAGAATGCACACTACTCTGTGGATATTAGTCACACATTAATTTTCACGTGGACATACCCATTCTGGTAGACAGAAATCTAAATTGTACTCATCTGGAATGGTAAGCGTCACGGCAACTTCCTTTTTCTATAGGAAGCTAGGCCCAACTTTGGTCTGTCTTGGGCCAAGAGGCCTACCAGCCCAGCCTAACTTAATGGATGTTAGGAAGGGTTGCAGAGGTGGGACTTTCAAGCATCCCAGGCCGTTGTCCACCTTAGGAGCGTATTCAGGCCATTGTCCACCTAAGGAGCCTATTCAGACCAGGGTGACATGAAATCATGGTGAACTATAAATTGGAGGCCTCACCACTAACTTTCCTCAGACCGACAAAGCCCCTTGGATGAGTAGCGGAACGTTTTGATCTCACCAGCAAAGAAGGCCAGTTGCCAAGACTCAACTTCCAGACAACCTCACCTGGATGACTGAGAAGCTTCACAGACATACCAGCCCAGCCTTCTTTCAGGCGAGCACAATATAGAGGTCTGACTAGCAAAGGGGAACTCCCAGAATGGGGAGTTCCCAGATTTAGAGTCCAAACAAACAAAAACAAGTGAAGGTACCCTAGCAAATAGCTTTGTATGAATTCCAGAATCCTTTGCCTTGAAGCTTTTGTGACTCCTCCTAGCCAGAAGACTACTTACCTCTGTGGGCAAGCATCCGGTCTCGGGACTTTTTTCTCTGCGAAGGTGGTTCTGTCATCTCTTGGGATGCTTCCCCCTCGCTATCAGAGTCGCTCAGGACGGTGTCGACATCACATATTTCACCAACAGCATCCTTAGAGTCTGTCAACTTCAGATCATCGTCATCCAGATCGCTCTTAAGAACGGCTTAAGAACGGGCAAAAAACAGTGGCTTACTGCCCCCTCTTGGCTTATTTTAGTGACAACATCAAAAGCTGAAAAATAAAATACTGTACAGTGGACCCTCATGTAACAAATGGTTTGGATAACATAAAATGTGTACAACATAAAAAATTCTGGAGATAGGGGAAATTTGCTTAACAGAATCATCTATGGGGCAAATCCATACAACATAGAAATGGTCACAATTAGGGATTACTCTGTTTTCAATGCATTCCTATGGGAAATTTGTATAAAGGAAAATTTGCTTAACATAATTTCATTTGGAATGAATTAATTCATTTATACAAGGTACCACTGCAAGAGTCTGGTAGCCCCTTAAGACTCACTAGGGCCCCCAAACATATAAGCATTCAAATTCTTCAAACCATCCCTTTAGAGGTGGAGTGGATGGAGGACACCTTGGGAAGGAGGTTATTTTCTGGGAAAGCTTATGTCCAATACACTTACTAGTCATTAAGGTGCCACAAGAGTCATCATTATTTTTTGCTGAAGTAGATTAGCATGACTTCTCTTTTAGACATTTACAAAATGTTCAGCTATGACATGTTAACTTAGCTATTTTTTTAGCAGAGCTTTAAATTGGGGCTGGGCAAACATGCAGTCTGCATACACCCCAATCACATATCGGCATCCTGCACTGCCCCCATTTACGACTGCCGAAATGTGTGGCACCACCACCAATACTACCACCACCAAGAAGTGCACCCTTGTGATTCTGCAACACTACAAAAGCCCTGGAACAAGACAGAAAATACCTTTCTTTCCTCTTTTCTGGAAAGGTAGGAGATAACCCACTATGCCAGCCAGTCTACTCTACAGGGATCTCTACTGTGTCACCCATCTGCACCACAGAGAACAGCCACATGATTGCCACTGAATTTGGGTCACAATTATGGCCGCCTCAGCCCCCAGCGCTTCACAGTGGCAATGCATCCCCCTGTCATGTTGCAGGCGACAAGTCCAGAGCAGCCATCCAAAGCCACATTTTGGGAAACCTCTTGGACTACAGTTCCCAGAATTCTCTAACCAGCACTGGCATGCTGGCTGGGGGGATTCTAGGGCTTGGACTCCAAAAAAGAAAGTTATCCAATGCCAGACAATTCGCTTATCATCTTCTTCTTCTTCAAGTGCCATGTCCTCGTAGAACATTGGCGATCAGGAGCCTGAACTGGTTTCTACCTACCAACTGCCAATGGAGATTGGTAGATTCGCTGTTGGCCTTTAGAATGGCTTTAAAGACCTGGCTCTTCAGGGAATGCTTTGGAGACCTCTGAGCACATTGTAATTGTATTTCTGTTTGTGATTGTGATTTTGTTTGCCTGTATATAATTGCTGGCTCTAGCCTTCTCTTGCCAGACTCTGACCATGTTAGGCTGTTGGCTATGCTTTGTCTATTTTATTTTTATTATTTTTATTATTTTTATATTAGTATTATCGTATTTATCGGCATCTTACTATTTTTTGTCATTATTTGTACTGTGTTTGGATATCTATGGGGTTGTTGAATTGGGCAGTTGCTGTGTTTTTTTTAACGTGCTGTACACCGCCCAGAGTTCCCATGGGAAAATCGGGCAGTTAATAAGCATAAAAATAGATAGATAGATAGATAGATAGATAGATAGATAGATAGATAGATAGATAGATAGATAAATAAATAAATAATAAGGCTATTCTGAACAGAGCAGCTGTGCTTATCCCTATTTTAAAGATCATTTTCAATTCTTATTAAAACCACAATCTTTCTGTGCACTCCCCCCCCCCACCCCCACCCCAAACAAGGGGTCCATGCCTCCATTCCCATCATGTTCCTTTTTCATTGCCTTCAAGCGTTCTGGAAACTCACCGTCTATGTTTGTGACGACAGTTGAGATTTCATGCGCCGGGGAAGAAACCTCCTTGTTCACCTGGCCTGCTTGGGGATGCTCAGCCTCCATGTCCATCGCAGCCGACGGAACGGCCTGCCTCGGGGACGAGACTTTCTTCTTTGGTCTTGGGGCCTGGATGCGCCGCTGGGCACCGGGCAGCCCTCCTGATGTTACAGATAAGGGAAGGTACACAAATACAGCAGCTGGAAATGCCGCCCCCCCCCCAACTACCTCACCCAGAATTCTGTGTGTTACCGCTTGGCTGACCTAGGTGGGAGTAGTACCAAGGACACTCTCTGCTCAGGACCAAATTCTACACCCAACAAAGCCATATGATTTGAATATAATTATTAGTTAGATAAGCACATCAGAATTTGTGACGCGACCATCCAGCCATGAGGGGGAAAGGAAGGAAAGGAAGTAAATATAACCATTGCATCTCCAGATATGTGAATTGATTGGTTGGTTGGTTGGTTGGTTGGTTGGTTGGTTGGTTGACTGACTGACTGACTGACTGACTGACTGACTGACTGACTGACTGACTGATTGATTGATTGATTTTATAGTAGGACCCCGGTATCCACTGATTCATTATCCACTGATTCAGTTATCCACGGTTAGCAGAGGAAAAAAATTAAATAATTCAGCAGCCACAAAGCAAGCTATTGTCACAAATAGCATCTGTAAAGCAAGCTATTGTCACAAATAGCATCTGTAAAGCAAGCTACTGTCACAAATAGCAGCCATAAAGTAAGCTACTGTCTCAAAACAGCAGTCATAAAGTAAGCTACTGTCAGGAAACAGGGGCAGGCATTCTCTCATATCCATATTTTTCATTATCCACAGGAAGGCCTGGAACCAATCCCCAGAGGACCCGGGAACCTACTTTACTTATATCCATCCATCTGGCCAAAAAGATCAATCCCCCACACTAGTTTCTGCAGTTACGCCAGCCTTCGCTCACTTGTTTCTGAGCTTGCCTCTTCAACAACTGGATGGATGCTTTTAGAACAAGGGCCAAATTAGACCCAGTGTGAGAGACCCACAATAAAATCAACCTCTCTGGCTCTCTGTTGTGATGATGAAAAAGCTATTGATGGAGGGAAAAAGGAGATTTCAGCCAGAGCCATGGTGGTGTGGTGACACGGCTCTTGCTCCTTCCCTGATTTCAATTCCCACCTCCCTGACTAAGGATTTTGAAAATTGTGCTTGTCTTTCCCCCTCCTTGCAAGACTAACAGCAATTAGGTAAAAGTAAATGTTCCCCCCGCACATGTGTGCTATTCGGGTCCGACTCTAGGGGCGGTGCTCATCTCTGTATTCAAGCTGAAGAACCAGTGTTGTGCAAGTCCATGGCCACGGGGCCGGCATGGCTGCAAGGAAACACTGTTTTTGCCTTCCCACTTTTTACGGTGGTACCTATTTATCTACTTTCATTTTACATGCTTTTGAACTGCTAGGTTGGCAGGAGCTGGGGTTATCAGTGGGAGCGTGGCACCCAGGATTTGAACTGTTGAGCTGTTGACTTTTCAGCCAACAGTTTTTCAGAGCCTTAGTCCGCTGAGCCACCATGCCCCTTAAATTATGGGGAAGCAGTTCCAGTGTTGGGGATCAGCATTATTGGGGAAGGGAGGAGCTATGCTTTCATGTAGCTATTTTAACACCAAGAAAAGAAACAAAACAAAACTAAACCAAACAAAATGGACTAGGTCCAGATTTCACTTTCCTTTGAGCAAACCCTTCAAAATCGACGGGACATGGTGGCTGAAATCCACTGCTGAGCATATTAATTGCGCACTAGAGTCAGCCCACGACTGAATCAGTGAGGATCTGGTAAGTCAACAACTCCTCATAACTTCTATTGGTGCAAAAGGCCCTATGCTAGTTACAACTCACTTCAGCCTGGTAAATCACAAGTAGAGCCGTTCCCTTTGAATTAATGAACCCTAATGAGGAGTTGACTCACCAAATCCCCATTGCTTCAGTGGGTCTACTCTAGACAACTTCCTACACTAGGTAATTGGATTTCAGCTGTTATTTACATCCCACTGTTTTCATTAGGATTAATGTAAGCACAGGTAAATTCTGGCTTCAGCCCACAAGGGTTTAGTGCAGGGTGGACAGCTGTGAGCATCTGCAAAATTGCCTATAATCTAGGCGGGGTGCCCAAGTGTGCGCCACAGCACCCTGGTGCACCTGCCAAACCAAGATAGGTGTGCCATGGAATCCTCTTTTAACACAACATAGCAAGGGGGTGGGCAGCCAGCCCCCCTCTCCCTTCCTCCTCCTTTTCCTCCCCCTGCTTGGCTGGGCAGTTCCCTCCTTCACCTGCTCCTCAATCAGGTATCTGGGACTGCTCCACCCCTGAAACAGAAGGGGCACAACTGAGGCACAGTCACCTGGGACCGCTCAAGCATCAAAGGGAGATGTAGAACGACAGGTTGAAGCAGCGGCAGCCACCAACAGCAGGCCATGCTCTACCAGCCTTGGGAGACACAGCCTGCGATCGAGCCGGCAGAGATCAGGAAGGGGAGAAGCGGCGGGCTCGACTGTGCTGGAGCAAGGAGGCTCAATCTGGCCGGCAGGAGCTTGAGAGGTCTCCTAGATCAGTGGTGGCGAACCTTTGGCACTCTAGATGTTTTGGACCACAACTCCCACAGTCCTTTGTCATTGGCAATCTAGGCTTGGAATTCTGGGAGTTGTGGTCCAAAACATCTGGAGTGCCAAAGGTTCGCAAGGCATGCATGCACGCACCCCGGCCCCAAAATGGCCTCTTAGTCACTTTTTTGACAGCTAAAAGGACACTGCTGACTCCCTCTGATATAGCAATTCTCCCCTCCTCCTCCTCCATAATTCAACCCGATCCATCTTTCTACCCCGGATGAGTAAACTGCCAATAACCAGTGTCTTCACAAGGGACCACAATGCTTAGCATGATGCTGTATTCACTTCCAATCCCCCCCCCTGCATATGGAAGAGGAATCGAGTCCAAAGCATCATGGTTTGGTTGACCCAGCTCGGCTGCCTGGCAACCACGCATCACATCCCCAAGGGTAGTGGCTTAGCAACAGAGAATTGCATCAACGTAATAAGAAGCAGGAAGGTAAACAGTGTTCCATGCACAGAAATGCGTTCAGCCGTGCCGACAACATGGCCATGGACTTGTACAACACTGGCTCTTTGGCTTGGAAACAGAGATGAGCACTGCCCCTAGAGTTGGACACTACTAGCACACATGTGCAGGGGGAACCTTTCCCTTTTTTAAAAGGAACATTTAGCAACCCGTTGACTCCGCCCAGCCCCCAACGCCTCCATCCTCAAAAACATCACCTTCTCTCTGCTTGGCTTGCCAGCCATTCTTGGGAGGAGACTCGTTCTTGTTAATAGGCTGGGTTTCTTCCAAAACAGACACTTCAAGATCTGCTTCGTCAGAGAAATCTGTTGAAAGAGGGCAGAAAGACTTTGGAACTCCCTCCCACAGGAGGGCAGTCTGGCCCCATCTTTGCCGCCCTTCTGCAAGCAAGAAAAAGACTTTTCTCTTCAGGCCAGCTTTGTCTGAGTCTGGCAGGCAATTTTAAATGAACTGTTATGCATGATTGTGTTTTTGTTTACCAAGCCCTTTTGAAACAGTTTACATCAGAGTTTTAAAAGACGAGGAAGCTGTAACAGCAGCTTGTTAGAATTTCCCTTTTAACGGCACCACCGGCTGGCTATTGCAAACAAGT
Source organism: Phrynocephalus guinanensis (assembly GCA_037367245.1). Lineage (NCBI taxonomy): Eukaryota > Metazoa > Chordata > Lepidosauria > Squamata > Agamidae > Phrynocephalus > Phrynocephalus guinanensis. The sequence goes on along the minus strand of CM074743.1, from coordinate 12,012,146 downwards.
TGTTCACAAGGCTTCCTCTCTCCCTGTCTAGCCAAGTTAATACCGAGAGATTCAGGGAAACCGAAATTTCCCAGTGTGACTTCACAACAAATGAATGGGAGTAGATTCACATTTCCCATACTTCTCTCTCTCTCATACGCATAGACATATGCACAGCATTCTGCCACTGCTCTGCAACTGTTGCACCTATCCCTAGATCTCAGCGTTTGTCTATGAAATCTTGGAGATTGGGATGCTCTGCCATGGCAGGCCCAGCAACTGGTTGTGCTTACTGGAGGATCCTGAGAACTATTGTCCAAGAAATAAAAAGACCCTTGTTTAAGATCTGCACAGGAATAACGCCTACACACAGGCTTTGGGTTATATGGGGATGGCTGCAGAGGGGTTCTTTACCTGAACAGTCTGCCTGGATGTTGTTCTGCACCCGGTTCATCTGCACGGAGGTGCCCCACGTGTGGGCACCAAGATGAGCCTCCGGGACGGACTCCACAAGGAACGGATTGGAAGTACCTTTGAGAAGATGCAGAGAAGGCACTGAGAAAGGTGGTGGTGCAACCCTTAGGAAGAACAGACCATGGCTACAAAAAGATTCAACCACGGCTCCTGGCCCTCCATAAACTCTCCAATGAGTACAGAAGCAATGTAAATGGCAGAGCATTTAGACTGGTAAGTCCGTGAGAGAACTGAGTTCCAGTCTGCCCTCAGCCACATGCCCCATTTGTATGTCCAGAGGATGGTAGAGTAGCTACATTACAACCACACAAAAACAGCTTCATTGTGTAGCAAACCCCAAACCTGGAAAATATAACTATGATGATGACTGGCTCCAGATAATCATCCCACCAACTTGACCATTAGGCATGTTAGCGGGAAGGGCTCTAGATGGGATCGTCCAAAATTACTGCCCCATGCCCTGGGTAGTTTGTGGCCTTCTTCCACATAACTCAGGATCCCCCTCTACACCAAGGGTCTTTATGAAGGGATCAGGTAGCAGGAACATGGACTGGGTGGTTGGGAGATATTTTGGGAAAAGAAGGAGATCAAATCATGTCCTCTGCCGTCTTCTCAAACAGTAGCGAAGGGGCTTGTCAGGGAAGGCAACAGGGGCTGCTCCTCCCCCCATATACTGTACTCCAAACTTCTCATAGAGACTATTTTTTACATCTCTCATCCAGGTGAGTTTATCTGGAAGTTCATTCATGGCAACTGGACTTGTTTTCTTGAGAGACCGAAAAGTTTCGCTGCTCATCCAAACAGATTTGTCAGACAGAGGAAAGTTGGGCCGTTACCCCACATCCACTTTGTTGCTCAGAAAGTATTCAAAGTTCGAACAAATGACAAACGAAAATCGATATACTGATATACCTACCTATAACAAAACCAAATGCACTTTGATGTGGACCCCGTCCGTAGGGGTCACAGAAGTTACGTAACAATAAAGTGCGTCCTTGGGGACACAGGAACAGCAACAAGATTTATTACACATTTTAGTTTGTTGCAGTACAAAGTGGACGTGTGGTGAGTCCTCCATTTGAACTGGCCAGATTCTGTAAACTGAAGACCGCTCAAAGCTTTCCCCCACAAACATGACGCCACTGTGTTTACTCAGGGGTAAGTTCCATTCAGCAAAGGTATGATTTGCCCCTCCAGTGGGTGCCGAGATTTTATTCCGGACTGCAAAGCTACAAGATTTTTTTTTAAATCATGTGTTAACCTTCCCAAAGTGCCACCTAAGAAAAAATGTAATGAAGTCCATTGTGATCTGTCCATGAGACTTCTGTCCAGTGCCTGGATGCCAACAGCAAACCAAGGTGCAGACTACAGAAGGTGTTAAAAATCTCCTGCTGCAACCATCAGACTTGGTCAGGATTTAAGGAATCCTCTCTTCTAATGAAATGCTATATAGGAAATGTATGCTTTGGCCTCAGAGTCGGCATGGTGTGCTGATTACTTACTGTTGCACAGGCTGTGTTCACTGCAAGACTCCATGAGTGGGATGCGCTCCTCAGGCTTATGCCTCCGACGGCGGCCCTTCACCTTGGAGTCCGTGTTGGCCTGAACCATGAGCAGCTCCTGGCGCTTGCGGCGCTGCTTCTTTTCAATGATGTGCCGCTGAAAAGATATGCAGGCAGGGAGGTGAAAAAGAATGCAGGGTAACAAAAAATAAATAAATAAAGGGGGCACTGTATCAACACTTGGAAGGAAATAATAAATGGTTTATTATACACTGGACCCTCATATAACAAACGGTTTGTATAACATAAAATCTGTACAACATAAAAAATTCCTGAGATAGGGGAAATTTGCTTAACAGAATCGCCTATGGGGCGAATCTGTACAACATAAAAATGGTCGCGATTATGGATTACTCTGTTTTCAATGCATTTTCCTATGGGAAATTTGTATAAAGGAAAATTTGCTCAACAGAATTTCATTTGGAACAAATTAATTCCTTTATACAAGATACCACTGTATATGCATGGCTCAAATGCCTCTTCCGCCTTTCAGTGGCCGTTCAGCATCCTCTGTTGACCGGCTGTATAATCCCACGGCCTACAGCCCTTCTGCACACAAAGAGATATCTTGTAGTGAAGGGGACGTGAGTAATCACTCCAGAACCTAAAATGGAGTAAGCCTAACACCTTTCAAGTTAGGCTACCAGTATCCCCAGCCAGCTGGGTCATTGGCCAAGCTGGCTGCAGGATCCAACACGGGAGTTCCAATCTAGAACCAGGCTTTTTTTGAGATCTGTTCCAAGTTGAAAATGGCAGAACTTTTTATCCTACAGCCCTGTCTGTTCTTAGCTGGGAGCAGGTCTCATGGAACCTTATGAGGTTCCTTTGGGAGCATCTATGCACAGAATTCAGCTCTCATGGAGCAACTGGGAATCCATTCTGCTTATATATATATATATATACCGCCCCAAACCACGTCAAGTAGTCTCTGGGCGGTTTACAGTTTCATTACAGTATGCAGGCTACACATTCCCCCACCCCCACCCCCAGCAAGCTGGGTACTCATTTTATCCACCTCAGAAGGATGGAAGGCTGAGTGAACCTTGAGCCTGCTACCGGGGATTGAACCCCAGGTCGTGAGCACAGTTTTGTCTGCAGTACAGGCATTTAACCACTGCGCCATGAGGCTCATTGTTCAATTATAGCAAAAGAAAAGGTTCAGAAGAGCACACGCCCTTCCCCTTCTTCTCACCCCTTTCTCTGGGTTTTTCTTGTTCCAGAGCAGCCAGCAGACCCAACCAATTGCATCTGAGTCACAAGCCAAGGCAGGATCCACAGAATCAGATGAAACTTTATTGCCACACCAGTGGTATGATATTACATTCAGCCCTTCACCTCTCAAAATACTAGACAACACGATGTGGCTCCAACTGACTGTTTTTGCCTAGCACACTGCCTTGCACTTAAACTTGAGCTTATCTGACATAGAGATGGCCACGTCCCTTGGTGGGGGATTTTTGCTCCTGGTACAGGGACCATGTGCTTCGATTAAAAGGCAAGCAAGCCATTCATCTAGGGCAGTGTTGTCGAATTTATGGCACAGGTCCCAAAGGTGGCACTCAGAGCCCTTTCTGCGAGCACCCGACATCACCCCTTCACAGCCACCTGTATTCAGGTGAAATCGATGTAGTGGCACTTTGCGAATAATTAGTGGGTTTTGAATCGCAGTTTGGGCACTCGGTCTCTAAAAGGTTCGCCAACACTGGTCTAGGGACATGGAGACAAGCAATAAATTCTACATCCCTTGGAGTATAACCTGAAATCACTTCCCTATGTTCTCGTCTGTAAATTTGCTTTGGGGCGGGGGGGAGGATTAGTGCCTAAAACAGCCTGTGGGACACAACCCTCAGCAAAGGAAAATGAATTTTGCTGGGAGAAGTTGCCACTCTCCCCCCTACCACCAGAAGCTCCTCCATCAGATTTTGCTGCCTTCTAAATTTTAGTGCCCTGGGATGGAGCCCACCCTAGTGACAGCCCTGTCTCCCAGGGCATACTAGGTGGCATTTTCTGGGACCTGAACTCTAAAAACAACTGATTTTCCCCCCCAGCTCTGAAGGTTGACTGTGATTATTTCAGCATGAGTACCATCTGATATCTTGCACATGCTGTTAGGCCAGTGGTGTCCAAATGTTGGCCCTCCAGATGTTTTGGACCACAACTCTCCCAGTCCTTTGACATTGGCAATATAGGCTTGGAATTCTGGGAGTTGTGGTCCAAAACATCTGGAGGGCCGAACTTTGGACACTCCTGTGTTGTCTTTTCAATCTGGGGCCACCCTGGTATAACAGAATACAATTCCCATTGTACCCAACCATTCCATCTTAAGAAGAATGGGAGACATAGTCTGACACATCTGGACAACACCCAATAGAGGAGGCCTGGGTGAACTTGTTGACTGAAAGGATGTAGCAGAGTAAGGCAGAAGTTCAATAAAGCTCCCTTTCTGGTTTGTCGCCACAACTTCCTCGCTGTTGACCGACAGTCAAAATTCCCATTTGGCCCTCGGGCTGGAAAACAACTACAACTCCCAACGTCCTTCATTACTGGCTGAGGTCCAAAACCTCTGGAGGGGTTCAGGTTGGTGAAGGCAAGAGGTTAGGGTCAAGTTACTTTGCCAAGTTGATTTCTGGTTTCACTGATCTCACTTTTCATTTATACTTGGCAAACAAAGTAATTTCTTAACACAACTAAGCGCAAGTTTAAAAAAATGAGAACACAGGAAGTTGCACACATTAAAATGCAATTAAGGTAGTTGCCGTATTGAACCACAATAAAGCTGAAAGTGGCTTACAGGCCATTAAAAGACCACACTAAATACTGTTTTTACAAGGAACGCTGAGGGCAGATAAAACAGGCCTGCTGGCATCTCGAGGTGGCCCCCTCCCCCCTCCACAGGAGATGGCCCTTAAAAGCCCCTTTCCCCTCTCAGTCTTGAGGTACCTGGAACTCCAGTTTCTGCTTCCGTAGGAGCACCGCCTCTTCGTTGCCATTGCTGGAAAGAAAAGAGGCATCGATGTCAGGGGGTAAACCAGGAAACGATTGGAGGCGGCGGTACAAACTCCGGTGCATTCTGAGATGTGGCATCCCTTTGCCAGCTCCCGGGCAGCCCCGTCTGCAGGAGGGCCAGTCGCCAGGATTGGCCGCTGCCTGAAGATTCCGGATGCCATGGCACTCAAAGGGACTTTATTACCTCATAAAAGCCTTGGTGTCCACATAGGGTGGTGGGGGGAGGTGGCTTACTGTGTGGGGAGCCTTCAGTTCCAAAACAGGTCAGATCTCTTTCAGCAGAATTTGTAAAGGTTAACTTCTTGGACTACAAATCCCATATGCCCCTGTGGCATACTAGCTGGGAGATTTGGGTGTGTGTGTGTGTGTTGTTGTAGCCTAAAAACTAACTTTTCTCAAGATAGTTGCTAAAATGTTGTTATAGCTCCCATCATCCCCAGCCAGCACGAACAATGGGAACTGTAGTCCAATGCAACTTGAAGATGCCCGGTTTAGAAGATGCTGTGTGTGATTTATTTATTTATTTATTTATTTATTTATTTATTTATTTATTTATTTATTTTTATATTTATATATTGCCAGATTTTCCCAAATGGGAACTCAAGGCAGTTAACAAGTGTAATATACCACAATTCGAAAGAAATAATAATTGATTCCAGAGAGTAAACATAAAAGGAATGAACAGCAAACAGCGGAACACAAAGTTAAAAAGAAAAGCTAAAAAAGAATCAGAATAATAATGCTAAAGCAAGATGGTGGAAAAAAACCTCAAAATCCCTTTGATTATGATGCTTTCATTTATTTCTGTAAATACCTCTGAAGCATTTGATGGGGGGGTTTTCACTTTTCGGCACCATCCTACTCATGGACTACTTGGGGGGAAAAAACTTCACTATGAATATAAATGGTCCTTCTTTCTCTGTAGGCAGACTGAATTCCATGAGTACAGAATACATGTCTGTAACAAAAGAAACCCAGAACTCCCCACATAATGAGTATCCTGAAAAGGTCTTGACAGTTAAATTACAATATATACAGTAAATTCATTGTATTTTTATGGCACAGACTGCTTATCAAGCGGTAGGTAGAAATAAAGAAAACTAGCATGGCTACTTGAGTACTAGGGTTGTAGAAACTCCAACACTTTCCTGTTTCAGAGAGGGTAGCCATGTTGTCTTTTCAAGAATTTCAGGCAAAAACCAAAGAAAAACAAATCAAAACAGAAGAGACAAAGCATGTGGCACCTTAAAAACTAATCTTCATATTTTAATGTAACATTTCGTGGACATGTCCACTTCTTCAGACATATAGCAGCAGAATGAGGTGTGCAATATAATATGTGATGGGATATACATTTCATACCAGATATGCATTGGCTGTAATATGTAGAGTTGGGGGTGAGTAGGGGAGGGGAAGAGGAGGAGGGGAAGAGGAGGAGGGAGATTTGATTAGTAGAGATGGTGGGAAGGAGGATTTGGCCAGGCTCTGTAGATATGTTAGGTATAGTTTAATGGCTCAAGCCATTAAAAAAGCACAAGATTTTCCTGGGATTCTCTGATTGTGCAGAAGAAGGTCTCCTTGGAAAGGACCCAAGGCAGCTTACAACACTGAAGAACAATACACAAAGTATGCATCGATATCCCTGGTTGAATATTTTTTTAAAAAACTTGAAATAAAAGCCAAAAACCGAGACCACACGTGACGTTGGGAGCGAAGCAAGATGCGAAGCGAAAAGATTCCCGGCAGCAATAGCACGGTAAAGGGGGCGTGGTCGGGGTGGCATCGCAGCCAAAAAGGAGGAGCGTGCGGACTGAAACGATCGATTCGCACAGAAAAGAAGGCTAGCCGCGAAGCGAGCGGCTCGTGAAGTAACGGCCTTCGTTTCATTCAAGTTTGTATAGTAGAAGGTGGGGTGGGCTTTGGGTCCTCCAGATGTTTTGGTTTTTAAGCCTCTTAAAAATCGTTAACATTGGCAAAGCTGTTGAGAGCTTCTGGAGGTGGTCCAAAATAGCCCAATGGCTAAGATTTCCCCACTGCTATTATAAAACATGTCTTTAAGTACTTTCATGTCCTAGACTCTTCAGGAATGGGTCATAACAGCTAGACTGGCTACGGAATCCATAACAAAAGTCTTGTCTTCTGGATCGCATGGATTATTAACAAAAATGACCCCAAGAATCTAAGAACGGGGAGTAAAAGCTGGAAGGCAAAGAGCAGGTTATCTCTTCGAAAGGAATCTGTCGTCACTCTGAGACTGACAAGACATAATTAGCCTCTTTAGGGATTAACGGAGCAATAATAAGAGCGGAGGCTCACAAAGACAAACATGTAACAACTCCACAGCTTACCTTTCAGATGCTGGAGATACCTGCACTGGAGTCAGGTCCGGCTGCATCTGGCAAGCAGAAAACAAAAGTGGACATGGAGTTATCATATTCCTCTTTGAACCAAAACATCAGTTTGCCTTCACTTTCGTGTCTAACATGTTTGCCTTTCGCCCTTCTGATCTCACTTGTCAGATCCAACTCCTGTTTTTTATTCTGTTGTCATCACAAATCGCGCAAGACCCCACCTTTCTTTCCCCCACAAAAGATAAGGCATCTCTCCTAACGCTCAGCCAACAAACTGTTTCTAATCTTTTCTGTCCTACGTTTCGCTCCAGGGCGCTATGCGAACTGCTTATGGTTCTCAGATTGAGAAACAAATAAAATTCATCAAGATAGCCCAGGCCAACGTCTTACTGCCCACCTTCTTTGCAGCGAAACCAGGCGTCCCTCAAATCTCAAACACAGAAGGATGAGGTTAGATCCTGACCTCTCGGTTTCTCCAGTCCTGAGGCTGCCTTCAAACTGGAACTGGTGGGGTGGGGGTGGGGCTGGAGGTGGAGACAATTCCTCCTCCCCCACCAAATGAGCATCACTGTCTCTCTTGCTTTAATCAGCTTTGTCTGGCTTAAGTCTCCGGGACCTGTAGCTGCCCGGAAAGGTGGATTCGTTTGTGGTGGCTCTGGTGCTGAGTGTGTGCGCGTGCTTCTTATAGAGCCCCAGACTTAGGGATGTGTATATTCCTGTGCCTATAAGAATGAGCAAGATGGAAAGTGTGCACATAAGAAATCAGTCCTGGAAGATTATGTACAAGCATAGTGTGCAAGAATCAACAAAGGTCACTCATTCAAAGATGAGAATGTACGCATATTAGACAGCGGAGATAGGTGTTTGAGAGAAGAGTCAGGAAAGCCATTCATGTGTGTATTGAAAACCTCTCTTTCAACAGAGGTGGGAGACTTTTAGGCACAATCTGTCTCCCGTTTATTATGTAGCCCTTCCATCGATCCCCAGGAAATCAGAAGCACTTCAAATCTCCATCAGAAAGGCCCCTGCTAATGACCTAAACTTAATGGGTGTTGGGAAGGGTTGACTTTCACACACCACAGGCCACTGTTCACCTAACAAGTCTGTTCAGACCAGGGTGGGATGAAACCAAGGTTAACTCTAAGCTGGAAGCCTCACAACAACTTTCGACAGACTGAAGAAGCTACTTGAATTAGTAGTGAAACATTTTCCATCTCACATGAAAAGAAGTCCAGTACCCACGACTCAACTTCCGGATAATCTCACCTGGATGACTGAGATAGACATATGTGCAAGCATGTACTTGTGTACAATCAGGCTGGCCAAGTGTGCCTCCTTCACAAGGGCTGGACCCAATCATCCATCAAGTCCCTACCAGCTCCGCAGTTCTAAAATATGTTTGTATGTGAGAAAAATATGGGTGTTTGCTAAGGCAGTTACTTCACGTCCTACCTTTTTCTGCAATTTCATTTGTACAGTGACAGCGTTGTTCGCGGCCATGTGGTTTTGTCCCTGTTCAGTCCTTGTTTCCATTTACTCACAGGCGTGATTACTTGTCTCGTGACAACTGTTACTTCATGGTCTTGTTCCGTGACAAATTCTGAATTTGTCTTGCTTTCTTAACCCCCCTTTTTAAAATATCGTAAATAAAACATTTTCTATATTTCGATTTACTGGTCTTCTGGGATTTACACGTCAATGCTACAGCATTTTCAGTACTTTCTTTAATAAACATTTGCACTGCATGGTGTTTCCCATAGGGAAACTAATGTTGAATGCCGCTTCAGCCGCTGACCACTAGGTGGACACTGGTGGTTGCGTGACAGTTGTTACCCCACGGTCCCTTGTCTCAGAACAGGAACCAGGAACTAACCGTGACAAGAGAATACCCCAACCCAGTGCCAGGTACAGTATTATCACACTCTGTTCCCGGTTCCGGGGGCGTGGTCGAGAAACTTTTTGCTGTCATGCTATGGACGTGAAGTAATTTTTTTTTGTACCGGTCCCAAGCGGGACAGCAAGAAGGGATGAACAGAACATGAAGTAACTGCCTAACTTGTGTGAGCAGACACAGGCAAGCACAAGACTGTGCCTTCAAGTACCTATTTCCAAACACCAGTGTCAACCCAAAACATTTTACTGTCCCAGGCAGGGAAGCAAATGGGATGCCCTCTCCCCCTTCTCATAATTGTAAAGGCTGGTCCGTTCTCCTAGCTGTCTCTCTCCAAATGCTCTGACTCCAGCACCAGTCATCACAGCAGTTATGACTGTGTTGGTTGGGAAATACAAGTTTGGAAGTCAAACATATACAATATTTAAAAGATGGGTAGCTGGGCAAGGCTTTGATCTGACAATCCTGTGTTCTGTCAGTTCGTAATTTTTGGAGACACTTTATAAACGCATCATTCACAGATGCATATCCCTCTGAGTGCCACTGAACTGAAGCTAAACACACACAAAAACACACACACACTTTGCTTTCTGTCCTTCCCTCCCCCCAATCTATATAACCTTACCTTCTCTGCTGATGTCAATCTTGTTGACATGCTAATTGCACTGTTCTGCATGAACATGGCCCAGGACAATTTTTACCTCCCTTAGAAAAGGATAACATGCATAAAACGGAATCTATATTGTGCAAAAAAGCCCTTTCAGATTTTTCAAAAACACTGCAGCTGCTGAAGAACAAACTATTGCCAAGAGTGCAACCAACTTTCATCTATATATACTTTTCTGTTATAACAAGGAATAAGTGTTCACCTACAATTCACTGTGACTACGTTAAAAGCTAGTTGATTTGGTGTCTGGGCGGGGTCTCACCAAACAGGTTCCGATTTTCTGATTGGATAATGGGTAACCATGACAGTGCCAGCCCACAAAGGATTAAAAAGACACGCCATTCCACAATGAAGAATTCCAGAACAAGTTAATAATCCAAGAGCATCTCCCATTCTTCTAGGGCGGATCTGACATCACTTGGCTGGTCCAAAGGAATATGTTATGATGGGACATCTCCTATGAGGAAGGGATTAGAGGAAGGGGGATCAAATTTTGTTGTTTTTCAGTTGTTCAGTTGTGTCTGACTCTTCGTGACCCCATGGACCAGAGCTCACCAGGCCTTCCAGTCTTCCATTGCCACCCGGAGTTTGGTCAAATCCATGTCGGTTGCATCGATGACACCGTCCAACCATCTCATTCTCTGCCGTCCCCTTTTCCTTTTGCCTTCAATCATTCCCAACATCAGTGACCTTTCCAAGGACTCATGAGGTGGCCAAAGTACTAGAGCTTCAGCTTCAAAATCTGTCCTTCCAGTGAACATTCAGGGTTGATTTCTTTCAGGATGGATAGGTTTGATCTCCTTGCAGTCTACGGGACTCTGAGTCTCCTCCAGCACCACAGCTCAAAAACATCGATTCTGCAGCGATCAGCCTTCTTTATAGTCCAGCTCTCACTTCCATACATCACTACTGGAAAAACCATAGATTTGACTATCCTGGCCTTTGTCAGGTAAGTGATGTCTCTGCTCTTTAAGATGCTGCCTAGGTTTGCCATCACTTTCCTCCCAAGAAGCAGGCATCTTTTAATTTCATTGCTGCAGTTGCCATCTGCAGTGATCAAGAAACCCAAGAAAATAAATTCTGTTATTGCCTCCATTTATTCCTCTTCTATTTGCCAGGAGGGGAGGGGACCAGTGACCATGAGCTTAGTTTTTTTGATGTTGAACTTCAGCCCATTTTTTTTTCATTCTCTTTAACTCTCATTAGGTTATTTAAGTCCTCCTCACTTTCTACTATCAGAGTAGTATCATCTACATATCTGAGTTTGTGGATATTTCTTCTGGCAATCTTAGTTCTGGCTTGTGATTCATCCAGTCCTGCCTTTCGCATGATGTACTCTGCATATAAGTTAAATAGGCAAGGTGACAGTATACAGCCTTGTTGTACTCCTTTCTCAATTCTAAACCAGTCAGTTGTTCCATATCCAGTTCTGACTGTTGCTGCTTCTCTCACATATAGATTTCTTAGGAGACAGATAAGTGGTCAGGTACTCCCATTCCTTTAAGAACTTGCCATAGTTTATTGTGGTCCACACAGTCAAAGGATTTGGCATAGTCAATGAAGCAGAAGTAGATGTTTTTCTGGAACTCTCTAGCTTTCTCCATAATCCAGCACATGTTGGCAATTTGATCTCTAGTTCATCTGCCCCTTCAAAATTCAGCTTGCACTTCTGGGAGTTCTCTGTCCACATACTGCTGAAGCCTCCCTTGAAGAATTTTGAGCACAAACTTGCTAGTGTGTGATATGAATGCAATGGTACGATAGTTGGAGCATTATTTGGCATTGCTCTTCTTTGGGATTGGGATGTAGACCGATCTTTTCTAATCCTCTGGCCCACTGCTCAGTTTTCCAAATTTGCTGGCATATTGTGTGTAGCACCTTTACAGCATCTTCTTTTAACTTTTTAAATAGTTCAATTGGAATGCCAGCACCTCCACTGGCCTTGTTGTTTGCAATGCTTTCTAAGGCCCACTTGACTTCACTTTCCATGATGTCTGGGTTTTTTGTCCATTTTGTTTGTGATTAATTGCATTCATCTAGCTATGATCTGTTGTTCTCAAGCTTTCAGCTATCTTCTTTGTTTTTTTTCCTGCTTCTGATGGTTCATTGTTTAACTTTCTCACTTGATCCAAATATCTGGACATCATGGTGGGCAAAATGCAGACCTCCAGGTCTTGTTGGAGTACAACTCCCATTAGCCTTAGCTAACGGAGTGGATCATAAAGAATACCATGTACAGTATTGCAGTCCAACTGCATCTGGAGAGCTGCCCTTTAGCTACTCAGTTCTAGATCAATGGTTCCCAATGGTGGATCCTCTATGGTGATAGACTACAACTCCCAAAATCAACAGCCAACACAGGTGAAGGTCAAGGAGTCTGGGAATTGCAGTCCCTAGGATGGGAACCAGTGCTCTTATGGTTGTCATTCAATTTCCTTCTGCTTCTCTAAAACTGGTCCTGTGTAAATCTTTGATATCTCCTTGCAGCTATGGTTCTTTTTACTCAGGTATAGTTTAACCTCCAAATATTTTTGGATTTCAGTTTTTACCCTCAACCAGTATAGCCAACAGTAAGGGATGAAGGAGGCATTAGTAGTTCATTAAAAACTGGAGAGCCAATATTTCCCATTGCTGCTTTTTGCTCTTCTGCCCTGGAAAATCCAGCATTATTTTGTCAATTACTTTTCCATCTGGCTATCATGGACTGCTGCTCTCAATTACTTTTTGGTTCAGGTGTTTTTAAAAATCTTTCAAAATATCTCAGAGGTTATAAAATGATTGTCCAAATTTAGACCACAAGTTGATGCACAAACAGATCAGTGGAGTTTCCACACAGAATGACATGGGTGGTGGTGGTTTCCCATAGCTTGACTATAACAGAATCAGTGTAAAAGAATGAAAGCAGCAGATGCAATAGCTTCGTTGTGGCTTTGTTTTCTTGCACTTTGTAATACACTGTTGTTTTTACATTCCATTGCTATGGAATGTAACTTATGGTGACCCTCTAGGAACAATCTCCAAAATGTCCTGTCTTAAGCAGCCCTCCTCAGTTCTTGCAGACCCAAACATGTCGTTTCTTTAGAGAAGTCAACCCACCTTATAGCTGGTCCGCCTCTTTTGCTTCCGCCCTCCACCTTTCCCAGCACTGTTTTCCTTTCTGGAGAATCTTGCCATCTTCTCATGATATGCCCAAAGTAGGACAGCCTCAGGTTCTTCATTTTGGCTCCAGAGATAGTTTAGACTTGATTTGCCCTAGTTTAGGACTGACCTGCCTCCAGTATCAAAATGTATCAATTACTGTCCTGTCAGTTTTCTTTACAGTACTGTATTTTGCTTTCACACCCATATACTGTAGCATCTAGCATGGATGATCTTGGTCTCCAGTGCTACATTGTTCCACTTGATATTTTCTTTCATTGCTGCCCTTCCAAGTCTGATTTCCTGTGTTGAGACCACAGCATGATAATCCTGCTGCAAGCTGTTGGATTTCACAAGAGCCAATAAAAAAATCCAACACAGAGAGATCCAGGCAATATTACCAGTTTATTAGGCCTAATAAAGATGGTAAGGCGAATGGATCACTCAAGACAGAAGTGAGGCGTTCAGCAGTGAGCACATGGAAATCCCAAACCTTTATTGATTCTTCCCCCCTCCCCTCTCTGGGTAGCGCCAGCCCAGAGGATTGGTCAGGGGCAGTTCAAATGACCCAATCAGAAGGGGTTGGGGGTTGGTTGGGGGCAGTTCTGGGTGGTCCCTGGCAGCTGCCAGGGGCTTAAGCAAATGTTAATGGGTTTGGGTAAGGTGACACAATAGGCAGGGGAGTGTGGTTTTGTTTCCCAGATGTTGGTAAACAGAAGAGATCAGTAAGTCAATAGTGGGTGAGAGGGAGCAATTATCAAAACCAGTGGGGGGGGCAGGAAGGGCTGATGGGATCACACACAAGCATTTGGGGAAACACAATTATTTGAATGCACAGAGATACAAGCCATTGTAGGGTTACATTGAAAGATACAAGAATTTGGAGGCGCAAGAATGTGAGTTCTTACAGGATTACATATGGGTATTTGAGTGTTTACAGAAACTAGGAACATGAGAATAAGAGTCCTTTCCAGGTGTGTGAATGAAACAATGGAGGGTGTCCTCAGGCTTTGATGACAATCTGGGTTGGCAGACAGGAATGTTGATTTTCTGAAGAGCAGCTACTGGGATACGTGTTGAAGATACCTGGTGATTATGGAGGTTTCCAGATGCCTCTGCCAGCCTGCGAAGTGGCCATTTTCTTCTTGGTACCTTGCCTTCCTTCAGCCCCAGTTGATGAGAGATGGGGGTCAGGGGAGAGGGTACCTCAGGGTCGTGGGATGAGGGGAGGTTAAACAGGAGAAGAGAATAGAGAGGTGGAAGGAAGGAAAAAGCCTTTTGTATTTTTGGTTGGTGCCAGAGGTAGGCAAGAGGACCAATGTTTTAAGGGTGTTTCTTGGCCCAAAGGGTGAGATGGGTAGTCACCCCCCCCTTCAGCCTGAGTAGAGAATATAGAAATTGGTCTAAGACTTATTTTGCCCAGGCTGAGTCCCTGGCTGCAGTCCTTTTGGGGTTCTGCTTGGTGAGCAGGAGAGGGGGAAGGGAGAGGAAAGGGTCAACACAGGGGGGGGGGCTCGCCCCCTGCCCATATCTCGGGAACGGCTGGGCATTTTCAAACGGGGTGAAAAGCAGCTTGCCCTTCTCAGCATGGGGACCAACCGGGCCGCATTGTTGACCTTCGGAACTGGTCCAAAAGTTTTAAAATTTTATTTTTCACAGTGTCTTCACATCCCCCCCTTTTTGGGTTGGAGGTGTCCGACAGGATCACCTCCCACGTGGATCTGCTCCATATATACTAGGGTCCAGCCACCTGCTAAATTAGAAGGCTCTGGGGGAGGGGGTGCCTTTCCGCGTTCAGCGGGATTGGAGGAAAATTTTCCATAGGACATGGTTGTCCATTAGGAGCTACACATGGCCAGTTTATCCCTAAGAAGTATTCATATCTGGGGCAAGGCATGGGGGAGCAAGCCAATGGGAAGTGAGACTTTAACATCTGAGTGACATCTTCCCCTGGATTCTGGCTGCTAGGGTGTATGCAGGGACCATTTTATATGTCTAAATATTGTGCAATCTCTGGATGGTTTCTGCCACAAAATGCACCCAATTTTCTGAATTTTAATAGGGGGAACAGCCAATTTAGGGGAGTTCCTCCTTCGATTCGGCTGGTTCTTGTTTCCACACTGAATCTCATTGTTGCAATACATTGCATGCCAGAAGCACACTTGTTTGAGTTAATATTCCCCATGGGGGGCAGGGTGGCCAGGGTTTAAGACATTACATGTTACCAACCGCAGTCCTGGATAGTCCAGTAAGGCAGCCTGGTACTGGGCAATTCTAGCATTCGACATCCAGTGGCCTCCCTTCTGCTCCAATACTGCGCTAACAGCACATGGGGCATAAAGAGTCAGTGATGTCCCCAAAGTCAGCTTACTTGCTTCTCGACTTGGGTCTGCAGCTGCCTGTGTTATCTAGGGCACGCTGTCCAGCCCCTGACATTCTGGTCCAGTTGGCTGGCAAGATAGGCTGCTGGTCTCCACCAGCTCCCTTTAATATGGGTCATGTATACCTCAAGCCAGAGCTTCGATAAGCTTGATCTTTTAGGTTCTGGAATGCCTTCCGCATCTCTTTACTTGACTCAACCCTTTCACCCCTCTGTTTTAGTCCCACAAAATAGGGGTTTAGCCAATTGTGCAGAATTAGGAATCCAAACACGACAATAACCAGCCATTCCTAAGAATTTCCTTTTAGGTTTAAATAAGCCGAGGTATAAGACCTCAGTCTGCATAATGTATGCTTTGCCTTGGGAACCTTGCCAATAGGTGAAAATCAAATAACAATCCCATTGTAATTTCTATAGAGGCAGAGAATTCCCTGGATAACTCTCCAGTTGGGAACTGATTCCTGTGGTTCTACTCTGATTTGGGGAAACAAAAACACTTTTAGTACCTGGGCACCCAGTTCAGTAGTGTTATGAGAGTCAGTCAGCCATTTCAGGGATGAAACAATGTTAAGTTTTTGAACCAAATTCAAATTCCAGATAGGCCAGTCCTGCAGCTGGAGGCTCTACATTTCCTCCTGGATCAAAAGGCTTACTATTCAGCAGTAGCTCTCTGAGAGCGCGTAAGAGGAGGGCTTTAGAGAGAGCAAGAGAGTGCGTGAGGGAGGGAGGGAGAGAGAGAGAGAGAGAGAGAGACCCAGCACTCACCAAAGGGCTCAGGGGTTTAGCAAGCGTCGGGAGCAGTCTCTGGAGTTCTTGGCAGACTGGGCAGGCAGGCGGCTGGCAGCATTGGCGAATTGAGAGTCCAGGGCTGGTAGTGAAGGTGGGAGTCCCAAAATAAGTCCAAGCAAAGCAGGAACAGATGGAGGGGGGGCAGGTCCAGTCGATGTAAATCTGGGTGAAGATTGAACAGAGTCCAGGGAAAGGTCCAGAGAAGGTCCAAGAAAGGTCTAGGGAAAGTCCAATGGGATGAGGTTTACTCCTGCTGTTAGGTGTGGAAAACAGCAGTGAGTTCCTCGTCCAAGAGAGGCTGCAGAAAGTCAGTTGGAACAGGGTTGGGTAAGGGGCCTCCTTTGCTCTCCGCCAGATGATCTTAAGACGGAGGGGCTCCGGCTGTTGGCACGCCCCCCTCCTCCGGTGTTGGGGGGGCTGTGTTGACCCCGGGAAAACGGATCCAGGATTTGTCTTCCACCCTCATGTTCAAGCAGCTGGGCTGTGGCCCCTCCATCACCACCAGACTGGGAGGTCTCCTTGAAGAGGGACAGTCGTAACACCTGCAGAGAGAGGGGGGGGAGAGAGAGAGAGACCCCCTCCCGACTCCCTGGAAGAGGACGGCAGGGGCTGGTTCCCTGGGTCAGGCTTTCGGGCTAGGGCAGCAAAAGGGGGTGACCATGCGGGGGTCTGAGTGGAGGCAGTTCTAGGCAGGCGGTGGGGGTGGCTCAGATGAGCAGCAATGGGCAGGGCTTTTGGCCGTTCGGGTCCTGTTTTCTTGGCAGATTTTGAGCCAACTGTTGTTCAAAGTTTGAGCCTCTCAACTTTTTTGTAGGCTGGTGGCCAATAAGTCGAATGTAGGGACCTTTTAATTTGGAGGTAAGTGACCATCATTGAATAAATTCACAAGGAAACTCCAAAAGATTCCACTTAGCCCCGGCCTTGGGCATTTCTGCGAATTCAGCTGCCATGCCTCCCCTGGGTAACAGGCCTGCCTAAAACTCCCCTGGGGTACAGTTTTAGTTCCCGGGTTGTTCTGTAGGCAGATGAGGCAGGAAGCAACCATGCCTTTGCAAACCAATTGCAGCTCAGGGTGGAAGTATCGATGTCTTAGCCAATTGTGTAAAGGTCCCCCTGAGGAATATGAGCCCCTCATGGAACCGTTTGACTTAATAGGACAGTATTGCTGAGAGGAACTGCCCAAGCCCATTGATCACCCACCAGCCATTCTCCCATTTCCCGCCAGACTGTAGAGAACCTGGAAAAGAGTACAGAGGGGCGGTTCTTTGTTCGGGGGGGGCAGGGGTAAGAGGGCTCCTACTCTCCTAAGGGATGGGGGGGATAGGTTCTGCCAGGCATATCCCAGGCTCCCCCCTTTTCGGATATGATAGTGTGCTTGGCACATGCGTCAGTGGAGGGGGTCGCCCCCCCCCTTAAAAGGGGGTAGACAGGGGAAAACACATGCCTTCTCTTCTTAGAATGGAGAGGACAAATAAACATTAGGGCCACTTTTTTTCAGGGCCATGCCAGGCTAGGATTAATCCAGCCATCTTTTAAAATTGAGGAGCTAAAGGGTGGTCCTCCCCAGAGCCAGCCCACCCGTGGGGGAGGGGGGGGACTTGCCTCTTTGTGCAATAGGCTTTTTCCCTCAAGCTGGTGGTGGGAAGGGAAAACATTAAAACACTAAACAGTAAATACACACCTGGCAACCAGGACACAACAAGGGGGAATGCTTAGGATTCCAGCCTGGAATTACTGCAGGCTGGAAAGGGGGGGGGGCTACCACCCATGTGCAGCTCAAAACCATCCAGCACACAGAGGGAGTGAGGGGGCATCTCGCATGGGCACACACATATACATATACACACACAGTTCTTGCTGCTCAGACAGAGAGTGCACTCTGCAGAAGCTCAGAGGCACCCTCACTCTCTGCCCCCAGGGAGAAAAAACGGAGGGAAGAAAGGGGGAAGGTGTCAACCCCCCCCTGGTTTTGGGAAGAGGAGGAGGGCATATCCACACAGCCACACACACTTCCATGCTCTCTCTCCACACTTACACACACAACGAAAGGAGGAGGCTTGGCAGCCAAAGTAAGGGAGGGGGCAGAAACCACAGACACACATTGACCCACACAGGAATTGCAAGACCACACATCCCAGATTCATAAAAGGAAAGATAACGCATTCATTCAATGCTTCCCCGGAGGGGAAACAGGTAAAGTGCCCCCACTCCCGGGGTACAAGACACAACACTGTGCCAAGAGCAAAAAAACACAGTCCCGGCATAGATGGTGATTTCCACAAGGACAGTCCACCTGGAAACCTTACTCTCCCAGTGGGAATGCGGGCATGAGCATAGCGTTTTCCATCTGATGCCATCCCACTAAAACTGGCTTACTCTCTTTTCAAGCCCCAAACAAGGGCTCCTTTATTTTATATTATTGTTACATGTCGTGGAGGGGTGTCAGTCCTGTTCCCCCTCTGTGGCAGCCATCAATGCACGGGGAGGGGGAGAGGGAGGACCTACCCTCACTTTGCAGGGATACCGGTCCCCTGTGCAAGAGGGACAGTCCCCTGCTCCCTGCCCCTGCCATGGCCGCGTGGCGGGAGGGGGTTCTGGGGTTCCGGTTGGTGGGGTGGGTAAGGCTTGCGCCAGTCCCGATTTGGGGGTCGTGGAGGGACTGGATCAAAGATGCGGTGTTCCCTCCTATACTGGTCCCGCTGGGGACACTCTCGGACCCAGTGATCTGGGGCCCCACAAGAAAGACAATGGCCGCGATCCCTGTAGGGAGCCCTTGGCGGTGGCCCCGAAGGGGGGTTCGGCTGCCAATACGGCTGCATTGCGGCGGCTAACAATGTGGCTTTCTTTTTCATCTTTTGTTCCATCTTAGCTTCCTCTATGTCAGGCCTCTGGTAATAAACCTGAAAAGCGGTTTGGATTAGGGTTTCCAGCGGCTGAGCAGCAGGGGCAGGAAGCTTTTGCAGTTTTCTACGAATATCGGGGGCAGCCTGGGCTATGAAAGTTGTTCGAATGGCAGCCAGATTTCCCGGTTCCTCGGGGTCCACATCCGTGTGCCGGCGGAAGGCATCTTTCAGCCGAGTTAAGAATTCCGCCGGGGTTTCATCTGGGGTTTGGATGGTGTTATACACCTTTTGATAGTTCACCACCCGGGGGACCCCCTTCTTTAAACCTTCCCGGACAGCCTGGCGTGCCCCCTCTATTACGGCCCGGCCGAACTCGGTATTGGGGTCATTTGCTTCTGCTGGGGGGTTCAGACAAAGGGCCTCCTCTGCGCTAGGGGGAAGAGGGGGGTCGGGGCCATTATCTCCACCATCCCCTCTGGGTAAGCCCTGAATGTAGGTTCGCCGCCAATCAGTATAAGCCTCATAGGCCTTATTCATTACCTGCCGGCGCTCCTCCTCATTCAGAAGGGCAGATAGTAAAGAGAAAAGATCAGGGATGTTGGGACGATGAGTGGAAATGACCCGATTTACCAGATCGACATATTTCTGGGGGCATTCCTGGTAGGGAGGTAGCCCCTGCTTCCAATTGTATAAATCAGAAGTGCTGAACGGGGTGTGTACAAAGACCAAACCCCGTGGCCCTGGGACCTGCCTGAGCGGAAATTGTCCCGCGGCGTTTGTAAAAGTCCCAGGGTCGTTTGAGGCGAACCACTCCGGCACCTTCTGGGCACGTTCGGACCTCCTTACTGCCTCTGGGGATGGGTCAGGAGGTGGGGAGACGGGGGAGAGAGGAGGCGGAGAAGTCCTGGAAGAATCTTCTCCTGCCGAGGGCGGAGGTGGGAGACTCAGGGAAGGAGGAGGAGGGGTGGCAGCGGGGGGCGAGGGTCCTTCACTTGGGTGCCCTCCCCCCTGCGGCAGGGAAGGGTCGGCGGGCGTGGGAATGTAAGGGGGTGGGAAATCATCTTCCTCGGGTGGTTTCACG
This sequence comes from Phrynocephalus guinanensis, assembly GCA_037367245.1. NCBI lineage: Eukaryota > Metazoa > Chordata > Lepidosauria > Squamata > Agamidae > Phrynocephalus > Phrynocephalus guinanensis. The sequence continues at coordinate 11,991,985 of CM074743.1, read as the reverse complement.
TGGGAAGAATCCCCCCCAAAAAGGACCTTCGATGCGGCTGGTCTCGCTTCCGGGGTTGCTAGAGCTGCGAGCTTCCCCAACCGCTTCATAAACTGGGGCTCGAGACCTCCCTCCTTACAGAGGGCAACCTCTTCTCCCAGGTTGAAGAAAATGTGGAGATACGGCAGTTCCGATAGGCGGTGGTTCTGCCATAAGTAACGCTCAAGATGCTGAAGGGTCTCTCCAATTGTCCCCTCCCCCCGTGGCCAGCGGGAGAGATCTTGACCCAAATAGTACAGGGGCCAGACATCCCTGCACAGTTTAACCAATTTTTCTTTCTTGCATTTGGTCCCTGGGTCTATAAGGGTGGAAAAGTGATCCAGGGCGCTCTTAAGGGGAGTCTTAGCACTCCCAACAGCGGAAAGTTCATTACCCATCCTCGCAGCTAGCTTCAAAAAACCCACAACAAGACTTCAAAAAAAACTCACAACAAGCCAATTAACTACAAGCTTTTGGAAAAAGCCAATTCACGGGTTACGCTGGTCTGACCTTCTTGACCAGTTAACCCAATCGATCCGGGAGAAGTTGCTCGGCAGCATCTGGACGCTTTTGGGTCCAGCTCGTCTGTCGGGGATTCGTCAATCCCCTTCTCTCTCGAGATCGCGCCCCCCCTTTCGTTCGTGAGGAGCCTGCCCAGCAGAGCTCTCCCCAAGCAAGCCTAAGTCCAACCCAGCTCCTGCTTGTGGCACGAACGAAAGCCTTATCAGTGTGATAGTCCTGCTCCTACAGCAACCTCTACCCCCCAATCTGAGTCCAACCCAGCTCTTGGGGGCACACCTAAAGGGGGTCAGGGGCGTCCCACACTCTTACCAATCTTCTGTTTCCAGTCCATGCTCCAAGCCTCGACCTTCTCGATGCTGCGATGTGTGTTCTGCTGAAAAGGAAAAACCCTAACAAAGGATGTCTCTCACCCCTCGTTCGGAGCTGGAAAAGGATCTGCCAGGTGAAGTTCAACTGCCCTCTCTCCAGCAAATGGCTGGTGGCGCCAAGAGGGGGTGGCTGAACAACTCCCAGTTTCGCCTTTCAGCTGCTAGGAAGGGCAGCTCCCAAAAACGGGGCTAAAAAGAATTTGGGGCAGCCCCTGGAGAGTTCAGGGAGATAAGCTCCTTCCTTTGCCCACCCAGGGACGCCAATGTTGAGACCACAGCATGCTAATCCTGCTGCAAGCTGTTGGATTTCACAAGAGCCAATAAAAAAATCCAACACAGAGAGATCCAGGCAATATTACCAGTTTATTAGGCCTAATAAAGATGGTAAGGCGAATGGATCACTCAAGACAGAAGTGAGGCGTTCAGCAGTGAGCACATGGAAATCCCAAACCTTTATTGATTCTTCCCCCCTCCCCTCTCTGGGTAGCGCCAGCCCAGAGGATTGGTCAGGGGCAGTTCAAATGACCCAATCAGAAGGGGTTGGGGGTTGGTTGGGGGCAGTTCTGGGTGGTCCCTGGCAGCTGCCAGGGGCTTAAGCAAATGTTAATGGGTTTGGGTAAGGTGACACAATAGGCAGGGGAGTGTGGTTTTGTTTCCCAGATGTTGGTAAACAGAAGAGATCAGTAAGTCAATAGTGGGTGAGAGGGAGCAATTATCAAAACCAGTGGGGGGGGGGCAGGAAGGGCTGATGGGATCACACACAAGCATTTGGGGAAACACAATTATTTGAATGCACAGAGATACAAGCCATTGTAGGGTTACATTGAAAGATACAAGAATTTGGAGGCGCAAGAATGTGAGTTCTTACAGGATTACATATGGGTATTTGAGTGTTTACAGAAACTAGGAACATGAGAATAAGAGTCCTTTCCAGGTGTGTGAATGAAACAATGGAGGGTGTCCTCAGGCTTTGATGACAATCTGGGTTGGCAGACAGGAATGTTGATTTTCTGAAGAGCAGCTACTGGGATACGTGTTGAAGATACCTGGTGATTATGGAGGTTTCCAGATGCCTCTGCCAGCCTGCGAAGTGGCCATTTTCTTCTTGGTACCTTGCCTTCCTTCAGCCCCAGTTGATGAGAGATGGGGGTCAGGGGAGAGGGTACCTCAGGGTCGTGGGATGAGGGGAGGTTAAACAGGAGAAGAGAATAGAGAGGTGGAAGGAAGGAAAAAGCCTTTTGTATTTTTGGTTGGTGCCAGAGGTAGGCAAGAGGACCAATGTTTTAAGGGTGTTTCTTGGCCCAAAGGGTGAGATGGGTAGTCACCCCCCCCCCTTCAGCCTGAGTAGAGAATATAGAAATTGGTCTAAGACTTATTTTGCCCAGGCTGAGTCCCTGGCTGCAGTCCTTTTGGGGTTCTGCTTGGTGAGCAGGAGAGGGGGAAGGGAGAGGAAAGGGTCAACACAGGGGGGGGGGGCTCGCCCCCTGCCCATATCTCGGGAACGGCTGGGCATTTTCAAACGGGGTGAAAAGCAGCTTGCCCTTCTCAGCATGGGGACCAACCGGGCCGCATTGTTGACCTTCGGAACTGGTCCAAAAGTTTTAAAATTTTATTTTTCACAGTGTCTTCACACCTGGCTACAGTCTCCTTTCAGATTTATGACTGAATCAAGGTATATAAAATCTCTCACTATTTCAATTTCTTCATTTTGACATTATTATGACTTTATGTTATACACATTAATAAAAAATTAAATAAATATATTATTTCACCTTGGTTTTCCATTACATTATCCCAGTTATTATTTTCTTTTCCTATTTAATTTTTTTCAAAAGCTGCTTTTATTTTTATAATTTTTATTTATTTATTTATTTTTATTTATTTATTTATTTATTTATTTATTATACTGGTTAAAATCACTTTACTAGAAAATACAATTATTTGATCAGCTGGCCTAGAGTGCCAAGCACACAGCAGGCATTCCCTCTTTATTTGTACAACCTTCAAAGCTGCTTTGAAGGTTGTACAAATAAAAGCCATCCAAATATTTATAAAAAAATAAATCATCACCCTTCGTGGGCTAGAATCTCTTTAAAAAGTAATAATTCCGCTCTAACCAATATCAGAAACATTTATTTGTTATTATTTCATATCTCTATATATAAGGTCGGGCAGTTCTTGCACCCAAAATTACGTTTCCTGCCCCCCTCTTTATTTTCCTCCTGGAAATTTCTAGAAAGTAAATGAAGAGGGGAGGTGTTACCTAACTAAAAAAAACGGAGAGGGGCGGGGACGAGAGGCGTGGCTTTGTATGCAAAAATATTAAACTTTTCCCAGGCTCCAGACTGTGACGCACAAGGAAGCGCCGGACGTGATAAAGCGGAGAAAACGCCGGGAGCCGAGCTAAGGCTGAAGGAGAAAGGGGTGTGGTCAGGGATGCAAATATTGGGGGCGGGGCTTAAAGGGAGCCGCGCTGCAAAGGCGGCCGATCGTTCCGGTGCAGGCAGCCACGGGCGGAGGTGGGTCGTCGGAAGGGTCCGTTCCGGAGCCTTTGCTTTGACGCTGAGCTCACGCCTTGGTGGAGCCTTTGTGCCGGCGGAGATACAGGGACTGTCATCCTTGAGCCTTGCTGGAAACGCTCGGGGTTCTTGTAGCCCAGCGGCAAAGGAACTCTTATCCAGAAAGAAGACGAAAGAAGAGTTCCTCTGGGTATGTGCAGAGTGCGTTTTGCCTTTCATCCCGTATTCCCTGTTCTCCGATGACCGTATTAAGGATTTCTGTAGAGGAAACTGTTCTGTTTCTGTTTATTACTTTTAGTCTTAGGGAGCCTCGCTAAGGCTGGAAGGATACGTTTTGGGTTGTAAACGGACAGGTTTTGGGGCTTAAGGTTTCTTGAGTTTTCCCGTGACGAGGAGACCCCGATCCCCCAGACTCTGACGGTGTGTTGTCATTGGCCACGTTGAGGAAGTTTTACTGGCCTTCAGCTCGTAGTCTCTCCTTTGGTGTGTTTGCGACATAAGGGCATTTTCCTTGCTTCCTTTGTCCATCCCCAAGGCTGAGTAATCTTGTAAACCACCCAGAGTGGCCTTGGTTGCTAGATGGTGCAATAAATAAATAAATGTGTGGCTTCCCAATTGCTGCTGGACATTTTAGTCAATGGCAAGGGATGATGGGGTTTGTAGTCCAACAGTCCCAGGAAGGCCCCATGTCCTCAATGCTCCCTTCTCCTGCTGTAGCAGCCTTGAGTTTTCATGCGGGTCTCCTTGCTTCCAGAGCATGGAGTTTTCCCTGTCTTGGGGTGTCTCTCTCTTTCTCAGCTTGACATGGCTCAAAATTAGGTCAGCTCCCAAGCAGAAGCGGTGGTTCTTATTTTCTCCTGCCTTTTCCTCTTTAGGTTCTCTCTGTAAGCCACTGACACAAAAGGCCATGCCTCTCGGCTGGCTTGTGAGCAGTGTCCTTTTAGGGCTGGCAGCCGGCGTGCCGATCGATCGGTCCAAGGAGAAACAGCCAGCAGAATCCCCCCCTGAAGCCCCTGTAAGTACTGCGTTTCTCTACCCTTTGTCCTCTGTGTAGCGTAGCCCCGTGGCAAGTGCCCTTTGACCATCTCTTTGGGAAGTAGGTTGGATGGAGTTAATGTTTCCTGGACCCAGACAGGAGACGTACGTGGTCCCTGGCGCTTCTTACATTTCCCCCTGTACCTTGGGCTATATGGGATGTTGGAACACTGGAATCTCTGTCCTTCTTCCTTGGACCCCTCAGCTCGCCCTCCAGTGGGAGGCCTCTTCCGGATACGCCCATGGATCACCCAAGCCCCTTCTCTCACCTTGTCAGAAGGGTCTTCTCTCACACTCGTGTCTTCCTGCACTGAGTCCCCTCCTATCTCCTGTCGGGCTTCCTTTAGAGACCCTCTGTTTAAGCCTCCTGCTTCTTTCTCCGTCTCTCCAAGGAGTCTTTCCTCTTTATCCCTATCTTCTTTGAGGGGTCCATTTCCAAGTACTGTAGTATTATTTGCATGTTTTGATCTCCTCTCTCTCTCTCTCTCTCTCTCTCTCTCTCTCTCTCTCTCTCTCTCTCTCTCTCTCTCTCTCTCTCTCTCTCTCTGTGTGTGTGTGTGTGTGTGTGTGTGTGTGTGTGTGTGTGTGTGTGTGTGTGTTGTTTTGTTTTGTTACAGTCGTGGCCAACTCTTCATGACCCCATAGCCATGGAGTTTTCTTGGCAGGAATACTGGAATTGTTTGCCAGTTCCTACTCCAGGTGCCTACAGAACTTGGTATTCCCTGGTGGTTTCCCATCCAAGTACTAACCAGGACCGACCGTGCTTAGCTTCCGAAATCATACGAGATTGGGTGTGCTTAGGGCATCTAGACAGCCTTTGATCTCCTAGACAGCTGCTTTTCCTGGACTCAGGAGGGCAGCAATTCCCATCTCTGTTGATTCCAGGGATTGTGTCTGAATAGGAATCTGAATAATACTTTGCAGTTACAGTATTTCTTTTTCTCCCATTAAGAGGTCTCTTGAGGAATTGCTAGTTTCTGTAAGACCTAAATGCTTCTACATTGAGAATAAGCTGAGGAGCAGAAGGTTTGTTAAGGTTTCCATAAATGGTAGAGGATCTTTCAGTTTTTGATGGAAACCACACCTTCACATACAGAGCAGTCACAAGAGGGTTGCCTGGTTGATCTGGAAGATATTTAAAGCTTTGGGCAACATGTTGGGATCTATCAATATTTGAAGGACATTGCTTAACAACAATGACTTGCCTTTCAGTTGAGGGGGGGGGGACACTTTAGGTGCATGTTTCTGACTCATGAGGATGAGACAAGTGAGGCTGTCCATCCTTAAAACTGAGAACGTTCCATATCCAAAGTCATGGTCAGTGACTGAGCTATGGTCTTTGCAAGAAGGCATCCAGTTGACCCAATTTTTTGCTTTTGTGCAGGACACAGGCTTGTATTACCATCGTTACCTCCAAGAAGTAATCAATGTACTGGAAACAGATGGACACTTCCGGGAAAAGCTCCAAGCAGCTAATGCTGAAGACATCAAGGTGAATTAGAAATTAGCGTCAGGCAGCCTGAAATTCTATGTGGTAGCAAATGAAGATTTTCTCTGTTCATGCCCCTGGGAGGTTTTGGTATTGGTAGCAAGTCAAAGATGATTTTACAGTGACCCCCGCCTATTGCAGGGGGTTACGGACCTGACCCAAACCATGATAACTGAAAATCCGAAATATGTGGATGCAGGTCAGGTTGGGCCCGGGGGGCCTAGCTGGGGGCTCTTGTACTTAACCCCAGCCTGGCACTGCCCCAAACAGGCCTTCCTGGGCCTCCCTGCAAACCAGAAGTGACTTCCAGATTGTCAAGAATCTTTTGTGAGGCCTCTGAGGGCCTTTCTAGGCCTTGGAGGCCTCAGAAATGATTTCCAACAATCCAGAAGTGACTTCTGGTTCGCAGGAAGGCCCTTTTGGGGCCTCCAGAAGGCCCAGGAAGGCCTTCGCAGGCCCATTCGGGGCAGTGTCAGTCCTGTGGTAAGTATGGGAAGCCTTCGCAGACCTTTCCCCCCTTACCCCAGGGGGGCTTTTTGCATATACTGCGGTCCTGCGATATAGCGGGACCACAGTACAGTGGTACCTTGTATAAAGGAATTAATTCATTCCAAATGAAATTATGTTAAGCAAATTTTCCTTTTTACAAATTTCCCATAGGAATGCATTGAAAATGGAGTAATCCCATTTTTATGTTGTACGGATTCTCCCCATAGGCAATTATGTTAAGCAAATTTCCTCTATCTCTGGAATTTTATGTTGTACAAATTTTATGTTATACAAGCTGTTTGTTATACAAGGGTCCACTGTATATGAACTGCGAAAAGGCAGGGGACCACCGTACTTGGATTTGTGTCCATATAACGTGTCTCAATAAGGTTTTCCTTGGATATTTGTCCACATAGCTATGGACGTGCTGCTTTCCTTTTCCAATGTTGCCTCTGTTTATCACATGAAGGCCTTTGGCCTTCCATACAATCTGACCTATAATTCATGGAATCCCTTACCATTGCCCATTCTGTATTCTAAGAAGACTAAAGATTCCCTATCTGTCATTTATTAGCAACTGTGTAGCTTAAAGTGAAGCATCATGAAGGGGCGTTAGCTTGCTATAGAGCAAAATTGGGAAATTACTTTTTTTGCACTTTAACTGCCACTGATCATGGTGTCTCAAAGTCCAAATGCCTGACTTTTTCAAGCTCTGTTATATTCAGTAACTTTGTATAGTTTGTTTCCGATTCCAGAAATGACTGGATGACCTTGAGTCAATCAGTGACCAAAGTCCTTTTGCTTAGCATTGTAAATCACCCTGGTGAACCTTTAGAGACTGAGTGGGATTCATAACCCACTAATTTTTCACAAAGTGCCAATACATCAATTTAACCTGAATACAGTTGGCTGTGAAGGGGTGATGTCAGGTGACCACAGAAAGGGATCCCAGTGCCACCTTTGGCACCCGTGCCATAGGTTCACCAATGCTGCCCTAGAGTAAACCCATTAAATCACTGGGAACCTGGAGAGTCTGGGCCTATTATATATGCCACTTACTGTGTTAAAGTCTCAGAATTTGAATCAGTGGAATTAATGAAGGAGTTGACTCATCAGAACCCCAGTGGTTAGTGGGACCACACTAGAGCAATTTACTGTTCTAAGCGACGTGATTTTGGCCAGTGTATCTCTTTCATAGAATCATAAAATCATAGAGTTGGAAGAGACCTCAAGGGCCATCCAGTCCAACCCCCTGCCATGCAGGAACCTCCATCACAGTATTTCCGACAGATGGCCATCCAGCTTCTGCTTAAAAACCTCCAAAGAAGGAGGCCTTTCTAGTCTATCTTATAGGACTGGTATGAGGATGGGAAGGTGAGAGGGGATTTGGGCCGGGGGGGGACCAGTATGCAGTAATGTGTTTCCTTTGGGGTGGGGTGGGGAAAGGTCAAGATAAAATAAATACCTCCGTATACCCTCTCTCACCTCTTCCAGAGTGGAAAACTCAGCAAAGAGTTAGACTTTGTCAGCCACCATGTCCGCACCAAACTGGATGAGCTCAAGCGTCAGGAGGTGTCGCGGCTCCGAATGCTTTTGAAGGCCAAAATGGATGCCACCATGGAACAAGGTGATCCTGGATAGCAGTGAATGCAGGACAGGGGCTCTCCGTGTTCCTGGGTGGGAGGGCAGCCTGGTCAGCTGTAAGCCAGAGGTCTTGAGTTCTCTTAGGACAGGAGCGGGCAGGTTGTGCTCCTCCAGATGTTGTTGCATGGCACCTCCCAACAGCACAAATCAGCACAATGAATAGTGGAGAGTGTTAGAAGTTGTGGTCCACACTTAGCCCACCCCTGTTTTACTGACAGCGAGTGGAATTATGTACTGAGTTAGACTCTGCCTTAATAAGATGGAGGCTGATTTAGTTGTAACTTCGGAGGGTAACCTCAGAATCCCTTTTTAAAAAGATGGTTGTTGTGGGAGCAATCTGTGCCTTTGCTCCACCATGGCATGTTGGCACTCTCAACTGCAGCGTTTTTGAGTTGATGCATGCTCCTTTGCTGCCTCTGCTTATTGTCGAGTTGGTTGCTTGGGTTTATATCCCACTTTTCCTTCACTGAATTCAAGGCAGCCTTCACAATGGTTCTCCCCACAGGGTTCTTGAGACTACTCTGAGGTTGTTCAGGCTGACATGGAGAGCGACTGAGCTAAATGTCAGGCCCTGAGTTGTGTGGCTCAATGGAGAACCTGAACTGGGATCTCTCCAGGTTCAAGTCCAGTTCTATTAACCACCATTCTGTACTGTCCCTTGCTAAGAATTGCCTTTCACAATGAGGCTAGAACAGGCATGTGCAAACTGCAGCCCTCCAGATGTTTTGGACTGCAACTCCCACAGTCCTTTGTCATTGGCAATCTAAGCTTAGAATTCTGGGAGTTGTGGTCCAGGACATCAGGAGGGCCAAAGTTTGGACATGCCTGGGCTAGAAGTTCACCCCGTTGGGCATTTTATGTCTTAGACTGGCTGGGCTATGCTGGTGGGCCCTGATGGGTAGTGACCCTAGGACTAGCTTAAGCTTCAGATGGATGGCCTGTTTTTTCTTCCCAGATGTCCAGATCGATCACTTGGCCCTGCTGAAGCAGTTTGAGCATCTGGATTCTCAGAACCAGCACACGTTTGAAGCCCGGGACTTGGAGTTGCTCATTCAAGCCGTATGTCTTAACTATCACACTTTTGCCCCCATTCCCTGCCCTACAAATTGTCGGTCACTGGGGCTGCTTTGTTCCACCTACTTCTGGTGGATTGGCAGGTTTGCTCACACTTTAAATGTTCAAATTGAGTAACCTTCCCCAATTCACTTGAGAGCTGGAATATTTAAAAGGGCACCAGAGTGGAGAAAGCTGGAGTGAAGATCAGTAGCTAGGAAACAGATTCCACTTCTGGGTTCCAGGATGGGCCTTCCTTATTCACAGTTGTTTGTGTTAAACTTCAGATACATAGCCCTATTTAGTGCTTATTCAAGCATGCTCACTGAACATGGGGGAAGAGAGAGCACGTTAGTTCTGATCCTCATCTGTCATCATCTCCATCATCTCATGCACAGAAGGCAGCTTTCTTTATTAGAGAGTTACATGTTTATTTCTGGAGTCTTTCCATGCCATTTGGATTCTTGATATTCAGGATTCTAGCTTATCTATAGAAAATCTAGGGGGATAAAGGAGGATATTTGTTTAGACCTCCAGCCTTCCACAGGTAGATGCAGTTGGAAGCAGGCATGAAAGGGGGCAGGCCTAGGGCACTCCATTTATTAATATTTTTTTATCTATCACACATTGGATAACAGTTGAACACTCCCTGTCTGCAAATGCATACCTTGGTTAACGTGTTTTTCATAGGAGGACATCCTCCAGATTCCCTCACTGATTGTGGAATTCTGGGGATTTCAGTCCCAACATTTCTATGCTTTGTTGTACTTACTTACTTACTTACTTATTTGATTTATATACCACAACCATCTAGCAAAAACCTACTCTGGGCAGTTTACAAACATAAGCAAAATACAAGAAAACATATTAAACAACTTAAAATAGTAAACAAACAGACTAATCAATAAAAACCAACATGACATAAATAAGCAAAATAATAAAAAGAACAAATAAACACAAATACTGTGTAAATCAAAACCATTTAGAAATTCAAAATAAAAACAAATGACAAAATAAAGAGCTGGTAGAAAACTGTCATAAGGCAGAGAAGAAGAGAAATGTCCTATTTATATAAAGAGGTTGGTTGGTTTTAATGGCTCAAGCATTCACATACTTACCATCTTCTAATCTAGCTGATTCACTATACATTCACAATACATATGAGGTCAACTTTTGGATTAGGGGTGTTGTTCCTCTTATGCTTCCCACAAAGAAATTGGTTTGTTTTTCAGAAAGAGGGTAGTTGACCCAGTACAGCAGTGGTTCCCAACCTTCTTAATGCTGCAACCCTTTAATACGGTTCCTCATGTTGTGGTGACCCCTTGCCCTGCTTGGAAGAGGCCACAAGGCCCCTTTGGCAGGCCACTGCTGCAGGTGCCATAGAGAACTTCCCTCTACAGGCACCCTCAGCCAATTAGAGCCTCCAGTGCCATTGACTGACATCCCCTACAACCGATCAAGGTGTAACACACTCTTCCCCCCCCCTTCCTCCAGACCCAAGCCGTTTCTGCCTTTTTCTTCACTGGCTGATGGCGACCCTTGTGAAATGGTCGTTCGACCCCCCAAAGGGGTCCTGACCCCTAGGTTGGGAACCACTGCAGTAGAGGCTCTTGTGGGTGTGGGCTATGTGTGCCCTGTATGCGTCACGATTCTTACCCCTCATCATCCTGATCATCTGACAGGCAACCAAGGATCTAGAGAACTATGATGCAGCTCATCACGAGGAGTTCAAGCGGTACGAGATGATGAAGGAGCATGAGCGTCGAGAGTACCTGAAATCTCTGGATGAGGAGAAGCGCCGTCAGGAAGAGGCCCATTTTGAGGAGCTCAAGAAGAAACACAAGGAGCACCCCAAGGTCAACGTTCCGGTAAGTGAGTCCTCCACTCATGGTTTGTTGGGGGAGGTGACGAGACAGAAGGTACCATGCCTCTTTCTTCTGCATAGTCAACATGGTATCTCCACTCGGTCCTCACAGGGCAGCCGTGACCAACTCAAGGAGGTGTGGCAGGAGACTGATGGCCTGGACCCCAATGAGTTCAACCCCAAGACTTTCTTCAAATTACATGGTAAGGAATGGTGATTTCAGGTTCACTGTCATGAATGCTGTGTTGTTGTTGACGGAATGGCATGGTTTAGGCCTTTATTGAGAAACTTTTCTGTCAGGTTTTCACTGTAGCTTTCCCATAATCATTCAGAACTGTTCTTATTAAGAAACACCGATTAAGGTTATTCTGGGAGGTGAAGTCCAAACAAAAAAGAGAGAAACAAAGTTTCCTGAACATATAAGAAGTATGTCTTTGTCATTTCCTAAAGAGATGGGACAGATTCCTGGAGGAAAAGTCCATCACAGGTTACAAACCGTGACAGATGATGTAAATCTCCAGGCTTAAAACTGGGGTACATCAAGGACCAGATGAAGGGGAGTGGTATGAAGAGACAGATATCTAGTCTCGTGTGCTCCCAGAGGCATTTGGTGGGGCCACTGTGAGATACAGGAAGCTGGACTAGATGGGCCTTTGGCCTGATCCAGCATGGCTCTTTTTATGTTCTTAGATTGTCTCTAGTGGTTTCTGGTTGGCCCTTGGGGGCAGCAAATCCTGATCTTGATGAACCTGACCCTGTCTGGCTCCTCTTATATCTTTGTGCAAAGTGTTTGTAGCAGTTGCTGTTACCATTTCCCTTTCTTCTCCTCTTCCAGACACCAATAGCGATGGAGTTCTAGATGAGCAGGAATTAGAGGCTCTCTTCACCAAGGAGGTAAGCTCTTCTACTGTTTGGGCTGAACCACTTTAAGCTACAGATTTGTAGGTGGCGGCAGCTCACAGAGTCCCAATCTCTGCCTGTAGAAAAGTAGTTTGTCAAGGGGAGAGCTCTTCACCTTGATGTACTACTTTTCTGTCTGCAAATAGAATTTTGTTATAGAAGGGAGCATTCAGCATGTAAGATGTCATCTGGGGCATCATAGAAGGCTCTAGAAAGTCTGGAAGTATGTGTATTTGTTCCTGCTTATTTCATTTCATTTCTGCCGTGAAGGATATTGAGGCCAATACAATCAGGGCCAGATTACCAAACACATTAATGAGGTGGTCATCTGGGGTTCTTTGAGTTCTCTTAAATGGACATTGCTCTGGTAGTATTGGCAAAAAATATATTCTGGAATAGCATTTGTTTTGTTTACAAAAACAAAACAAATATCCAGCATCAAACAGAGTTTTAGTGGTTGGTAGAGATGTCCAGGATTGTTTAGCTGTGGTAGGGTGTAATGAAGGGCATTTCAATAAAATTTTACAGGCAGATTGGCTTGAGTTTTTAAAGTTTTGTGCTGTTCTGCTATCAGTCTTAAGTCACTAGGAAAATCTTTTTTTGTTTGTTTGTGTATTTCTGCAAGTCTTTGAAGGTGAAATAGTAAGACTGGTCTCCAGGATCTCCCTGGTTTTCTTTCCTGGGACAACACCAAGGATAGTACAGCATGCTAATAAAGCCCCGTGCAAGGAGTTTCTTTTCCAGAGCAGTGCCCATTTAAGAGAACTCAAAGACCCCAGGTGACCACCTCATTAATGTGTTTGGTAATCTGGCCCTGATTGTTTTGACCTCAATTTCCTTCACGGCAGAAATGAAATGAGGCCAGGATTATGGCAACACCAACTTTCCTTTGTAAAAGGAGTGGCTAACAGAAGTTCCAAGTTCTAGCTGAAAGTCAGAACCTTCCGGCGTCTGTAGGGACCTTACTGTGGTTCCTTGTGTAGATATCTAAAGAGGACAGTCTCTTGGGTCTGGATTCTATCTTTGTCCTCACTTTGCAGCTGGAAAAGGTCTACGACCCCCGGAATGAGGAAGATGATATGGTAGAAATGGAAGAAGAGCGGCTGCGCATGCGGGAACATGTCATGGAGAATGTGAGTGCATGAGTTGGGTCTCAGTTGTTGCCATCAGAAATGTTTGTGCTGCTTCCTATGGTCAGAGCAGGCATGGGAAGAGGTAGACGAACCAAACTTTGTGTGTATCTGTAGCCCTATTCAGGTGTTATAGAATATAACATCTATTCAGGTGTTATAGAACCCTATTCAAATGCAATGAGGAGACCATGCTTTGAGAAGATGGCCAATACCTGCTCCCTTCTATGGTCATGGTCATCACTGTTGCATCCTGAGTCTGAAGACGGGAAGGGTCCTGCATTCATATGGGCTGCACATGTGGATAAGAGGCCAGGTTTTTCATAGTTCTTTGTGCTGTGTAGAGAGCCTATCTATGGGCAGGAATCTCGCCTCTTCAGACCCTGCTCTAAACTTGGGAAGATTGCAACAATGGAGGGCTGCGTTCCCCTCTAAGTGTATCCTGCTGACCAGTTTATGTAATGACTGAATAGGGCTTGTGTATGTTTGGATGGTAAGTTATTCCAAAGAGGTAATACTACATAATAACTAAGAATGTAAGGCTCTCAGTTCAAATCTTCCAACTTTCTCTAAGCTTGGGGTGGGGTTAATGCCTCTCTTGGCAAACAAAAATATTATTGCTATTATTAATGTGGCCGTTATTATTAAATGCTGTTGTTCAGCTGTATCATTGTGCTTGATGATAAGGCAGCCCCATGGCACAGTAGTTAAATGCCTGTACTGTAGCTAAAACTGTGCCCACGATCTGGGGTTCAATCCCAGGTAGCAGGTTCATGGTTGACTCAGCCTTCCATCCTTCTGAGGTCGGTAAAATGAGTACCCAGCTAGCTGGGGGGAAGGGGAATGTGCAGCCTGCATACTGTAAATAAACTATAAACCTATAAGACTACTTGAAGTGGTATGGGGTGGTATATAAGCAGAACACTTTGCTTTACGATTATGCCACTGTTGTTAATATAATTTGGAATGTCTAATGAAGCTGAGCGTGGGGAAAAGGCTTAGCAAAAGACCCTCAAAACTAGTGAGTGAAGACTGAAGGGTAATCCAAGAGGCTTGATGAAAATGGAAACAGAGCACCATAGGTGGTCAGCGATGTGGCTCAAGAAAACTTTGGTGACTAGCTTGCAATTAGAGCAGAAAAGAGCCTGAAAGGGTTACCAGCCTTGCTGTCTGGGGCATTGTGGGAAATACAGTCCAAAGAAATAATGTATCTTGAGTTCTGAATGTGGAAGAGAAGGCCCAGCTGCACCTATCTTAGGTGGAAATCACTGTCCACCATCTCTGTTCTTCTAAGTGGCGGTGCTTGAAAATGCAGAAACCGACCTTGGCTGTGGCTGGTTTTTCTTTGCCCAGAGGTTGCTGAAAGTTCAGGGCATAGGTGGGTGGCACAGGTTCTGGGAAACTGGCTGGGTGCCCTTCTTTGGTTGCCTTGCCTCTTCTGCTCCACCCCAACCACATTCACGGGGTTCACAAGGTTTCGCTATGCATGGTTCATATGACTTTAGCACTTTCATCTCTGCCTTGGGAACTTCCAGATTAATCAAGTAGAATATATTTTGCATAGGGCTCAGTGTTGTTCTCACTCGTCCCCCCCTCCCCACCCTTTTAAAAAAAGTATTATCGAATGCAGGCTTGGCTTCTTTGTCATTTCATGAAGCTCTATGTAATGGAACCTTATAGCATCGGATTGTATTATCTGCTGTGAGTGTAGAAAGGTGAGATATAAATACCCAAAGTAAGGAGTGGGCAACCGTGACCCTCCCAAAGCTTTTTGGATTACAGCGCCCTTAATCCCCCATCAGTTAGTGGGTAGACAAAAATCATGCAAGAGGAGAGGTTGCTTCCCCAACACCACCTTTTCATTATATGCCACTGAAATTTGGTATATCCTACTGTCCACGCCTGTGTAACAGCCATAAGGACTAGAAACATGCTGAGCTCTGTTTTAGAGAAGTAAAAGCTGATGTTCTGAACCAAAATGAAGATGGGGAGCTTTATTTCCATGGAGATCTCTCAAAATGCAAGGCAGGAAGACTATTCGAAGACAGAGAGAGGCTGAAAGTTGAATGGAGCCATTTTACAGCAAAGGGAAGGGGGGGGAGAATGGGGCAGCTACTCTGCAATAAAGTATATTGTCTTCCTGTAGGTTGACCTTAATAAGGACCGGCTGGTGACTCTGGATGAGTTTCTGCAATCCACCCAAAAGAAAGAATTTAATGAAGTTGATGGATGGAAGGTATGTGTGAAGTTCACTCAGATTCTGATGTCTGTTTCAAAGGTTGAGAAAGCACCTCAATAGTGGCAGATAGTTAACCATTTAAATGCATGCTTCTCCTCTGTGCAAGGAGGTACTGTTTGTGCCACAACATTGAGCCGAGGTGGGCGGCCTGGCAGTGTGTGGGACAGATTTTGCACCCAGTACCCATAAAGCCACACCATGTGTGGAAGCAGCCAAAAATGGCCAAACAGTGTGGGTGTGAGTGTGGGTGGGTCAAAACAGGAGATGATTAGATGTATATTTATAGTTTTGTCAGTTTTGGTTTGGGCAGCCAATAACCTTTGTTTCTGGACACATTAAGGAACAATCCTCCCACTCCCTTTTAAAAAAAAATCTTTCTTTCAGGGGTGTGTGCTCAGTTGAAGGTATCATAATGTATTTGGTTTTAATATATGAATCACTGAATAGTTAAGATTCCCTCCTCAGCCCAATTCCTTCTTTTGCAGTGTGGGGATTCTTAAATACGGATCTTGTGCACTGTTCTGTGTGAAGGAAACAGCATTTTAAGTATAATTGAATTCAAACTACAGTACAGTAGGACCCCAGTATCCGCTGGGGATCGGTTCCAGGCCTTCCCGTGGATAACAAAAACCATGGATAAGAGAGAATGCCAAAAACCCAAAACCACTCTTTTGTGACAGTAGCTTGCTTTGTGGCTTCTGAATTATATATTTATTTATTTTCCTCTGCCAACTATGGGTAACTGAATCAGTTGTTAATAAATCAGTGGATACGGGGGTCTTGCTGTATATGGAACTTACTCTCTTTAGTAGCTCCATCAGAAAGACCTTCAGGCTGCCCAATGAACAAGGTCATGCCATACCATTGTAAATAGCTCCTATATCTCTGGTCTTGTATCTGCTAAGACAGCTTCTCTTTTAACTTCTCCCCTGTCCAGACTGTAGATGAAACGCAAATCTACTCCGAGGCTGAGCTGCAGCACTTTGAAGCGGAGTTGACGGCCCAGGAGGCGGAGCTAGACCGGCAAGCAGAGCAGCTGCGCCAGCAGCACCAAGAACTTCAACAGCGACAGGTGGAACTCGATGCCCAGAAGAAGGAATATCAGCAGGTATGGAGCACCAGACCCCTGTTTCTTTAGGTTGCTCCCTAGTGGAGGTAAATCAATCAAAGACGTCTAGGTCTCCAGTGACAAGGGCGAAGAAGGTCACGTTTGGGCGGGGCAAGTCACACAAAGTGGGATTTATCGGAGGTTAACTTCCTGTGGATCGTACTATCTAAATGTGGACTGGCCCTATTATTGGACAGAGTGAAACAGATGCTTTAGGGAGCAGATGCTGGTGGGAAGTAAGGGCAGCTCCCAAGCTGTTGTTCCTGGATTCTTGTTTGGATTCTATAGTGAACAAGCAAGGTTGGGAATTCACAAACAGTCAGAAGATTCTATAGAGAAGAGGTGGCATTCACAGTACATGGCACCAAATTCAGAGCTTGAAAGGGTTGCTATTTGGATTATAGCTCCCAGAATCCCCCAACTAGCATGACTTACAGGGAGTTTGTAGTCCAGCAGGCCTTGTAGTCCAACAATCTACACCGTCAATTTCTGGCCTAATCGCTGCAGCTTCAGTTTAGGTGAAGGGTGGGAAAGAGGAGAACCAGCAGTGTGTGTGTGTGTGTGTGTGTGTGTGTGTGTGTGTGTGTGTGTGTGTGTGTGTTTGGGAACATAATCTTCTCACTTTCCCACCCATCTCAGGTGGTATTGCAGATGGAACAGAGGAAAGCCCAACAGCAGCCTGAGCAGGCGCCCCCTGCTGGGCCAGGAGGAGAACTGAAATTTCAAGCCCAACCACCTCATGCTGCCCCAGCAGGTAAGAGCCACAATGTCAAAGTCTTGGAAAAGATGGAGATGCTTAATGGTCAGAATTTTAAGCTTTAAAAAAGGATGAGATTGTATTTTCCCCCACCCCAAGACTTCTCCCATTTTCTTTGCCTCTTTTGTGTGTGTGTGTTGTGTGTGTGTGTGTGTCATTTCACTCGTGACCATTCTTCGTGACTCCATGTCCATGGAGTTTTCTTGGCAGGAACACTGGTGTGGCTTGCCAGTTCCTACTCCAGGCACCTACAGCACCTGGTATTCCCTGGTGGTCTCCCATCCAAGTACTAACCAGGGCCGACCCAGCTTAGCTTCCGAAATCAGCCGAGATCAGATGTGTTTAGGGCATCTATTGCCTCTTATAGTACAGTATTAAAACAGTGCTTTTTGACCATTGGTCCTCCAGATGTTTTGGACTTCACTTCCCAGAAGCCCCTAGTCAGATAGATAAGGATTCTGGGAATTGCAGTTTTTTTGTGATCTAAAATTGTTAGACTAAAAATTGAGGGCTGTCTTATACGCGGAAGTAAGCCGAGAAGAGAACTGTGCGGTTGCAAAACTGTAATTTTGGGTTGGGAAAGTTGGAAGTGCCTTTTAGAAAAATATTGTATATCTGGAAGCCCAGGGGGTTAGTTAGAGAAGCAAAGAAAGATTATTAGTTTGTTCAGGGGAATTTGAACTAAAAATTTCGCTCCAGATTTTTTTTTTAAATTGAACTTTATTCTTAGACTCTGCTCATTACAAAAAAGGGAAAGAGGGACACAACTTGTATACAGGAGTAGAGAAGTTCCTTTCTTGGACTACATCTGATGAGGGGAGAATTCAGAATTTTAGTCCAAATATAGGACTGTATAGACTCTAGAGCATCATCCTCAGTATATGGCTGTTAATCCTCTTCTTGACCTCTTCCATAAGAAGGAGCCCATCATATTTAGAGGGAATTGGCTGTACTTCCAACATGTGTTTGTGAGCCTGTGAGCAAGAAGAGGCCATGAGGAAAACCAGGGCGTGATTTGTTGGTACTTGTGGAGGCAAGATGAAATGTATAATGAATGCAGCAGAAGAAAGACACACATGGTCATCTTTTCTTTCCAGACCAGGCCGCTCCATCTGATTCCCAGGCGGATCAGCCGGAGCATCTTTCCCAGCAGAACCAGCCAGAAGCTCTTCAGAACCAGCAACATCCAGAAGTAGAGATCCAATAGAACACTGCTGTGAAATTGTGTGTGTAAACGGTTGATTTCTATATACTGTATAATATTTCCCCCTTATCCTGCTTTCCTAGTGTGGGAAACACACAGCCTATAGGCTTTAGGGGCCCCGTGGCCACCTAACAGCTCCCCACCACACTGTCAAAATCCAACATTAAACCACAGAGCATAAATTCAGCAGCCATCTGGGAGTTGCCTTCTGAATCAAGGAAGCTGTGCCCTTTCTAAAAGGAGTTTTCCTCGTCGGCTGTCAGGTTTCAGCATTTCAGCAGCAGTGCAAAATGTGCGTCACATGAAGCAGGAGCTGGGGTGGAAATTTGGCCCCGAGATTCACAAACATTCTGCTTCTACTGCATTTAGAACACCATCATCACCTTAGAGTGGTAACTGAGGGAAGGAAATTCCATCTATTATAAAGGTCTGCAGGCCAGTCTCTGTTCCCCCCCCCTCGTCCATTTATTTCCAAACATGCAAAAAGAAGAGTATTTAAAATATTTCCTTCCCCTTTTTATCAATCAGGTCACTGTGTTTCTCCTCCAACCAAAATGGGCTTCTGAGGGAGCTCTTATGTCAAAGGGCTCTGGTGAGGAAGGTGGGGTGTGTGCTTGCTGTTGAGAAGGATAACGGAGGGAGAAAGAGGGTAGAAAGAAAGATTTGACATCCTAACTGTCCAAGTTTGCTCTGGTCACTTTTGCAAAATCTTTGTGGATGCTTATGGGTACCTAGCAAGGCACATGATGTCTCTTAAATGGAGTACAGCATTGTAGGTTTCCCTCCATTTTCCAAATGGCAATTTTACCTCTCTCTCTCCCTCCCTCCCTTGTTCTCTTTTTCGACAAAATGTATGTTGAGAACATAACTGTGTTGGAATAATTTGGATCCTACTGTTTAATAAAAGCTGTTACACCCTCCCTTTTGGTGTCCATTCTGTATGATTTCCTATTCATTCCTCTTCCTTCCTGATAGGATTACCAGAGTGCATTTTCACTCATAAGTGAGCCCTTGTGTTTGATACGGCTTTTGAAATGTAGAAAATAAGTCAGGCTAGACCATTGTTGACACCCCCCTTTTTTTTTCCTTTTTACAGTATAACTTTTCTGATCCCGTGTTAGATGTGTGGTTTTGTGTAATGCTTCTATAGTTAGGAGAAACTGTAATGACAAATTTCCTCCTTCAGTGATCCACCACAGTCATCTGCTGCTCCTTCTCAACACACTCATGGTTGGAGATCTAGGCATACCACAAACATTATTTATCATATCTTATCTTATCTTTGTAACCTGTTATGGGTGTGATATGGAAAGAAGCCAGAATTCATCTGTTACAAAAGACTCAATACCACAAAGCACCTAACCGAAACAACTTAGCTACAGAAATATACTCCCCAGCATCAGAGATCTTTTTAAAAACCTACTCCAGAAAGCCTCAAACCATCCTACAAAAACTATTCAGTGGTTGAGGGCAAGTTTTTACCATCTGAAAAAAAAAACCCCAACATTATCAGAGTTCAGAAGCTTTACTAGCCTTGGGATCAACACCACTGGGAAAATGCTATTTCTGGAATGTATTGCTAGGCAGGGCACCTAGTGCAGTGGTTTAGATGCTGAACATGGTGTATGTTCAGCATATGCCATCGTTTCTACCCGTGGGCTATCAGACTTTTAAATGGAAAATAACTCCCGTGTCCACAAGGTGCAACAAGGTGGTATGGTTGTTAGTGGGATTCATTGTGTTGGGGTGTATGAGGGAGGCTTAGCTAATATCATCGTACACATGTTTTACTTTGACGACAACAACAACAATAATAATCGTTTTAGTAGTAGTAGTAGTTCAATTATTACAATTATTATATTAACAATAATTACAATTGTTATATTAATAATAATAATTTCACCGAGAAACAACTTGAAAATATTACCTGATATCAGAATCTGAAAACTGAACTTCAGAGACATTGGCATAAACCGGTACAGGTGGTCCCAGTGATAATCGACACACTGGCTGCGGTGCCTAAAGAGCTAAGCAAGTATTTAGAAGAAAATGGAGTTGACAAAGTCACCATAAGTCAGCTGCAGAAAGCTGCCTTACTGGAATCTGCTTGCATAATTTGCCGATACATCGCATAGTCCTAAATGCTTGGGAAGCGTTCGACTAGTGATTTGTAATACAAAATCCAGTGTAGTTATTTTATTTGCTATGTGGTGGTGGTGGTGGTGGTGATGATGACGATGACGACGATGATGACAATAATAATAATAATAATAATAATAATAATAATAATAATAATAATAATAATAATAATAATAATAATAATAATAATATGACCAGTTTATCATCCTGCCTGGTGCATCTTGCAGCCCATATGTATGCAGAGTCTGAGGGTGGGCAGGGGCCAGAGGACACTTTGGGTCAACAAGTCTCACAGTCTACTGGCTGGTGCTGGATTGGGGATTCTGGGAACTGTAGCCCCAAAGGTTTACTTCCTAAACCCCGTTTGTATAGTTGCAAGGTGCATCTCTGGCAGAGGTAGAGAGAGCTTGAGCTTTAGACTCTTCAGAAGCCACTTGTGTTCTATTTTTCCTCCAGTGCATTGGCTTTGAAGCACCTGAGCCAAACCTGTCCCAGGGAGACAGCCAAGGTGGCTGGGATGAGGAGGCCCGCTGAGGCCTGGCCGGCCCCGAGAGCCTTTTTAAGAGGACAGGGCCCAGTCAGGAAGGAGAACATGAGTAGGGATCTGTTTTAAAGTCAGCAAAAGAGCATGGAACCATCTCTGTCTAGGGAGCAGTCCTCAACCTTGGTAGACTCTTGAAAAAAACATTTGCTTGAAACCCGATGGTGGCAGAGCACATGGCTTGCTTCCCTGAGGGCTGAAGCAACTGTGTGGTAACCAGCACAGGCCTGCGTGCTCCCCTGCCCAGGTTATTGTTTCAGTAGGCTGTAGCCTGCCTTGTTTCCCTAAAGCAGAAGAGAAACAATGTGGGTGTAGTAGAGAGAGACTCAACCTGTTCCATCTTCTAAGTTTCACCGCCCCCAATGGACTCCACCCACATTTTTCTGGTATCTTTTGCACCGTGACCATTTGGGATACAGCTCTCTTCCTCCATTCATAAGAACATAAGAATAGCCCTGCTGGAACAGGCCCATCCACTCCAGCATTCTGTCTCACCCAGTGGCTCACCTTTTGCTTCAGGGTATTCCCAAGCAGATGTCTTCACCTGCTTACGATTCCCCGCAAATGGCATTGAGAGATATCCTGCCTATCTTTCCAACCCGGAGGTTGTCCTTAGGCATCCATAATGATAGCCATGGATACCCTTGTTCTCCATGAACTTCTCTAATCCTTTCTTAAAGCTGTTAAGGCTGACAGTTGTCACCACTTCTTCTGGCAGGGAGTTCCAGAGACCAGTGATCCTCTGGGTGAAAAAATACTTTCTCTTATTTGTTTGAGATGTAGCACCTAAAAGTTTCATGGAGTGCCCCCTAGCTCTAACGTTGTGTGATAGGGAAAACAGTTTTTCCATATCTGTTTTGTCCACACTGTGTATGATTTTCTAAATTTCAATAAGATCACCTCTTAGGCACCGTCACTTTTCAGTTAGTGATGTGGGAAAACACAGAACTTGGAAACATTTTTTTTTAAAAAATGTCACTAACAGGAATTTCACTGCTTATAACCAACTCATTTGTTCTGAAGTAAAAGCATTTTTCAACCTCTTCAAAAGCATTCTGAGCAGAACTGGTCAAGTTTTTTATTTTTGAAAAAGCAAGAACACAATGAATGACAGCATTTTGCTGCCTTATATCATTTGGAGGAATTAATTGGGTTGGGGGTGGGGGCTTTGTAGGGGATTTCATAGTAAATAGTAATGTCCAGTGTTTTACTGTCAGTGTGGAAAAGGTACCAGAGAAGTAATTTCCTCATGACAGATGACAAATCTTTTCCTTGCTGTGTGGTTAAACTTTGAACCCTGCTCTGATTGTTTTCAAAGGAGATGATACGATACCACAGTCTCTATACACTCAAGTGGTCTAACTGATGTATGTTTAAAAACCAAGACAATGAGAGGTACACCAAAAGGAATGATGCAAATGGCCGAGTATGATGAGAGCTGTAGTCCAGAACCCAAAAGGATGGAGAAGGCCAGATTAAACTTTCTGAACAATATATCCAAAAATCTTAAAAGCTGGTAGTGTTGCATACGGTCCACCTTGGCTTAGCAGCGCTGTGGTATTGACAAATACTTTTCTCCACAGTTATACATACGGGCCAAGTAACCTTGACATAATATACAACAGGCATCTATGGTGCTTCCTTAATCTGTGGCCATTTGCCCCCCAAATGTATGCCATGTTATGCCAGTTTTATTAACTACACAAGTGGATTTTGGCTATTTTAACTCATCCTGTTGTCTCTCTCTCTCTCTCTTTTTGCACCCTGGTTATTTTTGGGACGGCCACTCATAGAGCTATTTGTAGCAGCTCTCAGCTTAAGTTTGGCAACCATTTATTTCAAAGGACTTGTGAATTAGTCACTGCTGGTATGCAGGACTGCATTCCAAAAGCATGAGAGATTTCAACTCATTGTCACACGGCTATTTTAGTGCACTGTTGGTGTGATTCAGGATGTATTAATCTGCCTGTTTCCCTCAGGTTTACTTCCCCTTTAAGTAAACCTGACTTTCTACCTACCTACTTTGCTGGTTAAAGCTAGATTTGTGTTTTATAGTTTGAGGTAAAATGAGGCATGCCTGAGAAGGCAGCTGACCAAAATTTGAAAGGTGGTTTGATTTTGCTGGCTTTCATAAAACTAGAGGTCAGAAACATTTATTTAACCTATTACTATTTAGGCATTTGTGTATTACCCTTCAACCAAATAGTTTCCAGGGTAATTTTATAATTCAATTAAAATAAAAAGTTCAATACTCTTTTTTAAAAGCCAGCAATTAAAATCAAATTAAGAGTTAAAACGCAGAGCTTTAAAGGACTAGTTGAACAAAGTATCTTCATCCAGCAACTAAAGCTTTTAAGAAAAGACAAAACCTCGTCTCTGGGGTCTTTGATTGCTGGGATTAATTCTCTCCCCCAATAAGCATGTGTGTGTGTTTGGAGAATGTTGTAAATTGTTTTATAAACATTTAAAACTTGTTCTGAGCTTTTATTTTTTCTTAGTTCAACTTTAGTGTAAATCACTGTGGGAGCCTTTGGTAGGTAGAAATGCTACTAACAAATCCTCCAAATAAGTCAAGGAAAGGTAATCAAGTAGGCGCCTGGTGAGCCACTTTGGGGAGAAGGCTTTACAAATGAGGTGCCACCACAGAAAAGGCTCTTCTTCCAGTTAAAACCAAAAGCATTAACTAAATATATGGTAAAACTAAATATACGGTGGATATGGCTTGTTTATTTTACTTGCTTCCTGAACATGATGTACACTCCAGGTACCTGAATCCTTGAAATGAAGCTCTCATAGATCTTGCTGGTCGCGAACGTTTGGCACTCCAGATGTTTTGAACCACAACTCCCATAGTGCTTTATCATTGGCAATATAGGCTTGTAATTGTGGGAGTTGTGGTCCAAAGCATCTATAGCTTGGTGGTAGAGGATATAAATTGCATGCAAAAAAGCTGCAGCTCCTAACCCTGACCTCTTCAGCAGAGCTGAGAAATTCCTGTCTAAAAACCCTGAAGCCATTTTGCCTGTTAGTTTATATTGAGAATGGCCTTCCCATGATGCCTAACTAGACAAGAGCAAGGAATGATGGGTGTTGCTGTGTAAAAAACATCTGGAGGGCCATACAGGAAATAAACAACTGCAAGAAGAGCTGAGAGGAAATAAATTATTTTTAATAAAAATAATTATAGCTACAACTTATAACAACACAGTATTCAAATGATCAGGTACTCATTATACATTATGAAGAACAACAATAAAGTCTCCCGGGCAGTAGGCGCTCACACCAAAAACTTAATATATACTTTTAACTTAAAGAGAAAATCTGCCTTTAAGGTATTTGTACAGTATAACCAATCAAAGGCTTGATCTCAGAGATACTGAGCCTGTAAAAAACAAAAAAAACCCAGTGCTGGAACTGAGAGCTGACTTAAACTATCTAGGTAAGCAATAAGTTATTGCTTACCTAGATAGCTCCTCTGCAGTAAAAAATTTTTTAAAATGTTCTACTTTATTAGGCTATATGAAACACGTGGAACAACAAATGCTCTACATTTAAAACAAAACATCTCTCACACATAGAACTTTTCCATTGTTATTATTGAGGGCATGATTTAGGTTTGAACCGAGGCAGCAGTAGAAGTTTAACATCAGTGCATTTATTCGGAAATAACAAGAGCCAGCTGCATCTTTCATGTCCAACCCACTAACTCAAGTCTGGCCGACAGAGAACTTGGAATCCATGCTGTTGCCTAGTAGGCAGCATTTCAAAGAATGATGATGATGACTATCAGCAAATTCCTGTGCTGACACATCCACTTGTGTGAATGCAAGTTATTTTGGGGGGGGGGTAGTAAGACACCTCCCCAACTTTGCCTTCATATCCCATCAGGATGCTTTAGTGCTAGGACACTTTGAATTATCACCCATGCTGGCTTAGCAAGATTCCAGAATCTTTTACCCAAATTCTAACACAGGTCATTTGCTCCAGTCACCACCTCAAAGAGCCACTTCATCCCTGATTTTGCAGACACAGCTCCTTTGCTGCAGCGGAACTCGGAATGAGGGATGTGTTGGAGCTGTTGTTTCCTCCAGAAGAATCTGGAACCCCATGGATCCTTCTCCACACTTTAGCCCGGTGTTCCATCTTGAGGCAAGGTTCCAGGATGACTCCAACTTCTGCAATCCTCCGACAGAAACGGCAGCGGTCACGGGCCATTTCCTCCCACGGTCCATGGCGTGCAGCCCGGGAGGCATAATCCCAGACCACCAATGGATGGACGGTGACCACCGGAGAGAATCGAACCTAGAGGTAATGGAAAAGAGATGATGAAGATTCCTGAACAGACACATCCCGGGGGGGGGGGCAGTTTGCTATTACATTTGTTGTTTGTTGTGTCATGCAGTCGTGACCAACTCTTCGTGACTCCATGTCCATGGAGTTTTCGTGGCAGGAATACTGGAGTGGCTTGCCAGCCCCTGCTCCAGGCGCATAGAGCACCTGGTATTCCCTGGTGGTCTCCCATTCAAGTACTAACCAGGGCTGACCCTGCTCAGCTTCCAAAATCAGACGAGATCAGATGTGGTTAGGGCATCTAGGCAGCGTTGCTATTACATAGATCTAGTTTTATGTGATCAAATAGCTGGCTAAAAGTAGTGTAATTAGTTGACAGAGGGCCTTTTCACACAACCCCTAAGATCCGCTGGTCCCTTAAATTCGGACCAAAGATCTTAGGGGTTGCTGCTCTTCCTTCCTCCCCACCAGAGAAAGAGGGGGAAAATGCAGCTCACCTGGAGGAGCTTCCCAGAGCTCCATTTCTCTTCTGCTTGCTTTTTTTCCTCCCACCTCTTCTCTTAAAGGGGCAGGAGGCAAAAAAAACACAAGCAGAACCCAGGAGAGCCCCGCACTGACCAGATTAAATCCGGACCTGGGGATTTTCACCCACCTCAAGCAGGTACAAGAAAGTGCAGCTGGGTTGCACTTAGGTGGGCGGGGTCGCACTTAATTGTCTGCAAAGTCCGGAGCTGGTGGGAAAACACTTGTAAGGTCCGGACCTTGCAGCCATTTCCTGCGGACCTTAGGGGTCGTGTATAAAGGCCCTAAGATTCCTTTTACTGGGCAATAGTCCTAATTAATATTATCACTTTCTTAGAGTGTGACTACAGTGGGGAGCCAAACTGGTCTGATCCATTTTGGAATCATGCTGAGTCAAAGCCTCCTTTAGCCCTTAAATCTCTGTAACTGTCCACATAGAAATGTTTAATTATCCCACCATCACCACCATAATCATGCTGTGGACTGTGAATTTTTAAAAAAATGTAAGAAAAAAAATCAACATCATGCGTCGTTAAGCCAATTCTGACTTAAGGGTGACCCTTTTTAGGGCTTTCTAGACAGGAAATGGAAATGGTTTGCTAGTCTCTTCTTCTGGGGGCATCATGGGTCAGTGCAGCTTGCCCAAGGCAACAAAGGTTCACTCCCCCCCCCCCAAGATATCATGGAGAATCCAATTCCAAATCTCAGGTTCAGCAGCAAGTTACTTAAACCACTAAGTATCATTATCTCACAGGCAGGTGCAAACTAAATTGCCAGTGAAGGGGAAAACAACAACAAATAAACATGGAAGAAGGCTGGGTGGATTAGGCTGTACATCACATAGTCCTTGGGGAGAAAATACTGAATCTAATTGTGCCAAAACCCACATACGGGTTATTTGCCAGTGTAGTCGCCCCTTGAGTGAGTCGCTAAACCAAGTTCTTTCAACTTCATATCTCAAGATATATTCTTCATTTCAGTCTGTAGCCCTACCACAATTCCCATCATGCCTGTCCACTGTCCATGCTAGTAGCCAGCAGAGAAATGGTTGAGACCATTTGGAAGGGTGTGCTTCTGTGCTCATTCCAGCCAATAAGGAACATGGGAGGTTCTGGAGGAGACTGAAATGCATTTCTTGGCACAAATGTGAAGCCTGTGCCCTCTCTCAGTGGGTCAGGAGGTAACATGGGGTCCTTTTTAACCACATCTCCATGAGCCCCACACCGCAATGGGTAAGGACAATACACCTGTAGCATCTGACGGGGGGGGTGGTACATTGGGGTTTTTTAAATGTATTCCACACATTTCCTAGGTCCTACAGGCATGTCCAAACTTCGGCCCTCTAGATGTTTTGGACCACAGCTCCCACAGTCCTTTGTCATTGGCAATCTAAGCTTAGAATTCTGGGAGTTGTGGTTCAAAACATCAGAAGGGCCACAGTTTGGACATGTCAACCTAGAAGATGGTGTACAGGGACAGCCTCTCCATTTTTATCCCAACAACAACCCTCTGAGAAACAGTGATTTGCCCAAGATTATCCTGTGAGAATCATTTTCAAAGGATTTCCTCAAATCCAACTGTCCCAGCAAATTCAGGGTACTAAATAAGGACTCCCTGTGATAGCCCAAAAGGAAGCTGATAACCACCCCTTCACTCTATGCCGGAACTGCTCCCAGGACAGTTCTGACTGTATCGTATTGTATTGCATCCCATTTCCTACAAGAGTATTTCCCCACTGGCTTAATTCCAAAACAGAGAACAACTGGGCGTCATTACAGCTCTGGAAGTTACATCGTGGGTTCTAAAGGCCATCCCTTCCTCCACTTATAGTACCTGATACATGTAGATTAGATACTGCTTCCCAAAAGTGAGGGGGTGAGGACTCTTTCCATGCTCAGAGGCACATTTCATGTGTCCCCACAGGTTCGAAATTATATTCTTTCCCCCCAACACACATGCATAAGCACTTTCTCTCGTAAATTCCTCTACAAACAGAAGCATGCACAGAGGAAAAGAGCAATTTACTTTTACATGTTTTGTAGGGAGTAGTGGAGGTGAGCTCGCTCTGCCCTGCCTCTCAGTAGGCCTGACACACACACGCCCCAGTGTGAAAATGGCCATTAAGAGCCACCTACCCCAAGTTACCAAACTGCTGCTCAGCTTTCCACAAATCTGCAAATAACGAAAGTCGGTTAGTCACCCACTGAGAGTGGGAGGGACAGTGCCAGGCTGAGAGGCTACTTCAGCTTGGTGTTGTCACTCTTGCATCATTCCCACCCATGGCAGACAGCTAGTATTGCATGGTGATTGCCAGCTATCTCAAGGTTTTCTCTTCCAAGGGTGAAACCAGTGTATGGCACAGGGATGGGGCAGTTAAGCCGAAAGGAGATTCTGAGGATGGGGTTGAATTTAGAGTCACAGAGCAAAACGTGTGGGTGGAAGAAACTTTTTCTTAATAAAGGGATGAAGAAGCTCAGGGAAGGGAATACGATTCTATTTGACAGAGTACAAATAATTATGGAAAGAGCACTTTTTAAATTATTGCTTTTGAGGGGAGGGGAATGAATGTTGCAATCTAATAACTGAAGAACAAGTTCAGGAAAAGGGATTTCGAACTGGCACATCTGAATGATGTATGAATCTTTCCAATGAAATCGTCTAAAGCTTAGAAAAGTTACTTTTTAAGGAGATGGTTCATTTGGGATTCTGGAAACTGTAGCTTTTAGAGAATCTTTCTTCCTAACTGAGAGATCTATAGGTCTCCAACAAGGAACCCTCCTCAGCAGCAAAGAAAGAGAGTCTTATGCCACCTTAAATGTATCACCAGGGGAGGTTTCTCAAACTGTATCCCATCACCTGAGATTTAAATGGGAGATGACAGAGCTTGGCAGTAGATGTTTCCATAATTGCTTGCACTTTTAGGGACCAGAAAAAAATACTTGTTTCTGGGTATTTAATGATTTTTAAAAAAGCATGTTTTAATACTCTGATATATTATTTAAACTGTTCTGGTCTGCAACCTTTGCTGATATTTTTTTTGATCTGGCGTTTTATATCTTTTGTGTTCAAATGCTGTGTGCCAACTTGACTGGAAGAAACAAAAAGATGGCATGGCAGAAGAAGAATTATTTTAAATAAATAGGCACATCTAAGCTATTCCTGTTGAATTTTTGCCTGTGGAGCAACCGTCAAGTCTGTCCACTTCACTCCACCCACTATATAGGGGCCACAGTAACCCTAACCACCACTTTTATTCAGTTTAAACACCATAATTAAAGTGATACAAATGATGACTAGTCCTGTATTTCTCAAACACTGACAAATAAAGCAGGCAATTTTAATCCGGGCTACTGACAGAGAAGGACAGGACTAATTATGTTAGCTATTCCTAATTATAGAGTAACAAAGAACCAGTAATCATTTTTTGAACCTTCTCCCAAAGTTTCATCCTATGTTGTTACTTAGATGTTCTGATTCACCAACCAAAAGCATTTTAAGTGGCTTACCTTCTTGACTACCTGGTTTTGCTCCTGAGAAATTGGTGGTGGTTCTGCGATGAAAAGATCCTCCTTTTTCCTGGAGTCATGCTGGCAGCATTTATGAGCTGGAGATCTGTGGGTCACCCTTGGAGCCTTCTTGGGCCACAGTCTTTTTGGGGGATTGAATGACGTCTCAGGTTTTGGGTCCAACTTTGACAAATAAAAAGAGACAGTGATTTCCCCCCGATTCTTGGGCTCAGGTGGGGTAACGGTGGGAGGCTTGCAAGTCTGAACGGTCCTGGAAAAACAGAGTGGATGGAAAGGGTCGTCGTTCATAAAGAAAGAGCCACATTTGTTCTCATCTCTGTATAGCGTGCCTTCTTTTAATTGCAAGTTTTTAATCCCTGAATCACAGTCCTCAAAAGATGTTCTGGGGTGTCCACTCTCTTCTGACTCATTCCACCAGTCCTCTGAATCATCCTCATCATCAGACTCTTCTTCTGATGGGCTATAAAACAGGGACAAAACAAGGGAGCTTCTGCAATCCTGGTCCATGGCAGAATTTTTTGAGTTGACAACATCTTCAGCTTCATCCTCCACGTTCATTTCTAAGCGTTCATCATCCTTTAGGAAGTCAGGTGGATTCTCTGAGCTATATTCTTCATGTCTCACTAGATCCTCATAAGAAAGTTGGTCTTCCTCTATTTCCTGGGAAACAGGGGTACTTTCCAAGCTTGGCCAAAGGTCCCCTTCTGTGTTCTCTAGGTCTTTCTGGTGGCTGGAGTCACCTGGCAGGTTCTTTCCAAAACATCCAGCAATCCCCATCCTCATTTGGGGTCGGATATTATCTCCCAACTGTTCCTTGGACAGCAGTCCAGGGCTCAATATGTCTTCCAGCTCCATGTTGTCTCCTTCTGATGAAGGTTCCCAATTACTCTCCCAGTTCAGAAAGATGGAAGGACTCATTACACACAGCTCAGAAATGCCTTCTTGTTCTAAATATATCTCACCAATTTCATCTTTTCCAAAGGTAGGTGAAATATACCTCTGAAGGTGACCTGAGCAGTAATCATCAACAAAGCTTTCTAGAGCCTCAACTGTATAGCTTTTGTTCCTGTTCACAACAAGATATTCTAGATGATCTTTCAGGTACAACTGCTCCATTTTGGTTCCATCGCTTCCGAGTCCTTCCCACTCAAAGATTCTCATTGTCTTCTTCAAGATGGTCATGGCCCCCTGGGCCATGCCTGCCAGAATAGCTGCCATCAAGTGTGCAGGAAAATTCTGCCAGAGGCGCCGATATTTCCTCAACCAGTCCCTCGCAAACTGAACCATACGCCCCAGCAGCATGGCCCCAACATTCACTTCAGCAGCAGGGGCGGGCCTACTTGGTTCTGGAGGTAGAGATTTAGCCATCCTGAGTCCAAAAGTATCGCCACAAATCAGCACTGTAGCTGTATTTTGGTGGTGTGAGGTCAACTGGCTGGATGTGATGCAAGGTGGTATTTTAGGCCTAAACGGAAGCAAAACATGGATTCCAGGGTGGTTAAAACAGTGATAAGAATTCACAGCATTTAAACCACAAAGTAGTCTTCCCTAAAATAAAAGTTGTGCATCTAATCTAGCACAGCAGAGGAGAGGAACATTTAGCCCTTCAGATGCTGTTGGGCTGCAGACCCTTTCATTCCTAGATAGCGTAGCGAATGGTGAGAGTTGTAGTTCAACAACATCAGGAGGACTATGTGTCACCCGTCATTACTGTAGACCCAACTTTTCCAATCCTCTGGTATCCAGATGTGCCAGATCTAAGAATCCAACATCCCCCTATGAACAAAGTTATGGAGATAATGGTAATTTATGGCACTGCAGGTATTTTTGGACCAGCTCTTCTTGTGAGATCAATTGTGATTTAAATCAATTTGATTTTTAAAAAGTTCCATTTTTTTTATCTACCATGGTTAGATGCCCAATATATCTGAATAGCTACCAATTGCCACTTGAATTGGATGAACTTTAAGGCAACCATTTTAAAAACTCAAAATATGAGAGGTTTAATTACCCAGGTCTATCTAGAATCCACCTGGAAGATCTGCCCATCATTCCAAAGCATGGAAGGGAAAAATATCGTTTATAGTCAATGGATCAACAACAGCATTCTATACATCCTCCAAGCCATTATTACTAAACTTTGTATTCCAAGAATGTATTTTGGCATGGATGACAGATTCCAAGACAGAGCCCCGAAGCGAGTGGGTTATGGCATCTGGAATGGTTGGATGGGCAGCTGCATTCTTTTCGAGATCATCATGTCAGAACGTGCAGTGTTTTTTTTGGGGGGGGGGCTACTGCTCCCATAATCCACCACCAACATGGCCAGTGGAAAATTCTGGCTAGAGGCCCTACTCGTAGCATGATCCAGGGAGGAGTAAGCAAAAAAAGTAATAATTTTTTTTCATGTTGATTTTCTTCACAAGGTGGAGTGAAGTGTGTCATGAAATTCCCCAGAGGGGGGATAAGGACTAGGGGAATAAGGACTTGGGATGGGGTGGAGAAAGAAGAAACCGGAACCCAGCACCCCAAGGCTTTCGTGTCCACAGCTCCAGCAAGATTATTTTGGCCCCCTGCCTGTGCCTCAGTTTGCCTCTCTGGTTTCCTATGGATCATCTCCCTGCCCGAAAGGTGTAGGCTGACTTAATTCAGGGCGTGCCCCAAACAAGCCCCAGCAAGTGCCCCTGGAACGCTGGCGACACCCCAGTCCGGAAGCAGAAGGGGGAAAGAACCTCACACACACACACCGTCTGGAAGCTGGCTGTGCAGCTGCTGGGGAGAGAGGAAGGAAAACAACCCTGCTGACCCACACACAACAGGTTAGATCGGGATATGGGGGCAGGCAGGGGGAGATGATGGACAGGAAGAGGGGAATCCATACTTTTTTTAAAAAAAAAACTAAATGCTAGAAGAGAACTTACGTATACGGAATTTGCGGGAGTGTGGAACAGTAGGAAGGCAGCCAGTGTACAACAGCGGGAAAGGTGTAATAATCGCAGACCCCTCTGAAATGGGAAGGCACTCAACTAGATGTTTATTTTTTCTTTAAAATCTGACATTTTTCTCCCTCTGTAGTCTTTCTACAGCTAAAGGGGAGTGTCTGGCTAATAGAGGTGTACAGAAAAATAGAAAAAGACAAGCATTCAGAGGCATCGGGTGCAATGAGAACTTGTATGTAAGGTCATACCTGTGCCAGGATAACACCCTTTGATAAGCAGAAAAAAAGAGGAAGGGAGCTAAATCCTGACCAGATGGGTTTCGAGCACAGAAGCAGGAGGAGGGTTTAGTTCTGATATATAAGAATTCCATATACGGACAGAGAACAGAAGCACCAATAAAATAAGCAGCAACCAGGTGCCAGATTTAGATGGCTTGGGGGGGGGGGACATGAGAATATTTTTCTGCTATGAAAAGAGCAACACATAATTTAGAGAAGAGACAAACATAGTTCCTGTTGTGGTAATACCATGGAGTTTGGGGCAGAACAAAGACTAGGGGTTCATTTGGAAAGGTTATAGGAAAAAGCCCAGATTATATACACGGAAACAGACCAACTAGACCAGATTATGGGGCATTAGAAATGCAAGTTTTAACTAAATTTCATGCACAGGTTCACTACAATAATATTTGTTTTTAGGAACTCAGTATTGCTAGGGAGCCTTAGTGGGTCCATCCCTTCCTTGCTTGAAAATCTTCCTATCAGGATATAATCGTCCCTGGGGTATAAATAAAGGGATGGGGCCAGAAGAACCAACCCATCTGTTCCAATCTAGACATTTCAAGAACCGGATTAAGACGACTGCAACAATCAAAAGGTGGTCCGGTTTGGGTGGATGCCACGAGACAGGAGGAGAAGTGGGGCCCTGGGGCGGGCAGGAGAGCCTACTACACCCCAGGGCAGGAAAGAGGGGAGGGGCAGAAAGTTGGGGGGGGCTGGATTTCTTTTTAAATTACAACAGGATCACAAGCGAGGCCCCAGAGGACGCCTGAACGTTAGGAGTCGGGAAACAATGACTCTGGTGGGGTTTCTTTTGGAAACCGGCGAGTGGGACGCCTTTGAACCCCAAGAACAGGAGACCGAACGTGGGAATCGGGGCTCCTGGGGTCAGGAAGAGCACAACAAGGAAACCCAAGGCAAGGCTGCCTATAGAAACGAGGGGCTAAGAGCAGAACACGAGTTCCGAGGAAGTGGAATGGAAAAGGTCTAATTATGGGGTTACCATCACCCCCGCCCTGCTTACCTCTGGAATGTTAACCCGTGACGAACTCGCTCCAGCAAGCAGTGGCCGGGTTGACGCGGATCAGGAGTCGAATCGCCGGCTTCCCCAAAGAACGCGTGTTCGTTTCGGCAGAACCCATCCCGCCCTATAGAGAATGCCCGCGAACCTCTCTTTCTTGGGACTTCTCAAAATGGACTTAGAACGTTGAGACGCCTCGTCCTGACAATGCGCTTGTTTATAAAGACCGGACGGGAGGGGGGGATAACGTCATTGCCTCGTGACGTAAAGAAACGGGGGCGTGGGCTAGTGGGGAGAATACGCGACAGCCGGGAAAGCTCGAGAGAATCCCGGGAAAGGGGCGGGCTGGAAATACCCCATTGCAGTTTCGGTCTCTGGGGCTGTCCAGAGCAGGGTCAGTCAAATGCACGGCGTATGGGATCCTAATAAACGGCGATCTGGGGTGGGTGGGGGTGA
This sequence comes from Phrynocephalus guinanensis, assembly GCA_037367245.1. Lineage (NCBI taxonomy): Eukaryota > Metazoa > Chordata > Lepidosauria > Squamata > Agamidae > Phrynocephalus > Phrynocephalus guinanensis. Next base: position 11,957,933 of record CM074743.1, on the reverse strand, counting down.
TATAGGCCCAAGCTGCTGATCTGACTAATTACACTGGTACCTTGTATAAAGGAATTCGTTCCAAATGAAATTATGTTAAGCAAATGTTCCTTTATACAAATTCCCCATAGGAATGCATTGAAAACAGGGTAATCCCTAGTCGCAACCACTTTTATGTTGTTCGGATTTGCCTCATAGGCGATTCTGTTAGGCAAATTTCCCCTATCTCTGGAATTTTTTATGTTATACAGATTTTATGTTATACAAACCGTTTGTTATATGAGGGTCCACTGTATTATGGCACCTTTAAGACGAGCGGGTTTTGTTTCCGTGTGAACTTTCATGGGCTCCAATCTATTTCTTCAATGTAATATTTCAGCCACGGGTTTGCATAGAATGGCAGGGCGCGTGTGTTTCACTAGCCCCATTCAAACCTCTGGCGAGTTGCAGTTCAAAATATCTCAAGGTTCCCCCCCCCACATCCCTCAGCTAGTTGGAGTCTGCTGGGGACAAGGTGCTGGCGTGACTCGTGGCAATTACATTACGAACCACCCAGGAAACTGTCATAAGTCATAAACATCACCGTGCAATAGTAAGCACGTGCAACGTGACTGATTACAAACCTTGATCCTCATTCAAACCTCTGGCGGCAGACTTGATACCTCTCAATGAGTTGTAACTCAGCAGTCTCATTTATTTATCATTTACTTTTGCCCCAAAGCAATTTACAATGGATTAAATGTATTACAAACAAATTTAAAACCTTTGAAAAACAGTAAAGTGTTATTTGAAAATAGCTATTTTCTTCTGTGCCACTCAAGATGTTTGGAAAACACATTAGCTGCCAACTAGTCAGCACAGCCAACTGATTAACGTCTGATGTACTTTCACTTTCCTGGTTCATTTTCTCATTTCCATTTTCCTCCCACATTCATTCTTTTTCTCTATTTAACTATTTATCCATCCTGTGGAACTACTGGCAAATAGTGAGATTTCTGCCTATCTTCCTGCTTTTTTGTAACTGTAAATTTCTGACTTTTTAGAGAGAGGATAGTTTAAGAATCTGGGTAAGTTGTGGAGAATAATGCAGTAGGAATTGTGTAAAATCATATCATAGGGCTTGTCTACGCTGAACTTTTGTTCAATTATTTCCACACACATGATAACAATATACAACAATAAAATCCTGCTGCTGGCTAAACAGGAAGGTCTTTGCCTGGTGCCTAAAAGCCAACATTGTTGCCTCCAGGTGGATCTCAGTTGGGAGGGCATTCCAAAATGGGGGGGGGGGGCAGTGGATAAGAAGGCCCTGCTTGGACATGCCATTCCCCTTATGTCTTTAAGGGTTGGCACCTTCAGCAGGGCCTCCTGGCCTGATCTTAGGGTACGGGCAGACTCATATGGAAGAAGGGGATCCTTTACATAACCAGGTCCTAAGCCATTTAGGGTGTTACAGTATATGTAAGCATAAGCACTCTGAACTGGGCCCGGGCAGCAATTGACAACCAGTATAAATTTTTCAGAACCAGTGTAATATGAGTCCGCATGGCTTTTTAAAATCATTTTAGTCATGTTAAAAAAATTAGTAACTTTATATTTAAAATGCTGGATAAAAGCATTACTAAAAACAGATTTGGAAGCAACAAAATATAATTGGAAAGCAGAAACAAGCATCAACAAAATCAACTAGATTAAAAAAAACTTGCTTTCTAGTTTTCTTTTTCACAACACTGTTGGGCAACAGGGTATTTTTGTTTTTCTCTGCTCTTGTTTGTTCCACTGGAAGATCTGCTAAGGCTTGTTGTCATGTGCTGTCAAGTCATTTCTGACTTATGGCAACCAAATAAATAAGCAATCACCACAAGGTCCTGTCATCAGCTGCTGTGCTCAGCTCTTGTAAACTCAATCATGTGACTCCTTTAGGTAGTCAATCCACTTCATATTTGATCTTCCTCTTTTCCTGCTGCCTTCCATCTTTCCCAGACTTATTGTCTTTTTTTGGAGAATCTTTTATTCTCACATTGTGCCCAAAGTAGGGCAGCCTCAGTTTCATTGTATTTGCTTCCACAGAAGCAAAATCTTCTGAGCATGATTTAAAGTGCTGGCTCTAACCTATAAAATTCTAAATGGCTTGGGCACAATTTAAAGTACTGGCTCTAGCCTATAGAACTCTAAATGACTTGGGCCCAAGTATCTGGAAGTTGAGTCATGGCAACTGGACTTCTTTTTCTTGAGAGACTGAAATGTTTCGCTGCTCATCCAAACAGCTATTGTCAGTCTGAGGAAAGCTAGTTGCGAGTCCTCCATTTTATAGTTCACTTTGACCTCATGTCTTGCTGTTCTTTCATAGTCTCGCACCAACTTCATGGCATCTGCCCCAAAATGCAGATTGAGAAAGCTGTTTGGATGAGCAGCGAAATATTTCAATCTCTCAAGAAAATAAATCCAGTTGCCATGACTCAACTTCCAGATAAACTCACCTCGATGGCTGAGAATCTTCACAGACTTGGGCCCAGTTAAGATCATCAGAGGAGGCCTTTCTCTCAATCCTACCACCTGTGTTTGGATGGGACAGGGCCTTTTCCACTTGTGCTCCCAGAGTCTCGAATTCCCTCCCACTAGTGACCAGGCTGTCCATCCAAAAACAAAGGCTTTTTTCTTTAGGCAAGCTTTCCCTGAGGGACTGTCTATCTGGGGGGGGGGGCATTCTAAACAGGTACATACCGTACTGATTTAAATATGATTTTGGTGTTGATTTTGTTTACTATTTTAGTGCTTGATTTAAAAAAATGTATACAGCATTTGTCAGTGTATACAACGATATCTTTATCTAAAATAGTTAGACTGAAAATTGAAGGCTTGTCTTATACACAGAAGTAAGCCCAGGAGAGACCCGCACAGTTGTGAAATTGCAGTTTTTGGTTGGAAAAGTGGGGTTCCTCTTAACATGGGGGCATGTTGTAGATGGGAAAATTGGGAACCTACTGCTTTAGCTTTGAAAAAATTGTATTTTACTGATGTAAGCTGCCTTAGATCTTTTTAAAGGAGAAAGGCAGAGTAAAAATATTTGAAACGGGGTGATCAACTCCTTCTGCACTAGTCAGATTAGAATTGGCATTAATGTCAATAACAACACTAATTAACAAATCAATAATTAATTATTGGCTGAAAATCTTGTTTATTACCTGCTCTGAATTTTTAACATCATCCTATGGGGAGATGAACTCTGGATCATGGAAAATTTTTGTACTGAATCTAGTAGCCAAACTTGGTTCTTCCCAAGAGCATGTGAGACACCTTGGATTGACAGCAGCTAAACGCTTACTAAAGCAAAGATTATCTGATCTCTGTGTTCAAACAGACATAGGTTCGCTCAGCACTCTAAAAACAGCCCTTTTTTATAAGAACATTACACCTAAGCCTCTAAGTCGCCCATCTTATTTTGCTTATTTGACGAACTTTGAACATAGAAAAGCATTTACTCGGGCTCGTCTTGATATGCTACCACTTGCCAATCTAAAGGGCCGTTATACACAATCCCCATACCATACAAGAGTCTGCTCTTGTGATAATAAATCCGTCGAGAACTTGGTACATGCTGTGCTTTATTGCCCACTATTTGGAATCCATTGTGAAAGACTTTTGAAATTCATCTTAGAAAAATATCCTGGTAGATCTGACGAAGAAAAGCTCAAAATCTTACTCTGTGATAGAGACAAATTTGTCACGTTCCGAATGGCAAGGTTCTGTTCTTTACTTATTAAAATGAAAGTTGTTTTAACTACTTCTAATAGTCAAATTGATATCTAGGTCTCTGTACCCTCAGCCCCCTTTTTACCTATCTGTATTGTTATTTTATTGATATTTTTATTGTACTGTTTTTACTTGATGCACTTTGCAATGGCTCTGTGAGCCACGCAATAAAATTTATATGATGATGATGAAACGGGGTGTGTGTGTGAGAGAGAGAGAGATCATAGATATACAAGCTATAAGCACATGGGCACATAACATAAACCCCTACAACACAGTGTTTCTGCCAATGTATGTTAAAATAATAAATTTTAGATTCAGCAAACCAGCTCCTTATTTTGACACCTCCTCCAAAGACCCAAAGTTTGGGAGACACAGTGCCCACCAGGAGGACCAGGGATAATAGTCTGTTTTTTTTTGTCACCAAATGCAGTTAGTGACCTCCAAATCCTCACCTTTACTCACAGAATTCTGACAGTTACCATATATTCTCACAACATTCTTATGAGGAGGCATCACAAAACCAAACAGCCTATTTGTTTCTTTACAGTACTGTACTGCCATCCTGCTACCAAGATATTGGGGTTCTCTTTTAGAGAAGAGATAGCCTCCCCCCCCCAGTTCTTCTGGTATGGTCTTTGAGTTACTTTTGGATTACTTTTCATTTCAGATTGGGGCATATTTTCTTTTGCAGATCTTTTTCCTTTCCTTTCCATGGCTGTGTTGCTTTTACCCTTTACTGCTTTTTAAATACAGTATTAGATAATAGCAACAGTTTGGAAAAAGTCCCCACCACTCCCTTCCCTCCTCGCTGGCTTAAGGGATTTAGGAGTTGTAGTACCAAAAAGTAACTTTGCCCAGGCGCTTTTGTTTCGTTTGCTTTGTTTTTGTTCTACATTTGGGATTGCATGGATGACTCATGGACTTCTGATTATGGGGCAGTAGTCTCACAACAGTGAAATCTCTCTGTAGGTTAAGAAATGAATGGAGGCTCTCTCAGGAAGAAGTCTGGGTCGACTCCCTACCCTACAATTGATGCCTGGAATGCAAGCCATCATCATATCTGTCTCCTTTTGCTAATTCTCATGGGGTAAAATATCCCAGCCAAAGCTTGCTTGCACTTTTTAAAAAAGTGTGTGTGTGTGTAGTAGTAGTAGTAGGAGGAGGAGGAGGAGCAGGAGCAGGAGCAGGAGCAGGAGCAGGAGCAGGAGGAGATAAGAAACAGCTTATCTGCCCCCATGTCCTAATTTTCAAATAGCTTTGCCGCCAGGAGGTGCCCTAGCCTGCCTCGCCTCCAACCCAGGAGACACAGCTAATCACCCCACCCCACGAGTCAGAAGTGTGCCTTTTCTGCCTTGTCAACTCCCCAAATCCTTGTTTTTCTAATAACCCCCCTCCCCTGCTCCTACCTTAAGGTCAGGAATTCCGACGCGCCCCCTCCCCCTTGCCCCCTCGCTCCCCCCCTTCCGTAGCCAAGCCCCCAGGAAGGTGGAGGGGTGGTGGGTGTCGGTGGGTGAAATTCAATCTCTCGGCTGGATTTTTCTTCCTCCCTATTCTGCTGGAGCAGCAGGGAACGGGAGAAAAGAAAAGAGAGGGGGGAAAGAGTGCGAGAGAGTGATTAGGGGAGAAAGATTGATAAGGGAGGCAAGTCAGGAAGGAGAAATGCATGTGTAACTGGTTAGGAAGCTGTGCCGATTGCCAGCCACGTTGAGAGAGAAGAGGAGCCAAGGAAACTGAAGGGATTATCAGAGAAGGAATGAGGGGTTGATCGTGGTTGGGGAAGGGGGTTAAAGGAAGGGAATCGGTCAGGGGGGGGTGTGCAGGCTTCCTCGGTTAATATGAGGGATGGGAGAAGTGGGGAAGAGGAAGCAATGTATGGATCAGGGGAAGAACCCAAGTACAGCACTCAGATTGTGATGGAGGTACGAATTCAGGCTCTGTAGGCAAACACAGGTCGGAATCCAGAAAAAGGCAGAAAAGTTCTCTGCCTCAAATTAACTGCACGGGATCTCCACCCTCACCCACCACTGCTTGCTTTCATCCGCAAGACAAAGCTTGGGGGCCACCAGCGAGATCAGAAACCAGGTAAGGCGCATCTAAATCGGTCATGTCTGGCTGCTTCTATTGGACTTCTGGCTGAAGGAGCCTAGCCCCTCTGAACTAATGGGTGTCTACACCATGGGTGGTGTGCATCTAAAAGTTCCATGCTTTCAGGTTGTGTATCTATACTGAATTTGGGAGTTGGGGTGGGAAACTCTGCTGGACTACAACCCCCAGAATCCCCAAGCCGATCCTGAGATTATAGCATCCAAAGAAAGGATGTTTGTAGATTCTGTTTGTGCCTTGCATTAGGTACCTGTGTCAGGCGATAGGTGTGCTTCAAAAAGGAGGCAGGGAGAGGAGATAACTGAGATGGCTCTCAGGTTTTGGAGAAAAGGCTTGTTCCCTGGTCTTCCTTGTTTTTCTTGGCCTTGGTGGTCCTAGGTCCAAGAGTCATCCTATCCTCTAAGGCTGGTTCATCTATAGACTGGTTCCTTGTTGAACTATGTATGGTGTAGTCAAGGCTTAGATCAGTGGTTCTCAACCTGTGGGTCCCCAGATGTCGCTGGACTGCAACTCGCAGAAATCCTGGCCAGCTCAGCTAGTGATGAAGACTTTTGGGAGTTGCAGTCCAGGAACATCTGGGGACCCACAGGTTGGGAATCACTGGCTTAGAGGGTCAAAACAACCAGACCTTTTTTTAATCTGCAGGGGAAAATTATCATTTGCTCCTCAATCCAGGCTTTCATAGTTTTTTCTGAGCTTAGCTGTAAGGGCAGGAGGGACTAGATTTCTCCAGCAATATATTGTTAAACACTATTCCTGGCAGTAAGGCAAATTATTTGGGGTGTCCCTGTCTCAAATGGGTAGTTAAGACCCATTGACTGTACAAAAGACCTGCTCTGGATGGAGATGAAAACTGGTAGTACTGACTTATAGATACAGATCAAGAATGCTGCCTAGTTTTGAATTCTTCCGTATGAACTTCCATATAAGTGCCAGTTGTGAACCAGTATTGTTACTGTGGACTGGCTGACTCTGTGGTATTTATGATGTCTCTTAATCTTTACAGCACAGGTCTACTGATAGATAACTCTGTGGCTTAGGTTTCCTAAGATTATTAGTACCAGAATTGTTGAGCTTTAATGGCAATGCAGTAAAGGCTCCAGGTTCCTCCAGGACACAGGATCACCCATGAGTTTTCCCCACCAATTATCATAGCTCCTGTGATTTCACCAGACCTGAAGAAGCGATTCAAGGGGAAATTTCCTGTCCCCATTGGGATGGAAATAGAGTAGGAGTGAGGGAATCAAGGGCCACCCACTGCATGGAACTCCCAGCTCCACTGAATCCCTGAACCCCAAAAGGCTCCTCCCTCCAAATTGCCTCCCAAATGCAAATATACCTCTCATTTCTTGTTTAGGATTCAGAAGGTTTTATTAGTCCCTAAAAGGCCTCTTTAAAAAACAGAAGTGACCATTCCCACTCTTGAAATAAAATAATGGGGGGGGGGCACTTACAGCATTTTTTGGCGTATAAGGCTATATTTTGTCTAAAATTATTAAGACTAAAAATTGAGGGTCATCTTACGGAGGTAAGCCCAGGAGAGAACCATGTGGTTGCAAAACTGTAATTTTTGGGTTGGAAAAGTGGGGGTCATTTTATACATAGGGGAGTCTTGTAGATGGAAAAATAGCAATTTTTTACCCTGTTGCTTTGTTGTTCATTGCACAAAAGCAAGAATCACGGCAAAAATCGGCCACGTAGCTACTAGGGCTGCAACCTTCTTCCCACCCTGGTCTTTTCCCCCCTCTCCTTCTCCCATGATTCCGAAGGGGTTAAAGTGCCCGGAAAAATCTTTTGGACTCCTGGGTGGGGCCGGGGTTATGCGGACACACAAACCTCTGTGACGGATGCAAAAAATGCTCCGTCGCCCCCGCCCCGGCCAGCTGCCCCGGCTCCTTTTGTCTCAGCTGCCGCGTTCAAATGCCAAGGGATGAATAAATAAAGGGAGTCCAATCGCTGAGAAAGTACCGACAACTATTCCACCATCCCTCACCCCACCCCAACATTGCACACACACACCCCATCCCCCGCAACCAGCCCCCGGGGTAACAGAGGCACACCCCTAGCAGTGGTCAAAGACCCACACATCCATAGACCCGACAGCTGCCTCCCAGAAGTAATTCCACTTGAAGTAAGGGGGTGGACGTGGTGGGGAGGAGATGGGACTGTGTCTTGATTTTAGGGAGGACTCCTGAGCCTATCAGCAGACCCATAGTTTGGGAAATGATGGTATTCCAGTTTTCTGGGCTCTGATGCTTGGGGGGGGGGGATACTTGGAATAGTAATCTAAAAGAGCCAATTTTTCAGACTCTAAAATCGAACGGGGAGCTGACGGACTGGATAGCTCAGTGGTTTAGGGGTCTGCCTGCAAAGCCAAAGTTTTTAGATATCAACTAGGCTTTGTAGCTCTGGGTAAACTGCACAATCTCAGGACACCCACTGAAGAAAGGAATGCTAAAATACCTCCGTGTGTTCTGTACTTGGAAAGCCCTGAAAAAAAGTTTGACACAAGTCAGAATAGACTTTATGGCATATGATTATTTTATTATTTTTAAATCTGGCTGGGGGAAATTTGGGAACTTTAATTGAATTTAATTTTTAGTAACTCTTCCAAGCTCTGAGGCTAGTATTTCTTAAGTCTGAATACATGCCATTAGAATGTCCTAACCTCCTCCTGCTACTTCTTTAGAGTCTCCTTAATTTGGGTCTGAATGGGGTTTGGGCTTTGCTTGGCTGCATTCTACCCTAATGCTGTAAAGGTTAACCATTTAACTGTGATTATTGATTAACAGTTGAATCACAGTGCAAACCTGACTTCCTCCTTAACCACTGTGCTAAATGTACTAAACATGTCTGGCACCCAATAGGCTACAGGAAAGTTTTGACTTCACTCCCAGGAGTGCTCCAGATGTTTTCGACCACAACTCCCACAGTCCCTTGTCATTGGCAGTCTAGGGTTGGAATTCTGGGAGTTGTGGTCCAAATCATCTGGTGTACTGAAGGTTCGCCACCACTGAGATAGATGCCAAATGTTGGGATACCATCATCATGGGAAAAGATGCAATTTACTATCCTTTCGCAGACACCTAAATGACAAACAGTACAGTACAACATCTCAAGCTAGTTCTGTTGATCTTGTGTCAGATTTGTTGAAATATGGCCTTTTCTGCAGTGGCATCTTGTCTCTTAGGCAGTTTTTCTTAAGATAGTTCCAGCAGCATCAGCACTGCAGAATTTTGCCCCAAGCGTTTAAAACTGGTTGTGTTGCTTCCTTTCTGCTTGCTAGTTTTGTGGTCTTCGGTGGATCAAATCATCTGTTAAGGTTTGAGATGTAAAATTTCCTGAAATTTTGAAGTCATGGGGAAAAAACCTTTGCAGACAGTTTGGAAAAATGGGGGAAAAACAAGTCCCTCCTTCCCTCGTTTCCTCCCAAAATGTCTGGAAATTTTACATCTCTGATAAAGGCAAATGTGAATTTCTTTCTTTGACATCATTGCCCTTTTAGGTACAGAAATCTTGAACGCCAAGGTGGCTCTACTATTAGACATGCAAAAGTAGGTGTGATATCTCGTGGTTGACCAGTTAGACGACAAATATGGGCTTATTTATTTATTTATTTATTTATTTATTTATTTATTTATTTATTTATTTATTTATTTGTATACCACAGACCAATTTTCCCCAAAGGGAACTCTGGGCGTTTTACATAAAGCAACGTAAGAGACCTTTGGGTAGTGGGCAGCATATAAATTGTATAAATAAATAAATAAATAAAAATAAATAAGAGAAAACCAGAACATTGTAAGAAAATTCATAAATAACAGCGCAATCAAACAAACACTCAGCAAGTGGCACAGACTACTAAACAAAACAAGCAACAACCACGGGGGGGGGTGACAAAAAACACACCTTAACGATTGCCAAAGGCATCCCTAAATAGCGAGGTTTTTAAGGCCTTTTTAGGGGAAGACAGAGATGGAGCCTGGCTCTAACTATTTTATTTATTTATTTATTTATTTATTTATTTATTTATTCAACTTATATGCCGCCCACTACCCAAAGGTCTCTTATGTTGCTTGAAGCGAACTCCTAGAACAATAAACAATTTTTTTCTCTTAAAAGCAAACAGCTTCTCATTATATGCTAATTACTGATATTTTATATCTTTTGGCCCTCAATCAGAGCCTTGTTGTATTAGGAAATAAGAGTGTGTTACGCTGTCTCCCCCACCCCCTTGTATGCAACTTCTGCTGTTGCATGCCATCAGGGCGTTTATACACGACCCCTAAGCTCCGCCGCAAATGGCTGCAAGCTCCGGACCTTAAAAATGTTTACCCACCAGCTCCGGAGTTTGCAGACAATTAAGTGCGACCCCGCCCACTTTAGCGCGACCCAGAGCAGTTTTCTTGTACCTGCTCTTTGATGGTGAATAATATTTGATGCTGAGAGTGCCTGAGCTCTCCTCGCTTCTTTCTGTTGTTTTTCTTTTGCCTCCGCCCCTTAAAGAGTAACCAGGAAGTAAACGGAGGTCGGAGCAACTTCCACCGGCACTCCGGAGGTAAGAGTGCATTCTTTTCTCCCTGTCTAAGGCTTTTTCCCCCTCCCCCCCTCACGCAGACAGAACAAAGAAGTGCAGAGCGGGTAGGGACGGAGGAACAGCAACGAACCCTCAAGATCTCTGGTCCAAATTTAAGGGACCAGCGGATCTTAGGGGTCGTGTATGGGATTCTGCCAGGATAAAGGTTTAGGTTGTGAATTTGATTGATTGATTGATTGATTGATTGATTGATTCAGGCATGTCCAAACTTCGGCCCTTCAGATGTTTTGGACCACTCCCACAGTCCTTTGCCATAGGAAATACAGGCTTGGAATTCTGGGAGTTGTGGTCCAAAACATCTGGAGGGCCAACGTTTGAAACTACAGTATACTAATGCTGGATAGCTCTGTGGCTTAGATTTCTCGCTGCAGAGCTAGAGGTTGGCAGTTTAGTTCCCTACTATGCATCCTTGAGAGGGGCTGGATTCAGTGATTCACGGAGTCGCTTTCCAGCTCTGCATAAATTATTATTATTATTACCTAAGAGGCAAAGCTACAAATCAGGATATTTCCAGGTCATATCTCACCTGTGATTTCATCAGAGAGCTTTCAACCTCAGTCATTTGTTCCCATTTGGAACATGGGTATAATAATGCTAATGGAACCTTACAGGGTGATTGTAAGTACAGTGGTACCTTGTATAAAGGAATTAATTTGTCCCAAATGAAATTATGTTAAGCAAATTTTCCTTTATGCAAATTTCCCATAGGAAATTTGAGTAATCCCTAATCACAACCATTTTTATGTTGTACGGATTCGCCCCATAGGCAATTCTGTTAAGCGAATTTCCCCTATCTCTGGAATTTTGTATGTTGTACAGATTTTGTTATCCAAACCATTTGTTATATGAGAAACCATTGTACTGTACTGCAGTTAGTGCTATGAATCTCCTAAAATGCTTTACAATGAGTACCTACTAGTATTTGCGTTCAAGAAACTAGTTCAGTGGATTAATTCCCCACATAAATAAACTGCACAATCCATTACTTTAACGAGTAAATTGATTGCCAGTCCCAGTTTAAAGATGGTCACCTTCTATCTGCCTTTATGGGAAGGACTGGTGGTGGTACAATGCCTATCCATGTGGAAGACATTACAAAATTCATCCTTCATGAGGATTCTTGAGGGATGAGTTGGGGGAAGTAGACATCTAGCACAGCACAACTTTGCTTAAAATTGATTTGAACGGCCTCCTCTGATGTAATATCTTCCATGTGTGTGTTTTTTATTGGTTGGGAATTGTTCCCATTGAGAAATATGTTTTTCAAAAGCAAAACAAAACCCTATCTGAAGTTTCATATTCATGTTCTTGCTATTGTGATCTCTTAAATCACAATAAAATAAGCTTTGCAAGAACAGAGCTATAAAAGCAAAATTAAGCTCCTTACTATAACTGAAGTCTTCTATAGATTAATTAAATGGGGAGGCCAAACCCATGTGTGACTCTTGAAAAGTAAGCTGCATTGTTTAGCTTTTGTTATTCCTTGTTATCTTAAAAATTGTGTTATCGTTCTAAGTCTCACAGTCCTTTAGTATACAGTGAGATAAATATGTCATTTGAGGTAAAAGAGAAGGTGATATAGGAGGTTACTTCATGTCCTCCTTTGTTCCGCGACTAGTATTGTACTGTAACAATGTTGGCCGCGTTCATGTGATTTTGTCCCTGTTTCAGTGTTCCCATGGTCGTGATGACTTGTCTCGTGGCAAGTGTTACCTCACGGTCTCGTATCGTGACAAACACTGAATTTGTCTAGCTTCGTTTTTCCTTTTTTTGGGGGGGGGGGTTTAAACAATTCTTTTCCGCTATTTCGCTTCTGAAAAGTAAAAAAACAAAAAAACAAAACAAAGCTGGACAGTTTTTTGAGAGAAATGAATGTTTTGTTGCATGACAGTCGTTACTACACGGTGTCTTGTCTCGGAACAGAAAGCGGGAACAAAGAGTGACAAGGGAAAACCCTGTCCCAGCACCAGATACAGGATTGTTGCGCTTAGCACCCGTCCTGGGGGCATAGTTGAGACAAATTTCAGGAGTTGTGCGATGGATGTGAAGTAACATTTTTTGTACCACTCCTAAGCGCAACACTTGCAGAGACAAAACGGATGTGAAGTAACCGCCACAGAAGCTACCCTGTTTCCCTGAAAATAAGACCTCCCCCCAAAATAAGCCCTAGCAGGATTTCTATGCATTTGTTAAATATAAGCCCTACCCTGATAATAAGACCTAGTGATGGGCGTGGCTATGGTTGTGTGCAGGGCTGACATTCAAGCACATTATACTTAATAAAATAAGACATCCCCTGAAAATAAGCCCTAGTGTGTCTTCATGAGAAAAAATAAATATAAGACAGTGTCTTATTTTTGGGGAAACACGGTAGTAGCAGTTGAAACATGCTTCTTCAGTAGGATTCCAGGTCAGCAGATTCCAGGCTGAGGAGGTGGGGCTTGATGATGTCAGAGAGGCACAGCAGGCAAAACTTGGGAAGGAGGCAGGCACATGACATAGACCAGGCCTGCCCAAAGTCCGGCCCGGGGGGCCAAATCCGGCCCATCAGGCCATTCTGAGTGGCCCGCAGCTGGCCGCCCCGCCCCTCCCTCTCCCCCTTTGCCCCATGTTTTTTTATGGGTCAGTGGGTGGGGCTTGCAGTGGGGTGGCAGGGTCGGGGAGAAACCGGCCCCTGACACATTCTCAGCCACCAAATCTGGCCCTCCTTACAAAAAAGTTTGGGCACCCCTGATATAGACAATTACAAACTGCTTTGTGCTGAAGGCCCAGTGCCAGATGGATGCCTAGGTTTTAAAGACGCGTTGTACAGAAAATAACAATTTCTTCCTCCAGTGATGCTGACCCTGAGATGTATCTCTGTAGCAGGCAACTCAGTTTCAGTACATGTGGCACAATCTTCTTCTAATTTAGGAAGCACAAGGTAGGTTGTTTGCCACACAGATTGGTTTCTTGTTTTGTTCCCACCCCCCCACCACCCCAGTTGGATGGCAACCCTAGAAAAAAATCCTAACAACTTAGAATGTCTCTTCCTACACTCCATCCTAGCCCTAGTACATGATTGTGACGTGGTTTGGCAGATGTCACCAGGTGTTCTGGTCTCTATTGTACAACGTGTTCAAAGCCTATGACAGTCCCCAAAGCTTCCTTTTTCACTTGTGACGTTTATATGCTCTCTGAATGTTTCTAGGTTTATTATTGTGCCCCAGTTCAGTATCAGGCACAGGGATTTCTAAGCAGCCCCAAGAACATTCCATATACAACCTTTCTGCTTTCGCCCATGACTTCCTCTGTTTTACCACTAAAAATCGATTTACCACCAAGAAAATTCTTAAAGCAAATGCACGATAGAAAAGCAGTGGGCAAAAACCAGTTGTTGATCCCAGTAAACCCAAGGAGACTTCCAAGAGTTGGCTGACCAAGTACCATTCAAAAGTGGGGCTGCTCTAGCTGCCTGGGACTAAGAATTGGGTTTTGCTCAATATCTTTTAATTGGCATTTCTGGGAGCTTTCTGCTTGGAAGTATTTCTTTCTCCCACCAACCGAGAGCAGATGGGGAAGAGTTAAACCTACCAGACAGCTGCAAAAACTAATTTGACCATGCAAACATTTCATCTCAGCCTGACCTTTGGCCAAACTATGAAGTGTGAGGGCATCGGAGCATTTCTGCTGGGGCCCTGCTGTGTATGTGTGTCAAGAGGGATGAAATTGAGTTAGCCTATGTGCATGCATGCACAGGGGGAAGGGGAATGTGGGTATGCTTTTTCTGACTAAAGAAGACACTGCATTAGAGTTTGGCTTGTAATGACATAGTCAACCTTCCGTTTTGCTCTTCCCCTGAAAGATAACTTGATTTCAACTGCTGTTTTGTGTTGCCTATTGGAGGAAAAAAATCACAATTTCTTTGGATGGATCGTTTTGTTCTTATTGTATTTCTTTGGATTGATTGTTTTGTTATTATCAAAGCAGATTTCCCCATAAAAAATCATGGAAACTCGGATGATTTGTTCTGGGGTCCCATAGACCACATACTGTACACACAAAATGGCAAAACTCACAAAAAGTTGGCTAGAAGTCCACATCCACACCATGGTTTAGTTACCTGGCTGCTGAATCTATTCTGTTTGGGCTGGACAACTGGATTTTACTCTGTGTTTTTAATGTGACAATACACACTTGATTAGCTGCCCCATAACTAGAAATGGTTTTAAAAATAAGAAAGGATGTTGGAAACAAATTAAATAAAATATAAAGAAAAATAAAACAAACATCTAACCTGCACTGCCCTTTGAAAATATTCCTGGCTGGTGCAAGGGACACCACCATTCTTCTCTCCTTCCTCTGCTTTGGAGGCTGCCTAACACAGAACATTCCAGACAATAGCCCACAATCCAGCAGGGGGGGGAAGAGACACCATTGGCTCATTTGTGATCATGTGACCTGCTCCAGTTACTTGTATTGCAAGACATTACTTGTAGATCAAAGCAAATTTTAGAAGAAATGCTTGCTTGTCTTGCAAAAAGGTCTTAAACAAAGTTCCTCTTAAACCAAGGTATTACTGTATTGTGAACTGCCCTAGACACAAGGATGGTAAGCCAGATGTTATTGCAGCTGTGGTGGCGGCGGCGGCAATGGCGGTCTTCCAAAGGGTTCCAACCCCATTTACCATGACCAAGCATTAGAGATGATGGGAGATGTAATCAGGACAACTATGTCCAGAGATTTAGATACAAACACAATTACATTAAAATGCAATGTACAGGTCAAATACTTTATTAAGCATAGAATTCCATATTGGGTGGAGACAGCAGGTCTGTCGGGGAATGATGGGTCACGTACTAGCCTGTAGGAAGTGCCTGCCTGTATAACCAGGTCTTTAAAGCTCATTTTAAAAAGCTGAGTGAGGGGGGCTGGTGGAAGATTATTCCACAAGCGTGGGACAACAACTGAGAAGGCCCAGTTCCTTGTTTTCACTTTATGGGCCTCTCTTGATGTAAGTGCCCTCAAATGCCCTGCCTGGGAAGACCAGGTATTGCGGGCAGTTCTCACTGGGAAGAGGTGTCCTGTCAGGTAGCAAGGTCCCAAACTCTTAGGGCTTTGTATGCTATACTTAGCACCTTGAAATCGATGCAGAACCACACTGGTAACCAGTGCAGGGAGACCAGCGCAGGAGATATATGCTGGTATCTCTTGGTCCCCGCCACCGCAAGTAGTTTGATGGCCGTGTTCTGTATTAGTTGAAGTCTCCACCTCAGCCCCAAAGGGAGCCCCATGTAGAGAGCATAGCAGTAGACCAGTCTCGAGACTACCAATGCACGGACCAGCATAATAAGGGCCCCAGTGTCCAGAGAGGAGCATTGGGTAAAAATCTAGGAAAAAATAAAAAACTAATTAAAATGTGATAGCAATCAGACTGTTTTTGACCAACTAGTCTGACAATCAGACTGTTTTTTGTATGGGTGCAGAAACTTTTCCTTAGCTTCAGCCATTGTCCGGGGGGTTGACATGAATGAGCTGCGTGGGTTTGGTGCTGATCCAGTGCAATGCTTCTGGAAGTGAAGGATTTGCCAGCCTTACACCATCGCCCAGGGAATGCCTGAGCAGACTCACAATGCTTCCCCAGTCTTTGGGAAGGCTCCCTCTATGTGCCCCAACCAGTGTTGTGTGTGTGTGTGTGTGTGTGTGAGAGAGAGAGAGAGAGAGAGAGAGAGAGAGACAGATACAGAGAGAGAGAGAGAGAGAGGGAGAGAGAGAGAGAGAGAGAGAGAGGCTAGGGTGCAGGACAATTGGGTTCAAATCGTCAATTGGCCATGGAGATCCACTAGGGGTTGTCAATGATAAAACCATCCCTAAAGATTTCATATGCCATGAAGACCCTACTAGGGTCACCATACATCAGATGCCAGTTAATGGCATATAACAAAGCAAGGTACTTAGAATTCTTTGCTGCACTTCAGGGAGGGCACTAGAGTTTTCTAGTGAAAAAGTATGGTTGTGATCAGACAGTGAGAAAGGCATGTGCACAATCGCACCAGAAAGGGCCACTATGCAGGAAATCATCTCCCTTAAAGTGACCCTTCTGTCTGTCAGGAAATTGCTCCAGCCCACCCCCAAAATAGTAAAGTGTTCTGCTTGTATACTGCCCCATACCACTTCAAGTAGTCTCTGGGCGGTTTACAGTTCTTAATTATAGTACGCAGGGTACACATTGCCCCCCCCCCTCCCCAGCAAGCTGGATACTCATTTTACCAACCTTGGAAGGATGGAAGGCTGAGTCAACCATGAGCCGGCTACCTGGAATTGAACCCCTGGTTGTGAGCACAGTTTTAGCTGCAGTACAGGCCTTTAACTATTGTGCCACGTGGCTCAGTACCCCAAAAAAGGTCTCGCTTGGGCCTACGAACTAAAACTCCCAGGATTGCTTAGGATGGAGCAATGAGAATTTAGGTACAGTGGACCCTTCGTATAACAGTTTATATAACATAAAATCTGTACAACATAAAAAAATTCGGAGATAGGGGAAATTTGCTTAACAGAATCGCCTATGGGGCGAATCCGTAAAACATAAAATTTTTTCGCAATTAGGGATTACTCAGGGATTACTCTGTTTTCAAAATTGTATAAAGGAAAATTTGCTTAACATAATTTCATTTGGAATGAATTAATTCCTTTATACAAGGTACCACTGTATGTGTCAAATTGCTGTAGCTGTACAGGGACAACATGCTGTGATTTAGAAAATGCAGTTTGCAGATTCATTAAAAATAACAACACACAGGTTTTTTTCCACAGAGGGTAGTGAACTGTCAGTGGATACTGTCCTGGTATCCACTGACAGTTCACTACCTTTTGTGGAAAAAACCCAGCCTGGGATACTTATAGACCTGTCCAGTAGCCGTTGTGTGCTAGCTTCCCTCTGTTAGACACCCCACTGACTCCCATGAATGACCAGCAGAAAGCCAATCAGTTTACACAGGACTGCAGCTCACAAAAGCAGGGATGTAGAGGACAATGGGTGGTATATTCGGTGTGTGCCGGATGTGGTCTTCCATCCGGTGCCTCTTGATGCACATCTCCCCTCATGCGTGGCCTTGGCTGGAAATGGCTCTTTTGTCTCCTGCTCCCAGGCCAGAGGGCACCCCTGTAACTCCGTGGCACACTTTGCCCCCTTGCATTCCGTTCTCTCCTCCCACCTCTCACGCTTGCAAATGACGCCAAGTGGATGAATGGGGCATTGATGCCTGCGACCCTGACTCTCCAGAGCCAGAGGGACATTGTGCTGCCTGTGTGTGAAGGTCCTTATTCAACCTCCCACACTCAGCTGAAGGAGCCGCACGTCACTTGCCTGCCGACTTTGCCCTGGGGGGGGGGGAGCGGGCAAGAGAGGGTGGGAGGGGGGTGGAGAGAGAAAAAAATAGCAACCCTCTTCTAAGAAGGTCCGTCATGTGCTATAGAATCAGACCTTGCAAAAGTGCATCTAAGACTGTGGTGTCCAAACTTCGGCCCTCCAGATGTTTTGGACCACAACTACCACAGTCCTTTGGCATTGGCAATATAGGCTTGGAATTCTGGGAGTTGTGGTTCAAAACATCAGAAGGGCCAACGTTTGGACACCCCTGATTTTAGAACATAAGAAGGGCCATGCTGCATCAGGCCAAAGGCCCATCTAGTCCAGCTTCCTGTATCTCACAGTGGCCCCACCAGATGTGTCTGGGAGCGCACAAGACTAGACAACTGTCTCCTGCAACCACTCCCCTGCATCTGGCCCTTGAAGTACCCCAGTTTTAAACCTGGAGATTACACATCTCCATTATGGTTTGTAACCTGTGATGAACTTTTCTTCCAGGAATCTGTCCAACCCCCCCTTTGAAGGCATCCAGGCCAGATGCCATCACCACATCTTGTGCATTACAGGTCAATCCAGTGTGACGTGTTTTTGGAATTCCTGGTGCTCCAGTCCCAAAAAGTAACTCATGCCGGCTCTGCACAGAACAATGATACTGTATGAATAGGCTTAACTGATTTTTAATATAGGTGTAGTGCAGGGGTGGGTGTTTTTGGAACTGGACCAAAAATTCCTCCCCGCCCACATGCACTGGACTTATGAGAGACCCAGCAAGCTACACTCAAAACTGTTAAAAGCAAAGCAAAGCAAAACAAAACAAAAACAAAAATAAAAAATAAAAAAATCAAATCTGGAAATGCCCAAATGTCTATTTCTGGTTTTGATTTGAGGGTTGGGAGGTGTGTGTGTGTGTGTGTGTGTGTGTGTGTGTGTGTGTGTGTGTGTGTGTGTGTGTGTGTAAAATACCATAGTCACACCACAGTAGGAGCCACTATATCATTTAGTTGCAACTACAGTGGCACCTTGTATAAAGGAATAAATTCGTTCCAAATGAAATTCTGTGAAGCACATTTTCCTTTCTACAAATTTCCCATAGGAATGCATTGAAAACGGATTAATCCCTAATCGCGACTGTTTTTCTGTGGTACGGATTTGCCCCATAGGCGACTCTGTTAGTTAAACGATTTCCCCCTATCTTTGGATTTTTTTTTCCTTTAAGCAGATTTTCTGTTAAACAAACTGCTTGTCATACGAGGTTAGACTGTATTTGTATTTTAAAAAGAGAAACCAAACTTCAAACCAGGGGACATTGAGAGAATGAGGCAACCCCAGGCTGAGGCACTGGAGACACATGGCTGTGTTGTAGGATGATGACGTATCCTCTGCTCAGAGACAGAGTGACCAGGCAGAGGTTTGTAGTAAGTTATCACAATTTTATTGCTGAATTTGAACTTTTTAAAACGGGTGGATTCCATTCTTTTAAGCTGGAACCCCTGCCTCAGTAGGGCAGAGGTTAGCACCCCTTAATGCAGGGGTGCCCAAACTTCAGCCCTCCAGTGAGATGTTTTGGACCACAACTCCCAGAATTCCAAGCCTGTATTGCCAAAGAGAAAGGAGTGTGGGAGTTGTGGTGCAAAACATCTGGAGGGCCAAAGTTTGGACACCACTGCCTTAATGACAGAGCTTGCAAACTGACAACAAGCTTCACATGTACAGTATATTGTCCAGCTCTGCAAAGAATTTTCAGAGGCCATTTCTTGCTTTTTCATGCAAAGGTG
Organism: Phrynocephalus guinanensis; assembly: GCA_037367245.1. NCBI lineage: Eukaryota > Metazoa > Chordata > Lepidosauria > Squamata > Agamidae > Phrynocephalus > Phrynocephalus guinanensis. The sequence continues at coordinate 11,938,375 of CM074743.1, read as the reverse complement.
GTCCCAGTGTTTACATTTTTTCCCTATATATGTGGGTGAGGTGTGCATGCATGCATGCATGCACCAATGAAGTCAGCTTTAGGTCCCTGCCAAATCCCCTTGCCACAACCCATCAGTTCGGACGTCCTGTTGTCAATGATGAGCCTTTTATTGAACCAAAAACTCCGGAAGCCCTGCTTGCTTTGAGAGGTGGGGGAGCAACATCATACCCACAGCGGTTTATTTTGCTTCAGGTAGCACCAAGAATCCACAGCCTCAGGGCTAACGGGCTTTCCATTGTTCCAGCAGCCCCGGGAACTCCCCCTTTCTGTCACTTGGATACGGCGAGACCCTAACTTACTTGTGCACGCATGAAATCTCATTATAGACAGCCGTACCTTCTTTTGAACCTGCCCAATAAGGCTCGGCTGTGTTTTTCTGCTAGGAAAATTGGCCTTGCTGAAAGATGTTGATTGATCCAGCCATCTTCATGTAGGTGCAGTTAACGTGCAGATGTTGAGTACATTGTTATTTTGTTTAGTATGTATAATTGCTAGCACCAGCCTTCTCTTGCCGGATTCTATCTATGTTATGGCTGTTTGATGCGCTACGTCTATCTTATTTTTACTATTTTTAGTATCCTTGTATTATTATTATCACTTTTATCTTTATTACTTATTATTTTCTTTATTATTTGTACTCTGATTGGGGATGTCTGGGGTTTGTAGGTTTGGGCAGGTGTTTGGTTTTTTTTTTTTTTTGGCAACGTGTTGTACACCGCCCTGAGTTCCTGCAGGAAAACCGGGCTGTTAATAAGCATACAAATAAACTAAATAAATAAATAAATATTGAGAGGCCACTTTGTAGCTCAACTATCTGAAACAGCTCCTGTACAGCTCCAGCCATCTTCATGTAGTTGCAGTTAAGGTACAGAATTGTGAAACAATATTTCCTCAAATTGCTGGTCTCGGGATGCTTGGCCCAGTATGGCTGCAGGGACTGGGGATGGAGGAACTGCAAACTGGTCATATCCCCAAGATCTGAGCAGGTGGCCTGGTGAATGATGGGACCTGCTGCTTAGGAAGGAACAATGCTGGTGAATCTTTGGCACACCAGATGTTTTGGACCACAACTCCCACAGTCCTTTGTCATTGACAATCTAGGCTCGGAATTCTGGGAGTTGTGATCCAAAGCATCTGATGTGCTGAAGGTTCGCCACCACTGCCTTAAGTCATGCTTTTAGAAAGTAATAAATGAAAGAATGTGTGGAAAAGGAAAGGCAAGCCACAGGCCCATTGTTTCTTCCTGATCCAGGGCTAGGTGACTTTTCTCAGCTGTGGGTCAATTCCCAATTTGGGAAGGACCTGAGCTGGTGCCTTCAAGTAGTGGGGGAGGAGCTGGAGGAGAGGTAAGAACAAGGGGCAGTGATCCATTTCACCTGACAACAGGTTGAGTGGCTACAGGATGAGAACCACTGAGAAGCAAAATCAGCTGAATGGATGCTTCAGTAAACCTTTCCAAGTGACCTGATGCTTAAGGGGGCACAGGAAGCTACCCAGGTACAGAGCCAGATCGTGGTTCTAGCCCAGTGGTTCTCAACCTGTGGGTCCCCAGATGTTCCTGGACTGTAACTCCCAGAAGTCATCATCACTTAACTGAGCTGGCCAGGATTTCTGGGAGTCATAGTCCAGGAACATCTGGGGACCCACAGGTTGAGAATCACTGTAAATCAGTAGTTCTCAACCTGTGGGTCCCTGGATGTTCCTGGACTGCAACTCCCAGAAGCCTCCACCAATTGCCGTGCTGGAAGGGATTTCTGGGAATTGCAGTCCAGGAACATCTGGAGACCCACAGTTTGAGAACCACTGCTGTAAATCTAGCCCAGTAGCAGCGACCCTAACTGGCAACAGCTGTCGGGGTTAGGCGTATAGCAGGCATGTCCAAACTTTGGCCCTCCTGATGTTTTGGACCACAACTCCCAGAATTCTAATCTTAGAATGCCAGTGGCAAAGGACTGTGGGAGTTGCTGTCCAAAACATCTGGAGGGCCAAAGTTTGGACATGCCTGGCGTATAGGAAACAGTGCTATAGCATGTTGGATAATGGCTCAGTCTAAGCCCAGTACTGGCAGCTTGGACTGGCATCAATGGCTTTGAAGTGTTCTAAGCAGGATTCTCCTTCCTCACCCTCTCTGGACATCCTGATATTCCTTCATGATTTCCATCTGAAGTGTCAACCGGGCTCAGCCTTGCTGAGCTTCGAAAACTAGATCAGAGCTGAAATGGGAGAAGACTTGGTGCATTCATGGTCGGGTAGGGCGTCAGGTAGGACTTATTTTTGCCCAGACTGGAGACGGGGTGGTGGCTGAGGTTGAGCATATGGATCTTTGCATCCAGAATGTCTGCTTTGCCACTGAACTAGGAGTCCTCTCAATTTCTTTTTAAGAAGCTCAAAACAAGCAACTGACAGGGGCCTTCAAAATGGCCCAAGTGAAGACTGGGTGGTTTGTGACTTTGGAATCAAAGAATAATGAAGCGCGAATAAGGAAGCTCACTTAGAAAAGATGACTATTATGGAACAAATTCCAGTAACTGATTGGTCTCTTGATTACGATCTGACACCACTCCTTCTGCTAGCAGGTGAGACTACTCTGATGCAAGCTTGCTAAATGTTTTGTTGTAGGCGTTATATATGGAAAGAGTACCGGAGACTGGGATTATGTAGGGCATGAAAACAGATGAAGGATGATAAGGGTTCTCAAAGCCAGAACAGGAGATTCTAAAATGCTGGCTTATGAGAGAACCTCAAAGCTTCATGAGATTTAAAATATCACCTATTGAGAGAGGAGGTGCTGGTGTTTTAAGAACAAAGAGACGATTAACGGTTGAAGCCTGGCTGCCAAGGGCAAGGGGGGGGGATTTCCCATCTCACCAATTCCACACTCTTACAGAAATGCTTTTGCCAGACACAAGCAGGTGGGTTTGATCCAAAAATAACTAGAGGGAATTCTGTGGCTGGGCGTTGAGCACACAGGAGAGGCATCTTAAAGGTTTCAGCGCTCCATTTTGACATTCAGCTCCAGTTAAAGAAAGGAGAAAATGAAGAATTGATGGAGGATGTGTACTGTATATGCATATTTTTATTTTATTATTTATTTCACATTTATATACTGCACCTATTCACCAGACATGGGACTCAGGGCTGAGATAAACCCAGAAGAAAAATTTAAACTGGTGCCAATTACCTTTTTTTGTATCTCTTTCTTCTTCTGCAAGTGTGGAGTTCTTGGCCCAGAAAATAGACATAAAAGCCACAAGACAGATGTTAATACACTTCTCACAAGGCTGCTTTATTCTGCACTTTAAAGGACCTTTTCTGTGAAATGTAGTGGGTGGGTGGAAAAGTGATGGAGTGTAATTGGGGAGACTTTTTGTAGTATGGAAGGGGGCTTGCAAACTGTGTGTTTTGATGAGAACAGTCATGAGCAGTGGACCAAAGTCCTTCTTGCCTTGATTGTGATAGAGTCTTGATCCATGAGAGATCTGTGTCAGCAACTGGAAATCTTCACTGTACATTTTCAACCCAGCTCAGAGTTAGAAACATGGTCCCCTATCTTGAATGTGAATGTGTGTGTGTGTGTGTGTGTGTGTGTGTGTGTGTGTGTGTGTGTGTATGTGTGTATCCTCAGGAATCCAAATACAGTAGTCCCTTGTATAAAGGAATTAATTCGTTCCGAATAAAATTATGTTAAGCACATTTTCCTTTATACAAATTTCCCATAGGAATGCATTGAAAACAGTAATCCCTAATTGCAACCATTTTTATGTTGTACGGATTCGCCCCATAGATGATTCTGTTAAGCAAGTTTCCCCTACCTCTGGAATTTTTTATGTTGTACGGATTTTATGTTATACAAACCATTTGTTATACAAGGGTCCACTGTATTGTGTTGAAACTGTAGTTGGAATGGATTTCAACATGACAGAGGTTTGATTACATATATACTTTGACATCATCACAGCTTATGGTTTAAGCAGTGGTGATGGAGTGAGCATATAGAATGAGCTGGTGACATTTTATATCATAACCTTCATCAGTTTATTAGAGCCACTGAGCTGGAATGGACCCTAAGGACCGATGGCTCTGGCCCATGTCAAGGAAGCACAGTGGAGAATTGAACTCCCAATTTCTGGCCCCATTGAGCTCTCCAGCAATTATTTGCCTTCAATAGCAAAATGGTTTGATTAGTATATGGTCCTGAGCTGGAAGCTGGTGTGACCTCTGGAAGTTATATTTTGGAGTACTGTATAGGTTTCAGAATCTCTCAAAAATGTACTGTACCAATCTTCTTGAAGTCATTATTCAAAAACTCACTTTCCCAAACTGTTTCTAAAGGTGCAGGATATCTACATTAGGTGGGGCAAAACAGAATGAGAGACTAGGAATCAGCCAGGAAGAAGGAAATTTCCAAGGCCGAGGAGAATCAGGTTCCAAGGACACCAAAGAGTTGTCCAGGAAATATTGGTGAAATAAAAGCCGAGAGACGGTTCCAAGTATAAGAGGCATGGGATGCAAGAAAGCATGACGTGATACCAGAGAGAAAATGGCTTCCATGCTTATATGGAAAGACAATGTGGATGAGAAGAGGGTAGAAATTGTAAGAGAGGGGCAACATGAAGCATTTCAGGATTCTCCAAGACATGGTCTTCAGCTTGTGGGAGTTGACCCAAGGTTGTGTAAAGAAGACCTGACCCATATTGAATCACACAGGCTGGAATCCCCTTGGTTCAGCTCTGTACCCACACAGCTGGTGATATCTGTAATCTTTTATCTTTAATTAAAAGTTTCTTGCTCCCCAGGTTCCAAGGCTCCCTAGGGATCCCTTTCAACCTGGGGATGCTTTTCGGCTGGGGCTAACAGTAGAGGTTTTTGAACGTCAAAGGTTCACCCCAGTCACAAGGCCCCCCAAATTTCCATGGATCCAAAGGGATTCCTCAGGAGCCTCAGGTGTGGAACAGGAAGCTTTTAATTAAAGTTTAAAGGCCACAGCTGATGATTTCATAGCCTTGAATATGAAGGGATAGTCCTACATTTAAAGAGCTTTCTTCCTTTTTGATGATATGTAAGTTGCCACCCTACCCCAGCGAGATGTTCAAGACATTTGTGAAAAGTGCTGTTTCCCATAATCAAAAAGTGTTCTGCTTATATACCGCCCCACACCACGTCAAGTAGTCTCTGGGAAGTTTACAATTTTAATTACAGTGTGCAGGCTACACATTGCCCCCCCCCCCCCCCCGAGCAAGATGGGTACTCTTTTTATTGTCCTTGAAAGGATGGAAGGCTGAGTCACCATGAGCCTGCTACCTGGGATTGAACCCCAGGTCGTGAGCACAGTTTTACCTGTACCTGCAGTACAGGCATTTAACGACTGTGCCACGAGGTCACAAAAGTTATTACTTTAGGCTATAAGTCTCATAATCCCCCAACCAACATGGATGGTGGTCAATGCTATCTCTGAGATCCCAGGACTTGTACTCTGAAAAATAACGTTTCAGTTTGCCATTACGTGTCGACTTCCTTGGAAAGGATTTTGACTGCTGTCCTGCATTTCTCCAAAGACATGGTCCCAAATTCGATGTTCTAGCATTAAATGTTCCTCCAAAGCAACATGTCAATCTTCCCATCCTTTGCTCTCTTTCAGATAGTGCTGGGCAAGTTAGGTGCTATGTCCGAAGGGGACCGGCCTAAGAGTGGCCTAAGTCAAGCCAGCAGCACAGTCACCATCTCATCAGTCTCCATGGGAACCAAGGTGAGATACTGGAAACAGTGCTGCCCCTCTAGAAGGAAACTGGGAGTCACATATTGCGTGCCTCATGAGCTCCTGAATCACATTTGGGACTCACTCGGGATTGCTTTTAAGGCTAGTTTGATATTCACAGCTTGTGCTTTTAAAAATCCTTTTAAATTAAGAAGAACCAAAAGAAGAATAGTTCCCTAGAAGCTATGCAAACAGTCTGCAAACCAACAATGGTTGCAGGTCCCCAGACATTCCCACTAATATATCTATCCCTATCGACCTCATTCGTTAATTTCTTGCTTCTCTGCGTGTCTCCCACAGCGACATTCTACCCGGTCTGTCCAGAAGGTGCATACATTTGGAAAGAGAGCAAACTCAATCAAGAGAGACCCCAACTCACCCGTCATCATGCGTGGGTGGCTTTATAAACAGGTAAAAGATGCAGATCAACAAAGAGGAAGCCTTAACTTGAGGAATGAGGCACATGGAAGGATGGGGTTTCTTCATGAAACAACAGGGTGTGAACAGAGCAAAACAAACCTGTGAGTGTTGCAATTAGGGCCAGTTTCCACCTCTGAGATTCTTGGAGGGCAGACCTGGCCCTACCATTAGACAGAATGACACAGCCACCTTTGCCAGCAGAGTTGACGTGCCATTAAAAGGCAACAGACTGTAGGAGATTTAATTTTTTGTAACAGGTTCTCTGCCTTAAAACAGCTGACCTTCACTTGTGTGGGTTTCTCAGTCTGCAGAATCTCTTGGACCAGCCTGTTTGGGTGCCACAGTGGCCCCCATATGCCCACCCCAGGAGAGCTCCTTTATACAGTGGTACCTCGACTTATGAATTTAATCCGTTCCGAATGCATGCTCTTAAGTTGAACTACTCTTAAGTCAGGATACCTATCTAAAAATTGAAAAAATAAGTTTTAAAAAAATCAAAACAATGGAAAAATATTTGTAAGTCAAGCAGACGATATCTAAAATTTGTAAGGCAGCAGTTAAAATGCCTTTTCTGCTCTTAAGTCGAGCTGCTCTTAAGTTGGGGGTACCACTGTACCTTCTTTCCATTCTCTGTTTCAGGTGGTTTGGTCATGTTTTAATCTCCCACAAAACTCTAACACTCCCATTTGGTCCCAGGCACCATGGCATGAGAAATGAACTGCAGAATTTCTAAAGGGACATTTTCCACAGATACCTCACAACCTGCTCCATTTTTTTAAAGTGAAGTGTTTTGGCAAAAGCAAGGTGCAGGGAGATCCTATGCCTTGTTTTCTAAGGACATGTAAAGGCACAATTCTCTAATGGGTGGTGGTTAGATTTTTAAAAAAAAATGTTTGTAGAATCCAGCAAAGTCTAGGACAGGCATGTCCAAACTTCAGCCCTCCTGATGGTTTGGACCACAACTCCCAGAATTCTAAGCTTAGACTGCCAATGACAAAGGACTGTGGGAGTTGTGATCCAAAACATCTGGAGGGCCGAAGTTTGGACATGCCTGGTCTAAGAGGATCCTGAGGCATTCAAAAATGGCCTTATGGGCCCATATTTACCTCACCCATAATTCATGAGAATTAAAATGGCCGCTAGGCTCGCTGCTAGGACTGTTGCCCACCACTACTAGCCACTTCTAGTATCTGGGGGCCTACCCTCTGAAGCGGTCCTTTACTCAGGATCCCATGATGTCTAAAGCCAGCACTGTTAGAAACCTCTAAAGAGTGATAGTAAGATATAGGGTAGAGGCCAGACCTTCACTCTCGTTTGTGTTTATAACAACCACCTGGGACAATGCTTTCCCTCTCTTTCTCTGTTGTTTTTTTTTCTACAGGACAGCTCAGGACTTAAACTCTGGAAAAGGCGGTGGTTTGTCCTTTCCAATTATTGCCTCTTCTATTACCGAGGTAAAATGACTTTCCCTCCCAATTTGAGTTATCTCAGACGTAAATGGGTCGTTATGCTTCCAGAGGGATGCGTTTTCGGGTTAAAACTCCTAAGCAGTGGGCATGTAAGACCATTAGAAATGTTATGAAAATAGCTGCTTACATCATCAAAGGAAGGAAGATATAAATTTGCATCTGCAGATAAACAGACAGACAGACAGACAGACACACGCACACATGCACACACACAAAATAAAGGTGGACAACATCTCCCTCCACCCTCAGTCAAGGTGGCCATGTTGTGTAGAGACAGTGGGAGTTGTCTGGAGAGCATATGGGGTTGTGGAAGGCTGCTCTCTGGGTAAGCACGGAGAAGTACGTTGGCGTTCTGTTGTGTGACTTTGGTGGGGATGTGTGTGTTTTCCAGACAGCCGCGAAGAGATGGTTTTGGGCAGCATCCCTCTCCCCAGCTATGAGATCCGCACAGCTTTCTCCAAAGAGAAGAAGAACCGGCGCTTTGTATTCAAGGTCAGTCCTTTCTCCGGAACCCTACTGGGTCACCCCAAGGACCTATCTAGCCAGGCGTCTTCATCTCATAAGCCTCTGGTCACATTATTCCAGAAGGCATACCAGTGGGACATGCGGACGCTCTTGCCGTCTCCTGTTGCTGCTTCCTCAGCAAGAGATATCTGGGGCCAAACTGCTTTGAACAAACCTCTGAGAGCCCCTCTTGCAGCTCAGAAAGATGCCGTGGTTGTCACTGAATTTCCTCCTGCAATGCCAGTAGCAAAAACCTTGGCACCAGTGGCAGGAATCTCAGTAGCTGTGTGGCCCCAGGTACATTGAGGGTGGGCTCCAGCCTAGTGCCTTGACTTAGATGTTGCTCACCATGGACTGAGGCGCAGAAAATGTATTGGAGTGTGGCTGAGATAGCTCAGGGGTTTCGTTGTCTGGCTGTGGCGCCAGAGGTTGGGAGTTCAATTCCTCACTGTGCCTCTTCAAAGCAGATCTAGCCTGTTCAGCCTTGGGCAAGCTGTACAGTCCCAGGGTGCCCCTAGAAAGGAATGGTAAAGCAAAGCAAAAGCAAAGTGTTCTGCTTATATACCACCCCATACCACTTCAAGTAGTCTCTGGGCGGTTTATACTTTTAATTACAGTATGCAGGCTACATATTGCCCCCCCCCCGCAAGCTGGGTACTCATTTTACCGACCTCGGAAGGACAGAAGGCTGAGTCAACCATGTGCCTGCTACCTGGGATTGAACCCCAGGTCGTGAGCACAGTTTTAGCGGCAGTACAGGCATTTAACCACTGCGCCACAAGGGTCTTACAAACCACTCCTGAGTACTGTCTATCTGGAAAGCCCGGAAAAAGGGTGGCCGTAGGTCACAATTGACTTGATGGCACATGGTTATTGTTATTAAAACACCTACAGCCTGGCCAAGCTGACTATGGGACTATGGGACCTTTAGTTCCAAAAAAAAAAACCCTCCATAAATCCAGAACCCGATGAGTTAATTCTTGATCGCTTTCACCCTGTTTGATCTCGTCTGAGGAACAGAGACTCTCAGATTGAGATGTTTGTTTCTTCTTCGACTATAGATGGCAGGGATAGGGGTCTTCTGCATGTTTAAGAACTTAGAAAAGTTACTTTTTCTTCTTCTTCTTCTTCTTCTTTTTTTTTTTTTTTTTACAAAAGTCCCAGAATCCCCTCACCAGCAATGTTGTTGGCTTTCATAGAGTTGTGGTCCTCCTTCAGCTCATTATGTGTTGATGGAAGAGAAAGCATGGCCACCAACAGGTACATAAGGAACATAGTACTGTACATCTCATAGGAATCTGGAAGATGAGTCATGGGGCAACCGGACTTCTTTTTCTTGAGAGAGAGAACTGTTTCGTTGCTCATCCAAACAGCTGTCACACTTTCTATGACAGCTGTTTGGATGAGCAGTGAATGTTTCTATCTCTCAAGAAAAAGAAGTCCAGTTGCCACGACTCAAACTTCCAGATAAACTCATCTGGATGACTGAGAATCTTCACAGATACCTCATAGGAATGTGTTGGAAAGCAGACTGAACTATGGTGGCTGTGGAAATGAGGCTCTCGAGGTACCTTGGCAGAGGTGGTGTAGAGCTGTTTGGTTTAATATTTGTTTCCTTTTAAGAACAATTACTTTTCTGTTGTTGTTATTTTTAAATGAATGCATGGTTGTTGGCAACCATGTAGAAAACACACCCTGAGTCTACAAGTCCACCATGATTTGGCTTTATGTCTCTGTGTTTGCTGCCCCCTTGAGGATGCTTGTGTCACTACAAGGACATTTTCCTCCCTTTTTCCTCTGCTATAGGCCGAACATCCAGGCATGAGAACCTATTATTTCAGCGCAGAAACCCAGTTGGACATGAATAGCTGGATCCGGGCCATGAAACAGTCGGCAGCAGCTGAATGCGACTTTGGAAACTAGTAAGGGTTTGGGCGAGGTTATATACGCAGCCACGTGTTGGGAGTAGGAATATGAGAAGTTGCCTTATGTTATCCTGGAGAATATGTGCAGGATTTTTTTCACTCTGTATCTCTGTTCTAGCTGCTTAGATGCCTTAAGCACATCCAAACTCGTCTGATTTTGGAAGCTAAGCAGGGTCGGCCCTGGTTAGTACTTGGATGGGAGACCACCAGGGAATACCAGGTGCTGTAGGTGCCTGGAGTAGGAACTGGCAAGCCACTCCAGTATTCCTGCCAAGAAAACTCCATGGACATGGGGTCATGAAGAGTCATGACTAAAACGACACAACACACACACACAGACATCTCTGTTCTAGTATTATACCTAAAATGGTTAAGTGCTAAATAGCTGTTGGGGATGTGCATCTAAGTCCCTCTTCCACATTTCCACCTGGATCTAAGGCAGAGGTTCATGAATTCCATGGGAAAGTCATTAGAGAGGCTTGGGACTACATGCGCTGGAACATATTCCACTTATAGTCAAAAGTTTAAGGAGCTCCTAGGTGGGTGAGGTGCATGCGTATACTCCATTTGTGTACAGGCCATTCGTTGTTTCAGGCAATGAAACAGTCATTGTTTCAGGTGTAACCATGGCCGTTACTTCACGAACCTCTCGCTGCGCGGCGAGCCGTGATTTCTGCGCGAATCGGTCGGTTTTGTCCGCACGATCCTCCATTTTGGATGTGGCGCCACCCCGACCACGCCCCGACCACGCCCCTAAACCGTGCTCCAAGCGGGGCGAGAGATTCCCCTGCCGGAGGCCGGGAATCTCCCTCGCTTCGCATCCCGCTTCGTATCCAAATTCACGTGTGGCCAGTTAAAAAGTATATTTATTTATTTTTTAACTTACTTTTTCTCCGAAATGCCGATGCATAGATATTTCGGTTAACCCGTTCTTTTGATCTTGCCTTCTGTAAACGGGGCAGGGGCAACAGAGGGGGGGCAAGCGTCCCCGGGTGACGTGAGCAGAGCCCCTCCGCTGGCAAGGGATGGCGAAGGGCTGCGCAGAGGGAGGGGGGATGGGGTGTCGGTGCCGCCGCCGCAAGACACCCCCCGCGCGCGCCCACCCAGAGAGCGGCGGCGGGGCACACAGGGCGATGAAGCTGAGAGAAGCCTCTCCCCGCCCCGCCCCCCCCCCAAAAAAAACCACCAGCAGCTCTGCTTCAGGGAAACACGATGGCCGCCCACAAGTCCTCTGACCGCAAATGACAGCCAGGTATTGATGCATCGATACGCCGTGGTAATTTTCTTAAAAAAATAAAAGAAAGCAGAAACCGGACGTTGCAAGTAAGCTTCCGAATGCGAAGGGAGCACGTGAAGTACTACTGGATTCGACCCTAAAACCTCGCCCGGTGAGGACACGGAAAGAGGGGTGGGGGCGAATGGAGACCACGTGACTACCACGTGACCGCCTTCGAATTCATAGCGAAGGCAATCACGCTGCGAAGAGAAGTTCTTCGTGAAGTGACGACCCATGTGTGATCTGGGAGGTTTTGTGGTAGCAGCTGCTAAGAGTTTTCTAAGGTTGATTCTCTCCTAGACTTGCCAGGAGATCTTTGCTATTATCTGGTGGTCTTCAGTTCAAATATTAACTAGACCTTAGACGTGCTTAATAGTCAAATCAGATTGGGTGTGTTTAGTATGATTTGTTGCTCACGGGTGTGTATGGTTAGTAGCCAAGTCTGGACTGGGCAGGCATACTGTGCTGCCTGAGGACAAGATGGTGTCACATCCATTTCAAGAACAGAATCAAGCTGGAGTGGCAGCTGGGACTAGATTTGGGACTGACTATGTGATATTTCCATTCATCGTCGCTGAGGGCAACAGACTGTTGTGGGACAGAGTTGTGTGAATTCAAGAAAGGGGAATGGCTTGAGGCTGAGGAAGAACAGCTGTGGCAGATGCACCTTGCCTGCCCTCAGCATGTGTGTGTGTGTGTGTGTACACCATGGGCTATCTTAAAAAAAAAGCCCTGATGAACCAATTTGTGGACTGTAGGTTCCTGGGAACAAAATTTGTGGCAATTTGTTCCCATCTAATTTGTGGCAATTTGTTGAGATGACAGCTTTAAAAAAGGATTGGACAAGTTCATGGAGAACAAGGGTATCAATGGCTATCCTTATGGATGCCTAAGGACAACCTACGGGTTGGAGAGATAGGCAGGATATCTCTCAAGGCCATTTGGAGGGAATCGTAAGCAGGTATAGACATCTGCTTGGGAATACTCTGAAGCAAATGGTGAGCTGCTGTGTGAGACAGAATGCTGCGCTGGATGGGCTGTGGCCTGTTCCAGCAAGGCTGTTCTTATTTTCTTATGTTCTTATGTTCTCAGACACCGGTAAGAGAAAGAATAAAAAGGTATCTACTCACAGTTTTGAATGGATCAAAACCAACATATTGTAAAATAATTGACTGGCAACATAATTAGGCTTTAACGGACTCATAGTGACTACATAAAAGCCTGCAACACAGACTGCATGATTGCACGAGAAACACAAACTGAAGACAGACTGGAAAAAGGTTGGGAAACAGCTCTTGAGAGGGAAAAGACAGCCTGAGTGGTACTCTTCAAAATCAGAGGCAGGGAAGGAACAATTAGCTACTGCTGTACTGATTGACAGCCACTCCGACCTTTAAAGGCCTCTCCCAGCCAAATCACTTAAAGGCAGCACACAAAGGCTGCTAATACTCTGAGCCAGGGAGCCCTCCTGAAAGAGCTATCCCTCAAGGAGGTGAAAGGGATGGCTTGCAGGTATAGGGCCTTTTTCAGCTGCCCCCAGGCTATGGAATGCCCTCCCAAGTGAGACCCGCCTGACACCGACGTTGATAACATTTCGGTGCCAGGTAAAAACCTTCCTGTTCCAGAAGCTTTTAAACTGATGATTGTGCGTCCTGAGGGCAATTTTAGTGTTGCGTTTTAATGTATTGTATTTATTGTATTTATAAGTTTTTATTCTTCTAATTTTATTGTAATTTTGATGTTTTAATTGTTTATTTTGATTGTGAGCCGCCCAGAGACCTTTGCGTCGTGGGTGGCATAAATGCTATATTTAAAAAAAAATTGCATGGAGGCAGAGAACATTTAATGTTTTTGTTTGTTTGTTTGTTTGTTTGTTTTGTTTGTGGGAAACATGGACTCTTGCCCTTGAGTTTTTCTCATCCTCCCTTTTGTCCCATCTCAGCAGCCGGGGTCTCCACAGCCAGTCCGTGTCCACCCACACCAGCTTTGAAGACGTTACGCTTGTGCCAGACGAGTGTGCAAAAAGCTCCGAATCCCTGGAAATTTCCCATCTCTCGGAAAAGCAAGGGGACGAGGCCTCTTCATCAGAGAGCCTCCACGCGCCGGACAGCCAGGCGGGCTCTACTTCCCCGAGGAGGATTTCTCTGTCCAGTTCCTTCAATGGGGGTTACCTCCAAGACATGCAAGGTCAACCAGATTTAAGGTAAGGAGACATCGGCCATTACCTTCACGTCCATTTTGTACCGCAACACATTATACAGTGGACCCTCGTATAACAAACAGTTTGTATAACATAAAATCTGTACAACATAAAACATTCCGGAGATAGGGGAAATTTGCTTAACAGAATCGTCTATGGGACGAATCTGTACAACATAAAAATGGTCGCAATTAGGGATTACTCTGTTTTCAATGCATTCCTATGGGAAATTTGTATAAAGGAAAATTTGCTTAACATAATTTTCATTTGGAACGAATTAATTCCTTTATACAAGGTACCATTGTATTGCATAATATAATCAGGGGGAATAACCAAATGGGGATGATACCCCACTTTGCCTTTTACCGGTATATAAACCGCAACGAAACAGTGACAGGAAACACACTATCCCTACACCAGGTACAACTTGAGTGCGCTGAGTCACGCTTCAGGGGGCGTGGCCGCACTTTATTTTGAATATAGCGCGACGGACATGGGGAGAACAAATTTATATTCTGCAACTCAAGTGCACTTTCTAGAGCAACAAACTGGGCGTGAAGTAACGGCCATCTAGGGCAGTGATGGCGAACCTTTTAGAGACCGAGTGCCCAAACTGCAATTCAAAAACCCCTAATTTTTTTGCAAAGGGCCAGTACCACAATTTAACTGGAATACAGGTGGCTGTGAAGGGGCGATGTCAGGTGCCCACAGAAAAGGCTGTGAGTGCCACCTTTGGCACCCGTGCCATAGGTTTGCCAACACTGGTCTAGGGCTAGTTTGCTGAGTACTCTCAGGTGCAGGAAAGAAGAAAGGGCAGTTGGTGCTAGTTCAGTTGCCAAAGATGCTCTCAGGGCAGTGCGCCTTAATTTTCATCTCAGTTCTCTTCTGCTGCTTGTTTGTGTTGCTTTCCTTCTAATTTAGCAGGCGGTTGTCATCCCTTAGTTCAGCACAGGCGATTTTAGATCACTGAAGATTTAAAATTGTGTTTCTGCATAACTTGCTAGCCCCCTTCAGCTCCCTTGAGATATGGCAGGGTATAAATTGACTTAATAATGATGATAACAACAATAGTAGCAATCCCCTCTTCTTCTTCTTTTAAAATAATTTTTAAATTTTAATTGCACCAGAGATAGTATTCAATTTCGTTGTACAATGACAATAAAGTATCTCTCTATATATCTGTCTGTCTGTCTGTCTATCTATCTATCTATCTATCTATCTATCTATCTATCTATCTATCTATCTATCTATCTATCTATCTATCTATCTATCTATCTATCTATCTATCTATGAAATCTTATTGATATTCCATCATCTTAACATTTCACATTTCTAAGTTAATTTCTACAAATAGTTCCCAGTTGTCATTCATCATATTGTCTGGATGCGCTTAATATTAATTACATCACGTCTAAGTCGGGGTACCTATCTAAAAAATTTAAAAAATAAGTTTAAAAATAAAAAAAACTGTAAGTCGAGCAGACTATATCTAAAATTTGTAAGGCGGCAGTTAAAATGTCAACAGTTTTCCTCTCTTAAGTCGAATTGCTCTTAAATCAAGCTGCTCTTAAGTCGGGGTACCACTGTATATTAACATTTTCTGGCATAATACCTAGTAGAAACATTTCTGGTTTAAATTCTAAATTCAGCTTAGTTATTTCTTCAAGCCATATATGTATTTTAACCCAATATTTCTTTGCCCTCATCCCCTCTTCTTTTTTCTGCTTCTGTTCCCTTCTCCATTTCTGTGGGCAGCTCCCTCTCTTCCCAGACGCACGGCGGCCCCTCCCCTGTCTCCTGCACGAAATTCATCTACCGGCCATCATCTCCACCTCCTCCTCCTCATCCCTCCGAAAGCCCCTCTCCCTCTTCCCTTTCCCGGACCCCTCAGCCTTCCCCTCTTCTTTCCATCCGTTCCTCTCGTTCTTATTCCCTCCCCTTGACTCCAGCCGACTCGCCGCGGGTACCAGACGCCAGTCCATCGTTGCCAGCTCACGTTCTCCGGAAGCCACCCCGCACGACCGCCGCACAGGCTGCCTCGTGTGAAGATATCTCTGCTGGGACCTCTCCGCGGACTCTGGTTGTGCGCCCCAACACGCCCATGGGGAGAGTAGACATTGCCCCTAGCGAGGGCCCTCCTAACAACCCTTACGCTGTCCTGTCACTCACCACCAGGGGCCGCTCTTTGACCCCTGCGGACCGGTACGACGTCCACCCTTCCACGGAAGATCCCTATGGTCGGCGCTACGCTCGGAGCCCTCACCCCCTCAGAACGAGGCCCGCGGGTGAGGATGGCCTAACACCAACCCTGGGAAGACCACAACCAAACAGAGTAAGTAGAGCAGCCGTGGCAGAGCTGGAGAGAGTAATTTAAGTAGTTAAGTTACTAGAGATGGGCACGAACCACCAGTTCGTGTTGGTTTGTCCCTCAGATGAACCCGGTGTTCAGCAGTTCCCAGCCCTGCCTCCTCTGGTGGTCACCTGCTCTGAGGCAGTGCCCTGGCTCCCCTGCCCTGCCTCTCCCAGGCTCCGCCTTGGCTGGGAAGCACCAAACACCTGTGATCCAAAGGGCAGACGGGCACGAATCACTGAGCCAATGGTTTAGACCAGGCATGTCCAAACTTTGGCCCTCCAGTTGTTTTGGACCACAACTCCCCACAGTCCTTTGTCTTTGGCAATACAGGCTTGGAATTCTGGGAGTTGTGGTCCAAAACATCAGGAGGGCCGAAAGTTTGGACATGCCTGGTTTAGACGCCTTGTACTTTTCTGTAATCAATACTTTTTGTAAGAAGATCATGACAAAGTTTTGTCGGAAAAGCTATAGAAAAAGTGGGAGCAACGTTACTTTGGGTGTAAGGAGCAGTCTTTTGTAGTGACTTTTAAAATCACGTTTAAACGCCATTTAATGCATTTTAAGAGGCATGTTCACAAGACATCTTTATGGCATCCTGGGGTTTGTGCCACATTCCCAAAGTAATAAAAGGAACACTGCAAGATTTTCTTTGCCGTGCAAGAAGTAAGAGCAGCAAGCTGCTCTCACTGGTGGCCAAACTTTGGCCCTCCAGATATTTTGGAGCACAACTCCCAGAATTCCAAGCCTGTATTGCCAATGACAAAGGAATGTGGGAGTTGTGATCCAAAACATCTGGAAGGCCAAAGTTTGGCCACTGAAAATACTATAATGAGTATTAGGAACAAATAACTTCTGGAAAGTAACTTTCCAAGTTTTGGCAATGGAGACAGTAACTGTAAGTGTGGGTGCTTGTCTTGACTTCGAACCCTTTAGTAATCTTTCCCCTCTTGCTAGTTTATAGATCGAGGTTATGTTTCCCCGTCAAGCGGACCATCCCGTGCTTTGGTCATGTCTCGGCTTCATGGCCGACTGGTGAGTGCTATGGGCATATTATTTCCAATGCTCTTTATTTCCCATTCGCGTTCCTTTGCTCCCTTGCCTGCCTGCACCTCTCTTACAAAACCTAGCAAAGATTGTCCTCCAAAGCACCATGCATATTAATCTGAACGGCCCCATAACCTATTGTCTCTTTGTGTGAAGAACTGTCATGTGACACCCAACGCTTGCAGCTTTTACAACAGCCCTGACGCATCTTGCCTCATCTGAGAAGACAGCCTGGCAAACATCTTGCCAAGAACTTTAAGAATGATCTTCCTGGCAAATCACATCTTTTGCCATATTTGAATTTTTGGTACTTGCTTTGAAAAAGAGGGTTTTGCCCCCGAAAGCTTGCAGAGAATTTTTGTTATTTTGCTAGTGGCCTATATAGGTATCACCTGTAGCCTAGCCTTGCATTCATATTTTGTATTGGACACACAGTTCCCCCCTCCCCCCCTTTTCCCTAGTTTATGATGCCCAGGATGATGGACTAAACAGTTCGGTTCTGTTTTGGCAGGGAAACTAGATCACTCAAAGTCAATTCCACAGGTCCGATGGGTGGCATACAAATTGAACAGATAAATAAATATTCTGTACTTAAATTCTGTACCACAGCGATAAGAATTCTGCATCCACACACACTTGATTATGCAACTGAATACGCAGGTTGATTTAAAATTAGTAAGTGTTTGTTTTGATTAACATGGGGTGATTAAATACCGACGTAAGGCACAGACACTCTTATCCCACCTAGTGGAAATCTTGTGTAGCTACAGCTCCCATTTCTCAAATTTGAGCATCTTGTCATCATGCTTTCGCAGCCATAAGGGCTAGCAACTTGTTGCCTTTTTTAAAAAAATGAAACTGCAAGTTGCTCAGAAAGCTTGGTTGTGGAGCCAGCAATGTGGTTCTGTAGGTTTTCTGTACTCCCACAGAACAAAATACAGTGCCCCCCCCCGCCTATTGTGGGGGTTAGGGACCCAACCCAAGCCACGATAATAGAAAATCCGCAATGTGCGGATGCAGGTCAGGTCAGCCCTGGCGTGCCTAGCTGGGGGCCCTTATACTTACTGGAGGCCTCAGAAATGATTTTCAGTGATCTGGAAGTCACTTCTGGTTCACAGGGAGGCTCTTTTGGGGCCTTCAGAAGGCCTGGGAAGGCCCTCGTAGGCCCATTCGGGACAGCGCCAGGTAGGAGGTAAGTATGGGAGGCCTGAAGCAGGCCTTTCCCCCCTTTAACCCAGGGGGGCCTTTTTTCATATACTGTGGTCCCGTGATACAGTGGGACCGCAGTATATGAACCGCGAAAGGGCGGGGGACCACTGTAACGTAACCTTCCACATTACTTATTCTAGGCTATACTCCTTAACATTGCCTTCCCTTTTCCTACAGATCACCCCCCACTCAGCCTCATCAAGTTATTTGCACCTTCCACCCCTGCCCCCTATGCCCAACCGGCCCACCCCTGGAAAAAGGACATCTTTAGGGACCATGGTATGTGAGTTTTCCACTTGCCTCTCCCGCTGTTTACAGATTTGTGTTGGTGATGGTGATTATTGTTACATCAAATATTTAACTAGCGCCCTGACTTAGCTATAAAATGTCTGGAACTTAAAAATTTGATGATTTCCTATTTATATCCCAGTCTCTTGCCAGTAGCGGTGGCGTGGTGGCTCAGTGGGCTAGAGTGCTAAAACTGTCAGCTGCAAAGTTGGCATCTTGGCGGTTTGAGTCCTGGGCACCACGCAGCAGAGTGAGCTCCTGCTGATAATCCCAGCTCCTGCCAACCTGACAGTTTGAAAGCATGTAAATGCAAGTAGATAAATAGGTACTGCTATAAAAAGCGGGAAGGTAAAACAGTGTTCCATGCGCAGAAATGCATTCGGCTGTGCCACGTGGCCACAGACTTGCACAACACTGGCTCTTTGGCTTAGAAATGGAAAGGAGCGCCATCCCTAGAGTCGGACACGATTAGCACACATGCACGGCGGGGGGGGGGCTTTACCTTTACCTCTTGCTAGTAAGTACATTGTTTTGTCGTACAGTCGTGACCGACTTCGTGACCCCATGTCCATGGAGTTTTCTTGGCAGGAATACTGGAGTGGTTTGCCAGTTCCTACTCCAGGTGCCTGCAGCACCTGGTATTCCCTGGTGGTCTCCCATCCAAATACTAACAGGGCCCAACCCTGCTTAGCTTCTGAAATCAGGCGAGATCAGATGTTCTCAGGGCATCTAGGCAGCTCAGTAAGCACATACAGAGTAATAAATAACCATCATGCCCTGTCAAGTTAGTTCTTATGGTGGCCCTTTCCAAAGTTTTCCGGTTCAAGAAGATTCAAAAGTGGTTGGCCACTCGCTTCTTCTGGGGGGTGCCCTGGGACTGTGCCGCTTGCCCAATGACACACAGGTTGGGTCCACACACGGAAGGCAAAGTCAGGAAGCAAAAACAAAAAGCAAAAAAAACCAAGACCCAACTTCTTGGTCAAATGCCTAAATCACTGAGTTATTCAGCCGGCATAAGTAAAGATCGAAAGAGCACATAAATGTATCCGCTTGTCAGAGCCACATGAGATACTGCCCCAGAAGTCAAAAGCTGCCCTGGAATGAATTAAGGGTGAGGGCTGCGGAACTTAATAAAGTATTTCTAAGACATTTGCTTTTATATTTCGAGCACACCCCCCCCCCCGTGAAGCTCACTTAATCTGTGCACGCATCTGGTCCTGCCTTTGCACTTACACACACTTACTCATCTCAGGGATTTGTTTTCCTCCTTAGAATGAAGTGAAGAGCCTTCCGTTGAACAGGTTCCCCACCCTTCACCCCTACAGTGATTGAAAAAGCAGTGTGTATGAGAACCGTTGCGGGTGAAAGAGGTAGAAGGCCAAGGTGGTCTACTAGTTAGACCACCAGATGGAGTCTTTGGGGATACAAGTTCTTCTTTAGCCATGAAAGCTTAGGGTTTTCATTAGAGTTCAGCAGATGACCTTGAGCAAGGAATGGCTGTCTCGGCCCTCAATGTACCTATCAGAGTTGTTGTTGAGAAGATCATACTGGAGTAGGAAAGCCGTGCTTTGGATGAAAAGTGAGATATTTAATTTTATAAAATGAACATGAGGCAAAAAAGACAAAATAAAAAACAAAGACAGAATAAAAAACCAAAGACAAAAATAAAAAACCAAAGAAGATGTTTGTTTGTTTGTTTATAGCATGTTTTAGCCACCCCACTACCAAGTGGCCTCTGGGCAGTATACAACAATATATTAAAACTATAAAACAACATGTTAAAACCATCAGAGTAGCAAAACAGTTTAAGATGTTATGACACCTTAAAGACTAACTGCTTCAGGGTGAGCTTTCGTGGACAACTCCACTTCTTCAGACATCATCGTGGACCTGTCCACAAAAGCTCGCACTAAAATATAACAGTTAGTCTTCAAGATGATGCAGAGCTTTGTCTTCCCTATTTTCTTATGTTCTTATGTTCTGAGACACCGGTAAGAAAAAGAATAAAAAGGTTTCTATTTACTCACAGTTCTGAATGGATCAAAACAGACCTATTGTAGAATAATTGACTGGCTCTAAAACGACATGTTAAAACCATCAGAATAACAAAACAGTTTAAGATGTCGTGGCACCTTAAAGACTAACTACTTTAGTGTGAGCTTTCGTGGACAACTCCACTTCTTCAGACATCAGCGTGGACCTGTCCACAAAAGCTCGTGCTAAAATATAACAGTTAACCTTTGAGAGGACGCAGCGCTTTGTCTTCCCTATTTCTTCCTCTGTCTTCTTTGTTTTTGTTTTGTTGGTGGACATGCTAGCACAGACTAGCACAGCCGTCTCTTTTCATAAATGACAACCACTGTGTGAGTGTTTCGGGTGCCATGGACAGCCTTCTCTTAAATCATCACCCTCCACTTATTTGGGACTACGGCTCTCATAGTCTCAGGCAATCTGGGGCTGATGGGACCTTGGATCCGTGTCCCGAGGACGCTGACTTGAAGAAGGCCTGCTTTAACAATGAAGGATCAAAGGTCACCTAGAAAGATACCCCTGCCATGCTAGGGGAGGGCAGCCGGAAACGGAACAAAGAGGGAGGACAGAAGGGGCAATTTTGAGCTTCGCTTGGGCAGGTAACAATCTTCTTATCTGTTGGCATTAAAAGCCATCTGAACCTGCTCAACCATTTTGCACTCGAAGAAAACATCATTAAAAGATTTATGTGGCCAACAGACAACCCTTAATTGTCTGCTACGTTTCTGCCTTCAAAGAAAGCTGCCTTATAAACAGGACCTTCCTTAATCTGCGTTAGTATTGTCACCTTTTACTGCTGAGGCACGCAGAACGGGAGCTGATCTTGTCAGTTTTTGGCTGGAACACCACATGAATCCAAGGCTTCCTTCCTGCTTCTGCCCTAAAAACCACAGGCACACCCATTCTCTGCCAGTTTACCCCAGCAAAAAACGGTGGTTTCAGAATTAAGCTATTCCATTTGGTATTGTTCTCATAGGGTTGAAGGGCTTCTTGATTTTAGCCTAGCATCCTCCCTGTCAGAGTAGGGATGGGCACGAAGTGAAAAAATAATGTTTCATTTCTTTTCGTTTCATGCTCACCCCTGTTTCGTTTCGTTTCATTTCTCATGAGCTTTTTAAAAAAATCATACGAAATGAAATTGCTCCCCTGGATCCTAGAGGCAACAGATTTGGTGCCAGGGGGCCATTTTTAAAGGGCTCGTGCTGAGCTGTTATCAGCTGGACCCCTTTAAAACTGGCCCAGTTGGCAGCAGGGAGAACCCCTGGTCCCAATGAGGCCAGGTTTAAATGGCTCCAGCCGTTGACAGTTCGGCAGGGGCCCTCTGAAAATGGTCTGGAACTCCATGATTATTTATTTATTTATTTATTTATTTATTTATTTATTTATTTATTTATTTATTTTTATGCC
The DNA here is from genome assembly GCA_037367245.1 of Phrynocephalus guinanensis. Taxonomy (NCBI): domain Eukaryota; kingdom Metazoa; phylum Chordata; class Lepidosauria; order Squamata; family Agamidae; genus Phrynocephalus; species Phrynocephalus guinanensis. Next base: position 11,916,453 of record CM074743.1, on the reverse strand, counting down.
TCCCATCTTCCCAGGGAACTCCGGGCGGTTAACAATAGGATTAAAACAACAATAAAACACAACATAAAGGCAATACAATAATAAGAGAGAATCATCGGCAAGAAGCGTCAGAGGAAAGAAAAAAAGCTGTTTTAGCGTCCCTGATCGCATAGACATAGCACCTGGACAGCGCACGAATAGCAGCCCGATTAACTGATCGATGGTTCTCTGAGTCTTTGCTTCCATTAAGTAATTCTGTTTAGCTTGTGAGTTGTCGTTTTTAACTCTGGAATATGACGTGCTTTTCTTTGGGGATCCTCCAGACTTTCATATCCCTACAAGAGGGAGTGCTGTCCAGGGCCCATTAAAACTTCACAAGCTCATTCCAACCGGGATTTCTGTAATCTTTCAATCACCGTCTTTGCTGTCTTTTCCAGAGCCGGAATCCTGCACGGGAGAGAAACAGCCATTCTGGAAGCGTGCGGTTTGAAAGTGATACTGACGTATGCATCTCTGCTTCCTCTCTGCTCTAAGGGATTTATTTATTTTATTTATTTTAGTGTATTTTTAACCCTGCCTTTCTCCTTGGAAAAGGACCCAAGGTGGCTTACAGGAATGAGGGATAATACACAGTCCAGTACAATTATTAAGACATCTTCAAGTATTTGAGAACAAGGAATTGAGGGACATCTTACAGCGTTAAGAGACAACATTACATTAAAGCTACAAGGTTATAGTAGTTATAAGTACAAAGTCTATGTGAACCTATAGATTCATATAAAAGGCACATAAGAGTAGTCCAACATTCAGGGAAAGCTTGCCTGAAAGGAAAGGTATTTGCCTGTTTCTGGACGGACAACAGAGAAGAGGCGGTCCTGGCCTCTAGTGGGAGGGAGTTCCAGAGTCTGGGCGCACCAGCCGAGAAGGCCCTTTCATGGGTTCCCATGAGATGTACACGTGAGGGTGGCGGGATGGAAAGAAGGGCCTCTCCTGATGACCTTAACACCTGAGTCGGTTCATACTGTGAGATTTGATCTTTGAATAACCTAGGACCCACGTCATATAGTGCTTTGTAGGTCAAGATATATTTGTTACTGAGATTTCCACTACAGGTATTTGTGTAGCACATTTTTCAAAAGACTAGTCTTTGAAAGTAGCTTAGAAGCAAATGTTCATGTGAGAAAAACACAAATATCACATAAAATAAGGTAAAACACAGTGGTGGTGGTGGTGGTGGTGGTGGTGGTGGTGGGGAAACCGCGATATTAAAATAGTGGTCAACGTAATGCACCTTTTAGAAAAGCCTACTCCAACAGACAGTAGAATTTAGTAATAATATACTTTCTAGCACATAAATGTTCCACTGCTGATTTGTCTACATCTTACATGTAGAACAAGAAGAGAAGAAGTTTTGTAGGAAGTCCCCAGGAAGAGATTTTCACAGGTCCACACCCCCCCTTCCCCGAGGGAGTATCTAGTTTCAGCAGAGAGTAGAAAAATCACTTTTTTATTATTATACATCTGAGAATCCTCCAGCAAGTGACTATGATGAGTAGATGTATTTCCGAGAATTTTAGTTCAAAAGGTTACTTTTTTTTAATGTTCTTGAACTCTGGAATTTATGGCCTTATTTGGAAGGACACGGATTCTTTTTTAGGTGACTTTTAAAAAAATTATTTCACTTCACAATGTGGTAAGCGAATTCTGTTGCATTTTGCCAATCCTTCTCATTTTTTAAGTGGGAGCACCAGACTTTGTCCAGAGAGCCAAGAGGGCTATTCCTTGTATCCACTTGGTAGAATCTCACATCCTTGCTAAGGTCAGGCCCGAGGGTAGAGACCCATCAGCCCCGCACCTTAGAAAGCATTCCATCCAGAAGCCCCAGGTGGCCTATCATCTTTGGACACTTGAACTGGAGGCAAGAAGGAATGGTCACTTAATTATGTTGATGAATTTCTGTGGAGCATCATTAACCTGTCCAAAGCTGTGCATCATTACTCGTCAATTGTAGACAAATCTTTTGATCAGTAGCCAACATCTTGCAAGACACAAGAGAAGCCCCCGTGACCACCACTCCCATAAAGGGGCATAAAATTAAGGAATATGCCCAGCTAAGAAATTGTAGCAGGCTAATAACTATAGTGAGTTAATTAAAAATACACTGATTTGCCTGTGAGTAAAACAATGCCTTTGATGTGTATGCAGAAAGGAAAGCTTCATTTTGTTTGTAGATGCGACACGTGCAGATTTCAAGAAGGTATTCTTCCAATTGTCTGTGAGAGAGGAGGGAAGGTTATGTCTGGTATATTCTTGTATAAGAAGCCATTGATTGTTTATTTATTTTTTATAAAAAGCTACTGTCTGATTTCATGCGAAGGTTCATTTTAATTCTGTGAAAAAATTGGCAAGTTAATCAACTACACATTGGAGCCCCTCATAAAATATCCTTGGTCAGAGAGGATCCTATTGCAAATCCGAACTAATCCTAAGTAAAAGTAAGAATATAAGAATAGCCTTGCTGGAACAGGCCACAGCCCATCCAGTCCAGCATTCTGTCTCACACAGTGGCTCACCATTTGCTTCAGGGTATTCCCAAGCAGATGTCTTCACCTGCTTACGATTGCCTACAAATGGCATTGAGAGCTATCCTGCCTCTCTCTCTCTCTCCAACCTGGGGGTTGTCTTTAGACAGTTTTTCAAAAGTAGACCCACGAAGTCATTTTCTGTTTGGTAAATCAGCGCTTATGAAAATCCCAGTGAATTATTAGGTCTGTTCCGGTTAGGACTAGCAACAGCTAGCCACATGCCCTGTCCGAACTTTTCAGCAAACCTGCACAACACTCTTCTGGATAGGAGTTCCTTTTTGTACGCAAAGCTTCGATGAAGCATTGACAAAGTGCTTTGGCCCTGCCACCAGATTGACCCTTCTCTTGGCTCTTGCAGGTTCTTTTGACGAAACTCTGTGGCCAAGACAAATTGCTTCGTGGTCTTGAAGAGGAGATGGGGGAGCTCCGGGCTGAAAAGGTAATGGGTTGCCATTTCATTGTCCCCTTAGACCTACATAGAAATCAATGTCCTCTTAAATTTATGATGGCTGTAGTTGCATGGCTACCCTCTTCCAGGGAGGAGCCCTCTGAAAACCACCCTGGGACGTCTCCACCTGCTGTTATTTTAAAGGTCACACAGTCATCCCTTTCCCATCATCATAGCATTTTCTTTTGGGGGGAGAGTGTCAGGGACTTCTTTGTTGGATGCATCGAGACATTGTCCCTGGATATGGGGAGGCAGGTCAAGTAGGCTTGGGTGGCCTCCCATTTCTACGATCCTTCAGACGTCACAGAAGGAAGTCTGATGATGTTAGTTTGGTGGACATAAGAACATAAGAACAGCCTTGCCGGAACAGGCCACAGCCCATCCAGGCCAGCATTCCGTCTCGCACAGCGGCTCACCACTTGCTTCGGGGTATTCCCAAGCAGAGGTCTTCAGCTGCTTACGATTCCCCGCAAATGCCATTGAGAGATATCCTGCCTCTCTCTCCAACCCGGAGATTGTCGTTAGGCATCCATAACGATAGCCATTGATACCCTTGTTCTCCATGAACTTGTCCAATCCTTTCTTAAAGTTGTCATGGCTGGCAGGTGTCCCCACTTCTTCTGGCAGCGAGTTCCACAGACCAGTGATCCTCTGGTTGAAAAAGTACTTTCTCTTATTTGTTTGAGTTCTAGCACCCTAAAGTTTCATGGAGTTCTCTCTAGTTGTGGACAGTTCCTCAAATGCCTGGTGCCTTTTCCAGGAGCGTCTCGAAAAGTCCTTGGAGGTGACGCGCCAGCGATTAGAAGACTACAAAGGCCAGGATGCCACAATGGAGAAAATCAGCTACCAGCAAAGGCAGCTGCAAGATGAATTGGTGCAAATCCGAGCTCGTCTCTGCGATCTGGCGCTGGTGGGTGGCTCCCCCCCCAGCAGATGTCGCGGCTGGGGGGCTCCTGAGGATTGTAATCCAATAAATCTCCTTTGGAAGCTTTGGGATTATTCCCAGCTTTTCCCTCTAATGTTCTGCTATTATTTCTGTTGAACGGCTTTGAACCGTTGATGCGAAGAGTGTTTTGCATGGACTGAGTGAGAGCCCTTGTGTCAAAGCAATGAGGCAGTGGTAAAATGTAGTGGAGGTGTATTCCTAAGAGCACACTGCAACTCTTTGTTGGAGGGCTGACTTGTTCCCTCTAAACCAGCCTTCAGGGGCAAATTTTGGCATTCGACGGAACCGACAGGGACAACATTCATGTGCAAAGCATCAGGCTTAGAGGTATTGTAGGAGTCTGACACAATAATTTTAAGATATCCAGGCCAAGGAAGGGTCTCCCCAAACGATTCAAGGCAGAGACTGAGCAGCATTCTAAGTTATCATGGAATGTTGTCTTCCCATCGAGAGGAATACCGAAAACTGGCCGTGACATAGATTGAGCTACTGTAGAGGAGGATGAGGCTGGCTGAATGAACCTCTGAAGGGAAGTGATCCTGTGCGTTGAATATGTATACATTACCCCAGGATTCTACTGGTTTTTTTTCCATTGTGAAGCAGAGAAAGGCGGTTACTTCACGTCCTACCTTGTTCCGCAATTACGTTTGTACCATGACAGTGTTGTTCGCGGTCATGTGGTTTTGTCCCTGTTCAGTACCTGTTTCCGTTTACTCACGGGCGTGATTACTTGTCCCGTGACAAATGTAACCTCACGTCCTTGTTCCGTGACAAATTCTGAATTTGTATTTCTTTCTTAACCCTTTTTTAAAATATCGTAAATAAAACATTTTTGATATTTCGATTTATGGGTCTTCCAAGATTTACACGTCAATGCTACAGAATTTTCAGTACTTTTTAAAATAAGAAATTTGCACTGCATGGTGTTTCCCATAGGGAAGCTAATGTTCAATGCCGCTAGGTGGACACTGGTTGTTGCCTGACAGTTGTTACCACACGGTCCCTTGTCTCGGAACAGGAACCGGGGACCAACCGTGACAAGAGAATTCCCCAGCCCAGGGGCAGGTATGGCTTGTCACGCTCTGTTTCTGGTTCTGGGGGCGTGGTCGAGGCAACTTTTTGCAATGGACGTGAAGTAAGTTTGTTTTGTACCTGTCCCAAGTGGAACAGCAAGGAGGGACGAACGGGAGGTGAAGTAACCGCCATAGTGTGGGCCTTATTCTCAAGTGTGGTTTGGTGTGTGAATCTGCATTGTGAGGAATTTCTGAGCAAACAACTGTGTTGTATTTTTGTGCAGGACTGTGAGCGAGCATGGGAGGATTATGCCGCCTTGGAAAATGAAGTGCAGATTCTAAAGGGCTCCTTAGAGCATATTCGGAGAGTGGGGCATCCCCAGGTAAATGCTTCTTCCTTTCAGTTATCACTCTAGTTGAACAACCTTTGCAAAATGATAAAATCACATATAAAATAATTATATCACACAACCTCCAAATCGATAAATAGGCAGGATACTTTGAAAAAACAGTTTATGTTAGCTGAATATATTGTGCAAAAGAAACCTTCCCTCCTCCTTTTTCATTTTGCACAGGTTATTCTTTTATATATAAATAACAGTGATGACCACCCATCATGCATCCAGTTTGTAAGTTTGTAGAACAGATTTTTAAAAATCTTTTGCATAAAGCATTGCATTGGTTCTAACTTGAGCTGGTGTTTAATGCGAAAACATCCCTTAATTGATACAGTCTTTGTGTATACATTGTTTTAAGAATGGGTCAACCAGATGGACAGCTGAAGTTTGTTACTGTGAGGCATTGTAAACCTATATTTGTCATTGCCTACATATCAATTTATTATCTTACCTTTTCGGTCAAATTGAATGTTTCTTTTTAGCTGGAGGAGTTGAGGAGAGATGAACTGTGTAACTAAGATAAAACCCTTCCTCTTCCTTGTGTCCTTTTCAATGGGTGCTTACCTGCTCACTTTAGGGATTCCGTGTTTTCAGTTTATGTCTGCTGCCATGAGAGCTAGAAACTTGCTATCAAAAAATAAAAGAAAATGAATGGTGGAAAGGTGCTAATTGGCATACTTTATAAATATATTCTGCTTAATGGAGTTTCAGATGCCTTCAAGTAAATCCCCTGTCTCAGAAGCTTTGAAAAGAGTTTAAAAGCAAAATGTTCTGCTTATATACCATAGTGCTTCAAGCACCATCTGGGTGGTTTGCAGTTTAATTATGCAGGCTACACATTGCCCCCCCCCCGGTAGGCTGGGTACTCATTTTACCATCCTCGGAAGACTAGAAGGCTGAGTCAGCCGTGACCCGGCTACCTGGGATTGAACCCCAGGTTGTGAGCACTGTTTTAGCTGCAGTACAGGCATTTAACCACTGCGCCATGAGGTTTAGTTGCCCTTATCTCTGATTTGAGGATGTCATCTGGGGGCCGGGATATAGTGCTGGTTCAGGTAAGCTGCATCAGTCAAATCCCTTCCTCTTTAGGACCAAACAGCTGCTCAGCAAGATTTATGGAGGATTTATGACATCCTGGCAGGATTGAGGTCCAGCCCAGCCCACTATCACACCCTGGAAAGCAGAAGATCAGGTATTTAATGTCATTCAGGCCATGCTGTGGGAGGCTGTGATCTGTGCTCATTCAATAAGGTGATTACATCACGTTGTGTTTGTCCCTTCATGCTGTCCCGTTTGGGAGCGGTACAGAGCGTGACAAGCCGTACCTGCCCCTGGGCTGGGGAATTCTCTTGTCACAGTTGGTTCCCGGTTCCTGTTCCGAGACAAGGGACTGTGTGGTAACAACTGTGACGCAACAACCAGTGTCCACCTAGTGGTCAGCAGCTGAAGCGGCATTCAACATTAGTTTCCTTATGGGAAACACCATGCAGTGCAAATGTTTATTAAAGAAAGCACTGAAAATTCTGTAGCATTGACGTGTAAATCCCAGAAGACTAGTAAATCGAAATATCGAAAAAGTTTTATTTACGATATTTAAAAAAGGATTAAGAAAGCAAGACAAATTCAGAATTTGTCACGGAACAATACCATGAAGTAATAGTTGTCACGAGACAAGTAATCATGCCCATGAGTAAACAGAAACAGGGACTGAACAGGGACAAAACCACGTGGCCGCAAACAACGCTGTCACAGTACAAACGTAATTGCGGAACAAGGTAGGACGTAACTGCCTAAGTAAGGAGCAGTGGCACTGGGACTGGTTTTTTTGGCAGCTGCGGGCAGCCTGTGATGAATCCTCCTTAATGTCTTGGCTATTCTTCATTGCAGGCATCTCTCCAGCCAGTACCCCAGTTGTGGATTCTCATCTAGGTGCAGATCATACCCCCCTGCTGCCTGGCACCGGAATGGAGGTATTGTTTGCTCCCTGGAAGAACAAACCAGGACACCCTATTGTCACGTCTTTGCCTCCAAAGGACAAGATGGTTAGGGTGGAATTTTGGAACATTCTACTCTTTACGATCTCCACTTGTTAATTATAGTGATCATGATAATAACCAAGGACACCTCCCTTTCAATTCTGTGCCCTTAATTCAACTCATCACGCAGTTTGATGATCGGTAGTGGCTTCAGCAGCTGGAACTGGCTGGGGGGGGGGGATGGGAGCTGTAGTCCAATCCCTCTGAGGATTGTTTTTATTTTATTTATTTTATTTTAGAGTATTTTTGCCCCACCTTTCTCCTTGGGAAAGGACCCAGCGTGGCTTACAGTGAGGAGGGACAATATACAGTCCAGTACAATTAAGACATATTCAAGTACTGAGAACAGAGAATGGAGGGACATTTTACAGCATTAATAGACAACATTATGTTAAAGCTACAAGAGAATGCAAGCAGTTGAAGAGAGAGTAAAAATTCCACATAAAAGTTATGAGAGATGGAAAATAACATTGAAAGCAGTGTCCATGCAATCACACAAGGTTATAAGTGCTTATAAAAACAAAGTCTGTGTGATCATATGGAATCAGCTGGGAAGGATTGCGATATGGTACTGTTGTACTGTAAGGTACTGATTTGGGGTTGGCACACTGCTTTGCATGCTTTCTGAAAAATAGAAACAAACACACGTTGGGATGAGTGAGAACAGACAAAAGAAAATGTTTTTTTTTACCCAGCATGTTGTTAGTCCGTGGAACTCCTGTGGTTGGGAGAGTGAGAACAGACAAAAAGAAAATATGTGCATAGGTTATTCTTTTATTTTTAAATACCAGTGATGATCACCCATCATGCATCCAGTTTGTAAGTTTGTAGAATAGATTTTTTAAAAATCTTTTGCATAAAGCATCACATTGGTTCTAACTTAAGCTGCTGTTTAATGCAAAAACATTCCTTAATTGATGCAGTCTATGTGCATAAAAATATTTTTTACCCAGTGTGTTGTTAGTCTGTGGAACTCCCTCCCACAGGATGTGGTGATGGCATCTGGTCTGGATGCCATCAAAAGGGGGCTGGACAGATTCCTGGAGGAGAAGTCCATCACAGGTTACAAACCATGATGGAGATGTGTCATCTCCAGGCTTAAAAGCAGGGTGCTTCAAGGGCCAGATGCAGGGGAGTGGAATCAGGAGATAGTATCTAGTCTTGTGCACTCCCATAGGCATCTGGTGGGACCACTGTGAGATACAGGAAACTAGACTAGATGGGCCTTTGGCCTGATCCAGCATGGCCCTTCTTATGTTCTTATGTTCTTATGTTCTGTTCCTATTCTTTTCATGGAAACCCGAAGGAATCCGAAGGCGCCCTTCCTCCAAAATCCTCCCATGAATCCACTGGCAGCCACACCTTGGCCCTGGGAGAGTCGAGCAAAATGGTGAGCTGGCTGGAAAGGAGACAGCAGGAGGGCCGCGGTGCTGAGGAGCGGCCTATACAGTTCTCTGGCCCTTGCCTTCTCCTCAGTTCCAGTCCTCCAGGCCTGGCTGCTTTTTACAAAGCCACGACATGAGTGACCTCGAGGTTCCTGCGAAACTAACATCGTTTTGTGTCCTCCGACAGCCGAGCCCGCCCGCCTCCCACCGAGGGCTGCCGGGGGCTCCCTCGCCCCATTCCAACGGGACCCGGTGGTCTCCCACCCATTGCTCCAGCGAACCCCCTGAGCGTGAGAAAGGGAACCCAGCGAGGGGAGTGAATACTGTAGATCTGGGTGAGTGAGACAAGGAAGGGTCCACCTTGGGGGGGGGAGAGGGGGAGATTTCAGTTTGAGGATGGGTTTGTGGAGACCAACACTTCCCAACCCGGCACCTTCCCCCATGTGATGGCTGAGGATGGTGGCAGCTGCGGGGCCACATTCTTGGGAGGTGCTGGCTGGGGGGGGGGAGTCCTAGAGTTCCTCTCAGGAACAAGGAAGGCTCTAGCAGAGCTGTGAAGGGATTTGGAACGATATGTTCTGCATATCGATGTTCTGCCCATTTAAGTGAGGCCTCAAGACGTTTTTATTGAGGCAAGCCTTCTGAGCCTCCAGCCTCTTATACATTCTTTACTTTTAACATCTTAATACAGTGGTACCTCAACTTACGAATTTAATCCATTCCGAATGCATGCTCTTAAGTCGAACTACTCTTAAGTCGGGGTACCTATCTAAAAAATTGAAAAAAATAAGTTAAAAAAATCAAAAAAGTGAAAAAAAATTGTAAATCGAGCAGACCATATATAAAATTTGTAAGGCGGCAATTAAAATGCCAACCGTTTTCCGCTCTTAAGTCGAGCTGCTCTTAAGTCAGGGTACCACTGTACTTAGTTTTATTGGCTGGGGGCCTTTTTAAATTCGCCTGTTTTTAGTATTGTTTTTATTGTGTATTTATTGTTGTTTTTAAACATTGACTTTGATATTTTAATATTGTTTATGCTGATTTTGTTGTTGTTGTTGTTGTTGTTGTTGTAAGCTGCCTTGGGTCCCTTCGGGGAGAAAGGCAGCATAAAAATAAAGTTTTTATTATATTATTATTATTATTATTATTATTATTATTATTATTATTATTATTATTATTATTATTATTATTATTATTATTATTGATCAATATAGTTATCCTGACCTTCCTCATAAAAAGGCAAAGGGTATGTGTGGCCTTTCCTTTTCTTTTGAAGCGCCCTGCCCTTCAAAAGTTGTTGTTTCTCCACATTCTACCAAGGCTGCAGCCCCATACACGACCCAGTGACAAACTTGTGGTTCACAACCTGGGGTAACCCAGATGTTCTGGGACTGCAGCTCCCAGAAACCCCGGTCAGCACAACTTGGTGGTGAAGGCTTCTGGGAACTGCAGTCCAAGAACATCTGAGTTACTCAAGAAATCTCTGATCTAAATGAAGCCATATCAACGCGGGGATGATCATGAGCTCTAGGTCCTCCTTTGTCTCTTCCCAGTTATTCTTTCGGTGACCCATAATTCCCGTTTCCTCGCCACATCCAGTGGAGAGTCCATGGAGGGGACAAGAGCCCATTTCTCTCCATCTAGGGTTTGACCTGCTGTGACTCTTGCAGAGAAAGTCTTGCTAAGCACGGGAAACAGCTAGGCAAGGCATTTATTTGTAAGAATGGCCTTGGGGTAGCCCAGTTGTCTTGTTTGCTGTTGCACGAAATTAGAGGGAGGAAGAATGCTTCTGTGTCCTGGGGATGAAAGCTCACAAGTGACTGGCTTATTATCCCCCCCCAAACCTAATATTTGTTATCTTCACAGATCATGGAAGCCATACCAGTTCATTAAACAAGGACGCTGAGCACAGCATAGCCAAGGTAGGAATCAGCAGACGCTCATCATCATGTCAACATTGAAGGGAGTTTAAGGACTGATTTAGACTGAGGTCCCAACTAAAAAGCAATCATAGGAAACCAAGTCCCTGCTTTGACAGATGGGCAGGATCTAGAACAGTGGGTGGCGAACCGTCGGCATTCCAGATGTTTTGGACCACAACTCCTACTGTCCTTCATCATTGGCAATCTAGGCTCGGAATTCTGGGAACTGTAGTCCTAAACCTCTGGTGTGCCACCACTGATCTGGAACAGGCAAGTCCAAACTTCAGCCCTCCAGATGTTTTGGACAGCAACTTCCACAGACTTTTGCCATTGGCAATCTTAAGCTTAGAATTCTGGGACTTGTGGTTCAAAACATCAGGAGGGCCAAAGTTTGGACATGCCTGATTTAGAAGCTGGGCAATGCCTTTTAACAAGCATCATCTCTCTTTTATGCCTAGGTGGTTGTCTCTGAAACGACGATCTCTCGTAGTGGCCGCATGAGCGCCCAGGAACAGCTTATCAGGATGCAACGGAACCAGGAGGCCAGAAGGAAATCAGAGGCTGCCCAGGCCAACTCTCAAGGGGCCTGGAGAGATTCTCTGAAACGTGGGTCCAGCCGGGTGGGTGTGAAGCCTTGCATGGGGACTGGGAGAGTGGCAAGAGACAATGGCAAGGACTCGCCCCTCTTTTACATTGAGTCACCAAGGCTTTGACGGGGGGTGGGCTGTGGAGCCCATGGTAAAATCATAGATTTTGAAGCCCCCACATTCACAAGGGCAGTCCCTGGTGCCAGCTTCCCTAAGGAATGCTGGAAAACGCAGGTGTCTGTCCAACTCCGTAGCCACAAAACCATTTTCACCACCAAGGGGAGGGTCTTTTGTAAAGCTAAGGGGTCTTAAGCGCTCATTCCAGACCAACGCCAAAATGTACATTACAACACAGATCATTCACTGTAACACGTCTTTAATGGCAGGGGAAAATCCATCTCCCCTCCAGCTGCTGTGAGGATTGAAACTAAACTCAACAAGGAATGAGGAACCCTGGGATGGAGGCAACAGATGATGCCGGTCTACCAGATGATTTAAGAGTCGTGGCTCTGTGATCTCGAGAGCCTTGCTTCTATTGCACGACTGCTGGGGAATGGATGTGCACAGGTTCAGGTCCAAAGGGTAGCCAGGACATATCAATATATGATGGGGGAGCAGTACTACTGCTCATGGGGGATTCTTTGGTTCATATATTTTATTGTGTGTTGGGTGGGGAAATGATTTTGCTTCATTCTTGTTTTCAAAGAGGGAATAGGAACATCTAATGGTCTGTGATAAGAAAATGGGAAGGCCCGGAATCCTAGATTCTCTGGGTTGGAGGTGATTGAGCTCATATGGACCTTAGAAACGTATATTAAAACGCTTTGGCTTTTATCAGGAGTGGAGAACCTCGGACCCTGGGGCTGAAACTCAGCATTCTAAGTCCCCAATCCAGGCTTCTGTTCTTACCCAGATGGCTTTCCCTGCTGCTGAAATGATACAAATATTTGGTGCTGTACATGTTTTGTACTGGCTTTTCCTATTCCAAAAAGTTGCATTGCCTTTCCTAAGGCTAAGGTAATGGTTACACTATGAAAATAAATCAGGAACCGCTTCAGGGTTTTGAAGTCAGTTTAAAATCAAATGGTGGATTTGCAATAGTGTGTTGATCCTCTTGGAAAAACTTCTAATCTGTTTTTAAACTGTGCTGTATATCAGTCAAGGGGGCTACACAGGCTTTTAAAATCATTGCATTTGTCCTGCACCTGCTCGCCCTTACAATGTCTGTCTCTGGTGTTAATTTTAATATTTCTTTTATTCTTTTCAATTTCTTGCAATCTGGCATGGTACTATTCTGTATGACAGATAGAAAAAAATAAAATAGATTGGTCTGGGAAGTTCCCCAACACTCTGATACACCTACACACAGAGAGATGCTCAAAGTTGCTTGTGGTGGGAGTAGTCAGGAAGGAGAAGGAGTGATGGATCCAGGGAAGGCACACAAGGGAGTGGCAAAGAGAAGTTGACAAAAAAATGACAAGATTGGCCACTTCTAGGCTTGAGAAGGAGTGCTTTCCTCCCAATCTTTCTCTCTCTGATTGGACACCAAAGTTTCTCCTTAACCCAGGCATGTCCAAACTTCAGCCCCCCAGATGTTTTGGACCGCAACTCCCACAGTCCTTTGTCATTGGTAATCTAAGCTTAGAATTCTGGGAGTTGTGGTCCGAAACCTCAGGAGGGCCAAAGTTTGAACATGCCTGCCTTAGCCTGAAACTGTGATCCTGGCACCCATTACTTGAAAAGCCCCACAGGCACAATTTACACCAGGGCTGTTCAACTTTGAACAGGCCAAGATCTACTTTTTCCAGCCCAAAGTGCCTAAGGGCTACTACGCTAAAACCTCTACTTACGAATTTTATCCGTTTTGAGCACATGCTCATAACTAAAATCTTTTGTTAATTAGAGCAGCGGTTGCCCATAGGAATGCATTGAAAACCAATTAATCTGTTCTGGAGGGAACAGATTTCAATGCGTCATGGCCTTTGAATTGCCCTGCTCAGCTGAGACAGTGGGCTGGCAGACCCAGAACTTTGCTGGGGCAGTGGTGGTCCTTGGGGTGGGGGAGGAAGGGGTGGAGATGTTATCCCCTCACTTTTTTATTGATGGCCTGCGGGCTACTTTTGAACCCTTCACGGGCTACCAGTAGCCCACGGTTTACCTGTTGGGCAGGCCTGATTTACACCAACAGAGGCATTCACATGTACCAAAATGATTCAAAACAAATTGACTTCACCAGGTGTTTAAAATAAACAGTCCTCTTGCCGCCGAGTAAGAGACCTTACTTTCCAACAAACAAAAACATACTTTATGAGCAAAATAAAATAAAGTCCACGCTTCCTGGTGCATTGTGTAGGCAGAATTTTAACAATCCTTTTCAAATATCCTAAACCTGACTCAAAAATAGTATTTTCCATGTGTAACCGCACCCTTAGTTACTCACTCTATTTTGTTTAAATTGAAATAGTCCACATGTTTGCCTTATTGCCACTGGAATACAATCCCCCCTCCCGACTTATCTGAAATTAAATCTTGAAATTAAATTCCGCCCTCGGGCTAAAAGAGGTTCCTCACTTTTGGCTTACGCAAGGCCTGTCTGAGATGGAGGCGTCCTGCGATTCTACCCAGTAAACTGGACACCTTCTCTTCCAAAGAGCTAGCCATAGCTTTAATTAAAAAAAAAACAAGGGAAGGACCTTCCTTGTTGCCCTGCTTACATGTTTAGTGTTGGGTTGGGAACGCCGGGTTTGCTTTGATGGGATCGTGGGGGGCGGGGGCAGAACCCGCTTTGCTCATGCCCCCTCCCCTTCCCATGATTTAATTTCTCCTTCAGCCCCTCCCCAATAACTCCCCCAAGTCATCACCCAAGGAGGGCATGCAAAGTGGGGGACTCAAGCCTCCTCGATGCCCCCCAACCCCTGAATGGGAACGACAGCGAGTACTCCAGCTCTCCTACGCGCTGGCAGCGGAGGCTTCGCAGCAGCGGGGGAAACGCCTTGCAGGTACTAGGAGAGGCAGCCGTGGCTTTGGGGGTTTGGTGGAATGGAAGGCAAATGTGTGTGTGTGGGGGGGGGGGGACAGTCAGGTAACCCAAAGGACCCCTTCGGTTCCCTCTGAGAGGGCCGGAAGTTGCATTTCTTTTGTTCCATTCAAACAGGGCGTTTTCCCAACCTCAGTGGCAGGGTGCATGCAGTGCACGCAGAGGGCGACAAGTTTAGAGCTAGGAAAGGGCTAGGCATGAGACCCCAGAGCTCAGCTCCCAGTCCGAGCTGGCTTCTAGGGGTAGAGTCAGGCTTCTCGGAGCGGAGTCATGGCAGGGGTTTGGACTGGATGGCCCTTGAGGTCTCTTCCAACTCTATGATTCTATGAGTCAAATACAGTGGGCCCTTGTATAACAAACAGTTTGTATAACATAACATCTGTACAACATAAAAATTCCAGAGATAGGGGGAAATTGCTTGACAGAATCGCCTATGAGGCAAATCCATACAACATAAAAATGGTTGCAATTAGGGATTACTCTGTTTTCAATGCATTCCTATGGGAGATTTGTATAAAGGAAAATTTGCTTAACATAATTTCATTTGGAACGAATTGATTCCTTTATGCAAGGTACCACTGTAGCTGTTTTGGTATCAGACAGCTTCTAAGTTCCCGAGATATTTCCTGAATCCACATGGATGGTTCCTAACTTTGGATCTCCAGATGTTCTCAAATTGCATCTCCCAGAAATCCTGACCAGAACCATTAGTGATGAAGGCTTCAGAGAGTTTTGGTCTAAAAGCAAGTTTGGGAACCACTGGTCCCCACAGTCTGCCCATGTTCTGTGTTGTGGGATCCTTTCCTAGGAAGGACCCAGGGCATCACATTTCAGGATATTAAAAGGATACACTAGCTCAGACATGTCCAAACTTCGGCCCTCAGATGTTTTGGACCACAACTCCCACAGTCCTTTGCCATTGGAAATACAGGCTTGGAATTCTGGGAGTTGTGGTCCAAAACATCATGAGGCCTGAAGTTTGGATATGCCTGCACTAGCTTCTACTCACATAAAACCCAGCATAGGAACACAAAGCAGGAGACACTAGGATAAATTTGATGAGATTTAGTATTTATTTATTTCAAATACAGATATGTAGCTTTTTAGGGCTCTGCAGGAAGTGTGTTTAAATATAAGTTTAATAGAACTATGAGCCTTTGTACACGACCCCTAAACTCCGCCGCAAATGGCTGCCAGCTCCGGAGCTTACAATTGTTTCCCCACCAGCTCCGGAGTTTGCAGAAAATTAAGTGTGACCACGCCCACCTAAGCGCGTTCCAGCGCACTTTTCATGTACCTGCTCTCGGAGGGTGAAAATCCCTGATGTGGATTTAAGGGAGTGAGTGCTGGGCTCTCCTCGCTTCTGTTTGTTGTTGTTTTTTGCCTCCCGCCCCTTTAAGAGAAGGAATCAGGACGACGACGGGGCTCCGGGCGGCTTCGGAGGTGAGCCTGCATTTTCCCCCTCTCTTTTTTTCTCCCTCCCCTCACGCAGACAGGAGCAAGGAAGTGCAGAGGGGTGGGGATGTACTAAGAGCAACGAACCCCCAAGATCTCTGGTCCGAATTTAAGTGGCCAGCAGATCTTAGGGGTCGTGTGAAAAGGCCCATATCAGACAAGTGTAGGAGGAATTGCGGACAAAAGGGAGCACTGGAACATATGTGGAATTTCTGCCCTACAATAGAGGCCTGTTGGCATGAAGTAATTAATTGGCTGGAGATTTTGACTAATCAAAAATAATCAAGATTGAAACAGCAGCAGCAGCAGCAGCAGTAGTTGTAGTTGTTGTTACCAGGAGAAATGCAAAGCTGACCAATAAAAAGCAAATTTGCAAACTTTATAGGGGCAGCAAGGTGTGAGATTGCTAAAAGCTGGAGAAACACCCAAGATCTTTTGTTACATACCTTTATGAATAGGATATGGCAGGCATGACCAGACTTCGGCCCTCCTGATGTTTTGGAACACAACTCCCAGAATTTTGAGCTTAGATTGCCAATGACAAAGGACTGTGGGAGTTGTGGTCCAAAACATCTGGAGGGCCGAAGTCTGGACATGCCTGGGATATGGCAAATGGTATTGATGGAGAAATTGATTAATATGATTAGAATATACAGAGGAGACATAAAGCATGGTTAGTTCACAGAAATCTGGAAATCCTTATTAAAAATATAGCAAGGAGTTAATTGGGAGAGAAACATGGTTCGGAAAATAGATTATTGGCCTGTAATTTTTTAGGATGGATAGGGAATTTGAGATTAGATGTAACCCTCTCAAACTGTAAATAGCTAGTGCCTAAGATAGTAAAATACTTAATAAGTAAGATGATTACAATGTAGCTTACTATGTTAGTTTAAAGTTTCCTTGTTTTCTTTTCCTTTTTGTTTGTAACATGGATTGCCTATTTTTTTTAGTAAAAAGGGGGGGGGGAGGAAACACTTTCTCTTTCAAAGAACCCAAAACACTTTACAGCATTAAAAACAAAACACATCAAAAGCTAAGCACAATAGGTTAATACAGTACAGAACTTTTAAAAGAATTAAAATATAGATGAGATGGATTGTAGTAGCTCCTTTTGGAACAGAATATGTGGGCCAGTGGTTCCCAACCTAAGGGTCTCCAGATGTTCTTGGACTGAAATGTTAAGAAGCCTTCACCCCTTGGTGTTTGCCATATAGGATCAGAGGGACAAAGCAAAGGTGTTTGTTTTGGAAGGGAGCCCATTAGGACAGTGTTGAAATGAAGGCTACCCCCAATACCACGCCTGCAAGACTCACTGTGAAATAAGTCTTCAAGGAATCTTCCCTGCTGATTCCAAAGTGGATCCCACAGATGGGTTCAAAGGGTAGTACAGTAGGACCCCCGTATCCAGTTATTCATTATCCACTGATTCAGTTATCCACGGTTGGCAGAGGGAAAAAATTAAATAATTCAGCAGCCACAAAGCAAGCTGTAAAGCAAGCTGTTGTCATAAATAGCATCTGTAAAGCAAGCTACTGTCACAAACAGTGGCCATAAAGCAAGCTACTGTCTCAAAACAAGCAGTCATAAAGCAAGCTACTGTCAGGAAACAGCAGTTTGGGGGTGGGTGGGCAGGCGTTCTCTCTTATCCATGGTTTTCATTATCCACGAGAAGGCCTGGAACTAATCCCCAGCGGACACCGGGGTCTTACTGTACTTTAAAAGAAAAGAAAACTGCATGCCAAGAAGAGGTAGACTCCAGGAAGTGGGAGGAGATAGGAAAGGTCCTTTCTTAAAGGGGAGTGGATCATGTAGCATCACTTGAGTTGAGTATGCCATGTAGATGCAAAGATCTCACCATAGGGCATACTACAGTAAATCTCTCAGCAATCCTATTTCGCCCTCACCAGGTCGCTCCAAATGGGCCATGTAGCAACACCCTCCGTCGAAAACAGCAATATGTTTGCCATCAATTGTATTCATTGCTCACAACACCGGTAGCTGAAGGTGGTCTGGTGTTGTTTTTCTTCCCAGGAAGGACCGGCTCTTGCTCCTCCATAGATAATATCTGTGCAACCTCTGAAAGCCAGAATCATCATCCCCTCCCAACTGACAACATCTCCATGGACCCAGAATCTGGTGGCAGGACATCTGAGCGAGATCACCCACCCCCTTTCGACCTCCCCTGTAGCGGTACCTCTGGAACAACACATCCGGTGCCATCTTCATCCCATCCATCCAATCAAAAGCCAAGTGCCTTGAAAGCTTCAGATGGGTCCCCGTCTCACACCGAAGAGTTCAGCCAATTGCCATCAAAGCCCAAGAGTCCACAGTCGCCATCTCACCAGTCAGAACCAACCAAGGAGGAGGAGCCTCCATTGAATGGTCTTCACTGGTTGGCACCTTTACCTCAGGCAGCCAGTCGGAACTTAGGTCTTTCTAGAGTAGCTGACTGGCCTCCAACTGTGTCATGGAACAGTGAGGTGTGGGCATCTGAACAAAGCCTTGTGGGTAATTGGAGAAGCACAGCCAATGGTAGATGCCTCAAGTGGAGAGGGGAGAATGTGTCACGCCAAGTGGAGACCTACCTAGGAGAGAGTGCCAGGCCTGTCAAAGTCACACTGCTGAAAACCAGTTTTTAGTTCATATGGTTAGAGAGAGCAGCAATACCGGTCCAGTGTAAACCTGCCCGCCTGCCCATCAAGAGGTACATCATGAAGGAATAGGTAACGAGCTAGTAGCTTCAGAGTGCAGCTTCTGTTACTCATCGCTTTGACTAACACTCCATTTAGATAAACTATCCAAAGATTTGTAACCTCATTTTAAAAGCCTTAAATTTTAGGGAGCCTGACTAATGCACTCAGAAACACATTCTCTTACGTACAGGCATCCCCATCTGCACGTATACACATATAAACACTTCTAAAGGAGCATACATTGCCCCATCAGTATTAACATCAGTATTAACACTAACTTTCACCTCCCAGTTTGGGCTCTTGTCTCATATGTAATGTGCTTTACACTGCATCTGTATTCCCAGGAGCCCTCAAGAATATGTTGCTGTTAAGTACATGCATGGTACCCAGTTCCCACAGAGACTGGGATCTAGGAATTCAAAATTAAGGTCCTTTTTATGGAGCTCAGTGGTTGTCTGAGGACACCGCCTTCTGTGGTTCCCACTTTTCTAAATAAGGGGAAATGATTTTGAGATCAAGGGATTTACCCATGGCCTCACAACTCTAGACCAGTGGATCTCAAACATGGGGTCCAATTATACACTCTTGGTCTAGAGCAGTGGTTCTCAACCTGTGGGTCCCTAGATGTTCCTGGACTGCAACTCCCAGAAACCCCTTCCAGCACAGTGAGTGGTGGAGGCTTCTGGGAGTTGCAGTCCAGGAACATCTGGGGACCCACAGGTTGAGAAACACTGGTCTAGAGCTCTTGTTCTTGGGTTGGAATTCCCAAAAGCCTTTTCCTGCACAAGGCAGGCAAGGTCAAGGCTTCTGGGAGTTACAATCCAAGAGCATCTGGAGACCTTTGAGAACAAGACCTCTAGACCAAGGGTGTATAATTAAGGGCTGTCCAAGGAGATGGCTAGGGGGGAGGTGTTGATCTAAAAAAAATCATGGGATCTCAGATTTCAGTTTCACCAATACTCATTTATTATGAGAAACCTGTCCATGCAAGTGGGAGTACATGTTCGGACTTCATTTGTTTCTTGTAGATTCCCATCAGCCCAAGCCATTTCTGGAGGCATGTGATATGGGTGCAGAACCTTGTACTCCACAGTCCCCCAATAAAAGCAATAACACCTCCCTCACCTGATATAATATTTGCTGAGTATGCACACCCAAAGCTGAAGTGCCTTGGCTCAAAAGTTTTTACTTCCAAGTAATCCAGAAATGTCTGCAGTTGCACAGTGTTGGGCCAAGGAGAAACCAAGGGAAAGATGTCAACACTGGGGATGGGTAAAGCGAGGGTGTGTTACATATATACTATCATAGGTGTGCGGACTTTGGACCATGGAGGAATGATGGTTTAGGCAGTAGCTGTGCTCAAGACACATGAATACGAGGTGTCTGCTCGAGAAAACAAATCATGTCTGGTCAGATGATGTCCCCATTTAAAAGAGCAGAGTTAGGAAAGATGGCTACTGTACTTTGAACGACATCTTGCCCTTTGCCCCTGCCACCATGGCCCAAGTTCATGCTGGGTGGGGAATTCTGGATGTTTTAATCCAAAAGTGTAACTTTTCCACAGTCTGAAAAAGAGGCACTAACTTTATGTGAATAAATCCTGGAACTGGATTACTCCACGGAAAAGGGCAAGCAACTTAAGGGGTGAGGCTTGTGCGCGCAGACTATTTCAGGCCACGTTCTAACACATAACAAATTACATAATACAGATCTCTGACAACATGATCTTTTGCACAGACCTGTGGTTAAAAAGGAGGGAAGTAGAGGATAGAGGAGTAGATCAGACAAGGTGACGAGAGAGGTATTGAATGGGAAAATGGCAGTTGTAATAGAAGAGGAATGATGGGGAGAAGGCAGCACTCAAGAGACATTGAAGTACAGAGAAAGGACACTGGTCTGACACTGCAGGGTCAATGGTGTTCCAACTCCTCCTGTAGTTCCCATTCAGGTACCCGAGCTAGGTAACCCAAGTTCATTGGATGCATCCTCATGGACCAGCTGGTCATGACAGCCAGTTGTTTCTGGGAGTGTCCATCACTATGCCAAGGCACCCTAGCCTTTAGGCCACCACTCCCAGTCTTCATTCTATGGGAAAACTATGGGAAATGTCAGGAGATTTGTCTGCAAAAATTAATTAGGCAGCTTCCCCACAGTCAGAGAGGTGAAAATTAAACAAATGAAACAAAATTTAATGTTTTGAAAAGTGCTTGGAGGCCTGCAGCCGTGCAAACTCACCCACCAACGATGCCAGGGTTAACTGCTTTTCAACATGGGGTAATGGTTCCTTGTATGAATGCTAGATTCAACACCCAAGGCTACTGAACCATCATTTTTATATTCTCCAACATTTTAACATTAGCTACATCATACCATCTTTCTGTATATGGACTATTCCCGTTTCTGTACTCAATAAAAGTCTAACATTATGCATCCTTAACTGTCAGCTTATTTGTTCCAGAGCTCGGTCTTATTTCCGCATAGTCTATACTAGAAATAGTCTTTCTCCTCTAAACACTTTAATATAAATGGAGTTGGTACAGTATATTGTAATTACAGCCCAAGCTTCTGAGCATTATTTATTTATTGTAAGTGTTTTACCTCAGCTTACAAAATTAAAAGACAATTTTAAAGCAAAAAGCAAATACTAAATACAAATACTAAAAAATACAAATGCTATAAAGGATGATACTATACAAATGTCACACTAACGAATGTAAACAAAAGCAGGACCAAACACATTAAAAGCAGGAAGACACAACAATCTATTTTAAAAACCCACCCTCCCAGCCAGTCACTTCATGGAAGCTTGCCTGAGAGGGAAAGGCTTTGCCTGATTCTAGGAGGATTGTAAAGATGGAGCCAGGCTGGCCTCCTGTGGGAGGGAGTTCCAAATCCTGGGAGCAGCAGCAGAGACGGCCCTCTCCCTTGTTTCCAACAAACATACCTATGAAGGTGGTAAGACCCAGAAAAAGATCTCTTTATAGTAGAGGGATAATTTGAACCTGGTTCTCCCTGTCATATATAGCTCAGCAGCTTCCCCCTGCCCTTGGAACTATAACTCCCATCATCTCAAGTAAGGATGTGTGTGTGTGTGTGTGTGTGTGTGTGTGTGTGTGTGTGTGTGTGTGTGTGTGTGTGTGTGTGTGTGTGTGTGTGTGTGTGATAGCATTCGGGGTGGGTAGGTCTGTGGAAAGGAACTACATCACATTGGGTCAATCTACAGGGACACCTTTCACGGCTTCAGCAAAAACCTATCTGTATATTTAGGAATTTATGAAGTGCCCTCTACCTTCATAAGTCAAAGGTGTAGCGACAGGTGCCTTTTCTACAGCAGCCCACCAGACTTCTGCATTCTTGATCAAAAGGTTAGCGATATAAACGTGCATAACACTGCACCCTTGAAACCTTGTTTTGAAGGCACCCCTCCCGTTGGAAATAACCGGGTTGCTTCTGAGTCACCTGAAAACTGCACCCCATGAAAATTAAATACTTTTAATCATATGTTTTCATGGGAAGCAAAAGCACTGCAGCACTCTTTTAAAAAATACTTTAATGTAGTGATTTACAATAAACAAAACAGATTCTATTCCTAACAGGCATAAATACAACGTAATCTAAGCAACCCTATGCACTTTTCAACCCAGAAAAGTGGGTTTTTCAAAAAGTCTTATACAACTGTAGGCCTGATTTTACTCCTTTGCTCAGATTAATCCCTTCTAAAAGTCATTGGGACTTGTGTCTGCGTAAGTGCTGGTAGATTAACGCTGAAACAGCACAAACGCCAGGGCAGGATTCATAATCAAGTCTTGGCAATTATTAGTTAAGTAGCATCTTGGCTCCCTCGAGGACTGAAGGAGGTGTGCCAGATGGGTTAAAAACCTCCTGCTGCAGCCTCTGCCTCCAAAGCTCAGTTGGTGATTCGGAGGAGTTGTAGCCACAAGAGTAAGCATGGCCGGGGAGCTGCGTTATCCGTGCAAGGTGGTCATCGTGACGGGCGGCACCAGGGGCATCGGCGAAGCCACCATGAGAGAGTTCGGTGAGGGCGGAAGGGGTGGCGACCAGGGAGGGATGAGAAGTGTCGAAGTTCCTATGAAAATAGATGCAGGGGCTGAAACTAAGTCTAAGAACCCCTGAGGTTTATTATGGTGAAGAGAGGTGTGTGAAGTTGGAAATCGTTATAAATAGTATCCCATTTCTGAAACTGGAAAGAAAAGTGTCATGGGTGGCAAATAAGATTGGGAGGAATGAATGAGAGTAATCCATAATGTTCCTGTACATGTGAATGGAACTGTCTTCTTATGTACTGTCACTTGAATCATAGTACAGTGGTACCTTGTATAAAGGAATTAATTCGTTCAAATTTTCCTTTATTCAAATTCCCATAGGAATGCATTGAAAACGGAGTAATCCCATTTATATGTTGTACAGATTCTCCCCATAGGCGATTATGTTAAGCAAATTTCCCCTATCTCCGGAATTTTTTATGTTGTACATATTTTATGTTATACAAACTGCTTGTTATACAAGGGTCCACTGTAGTTGAGTTTTTGATGCTGTCTTACCCACGGCCAGAAAATCTGGATCAAAATAAAATGCAGATTTTCCACTGGAATAGTCATGTGGTTGAAAATGTGGTTCCTGTGTCCCCACGGGCAAAGTTTAAAGAACCACATCTTTTGTGTCCCCACAAGTGGGAACCGCAACATAGCAGAACGAAAATGTTTTGATGCAGATTTTCCAAGTCCCCATGGACTCAAGTACTGGTTAAAAATCCGCATCGGAACTGAGACAAGCTTTGTACCACCTCGAGACCAGGTACCTGTAAAACTTGCTGAATTGCGCTTAAGTGGGTATGGTCACATTTTTCCCCTTTAAAGTCTGCTGGCTGTGGGGACACAATTTTATTAACCGCATCTTTGGGCCGTTTCAAACAGTTTTTAGTGGTCGTGGGATAATTTGCAAGATACTAGTGGGATTCTCGGGAGCTGCACATCTGCTGGCTTGGCAAATGCTCAGAAAGCCAACTAGGAACTCTTTAATTGTGGGCAAGGAACGAATAAATGTTGTGTATTTTGCATAACAAAGCAACAGGATTTCAGCCAATGCTATTCACACAGTCTTTCATACATTAAACTACCAGCCTTTGAATGTACTCTCCCCAAGAACAGTAGCTCCACGGCAGAGTATCTGATTTGCAAGAAGAGGTCTTCCACTTCCACCCCACAACATCTCCAAGTAGGGGTGAGAGAAGCGGCATCCTCAAACCTTAGAGAGAGAGTGGTGTGGCAAGTTGCCCCTGAGACCTGGAATGGGGAATCTGTGGTCCTACAGATGTTGCCAGGGTACACACACCCTCATTCTCCATCAGCATGATATCTGATGGGAATCGCTAGCCAAGACATGAGGTACCTGGGTGAAGGAGGCTAGAGTAAAATGTGTCCTGGCAAGAGGGACTGATGGTCTTATTTGGCAAAATGCATATATGTAATCTGAACCTCTGGGCTGTCTTTCTCAGTTCGCCAGGGAGCCAAAGTGGTCTTCTGTGCACCTGAATGTGAACGTAAGTCTGAAACATTTCCTACCCTCTCCCCACCCTCTCCTTTCCTCTTTGTCCAGATAAGGCTGCTGGAGATAAAGATTCTTTGAGACTTTGCTCTCACTTACAAAATCTTCATGTCAGAAAACAAACCAAAACGTATTCTCTGATGACTTATTATGATTTCTCTTCTCTTTGGCTTCAATAGTTTCTTCACTTACTCGCCGGTTACGTGAACATGCAGAACACCCAAAAATGGACCCATTACTAAGTGGTCAGCCAAACTGTAACAGACACCGAAAAAAGCAGGAATTGTTTGGCATTTGATATTCACCCAAAGTTCCTCCCTTCAACGGTTCTTCAAAAGTGTAATATTTTGGTTGCTGTTCCAGCAGGAACCACCATCCCTGTCACCTTAGACCAGTGGTTCCCATCCAACCTTCCTAATGCCATGACCCTTTAATTCAGTTCCTTGTGTTGTGGTGACTCCTTGCCCTGCTTGGAAGAGGCCACAACCCCCCCTTTGGCAGGCCACTGCCACAGGTGCCATAGAAAACTTCCCTCTACAGGCACCCTCAGCCAATTGCAGCCTCCGGTGCCATTGACTGACATCCCCTCCAACTTATCAAGCTGTAACTCACTCTTTCCCCTTCCTCCCCCATCCTCCTCCAGAACCAAGCCATTTGTGGCAACCCCGGCTCATGGCGATCCCTGTGAAATGGTTGTTTGAACCCCCAAAGGGGTCCTGACCCCCAGGTTGGGAACCATTGCCTTGATGGTTCTCAACCTGGGGGTCCCCAGATGTTCCTGGACTGCACCTCCCAGAAGTCTTCATCTCTAGCTGAGCCGGCCAGGATTTTCACAGGTTGAAAACCACTGCCTTGACCATTGGTTGTGTGGGTTTGGGCTGGTGAGAGTTAGAAATCCAGGAACATCTGAAGGGCTGCAGGTTTACCTGTTTTGCCATTGAGGGCAGGGGAGGGGAAGGAGGCATATATGAGCTTTTGGGTTGTAAAGGTGACGCACCATTGACAGGTTTAGCTCAGGAGAAAGGTGCTGTGATGCAGAAGACACATCTGCTGAATGTCTGTCTTCTGTACAACCGTGAGAAGACCACAAAATACCTTGCCGGAATGCAGTTCCCACAAAGCCCATTATCTGCAAAAGCAACGCTAATGCTTTAATATAAAGGGGATTGGCTCCCTACGCTCAGCGTTCTCCTGATGATTATCTTCACCTTGTTTCTAAACCTTATTGGAGGTCTTGTGACCCAGTCTTTGCACCAGAGCATGGATTTCACTCAGTGCCATGCTGTGTCTACCACTGAAATGCCATTGGAGACCTTTCCTCTCCATTTGCTCCTGTTATCCATCCTGATGCTACATGGAATGGCTTCGTGGTGGGGGTTTTGCTTTTCCCTGGCTAGGAAAGTTTCCTCTAATGTAGAAACGTGGAGTGGAATGGAATAGATTAATGTTTGCTGATCAAATAGGGCTGGAGTTTATCCCACAACCCAATCTACTATGGGTCCAACATTGATTCAACCATCAGTTGTGTGTTCGTGTGGGATTTTGAGAATTGCCACTCTCTTCTTTATGCTTGCATCATTGTTTTACAATAAGCTTTCCTAACCACGTGACCTCCCACACTACCGCACCATCACCACCATCCTGACGGTTCTGATGGGAATTATAGTGGTGCTAATATTTCTCTGCAATGAAACATTTTTGTTGCAACCTCTGTGCCAGTGATGGCAAATGTTTTAGAGACCGAGTGCCCAAACTCTGATTCAAAACCCACTAATTTTTCGCAAAATGCCAATACATCAAATTAACCCGAATACAGGTGGCTGTGAAGAAGTGATGTCCGGTGTCCACAGAAAGGGCTTCGAGTGGCACCTTTGGCACCCGTGCCATAGGTTCGCCAACACTGCTCTATATCAAACATTTACCTTAATGTATTGAGATCCCTGTTTCTTCAGTGTCACTGATCAAGGCTTCACAAATACTTGGTAGTTTTCCACAGTAAGATGCCAGTGATCAAATTATTAAGGATGATGTTGTTCGTAAAATGTCAAACAACTTAAAATAGGCTCAGGTGGAAGGCAGAAATGCAAAGCACAGCATAAAAGAATGGGGAAAAAAAACTTATTACATACAGGTTGAACAGGGTAGAAGCCATCAGGTCCCAGAAAGTGGAAGGAATGACCCACTGAGGGGAGGAGGGAATCAGAGAGAACTTCTTCCTTGACGTTCCCACCGCTGCCATTTCTCTCTGCCATTCCTGGAAGGCTGCACTAACTCTGTTTGCAACTGCCCTGTCCTATGCCCTTGCAGGGGAAAGAGGGGAAGCCCTTCAGAGGGAACTGGAGGAGTCCGGCTGCCCCGGAGAAGCTCACTTTGTGGTCTGTGATGTTCTCTGTGAAAAGGATATCGAGGTAGGCAGTAAACCTGCAGGAAGAGTAGGACGGTTGGGGTTGGGGGAGGCTTCTTTAGACTGGCTTTTTCCTTGCAGGTCCCATTCTTAAAAGACAGCACAGCGTCCATATCATATTTGCTGTGCACTTTTCTGTTCTTGCTGGGGATAATGGGAGTTGTATTCCAACACACTTGGAAGCTGCTTGGTTGGAGGGAGGAGGTTGCCTTTTGCCACTCGAGAAAGTAGAGGAATTGTCGTTCTTCTCTAGTTGTCTCTTGCCCTGCCTGAACTCACTCTCTCTCTTTATGTATCTTGTTCTGCTCCATAGAATCTGGTTTCAGTGACCATACATCTATATGGATGCCTTGACTGCCTTGTGAACAATGCTGCAATTTGTGAGTCATTTTGAAAACGGTTTGTTCTGGGAAGCTTCTGGGTGCCTGCTTCTTGGTTGTGGGAGGTGAGAGATTCCTTGAAAGGCAGGACTAGAAACTCTGGAAGAAATGCAGTACAGTAGTCCCCTGCCACAACGCAGTTCATATATTACTGTCTCAGTAAATCGCTTTTTTTTCTGGAGAGAAGCAGGCTCCCAAAGATAAGTTTTTAACCCTCTCCTGACACCCTAGTAGACAGACCTTGAGGTTCTGGCAGCAAGGTCTGCTGAGGTGTCAGGAGGGGGTTAAAAACCTCTCTGTGGAAAGGCAGCGGACAGGAGCAGCCCAAGGTCAGTTTACTCAGGTGTCTGCATTTTGTGGATTTTCCTTTATAGTGGGTGGTTCAGGCACCAAACTCCCGCAATAAATGGGGGAGTACTGTATTGAGATCAGAGGTTGGTAATAAACATTTCTGGCATTTCCCAGAACCTATTGTCAGCATCATGGTAAGTGTTCTTGGCCGAAGAGAGAAACAGAGATGAAACCTACAGAGCAGATTACTTCATGTTTTCAGTTTGCTTGATTCATAATCTGATCTGTTATATTTATGTGTTGTCTGGTAAGTTTAATGGAAAAGGAAAAAGCAAGATTCAGCAGCAGATGCGCAAGAATCGCGTCTACTTCTTACCTGAATGAAAAAATCTTGCTTTTTTATTTCTTCTTGCCAACAGTTCCCCCTCTGAAAGAAATAGACGACGTGACTGCCGAAGATTTCCGTTATGTGATAGACACCAATGTTTTTGGCTATTTCTTAGCAGCAAAGGTCAGTGATTCCCGTCCTCATCATGAACCTTTCAGAACTACAGAGCTGGAAGGGGACAACCCCTTCCAATCATACATGGTGTGGACAAAGTGGATAAGGAAAAACTGTTTTCCCTATCACACAACACTAGAACTAGGGGGCACTCCATGAAACTTTTAGGTGCTAGATCTCAAACAAATAAGAGAAAGTACTTTTTTACCCAGAGGATCACTGGCCTCAGGAACTCCCTGCCAGAAGAAGTGGTGACAGCTGTCAGCCTTGAGAGCTTTAAGAAAGGATTAGACAAGTTCACGGAGAACAAGGGGTATCAATGGCTATCGTTATGGATACCTAAGGACAACCTCTGGGTTGGAGAGATAGACAGGATCTCTCTCAATGCCATTTGCAGGGAATCGTAAGCAGCTGAAGACATCTGCTTCGGAATACCCTGAAGCAAAAGGTGAGCCACTGTGTGAGACAGAATGCTGGACTGGATGGGCTGTGGCCTGTTCCAGCAAGGCTGTTCTTATGTTAATTTGATGGAGATGGTGGCTGTTTTAGTCCTACATCACTGAAGGGTACCAAACTGGGGGCAGCAGAATTAGGTTGAGCAAGGTTGGCCTCAGGGAAGGGCAAGCTGAGTGGTTATCCTGGACACTGAACTGAGGTGTGTGTGTGTGTGTGTGTGTGTGTGTGTGTGTGTGTGTGTGTGTGTGTGTGTGTGTGTTCCAAACTAAGGTCAAAGCTGTGTTTTGGGATTGCACTGCTTTGCAATGAATGAGGAAGGCAAAAAAAAGTCTGTATAGTATGGTCAATGTTGTGCAGGTTGATCGTGAGTCATGACCTAAGTACTGTACAACACTGATATGTTTAGAAATGTTCTGTGCCCAGTAAGCTTCCCCATTTCCCCCCTAATGACTTGGATAAGGAGATGGAGGGAGTGCTTATCCAATTTGAAGATGATGCAAGACTGGGTGGAATAGTCAATCTCCAGGAAGATCAGGCATGTCCAAACCTCACCCCTCCAGATGTTTTGGACCACAACTCCCAGAATTCTAAGCTTAGATTGCCAATGGCAAAGGACTGTGGGAGCTGTGGTCCAAAACATCTGGAGGGCCAAAGTTTGGACGTGCCTGAGGAAGACTGAAGCAAAATTCAGGAAGTCCTTGATAGGCTCTACCATTAGTCTTACAACAACCGAGTGAAATGTAACAGGGATCAGTGCAAAGCTCAGTTCCTACAAAGAAGAAACCGAAAACACAGTGATAAGAAGAGAGTTATTTGGTTCAGTAATATTATGTGTGTGAAGGTTCTTGGGATTGTTGTAGACCATGAACTGAATATGAGTCAACGGTATGATGCAGCTACAGAAAAAGCAAATGTTGCATTAGCAGAAATGAAGCATGTGGCTTGTGTGACACTTCTAAATTTTATGGGGCTATTTGCTTGTTTAGAGATCTGTTGCAGAACCTTGTAAATGCAATTTCACAAAATTAGCATTTGCTTGTTTACAGTTACACAACAGGCAACATAGCAATTTATAACAATAATAACAAGTTACAGTTCCTACCCTCCCCACCTCAGCAACAGCACCCAAATAAATGTTGCTTGTAAAGTTCAAGTATCCCTTTGAATTTAAATTCAGATAAAAATCCAAGACACCTTTCTCAACTGGCTTGAGTGTCCAGCATGTAGAAGGAGGAGCTCCACATGTGTAATCTTCAAACCAAGTTGGGAAGGGCCTCAACAGTGCAAGTGGTTAAGAGCCACTTTAGAATATTAACACAAAACAGAGTCTATGGTGAACAATACCTGTCCACTTATCTATTGCAAGTACAAAGGTATTGGTGATTCCACACTTGAACAGCCATCCACAAAACTTTCAGATTTTGGTGTCACTGTCTAAACATCTTTATGTCTATTTTGTCCCATGTTCATTTGTCTGCTTCTGGGCCCAATTATATATCATCTTCCAGCTCTCCTTTACAGAAAATAATAATAATCTAATTCTCTTTCATTTGTTTTTAATGCCGTAATAGGGAATAACATCGGATTTTCGTCAATGTGATGCTATAAAAGTAAAACAACAACAACAGTGCAAGTGGCAGCTCCAGCCCTTTGAGCTCTCGTGCTCTTTTTGATCTAAATTTCTTACTCACAGCCCTGTTCTTTCTTAGTCCCACCCCTTTAGGCTAAACTGATATTTCATAGGGTTTTCACTCAAACAGACTAATTTTTGAGGACTTTTTAATGGGGGAAGGTTTGGATAGAGAAAATTATGGTAGAAAATTCAAAGGCAGAAAACTTTACCACCATCTCCAAATCTTCCTTAAGTTGGTCAACTTCATAAGGGTGGGCTATTCTGCAAAAAATAAAAAAATAAAAATAAAGTGAGGGGGAGGAAAGCAAGCTTTACAAACAAAAGGATCCCTTTTTAAATACAGGCTTGACCATTAATTCGGAGAAAAGGTTAGCAAAGACCTTGCTGAGGCACAGCTAGTTATAGAAGAAATATTGAGCTGACTGTGGCAAAAAAGGAAGTCCTGCCAGTATCCTCTTAGCCCAAGGTGTCAATCAGTGAGCTAGACTGTTACAGAAAAAAACCCACAAGCACCTGCCCTATCTCACTTCCCTTTTAGGGAGAACAGAGTAATAGGCAAGTAAATAACTAGTTTTATTTATGTGTTTGATTCAAACATTCATACCCTTTCTCCTATAAAGAGCACAGGTAGCTCACAGTGTTAAAAAGGGAGTATTAATAGCAGAGAACAATACATTATTGTGTGTGTGTTGTGTCGATACAGTCGTGACCGACTCTTCGTGACCCCATGTCCATGGAGTTTTCTTGGCAGGCATACTGGAGTGGTTTGCCAGTTCCTACTCCAGGCGCCTACATACAGCACCTGGTATTCCCTGGTGGTCTCCCATCCAAGTACTAACCAGGCCTGATCCTGCTTGGCTTCCGAAATCAGGTGAAACTGGATGTGCTGAGGGCATCTAGGCACCTATAATAAATTATTAAAGTCTTTCAAAAGAATAAAATAAGTATAATATGCAAAAGAAATGCAACAGCTCAAACACCTCAAACAGCTCCCTGAGACCTGTGGCTACTGTTTGCCTATTGGTAGGGCCTGCACCATGGACTGGCTCAACGGATCCATGGCCTAATAGAATGCAAGGTAGCCTAATACATCATGGTATTGTGTATTGTGTCACCTTTTCTCCTCAACTCTCTGCTAATAGTATGCACTGCCTCATCTGCGGAAGACAAAAGGGAACATCATCAACCTATCCAGCATTGTTGCTGTTATTGGATACTCCAACGCTATAGCGTATGTCGCATCAAAGGTAACCCAAGGCAATGAAACCAGCTATCAAGGGTATCATCTTATTCTAAAACTGCTGTTGCCAAACTTTTCAGAACCTTCTACTCCTGCACCTTAATGGTTTTTTTTCATACTTTTATTTATCTATTTAGAGTATTTTTACCCTGCCTTTCTTCTTGGAAAAGGACCCAAGGTGGCTTATAGTAATGAGGGACAATATACAGTCCAGTACAATTAAGACATATTCAAGTTTGAGAACAAGGAATTGAGGAACATCTTACAGAGTTAAAAGACATTAGGCAACATTAAAGCTACAAAGGAATGCAAGCAGTTAAAGAGAGAGTAAAAATTTCATGTAATTTGAGGGATGGAAACTAACATTGAAAACGTGTCAGTGCAATCACACAAGGTTATACGTGGTCATAAAAACAAAGTCTATATGATAATGTATGGTAGATTCATATAAAAGACACATAATAGATGGTCCATCATTCAGGGAAAGCTTGCCTGAAGAGAAAGTTCTTTGCCTGTTTCCAGAAAGACAGTAGGGATGGGGCAGTCCTGGCCTCTAGTGGGAGGGAGTTCCAGAGTCGGGACACAGCAGCCTAGAAGGCCCTTTCATGGGTTCCCACAAAATGTACCTGTGAGAGTGGCAGGATGGAGAGAAAGGCCTCTCCTGATGACCTAAGCACCCGAGCCAGTTCATGCTGTGAGATTCGATCTTTGAGGTGGCTAGGACCCAGGTCACACAGTGTTTTGTAGGTTAACGTCAGCACTTTGAATTGTGCCCAATAGCTGATTGGCAACCAGGGGAGCTGCTTTAATAGGGGTGTAGTGGGATATCTGTACCCCACCCCAGTCAGCAATCTGGTTGCTTCATTTTGGACCTGTTGGAGTTTCCTGAGACTTTTCATTGGTAGCCCCACATAGAGTGCATTACAGTGGTCTAGCTGGGACGTCACTTGGGCACATGTCACCGTGGCCAGAGCTGGTGTCTCAAGAAATGGGTGTAACTGGTGTACTTGCCTTAATTCTGCAAATGTGCTCCTGGCCACAGCTGTGTACCCCTTTTTTTCAATTGGAGGGTGACCCCATCCATTGGCATCCTTATCCCTTGTTCTCCCTTTCGAGTCACCAGAAGCACCTCTTTGAAAGTTCATTAGGTAATTTATGTGTGTTAAGTTACTCTAACGACCAAACAAACAGACCTTTTGCTGTCTGATTAGGCTACAACCTTATACATACGGTATATCTGTTTTCCATACATGATGCCTTTTTGTCTGTGTCGCTGAGATCTACAGCCCAGCTCAGGCAACTAACTGCCAAATGATGTGAAGGTAAAGAGTCCCCCATCTCTTAGCCATTTTTGAAAAATTATTTGTGACACACTTGAGGTTTGACAGACCTGCACGTAAGTGAAGTGAGTTGGGTAGTTGCTGTCCAGGTTTTGGTTCCATCAATTAATTCACTTTTTTTATAGCCCACATACTCCTAGAAAAGGAGCCCAGAAGCTCTTTAGAGTAGCCAAGGTTGTCAAAAAATGGGAAAGAGTTTATAAAACAATGACTCTCTTTTTATGGTTGTCATTTTAAATAAAAAATAAAATTGACCCCCGCTTCTCTGCTACTGATCAGAAGTTTGGTCTACAGGGGAGGGAAAACGGATGTGGGAGTTTGCTGGAAAACTTTCGAAGCCAAACTGATCTTAATTGCAGGAAAGATGAAAACACACACACACACACACACACACACACACACAGAGACATGCTGTTTTCTCAGCCAGCTAAGAATACACACACAGACAAAAGGACTGACATGTTGATCTCAGAAGCCTTTTATTTTCTAATCTATTGTTGACAAATAGACATTGGAGTATTAATGAAAACATTGGTTCTAATAGGAAGCAGGTGCCCTTTATCCCTTTGGCCCTGCCACAAAACAAAAGGTCAGGTGAAATAGAAGGTCATTTCCTTTCAGATATGCCATGTTGGCAAAGCCAGGAGTGCATGCGCTCACTCAAGCTTCCCCAAAAAACATACTCTGAAGAAAGGTTCCCACAAATGGAAGTGATCCCTTCCATAAGATAATCATCCTACTGATTTTTGGCAACACCAAACTAGAGGTGGGAAGAGCTGGTTTTTTTAGTCTACCCTCCCTAGAATATTGGAGCCAAATGTTCCCCAGAAAATTGGGGAGGCTGGGTGTTATTGTTTTAATGGTCTATTAGTTGCCCTCACTTGCCATTCCTACAATTTACAGGGTGCTATATCTGCCATGACAAAAGCGATGGCCCTTGATGAGAGCAAATATGGTGTCAGAGTCAACAGGTAATGTCTTTGTTGCTATTATTATTATTATTATTATTATTATTATTATTATTATTATTATTATTATTATTATTATTATTATTATTATTATTATTATTAAACCACACAGCTAACTACGCTGGTTTTTGTAATACAAATCACTAGTCAAACACTTCCCAAGCGTTTAGGACTATGTGATGTATCGGCGAATTATGCAAGCAGATCCCAGTAAAGTGGCTTTCTGCAGCTGACTGATGGTGACTTTGTCAAACCTAATTTCTTCTGAATGCTTGCTTAGCTCTTTAGGCACCGCACCCAGCATGCCAATTACCACTGGGACCACCTGTACTGGTTTATGCCAGAGTCTCTGAAGTTCAATTTTCAGATCCTGATATCGGATAATTTTTTCAAGTTGTTTCTCGGTGACTCTATCATCACCTGGTATAGCAACATCAATGATCCACACTTTTTTCTTCTCCACAATCATTCACAATATCCAGGGTATTATGCTCCAAAACCCTGTCTGTCTGTATTCGGAAGTCCCAAAGTAATTTTGCATGCTCATTTTCAGTCACTTTTTCAGGCTTATGATCCCACCAGTTGTTGTTGTTGTTGTTGTTGTTGTTGTTGTTGTTGATGATGATGATGATGATGATGATGATGATGATGGTGGTGGTGGTGGTGATGGTGATGATGATTTTATTTCTATACCACCCATATTCCAGTGGAACTCTGGGCGGTTTACAACAGTGTTAAAAACAACAATGCAATGCAAACAGCAAAAAAGAGGGAAGGGCAATAGGAGGGAGAACCCTCGGGGAGAGGCGTAAAAAAAAAAGCCAGAGACTAAATCAAATTAAGTTAAAAGGTTGCCAAATGCCTCCCTAAAAAGCATGGTTTTGAGTGCTTTCTTGAAGGCAGGCAGGGACTATGCAAGGGGCAGCTCACTCGGGAGATGGTTCCACAACGAGGGGCCCACTACAGAGAAGGCACGGTTGTGCGTGAGCGACTTCCGCGCCTCCCTGGGTGTGGCCACTGGGAGTGAGCACGCCTGCGACATTCGACATTCGAGTGGGCCTGGCCTCAGCTGACCTTTGGGAGATAAGCTCGGACAGGTATTCAGGACCCAAGCCGTGGAGGGTTTTGAAAACCAAAACCAAGACCTTGAACCTTATCCAGAGAGCCACGGGCAGCCAATGCAGGCGTGCCAGGACTGGGTTGTTGTTGTTGTTGTTGTTGTTGTTGTTAGTAGTAGTAGTAGTAGTAGTAGTAGTAGTAGTAGTAGTAGTAGTAGTAGTAGTAGTAGATTTTTATAGATTATATACTGGCATTTCAGGATTTCAACATTAAATGCAATTCTCAATAAAACCCATTCATTTTGAAAAACACTCACCATAGGCAAATAGATCCTAATAATTTGTCTTCCAGTATCTTACCTGGGAATATCTTGACTCCACTGTGGAAGAGGCTTTTAAGTGAGGCACCTGATCCTCAAGCAAGGTTCCAAGAAGCCATAGATGAACAGGTAAGTGTTGTGACACAGTGGAAATGGCATTCTTGGACAAGGTGGGCTGTGTTACACCGCTACCTTGATTCTGCAATCTCTATATAGTATGCAAGATTTGCAGATACAGTGGACCCTCATATAACAAATGGTTTGTATAACATAAAATCTGTAAAACATAAAAAATTCTGTAGATAGGGGAAATTTGCTTAACAGAATCATCTATGGGGCGAATCCGCACAACATAAAAATGGTTACAATTAGGAATTATTCTGTTTTCAATGCATTCCTATGGGAAATTTGTATAAAGGAAGATTTGCTTAACATAATTTCATTTGGAATGAATTAATTCCTTTATACAAGGTACCACTGTACTGGCTCTTTTGCGTCTACTCTTATGTTTAATCATGGAGAAAATGAAAGCTTATTGTGCAACGATCTTGAAGCTTCCCTAATGTTTGGAAATCTTTTGTCGCCTGTCTTCCTAGGCTGGGATCTCATAAGCCTAGGAGCTAGAAATGCCTATTGTTTAAATTAAACCTCAATTAAAATGTAGAGAGACTTTGGTTCTAAAGATGTTTTGTTTTCCTCTCCCAGAGGTGAACATAGCCAGTGATGAAAGAGATCCTGATAATTGTAGTACAAAATACTACATCTGGAGGCCCCACTTATTTTCTTTGAGAATCTAGATTATTTTCCTTGAGGACCTAGATCTGGTTTAGGATTTGCTCTTTCTTCTGAGATTCTTGGGGGGAAACAGTGCATCAAAGTGGTGTACATGATGCGGATTGAGTGTTTATTTATTTCTCTCTAATTTCTCCTGCAATTGTAGCCTCTGGGACGGTTGGGGACCCCAGAAGAGATTGCATTGGTGGCCTTGTTCCTGGCTTCCGAGGCCACCTTTTGCACCGGGGCTGACATTTCTGTCACTGGTGGAGCTGAGCTTGGTTTTGGGTTGAAGAACCGCCAGGAGACCACTAAAGGCATTAAAGGCTAGTGGGAGTTGGCCAGGATCACAACACATCTGTGTATGGAAGGCCAGGGGAGAGAACAGTGATAATGTCATGGTTGATTCATGTCCATGCAGATGGCTGCCCCAATGGCTGGCTGTGTTAACCTTCATCCTTTAAGAATAAGAATAAGAATTAAAAAAAATCTGCATTCAATGAATTGTGGGATGTTTCTTGACCGTTTCATTTCTACCACCCCTCTGAAGAGAAGAAATTTGAGTTTCCACTAAATGGCTTCAGTCTGCTGACCTGTACACAACTCCTGCCTTATGGTTGACAGAAAATTACATGGGAATTACATTGGTAAAATTACATTTACCATGGCCCAGTACCGTGGACAACATTATTGTTTATTTACAGACAATCCTGTCCATGTCTTTGATTTCCATGATTAGGAATGGGATTTTCAATTATTTGTACCACAAAACCCATAATTCTCCACACTGGAGTTTCTACTGGACAGACCAACACTTTCAGACACCTAAATATGGCTCACCTAAAAGACCAAGCTTGCAGAGGCCTTGAGACCAGCCATGGGCTGCACTCTGCCCTATTCCCTGTTTCGAAAGGAATGCATATTCCAGTATCCATTACAGACAGGACACCAAAATTATGAAAATCAGCCCAGATTGGGAATTTGAAAGCAGGACAGCCTGCCAGAGTTCACTAGTTCCACTGCAGTATAGTGACAAGCACAACAAGGCAAAATGCAGAATTATTTATTTGTTTCATTTATATTAACACCATCGGTGCACAGCACTATACTGGGTGTTTAACAATGAAAAATACAATATAGTAGGACCCCGGTATCAACTGGGGATTGGTTCCAGGCCTTCCCGTGGATAATGAAAACCATGGCTAAGAGAGAACACCTGCCCACCCACCCTCAAACTGCTGTTTCCTGACAGTTGGTTGCTTTATGGCTGCTGTTTGTGAGAGTAGAATGGTTTACAAATGCTATTTGTGACAATAGCTTGCTTTACAGCCGCTGTTTGTGACAACAGCTTGCTTTGTGGCTGCTGAATTATTTAATTTTTTTCCTCTGCCAACCATGGATAACTGAAACAGTGGATAATGAATCAGTGGATACAGGGGTCCTATTGTACTGTTGTTCTCAGGTACATGCATGGCACCCAATTCCCATATGACACTGGGGGGGGGGTTGGGGAATTCAAAGTGCAAGCCCCTTTCATGGAGGACCGTGGTTGTCTGGAGGACACAGCATTCCCCCTTGTCTAAAAAGGGGAAGATGAGGCTGAAATCAAGGGGTTTGACCACGGCTGCACAGTGAGCCTGTGAAGGAGGAGTTACCCTAAGGTTTAATCTGAGGATATATATTTAAGATCTGTCCTAGGACATGGCTAGGGAAAGGTGTCAGTCTGAAAAATACAGGACTTATAAGAAACGGCTTCACAAAGGGCTCATGTATTATGGAAAAAGTGTTCCCCTATGTGAGCTGACACATTTACACCTTATTTGTCCAGGCCCATTTCTTGTGGTGTGCGAAACCAACACAGTACCCCGTTCTCTCTAAATTCAGCTTGGCTGAGGTAGTGGCCCACACAAACGGCTTAGCTAGTTGCTAGACAGGGCCTACCAATGGTGTAAAAGAACCAAAACAACTTAATTCCTCAAACCACCATGATTTCCTTTCGTGATCCCTTGAAGGCAACTATTCAAAATAAATAAAACAAATAAATAATAACCCCCTCCCCAGGGGTGATGGGAACAGGGATTCTTGAAAAGCCCATGGAAGGCCTTTTACCGCATTTGTCTTTGACAAGGGCAATGAACTAAGAGTGGTAGTTTGGTGTGACAGGCCTCTGAGCAGCCCCCACGGCCTAACAGGGACAATTTCCCAGCACCTGAGGGGGTGACCGTATTTATCATTCCACTCTGGCAAGTATTCCTGTTTCCGCTCAGTGGTGCCCTGGATGTATTTCTAGCCGTTTCAAGAGCAATGGGGCTGTTTATTTCAAACAATTTAGAAAAACCACCCTAATACAATGGTACCCCGACTTAAGAGCAACTCGACTTAAGAGCAGAAAACTGTTGGCGTTTTAACTGCTGCCTTACAAATTTTAAATATGGTCTGCTCGACTTACAATTTCCCCCCCATTTTTTAATATTTTAACTTATTTTTTCAATTTTTTAGATAGGTACCCCGACTTAAGAGTAGTTCGACTTAAGAGCATGTCGTTGGAACGGATTAAATTCATAAGCCGACGTACCACTGTATAACATTTGGTGAGTATGTGCACCCAAAAGCTGAAGTGTTCTTGCTCAAAGGTCTTTGCCTTCGGGTGATTCAGAAACGTCTGCAGTTGCACAGTGTCACTCAGCAGAAGTTTGCCTGAGGGAAACAGACTTTGCCTGATTCTGGAAGGATTGCAAAGATGGGAACAAGTGGGAGGGAGTTCTAAATTTGGGGAGCAGCAGCAGAGGAGGTGTTTGTTTTCACCAAACACACCTATGAAGTTGGTGGTACCCAGAAAAAAAGACCCCTTTATGTCAGATTGAGAATGTGAATCACAGAATCATAGAACAGTTACGTTAGAAGGGGCCTGTGTTAGAAGAGTCCAATCTTTGCTCCATGCAGGAATACAAATCAAAGGGTATCTGCCAGGTGGTGGTCCAAATTTCTCTTGAATGCCTCCACTGTCGGAGCATTCACCCTCTCTTGAGGTAATTGGTTCCATTTCCACCAGTATGCCGATGATACCCAGCTCTACCACTTGTCTCCTCTGGACTCTAAGGGAGCAATTATCTCAACTTTACAGAAGTGTTTAGTTGCAGTAATGAACTGGATGAGGATGAACAAAATTAAATTAAACCCAGACAAGACAGAGGTGCTCCTGGTCAGTCAAAAGGGAGAACAAGGTATAGGGATGAACCTCTACTGCAGGCATGTCCAAACTTCGGTCCTCCAGATGTTTTGGACCACAACTCCCACAGTCCTTTGTCATTGGCAATCTAAACTTAGAATTCTGGGAGTTGTGGTTCAAAACATCAGGTGGGCCAAATTTTCATGCCTGCTGTACTGGATGCGGTCACCCTCCAATTTAAAAGACAGGTACGCAGCTTAGGGGTGCTCTTGGACTCATCCTTGAGCTTGGATGCCCAGGTCAAGGCTGTGGCCAGGAGCGCATTTGCACAATTAAGGCTAGTATGCAAGTTACACCCCTTTGTCAAGGTGGTGCTGTGGGAAATCAGGATCCCATCCTCTGGCTCTGCAGCCAGATGGTAGGAAGCTACTTTTATATCATGTCAGAGTGTAGATGCGGGAAGGTCATTGTGCTCTACACCAGCTTATTCTTACATAGATTCCACCAGAGATAAGTGAGGATGCCACTGCCCTCACTCCCAATTGGCTGGAAATGGTGGGAATCTAACATAAATCCAGGCTTCATTTGTTGACCATAGACTGTATATCAATGATGAAAAAAGGAGGAAAGGCTTGCAAATGCCTTGCTGAGGCCATGCCAGTTAGAGCAGAAGTATTGAGCTGCTAAGAGGTAAAGTAGAAAATAGTACTCTTCCTCACTAGTGCCAGGTGTAGATAAAATACCACCCAATCCAAGTAGCCTCTGCTCTTTTTTTTTATCCAGAAGAATCAAGACGCTGTGGATGCCGATTTTACCCGTTTGCGCAGAAATCATCACAAACGATTCAGTAGGAGTTAAAACAACTTCCCCAAACGTTGACGACTCGAGAGTAACCCCCTCTTAAAGTCAGCGGGACTTCCGTCTGAGCAAGGATGCATAGGATAATGCTGGGGGAAAACAGCACGGTCTGCATAACGCAATAACTTATTTTAAAGTGGCATTCCCCGGCCCTCGCAAGGACTACATTTCCCAGCATGCCGCGTGCAAAAGAGGCTTGCCCGATGGGTTAAAAACCTCGTGCTGCTGCCGCTGGTCGGTCCAAAGCTCAGCTGGTCGGGGGTCATTTGGGGGGAGTCGCGGCAACAGCAGAGATGGCCGGAGAGCTGCGCTACTCGTGCAAGGTGGTCATCGTGACGGGCGGCACCCGGGGCATCGGCGAAGCCATCTTGAGAGAGTTCGGTGAGGGCGGGAAGGGGGTGATCGAGGAAGGGGCGAGGTGACAAGGGTTCCTCCAACAACAGGTCTCGGGGCTCGAACAGGGCAATCTTGCTCCCCAATCTAGATGTGTTGTGTTCAAGAGATATGAATGAAATTGGAGGGGTGCGGGGGGGGGGGGACAGGGAGAGGTGTTCTGTACATGCTCAGAGGCCATGCCGCACTGGCGTGAAAAGTTTTGTTCTCCACTCCGGATGTCGTTTGGGGGGGTCAGGGGACCTGGGTGCATTTAGAAGGGAGGGAGAAGTTGTCTCTACATGCTCAGAGTCAATGCTGCTGCATCGAACTTGGAAGTTGGAGTTGAGGCGATCTGGATGGAGTTAGAGGTAAAGGACCGTGCTCAGGGGAAAAAGTTACCTTTTTTAAAATTTAATCACCCCTGACTGTGTGACTGTCCACCATCTGGGTGGCCGCCCTACCGCCCCCATGCCCCCAATTTCTGAGTGCCCTGCTGTGGCTGGACATTCCTACTGGAGCCTGGATGCCTTGTTTTCAAAGATTCGCCACTGACAAGACATAAGGGCTGCGCCTCTTGTTTTTCTCTCTCTTCCCCTTTTTTTCCCATGGAAGAAAAATATTTGCTCTTGTTTGGGAAAGACAGGAAGTGATGCCATCAGCAGTTACTAATCTTGTAGCAGTATTAGATTTCATTGCCAGAAAGATATACAGTACTGACAAGACAATTTTCAGGGCGGTGGGGGAGCAGACCTCAAAGAACTGGAAATTCCTGTTGTGCTTCTCTTTCTAGGGATTGAGGTATTTGTTCTCCCTATTTTGCACACTCAGAGATTTTTTTCCCTTAGGGATTCCCCCCTCCCTTCCCCCTCCTGGTCATTGTAAAACTATGGATGGATATACTTTTCCTTCAATAATCTGCATGTTGGTCGTTCCTCCCCCCCCCTTTACTTGGTCTGGCTTGGATGCAAAATGTGACACTTAAAACAAGTGGGAGATCTATATAGTGTATATTAATCATTTTAGAACTGCAGAGCTAGAAGAACATAAGAACATAAGAAGAGCCATGCTGGATCAGGCCAAAGGCCCATCTAGTCCAGCTTCCTGTATCTCACAGTGGCCCCGCCAAATGCCTCTGGGAGCACATGAGACTAGATATCTTTCTCTGATACCATTCCCTTGCATCTAGTGCTTAAAGTATCCCAGTTTTAAGACTGGAGATTACACATCTTCATCATGGAGACACCCTACGGATCATCAGGACAAATCTAGTCCCTCTCAAGGAGGCATAGGCTCCCTGAGCCTAAACGCTGCCTGAGCTATTAATTTAGTCTCTTCTAGTCTTTACTTGGAAGCAAATACTAGCCTATAAAAATTAAAATGCAATTGAAGGCAGGGGTTCCTTTATAAATAGTGTCCCAGTTCTGAAAATAGAAAGAAAGGGGCCATGGACAGCAAGTAGGTTTGGGAAAAAGAAAAAAGAATAGATCATGATGTTCCTTGTAGATCTAAGGGGCTTCAAATGCAACACACATCAAATGGCATTAGCCTATATCTGTGTGGATGGAACTGTCTTCTTATTCCCCCCTCTCCTGAATCACATTAGTGAAACACAAGGCTTGGAATCCTTGAAACAGCATAACATTCATTTGTTCCTGTCTAGCAATTAACAAGAGACATCTGGGATTCTCAGGTCCTTGCACCTGCTCAAGAATATTTGAAAGAACTCTTTAATTGTTGGCTAGGAAAGAATGGATGTGTCTCTTTTTGCAGAACAAATTAAGTCATAGGATTTCAGCCAGGGTGTTTACCGGAGTCTTCTCATGCATTTAGCTTCCGGCCATTGAGCGTCACCAAAGACTGCAGCTCAGCAACAAGGCGTCCGATCTGCATGCAGATGTTTTCAAAATCCCACCCTGGCATCTAAAAGAAGCCACTCTCCCAAGCCTCCAACTAACTATTGGCTAGTTCCCCCTGAGAATGTGTGGTCATTGAGAAGATGCTGGACTACATACCCCATCATTCCCTATCGCCGTGGTTTCTGATGGGAATTGCAGGCCAAGATGCAAAGTACTTATTTGAGAGAAGCTGGTGTAAAACATTTCTGGAAGAGAGGGACTAATTGTCTTATTTATTCGGTATAAGGCCAAGGGCTGCATGTACTGTATGTGATCTGAACTTCTGGGCTCTGCCTTGAATTCATTCCCTTTCCCTTTATTTTTCACACTTGCAAAAATAGGTTTTTTTGCTTTATTTTTCAGTTCGCCAAGGAGCCAAAGTGGCCTTCTGTGCACCTGAGACTGAACGTAAGTCCAAAACATTATCCTCCGACTCTCCCCACCCTCTTGTTTCATATTTGTCCATAATAAATCAGGCTGAGCTAAAAGGTAGCTTGAGACTCTGAAATCCTGGAACAAGAAAAAAAACCCAAAGAAAAATGAGAAGGAGATACATAGGCCCAGGAAAGTAAATATGTGGCCCTAAACCTTTGGAACTACAGTCCCTATGATCATTGGTATTGCTGGCTGAAGCTGGTCGAAATTGGAAACCTGAGATCATCTGGAGCAGTGGTTCTCA
The DNA here is from genome assembly GCA_037367245.1 of Phrynocephalus guinanensis. Classification (NCBI taxonomy): domain Eukaryota; kingdom Metazoa; phylum Chordata; class Lepidosauria; order Squamata; family Agamidae; genus Phrynocephalus; species Phrynocephalus guinanensis. The sequence goes on along the minus strand of CM074743.1, from coordinate 11,874,059 downwards.
ACTGGTGGGTCCCCAGATGTTCCTGGACTTCAACTCCCAGAAACCCCTTCCAGCACAGTGAGTGGTAGAGGCTTCTGGGAGTTGCAGTCCAGGAACATCTGGGGACCCACAGGTTGAGAACCACTGATCTGGAGGCTACCGACTTAGCTTTCGTGGTGTAGACAGAGGAAAGAAAGGATATATGAGTTTCTTTTGTTTGTTTGCTTGTTTTCTAAAAGTAACATGAAGTTGACAGGTGTTTCTTAGCAGAAAGGTGCAATGATGCAGTAAACCCGCCTGCTGGATTTCTGGCATCTGTACAGCTGTGAATAGAACAGAAAAATCTCCTGCCAGATTGCAGTTCCCACAATGCCCACCGATTTCAAAGCAACATGGGCACCCTAATTTAAGCGTCATTGGCTCCCTATGCAGAGCAACTTCCTGGAGATTATCTTAACATTGCTTGCAAATCTTAGGGGGAAGTTTGCAGTCCTGAGGACTAGCAGCTTGTGCCACAGTCTGCACCAGATATGGGATTTCACCCAGGGCCTGGCTGTGTCTGCCATTGTGAAATGTCATCATTAGAAGCCATGCTTTTCCTTTGCTCCCGTCCATTATCAATCCTGACGCTAGGTGGAAGTGTTTCGCTATGGACTGTAATGCATTTACCTCCTGGAGTAGAAATGCAGCACTGAATGGAATGAGACCAGCTGATTTTTGTGTGTGCATTGGATAGGATTTGGAACCCTTTCTGGAACTCAAAATAGTTTGGTCCAAACATTGATTTGGCCATCAGCTGTGTGTTCATATGGGAGTATGAGAGTTGTCACTCGCTTCTTTATGCTTCCATCATTGTTTTACAGATACACAACCTTCCCTAACCCCAAATGTTTTATCACTCCATCACTGCCAGCTTGCTGGTGCACAGTTTTTCTACTCCCTGAAAGAGCCCCTTAGCAATCCACTCATTTTACCTCATTGGAAATCAGATCACCTTATTGGCAGAAAATTCCAACTTGAGATGGGCACAACCTTCTCTTTGGATGCCTGCTGACGTTCTTTTGCTCGTGGTTTGTTGATCTGCCCTTCCTCTGTTTCCTGGCAGTGACCAACCAGAAGAGGGACTGTGGCATCTGTCCCTAGCAGGGTGGATTTGATTTCAATCACAATTTAATTCACTAGTCAGTAAGAGTCGATTTAAATCATGATTTTCTACATACTCATTTTTTGCTGGAATTGTTTTAATCTGAATATTTACAACCAGATGGTTTCATTTTTAGAATAACTTTAGATAAGTTTTACAGTTACAGTATATCAGTAAATTACTGATTTGGTGGTTATATATCATTAGAAATACATAGATAGATAGTTAAGAAATTATTGCTAGGTGAACTATCTCCAATTTAATGGGTTAATCATTCATGTTTTGACAACTGCTCTATTGTACTTTATTAGAAGGAGAAAAATAATCATTACCTTAATAATAACAATTTAAATAGTTTTATTTAACCAAAGCAATAACTTTACAGGCTATCATATTATCATAATATGATAACCCGCAGGACACTAAACATTTACTGGCTATCATATTATCATAATATGATAACCCACAGGACACTAAACATATAAAGATCTCAAGATGTGGCGTACTGTGCTCAAAAGGTTTCACTTTCATTTTACTGCTTGCCCCTCCCTCCTTCAACTTTGCTCCTTGTGCAGAGCTATTCTATTCCAAACAACCTTCTGTTCATTTAACTTCTTGAAACGCAGCACTTAAGAGGTAAGGGGGTTGATTCTGTGTACATAGATTTGCAGAGGAACAATGGGATTAAGGTCTTTTTCTCAATTCTTATGTTTATTTTATAACATTTTCTGCTATGAAGGAGACATGTTATCATTGCAGACCCAAATGCACAGTTTTGAAAATAACACAACTAAACATCTTTGATAATATTTATTTATTTATTTATTTTTACATTTTTATACCGCTCCCATTTCCCTGAGGGAACTCTGGGCAGTTCACATAAAAACAAGTTAAAAACATATACATCAATGAGAGGAGATATTAGGCAAGAGGCGTAAAAAATTGACAATAAAAATAGTAAAAATGATAATTAAAAAAAAGAACAGAAATTAGCAGAGGAAAATATATTTTAGATGGAAAATTGCCCCAAATAATCAGAAACCTCTGGGAGAGCATGATAGTGTGAATGGATTAATACAGCCTCATGTTACATAATTAAAAACTAATTTCATGATGAATAACCTTTGGACTATAATGTATCTTAACTAGAGCACAATCTTTAGAGAGGTTTGTCTTCAAAAAGCATATAAGTTTTTAAAAAATCCAATTTAAATAAAAAAATCAATTGAAATCAATTATTTTTTTAAAATTTAAAAAATGTGATTTTTAAATTAAAAAAACCCATTGATTTTTATCCACCCTGGTCCCTAGCCTTTCGTCCTCCTTCAAATGGGATAAATAGATTCCAGGATAAAATTAGAAGCCATCAGGCGCCAGAAGGTGAAAGGAAAGACCCACCAAGGGGGACGAGAGAATCAGAGAGAACTTCTTCCTTGACGTTCCCACCGCTGCCATTTCTCTCTGCCGTTCCTGGAAGGCTGCACTAACTCTGTTTGCATCTGCCCTGCCCTATGCCCTTGCAGGGGAAAGAGGGGAAGCCCTTCAGAGGGAACTGGAGGAGTCCGGCTGCCCCGGAGAAGCTCGCTTTGTGGTCTGTGATGTTCTCAGCGAAAAGGCTATCGAGGTAGGCAGTAAACCTGCAGGAAGAGCAGGACGGTTGGGGTGGGGGGAGGCTTCTGTAGACTGCTGTAGAAAGCCTTCGAGAATACAAATAGTTTTATTCCAACATACAGTGGTGCCTCGGATAACGACGGTAATTCGTTCTCCGAGGTTAGTTATTGTCTGAAACACGTCGTTATCCGAAACGCAGTTTCCCATAGGAATGAATGGGAAACCGTTTAATCCGTTCTGGAGCCTAGGAAAAAGGCACAGACATCTGGTTTTTTGCTCAAAACTCTTTAAAAAGTGCACTTTAAAGGTACAGATGCAATGCCACCTGGGATAACTTTTTTACTGATGCATGCTGGAAATTCATTATCTGAGGCAGTCCACAGGGAAAATTCGTTATCCGAGGCAGCCCATAGGAAGATTTGTTATCCGAGGCAGCCCATAGGGAAAAATCATTATCAGAGGCAGCCCTATACCCGGAAATTTGCAGTTGTTATCCGAATTATTCGTTATCCCGGGCAGTTGTTATCCGAGGTACCACTGTATTTGGAAGCCACTTGGTTGGAGGGAAGCGGTTGTCTTTTGCTGCTCTAGAAATTAGAGGAACTGTTCTTGTTCTCTAGCTTTCTCTTCCCCTTCCTGAAATCTCTCCCTTTATATATCTTGTCCTCTTCCTCAGAATCTGGTTTCAGTGACCATAGACCAGTATGGATGCCTTGATTGCCTTGTGAACAATGCTGCAATTCGTGAGTCATTTCAAAAAAAAAAATGGTTTAGATCTGAGGAGATTCTGGGTGCCTGCTTGTAGGTTGTTGGATGTCCCTTGAAGGGCAGGCTTAGAAACTCTGAGAAATTCAGTGTTATGATCAGAGTTGGATGATTAACATTTGGGACTACCACTTCTAGAACCTCCTGCCGGCATCATGGTAAGAAGAGAGAAACAGAGACAAGAACCATAGAGCAGATCACTTTATATACTGTATTCAGTTTGTCTGATACATAAGCTGATCTGTTGTGCTTATGTGTTGTCTGTTTAATGGTGAAGGAAAAAGCAAGATTCATCATCAGATGTTCAAGAATCTAGTCTACTTTTCATCTTACTTGCATGGGGCAAAAAAAGTCCTGCCTTTATATTTCCACTTGCCAATAGATCCTCCTTACCAAGAAATAGATGATGTGACCGCAGAGGACTTCCGTTGTCTGTTGGACATCAACGTTGTTGGCTATTTCCTTGCAGCAAAGGTCAGTGGTTCCAATCACCATCAAGAGCACCTTAGAACTACAGAGCTGGACGGGGTTCTCTGGATCATGGAGACCAACCCATTTTCAACGTGGTGCCATGGTGCAGAAGAGAGCGACTAAAATGATTACTAGGCTGGGGCACCTCCCTTATGAGGAAAGGCTAAAACATTTGGGGCTCTTTGGTCTGGAAAAAAGGTGCCTGAGGGGGGATATGATTGAGACGTACAATATAATACAGGGCATGAGTGAAGTGGATAGAGGGACACTCTTCTCCCTCTCACAAAATACCAGAACTAGGGGAGATCCACTCAAACAGAGGGCTGGGAGAGTAAGAACAGACAAATTAAAATATTTTTCCACCCAGCGCGTTGTTAGTCTGTGGAACTCCCTGCCACAGGATGTGGTGATGGCATCTGGCCTGGATGCCTTCAAAAGGGGATTGGACAGATTCCTGGAGGAAAAGTCCATCACAGGTGACAAACCATGATGGAGATGTGTAATCTCCAGGCTTAAAACCAGGGTACTTCAAGGGCCAGATGCAGGGGAGTGGTATCAGGAGACAGATATCTAGTCTTGTGCGCTCCCAGATACATCTGGTGGGGCCACTGTGAGATACAGGAAGCTGGACTAGATGGGCCTTTGGCCTGATCCAACATGGCTCTTCTTATGTTCTAAAATCCCAGCCTCTGGCTCTGCAGGCAAATAGAAGGAGTCTGCTTTATATCATGTCAGAGTGTAGATGCATGAAGGTAATTGTGCTCTAGCCCATTGTTCAGCAGCCTTCCTTCACCCGGATCCCTCCAGAGATAAGTGAGGTGGCAACTCCCATCTTTCCCAACTGGCTGGAGAGGGTCAGAGTTTTAGTTTCATGTAGCTGGAGGGCATCAGGCTGGGGACAGCAGAATTCACCCTGAGCATGGCTGGCCTCAGGGATGGGCAACCCTGGGCACTGAGTGGATGGGTGTTTGCGTGCCAAACTAAGATCAAAGCTGTGTTTTGGGGCTGCCTTGCTTGCAATGAATGAGGAGGGCAAAAAGTGAGTGTAGCGTGTTGTTTAAGGTTGAGCAGGCTGATTGGGATCTATGTACAGAAACGACCTGTACAGAAAGTTCTGCTTAATGTTTTTGCTAATGACCTGGTGCAAGGATTGCTTTTTAGATTTGCAGACGGCGCAACATTGGGTGGAAAAGCTGACATTTATTTATTTATTTATTTATTTATGAGCATTTTTACTCCACCTTTCTCTTTGGAAAAGGGCCCATGACGGGACATTCCTGATAGGCCTTAGCACTGGGCGAAATTTAACAGAGAGAGGTCCAAAGCCCAACACCTAGGAAGAAGAAACCAAATGTACACTTATTATACAATCAGAGATACTTGGCTCAGCAGCACTACACGACAGACGGCTCTTGGAATGGTTGTAGCTCACAAGCTGCATATGAGCCCACAATGTGATATAGCTGTAGAAAGGGCAAATTAACCACAGCCCCCAAATCGTGTGGTGGGGCCCCATCTTGAATACTGGCCTGTAGTTCTGGAGACCACACCGTAAGAAGGCCAACAAACTGGAACTCGTTCAGAGGATGATTAGGGGACCTTAAACCAAGCCCTGTGAGGAACAATAGAAAGAACTGGGCATGTTTAAGCTTGAGAAGAGAAGACTGAGGTGAAATATGATAGCCCTCTTCAAATATTTGAAAGAGAGCCACACAGAGAAGGGACAGGTTTTGTTCTGAGCCATGATTATGGAGTTCATAACAATGGGCTAGATTTGAATTGAGTAGCAGGAGAAACCTAATCCCAGGCTTCTTTTGCTGACCTTATTTATGTAGGATTAATAAGGAGGAAGAGCTGGAACAGGCATTACGAAGGCACTTGCCAGCTAGAGAAGAAACATTGAGCAATGGCATTTTGCTGCCTGAGTCCAAAAAGAAAATGGCCCCTCACATAGTGCAAGGTATAGAACAGTGAGTCAAATCATTTCAGAAGAAATGAACTCAAAAGGAAGTGAATAACTAGTTTTATTTATTTGTTTGGTACAAATATTTATATTCTGCCTTGATCCGAAAAAGGACACAAGGTGGCTTACACTGTTAGAAAATGTTTTAAAGCCATATTAAAAGTGGAGAGTAAAATATCATGAAAGGAGAGCAGAATGTTAGTTATTAAAACAGATCTGTTACTAGTTTTTTACGTTATATATAATTTAAAAATAATTATATATAACGTAAAAAACTAGAACAGATCTGTTTTAATAACTAACATTCTGCTCTCCTCCTTTCATGATACCTTCAAAGTGGCTGCCTGAGACAGCTGCTGCTTTTTGCCCAACGCTAGGGCTAGCATAATTGTAAAGAAGCCACTGGCTAATGAAGCACAGGTTAGCGTCCTACACCAGTGTAGTGTCCCTTGGTCAGAGTTTCATCCTCCACCAATGTATCGTCCCTTGTGTCATTCACCTTTTCTCCTCCACTCTTTTCTAACAGTACGCGCTGCCTCATCTCCGGAAGACGAAAGGGAACATCATCAACATCGCCAGCCTGGTTGCCACTGCTGCACAAAAGAACGCGGTTGCTTATGTCACAAGCAAGGTACTCCAGGGCACTGAAATGAGGCATCAAGTCACTCTCTGTCCCCTCTTATTTTAAAGTGGAATTTGGGAAATCTTTTTGGAACCATCTTATTCTGTGCCTTAAACAGCAAGCAGTAATCCTTTTTTCTATACATTACTGTGAAAGGTCATTCGGTGATTTATGTGCATTATGTTACACTTAAGGACCACAGAATTGCCCCCTGACTATTCTGTGACCTTATCTAAATTTCTGTATTATGCACAGCCGTGATTCCCAATCTTGGGTAACCCAAGTGTTCTTGAAGTGCAACTCCCCAAAACCTTCACTTCTAGCTATGCTGTTCATGGTTTCTGAGTGTTGCACTGCAAGGACATCTGGATTGCCCAGTGCTAGGCATGTTGTTTTTGTGTGTTGTCTATGACTCTGATTGCTAGTCAGCTAATTGCCAAATGAGCTGAAAGCACACATTCCTCCATCTCTTAGGAGGTTTAAAAAAATGTTTGACTCACCTGAAATTCGACTTACCTGCTTGTGAGTGAAATCAGCTGGGTGGTTGCTATCCAGATTTTTATTCACATTTGTTCATTCATTTTATTTCTACTCCACTGTGCTTCCAGTAAAGAGAGCCTGGGAGCGCTTCGCTTTGGCCAAGGTTTTCAAATATGGGAAAGGGATTTTTTTTTTAAAAAAATGACTGTTATGGTGACAATTTTTAACAAAAGGCCGTTTGACGCCTGCTTCTGTGCTACCGATCAGAAGTTCGGTCTACAGATGAGATGAAATGGAAGTACTGTTTCCTTGTGACAATTGTTCCACTGATTTTCTTGACCACAAACCAGAGGTTGGGGGAGTCATCTTTTTAGACAGCGATCCCTATAATACTGGTGCCTATTATGCCCCAGAGCAAAAAAGGAAGGCCTAAGCATTATTATTTCGGTGGCCTTTTGATTTGCTCTCACTTCCAATTCCTACAACTTGCAGGGCGCTGTACTTGCCATGACAAAAGCGCTGGCCCTTGATGAGAGCAAATATAGCGTCCGAGTCAACAGGTAATGTTGCTGCTGCTGTTAATACGGTGCGATCATTGGTACCATCCTCCTAGATTAGATCTATAGGAGCCAAGTGATTTCAGGGCTTCAGAAAAAAAAAACAGGACATGATCAGTTTCCTACAAAGCATCTGTGCTTTATTATGGCTGCAGTCTTGTACCACACTTACCTAGAAGTAATTCTCATCATAGGATTGAATTCTGAGTCGACATGTAGAGGGTAGTGGTGTCATTTGGTTCTAATTTACTTAAAGAGAAGTAGCCGTGTGAAAGCTGCCTAGATGACCTAAGCACATCCGATCTTGCCTGATTTTGGAAGCTAAGCAGGGTTGGCCCTGGCTAGTACTTGGATGGGCAACCACCAGGGAATACCAGGTGCTGTAGGCGCCTGGAGTAGGAACTGGCAATCCACTCCATTATTCCTGCCAAGAAAACTCCATGGACATGGGGTCATGAAGAGTTGGTCACAACTGTAACAGCGCAACACAACATAGCTGTGTGAAGGCCAAGGTATAAGGAGCCTCGTGGTGCAGTGGTTAAACGCCTGTACTGCAGGCATAACTGTGCTCATGACCTGGGGTTCAATCCCAGGTAGCAGGCTCATGGCTGACCATCCTTCTGAGGTCGGTAAAATGAATATCCAGCTTACTTGGGGTGGGGGGCGCAATGTGTAGCTTGCATACTGTAATTAAAAACCGTAACCCGCCCAGATACTACTTGACGTGGTATGGGGTGGTATATAAGCAGGACACTTTATAAAAGAGCCGACTGTAACCTTGTGTCTTTGGACATCTCCAAAGCTGAGAGGGTGGCAGACTCTAAACCAGCTTTCCTGAAGTCGGTGGGGAACATTTAATCCCTCTGAAAGTTTTCCCCTCCAGACTATAGCTCTTTTAGTTCCTTATGATCAGGGTGAATTTGATCCAAGTCAGATGTTCTTTAATCTCAGATCATCCAGGGTGTGTGGGTGTGTTTGGACAAGGAAAACATCCTTTCCTGAGTGTGCCGCTTTGTGTGTGAGAAAGGGGTCCAGACAAATATATGGCGCCAAACATTTCAATGCCACCATTTTTAGTTGGACTTGCAACCAAATTTCTAGCGATGCAGTTGCTTGAACTAGGACACCACCATGCACACCCACCTCTAGGAAACCATGTGATTGCCATAGTTGGGACCAACATAATTTCCCCAAACCCATTATATATAGGCAGCTCTATGTAGAGGGTGCTGCAGCAATGCAGGCAAACCAAAGTATGTGTGACTTGTGGTGAAGAGCATGGCAAGTGGACAGCCGAGTTGAGGAATTTTGGTTTTTCAGGTATTTTGGACTTTAACGCCCCAGAAGCCACAGCCAGGATAGTCCACGATAGTGTTCTTTAATTATTTATTACATTCCTGTCCCATCTGAGCTCAAGGTAGTTTACATGGTTCTCCATCTTTCTGCTTTATCCTGCAAATATCCCTGTGTGGTAGGGTTAGGGTTGAGAAACTCCACCCAGGATTCTTCCATGAGTATTGTGATCAAGTGGGGTTTTACAGCACTCTTTACACTACATTAGCCTTTGTCACCATTGCTGGCGTGTTTACAGGAGTTCTAGTCATCTATTGGTGTGTTCCACAAAGTCCAGAGGATCGAAAGTTATTTATCCCTGACGTTTTCTTTCTGGGAGCAAATGAATGGCCTTTCTGAGTATGTTGCCTGAGATTACAGTGTGTGTATGTGGGTGAGTGACTGCGCGTGTGTCAAATAAATTATCTTCGCAAACAAGGCGCCGTGGTTAAAGGCCTGTACTGCAGGTAAAACTGTGCTCACGACCTGGGGTTCAATCCCTGGTAGACGGCTCAAGGTTCACTCAGCCTTTCATCCTTCTGAGGTCGGTAAATTGAGTACCCAGCTTGCTGAGGGGGACAATGTGTAGTCTGCATAATTAAACTGTAAACCGCCCAGAGACTACTTGAAGTGGTATGGGGCGGTATATAAGCAGAACACTTTGCTTTGCTTTAAAACTGTTAGGGAAGTTTAGTATTTCAGAAGCTGTAAGCAAAACATCTTTCTTCCAAATGCATTGATTTTGAAAAATATTCATGATATGTGAATAGATCTCCTTGCTCTTTCTTTCTTTCTTTCTTTCTTTCTTTCTTTCTTTCTTTCTTTCTTTCTTTCTTTCTTTCTTTCTTTCTTTCTTTCTTTCTTTCTTTCTTTCTTTCTTTCTTTCTTTCTTTTAAAAATCCCAATAATTTAAATTGCAGCATCTCACCTGGTAATATCTGGACTCCCATGTGGCAGAAGATTGCAAGTGAGGCAGACGATCCACAGGCAAAGATCCAAGAAGGCATAGATGCTCAGGTAAGTGTTGTGATGCAGTGATCATGGCGCTGTTGGACATAGGGGTTGGGTTTACGCCACCAACACAAACACTACCATGCATCAACAAACTATGAGGTTCCCCAACCTCTCTACAGCATGCAGATCTAATAAGATTTGCAGATGCTAGCTCTTTTTAGATGTACCCCTTTATTTATTTATTTATTTATTTATTTATTTATTTATTTATTTATTTATTTATTTATTTATTTACAAAAAAAATTAGCCGCCCCACTACCAAGAGGTCTCTGGGTGGCATATAAACATGTATTAAAAAAACAATAACATTATTAAAACTATAAAATCCAGTACAATTTAAAAGAACACACAATACAAATTATAAAACCCTGCTGCTCATGAGTCCAGCAAAAAAATAAAAAAATAAACAAAATCTAATTAAAATGCTGGCCAAACAGGAAGGCCTTTGCCTGGCGCCGAAAAAGCCAAAAGTGTTGACGCCAGGCGGATCTCTGTAGGGACGGCATTCCAGAGTTGGGGGGCAACCACCGAGAAGGCCCTGTTTCGAGATGACACCCCCCTTTCCTCTTTAAGGGATGGCACCTTCAGCAGGGCCTCCTGGCCTGATCTTAGAGTACGGGCAGGCTCATATGGAAGAAGAGGGTCCTTAGGTAACCAGGTCCTAAGCCGTTTAGGGCTTTATATGTAGGCATGAGCACTTTGAATTGGGCCTGGGCTGCAAATGGCAGCCAGTGTAAATTTTTTAGAACTGGCGTAATATGAGTCCGCGTGGCAACACCACTCACTAACTGCAGGGCACAGCCTGGTTCTGTACCAGTTGCAATCGCTGGACTGTCGTCAAAGGCAGCCCCACATAAAGCATATTACAATAGTCCAATCTAGTTGTTACTAGTACATGTGTGACTATTGCCAGGCTCTGGTCATCCAGGTAAGGGTGAAGTTGATATATTCTCCGCAGCTGTCAGAAGGTACCCTGGCCGCTGAGTCCACCTGGGCTCGGTGGAAAATAAAAGCATTTTGTGTAACACACTTGAAGCCTCCTTAAGTACTGGAAATCCTTTGTAGACTCTCCCCCTGGGTTCTGAGATCTCACAAGCTTAAGGGCTAGAAATGTGTATTATTGTTGTTTAAATTCAACCTGAATTATAATGTAGAGGGACTTTGGTTCTAAAGATATTTTGGTTTCATCTCTCAGAAGGCTCAGTAAGAGATTCTGGGAATTGTAGTCCAACATTTCCAGAGGCCGTCCTTATTTCCCTCGAGGGCCTAACTCTGGTTTAAGATCTGCTAATATTTCTTGTTTGGATTAGAAGCTAAGATTCTTGGGGTGGGAGGGTGGGGAATGAGTGCATCAATGTGATGTGTGTGGTATGGGTTGAGTGCTCATGTCTTTCTCTTTTCCATTGCATTTCTAGCCTCTGGGACGTTTGGGGACCCCGGCGGAGATTGCATCGGCTGCCTTGTTCCTGGCTTCTGATGCCACCTTTTGCACTGGGACTGACCTTTTGGTCACTGGCGGAGCTGAGCTTGGCTATGGGAAGAAGAACAGCCAAGATATGGCCAAAGATGTTAAAGAGTAGTGAGAGTAGGTCAGGATCACAACCCTTCTGTGCTTGGAAGGACACGGGGGAGAAGAGGGAAAACACCATGGTTGATTTGTGTCTTTGCAGGGTGCTGCCCCAAATGGCTTGATGTCTTAGCCCTCATCCATTAAAATATAAATAAATTAAAAAGCTAGGTTGGGTGAATTGTGGGTTGCCTCTTCACTATTTGTGAAGAGAATAAATTTGAATTTCCACAAAATGGGTCCAATATGCTGTGCAGAGCACACAGCTCCTGCCTTATCCTTGACAGAAAATTGCATGGAACATTTATCGTAGTCCAGTATGATGGAAAAGATTATTGTCTATTTGCTGACATTCCGATCCTTGTCTTTGATTTCCACTATTAGAAATGAGATTTTCAGATTGTTTTTATACCACAAATCCCATTCTCAATTCTGGGGGTACTCCTGATAGACCCACGCCCATAGACACCTAAACGTGGTTCATCTGGAAAAAAGGCCAAGTTGAGAAAGCTTTGAGACTTGGCATAAACCCCGCTGTGCCCTACATTCCTGCTTAGAATGGAAGTTGCATCCAGGCAGCCATATTTATTTTTCCCGCCCTGCCCCACTTATTACTGCTACATATTCCTTCTTATTTTTTTCTTGATTTTGGAACTAGTTTCTCACTGTATACTTTGTTTCATAATTATGTGTGGATTCTGCAACAACATATCCCATTACTGTGGATGAAGGTTAATTTGTTACAGCCAAATAGATAACATTTCATGAGGGCCTTTTGAAATGAACATATTGAGGGATGCATCAGAGATTAAGGGAACATTTCACCTCAGGGGCTTTCTTGTATGCCTTTCACGGTTGTGAAAGAAGCAGCAAGCCAGCAGGTGAAGTATTTTTCTAGCTGCTACATTATCCGGTAGGGTGGGCCTGAGGACGCTGTGGATCTAGCATTGTAACATCCCACGTAACCCCTTCCCAATCTGAGGATCCATTAATAAGCACTCTGAGTACAATATTGTAATCGCCTGTGTATCCACCCAAGAGTTATTGTATCCAGCACATACCTACTTACTTTGCTAATCAGAATATCAGGGGGCAAAGGATTTGCTGAAGTCAATGCAGTATATATAATGTCTACAACATTTCCACGGTCTACCACAGTGGTTATCAGATTTTTAAAATGAGACAAGATTAGACGGGTAGGATTCGTTCTTGACAAATCCATGTTGGTTTGTAATTATTATAAAGTTTTTTTCAAGGTGCTTGCAGAGTGCCTGCCTTATAAATTGCCCTAGAATTCTCCCTGGGATTGAGGACAGTCTGAGGTTCCTTGATTCCTCCTTTTTGTCCTTTTTGAGGACAGGGACAGCATTCCAATTTCTCTGTCCCATGGCGTTAAGGCACAAGAAAATTATGAGGAGAAAAAGTGGTGGTCCTGTCTTTAATATTGCTTTATAACTTCCAGCCCTTGATTCTAAAAACAGATTCTTCAGATAATTTATCTTTAGTTAAGCCTTAGATAATATCACAGGTCTGTTGTCCCCCCACACAGCTATAACCAAGGGGAGCTAGACCTTGAAGGTGAGCACTGAAAAAGCATTGCCAATAGAAAATGTTTAACGTTTCCCCTTTTGATTAGTAGCTATTAAAAGCTCTTATTCCAGATCTTCTAACAGGTTTTATTTGGCATGAGCCTTCAAAGGTTGCAGCTTGCTGCGATCCATCTGGTGAAATCTTGTTTGGTAAAGTGGGCTGCGGTTCCCATAAATGTATGCCAGATAAAACCTGTTAGTCTTCAAAGACACTTGTTGCTTTTGTTCCAAAAAGCTGGAGCTTTTTTAGGGCATGGAGATAAACACGATGCCAGTGCTTGAGGACCAGACTGCTTTGACTGGAAACATACCAAAAAGGATCAGCCACTTGCACCTTTAGTAACTTTGGAGGACTGAAGGCGTTTCGAGAATACCTTGAAGGCATTTTATTAGATACAGCTTGCATGCCATCCTCTCTGTACTGTAAGATATAAAAGGCCTTGGAGCCATGGTCTTCTTTTGCCTCTAGCCATCTTCCTTAAGATCACAAGAACTGGTTAAACCATGGCTTTAGTTTGGTGGCTTCCCAGCTTTTCTACAGGCATTTCCTGAATGGAATTTCCCATTATCTCCACCCATATACATTGCATCTGAAATTGAATTTGCCCCCTGGGCTGAAAGATTTACTACCTTTGGGTGAAAAGTCTGGTCACCCTGCTCAAAACTACCATCACCCTCTCTCTCAATCTCTGTCTTGTTTCCCCCTTGTGCATTAATATAATAAAAATAATCATGTGCTTTCCATTCATCAGTCTGACTTTTGACAACCGTTGTCAGGGGTTTCTGGGTAGAGAGTACTCAGAGGCGGTCTGCCATTCCTGTTTTCTAGGGGGTGCCCTGGGACTGTGCAGTTGGCCCAAGGCCACACAGGCTGGATCTACTTGAAAACAGGGAATCAAACTCCCAATTCTGCTCTGCAGCCAGATATTCTAACCACTGGGCTATCTAGGGTAGCATTAATATTATGGAGCTAAATCTTGGCACTTGCAACAAGTGCCACAGCACTGAAGTACAGTATACAATGGATTGGTACACAAATAGCTGTCCAACCTGGAGGGAGTCAGATCATATTGCAGGCTGTGTATTCTGTGAGATGAACTCATATTTTTCCCTGGAACGGATCTGTTTTGGCACTGAACAGCCTGATCTCGGAAGCTAAGCAGGGTCGGCCCTGGTTAGTACTTGGATGGGACACCACCAGGGAACACTAGGTGCTGTAGGTGCCTGGAGTAGGAACTGGCAAGCCACTCCAGTATTCCTGCCAAGAAAATTCCATGGACATGGGGGTCACAGACACACACATACACAGAGAGAGAGAGAGACACACACACACACACGCACACACACGCACGAATCTCAAATGTCCCATTGGTGCACCTGATGTCAAGTGTGACAATTACCCTGGAAAAGGATTTCTATATAAACAGAAAGAGGATCTGTAAGGAGATGAGACTTAGGACAGTAGCAAAGGTGGCTGCAGTTTTTCTAAGGACAGTGGCACGGTTTTTTGTCTTGCTGGCAGTTTCCACCACTGCAGCTACTGAGATCAACAGCCAGTAATTCATGCAATGGTGAACCAGACAACACATACATTTGGTTCCTTAATAAATTGGAAGCAAATTGCCTATGTTGTTGGACCCATATGGTAGACATTGTCCAGGCTACAAAATTAGATTGCCACTCCATCCCCCAGTCCTGCAACCAAGGCACCCAGTAGTGCATGGAGAATGCAGTGATGGGAAGAGAGGCTGTCTGACACTATCCATTATATGCCATACTAGTTCTCATGCAAGTTCTCTGTTCCCTTTCAAATTTTGTGCAGGCATATCGAAATTTCACCTTTGTAGCAGCTGAGAAAGACTAGCTACCGTACATCAAGATCTTTTACATTAATTTTATACAAAAGGGTGCCCATCATTCACATCCTCCAAAACCCCTAAGATTAGAATTCACTCTTTGTCCACCACAGAGACATCACCACTTTTGAGAAACCTTGGTAATAAAATATATTATTTATTTACAGTCCTTAGATCAGTTACACATAGATATAAAACCATGGATTAAAAATACAATTAAAACATGCCTTTTTGGCATTTTTAAACATTTATATTTATTGGTTTCTTTTTTTTTTTCAATCTTTCAACAGAAGAGATAATGAAACTAAAAAGGAGAAGGAGAAGACATTTAGTGTCAAGAACAACTAATAACAATTTTTAATGACTTTTTGTTAAATGCTCACAACCTTTGCCTATGAGTTTAATGACCTTTAAATAAACACATTAATGGCCTTTAAATAAACACACCCACTCTTTAAGGTAGTGCAGAATTATGGCCAAGTCCCATCAACACCCCCCCCCCTTTTAAGGGAGAAACTGAGGCTCAGTGACTTGCTAAAGGCCTGCTTCAGGCTGTGTGTTCATTCAACTATGATTTTAATCCCCTGGAACATACACTAAAGTCTCTGATTCATAGATAGATTCAGTGGAACAAAACTCCTTTTCATGACTGTATTTACTCAGGGAGTTGGGCTCCTCTTGATATGACACTAGACATGTGTGTTTTCCTTTCTTTATTATCCCGTCAGAGATCCCAGTAGTTTTCCTACTTATTGTCCTGCATCTGCTTTACCTTTTTTGTGCAGGCTGTATATTTAAATCACTAACACACACCCTGATGACCTGGAGAGTGTTTGTGCATGTTCGTTTTCTCCCTTTCTGCTCTTGAGCTTAGCAGAGGCATTTGTGCAAGCATTACCATTGGCTGTGTCAGAGGGAGTGTTAGGGAGGATGGGTGTGATTGGCTGTGACACCCCCGCCTAACTGTATGGAGGTGGGTGCCACGAAGAACTAGATTAGGTGTGTTCCTGGGCAAGCAAATGTACACAACGGAGTAACGATTTTTCCACACTTAAGTAATTTCCTGCTCCCTTTTAATTTCCTGATTTGTTAATGTCTTTGAACTTGTCTACTACCCTTTAAATGTGCTTCTACTTCCTCTAGTCAGTGGGTGAGTCATTCGGTCAGAGCACTGGCTTTGGGTAATCTCCTTTGTATGATGCCGTTTTTATGATCCCCCTAAAATGGACAGAGGGGGGGGGATTTTCCTTGTTTCATTTTTACTTCATATAAAGAAGTGTGATTAAAATGATAATGATACTCTTAGATCCCGATCAGCGATATCATTATCTTAAGTGGATTCCGGGTTATGGTGACCCTTTCCAGGGGTTGTCTAGGCAAAGAATACTTAATTCGAAGTAGTTGGCTATGCCCTTCTTCAGAGGGCACGCTGGCATATCAGCTGTTTTCTCAGGAGGCACAGTGGGGAATTGAATTCGTATCTTAACCTCTGGCTTCGCAGCAACACTCACTGCATCAAGAATACCACCCTGTACTGTTTTACCGCTCCATGAATCTGAATCTGAACGAATCCTGAAGACAGTGAAGTATTTTTTTGCAGGCTCAGGCGTTCTCTTCCAACGTTTCCTACTGAAAACGAGCCGAATTGGAACCCCCGCCTTAGCTAAAATTTTTTTTTTTTTGCAAGGGGAAAAAAACCACCCGTCCGGAGGCTGTAAACAGAGGCGTGGCCGGGGGGGTGGTGGTTAGGGGCGGAACCTTTCTGTCCCGGCTCCCGCAGCCCCCCTCCTACTCCCCGCCGGTACCATTAGAAAGAAGCACCGTCAAACAGCGTGGCAGCGGGGATGGCAGTCTCGCGGGCTGTTCGAAGGGTAAGTTGGGGGAAAAGAAGGCATAGGAATGGATATACTGTCTACACAGGCAGGGTCTCCCTGCGGCTCACACCCGAAGGAAAAGGAGCGGGGTGGGGGCTGCATTTCTGGAGGGGTGGGCATGGTCCTGGTAATAAATAGCTCCGGGCGGAAACATGGTTTCCTCCCCAGCCCCCCTTTCCGTGCAGCCTTGTCGGTTCCAACGGTCTCTTTCGGGCTTCTTGAATAATCTCCTTCCCCCAGTTACCAGCGAGCCACCCGTTTGCTTCTGGTAGATACTGGGTGGTAGTGTGTGGTTACCGTTTCTCCCTCTTCTAGGTAACTTACGTCCTGATTTTATTTCTCTCTCCCCCCCCGCCCTTGCCAGTTTGTTCAGGGCATAAATATTGTCCTGCCCCTGAATTCTCCTGGATCTGCTTGCCACCCCAGAAAACTATGCCCAGTATGCTTCCCCTTAGTACTCTCGACTTGGCTCCCGAAGATACTGTCTTTCTTCCTCAATTAGAGCTACCCTGAAAAACATGGAATCTCCTAACTTTCCCCTACCTCTTTCCATCTATCACAGACATCCTCAGATAGCTGGCAGAAGTAAAACTGTTCTCCCCCCTCACCATCTCAGCCACTTATTTCAGGCAAAACTCCCCACCATGCTCCCCCCCCTCCAAAGTCACTCTCCTTTCCGCCTCAGAGAGGGTGAGAAGTTACTGGCACCACAGACACAACCGCTGCCACCCCAACCTTAACAATAAATGAGTGGACAACCGAAAATATTTCTTCAGGGTGTCCTTTATTTTCCATAAGAGGGTTCTTATAGGCAGAAGTAATTGCACTTTGTGCCTAGAACAAAAGTGTGTCCCATCTAAGATCCCCCCTAAAAATTAAATAGCTTTTACAAAATTTGTGATATGTAATATCCTTTATGGTAAGCTCTGAGGTTGATGAATGGCTCTGCAGATGTCTGTTGAACTGCCAGACCCAGATAGTCAGTGGCGAAAGATGGCAACAGGTGGAGTTCAACAAGATTTGCAGGGCCAAATGTCCTGCAAGCCTGCATTTTAGAACAGGAACATTTCTGACTACTTTTTAAAAAATAGGGACACAGATACTCATGTAGTACTGCTTGCAATGCCATCTGTCAGACCTGCTTGTCTTACCTTGGTCAAGATTCTGTCTGGTGCAAGGTGGACTTGCCACAAACACACTCACCCATATCTCCCTGGTGATCCTGAAAAAAGTTATTATTCACTACTCTAACTGGCTTGTGGCTTTATAATTGGAAGCCCTGGGCATAATGGAAAAAAACCAAGTTTCTCTCTGTTTTTTTCCAGGCCTGTTATTTTGATCACTTTAAGGAAGCTGTTCAATAAATGCAGGCAAAAGCTTCTGAATTTAAGAACAACTCTTCTTGTTCAGTTCACATGTTTCTAATAATAACAATAAACAGATATACTTGAAATATACAACAACACGTGGATTTGGCAGCAGGGTTGTGGAAGGTCATGTTACTTGTGAGAAACTGAGGGGGTTGTTATTTAGATAGAATATATGACAGCCCCACCTAGTGAGGAAGGCTGGCTATAGCACAAGCTTATGTCATTGCTAAAACAAGCTTGTTTCCCCCAAAAAACTTCATTTAACCTTAATGAAGCTAATTGAAACAAAAACTCTTTTTTGGCCCCTCAGCCACAGATCATTACTCTTGCAATATCCAAAATAGTCTTCCTCTACTACCTAGAACACTTTTTTTTCCTGCTGGAACTTTCAAGGATATAAAGCTGTTTTGTACCTCTAGTTTAGGCACCAAATCATGTTTAAACCCCTAAGATCTCCCCAAGGACCTTTTCTTAAATTGAACCTTTATGTTTAGCTTGTGGTAGGGCTATGCAGCCCTCCAGATGAGTCTGAACTGCATATCTGTCCTCTTGATCAAGCTGGGCCAGTGGGAAGGAACTCGGGGAACTGTGGTCTGAAATATCGAGCGAGCCACATGCTTTGCAGTGCTGGCCTGTGGCATCTTGTCTCCTCCTCCTGCATTATTTGTGCACTCTTGACTTCCTATCGCAATTTGGAGCTGCTCCTCCCTTCCCAGTTCCATCGCAGCACACACCCACCTTCTTTATTTAAGTTGGCACTGTGTTCTTTACCTTGAACATTGTGTTCTCTCTTCCGCATCTGTTTTTCTTCCTCTGCTTTCCACAGTTCTGATTTTCTGGCTTGCATCTGACCAGAGCTGAAACTTCCTGGTATACCGAGCTGATTGTGTCAAGAGGCCCACATTAGGTTCTTCTGGAGGAGAGTCCAAGCAGTCTTGCTTGTCTGCAATGAGAAGAGGAACGATGCCTCTGAGAGCCTTATAATTTTGCAGGGCCAGGAGCCAAGGGGCTTCATGGCCTTGCTATCATGCCAAGGACATGTCCTTTCAGTTTTGTGAGATCAGCCAGTTTGGTTGTGTTTTGCTTATTAACAGGGCCAAGGCGATATTATCGTTGGTGTGTTGACCTAGGACCTGGGTTCAAATCCCACTGGGCCATGAAACTTGCTGGGCAACTCGGGACTGGTCCTATTCTCTAAATCACACAAACTGGAGAGGATAATGTGGAAAGCAGAAGAACTACACAAGTCAACTTGGGCTCAAGGCAGGATATAAATGTAACAACAGCTTCTGAAACTGTGACAACAGGTTTACCAGCAGAAAAACCAAATGCAGTGCAGAAAAAGCTTCAGTGCATAAGGGAAGAAAGTACTGTGGATTAGATTTGGTGCAGAGCAAGCGGGCAAAGCATCCTGAAAGTACTCATCCCAGCAAATGATGGGGGGGGGCAGTAGCTTTTCCTTGAGTCACTGTTTTGCCCCTAGTTCCACCAAACATGGCTACTGCTTGGCTCCTGGTTTTGGTTTGTGGGCTGCAGGGTTCTCATACCCCCACTCCTACAACCCAACCCCCCAAGAGACTGCATATGCCTTCAGTTTGTCCACATCTGCTGTGTGTCATTGTGACGTACATGCAGATGACCTAAAGTGAGTTCAAACTAGCAATCCTGCCACTGGGTTTTTAAAAAAAGCAAAAAACTCTGCATCAGAGAAGAACAAAAAGAGGGAGACCAGGTAGACAACCTGCTAAAGGACTCTGGTGTTCTCCCTTGAACCACAGCACAGAATCCTAAGTGCCAGGCCAAATTACAAATCCCACGGTTCCTACCCATTTCAGAGCCCACCGTTCCACAGGGTTTGGGGTGTAGCTGTTAAAATGGCACCAAACTGATCCAACCAAGTTGGTAAGCCTGACATAGCCTACCAGAAGTTAAGAATATATATATATACAGTGGTACCTTGTATAAAGTAATTAATTAGTTCCAAATGAAATTATGTTAAGCAAATTTTCCTTTATTCAAATTTCCCATAGGAATGCATTGAAAACAGATTGATCCCATTTTTATGTTGTACAGATTTGCCCCATAGGGGATTATGTTAAGCAAACTTCCCCATCTCTGGAATTTTTTATGTTGTACAAATTTTATGTTATACAAACTGTTTGTTATACAAGGGTCCACTGTATATTTTTTTTTTGGCAAAAACCCTTCTGATGGTCAAAACTGGCAGATGGAGTCATGAGAAACCAAAGAGGAGAAGGCACATTCCTCTCTGCCAAGCAAATTCACACTAGGAATACTCTTTTGGCTTGGAGCAACCCTTGTTAATGTGCCTCTGTGGGTTTGGCCCCAACGGGGTTGATGCGAGGCTGCCTCTTTTTACTAGAAAGCAGTAAAGGCTCCCTCTAGGGGCCGTGACTAATCTGTCAACCATTTCCTGTTTGCCTTAATTAGAGGGTGACTGAATGCTCACGCCGGAATTTCAAGTCTGCTGTAAAGTAGGGTTGCTTGCTTGCCATGCACAGATTTCTGCAGTGCTTCTTCCTATATTTATTGCAAGCTTTTGTGGGCAGATATCCCAGTATGTCCATGAAAGCTTGCAATGTATGCGTGAGGTTCAATAAAGGTATTTTATTAGTAGTAGTAATCATGTTATGTCAAATCAAGCTTTCAGGGTTTTCTAGAGAGATATATTCTGAAGTGGTTGACCCTTCCCTTCATCTGAGGGCATCCTGGAACTGGGCGGTTTGCCCAAGACCACAGAGGCTGGCTGAGCTCACAGGAGGCCCAGTGGGGAATTGAACTCTCAGGCGGTTACTTCATGTCCTTCTTTGTTCTGCAACTAGTTTTGTACCGTGACAGCGTTGGCCGTGATTACATGGTTTTGTCCCTGTTTCAGTGTTCCCATGGTCGTGATAACTTGTCTCGTGGCAAGTGTTACCTCACGGTCTTGTACCGTGACAAACACTAAATTTGTCTAGCTTCCTTTTTCCTTTTTAAGGGGGTTTAAAAAAATTCTTTTTCGATATTTCGCTTCTGAAAAGTCAAAAAAAACCCCAACGGACACAGTTTTCTGAGAGAAGCGAATATTTTGTTGCGTGAGAGTTGTTACTACACGGTGTCTTGTCTCGGAACAGAAAGCGGGAACAAAGAGTGACAAGGGAAAACCCTACCCCAGCACCAGGTACACTATTGTCGCGCTTAGCACCCATTCCGGGGGCGTGGTCGAGACAAATTTCAGTAGTTGCGCGACGGACGTGAAGTAACTTTTTTGTACCACTCCTAAGCGCAACACTAACAGAGACAAAACGGAATTGAAGTAACCACCTAAACCGCTGAGCAACCCAGCCAGCTAACAGTGGATGACTATAGGCTGACCTGCTATATAACATCACTTCCTTTGCAATCCTAAGAATCCTGAGCTGCTGCTCTTGGTTCTTTCAGATACAACGCTGAGCCACAATTTGGGACAGGCGTGGAGACCATTTGGCCTCCCTGGTCCTCCTGTGTTTTCACACCCGTTGCCCCCCCCCCCAGCCATGATGGTCGCTGGCCAAGACTCGTGAAAGTGGTTGTCGAAAACAACCGAGAGACCAAAGGTCCTCCTGCTTGGTTTATCCTGAAGTGAACCAGGACTGGGGAACCTCACATGATAATGCCCCTCTCCTTGTGCCAACCCACACCGTATTTCAGCCTTTGTTGGCCATTTTGTCTTAAGAGCTCAGTTGTTAGTCTGTGAGGAAGCACAAAGCAAGGTTTCCTCCCTTGAAATGGGACATGAGGTCAGAAATAGAGAGGGGGGGCACACTTAAGGCTGTGCTTTCCTTTTGAGGGGGGGTCTACCACCCCCAGACTCTCCCAGCTGGTGGCTCTTGTGGGCACGGAAATCTAGACGTTGTAGTCCCAAACTAAATTTCCAAAGCTCTGGGTATATCTGTCGGTTGCCAGTCTACTTGCAGTGAACCAGCAAGGGTTTCTCAAGACCATCTTGTTTAAGCTCTGCAAATAGAATTTCAAGTTAAAAGAGAAATAATCCCCACCGAGGTCAGCTTTGTATTAATCACTTCTTCTCTGATTCAGTGTCCTCCATTGTAAAACAGGACTTTGACCTTATCTCTCTGCTGGCCAGTTTTAGAGCTGCACTCAGACTCGAATGATACCAAATAATCCCAGTCACGGATATGTACTGAGATTCAGATTTGCACTGGGGGACACAGATAAGTGGGGTGCAGGATGTCAGTGGCTCCACTGCACTGAGCACTCGTTTGTATCTGGCTCCACCCTGAGACACCATTTTATGTTTTGGATGATGACTTTCAGTATTCTAATAAAACAACAATAACAGTAACAACCACATACAAATACTGTACTCCTGCAAACATAAGGACTGCCACCCCTTCTGTTCTAGCCTCTGCCCTATATTCCTACCCTTGAAATGAAGCTGTTCCCCTAAGTCTGTCTACTAGATATGCCCCATTGACATTTGAAAATTAGCTTAATATTCCCTGGACATTTTTCCAAGTGTTTTTAGATTTTTTTGTGTGTGAATTGCTTAAATCGAAGAAACCAACCTGGGGTTTCTGGAAGCAAAAAGGTGGAAACAGAGGCAGTCTTACTTTAGCTACATCATGAGAAGCCAGGATTCTTTGGAAAAGATGATAATATTGGGGAAAGTTGAAAACAACAGGAAAAGAGGAAAGCCAAATATGAGGTGGATTAACTCTCTGAAAGAGACCACATGCTCGAGTTTTTGGGAGCTGAACGGCGCTGTTGAGGACAGGGCATTTGGGAGGCCGCTCATTCATGGGGTCACCATCAGTTGGGGGCAACTTGATGGCATATAAAAACAACATGGGTCTGCTCTGATATCATTGCACTATAGTACAGTAACTTCCATCCTCCCTTGCTATAGGCATTGCTGGCAAAAGCCTATCTATAGAAACTGGAGTCCAGCAACATATAGAGAGCCACATTGGGCTACTTCTGCCTTAACTGCTTGGAAATGAAGTCAGAATCCAGTCTGAGCCATAATAGTTACTGGTTACCTATTGCATTTTTACCGCTTGGAGAGATAGATTTCCAGTCACTCTCTTTTTGCCTAAAGGTACCCCACGAACGCAGTGGAATAATGTATGCTGTACAGTCAACCTGCCTGTATTAAGAAAATGTTCAATAATCAGGTTATTAAATTATTTTTGCAGACTTGTAGCTTTCATGTCCTCCAAATCTTTCCTGGATAGGGACAGGAACAGGAGTTTCACCAGAATTCTGCTAAAACCACAATCCTAGAAATTGGCATCACCATTAAAGATTTATTACAATTCTTACCATGTTTTCTCCCCTTTTTCAGTATGTAGGATTGGCTCTCCTCGTGCGCTTTGGTTTCCTTATTTCCCTATAAATCATATGATTCCTTGCGGACTCTGGGAAGGTAACTTCCAGAACATGGGGCCGTAAAAGCTGGTCTTACTAGCTGAAGAGTTTGGAGAGTTAGCCCTACAAATTCCGGTGGATGGTGTGGAGATACAGAGGATCTTGGAATTATACAGATAATTCTAATGCAGATGATTCTAATGCAGACTTACCTCTTTTAAATCTCCCCGTTTCTTTTCTTCAATGCTTTGATTTGCGGTTTCAGGCAAAAGAGAACTCCGCACACGGGCAGTGCTGCCTTTCTCCTCACCTTTGTGTGCTGTGATTCAGCAGAGACTGAAGTTCAACTCTGGGGAGACTGGGAAAAAAAGATTAAAAAAAAGGAGTGGGGGGACTTTCTTCCCGCCTCTGATTGGAGAACGGCTACCTCAGCAGAAATGGAAATCTCGATGTTCCCACGCTCGAATCATCAATTACTTGCTTTGTACTCCTTTCCCCCCCTAGATCTTGCTGGCCAGTAGGGTTGAAGGCAACTCTTTTGAAAACCATGTCGTCAGCTGCCAGCTCAGGAGAGGCAGGAAACAAGGGTGGAACGAGACAAGATTCTCTTCCCCCCTCCTCATAGAAGGAGATGTCACCCACCCAGAAGGCTGCTTTCTCCGGAGCTCCTCTTGTGTTTGCGGATTACACATTAACGGACAATGTTTGCTTAAGGGGAATGGGTGATTAGAGAAGGTCATTGGGCAGCTCTCTGAGGTTTGGCGTGTTTGATGGTTTGGGAGGGGGAAACATAATGCTTAGACTTATCAGGATCACACACATCCCTTTGGGAGCATAGTTGTATCTCTGGATGAAATCTGTGCACGTTTCCAGAAGAAGAGCCAAGGCTGTGTTGGCTGGGGGATCCTGGGAGCTGTAGTCCAAAAAAAGTAACTTTTGAGGACACAAGGCTGCTTTAGGTTGGGTTAGATCATGGATAGATCTCG
Source organism: Phrynocephalus guinanensis (assembly GCA_037367245.1). NCBI lineage: Eukaryota > Metazoa > Chordata > Lepidosauria > Squamata > Agamidae > Phrynocephalus > Phrynocephalus guinanensis. The sequence goes on along the minus strand of CM074743.1, from coordinate 11,849,509 downwards.
CCTAGTGCGTAAATTCAAAGAAAAAAAGAAGGTTCGACTCTCAACTTCAGGATTACATTTCTTTTGTTTTTTTAAAAAAAATCTGTAATTCTGCGCCTTCATTTGGGTCTTTCTTGTGGAGAGTCTTGCTTTTTGTTTCAAGAACCTGCCTTTGAAAGGGAGAAAGCGACGGCGCTTAAAGGAGCTTCCGAGGGGAGAACAATTTGGAACATTGGGGATGTCACCAAGATCTCTGTCCGTAATGGATGCCAAGGCACAGATACTGGTCTTCAGGGAGAGCTCTCCAACAGATATCAGCATTTTTTTTGTAAAGTGCCAGTACGGCAATTTAACCTGAATACAGGTGGCTCTGAAGGGGCGATGTCGGGTGCCCACAGAAAGGGCTCCGAGTGCCATCTTTGGCACCTGTGCCATAGGTTTGCCAACACTGATGTAGGATCATATGTGAGGCCCGGCCCCATGAAGTGCTATTGTCACGGGACAGGGATAGGAAGCCATTCTTTTGATTATTATTTTTGCCCACCACATGCTTTTAAAGCACTGGCTCTCAACCTTGAATTCACCAGATATTTTTTGGACTTACAACTCCCAGAAATCCCGGCCAGCATAGCTAGTGAAGAACACCCCAGGGGGGGGGGTTAGTCCAAGAACATCTAGGGACTCAAGGTTGGGAACTCTTGCCCTTCAATCGCTGGAGAGCTCAGTGGCTTAGGTCTCTAGCTGCAAAGCCAGCGATGGAGAGTTCAATTCCCCACTATGCCCTCTTAAGAGTGGTTCTGCAGTTCAAAGGGGGGAAGGGACATTAGAGTGTATAAGACAGGCATGTCCAAACTTCGCCCCTTCTGATGTTTTGGACCACAACTCCCAGAATTCCAACCCGGCATTTCCAACGGCAAAGGACTGTGGGAGTTGTGGTCCAAAACATCTGGAGGACTGAAATTTGGACATGCCTGGTATAAGAGAATGTTCAGAATTAGCATTAGGGTGGAGGTGCTTGGAGACCACATGTCGTTGTCATCATCGTCGTCGTCGTCATTGTCGTCATCATCATCATCATCATCATCATCATCATCAATAATGCAAATTGTTTCCATCAAAAGCAACAAAAAAGCAACAACAGAATATAGTGCTCTCATTACCCTGTGGATCAATACATTTTACTCAATTTTCCCCTCTTAAGGACCTAACAGTTCTTTCATTGTCCCGATACCCCTTCCAAAAGTACATAAAATCTTGGCTTGGCATTCTCCCTTTACCCAATACAGTGTTTATACATTCATCCCATATCTCATTAAATCTATTAATCTTCAGTTCTCCTCTTTAAAGACCACATGCCCCTCTCTACTCAAAAGCTTTGTGTTATGTGCTGTTAAGTTGCACCCCACTTTTAGCCGCTCTAATAAGATTTTCAGGATATGTGAGATAACTTAGGGGCTGTTTTTTTTTCTAGTGGAATCACAGTGGTTTTCTGTAGCCAAGTGGGTATTTGAAGCTAGGTCTTCTGATTCCTAGTGCATCACTCTGCCCACTGTCCCATACTGACTTCCACCACTGGCTTTAGTCCTGTCATCTCTATTGCTTGGCATTGTGCAGAAACATTGGCCTACAATTCCTAGCCCAACCAGGCTGTGCTGGCAGGGGATGATGGGATCTGAAGTTAAACACTTTTGGAAGATATCAGGTAGGGTATATATTGGTTTAACACTCTCTTTTAAGACACAGGACAACCAGATCCCTAGAATTCCTGCCTGTTACAGGAACTTTTCCCCCCTAATTCTTAATTTTGTGTGTGTTTCTTCCAGATTTTGAGAGGAAGGTCATGCAATGCTCTAGCGTCGCTTCTTGGTCAACAGAGATTTTTAAGCACAACGTTCAAGGTGGGGGAAAATTCACTAATTGAGAACTCTCGAATTAAGACATCTCCTTCCACTTAGGGAGATGCGGATGGAACATCATCCACATCTGTTGGGACGATCAGCATTTAATGTGAAAATAAGGTGGGTGGGAAGCAAGTTTCTTGTCCTGCTGCGGGCTTGCTTGAGAAACACAAGAGCATAATGATCTTTTGGATTGTTTTGTTTAGGCCTCGGACCTCCAGATAGAATTGACCAAGAACCCAAAGTCCAAACCAGACCCTGGGAACTTGGTGTTTGGCAAAATCTTCACCGATCACATGCTCACCGTGGAATGGAGCAAGGAGAAAGGTTGGAGGAAACCACACATCAAACCTTTTCAGAATCTCTCCCTACACCCAGCCTCTTCAGCCCTGCATTACTCAGTAGAGGTAAATGCCTTCCACATAGGAATAATCGCCATCTGTCCACACTGTCTTGTCTGCTAGAGGGCGTGGAGGAATGGTTAGGAGTAGAGGATTGTGAGGGGGTGGGATAGAATTGTATATCAGGAAAAACTTTGTAACTGTTAGAACAGTACAGCAATAGATCCAATTACCTTGATAAGTGGTGAATGCTGGAACACTGGAGGCGTTTAAGAGAAAGTTGGACAACCACCTGGCAGATATCAGGAGCAGAAGAATACCACAACTAAAAGACTAGTGGTTAGAATGGCTGTTGGAAATAAAAAACTAAGTTGTGTTGGTTTAAGATGTCATTCTTACGAAAACGACTCCTGTTGTGGATGTTATTTTCTATAACTGGATACAACTTGTATTCTCTAAGTAGATTCTGGGAATGGCATCTCTCACTTCACATTTCTAGTTTGAATTACGCACTTGTGTATATAAAACAGAGAGCCTGAACTGTGCTCTGTGAATCAATGGGCCAGCCGTTCCCTGCTTGGTCCCCTCCCTTGTGTTGGGCTACCACAATTATGATACCTATCAACATAGCCAGTAATGGGAGTATATCTGGAAGGCACTGGGCTGGAGAAGTAGATGGTAGTGGCAGGTTATTTGGAGGTGTGGGTGGGTGGGTGGGAATAGCAGGGGAACTCTGAATTCATTGAACAGATAAGTGCCTGGGCCACTGTGTTCTAGAAGCCACAGGTTTCTAATACCTCCTAAAACAATGGTTCCCAACCTTGGGTCTCTAGTTGTTCTTGCACTAAAAGTCCCAGAAGCCTTCACCACTAGCTGTGCTGGCCAGGATTTCCTAGAAGTTGGGATCCAAGAGCATCTTGGACACCCAAGGTTGGGAATAATGGTCCTAAATTGTTGCATCCAATGCAAACAGCTTATTTCTTCCTTGTGACTCTATTTCTTCTCCTCTTACCCCATCTAGCTCTTCGAGGGGTTGAAGGCATTCCGGGGACCAGACAAGCGCATCCGGCTTTTTCGTCCCATGTTAAACATGGAGCGCATGTTACGTTCCGCTCTCCGGGCTTCCCTGCCTGTAAGTACGTAGCACTCTTGGTGGTTCCTTGCCTGGGGGCAACCTTACACCCACCTTACAGCCAAAAGTGTTTGCAGCTTGAATCCTGCTCAGATATGGCCCCAAGGACATATGACACTCAGGTGGGCACTTAACCTCCATTCTCTCAAATAGTACATGTTCCTCTGAAGTCAAATATATTCCTCCTTTGGATGTAATATGAATTTCTCAGAACACTGGGTTAGGAAGGTTTGGATATTGCAATTCAACACATGGATCAAGAGTTACTACAAGGCTGGAGAACCTTTGGCTTTTAGATGTTGGTGGACTACAGCTCCCATTATCTCTCAGCATTGACTGTGCTAGACCTGATTTGTATGGTTCTCCAGCAACATGATAAGGCCTGTATCCTTGATTTATGACATCCATGCTACGCATTTCATTCTCCAGCCTGGTTATTCTTCCCCTTGCTCCTTTTTTTTTGAAATTGTCACACTAACCCTGCTCCATGTGGGGAGTTTGCTGAGAGACAGTGATTGAGTAGCAGCGAGAAGGAAAAAAGTCAGGGTTGCGAGGTCACTCAATGGCTTTTCTGGCTTCGACGGGGTGTGAAACTGTGAACACTTTTACACGACCCCTAAAATCCGCTGGCAACTTAAATGCAGATCCCTCCAACGTGGTTTTTGTTCTGCCTCCTGTGTTCCCATTTCCCGCACTCTGATTTCTATTGCTTCTGTCTGCGGTGAGGGGAGAGAGAGAGAAATGCAGGCTCACCTCCGCCTGCGTCGGCAGCAGCTAATTGTTCCAGCATGTTAGGATTCCTATCTGTTAAAAGGGGGGGGGGACCCAACAAAAACAAACAAAAAGCAGAGGAGGACCAGGCATGCAATGCCTTAAAACAGCAACAAGCAGTTTACCTCCTCCAGACCAGGTACTTGTAAAATGCGCTGGGGCACGCTTAAGTGGGCGTGGTCGTACTTTTTTTTTTAAGTCCGCTGCTGGTGGGAAAACAATTTTATGCTCCGCATCTGCGAGCATTTTGCAGCGGATTTTAGGGGTCGTAAAAGCAGCTGTGTCTCTTGAAGTCAAACACTCAAACCTGCCTGGGAATGAAAGGAGGCCTCACCCCTGTCCTTGCTTCCCCCCCCACCTTTCATTCTCTCTCTGCAGTCCTTCAGCCCAGCCGAGCTGCTGGAATGCATCCGACAACTGATCCACTTGGAACAAGACTGGGTCCCCCACTCCGACAGTGCCAGCCTCTACATCCGCCCCACCTTCATCGGCACTGAAGTGAGTCATGACCTTTCCAGCCTGAGGCATGGTTCTCGCATGAAATGGCCTCTTCTGTTCTTTTGACGGTTCTCAGTGCTCTCCCTTGTCACCCTCTACCACTTTCAAAATCTTGAGAAATATAAAATTCCATGGAGGCAAAGCCATAGGCCCAGGATTTTAGTAATGGGTCAGGCATGTCTTTCCTGCGCTCTCCTCCCTGGTTCTGTCCAAAACAAAAAATACTCCTTTGGACTACAACTCCCAGAATCCTTAGTATCATAGAGTTGGAAGAGACCTCAAGGGCCCTCCAGTCCAACCCCCTGCCTTGCAGGAATTCCCATCAAAGTACTCCCCAATAGATGACCATCCAACCTCTGCTTAAAAACATCCAAGGAAAAGGACTCCACCACCCTCCGTGGCAGCACATCCCACTGCTGGACAGCTCTAACTGTCATGAAGTTCTTCCTAATGTTCAAATGGAATCGCTTTTCCTGTAGTTTGAAACTATTCCTCCAAGTCCTAGTCTCTGAAGCCATGGAAAACAAACCTGTTCCCTCTTCAATGTGACATCCTTTCAAATATTTAAACATAGCTATCATATCCCCCTCTCAGCCTTCTTTTTGTAAGACTAAACATTCCCAGCTCCCTAAGCTGCTCCTCGTAAGGCATTTCTTCCAGACCTTCAACCATCCTGGTCGCCCTCACCTGGACCCGTTTGAGGTCTCTTAGTGATTCTTCAGTTTGTCGCTTAAAATAAATAGTTTTTTTTAGTCTTTTCTTCCAAGTACAGTTTGCCAGGTCTTCGTTCTGCTGGGCTGCTGATGTCTTATAACTCCAGGGTTTAGAAAAAGCCACACCTCCCCACAAGTCATGCTGGTTGCAGGATTCTGGGAGCTGTAGTCCATGCCGGGTTCCAAACGCTTCCTCCTGTGCTTCTCCTCCTGCAGCCGTCCTTGGGCGTCGCCATATCCAACCATGCCTTGCTCTACGTGATCCTGTGTCCTGTAGGCCCCTATTTTGCCACGGGCAGCTTCAGCCCCATCTCTCTCCTCGCCGACCCCCGTTATGTCCGCGCTTGGATAGGCGGCGTCGGAGATTCCAAGCTCGGTGGGTGAGTAAAAGCACTGGCACCTTCCGTTTGTTCCTTCATTGCAGGGTGGCCTTTGACTCTGTGTCTTCTATGTGTTTCAGACTCTAGTTCCCATCATCCACACTGACTGGTCAGGCATGCCATAGCTAATGGTTCCAAACAGGTGAGGGGCAAGACACCCACGCTGCGGGAAGGCTCCTTTTCGCATGGATGCTTGTCTTGAACCATATCACCTTAGGGAAGTTTGGTCTCCTTGTTCCACAGAGCAGCTTCTCCGGGTAGCTTCCAAAGAGGGCAAAAAAAAAAGTATAAAATGTATAGTGAGAACCAGTGTGATGGTTAATAGTCCTGATTTAGGGCTTGGGAGTTCCAAATTCTTATTTGCCACTGAGCAAGGAAACCTATTTTGTGACTTCACACCCTTTGCTGTCTGGAACCTACCTTGCAGGGTTGTTTTTTTGGGAGGATGACAAAACATGAGACAAAGTAGGGTATCAATGAAACAAATTACAGTGGTACCTTGTATAAAGAAATTAATTCATTCCAAAAGAAATTATGTTAAGCAAATTTTCCTTTATACAAATCTCTCATAGGAATGTATTGAAAACGGAGTAATCCCTAATTGCGACCATTTTTATGTTGTATGGATTCACCCCATAGGCGATTCTGTTAAGCAAATTTCCCCTATCTCTGGAATTTTTTTATGTTGTACAGATTTTATGTTATACAAACTGTTTGTTATATGAGCGTCCCCTGTAATACGTTTCAAACATTAAAACAGAACAACACACAGATTTTAAACTGTGAGGCTTCAAGCAAAATACACACATAATTTTTGGCAAAGAAATTGTCTGTGGACGTAAAAAAGGCCAGATGAGTTACTTTTTTGGAGGAAATAACTATGGAGCCACTACTACAAAAGCCCTTATCTGGCAGGGACAACTGAAGGAGACCCAAAAGCACCAGGGAGGAAAAAAGGGTAATATTTCAGGAAACTTGTCTGCAAGACATTTTCGGGTTGAAAAAGTTAGCATCGTCAGGGCTTGGGAGTAGACTGGGAACCCCTTTGATTTAGAAGGTATGGCCAGAATGTGAGCAGCTGCTTGTAGCCCATGTATAGCCCATGTGAGAAACCATACAACATGCATAATGGCTTGCAGTGGCCTTCAGAGTGAGTCTCTCCTCTCCTGTCTTTTGTTCTGCCTGCCTACTTTTGTTATCTCTTGCCCTAAGAAGAGAGCTGGGATCTCGAAAGCTTGTGCCCTTTAAACATTTCATTATTTATTTTACTCCGTTCATGTACCATCCTGCCTTTCTTATATATGGGATCCAAGTCAGCTGGATGGACCTCTTTTGGTGCATTTTCTGTTTAGCTCCATAAAAGTTTTATCCTGGTGTGGACTGGGAGATTGACTCCAGATGCTGGGGTCAAAGGGAAGCTATCCTAAGCCAAGGAGGGATGCTGTATCTCTCTTCAGAGGTAATATCTCTAGGCTGCTTCTTCCTTTCCCCCACATGTCTTTGAGCAGACACTTGACTCTGCTTCCGGTGGCTGCTTACAGAGGCTTTCCTATCTGATCCCAGTCCTGTCCTGCTCTTGTGTCACCTTTAGCAACTATGGTCCCACCATTTATGTGCAGAAGGCTGCTGCCCAGGAGGGTTGCCAGCAGGTGCTGTGGCTTTATGGGGAAGACCACCAGATCACGGAAGTTGGGACCATGAACATCTTCGTCTTTTGGAAAGACCCCCAGGGTGGTGAGGAATTTGAGTCTTGTGTGATGGGGTGGGTGGGTGGGTAGATTGGGTTGGACTTGCTATAGCAATATTTAGTCCAGCGGTAAAGAACCGTTACCCCTCCAGATTAGAGATGGGCACGAATCGAAAAAATGACGCTTCGTTTCGTTGAGGGGGGGGGACCGGTTTGTTTGTTTTGTTTTTTGCAATTTTTTTTTCGAAAAAATCATTTTGTTGGTTCGTTTATTCTTTTTTTATTTGTTCCTGCTTTGTGCGATTTAAATTTCCTCCGTGTGCGGGCGTCCCCCAACGGCCCAGACAAGACGGAAAACACTAAAAAATGATGATGAATATTATACTGCACATTGCACAATGCACATGCACATCTACAAACTGGACTGGCACATACATACCGTCATGTTTTGGACTTTGAGCCTAGAAGCCCCAGCCATCTTGGCAAACCGCAACCCATTATGGGAGTTGTAATCCATCACCTCTGGAGTCTGGTCTCGTCAAGCAATTAGTTCACTGTTAAATAAATAACTGTGTTCAAATAACTACATCAGGCAATGTCTTGCTCTCAGCTACTTCTTGATATACTGACTTTCAACCCATCAAGTAGCACCACATCATTAGCTAATTACTTTTATCTCAGTGGAATTACATCTTGAGCTTTACATTGTAACTCTTCTCAGGCATAATCAGTTACAAAACTTGCATACAATATTAAATTTTAACACTCAAATACAAATTGTATTGGAAACATACCTTAACACTTCTCTTCAAGGGGATGTTGTGTGACGTAGCCCTGGCTTCTTGTGCGTATTCAACAGCTACCTCTGCTTCCAGATCTTGAGCTTGTCACCCCACCACTGAATGGAATCATCTTACCTGGTGTAACCCGTCAGAGCTTCCTAGATTTGGCCCGTAAATGGGTGAGTATGAGGGTGAAGGGAAGCCTGGCATGGTATTGAATTGGGTCTGGGTTCTCTTTCAAGCCCAAGTTTAATTTTTTTTCATGAAAATCTGAGTGCTTTTCTAATTTTCTCTTTGTCAAGCCCTCCCCCTCCTCCCTGTTCTATTAGAAACAGGATAGGGTGAATTCAATTAATAGATTAAAAAAACATAAGAAGCTGCTTTGTACAGTCAGAACACTGAGCTCTTGAGTTCATTATTCGTCTAGTTTGTCTAGCTGCAGTTCTCCATGGTTTGAGTCTTTCTCAGCCCTGTCTGGAGACGCTTCTCTACTGTTGCGCTATGGCTCTTGCCCTAAATGCATCATAAGCTTCTTCTCAGGGTTCTGACTAAAGACCTGAAACTAGTTAAGTTTGGGAGCTTCCTTAAACATAGTCAGAATACTGAATTGTCTGTTTTCATCAAGTGAAAACAGCCCTACAGGTTTTCAGGCAATGTTATTTCTCAGTCTTAACTGGATATATTATTTCTTGGGTTGATCCTTTTTTTAAAAATCACTCAATCCCTAACGTATGGCCTTTCCAATATTAATGTTGCTATTATCAGCTGTGATTCTGTTGCGCTGTTATGCAAATGGTGTAACCTTCAGAGGCAAATTGCCACACATTAAGTAATCTCCTGGCCTTTCTCTGATGCACACAGAGCTGCATCACTTGGTGTGCAACTTGTGAGGTTTAGAGCGATTTCTTAAATTATACAGTGACCCCCCATTTATCGCGGGGGTTAGGGACCCGAGCCAACCCGCGATAATTGAAAATCTGCAATATGTGGATGCAGGTCAGGTCAGGCCTGGGGGGTCTAGCTGGGGGCTCTGGTACTTACCCCCCAGCCTGGTGCTGCCCTGAATGAGCCTGCAAGGGCCTTCCTTGGCCTTCTGGAGGCCCCAAAAGAGCCTCCCTGTGAACTGGGAGTGACTTCCGGATCACCAAAAATCATTTCAGAGGCCTCCAAGGGACTTTCCCCCCTTACCCCAGGGGGCCTTTTTTCATATACTATGGTCCTGCAATATCACGGGACTGCGGTATATGAACCGCGAAAGGGCGGGGGACCACTGTAGCAGTATTTCCTTGAAAAATTACACCCTTTGCCTAACTATGCAGCAGGATTTCAGCCATTGCTTTCTAATAGCCCAACGAGTTAAGAGTTAGTAGCGGTCCTGATAGCCACCACCAATAGAATTTAAACCAATGGCTGACAACTCTTTCCATTCAGGGGGAATTCCGGGTTTCCGAGCGCATCGTGACCATGGCTGAGCTGATCCAAGGGCTAGAAGAGAACAGAGTTAAGGAAGTCTTTGGCGCTGGCACGGCCTGCGTCGTTTGCCCTGTGGACCGAATCATCTATCAGGGCAAGGTGAGAGTCTGGATACAGAGATGACCACAGCGAGGGTGGTCTCTCTAAAAGCATGTCTCTCCACCCCACCCCACCCCAGCTCCCTCATTCATGCTGGATTTCTTTTCTCCCTTGCCTCAGAATTACCATATCCCGACAATGGAAAACGGGCCTGAGATTTCAAAACGGTTTCTGAAGGAGCTGACGGATATGCAGGTAAAACACCTGGCATGGGAAGGAATCACGGATGAGAGGGCAGGTCCTCTTATGGATTGAGAACTGGTTGAGATCCAGGGAACAAAGAGTAGATGGGAAATTTTCACAGTGGAGAGAAGTGAAAACCCCAGAGATCTGTCCTGGGACCGGTGCTTTTCAATCTGTTCAGTGACCTGGAGACAGGGGTAAGCAGTGACATGGCCAAGTTTACAGATGACACGAAACTTTTCTGTGTGGTAAAAACCAGAGAAGATTGCGAAGAGCTCCAGAAGGATCTCTCCAAACTGCTCTTCTCCCTCTCACAAAATACCAGAACTAGGGGACATACACTCAAATTGAGGGCTGGGAGAGTGAGAACAGACAAAAGAATTTTTTTTCCACCCAGTGTGTTGTTAGTTAGTGGAACTCCCTGCCACAGGACATGGTGATGGCATCTGGCCTGGATGCCTTCAAAAGGAGATTGGACAGATTCCTGGAGGAAAAGTCCATCACAGGTGACAAACCATGATGGAGATGTGTAATCTCCAGGCTTAAAACCGGGGTACTTCAAGGGCCAGATGCAGGGGAGTGGTATCAGGAGACAGATATCTAGTCTCGTGCGCTCCCAGACGCATCTGGTGGGGCCCCTGTGAGATACAGGAAGCTAGAGTAGACGGGCGTTTGGCCTGATCCAGCAGGGCTCTCCTTATGCTCTTATGTTCTTAGGAATGAATGGTGGAGAAAGCTGGCTGTCCCCCCCCGCCCCGCAGTTCCCATTTTGGGCCACAAGGTGGCAGAGTAACCTCAGGAAGGTGCTCAAATTGAGCCCTCTGGGTTTTGCAATTTGCCTTTGAAAGCCTGGAAGATCAAGGGACCCTTGCTGTCCCTCCCAGTTCCTTGGAGAACAGCGGAGGATGCCAACTCTGATCTAGAGCTGACAGCCTGGCAAGAGGGTTATCTTTCCATCTGTGGAGGAAACGGGTGTTTCACTGGATGTAAGGCTACTGGATGCCTTCCATCTGCTCTGTGTATGGGCGGACTCTGTTAAAAAAATACTGGAGGGTATCCAAGGTGGCAGGAAGGATCGGTTTGTGATCCGTGGTGCTCAGGCACGCGTGGATTTTGTTTCCAGCGAGGGAAGGAACAGAGCTTTGAAAAGCTATTTTCCGAAGCTGTTAGGTTAGATGGGAGGTTCTGGAAGATGTGGTATCAAAAGCCACTTCTCTAATCTTTGGGAAGGAGACTTAGACACATGAGCCAATTCTTATTGGTTATCTGGCTTCTGTAAGATATTGGTGTTGAGGCAGTGCTTGGCAGTGCTCCGTTTTGGGGGTTTGTTTCCACTTTCCATATTTCACTGGTCTTAAAAGCTATTGCACAGCCAGGGTGCTACAACCTACATTCTGCGGCCCACTGCTCTCCAGATATGTTAGATGAAAATGGCAATGTACGTTGTTGTCAGGTGTCTAAGAGAGGTAGCCAAACATACCCTGGAGGGCAAGAACATGCAAAACACTGAACTAGATGATGAAAAATGCTATTATCTGGACTGCCACTGCCTTATTCTAATGCACTGATGCTACAGAGCCTGGGGCCTTCCTTCCTAGCTGTAAGCAGCACAGAGGGTGAGACAGCCCCCCTTTCCTCATTGTGACCTGGTAACTTGTATGTGCCAGTGTGCAAAGCCAACACTGCTCCTGCCAAATGCTGGGCCTAAAGTCTTGGTGTCATGTGTTGTGGCTCAAATGTGATGGCGAACCTTTTAGAGACCGAGTGGCCAAACTGCGATTCGAAACCCACTAACTTTTTTGCAAAATGCCAATATAGCAATTTCACCTGAACCCAGGTGGCCGTGAAAGGGAAATGCCGGGTGCCCACAGAAAGGGCTTGTGCCATAGGTTCGCCAACACTGGTGTATACGTACCCCTCTGAAAGTGATGATGATTTGGTGGGAGGTTTCTTTGAAGCAAGAGGGAGTAGACTTTCTACCCTTTTCTTCTTCACCCCAAGAGCCCTCAGAACACGAGGTTGTTTTGGGTCAGCCTGATGGACAAAATGGCACCTGCTAGGCCCTGAGATAAATCTTACTCAGAGGTCATCTGAGTCACATAGGTTTTAGGGGGTAAACCTGGGCCACCTGTGAGAGCTGCCTACTTGTGCTCTTTTAAAGAATACAGAATCCCCCTGTGAGATTACAAAATAAGAGTAGATCTGTTCATTTTTTGCTGTGTCTCAGGTTTTGATCCAGGGGGTGTTGAATCTCTGACCCTAGTCTAGATGTTAAGAACACAAGAAGAACCCTGCTGGATCAGGCCAAAGGCCCATCTAATCCAGCTTCCTGTATCTCACAGTGGCCCCACCAGATGCGCCTGGGAGCGCACAAAACTAGATATCTATCTCCTGATACCACTCCCCTGCATCTGATCCTTGAAGTACCCCGGTTTTAAGCCTGGAGATGACACATCTCTATCATGGTTTGTAACCTGTGATGGACTTTTCCTCCAGGAATCTGTCCAATCCACTTTTGAAGGCATCCAGGCCAGATGCCATCACCACATCCTGTGGCAGGGGGTTCCACAGACTAACAACACACTGGGTGAAAAAATGTTTTCTTTTGTCTGTTCTGTTTCTGTTTTGTCTGTTCTGTTTGTTTGTTCTGTTCGGTGGGGCTGATGGGAGTTGTAGGCTAAAACCTAGAGGGCCAGAAGTTCAGCAAGCCTCTCGCAATACTGATGAAATGTACCTTGCTTTCCCCCCTTCTGCAGTATGGGCGTGTTGCAAGTGACTGGGTGCTGCCGGTTTGACATCAGCTGAACAGCCTCCACCAGGCACGTCTGCTGCTTCCCTTCCCACTCCTCCGCCCTCCTGCCTCTCTTGTGCCATAGTTATATTTATGACCTGGCTCTACGCCCTTGGCGTTTCCGCCTTCTACTCTGTGAGAAATCTGAGTGTTGGTGGCTGCGTTTTTTTTTCCTTTAAAAAAAAAAAGAACCATGGCCTGCCTGTTACAATTGGTGGCTGCAAAAGCACTCCAAATTCAAGGCAAACCTGGGCTCAGAAGGACCCAAAGCCGGCTTGTGAGTGGAAACAAAGCACCTCTGGTCTGGACTGAAATGGTCTCCTCCTTTCTCAGCTCCAAAATCCAGCTGCTTCCAGCTTTTAAAGTGCAATATGGAATAAGAGCAAGAGAGAATGGGAAAGCCTGGTGTGTCTTCAAAATGATTAAAACACCAAACTCACACATACACATCCTTTTAAAAATAGTTGCTTGGATTCAGGTAAACGTACATTTATAGATCTGTAAATGTAATGCTTCTACTCTTTAATAAGACCGTTTGGGGAAGCCTAACGATACTGAAGTCTCAGCTTTTGCTTCCTGTATCTAGAAATCCTACATGACTGAAACGCTACTCTTCTTGCTTCATATATCAGATCAGCGCCATATGTCATTTAATTAACAATACTTTATCTGCAATAAAGAGGTTTGGGAATCAACTCGTCAGTTCAGCGCGTTTTGGAACCAGAGATGGCATTTTTACATGGAAAATTATTTAAAATTAAAACCGTCTCTTGGAAAAGTCTCTCGTCCTCCCATGTTTTTGTAAATTTTATGTATGATTCATAGGTTCTAGTGATACTCTCTCGATATTAATGCACTGTGTAACCCAAGTGTTCTTGGACTGCAATGCCCGAAAACCCCAGCCGGTGAAAGCTTTTTGGAATTGCAGTCTAACATGCAGGTTTCCCAGTTAATGGACTGCACATATCTTCAATCTAGCCAACACAGTTAAAAGGATTGTGGGAGCTGGAATGTGACAACATCTGGAGAATTACAAGCTCACTATTCATTTTTTAAACCCACACGTTTTGAGAGAGTTGTTAACATTGGTTGGTGGTGGTCTCCAAGGATGATGTTTTCATCCAGTTGTTTGAATGTGGGTTTTTTGGGCTTGTGTCAGAATAAGTAGTTAGATTTGAGGAAATATTTGAGTTCTGGTTCTTACTGCCGCTGTACTCCAATCGTAACATAACACAGTATTATTTGGAGCCCCACAGAGATCTGAAGAGAACTAGGTATTTACCTACGACCTTACAGATGGTGATTCAGCCAATTCAGCTTTCCCTAAATCATCAACTGCCGACCAGGTGTTTTGTGGTACAACTTCCACAACTGAGTTGCAGCCCAGAGCATTTAGAAAGTACCAGCTTGGGGAAGGTTGCTAGAATGTCATTGCTGAGGTGTTTTGGTCTACTAAGATACAGTAACTGTTGTAATACAATAAGAGAGATCCAGAGATTCCTAAATAATCAATAAGGGCTACAAGAACAGCACACTTGAAGAAATGACCTGAATTTGAACAGGGGGCGGTTGCTGCTTGTCAACTGCCAATGTATAGTGACAACCTGATACAAAACATAAGCCATTTTATTTTGGGACTCCAGGGGTGGGCAAAATGTGGGGCCCCCACACAACCTGAAAGCTGTTTTTGTAGCCCCAGCTAACTCTTGGCCTTGTTTTCTGCTCCCTGTCCCTGCAAAAAAGGTAAATGACACGAAATAAGGTAGGACCATACCAGACTCCCTGGATCCCACTAGATGATGACTAAAATTGAGGAAGTTTTCTGCACATCTCTTAGGCTCTAAATATTAACACAGAAGAAGCTAGACTAAATCTACAGAGAACAAAAAACAACATACTGTGCTGAATGGATGGAAGCTGAAGAGTATCTCTCACCAGGATCTGACTCTAGCTGGACTGCCTGGAAGTCACTTTAAAGTGAATTAGAGCGATCAAAGAATAACCATGTAAAATGGTGCTGTTTGGATATGGAACAAATTTTCTGTGATTGGAGGAATTCAATTAATGTAGCAGTTAAGTGTTTGCGATTTATGCATCACATGTACAAAAGAAGCTCTAGAAAATGGCCAAGAGAACATTACTGAAGTAGCCCACTTCTGGTCAAAATCAGTCAAATTATCTTTACATTTTAATTTGCTTTAAATCTTACTTACATTTCTTGTGCATTCGTAGTTTTAAATTGCACAATACTCTGACATGAAGAAAGAACAAAAAAAGTTAATTTTTTTTAAATTGCAAAACTGATGTGGAAATAGGATGGAGCAAACTTATCCATGAAAAATAACACCATTGTTATAGAAAGCAAATATCCCTACTTTGATAGTTATGTGACTTATGGCAACATTTTCCTGTCCTAATGAGGAAAGCTATATATGTGTCACTGTTTGCACACACATTAAGCTCTGCTTCATTGAATCAGGCTGTTGGTATTGTTTAAAATACTGCCATGTCTAAGCAATGAAACTTTTATTAGTTCCAGGAAATTCTGCAAATGCAGTAATCGGTGGCTAATGTTAGTAATGCAACCTTTAAAAAAGCCAAAGGACATATCTGAAGTCGGCATTTGTTGATAAACGGATATTTTGTTTGCAATGATTTTTGTTTTGTTTTTTATATTTTTTTCCATGAAAAGAACCTCATTTGGATTTGTCTTTTGAAGAAATAGGAATGATAGCTGTTGAGAGTTTTTCGGGCTGTTTGGCCGTGTTCTGGAAGTTTTTCTTAGTGACATTTTGCCAGACTCTACGGCCAGCATCTTCAGAGAGCAAGGAGCTCAGGGAACTAGGAGTTCTCTCTGTGCTCTGGGGTATAAAGTGAGTGAGACTGTGGGGTTTTTAAAGTTGTATATATTCACTATATATATGCTGTTCTTTAAAATATCTAATGCTGCCCCTTGTTGTAAACCGCCCGGAGTTCCTCCCAGGAAGACGGGCGGTATATAAGCCTAATAATAAATAAATAAATAAATAAATAAATAAATGCGCAGGAATTAAACTTTTGGAGAGTTAAACCTGCAATAACATAATAAGATAAACCATAATATTCGAAAAAAATGACAGCAGGGCCAGCCCTGTTATTTGGTAGAGGGAGGCTCTTCCCTCAGCAGATGCTGAGGAAAGCATGAGGTTGTAGGATAGTTTGAGTCCCATTTAGCCTACATGTTACCAAAAACCAACTTAGTGCTCTCATGTGTACTGGAAAATATTGTCATGTCACTAGAAATGAAATAAAGCGCCGCTGGCAGGCCGTTTGGTCTCGTGTGTGGACTGGCAGGAGGGACACAATCTTATCCTTTACCTCAGGATTCTGGGAGGTTTAGTAAAAAAGAGGTGAGGGAACGTTTCTAAGCTCTGCTTCTGAGGGCCACTTTGGATGCTTCATATGGCCAGCCTGTTTATGAGATGTATTTTTGTATTATACCACCCTAAATGGGTTTCTTAGGAGTCTCCCACCTGCCCGTCCACAACAACAACTTGCATCTAATGACATTCATTTTGACGGACACCAAACAAAGCCAAGGATGAAGGAATGGCTGTTATTTAAAATGTAACCCAACTAGTTAAATAGCAACTAGGTAAGGTCCAGGCTAGCACTGCCGTTAGACAAAATGATGTGAGTATCAAGCTGCCTCAGGCAGCAGTGGTCAGTTATTTATTATGCCATCATGTTTTGGTTTTTTTTTTTTTAGCACTGGGTAAGGACTTGGAGGATTGGGTATTTTTCCACCTCATCCACTTAAATCTTTCCAGCATCTCAACAACATGACACTGGCAGTGTGATTTGCCTCAAGGGGGAAAAAACTCATTGGTAAGGTGAGGAAGCACCACGTGTTTATATTATATCAAGGCAATCGTTTTCCAAATGGAAAAAAATGGTTTCTTGCAATTTAATTTCCTCCAAACCATTTGGCTTGGCCCAGGGTGAAGTGCTGAGCAGGGCTCAGACCATGCAAGAGGAAGGGGTTAATGCACTCTCCTCTTTTCTAATTAGGACGAGGTCATAGAAGTTTTTTGAGAGCTTTTCTGTGGTCTTTTATTTTGTGCCTGTTTTAATATGCTAACTGAAGTAATTATGTAGCATTGTGCTATTAGCTGTTATGTTTTATAATTTGTGTGGTACACTGCCTCGGTCTCATTACAGGGGAAACACCTCCAATTCTGATTAGGAATAAATACATCAAGGTCAAAAGATTAAAGATTTTTCCAGACTACAATTGATTCTCTTTCACATTCTTACACTCCCGGCTTGTCTACATGGTTTAAGTGGAGTGGACTGGGGTGGGCTAAATAGGATCCCCTAAGGCAGGAGTGTCCAACTTTGGCCCTCCAGATGTTTTTGGACCACAATTCCCAGAATTCCAAGCCTGTATTGCCAATGACAAAGGACTGTGGGAGTTGTGGTCCAAAACATCTGAAGGGCTGAAGTTTGGACACTACTGCCCTAAGGTCAAGTAGAGATCAAGTATGCCCTTTGGTGTGTTCCTTACACCCAAGCGGCATCCCTACCTCAAGTGACCCTATTTGGCCTGCGTCCTTGAAGAAATCAAGAACAATTAAAATACCCCTTCTTGCCCCATCATTTCTTCTCATCCTGGGAAGAGGTTTTCAATTGTCCCCCCCCCCAAATGACATAGCACATCAGTACTATCTATCCTGATAAACTTTAAAAACAAAACAAAGCACTTTCACCTCCTTCCCTGTCTCTTCATAGAACAGTAGAGGAAATATTTAATTTTCAAATATTGTGAAGTGGCTACACTTTCTTCTTAGGCAATTCAACAATACTGAAATGACAAGGAACTTTAAAGCTCAAGTTTGGTTCAGTCCCAGCAATCGTATGTGCTGGAAACAAACAAAAACAGAGCAAACCTACCTGCTTCTTAAAAAAGAGAGTCACCCCTCACAGGGAACCAGAAAGGTGTAGGTAGGAAAGTTTTGGGGATTGGTTGGTTCACTCTAGCAATGGTGTCATCAGACCAAACAGTGGGGCATATGCCCATCTGATTGCATCCTCTCTCGTGCACATGATTTACTAACGAAAAATCACTGCATGCAAGGGCAGATGACATAATTGTTATACCTAGTTTGGTACTAAAATGTGATCTGCATGTGTGGAAATTTTACCCTAGTGGGCCCTGTAGAGTGCAACTAAAAAGCAGCTGAGTGTGCCAACAGAGATGAAGGCAAAATAGCTTACATCTAATTTTAAAACTTTTTTTTTTTTTAAAGTTTTTAACTTTTTGTGTGTGAACCGCCCAGAGTTCCCTCCGGGAAATGGGAGCGGTATAAAAATGCAAAAATAAATAAAATAAATAAATAAAGACTCTCCTTTTTATCACAGAATGAACTTTCTGCATCTCTTCAAAGGTTAAATGCACTTGGTAATTTCATTTTGGTAGCAAATTAAGCTTCAATTCTCACATCTGTAAAATGGTAACAAGCATTCTATGCAGAATGTTCTGCCCAATGGTAAGAGAGCTTGTGGGGCAGATCAGGACAATGGGAGATAAAGGAAACATCTCAAGAAGCCCTATAACAGTTTGAAAAATATTTTTAACACACGATTATCTTTTATTTTGTGTGTGTTTTTAAAGGCCCCTCAGAATCTGAGGCCATAAAGTGCATATTGGCTTGTACATAAATGCAGCGTTGTTGCAGCAGCTTTGTCTCAAGAATTCTAACCACTATACTGCACTGTCCACCAAATGTGGGGGTCTGTCTTTCATGAACATCAGCAATGAATGGGGAGGATTTTCAGAACATTCCCCACTAATTTCATTAGTACAGCCTCTGTTATTATTGGTGGGAACAAGCCCAGGCAAAATCGATGTCTACTTAATTTATTTTTTGTAGTCACTGGGAACAAGCCCAGGCAACATCTACATCTGCTTTAAGTGCATCTCAACATGATCTTTTCACACAAAATATTGTCAGCACCGTCACCTCTTCCTGTTTGTGTAAGGCGGAGGCAGAACGTACAGAAGCATGTGCCAGAAGGAAGCAATAATGCAGATGAGCTAAACAAAGCCGCTGCCTTGAACGTTACCTCAGAGTGAACCGTTTTGCTTTGAACTTGTGGCTTCAGCCAGTCTTTAGCTTTGTGGTTATGTTGGAACCAGCAAAATATTAGAAGAAGTGGAAGAAACGGATCTGCAACTGCTGTGAGAGAAGTAGAGGAGTCACTCACAGGGAATGAAGAGGTTTTTCCCCAGGATGTTTTTGGAAAAAGCTAGAGATAGTTCAGTGTGCCTGCTCTTCACTCTTGTTTTTAGAAATACGACTTCCAGACTCCCCCGTCAGCACGTCCACCAGGGATTCTGGCATTTGTAAGACATGTCTTTCCTGAGGTGTGCACCTTTAAAAATAGCGTCGATTCACACTGCTGTTTGCCACTTATACATCTGGTCAAGAACCAAGAACATTGAGCAAGCATATGATTAATCACATTTAACCGACATATGTAGCCCTGATACATACCATTCCTTTATGGTATACAGTGGACCCTTGTATAACAAACAGCTTGTATAACATCTCTTAATCATTGGTTCCCCACTGGCTTTCATAGATTCTGCAATGAGATCTACTGATAGGCCTTATCCCAGTGATGGCGAACCTTCGACACACCAGTTGTTTTGGACCACAATTCCCAGAATTCCAATGACAAAGGACTGTGGGAGTTGTGGCCCAAAACATCTGGAGGGCTAAAGGTTCACCACAACTGCCTTATCCCATCTAATTTTACAGACCTAACTTCAGTTGCAGAATTTTTTTTCTCTGCAATATTATCCTTCTCAACAAATTCTGGGCCATCCCTACAACAACCTTGTGAAGAAGGGTAAACAGAGTTAGTCTTAGGCCCAGGCCACCTACAGAAAGATCTTCACTACTTAGTGGGAATTTGAAAGATCCCCTCCCAGCTCTGATGCTCCCTTTTTACACGACCCCTAAGATCCGCTGGCCACTTAAATTCGGACCAGAGATCTTAGGGGTTCCTCGCTCTTCCTCTGTCCCCACCCCCCTCCGCACTTCCTGGTTGCTGGCTGCCTGAGGGACCTTCGAAACAAGCATGCCGTCTTACCTCCGTTTTGTTCCCGGCAGCATTCAGATCTCTTAAAGGGGCGGGGAGCAAAAAAAGAACAAACGGAAGCCAGGAGAGCCCCGCACTCACTATCCTTACACCGGATCAAATATTTGTCACCTCCAAAAAGCAGGTACAAGAAAACTGCTGTTTGGTCGCGCTAAAGTGGGCGGGGTCGCACTTAATTGTCTGCAAAGTCCGGAGCTGGTGGGTAAACATTTTTAAGGTCCGGACCTTGCAGCCATTTGCGGCGGAGCTTAGGGGTCATGTATAAACGCCCTTCAAGACAGCACCTTGTAAAACTAAGAAAAACTCAAGTACAGTATTTGAAACAATTAAATTCAAAGTGAGGGTAACTATAGGTTAAGACAGTGTTTTTCAACCTTTTTTGGGCAAAGGCACACTTGTTTCATGAAAAAAATCACGAGGCACACCACCAGAGAAAATGTTTAAAAACCTCTGTGCCTATATCAGTCTCTAAAAGGTTCGCCATTGCTGGTGTAGGGAAAGCAGGACAGAGGGGCCACAGCACCCAGGTCCCACTTACCTGTGTTGTTTTTTTACACGACATTTTGCCCTGCATGACTTCTGTGTCCAGTGGAGACCTGAGAAGGGGCACTGACTCTCCAGGAACACAAATAAGACCCAAAAGCCCATCTTGCTCTCCACACTGTGGCCAAGGCAGAAGCCTTCAGCAAGTCCAGCGACTGGCTGGAGGAGGAGGAAGGGAAGGAAGGCTGCTAGACATACACATGTGCAGGCTAGAAATGAGCATGTTTCTATGAAGAGGGGAAAGGGTACGAATGGAAAGAGAGAGGTGGGGGGGGGCGCAAAAAAAAGAAAAGACAGAGAGAGCGACCCAAGACAGAAAGAAAGGGGCAAGACTTCAAGGAACCCATCGTGGGGCCCTCAGAGACGGCTCTTCCCATCCCGGACCCTAAAGGCCAGCTGTCCAGCCGTGCCAGTAGCCCACCCCCGCCCGCCCGCCTCCTCAGCCCAGGCCTGCCGGAGGCCTCCTCCATCCCCTCCTCCTCGCAGCCCTGCCGCGGTGCTCGTGGGGCAGCCGGGCGCCCCTCCTCCCTTCCCCTCACCTGGTGGTTTGTTCTGGGCTGGGGCCCCGGGCCGGCTCGTGTTGGCGGGCGGGCTGTCGGGCGGCTCAGTCCATTTAGCTCCCAGGAAAGGGGTGGTGGTGGTCCAGGGTAAAAAAAGGTAGAGGGAAGCGAGCGAGTCGCGGCGGCAGCAGTAGGCACAGGGCAAACACTAAGAGAATGAGCGGGGCCAGGTCCGGCCGGGGAGGAAGTGACGCCAGCGCCGCGGGCCTCAGGGGGGGGGAGCCAAGCTGGCCCTTGGACGCTATTTATAGCGCCTCCCAGCTGTGGGCCGCCCGCCGGCCCTGGGTTGAATTTCTTTAGAATTTTTCAATTTTTCCCACGGCACACCAGGCAACATCTCGTGGCACACTAGTGTGCCGCGGAACAGTGGTTGAAAAACGCTGGGTTAAGAAGTGATGCTAACAATAAAATTGTGCCTGAATGATATTAGGGATCTTGACAAGACACAACAAAAACAGGTTTTTCTTCCTTACAAAGTCAAATACAAAGATAATTAAAAAAATAAACTGGGTTTAAAATAGAGTTATATATTATATCACATTAGATTATCAATTACCTTGAAGATGTTTATTACAGTACATCACATTAGGTTAAAGATTACCTCAAAGGTCCATGTTGTCATCGGTGTGTGGATAATTTCTCCACAGAAGTTAATCAGAGCTATTCTCCACTGTCATTGTTGTGGTTACTGGGGGGGAAAATTTATCATCTGAGGCCAACAGTCTGGTGATAAACCTCTCAGTACTCAATTGGACTAGTTTTTGTAGAGCATGTCAGGATTATAAAGCATTTACATTTAGAAAAGTTTTATCACATCCTCCATATTTCCCCCCCAAAAATAAATATGTTGTGCATCATCAGGGGGGGGGGGGGAAACAACAACCAGGTGAAATCAGTGGCCATATAGCCACTCTTCTAGCAGACCAGATGGGTGGATATTTAGGGGGGCTGGATCTTGGTGTCCTGCAATCCTGGCTACATAGAAATGCAACACTAATAAAAACACCCACTTCAACAGAAATTGTCTTCACTACGATGGATAAGAAGAGTGAGTGTTCCTACTATCTGCTCAGCTTGCTGTCCCACTGCAAAGGGTGAGAGGTCAAATTCAAGGACTCTGCAGTTTCTTCCTGGACAACTGGACTTGGAGTGGAGAGCTTAAGGCACCTTCACTTAATAGAAGGCATGTTTTCTGAAAGGCAGGACCGAGCATTGTGAAAGGGGGGGGCTTCCCCTCCCTCCCAACAAGGGACACCACAGGGATGTTAGGGAGATAGTGGGGAAGATAATGCCTCACAACCTTTGCTGGGGTGGGATATAAATGAGGTTGTGCTTGGTCTCCCACCTGAGGACCCCCATGGCTAACTACATGTGGAGCAGTTCATCACCAAATGGTTGCTTACGAGGGACCAAATGACCACGGGGGCAACTATGGGGGAAAAAACAGGTCAGATTTTTGCAATATGTTTACCATGCATATTCCTTCGAGTGATGAAACAATTGTTTTGTTAGTATGTGTTTTTCCTTGCTTACATATTTTGCACTGAGCGTGCTTGTTTTCTGGTTGATCCATGGAAAGGTCAATGCATACAGAGGTCCAGTTTACCTGAAGGGATGATTCCAAATAGCTGCACATTACTGGAGGCCACATCATTACAGGTTATAAACTTGCCACAGAGTTCTGAGATTCCCCGCCCCCCGAGAGACTGCTGAATTCAAGTAACGGTTTAAAATCCGCATTGGAACAGAGACAAGGATTTTACCACCTCGAGACCAGGTACTTGTAAAATGTGCTGGGTCACGCTTAAGTGGGCGTGGCCACACTTGTTTTTTTTTTAAAAGTCCGCTGCTTGTGGGAAAACGATTTTATGCTCTGCGAGCACCTTGCAGAGGATTTTAGTGGCCGTGTGAAAGCAGCCTCAAGTGAGGCGGAGCACCACGGGCCAGGATTTCTCATCCCCACCGTTCGTGCCGAGAGGCTGGCCAGATGACTTTAGCTTCAGGACGCACAGCTGATAGGACTGTGTGCCCTGACACTTGTGTGGCCTTGGGTAAGGGTCATAGTCCCTGAGGGCCAACAGAAGGAGGGACTAGTAAGCCACGTCTGAGCAATTTCTGTTGAGAAACTCCAGGAAAGGGCACTACCCATTGGGAATGGGTTTTGTGATCATTTTATAATGCTATATTTGACCCAGAAGGATGGACGGAGAGGTAGTCTTACACTTTATAACTTCAAATACTGTTCACATATACTGTACTGTGGATTGCAGTGATCAAGCGAGCATAGAAAAGCAGTTAATTGGGAATCATATACAGTCAGGTCCTTGGATATCACCTGGGATATCTCCTGTTTAAGCTGCATAGCACCAAGACTCCTCTGGAATTGCAGTTAAAATGCTTTCTTCCATCTCGTTGTCACGTCTCACCTCACAATAACTTTATGAGGTAATTTAGGCTGGGAGAGAGACAGTCGACCTCTGCAGAACTGATAGTGTTTTCCCTTGAGGTGAGGTTGTGATGTGTCTTGCAGTTTTTTTCAGAGCTCAGTTTATTACTTCTAAAAAGATAATAAATTAGTTATTGATATCACTCTTGAATTTTGTGTTTCTTGTAAGTGACGAAATAGCTACATCTCAGTTACTACAAAAACATAATGCTAAAATGCCACAAACCACTTCCTGTTATATGAAATGCAAGGCTCACAATCATTCTGGAATTTGTGTAATGTCTGGATAACATCCCACTGCTAATTGTGGTTAATTAGTGAAGTGCCTGTTGGGAAGATTACAGCCTTGCTTATAAAGCAAAGTGTATTGCTTATAATACTGCCTCATAGTGCTTAAGACACATTCTGGATAGCTTACAATTTAATTTTGCAGGCCACATATTCCACCTGCCCCCAGTGAAGTTCAGTGATGGCACATGCTCTATTGTCTTTTTATTTGCCACTAATTTGACTGGCAAAGCTTTATCCACCTTAAGCATTCGGCAAGTCCCTCCACTTTTGTCCCTTTCCACCGTCCAGAGACTGTTGGGTCCAAGTGTCCATTTTTATGCTGGGGAAAAAATATTAGTTGTTGTAGGGGATCTGGACAGGGGCCTGGGACCACATTAGATGCTCTACAGACCATGTTTCGTCTGCCCTGCTTCTAGGAACAACACAAAAGTGGGGGAAGGGGGAATGGACACACAGCCCGAATGCCTGGCTCGTGTGGTACCCACACCTTCTATTAATGTTTTGCTCTAGGATTTGCTGTAGAGAAACCCTGAGTTCTGCCAACCAAACATTGAACTAGGCAAATATTTGCTTCGTCCAGGTTTGCTCCATGCAGCCAAGTTGGCCATGAATCAACACAGGGTGGTCTTTGCTCTAAAATGTGCCTTCAGAGAAACTCTCTCTCTCTCTCTCTCTCTCTCTCTCTCTCTCTCTCTCTCTCTCTCTCTCTCTCTCTCTCTCTCTCTCTCTCTCTCTCTCTCTCTGACGGTTACTTCACGTCCTTCATTCTGAGATGAAGTTCGTTGCGTGATAATGTTGTTTGTGGTCATGTGGTCTTATACCAGGTGCTGTCCCTCCTTCCTTGTACCCATGGGCGTGATTGATGATACCGGGACGACTGTTACTGCACGTCCTTGTTTCATGATAAGATCTGAAATTCTCTGCCTTCGTTCTCCTTTTTTTTTTTTTTTGGTCCGACCTTCTGTTTTTCGATGTTTTCAATCTTCTAAGCCTTGCCTTCAATGCGTTATGGAGCAAAGTTCGAGGCATTTGTCTTTTAATCTCTATGCACTGCATTGCTAACTCCATAGGGAATTTAGTGGCAATGGCACTTCGCACTCCTGCCACTAGATGGATACTGCAAAAATCAGCACTCGTTCTGCGACGAGCATGACCTCACGGGCTCTTGTCTCGGAATGAGAACCGAGACAAGCAGATTCCCGAGGCCAGAGAGGGGTATGGCTCGTCACGCTTCAATCTCAGTTCAGGGGGCGTGGTTGGGATGAACTCCAATCGTCACGCAATGGATGTACGGTAAGATTTCTTCGTACCGGCCCTAAGCGGGATAGCGAACAGTGATGAGAGGGACGTGAGGTAACGGCCTCTCTCTCTCTCTCTCTCCAGGGAGCTCCTCTGAGCCTATACTGCTCTGTTGGATTGACCAAATAATGGGATGCCCTACTGCCTGGTTACTCTGCCCTGGCTTGTTATCATGAACCCATTCCTACTAGACTTTTTCTGCTTGAAGATTCACAGGGACTTTGCCTGACCGATTGATGCTGGCTTAATGCTAAACCAAACATTATGAGCAGCCTGGGGGGTGTGGAGAGACTTGTTTCTTTTTCCTTTTCCTTTTTAATTTAGTACCATTCCTGTTGTGAGCCTGATGCAATTTCTCATAAGTTTACAGTACACCTACTCAGCATTTCCTGGAGGAGTCCGTTTTCCTGCCTCCAGGAAAAGTGACTTTCATGCCTGCCCCCCCCCCACCTCTCCTCAGATCTCATCTGCAAATAATCTGCCAAGTCAAAAAAATGCATAGTCATTGCAATTCAGTAGCTGACCCTTTCGATCTCTTCAGGGCACTGGAAAAAGGCAGGATGTTACTTGAAGCTAAAAAGCTTAAACATAACACATATGTCCAGCGCTGTAGTTACTACTCCATGGTCCTGTTGTGCAACAGCTCTCTATCCAGCTGGCGTTCTCTACTCCAAAAAAGAGATTTTTGCCAAGCTCTTCCTCTGTCTCTCTAGATCAGTGGTGGCGAACCTTCGGCATTGGCCCTCCAGATGTTTTGGACCACAACTCCCAGAATTACAAGCCTGTATTGCCAATGACAAAAGGACAGTGGGAGTCATGGTCCAGAACATACGGAGTGCCAAAGTTTCACCACCACTGCTCTAGATGTTGCTGGATTCCAGTTCATGCCAGCTCCGGTCAACCTGGCAGGAGCAACAAATGGGAGAAATAGCTTGGAGTTGGCATCACCCAGAGGGCCACAGATTCTTATACCATGGCTTCAGAATTTCCCCCTCTCAACATAAGCAAATCATGTGTGGTTGTGAATTGAACTTAAGTTAATCATCACCGACTTTCTTGAATAATTTTTCATTGATTTTTAGTGAGACTTCTCCATGAATGAATACATATGGCTTCAACCCATTCTGTGGGAGAGACGTTATCTTCCCAGTTAATCATTTGAACCATGGTATGGAGGATCCAAAATCTACTCTTGGTCCAGTGGGATTATAACAGCTCCTTGGGCAATTTAGAACAGGAAAGTGCTTAAGGTGATTTAAAAAAAAAACTTTCTTTAACCCTTGATGTTACTCCAAATTTCCGTGCCCACCACTAAGCTTGTGGTATTCTCACATCTAATGCCACAATTGACATTATAATTTGTCTTTAGAAGAGGGAATTCCTTAAGCACCCATCATGTATGACCATCATAGCAGGAACTTTTCTCACCTTCTAGTAGATGGCAAATTAGTTTGCTTTGTTTTGTGTGACAGATCTTCAGAACATAAATGAGTCTTTCTTTGTTTGCAAGTTGGACTTCTCAGACACAAAGGTCTTCTGGATTCATGTTTCTGGAGCACCAGCATTCTTTCAGCTCTTAAGGATGGGTTATCTAAAACTTGTAACCTGGATTGGTCCTGTAGATTGGGCTAAAAATGAAATAACAAAAGGACTCTGAATCTGGAAGAAGGGATCACGTGGAAGAAGGAAACACACAAAACCTTTTTTTTTTGTGTGTTCCCAAGCTTCTAAATCATAGTTAGGAGTCCTGGATCCGCTATATACAAAATGATCTGTTGACGCATGGAAAATCGCATGCATCATACCCATCTTCCTGCCCTTACTCATTCTGAAATCCCAACAAGGCAGAGCCAGAAATGCCGAGAGAAAAATTCTGTTAAATACGAGATTGGACATTTGCTGGCTCTGCTCTTGTTGATATAAACCAGAAGGACAGGATCACAGCTCTTTCCTGAAGATCTGTGATTTCTTTCCCCCAGAAAAGACATCTATCTTGCCTCATATTCCAGCTGGCTCTGTTTGCATCTCTAGGTCACGTTAATCTCCACGCATACGTCACACACTCACCTGCTTGTGTTTGAGTAAAGTGCTCTTCTCTCCGGACATCTGTGCGTCAGGAGGGTCTTGTGATGCGGTCTGTATTTACAGTATTTCAAAGTACCAGGAAGCATGTGAGCACTCTGTGTGTCTCTGTTGCTACCTCCCCTTGCACAGACATATTGCAAGTGGCAGACCCTGCGGATGAAATAAGTGGAGCTTCTTCCTTGAAGAAACAACAGTGGGAGGAGTTTTGTGACAGAAATGGAAGGAAAGGCCTAATATGGAGAAAAAGCACCGATTGAAGTTCCGAAGCAATATGGTAGGCAATTAGAGTGCCCATGTCAATAGCCAGACATTTCAGGACCAAAGTCCGAAATGAATGACAGACCCAGAGGACAGACCGTTTGGACCCGCCATTGCAAAATGGTGCAACAGACAATGATCACACAAAAATGGTGTAGCAGAAACCTTAAGACTAGACTCTACAATACATTCAAGGGTCATGTATGGATTCCAACAGCAGCAGTCACCAATACTGCAGCTCTAGAGCATGTGAGATAATGGAGAAGACCAAGGCTGTCCTGAACATGTCAAAATGGAATATCCTGCAGCTAACAACTAGAGTTTCCAGGTTGGCAGCCTCCTCCTGCCTGAGATTTTAGATCCAAAACTGAGCCTAATTAGATTCAAAACCTGACTCTCAAGGCCACAGCGGGATCTGCCCACCTCTGGGAACCTTTCTTTGACGGATGTGTTTTAGAGGGGCTACAGTGATGTGCACACGCTCCTGGCTGATGGCGTGGTGCATCTGGAAGGGAAGTGTCCTTCTATTTCCCCTAACTTCTTGCTTTGAGGCAGAGACAAAGGGCTAAATGGTACCTGCCTCCTATCTGAACCATTGTTTTCTGTAAGTGCTCCAATCTATTGCTTGCGAACACAGGTAAGAGAAAATAAAACAAGGCTTCTGGGAGGAAGGCAGCAGTCTGTGCTGCATCTCTTCTCAGCTGGCTGAGAAAAGGCATTTGTCTCTGTTTGCTTTTTGTCCTGCAGCCAAGGTCAGCTTGGCTTAAAAACTTCTCTAGCAAATTCCCAACATCCACCTTCTTTGTGATGCAGAAAGAGAAAGAAATGAAGGTATGGGAAAGACCCAGCCAGCCTGGTTTTCAGTTTTGATTCTCCAGAAGATCATACAACTCATGCACTATCACCCGCAGAGGAAAAGCTCCCACTGATACAGTTCTACCGGGTTACCATATTGCATCAGAAATTATATTTTTGCCACTGCTTGTGAAACAAACCCAATATTGGACACACTATTATTTACGTTCACTTTGTAAATAATCAGCCTCTAATGTAGCAGGTCTGTTTTGCTGCTTAGTAGAGAGTGCCTTTTTCTTTTCTTGTTTTCTTTTCAAAAGTGCAAAGTCATTTCAGTTTTTTTAAAAAAATCAAAACAAAACTGGACCTTGAACATCTCAAGAGTAGCCCAAAACATGGGGAAATTGCTCACTGTGACCACTAGAAGGCTTTTTATGTAAATGATTTTTTAAAATTAAGAGGCACGGCCTTCTGTGTGTGCCAGAGTGAGACAGGACACATTCCAGACTTCTGAAAAACACCCATTATATGCTTGTTCCTCACTAGGTCCAGGCGTGGGGCTTGTATATTTTTCTTCTTAGGAGAAAAGAATAGAAATAGTGGTAGAAGTACATTGGAAGTTTAATGAAAGATACAGTACTGACATCTGTGCAGTGGAATGGATGAATCTCTCCATTTTGTTTGTTGGCTTATTGTATCTATATCATGAAACAGAAGAGTCTTCAGGATCTGGTTTTTTTTTTAATCCAGATGAGTGCTACAAATGGGAGGTGTGTTGGTATGATAGTTCATTTCAGGTGATGTAGAGCAGGCATGTTCAAACTTCAACCCTCCTGATGTTTTGGACCACAAATCCCATAATTCTGAGCTTAGATTGCCAATGACAAAGGACTGTGGGAGTTGTGGTCTAAACATCTGGAGGGCTGAAGTTTGAACATGCCTGATGTAGAGTCAATGTTTCCCTTCCAGTTTTGCAAACAAAGAGGCACCCGTTCCAGATTGAGTTCCATATTAACTTTTGTTGAAGGACATGGGTTTTGATTTCTTATGTACATGGAAATATGGCCTGCACCATGTGAGTAAATCTGGAGATTAAATGTAATGGGAAACAAGGCAAAAACCAGCCGCCTGGAGCCAACATGTAATACCAAAAGGACAGAAGCAGGCTGTGTCCTTCCTCTGTGATGGTATATCTTTTTGCACTGACTGGACATCTTGTCCTGCCATATTGCTGTTTAAAGAACCCAGCAAAATTGAGATGGCAACATAATTTAGCATTGACATGGCTCAGTACACAGAGATTGACACCTAGTCTTTGAAGAAGCACTATCGAAGCACTGGGCTCAGAGGTCAGATGTTGCTGGCTTCTGTTTCTCTCACACTGAGATGTTTTTAAAACTGAAATTACTTCAATCTTGAATGGGAAGAAATCAGCCCAATTGAGTGTATTATTCACAAAATTAACTGACATAAAATTCCCACCTATCCCGAATGCAGAACCCTGGGCTCCACCAGCACCCCATGTGTTAAATTCTAAGAATGATATGTCAGTTTATAAAAGAATAGCCTTATTAATAGGAACCATTCAGAGATCGATGAATTTATTGTATCAAAAGTTTCTATGACTGTGGAACTCATTTCATCAGCTCTGGAAGTTAGTACCATGTGACAAAGTGGGATGCAGGCCAGAAAGTGTGTATGTGACAATGAAACTGTTTGCCTTTAAGGTCTTATGATTCCACTTATGTTGCAGGAATTTGTCACTTACAAAACCCAGCTTACAGAGGCTGCAGCGAGGGAGGTGAACTTGTTTCAGATTGTGCCTGTGTTTAAGTGGAAAACTACTAACCTGGCCAAGGTTTATACTGAAGCTTTGAAAAATTATGAATTCTGTATCTGATCCAGCATGACTCCCAGAGTATTGTACTGCAGATTCCAGCAGTATAATACAATCTTAAAAAGTAACTTTCTCAAGTTCTGCCTTTATCATATCCACAGTACCTAAATTGAATGCAGTTGCGAAAGACTGCAAATCAAGCTATACAAACTAGCTGTACCCTCCAATATGCACTGCTAGATGAAGCCCATCTTTTCTCTGGAACCTCTCTCCTTCCATTTCTTACCTTGGTGTAAGGAAATCCCTGCTGCAGGACTGGGAAACTGCACTGAACATTGTTGGTAGATCAGCTCTGTCATCAACACCCATGTGGTGCTTCAACCAGTTCAACCAGGAATAGAAGGTTAAGAAACGGGTCCTGCCCAAAGCTACCAAGTAAGTTCATCACTGTAACAGAATTTGAAGTAAGCATCAGTTCATAGCTCCTTTTAAAAACCACGATTTATTCACGTTGTCTCAAATCCTTAGCTTCCACTCCTTCCTCTCCTCAGCTTTTGAACTAGGTTGCTTCAGTTCTGGATGGAGACAGCACTTGCTACGAACGAAAAGACCTTTGGGGACTTCCTAAGATGTTCTCCTGAGCCATAAACTTTCTTGATCAGACCCAAAATGCTTCCAAGAGGCAGCAAATGATGTGTTTTCTATTGTTTAAGTTTATCTGGGAATATGGACTGCCATACACAAGACATCTGTCTCTCTGGTCGCTGAGGATGGTATTGCTTGCCAACATAAGCCATTAAATCAAGCACAGTGTTTGGGTATTCTCCTGGGTGAAAACACAACACAGTTTCTGATGTGACACGATCCCCATTGTTTCTGAGGTAATCAGGATGCCATGAAGGTGAGCTCAGTCTCTTCATCAACAGTCAAGATGAGTGATTTTCTGAGGAATGAAAGACTTCTGGGGCAAAGCTAAAGGTTATAGAGAACCTGAGGTAAGGATAAAGAAACTCAAGGCCTGGTTAGGGTCCTTCCTGCATCATTGAGGCCGCCAGGGAAGGAAGAGGAGGTTACTTGCCCCTAGCAAAAAAAAGAGGAGGACTTTCCTTCCTTCAAATGGGCAAAAAAGCTGTGTTGCCTTTCCTTCTGGTATTATAGGAAGTCTCATTCCTTTCTTCATGGCTAGCAAGGAAACTAATGGGCTGGTGTTGGGGGTGGACGGACTTGGGGATGGGAAAAGTTTAGTTTTTGACCCTGAATCCCCAGACTAGGATGATGAGACAAAAATATGTAATCTGAAAAGTCAAGTTGTTAGGCTTTGGGTCATCTGTCCTTCCTCTGCTTGTCTGTTGTTTGATCTGCATAACATTTTATGCATTTGCCTCTATGGAATTCCTAACGGCTTATGGCTACCAGGCCAGCAATTAAGCACAAGCTGCCTAGATGCTCTAAACACATCTGATTTTGCCCTATTTCGGAAGCTAAGCAGGGTTGGCCCTGGCTAGTACTTGGATGGGAGACCATCAGAGAACACCAGGTGCTGTAGGCACCTTGAGTAGGAACTGGCAAACCACTCCAGTATTCCTACCCAAAAAGCTCCATGGTAATGGAGTCATGAAGAGTTGGTCACGACTGTAACAACACACACACACACACACACACACACACACACACACACACACACACACACACACACGTTTGCCCACTAGTGGGGAGGAAACCCTCCAACTTAAGATCTTGTATGGCCCCTTCTTATAGAAGGACCTTTGCTCTGGCTTCTTGGAGAGGTTCCTTAAGAAGAGGGGTTGCTGGGCAGAATTGGAGGAACTTAGGTAGATCCTCTCAGGTGTGAATGCTGGCATATCAGAGAAAGTGGCAATTTTCTTGACATTGATTATACAAAGAGGGATGGGACCCACATCTAATCAACTGGGTCCTATTTGACCGCTGGTCTTGCACTTCTTTATATTTCCGTTGCTGTGCATTTAAACCTGTTGGATTTTATTGTGTTGTTTTGCTCTTTCTCTAAGGGATGATGATGATGATGATGACGATTATGACAACAACGACAATGATGATGATGATGATGTATCAAACACAAAGCTGTTGTTAAAAGCTCCCCTTACTGCTTTTAAGCATATCATTGTATTCATACAAGTTATTTCCTCTGCATTTAGCCTGAAATTCTCACCTATCATTCATTCACCTTTAATGAGAATGCATGCCAGCATTGGAATCTATTCTCAACTCATCATGACTCATTTTTTTACTGGTTTCCTATCATTAACCCCCCTATCCTGCTTTTTAAATTGGGAAAGGGCCAAGTTTTACAGTAAAGTAAAGCATGAAACAATGACAAGCCTATTCCAGGTGAGGAAAGGGAATTGATTAATCATTGGAGAAAGATTTAGGAAATTCCCCAGCAATGCTGAACAGGAAACAGAGGAGGGGGCAGTTTATAATTAACTTTTCAGCAGCACAAGCCCAGGCAAATCTACTCACAGGTAAGTCACACTGCAGCCTAAATACAGCAGTGGTTATCCGAAAGGCACACTCAACTGTAATACCAAAAAAGGAAGCTTCTAATTAAGGTTACGGCTACACTTCCAGCAGGAAACCAAGAAGTCTGGGCACCTTGTAAACAATCGAACTTGATTGATGCAGGAACGGCTTCTACCAACCATAAAGGGCCAGTTAAGAAACTGATTACAGCTAAAGCCGCTGCCCTGGATTTAACTGTCAGCAGTTTCTCAACCAGCCCTTCAAGGTGAAGCAAAGAAATTATTTTTAAATGCTTTTTTATAACTGACGCGGCACATCAGCAGTAGAGCTAATGTTTTATTTTATTATTTATTTATTTGTTAAATTTATACCCCGCTTATCTACTATGTATTCTAAGCGGCTTACACGAGGCTACAATAGCCAACAGAATTACAATGAGTAATAAAACAAGACAAAACAAGACAAATAAATCACGCTATACAAGGTTAAAACCAGATGGCACTTCACTAATGATGGGGATAAAGCAGATTACGATGGCGGGAAAAAGAACAAAAAAGGCAAATTAAGCATCGCCAAAGGCCTCCCGAAAAAGATGGGTTTTTAGCTCCTTTCGGAAGGCCAGTAGGGACTCTGCAGAGCGCACTTCACTGGGGATGGAATTCCAGAGGCTGGGGGCCGCCACAGAGAAAGCCCGGGTCCGAGTTCTCGTCCTACGGGCTTCCCGAGGAGTGGCGACCCGGAGCAAGTGCGCTCGCGCCTGCCGAACGGGACGGGACGAGGTTGATCGCTGAGCGATATGCTCTGCCAGGTAGTCTGGTCCCAAGCCATGGAGGGTTTTATAAACTAAAACCAGGACCTTGAATCTAATTCGGGCCGCAACGGGCAACCAGTGCAGACGGGCCAAGGCTGGGGTGATGTGGTCATAACGACGCACACCGACCACCAGCCTGGCCGCTGCGTTCTGTACCCGCTGCAGACGCCGGAGAAGACTCAAGGGCAACCCCATGTAGAGGGCGTTACAGTAGTCCAGCCTCGAGATCACCAGAGCTTGGACCACTGTTCTCAAGGAGTTCGCGTCGAGGTACGGGCGGATCTGGGCGATCCGACGGAGATGGTAATAGGCGGACCTGGTCACCGACGCCACCTGAGACTCCATGGTAAGCGCCGGGTCCAGGAGCACACCCAGATTCCGCACCCTCTCCGCGAGCTGGAGGGAGACTCCCCCCAGACAGGGGAGGGGGCCACCGTACCCCGACGGCGAGCTCCCGAAGAACATAACCTCCGTCTTCTCGGGGTTGAGCTTAAGCCTGTTTGCCCCGGTCCAAGCCAGTACGGCCTCCAGGCACCCGTCAAGGACCCCCACAGCTTCCACAGCAGAGGTGGTAAAGGAGAGATAGAGCTGCGTGTCATCAGCGTACTGATGACAGCAGACTCCAAAACTCCTGATGACCCCCGCCAGCGGCCTTACGTAGATGTTAAACAGCATGGGGGAAATAGATGACCCCTGTGGAACCCCACAAGGGAGGATCCAAGGGGCCGATAACTCCCCCCCCCATGCTGTACGTACTGTGGCCGGCCCTCCAGGAAGGAACGGAGCCAACTGCGAGCAGTGCCTCCAATTCCGACCTCAGAGAGCCGGTCCAACAGGATACCGTGGTCGACGGTATCAAAGGCCACTGACAGATCCAGGAGGACCAACAGGGTAGAGCACCCCCTGTCGGCCGCCCGGAGAAGGTCATCTTGCAGGGCGACCAAAGCTGTTTTGGTACCCCGGCGGGGCCTGACCCCGGACTGGCAAAATCGAGGCACTGCCGATTTTCACTTCCTGCGCTCCATGCTGAGCAGGGGAAGTGATTAATTCGCCGATCTCCTGAAGTAGCTCACTTATTAAGCCATTTCACAACACTGGGCAGACCGAAAGAAGGCTGGCATTGGATCAGTTCCAGCGATTGCATGTGCTAGAATAGATCTAAAGCAGAGTGATCCTACCTGCACCAGTAAAACTGAATTCCCTTGACAAGGGTTGATGTAGGTAGGAATGCTTAGGGGTGGGTGAACTGGTGCTCTATCCAAAGGTGGTGTTTGATCACTTTCTTTCAGAGCACGGCTGCCTATCTCTGCAGCACTTAAAACAATGAGCTAGTCAGCCTCATAGTTTTATAACCCACATTTAAAAGCTTATAGTTAACTTTCTAATGGCATACTCCTATGCAAATCTATTAAGATGTTAAGTCCTATTGCAGTCTAAATATGGAAGAAAGGAGTTTCTAAAAGGCATCCCCAGATTTTGGGACAGGAAAGGGAGTTTATAATCATATTTTATAATGTTTTTGTAAAAAAATGTGAACTTTGTCTATGTAATGTATAAGTTAAAGGTTAGCAGCATCCCCAACATGATTACCAGAAACTACACAGGTCTCTAATAAATTGTGTGCAGAAGACAATATTGCAAGAGCTTGAGTATATTTCTTATTTGCACTACAAAGCCTTGAACCCCAGAGATTCTGGGAGTTGTAATAAAAATAATAATAATACAATTTCAAAGCTCTGAGTTTTCAATATCTGATGGCTGATTATGCCATCAGGGAGAACAGAATTGTTTCTCTCCCCCCCCCCCCCCCCTTGTTTGTGTGTGTGTGTGTGTGTGTGTGTGTGTGTGTGTGTGTGTGTGTGTGTGTGTGTGTGTGTGTATGGAGTACCACTGCCCAAGCACCCATGCTAGCTGGTGGATTGTGGAGGTTGTAGTAAAAAAAAACACCCACCAACATCTTAGACAAGTTGCTCAGGAAGCAGACCACCAATCACAGCAAATTCTTAGTTATATAATGCATTCATTTTGTATTTTCACTTCTAGGGCTAGGGGAGAGGCAGCTGTAGAGTTTTCTCTCTCATGTGCCATTCATCCAGTTGCGAAATGGTGCGTCTGCACTTACCGGTATATAAATCTCTTTTATTCCAATGGATCTGCTCTAAAGAGGAACATGAATTGGACTGAGGCCTTGGGCTGCTTTGGGTTTCCCTTGATTTGAATGTGCAGGCTGTGTTTGCTGCTCCATCTCAAAACAGCAAGATCCTTTAGGTTAGTCCTGGGATGAAGGACTGTGCCTGGCGACATTCCCATCAAGAGCAGCAAGCCTTAGGCAGATGTAGAATAGAACCTGTGAGGACTTGACGGATGATGCACACCCACCCTCTGGTGCCATGTCAACTGTATGAGGAACAAGGCCACAACCCATTCTATGAAGCAAGCGTTTTCTATTTTGTTCTCACGGGTTTGCTTTCCTTCCAACGTTTGGTTTCCTTATTTGTCTGTTCTTGCTTTTCTTCCCTTTTGCTGTGAGTGTGAAATAGTAGGATTTCACAGAGTTGAAAATACAGTGGACCCTCATATAACAAGAAAATCCGCTTAACAGAAAATCCACTTAAAGGGAAAAAAAATCTGGAGATAGGGGAAAACTGCATGACATAGGGGGTGAATCCATACAACAGAAAAATGGTGGCAATTAGGGATTAATCTGTTTTCAATGCATCCCTGTGGGAAAATTGTACAAAGGAAAATTTGCTTAACAGAATTTCATTTGGAATGAATTAATTCCTTTATACAAGGTACCACTGTACATAGTGGGAAACTTTCTTGCTCCCTCCCAAATCATCATCATCATCATCATCATCATCATCATCATCATCATCATCATCATCATCATCATCATCATCATAGTTCTTTGAAGATAATAATAATCATGTGCTGTGAAGGCAATTTCAACTTATGGCAACCCTTTCGAGGGCTTTCCAGGTAGGGAATACTCAGGAGTGGTTGACCACTCCCTTCTTCTGAGGCTGCCCTACATCTGTACAGGTTGCCCAAGGCCACACAGGCTGGCTGTTCTCTCATGTGTCCCAGTGGGGGAATCAAACTCCCAACCTCTGGTTCAGTAGCGCTGAGCTATCCAGCCATCTTATTTGTCTAACATCATACATCCTTTTGACGGTAGCACAACCCTTTTTTAATTGGATGATACATTTCCCCTGGTTTTGGTGATAAGTAGCCACCATGGCTGTGTTGTGTAGTAGGAAAGACGGACTGATTTTCTTCCGGCCTAAAGTGAGGTTTTGATCTTGGATTTTCCTTGGCTTATTTTAGGACTTGAGCTACTACAATGTTGTGTCATCCCTCTGCATCTCACCTCTACTAGAATTTAGGAAATGCACTGGAGATTTTTGTGGTGGTGGTGGTGGCTGTCAGTGACAAAAAAAAGAGAAACAGCCAGCCTACTCTTCACTTTTTATCCAGAAACCCTGGCTCTTTCTTATCATCTTTATCTTCAAAGTCAGGTATTTTATGGTCACAAACCTGATAAACCTTTACGATCTGCAAATGATGCTAGAGTACTTCAATCACTTTCCGACACCCTCTCATCCTGGAATTACAGTGACTCACATGATATCAAACAGGAACAAGGTTGTGGTTTCTGTCAAATGGATGTACGCCAGAGAAACAACGGATGTATCCTCTCTTGGAGTGCATGGGGCTGATTTAGAAGCTCTCATCAAGCAGCTGGAGAACAGTCTGCCCTCTTGGGAACGCCGGTGCTGATCTCAGCATTTCAGGCATCATTGTACACCCAACCCACTTACTACAAAACCCAGTGAAATCCTCTTTTTTGTTTTATAAATATGTAATTTTGAAGTACAAAACATGTCTATGATCCATCAAGCTCTTGTACTATATAGTCCCCAACACATCCAGGTTTTCCACTCCAGATGTCTCTAGAGCTGCAATATATGGTCTTACTACAGGGCCATCAAGAGCTTCCCAATGGGGTGAAGTTTAGCAGGGGATGCTAGTCCTAGTGTAGAGACAATATGGACGAAAACATGATTCGCTCTGCTTCAAGAAGGAATTGACTACATTGACATATAATGTAGGAAATGCTCCAGGATTGGAAAAGTCAGATTTACATTATTTTTCATTGACTACACAATGTAAGCCAATGCAAATATGACTGTTTCTGCCCCAAATCTACAGTTTTCCCCCTCCGCTGCTAGGGATGAGCTAATGTGGAGACATTTGTAGGAGGGAGGCAGGGGAGAGAGAGAGAGAGAGAGAGAGAGAGAGAGAGAGAGAGAGAGAGAGAGAGAGAGAGAGAGAGAGAGAGAGAATCACTGAAGAAATCTTAGATAATCAATAAATATTGCAATTGATCCATTAATAGACTAAATCTGAATCTATTTTGTCTAATGGTGGCTTAGAAAGGACAAAAAAATGAAACATTAAAATTTCCCATATTTACAGGTATATATGTGCATGTCAGGGCAGGTCTCTCCTTACGAGAGGCGTCTTATCATGTGGAAGAGAAGGTGGAATGATTATTTTCCAGCAATGCCTCCTGTCCTCAGACTTTTATAATTCCTTAGCTTAAAAATGGTTAACTCACTTTAGTGTTGCTGATTAATCTGTGGTGTCTTTTGTGTTGATTACCATGTTTTTAAAACTCATGAATCTAACCGGTTCAATCTGCTTGGAGAGTTAATTTGTCTCCTTCTGTGTGACCTGCCATCACCCGATGCTTCTCCTTTGACTTAAGGGCTTGAGTTGAACTGGCAAATTGCTTTTAAAGGATGTTGCATATATTATGTGACCCATTTGACTCCATTTAGATATTTCACAGTTCTTATGGTGAAAGGGTTTTTTTGCCCCTTAGTAATTCTTACATTGCAAAAAAGTAACTTTCAGAATGAAAAAGCCAGATAATAAAGATCTTGACAACAAAGGCTGCTGTGTTATTTCCCAAAGAGAACAATAGACAAGGAGAAAGAAGACGGTTCCAGAGCTGTCCCAATTTTTTTTTGCTGCCTGAGGCGGAGAAGCTAACCATCCTTTCTAATGAGTCAAGAAGCTGGTTAGTTTTGGATTCAAGGCAGATAATCCCCCTTTCTGCACTAAAAACATTGCAATGCCTAACCAACACATTTCAGAATCTGACAAAATTGATGTTTATTTTAATTTCGCAGTCCAAAACCCCAGATTATTGGCTAGACTAGCAATGGCGAATTTTTTAGAAACCGAGTGCCCAATCCGCGATTCAAAACCCACTAATTTTTTGCAAAGTGACAATACAGCAATTTAACCCGAATACGGGTGGCTGGGGAGGGGCGATGTCAGGTGCCCACAGAAAGGGCTCTGAATGCCACCTTTGGCACCTCTGCCATAGGTTTGCCAACACTGCCCTAGACGAATTCTTCCCAACATTGGATCCCCAGATGTTCCTGAACTACAACGCATAGAAATCCTGGCCAGAGTAGCTAGTGGTGACTGCTTCTGGGAATTACAATCCAAGAATATCTTCAACACCCCACCCCATGCTTACTTCCCAGGTGCTATTTGAGAGTGGATCGATTTGCATCCCCCCCCGCCCCCCACTGTGCAGTTGTACCCTGGGTCAGGACTAGCAAAAGGCAGAAGGCACATAGTTCCCAAACCAGCCATATTTTCGGGGGGAGGTTCTGGGCTATGTTATCCAAACACATTTGCAACATCTGTAAAATGTTCCATTATGAATACAAAAAAGTGAGGGGTGGGTGGAAAGTAAGGATGCATAGGAGCACTGAGGGTAGGGCTGAGATACTGAGAGAGAGAGAGAGAGAGAGAGGGAGGGAGGGAGAGAGAGAGAGATATGACTTATCACCTCACTGAAGAAATCTTAGATAATCAATAAATATTGCAATTGATCCATTAATAGACTAAATCTGAATCTGTTTTGTCTAATGGTGGCTTAGAAAGGACAAAAAAAATTGAAACATTAAAATTTCCCATATTAACAGGTGTATATGTGCATGTCGGGGCAGGTCTCTCCTTATGAAAGGCATCTTATCATGTGGGAGAGAAGGTGGAATGATTATTTTCCAGCAATGCCTGCTGTCCTCAGACTTTTATAATTCCTTATCTTAAAAATGGTTAACTCACTTAGTGTTGCTGATTAATCTGTGGTGTCTTTTGTGTTGATTACCATGTTTTTAAAACTCATGAATCTAACCGGTTCAATCTGCTTGGAGAGTTAATTTGTCTCCTTTTGTGTGACCTGCCATCACCCGATGCTTCTCCTTTGACTTAAGGGCTTATGTTGAACTGGCAAATTGCTTTTAAAGGTGTTGCATATCTGGTTATGCTGTAATCTTGACAACAAAGGCTGCTGTGCTATTTCACAAAGAGAACAATAGAAAAGGAGAAAGAAGAGGGTTCCAGAACTGTCCCTTTTTTTTGCTGCCTGAGGCAGAGAAGCTAAGCATCTTTTCTGCTGAGTCAAGAAGCTGGTTAGTTTTGGATTCAAGGCAGATAATCGCCATTCTTGCACTAAAAACACTGCAATGCCTAACCAACACATTTCAGAATCTGACGAAATTAATGTTTATTTTAATTTCCCAGTCCAGAACCCCCAGATTATTGCCTAGAACCTTTTAGAGACCGAATGCCCAAGCTGCGATTCAAAACCCACTCATTTTCCACAAAGGCTGATACTTCACGTCCCTCTCGCAGCAGTTCGCGGCCCCGCTGGTGACCGGTTCGAAGGAACGGAACCTCACGTCCTTGTGGGGTCAATCCGAGTTCACGCTGACCACGCCCCCTGAACTGCGCTCCAAGCGGGGTGAGAGATTCCCATCCTGGAGCTCGGGAATCTTTTCAATCCGCTTCTCGATCCGCCCCCCAGGGGACGTGCGGTTCCTCTTAACCCGCATTGAGAAAATGTGATTACTTTTTGTTGTTGTTGAGAAGGAGGGGAGGAACATCGGTATTTCGATGTATCGAACAACAGGAATTATAACTCCTCCTTATGAATCAATTTCCCCTGCTTATTGACCAAGTTTTTTCCTCGAACAGTTCACCCTGGTTTGTGTTTGTTCCTTACTGCCAGGTAAGGATCGAGGACGTGCGGTTAAAGTACTGCCGGTTTCAGTCAGCATGCCCGTGAGTACAGAGAAACAGGGGCAGAACCGGCATTAGGTCACGTGACTAAAACCAATTTCAACACGGAGGCAAGTTCACCTCGGCTTGAGGAAGGACGTGAAGTAACCGTCAAGGTTTTAATTTTACAGCAATTTAACCGGAATACAGGTGGCTGTGAAGGGGCAATGTCTGGTGCCCACAGAAAGGGCTCCGAATGCCACCTTTGGCACCTGTGCCATAGGTTCGCCAACACTGCCCTAGATGAAGTCTTCCCAACATTGGATCCCCAGATGTTCTTGAACTACAACACCTAGAAATCCTGGCCAGCGCAGCTAGTGGTGACTGCTTCTGGGAATTACAATCCAAGAACATCTGGTGAGTCGGTGACCCAAGGTTAGGAACCATTGCCCCAGAGACAGTGTAAAACCAGATGCTGGAGAAATTACTTTTTTGGACAACAGCAACAACAACCAGAATCTTCTAACGAGCATGGTCTGTGGCTGCAGGATTCTGGGAAATTGAGTTCTAAAAGGTTTAGTTTCCCAACGTCTGCTAATTAATTCCATCATGGGGACCATCTGTGGCCTGAACTGGTTGCCTCACTCTACTTAAAGGTAGGGCTGGCCCTTGCTGTGTCAGAGGGACCTAGGAGATCACTTGAAGTACTTCGCTATCTACAGCCAAGGTGACCAACCTGGTGCTCAGTCATTTTTAGAATACAGTAGTTGTGAGTAATTCCCATAAACCTCTGCAAATAGGAGCTGACTGTCACGGGTGGTGGCACATGCAGGCCAAAATATCAAAGGCACCGGATATTTAACCATGCCGACCGTGACTGAGAATGATAATTCTCCGGAGCTGCAGAGAGAAGTCTTCTCTAGCTCTACCTAGAGATGCTGAGGACTGGACTTGGAAGTCTTTTGCGAGCAAAGCACATCATCCATCCTTTAAGCAGTGCTTTTGTCAGCTCTTCCAAGAGGACAAAACAGCCATATGCATATCTAAGTACAGCTTATGCATGCATGAATACAGTATGTGGATGCCAAGAGTGGAGAGATGTGCAAGTTTGGGAAGATTAAGGAATGTAGGGCAGAGGTCGGGACGCGTTCCTGGATGGTTGCCAGGGGGCTGAGGCAATAGGGCCTATTCCCACCCCCTTATCCCTGCTTCCTCCACCTCTGCTTTGCTCTTATACCCCCCCCCAGGTTACATCATCCTTTCCTCTCGGCAGCATTAAAGCACTGTGAAATGATAATATTTAGACTTTGGCCTTCTCGTGACCCAATGTTAGGGTGCTGAAGCTGTGGTAGACACCCCGTGACTCATATTCAGGACCCAGAAAGTGTGCAGAGAAGGGGGGTTGGGGAAGAGAGGGAGAGAAGGATGTGGGCAGAATGAAAGCCAAGGGGAAGGGCATCCACCCCTGCCCTGGAGAGGGTTTGTGTATATATACCACGCTGCCTGTGTGCTGGGAACATACCCGAGGTGAGACAGCAGAAAGGGAAAAGGAAGAATTCTCCTTTAATCTGGATATTTTTTTGGGGGGGGGGGGAAAACCACCCTCACCCACAAATCCAATAAGAACAATCTTCAACCGTTCTGATTGGATTGCACTTCTTCTGGATTCGGAGAAGTGGTGCCTTCTCTGGGAGTTTTTCAGTGCTTCTCCCAAGAAAAAGCCTTAAAAAATCCTGAGGTCTAGAACCTTGAGTCCATTCTTGATTTTCTTCCAGCACTGCCACATCGCTCTCTTGCCCAGCCTTCCTTATCTCTCACGGCTGAGCCATGCTGCCCATTTCTGCCCCTCTCCGGCGCTCTAGCTACCTCCTCCTCGGTCTGATTTTTCTTTCTGCCTTGTCCCTCAAAGCTTCCGCTCTCCCGCTTCCAAATTCCAACCCCCTCTATCAGTTTGACGGGCAGGTCCGGCTTCGTCACCTCTACACGGCGGATGAGCAAACGCACCTCCACCTGGAAATCACACCGGACGGCACAGTCCACGGTTCCAGATACCAAAATCCTTTCAGTGAGTATTTAAAAAAAACAAACTCCCTTTTACAATTAATTCAAAGTGCTCGGAGTTGAAGATCTATCTGTGGGAAACCGTGGCATGGAATATTTCCTGGGGAGGAATTAGATGCAGAAGGACAAAAACACCTTGAGTCTGAGGTGTTGTGTTACACATGCCTGTCCCCTTTTGCCGTGGTCATCCATGCAAAGCAAAAAAGGACAGCCAGCATGGGAGAAGAAAGAAGAAACGGTGCCTTATTTATATGCAGCTCCTTTGGTATATTTAGAACTAGACAGGTCAGTGGTTTAGGTCTCTGGCTGCTGAGCCAGAGGTTGGAAGTTCGAGTCCCAACCCTGCCTCCTGCAAGTAAAGCCAACCTGTGTGGCCTTGGACAAGCTGCGTGCTCCCAGGGCACTGCCAGAAGGAGGGAATAGTAAACCACTTCTGAGTACCGGTATCTGCTTCTAGAAAATCCTAAAAAAGTTTGACTTGCTGGCACATGCTTGTTATGAAATGTTGCCTCATGTTGAATGTGACAGTGTTACCAGTGTCAATAAGTTGGGTCCACTGGTGGAGAGTAAGAACAGACAAAAGAAAATATTTTTTCACCCAGCGCGTTGTTAGTCTGTGGAACTCTCTGCCACAGGATGTGGTGATGGCATCCGGCCCGGATGCCTTCAAAGGGGGATTGGACAGATTCCTGGAGGAAAAGTCCATCACAGGTGACAAACCATGACGGAGATGTGTCATCTCCAGGCTTAAAACCTGGGTACTTCAAGGGCCAGATGCAGGGGACTGGTATCAGGAGACAGATATCTAGTCTCGAGTGCTCCCAGAGGCATCTGGGCCACTGTGACATACAGGAAGCTGGACTAGATGGGCCTTTTGGCCTGATCCAGCATGGCTCTTCTTATCATCTGCAGGCACAGAAGGCTACTGGATTAGAACATCGCCTCTTGGTCTAGGGTTTTCTTTGGGTTCTCCTCCCTCATTGTCTCTTCTCTTTTGGGTTGCTTTCAGGTTTGATGGAGATCAAAGCTGTCAGGCCAGGAATTATTCGCATGCAGGCCAAGAAGACCTCCAGGTTTCTCTGCATGAAACCCAGTGGACATCTCTATGGTTCGGTAAGTTCAACCATCTATGTGTATTGTAGAGAACAAGGTAACAAACTAAAGAAACCAGCCCATCTCTCTGTACTTCAGGCCTTAAAGAGGTTTATGCTGAGAGCCCTTCCATACTTTAGATCAGTGGTTTCCAGACTTTGGTCCCCAGATGTTCTTAGACAAAAACTTCCCAAAGAGACCCAGGGTTGGGAACCACTGCTTTAGGTAACAAACCTGAATTTGCCACTTAATGTAGCTGCAGTCAGTTCTTTATTTTTGATTTGTGTGTCCTGGCACTTGTGAACATGGGTCTTCCCTAAAACATTGTGGCATGCAAAATGTTTCTCCTTCTTATAGTTCAAAGATGGAAACAGCTTCCCAAGTTTGGTGGATTAGTTAGGGATATTCAAAAGTCAAAACACCTGGTCTATCTTGAGGGTAAACTAGGTGTGGGAAGATCCATTAGTCAGTGTCTCCCATGTGGTTTAAACAACTACAAAAATAATTACATGCATTTCTGCTGTTGTTGTGGCAGTCTGGGTGTATCTCGCAACTCTCCAGAATTAAGCTAGAACAAAAATTTTATTTCATGGGCCATACTTATTTTGAATTGCACAGTGAATCAAATTCTTGCAGTAGGAAAACTAGAATTCCTTGCCTAGAACAGGAATGGACAAGTTACATAAACTGTTCTTAATCTGAATACTGTAATGCTCTCTATACAAATTATAGGTATGAACAAAGAGCATTGTAGATCACAGCACATATACCCAACAGTCACCTTTTAGATTTTGAAATTTGAAGAGATGCATAGCACACTATCTGACCATTCTTCTTCCTCATAATGGCTAGAAACTTGATTTTTTTTGGGGGGGGGAGGAATTCTGGGTGCTAGATTATTGCATGGAAAGTCTTGGCAGATAGTTAGAAAATAAATAATGGGAATACATTTATAATAATTAATTAAATTCATGACCCTGAACCAAATGTTGAGTTCAGGCAGTACCATTAAAATTGTGGAATGCACAATACACAGTTCTTTGCCAGAGAACATAAGTACATAAGTCGGGAGATGGGGAGAAGGGAATAATAATAATAATAATAATAATAATAATAATAATAATAATAATAATAATAATAATAATAATAATAATAATAATAATAATAATAATAATTGGAAAGTTTAAAGTGGTGCTGAATTCCATTCTTTTTTTTTTGCTTATTTCTAAAACCATTCCCGAACTTATGCTGACTCCATATGATATTGTAAAATCAACACAGTCATTGTGACTTGGTGGAGTTTTCATTTTCCAGTGGCTGAACACAAAATAGCTGAACTCTCTTGAACCTGTATCTGCCATTTGGGATTTCTAG
Organism: Phrynocephalus guinanensis; assembly: GCA_037367245.1. Classification (NCBI taxonomy): domain Eukaryota; kingdom Metazoa; phylum Chordata; class Lepidosauria; order Squamata; family Agamidae; genus Phrynocephalus; species Phrynocephalus guinanensis. The sequence continues at coordinate 11,804,593 of CM074743.1, read as the reverse complement.
ATTGTTTTCCTGGAAGCCTGGAAGCCATCCAGTGGATAGAGACCAAACTGAAGCAGATTTCAGCCAAGTGCTAGGAGGAAGTTTTTAGCAGAAAGAGCTTTTTGACAATGGAAGTTGACCCTCAGATACTGGATTGCCTTCGGCAGGGAGGCAAATGCAGTGAATTGGATTAGATTATTCCAAAGCCCCTTCTAAAGCCGTGTGTGTGTGTGTGTGTGTGTGTGTGTGTGTGTGTGTGTGTGTGTGTGTGTGTGTGTGTGTGTGTGTGTGTGTGTGTGTGTGTGTGTCGTTACAGTCGTGACCGACTCTTTGTGACCCCATGTCCATGGAGTTTTCTTGGCAGGAATACTGGAGCGGCTTGCCAGTTCCTACTCCAGGTGCCTACAGCATCTAGTATTCTCTGGTGGTTGCCCATCCAAGTAGTAACCAGGGCCGACCCTGCTTAGCTTCCGAAATCAGGCAAGATCGGATGTGCTTCGGGCATCCAGGCAGCTGTCTAAAGCCATATAATCTTGCAATTTGGGGGATAGGAACTCGAGCCAGGCAGATAACACGTGTTAGAAAGGAAGGCATCCTCTCAATTGTGCTGCTTCTTTCCCCAGCTCTCCTACTCTGATGAGGCATGCAACTTCCGGGAAAAGGTTCTTCGTGATGGCTACAACCTATATTATTCAGAAAAGTACAATATCCCAGTCAGCCTCAGCAATCCAGGCACCCTGGGCCAGAGTCGCCAGCTGCCCCCCTTTTCTCAGTTCCTGCCGCTGGTCAACAAGATCCCCCTCGAACCCGTGTTTGTGGACTACGACTTCTATGAACAGACGCTGGATGTTGAATCGGAGGACCCCATGAGTATCTTGGGTCAAAACCCTGGCTTCATGAGCCCCAGCTATGTCTTCTGATCATTGGAGAGCGTAAGGCCTGAGTCTGATCGGTAGGGTTCATCTAAGGACAGATCAGTGTCTTCCATGACTGTATAACAGAGTTCAGTGATTGGAAGGTGAGAGGAGGAAAGAAGACTTATTTTGCTTGGTGCCTGGACTTTAATGCCTGACATCATTGCCTTAGATTCTGGACTTTGGCATCCTGAACCTGCCATAGCTGCATCCTAGTTGGTGGATGACATGACAGATGTTCCAGTTACGCATTTTAAGTGATGCATGTGGATTGAAATGTACCAGCCATGGGGGGGGGGGGGGGGGAGGGAAGAGATTCTGCTGGGGTTTGGGTCTGAAAATTGCTTGTTGTTTTATTATTGATGTTAATCTTGCCAGCCTTTTTCCCCCACCCCCCACCCCACAAGTTTTATTTGTATTTTTCCTATCTATTTAAATAATTTATTTTTTTATATCATGATTTATTTATTGAAAGAACCTAAACATAACTCGGGGTTTGAGAGAAGTAACACAATGAGAAGTCTTTTTGCTGGCAAATAATTTATATGTTGTTATTTATATATTATACAAATATGTATGTGTATTATATTTTATGTGTATTATATTTGGTTGCATATTTATTTCCATGTTCTGGAGAGGGCATGGCTATACAGTTTTAAGTCTGTAAAAATTGCTCATTACGATCTTGTAACTTAGATTGCCCATGCATGGGTCTCATTCCCTCTCCCCGTCCTGAAAAGGAGCAAAGCACTCGAAAAATGGAGTTAAAACAGCCATTTGTATACCAGAATAGATCACTGCAGTCAGAAAAAAAGGATTCTGAACCACCTTTTTTGTAAGCTTTCTCAATCTGCTGGCATATGTAAAGAATAAGGACTTGTACTGTATTTGACTTTCCTGGTGGGTGATAAAATATAAGTAATGGACCAGCTCTTAGAAAGATTTATATTGACTGGATGTCCAGTTGACATTACTTGTAAAAAAGGGATGGAGAAAAGGGATTCAACACTGGACTACAAGTCCTATCAGTCCTCATCACTGCTGTGCTTTGGAAACCTAGAGGCCCACAAGAGCAGGATAATTGTACTGTATGTCCCTCATCTCTACTTGATTCTCTGTTACTAACTAGCAGCGCCCCCAGAATCCCCCTATGGCGTCCCTCATGTTGATCACCGTTGCTTAAATGCTCCACTATCATATTTGCATTAAAATATGCCTTTGGTGCTTTATGATAAAAAAACGTTCTGGCTGCACAAAGCAGTCCCTTAGTACTGTGATTGCTTAATGTTACTGCTCTAACACTTTTTATGAGAACTTTTTAGTATCTAGTTCGCTTTGTGTGGGGGTGGTTTTTTAATTATTTTTATTATTTCATATATTACAATGAATGGTGTCATTACAAGTCTAAGAGCAGACCACATGTTGAGAGATGTGTTTCTAGAATGGACACAAATACCTAATAATAAAAAAGATTTTTTCCAAATATAGAGTTGGTGGTGAATTAAAAGTATAAACTGTAACAGAATGGTCTTCAGGATTGTGGTGGCGGCTTGACTCAGTGAAATTTTATCTAGATTAAGTACCAATTATACACAACTGGCATCTGTCCGGAGAACTGTGGTGCCATCAAAAAAACCAGCTGGGCAGCAAGAACTCAATGGTTTTCCTTCGCAAGTGAAAGGTGCCCAGAGGAGGGCCTTAATAAAGTAAAGTGGGAGTAAGTGATAGGTCCTGTAACGAAGCTGCGAATCTTGATTTTCCACCTCTTGTGCATTCCACATCTCGGATTTATGCCTGGAGGTGAAAGGAGAGCCAGTTCAGTGGAGCAAGTCTAAGCTTGTCTGGCCATGCTCCATTAAGATAAAATGGTGAGAGAGGAGAAACCTAGAATGACACACAGCCTGAACTTTAGGTAAAAATTGACAGCTGCCATTGGATAGTGAATCTGTGTGGGTGCAGAGCACTGTTATTCATTCTCAGACTTCTTTAGAAGGATTCCTCGCACAATGGGTTGGACTACACCTTCCATTGCTCCTAGTCAACAGGGGCCAGGTTTTGGCTAGGAGGCTGCTCTGTCCCTTGGCCTCTCTTCTTTGAATTTTAAAGTATTCCATTTTATACCAGCAGTACCAATAAGGGCACTGTTTTACTTTAACCTTGTCAGGGTGATAATGTACAAATCAGCTGGTCAGAATACAGCACACAAGACGTTCTGCTTAACCCCCATTGATTTCAATAGGCTTGGGGAAGTGGCCTCGGCCATTCTCATGCCCAACAGCCAATAAGAGGCAGCCTATTGATAATTCACAAATCTTGGAAATGTCTCCTGTTTCCATCACTCCAATTTGCAAAATCTGGTGGCTGTGTTGCCAGGAGGATCCTGGGAGCTGTTGTAGAAACAAAGAAGAAGCACTGTTTCTGCGTTCTGATCACTTGGTCATCCAGTGGTCGTGAACCTTTGGCACTCCAGATGTTTTGGACCACAACTTCCAGAATTCCAAGCCTAGATTGCCAATGACAAATGGCTGTGGGAGTTGTGGTCCAAAACATCTGGAGTGCTAAAGGTTCGCCACCACTGTCCTAGGTAGTGAAAATCAGGGGGATGCTGAACCTGCTACACACCTTCTGAACCTTCTTCAGCCCCAGAGGTTCCCAAGAATGCATCTCATCCTCCTGACTAATCACAGAGAAGGTGACTGGATAACTCAGTGGTTTAGGTATCTGGCTGTGGAGCCAGAGGTTGGGAGTTCAATTCCCCACTGGTCATTCTGCAAGAACAGCCAGCCTCTGTGGCCTTGGGCTAGCTGTACAGTCCCAGGGCACCCACAGGGGAAGGGAACAGTACAGTGATGGTGAACTTTTTAGAAACCAAGTGCCCAAACTGCGATTCAAAACCCAGTTATTTTTCGCAAAGTGCCAATACAGCAATTTAACCTGAATACAGTGGTACCCTGGGTTACAAATACTTCAAGTGCTACCCTTCGGGAAAGCCTTGGGGAGAAGGGCAAATGGGTTGCTACACTGTTGGGAAAGCCAGGGGGAGTGGCGGCAGTTTGGGCCTTTTCACACGACCCCTAAGATCCGCTGGCCACTTAAATTCGGACCAGAGATCTTAGGGGTTTGTTGCTCTTGCTGTGTTCCCACCCCTCAGCACTTCCTTGCTCCTGTCTGCGTGAGGGGTGGGAGAAAAAAAGAGAGGAAAAAATGCATCTCACCTCCGAAGCCACCTGGCTTCCTGATTCCTTCTCTTCCTGATTCTTCCCGGCTTCCTGGTTCCTTCTCTTAAAGGGGCGGCAGGCAAAAAACAACAACAAACAGACGCGAGGAGAGCCGACACTCACTCCCTTAAAACCGCATCAGGGATTGTCACCACGGGATAGCAGGTACATGAAAAATGCACTGGGTCGCGCTTAGGTGGGTGTGGTCACACTTAATTTTCTGCAAACTCCGGAGCTGGTGGGGAAACATTTTTAAGCTCCGGAGCTTGCAGCCATTTGCGGCGGAGTTTAGGGGTCGTGTATAACGCCCTTTGTGGGCTCATTCTTAGCCTATTTACTCTCCAGCCACGCCACTCTGGGCATCCCAAAAGTGGCATCGCTGGAGAGTAATCGGGGGCTACGGACGAGCCCACAAACCACTGCCTTCCCTTTGCCTGGCTCTCTTCACAGAGCACAGTGGAATGCTCTGAATGGAGGGGAAAGTGCCATGGCTTCGAAGGGGCGATGTCGCACGCCCAAAGAAAGAGCTCCGTGGGCCACCTTTGCTACCCGTGCCATAGATTTGCCAACATTGGAATAGTAAATGAATAGAGACTGAGTGTTCTGTACCTAGAAAAACCCTGGAAAGGATCTCCATGTCAGCATTCCCATCTGTACAGGAGATAAAATGGTCCCAGTTTTTGCCTGCATAGATAGTTGCTACAAGGACTGGAGAGGACTAGCAGAACTAAGTTCAACTTGGTTCAGAGCTGATTGCTTGCTCTTCCATCAGCCCTACCCCGAGGGCCTTTAAACTGAAGCCATGAGGTCATGTTTTGCAAAACGCTTCCATAGGTTTATCTTTGGAGCCAGACTGCTAATCTGAATTAGATTACACCCACAGAATCACTGGGATTTGTACAAGTGTTGGCTCACTCGTTCAACAATGTGTTCAGTGGTTCTATACCAGTCTGAGCTATCGATTGGATTTAGGCCAAGAACAAAATTTTACCGCCGTCCATATTGGGGGATTTTAAGGGGCAAGATGGAAACAGGGCATTGCCCTCTCCTTGAACTGGGTTAGTGACCACGTTACACAAATGCCTCTGATTGGGTTAGAGATGACATCGTGATGTTGCCACGATCCCTGTTTACTGAGGACATTCCAGGAAAGAGAAATTCAGCCTAAAAACTGCACTTAGGGAGAAACATATTGGTTACAAACCAGGAGGAGAAACATTGCTTATAAACAATACATTGCTTATAAACAAATTGAACATATCACTGACATGATGCTGATAAGGAGTTTATGCAGCTGGTTAAGATTGTTTTCTGCTTCATGCACTCCCATAAAATGTTTGGGATGAAAATTCACTCATAGCCTGGCGGGTCTTCTATTGATGGAATGAATGAATGAAATGTCTATTCTAGGAGCAAAACACTAGTCTGGGCTGCAGCCACATGAAAAGCCCTTTCTACTCCCTGATGAAAGATCTCTTTTAGGGGATGGCTACAACGGCAATTGATTTGCAAAACTCCAAAACCGGGTGGTCAGACTAGCATTATTTTCTGTTGACTGCGTGATATACAAATCAATGCAAAATCAGCCCAGACTCTCACTTCCCTGATCTGTAGTTTGTATCTCTACTTCTGGGTCTTTGACTTTTTCAGAACTGAACATACAGTATTTGCATTGGTTCAAGTGGTGAGACCGCTTGAGCCAACATGGAGGAGTATGCCACTGTTCTGTTTGAAGGCAGTGCACTCAGGTGGAGCAGCCACGGGAGAGGTACGACAACAGGGAAACTAGCTACAGCATGAGTTCTCGGGTCCCCAAAGTGGTGCCTGGTTTCCTTATTTTCCTCTTGTCTTCATTCTCCATTCTGTTTCTTTTCTTTTCTTTTAAGTAAGGGGTTGTGGTAGGCTGTTACTTCACGTCCCTTTCATCACGGTTTGCCATCCTGCTTGGGACCGGTATGAAGAAATGTTACTCCACGTCCATTGCGTGATGACGGGAATTCGTCCCGACCACGCCTCCTGAACTGGGATTTAAGCGGGATGAGCGATTCCCCTCCCTGGCCTCGGGAATCTGCTCGTCTTGGTTCTCGTTCCGAGACGAGTGCCCGTGAGGTAAGGATCATCATGCAACGTGCCATTCTCCATCTAGTGGCAAGAATGCGAAGTGCCATTCGCAAGCACATTCCCTATGGAGTCAGCAACGCAGTGCAGAGAGATTAAAAGACAAATGCCTCGAACTTAGCTCCATAACGCATTGAAGGCAAAGTTGAGGAGATTTGAAAGATCAAAAAACGGAAGGTCGGACCAAAGAAAAAACCGAGAATGAAGGCTGAGAAGTTCAGATGTTGTCATGAAACAAGGACGTGCAGTAACAGTCATCACGGTACCATCAATCATGCCAGTGGACAGTACCAGGACAAGACCACATGACCGCGAGCAACGTGATCACAAAATGAATGTCAACTCGAAACGAGGAAGGACGTGAAGTAACCATCTAAGGTAGTTTAGTTAGGCGCCCAAAGAAATAAAAGAGAAAGAAATCAGCACAAATAGAGAGGAGGAAGGTCACAATCAGCCTTGTTTCCAACTTGTTAAGGTAGCTCTGCTCTAAGTAGGTGTCTTGCAAATCTGCATGGCCTGAGCACAGCCACCTTAATCAGCTAGAAACAAGGCTGAAGTGCCAATTTTCCTCCCCCCACCCCCGTGCTCCTGTATGAAGCAAATTAACCGAGGAAAACCCAACCTTCCCAGTACGACTTCAAAACACATCCGTTTGCATTTTCCCAACAGTGTAGCCACATCCTTAGTTCATATGCACCTGTATCTTTAATGAAACCTATGGACTGACTGATAGGTACTTTATATCAAGCTATTATGTGCTTTCCCTATAGATTCTGATGATGGTGTCAAGGCTTTTCTGTGTGCAAAATCTGAGTTCTGACATTTGACCTCTCCCTGGGGCCTTTTGAATCTAGTCATTTAGCAAAAACAAAGGGGGGAAAGTCTGGTTTTAAATGGAATTTCCTCACATGGGTCAGCTGGGAGAGCAAGATATCACCATGTTTTTTTCCAAGTTTCTTTTATAGGAATTCACATCACAGGGAATGGTAATGCATTCAAGAACGCAAGGTGCCTGCAGATTTCCACAGCGGCTACTTCTCAGGGAGTCCATCTGGAAAAGAGAAGAAAACCCAAGAGAGCATCCTGAAACCAGTGCTTGATTGTGTTGGCATTTCCGTTACAACCTGGCATACTGAAGTTGGTATATATAGATCAAGCTCTCCCTTTTTTTATTCGCATCAGAGCTTTGCACAAGAACAAGCTGTGAGTCACGAACCTCTTGGCGTGAATCTCTGCCTACGTCATGAATTCCCAGGGTAGCATTTGGCAAATAATTTCTCTCTCAAAACTTATATTCTCTGCCTGAAATGTGCGGAAATAACACAGGCTTGCCTTATAGCAGTGATTCCCAATCTTGGGTCCTCTGATGTTCTTGGTCTAAAACTCCCAGAAGCCTTTGCCACGAGATGTGCAGGTCAAGATTTCTGGGAGTTGTAGTACAGGAGCACCTGGGGATGCAAGATTGGGAACTACTGCCTTATATTATAGGATAGATGTGAGGGTTATCACCCAGATAATGTGCCCATGAAAAAGGCACACAAGTCATGTTAAGTTTGTTGTACTTCTTAGATGAATTGAGGTCATCATTTGGCTTGGACTAATAACATAGATCAGAGCATAATTATTATCAGAATGTTAATTCCCCCCCCCAAATTCTACAATACCATTCTGGTCTTTAAAACTGCATATGAAAATGCATATCTTACAGAAAATTGCATACAAAATGTGTATTTTTGGGGGTAGCTTTGTGCGAAAATATATGAACATAGAACAAGGTGGGAATTAGACATGTATTCAGGTTAAATTGCTCTATTCTAAATATGAATGTTCACACATGACACTGGAAACATGCATCTCTTCAGTACATGGCAGTGTACAGTAGAATAAAAAAGGGTACATTGGACCATGGTTGACCATCGTCATCATGCGCCATCAAGTCAGTTCTGATTTAGGGCAACCCTTTCCCGGTTACTGTAGAGCAGGGGTTCTCAACCTAAGGCCCCGGGGCCAGATGCGCCCCCCCAAGGTCCTGAATCCGGCCCCCAATTGCAACCCCCCACCTACCCCCCATTTTGTGAGCAAGCCAGCCTCCGCAGCTGCTTTTGGACTGGGATCTGGCCCCCAGTGGTGTCTGGGTGGTGGTGGACCGGCCCGCTGGTTGAAAACTTTGAGGACCCCTGCTGTAGAGGATACTCAGAAGTGGTTTGCTGCTCTTTCTTTCTGGGAAGGGACTGTGCAGCTTGCCCCAGGCCACATAGGCTGGTTCTGTTCACAGGCACAAAAAGAGGTACTGAAATCCCCAGCCAGATGCCTACCCCACTGAACTATCCAATCTACTTAGATAACTCATAAATAAATGTATAATTTATTGAGCTACTCTGCCAGCTAGCCTACTACTGTTCCACCATCATTACTGCTGCAGGGATATATACCCCTAGCCTCTCAAACAAAACTCAGGGGTCTGAAACTGACAGTGAAATACCGCACACAATCAAGAGACACAGTGGGGGGGGGATTCGAACTCCCGACTTTGGACTTCGCAGCCAGATGCCTCTACCACGGAGCTTTCCAACCGCTCTTGTGCTACGTATACCTACAGAGATGTACAGGATGTCCCATAGGTTTACCTTGGGCAAATTGCTAAGAGTACTACCGAAGCATAATTCTTTTAACAGAAGCTGCCAGAGGGAGGGAAAGAAAGGTCAGAAGGGGTTGGGGAATCATTCAGACTTGAAGTTCCATAAACCAGGCAGTGTGACCAGTATTAAGGAATTACAAGCAAGACCATTCCCTAACCTGCTCCTGGTCTAGAATAATCCTCACAGGGGCCAGACCCCAAGGCCCATCCACTCTCATGCTTGCACACAGCAGGGCTGACCTTTGCGTTACAGACAGCAAACCTCTCAACACACCATCCATCTCCTTTCATCCACACACCATCCAAAGGGATTTCTCTCACCTCCGGCTTTTAGGCCTGCGCTGCAGTGGAGGCCTCAAATTTCTTCTTACGCCCTTCCATGCCGCTCAAAGCATCAATGTTCTTCCGCCAATCACCCACCTCCCGGTTCTCCTGGAACAGGACAAGAGGTCAGCTGAGATGGGTAGGCTTTGTCAGGTGAAGCAAGTGGTTCCCAACCTTGAGTACCCAGATGTTCTTGGACTGCAACTCCCAGAAATCCTGGCCTGCACAGCTAGTGGTGCAGCTTCTGGAGGTTTTAGTCTAAGGGCACTTTTACACGACCCCTAAAATCTGAGACAAAGGGCTCCCAGATCCGGAGCTTAGAAATGTTTTCCCACCAGCTCCGGACTTTAAAAAAAATTAAGTACGACCACACCCACCTAAGCGCGTCCTAGTGCACTTTCCAAGTACCTGGCCTCCAGAAGGTAAAAAATCTTCCTATGCGGATTGTAAAGCTGTGAATGCCGGGCTCCCTCACCTTCTGTTTTTTTTTTTGTCGCTGCCACCCCTTTAAGAGACAGGAATCACTACGGGGCTGCTCAGGGATGCTTCCACAGGCAGACGGAGGTGAGCCTGCATTTTTTCTCCCTTTTTTCTCCCTCCCCTCATGCAGACAGGAACAATGGAGTGTGGAGGACTGGGAACACAGGAAGAGCGACAAACCCCCATGATCTCTGGTCCAAATTTAAGTTGCAGGCGGATTTTAGAGGTCATGTAAAAGCGCCCTAAGAAGAGTTGAGGACCCAAGATTGGGAACCATATCTCAAATTCCATTCCCTCCTTCCCTCCTTCCCTCCTTCCCTTCCCTTCCCTTTCCATAGTCTGCATGCTGACTCACCCTCACTTTCTCTGTGTCGTCCTTCTTGACCTGTTTCAGATTGGCCCGCAGATCCATGGAGACCTTGTGCTTGGAGCCTAAAAGGGCCTGCATCATGGCATCGGCTGAGAGACGGACACGGCGGAGAGTCGGGCGCTTAAATTTGCCCCTCAAGTCAAAGATCTTCTGGGTTAAATCCTGGATCTGGAGCAAGAAGGGAGGGGAGCCTGTTCACTTTTAAGATCCAAAGAAGCAAGAATGCTCTCTCTCTCTCTCTCTCTCTCTCTCTCTTTGTGTGTGTGTGTGTGTGTGTGTGTGTGTGTGTGTGTGTGTGTGTGTGTGTGTGTGTGTGTGTGTGTGTGTGTGTGTGTGTCCACTCTTCTTGAAACCAGCCTGCGCTTTCTGAACTCTGCTTCAGATGTTTTTGACTCCAGTTTCCATCAGGCAGTAGAGAAGGATGATGGGAATAATATCATATCTTTAAGGCTACAGATTCCCACTGCCTGTGTAGGCAGCGAAAATCTTGAAGTTTTAGTCCAAAATCATCATCATCATCATCACCACCACCACCACTACTGAGGTTTCCCTAATGAAGATGTAAACACAAGAGCCTCTACAACTGGAAAAGGTATTTTGGATTTTAATAGGGCAACTGGGAATTATATGCTTGTTCCAAACGTGGTTTACAGCCTGACCAATGATCTGTCCATTGCCAAACTCCCTTTCAAAACTGGACTCCTGTTTCTGATGCTGAAAAAAAATATGAGCAGAGAAGCAGGTAGGCAATAACCGGCAGACAAGCTATGGAAGGTTTCAGCAGCCTCTCACTCTCATGATCTCCTTGACTGAAGAAAAAAGGTGGCCAGCTGTATGTTTCAGATAACCTATCCTGAGAGGTGGGAACTCCTTAAATGCCGATCCCATGTGACTGTTACAACAGCAGCCAAATTGATTGTACCAACCATCTGCCCTCAAGTCAATTCTGAGTTGTGGTGACCCTTTTCAGGGTTTTCCAGGTAGAGAATACACAGAGGTGGCTTTCCATTCCCTATTCATTTTATTCTGTGATTTGCTTTCAGGCTTCGAATACTTCTCAAGTGCAAGAGACTGCTTCTGGACACTTTTCTTGAATGAACGGGATAGGTTAATTCACAGGTACGTCTCGTGGGAACCCATGAAAGGGCCTTCTCGGCTGCTGCGCCCAGACTCTGGAACTCCCTCCCACTAGAGGCCAGGACTGCCTCATCTCTGTTGTCTTTCCGGAAACAGGCAGAGACCTTTCTCTTCAGGCAAGCTTTCCCTGAATGTTGGACTACCTATTATGTGTCTTTTATATGAATCTATATGTTCACATAGACTTTGTGTTTATAACCACCTATAACCTTGTGTGATTGGATTCACACTATGTTTTCAAGGTTAGTTTCCATCCCTCATAACTTTTACATGGCATTTTACTCTCTTTTTAACTGCTCACGTTCTGTTGCAGCTTTAGTGTAGCGTTGTCCTTTAATGCTCTAAGACTTAATTCCCAGTTCTAAATACTTCTCTCTGTGTGTGTTGTGTCATTACAGTCATGACCGATTCTTTGTGAGTCCATGTCCATGGAGCTTTCTTCGCAGGAATACTGGAGTGGTTTGCCAGTTCCTACTTAACTGTACTGGACTGTATATTATCCCTCATTACTGTAAGCCACCTTCAGTCCTTTTCCAAGGAAAAAGGCAGGGTAAAAATACTCTTAAATAAATAAATAAATAAATAAATAAATAAATAAATAAATAAATATGGCTGCTGTTCCTGACATACAGCAGAATGGACCCAATTCTGCCCTTATTGGGAATATCAGGGTGAAAAGCTGTCCAGCCGTGACACCTACTGGCTGTCTTTAGTACTGTGCATTTTCCCCCAAGTGACACTCGCAGGTGGATTTTAGTTTTGTTTCTGTCAGTCCTTGCTATGTCCCCTTTAAGCTCAAACTTGCCAGGCATGGTTTTAAAAAAACTCTGCGGAACAAAGGACGTGAAGTAACCACCATTCATTCATTCACTCCCTCCCTCACTCTCTTTCTCTCGAATCTCTCCCACACCAATAATTTAGAATCCAAATTGAAAAGGCTGAAACTTTTGACCTAATGCTGGGTCCTCTTCTACTTTCTCTTCTCCAAAGACAGACCAACTCTTGCTCCTCGCCATGCCTCATAGAATCATAGAATCATAGAGTTGGAAGAGACCTCAAGGGCCATCCAGTCCAACCCCCTGCCATGCAGGAACCCCCCATCACAGTATTTCCGACAGGTGGCCATCCAGCCTCTGCTTAAAAACCTCTGCAGAAGGAGACTCCACCACCCTCCGTGGCAGCACATTCAACTGCTGAGCAGCTCTAACCGTCATGAAGTTGTTCCTAACATGAAGAACTCACACGAAGGGCTCCCAGTCTCACCTCATGGATGCTCTTGTTGACCTTGGCCTCTGTATCGTAGCGCTCCTCGTCTACTTTGTCGATCTTCCTGTGGAGCTCCCGGCATAATTCCTGTCGGGGGGGGGGGCAAGAAGAGGTGAGCTGAGCCAAGCTTAAGCTGAGCTACGACTCACGCTCGGCAAGAATGCTTTTTTGAAAAGGTCAACAGGCACATGGATTTGGGTGAACCGGTGGATATAGTCTATCTGGATTTTCAAAAGGCATTTGACACAGTTCCTCACCAAAGGCTGCTGAGAAAATTGCATAGTCACGATAAGGGCAGGTCCTCTTATGGATTGAGAACTGGTTGAGATCCCGGAAACAAAGAGTAGGTGTCAATGGGAAATTTTCACAATGGAGAGAAGTGTTGCCCCTTGGTCCTCCGGTGCTTTTCATCTGTTCAGCCTGGAGACTCCAGTGAGGTGGCCAAGTTTGCAGATGACACAAAACTTTTCCATGTGGTAAAAACCAGAGAAGATTGTGAAGAGCTCCAGAAGGATCTCTCCAAACTGGGGGGGCTGAGAAATGGCAAATGCGTTTTAATGTAACCAAATGTAAAGTAATGCATATTGGGGCAAAAAATCCAAACTTCATCTATCAACTCATGGGCTCTGAGTTATCCGTGTCGGGGAAAGAGATCTTGGTGTGTTGGTGGACAGCTCCATGAAGGTGTCTCCCCAGCAGCAGTGAAGAAGGCCAATTCCATGCTAGGGATTATCAAAAAGGGGATTGAAAATAAAACAGCCAACATTATAATGCCGTTATATAAAACAATAGTAAGGCCCCACCTGGAGTATTGTGTACAATTCTGGTCACCGCATCTCAAGAAAGACATAGTGGAACTGGAAAAGGTGCAGAAGAGAGCGACTAAAATGATTACTGGGCTGGGGCACCTCCCTTATGAAGAAAGGCTAAAACAATTGGGCCTCTTTAGTCTGGAAAAAAGGCGCTTGAGGGGGGATATGATTGAGACATACAAAATAATGCAGGGTATGAGTAAAGTGGATAAAGGGAAGCTCTTCTCCCTCTCTCAAAAAATACCAGAACTAGGGGACATACACTCAAATTGAGTGCTGGGAGAGTAAGAACTGACAAAAGAAAATATTTTTTCACCCAGCGTGTTGTAAGTCTATGGAACTCCCTGCCACAGGATGTGGTGATGGCATCTGGCCTGGATGCCTTCAAAAGGGGATTGGACAGATTCCTAGAGGAAAAGTCCATCACGGGTTACAAACCATGATGGAGATGTGTAATCTCTAGGCTTTAAACCAGGGTACTTCAAGGGCCAGATGCAGGGGAGTGGTATCAGGAGACAGATATCTAGTCTCATGCGCTCCCAAACGCATCTGGTGGGGCCGCTGTGAGATACAGGAAGCTGGACTAGATGGGCCTTTGGCCTGATCCAGCATGGCTCTTCTTATGTTCTTATGTTCTTATGACCATCACAAATTATAATAAGCATAGAACTGCAATGCTGGAGGAGAACCTATGGATCAACTGAGTCCAGGCCCTGTCATGAAACGCAGGAGGGATTTGAACTCCCAGCCTTGGCTTTGTTGGGGAGTCATTCGCTCTAGCCCAGCGTTGGTGAACCTGGCACTTGGAGCCCTTTCTGTGGGTACCCGACATCACCCCTTCACAGCCACCTGTATTCAGGTTAAATGGCAGTCTTGGCACTTTGCGAAAAATTGGTGGGTTTCGAATCGCAGTTTGGGCACTCGCTCTCTAAAAGTTTTGCCAGCACTGCTCTAGCCCAGCTCACCTGGATATGGCTATCTCCTTTTTATAGGGTCTTCCACAATAAGAAGGACAGAAGGACAGAATCGTAGGATGATAGAAGCCTAGAGCTGGAAGGGACTTACAGGAGTTATCAGGTCTAGCCCCCTGCCAAAGCAGGAAACCCCCTCCTAAAACATCTCTGGCAGGTGGCCACCAAATCACCAATATGGCGGGATCCGCCACCCTAGGAGGCAGCCTGTTCCATTGTAGCTGGCAGTGTTGAGATGGTCTTCCCAATGTCAAGTCAAAATCTCTTTTCCTACCATAGAAATCCTTCTCTTTGAGTCTGACTCTCTGGAGCTGCAGAAGTTTGCTCTGTCATCCACGTGACAGCACTCCATCTCCAAAGAAGGCTGCCCAAATACGGCTATCATATCATCCCTATTGCCAAGACTAAAACATGTCCAATGCCCTTGACTGCTCCTTGTCAGGCTTAGCATCCAAGCCCTTTATCAGCCTGGCCACCCACCTCTGGACATGCTCCAACTGGTTGATATCACCCTTTCAAAACTGTGGTGTCCAGAACTGGGTACAGTATTTCTGGTAGGGTCTGATAAATACAGAATGGAGTAATATAGTAGGACCCCAATATCCACTGGGGATCGGTTCCAGGCCTTCCTATGAATGAGAGAACACCCCCGCCCCCAAAAAACCCAAATTGCTGTTTTGCGACAGCAGCTTGCTTTGCAGCTGCTGAATTATTTATTTATTTATTTTCCTCTCCCAGCAGTGGATAACTGAACCAGTGGTTAATGAATCAGTGGATACAGGCCTGCTACTGTGCTCTTAATTCCTTTGATCTGGACTCTACAATTTGTTGATACAGCAAAATATCAATTATTTCCCCGATGTGCCTCTGCGGATAATCTACTCTGCAGATGGAGGGGGATGGATTGTCAATTCTCTTATGCATAACTTTGCATAATTTGCACCTGTTGTCATTGATCAGATCTCATCCTTTGGGTAACCCCTGCCTTTCGCCATCCCCCAGGTACCTGCAGCTCTGTGAGACTGAGGCCTGCCAGTTCTAAGGGGATGCAGTGCTCTGTTAGGTATCGTTCTTTCTCTCGGGCACGCTCTTCTTCCTCCTTTTCCATTTCGTGCTTTGCCACCTGGAGCATCATTGACTGCGGTAAAGAAAAGAGATACCAAGTCATCATTTTCTGGTTACAGTAGGACCCTTGTATCCTCAGGGGAATCTGTTCCAAGTCCTTTGCGGATGCTGAAAAATGTGGATTATAGACAATGGATAGTAGCAAATGTTATACTTAGGGTGGTCTTTGACTCCCTCTCTAGTGGCCATTTCTGGTAATGATAACATGGAAATATATTTCTCTAGCAACTATTAAACATAGCACGGTCTCTGCCTCCCTCTAGTGGCCAGTTCTGGTAACTTCATTGTTTAAAATATATATTTATGGGGTTTTCCTTTTAATATTTTTAATGTTTTCTGTCTATGGATAAGAGAATCAGTAGATACTGATTCCAGATATAGTGGAATTAGACTGTATTTAGTTCCATGTGTTCCTCTGCTTCCCTATGAACATGCCATGTCCATGACTTGCCCCTTGCATTAACTAAATTGTGTTCCCACTACACCAGACTCAGTGCATCTTTCCTTATGGACCCCCTTTCCTTCCACCACTTTTCTTTGTGTCTGGCCTCCTTCTCTGCCTCTGCCACTCTTCTGGAATCTAGCCCATCGGGTCATTGCTATGACCTCCAACTTCATCCTGGGATGGTTCCTAGCCCATTCCGACCCCCTGCACATCCATTTCCACATCTCACCTTGAGCTGTAGTTTCCGAGAAGCTGTTATCTTGGATTTCCTCTGTGTCGGAACAAAAAGAAATGGATAAATTTCATACAGGAGGTAGGATCCTCGCATGAGCTTCCTAAAGCCACAAAAAACAACTGGTTTTTCAAATCAAGCCATGCATAGGTAGGTGAAGCCTCCCTCTTACCTCAAGGTGGGCAATTCATAAGAACATAAGAAGAGCCATGCTGGATCAGGCCAAAGGCCCATCTAGTCCAGCTTCCTGTATCTCACAGTGGCCCCACCAGATGCCTCTGGGAGCGCACGAGACTAGATATCTGTCTCCTGCTGCCACTCCCCTGCATCTGGCCCTTGAAGTACCCCGGTTTTAAGCCTGGGGATGACACATCCCCATCATGGTTTGTCACCTGTGATGGACTTTTCCTCCAGGAATCTGTCCAATCCCCTTTTGAAGGCATCCAAGCCAGATGCCATCACCACATCCTGTAGCAGGGAGTTCCACATACTAGGGGAAGAAAAGATCAATATGCCCTGCAACTGATCTGCCTTGCTCTGTGTCACTTCATGGTGGCTTTGTGTACTTCCTTTCCCCCTTCCCTGGCTTCTTTCAACGGTTTGTAAAGAGTCAGGAACTTACCTTATCATGAGGCTCAATGGCATAGGCTCGATAATTAGCGGATGATTTTCGGCGGAGGGGACGGGGAGCAGCGGGAGGAGGTGGTGGAGGGGCTGGCTTGGGAGGCTCTGGTTCTTGGCTTCTCTCTTCATTTTCCTCTTCCACATATTCCTCTTCCTCCTCATACTGAGGAAGTAAAAACATGGTCTTTTAAAAATGCCATAAGGCACATGTGGGGGAGACAATGGCTTCAATACTATGGAGCAGGATGACAGAGATCATTTAAAACAGGGGTCCCCAACCAGTGGACCCCTGGCTGTTACTGGGCCACAGGTCTGGTGCAAACCAGGCCACACCAGTGGTCAGCAAAGTTTCTTCTAAGAAGTAGCTTTGGCATGGGTGCACCCCCCCCTCCTCACAGACCCCCCCCCATGCATTGGTCACAACCTAAACAGCCATGATGGAGCCTTGTGTACAGAGGGAACGTTGCATGTACACACAGAAAGGAACCCACGAGGAGGGGGGTATTGCATGCATGCAGCGGGGCATCTTGTGCACATGTGTCTTCATGTTGCACGTATGCACAACAGCACCCAATACCGGTCCCTGGGAGAAATAAGGTTGGAGACTGCTGATTAAAACTTTCTAAAAAAAGGTAAAGGTAAAGGTGTCCCGTCCCCCCGCACATGCATGCTAGTTGTGTCCGACTCTAGGGGCGGTGCTCATCTCCGTATTCAAGCCGAAGAGTCAATGTTGTGCAAGTCCATGGCCCCATGGCCGGCATGGCTGCAAGGAAATACTGTTTTACCTTTCTGCCTTTTACGGCGGTACCTATTTATCTACATGCATTTACATGCTTTCGAACTGCTAAGTTGGCAGGAGCTGGGGTTATGCTCCGCTGTGTGGCACCCGGGATTCGAACTGCCAAGCTGTCGATTTTGCAGCCGAAAGTTTTCGGAGCCTTAATCCGCTGAGCCATCACACATACAGTACTTTAAACTTTCTACTGATTGCTTAAATTGGGGTTGAGCAACTCACAGGGCTCCAGATGATGGGGTAAAATGAACTTCTGCCTAGCTGGCATATTGAAGGGCCAGGAATGACAAGTGTTGCAGTTAAATACCGCCTGGAGGTCACAAGCTAGTTTAATGATTTTGGAAGGTAGGCAGTTTGAGCCATGCCGCTATGGTGAACCATGCCCTTACTTCTACCCTGAGATGATACAGGTGATCTCTTGCAAATGCATTTTCCAACAGGCTGGTCTCCAAGATGCAAGAACATAAGAACATAAGAAGAGCCATGCTGGATCAGGCCAAAGCCCCATCGAGTCCAGCTTCCTGTATCTCACAGTGACCCCACCAGATGCATCCAGGAGCGCACAAAACTAGATATCTGTCTCCTGATACCACTCCCCTGCATCTGGCCCTTGAAGTACCTCAGCTTTAAGCCTGGAGATTACACATCTCCATCATGGTTTGTAACCTGTGATGGACTTTTCCTCCAGGAATCTGTCTAATCCCCCTTTTTAAGGCATCCAGGCCAGATGCCATCACCACATCCTGTGGCAGGGAGTTCCACAGACTAACAACACGCTGGGTAAAAAAAATATTTTCGTTTGTAGAAGCAAAGCTCTTTGCAAAGTTTATCTTGATAATTAGAGTTATAGCTTAGTAGTTTGGTAGAGACACAAAATTGGCAGACACATTGCCCATCTCTGAAGAAACCACAGCTATGGGCTATCAGCTGTCTATAGAGATGGAATCCTCACAGTTGCTTCACGGGGATGGATTTCGCTAAATTATTTAGCACATATATTTCATAATCTGCTTTATTAGCTTATTAAATGTGCATTTAGTACTTGTGGAGGAAAAGGCCATGGACTGTAAATCATGACAGCTCATGCAAGAAACATAGGCTCTTTTGGAAAGGGCTGATGTAGGCTAAATGGGGTCGCTTGGGGGCCACTGGAGATGTGATATGCCATTTGTTGAAGTCCTTGTCTCCAAACGGCATATCAGAGCAAGCGACCTTATTAGGTCCTGCTCCTTCCAGTTGGAATTTCCAATATTGTGAAGTGACTTATTAAGAAAGGCACTTCAAGATACTGGTCAAAACCTCCAAAGACCAAACAGAAATTTATGCAGTATATAATAGCTGCATTTAGAAATGGGCAGAAAACACAAACACAGCTTTTTTGTTTTATTTCATTTTCCTTTTGTTATTATTATTTTTAAAAGCTCATAACAAAACAAAACAAAATTATTTATTAGAGGTCTGTTGGCTGTGTGGCTATGTACCTGATGGAATGAGCCAATCCTCTCTCTTTAAATTTAAATAAAAGAGGATTATGGGTATAAAAGCTGGATCTTACCATCTCCTCTTGATTTCATAGGATTTTTGCATGACATCTTTCCCAATCACCATAAAATCAACCTCCACACTGATATACCTGACAGTCCATCTCTTCCCAGATGGATTACTATATTTTACTGGTACATCATCATTCCTAGGTCCCACCTCTCTGCATATAAATTGCAATTTTCAGCTTGTTGTCCTGACTGACTAGGGTGGTGTTAGTATGTTCTATCAAGGAAAAAATGAAACATTTTATTTCCGAAGCAGAAAATGATGTTTCATTTTGTTGACAGAATGCTTTCTTGTGTTTTGTTTTGCAACATTTTATAACCTTACAAAATGATCAAACAGCATGTCATTTTTCATTTTGCGCTCATCTCTAGTTCCATTCAATTTTTAAATAAATAAATTTCTTTGCCTTATCTTAAAGGACTGGTCAAGAAACAACCCACAGTCACATTGAAGTATTTGACTGTCAGTAGCTTCTCAGCTAACCTTTAATTTCAGTTCCTCTGCTCCTCTGCTAATAAGTCTTGACACGGCTTGGTTAATAAGCTGCTTCACTATATTGGAAATTGGAACAGGATTGAGCCTTGACAGCTGACTGGCTCACATTTGATCTGTTCCCAGCAATCATGTAGAAAACACATAAAACCAGAGCAATCCTATTCTCATCAAAAAGGCAGAAGCCTCTGACAAGGGATCAGAAAGGTGTGGATAGGAACACTCTGGGATGATTTGGTTTGTCTTAAACGCATTATAAGCTCCCAGGCAAAGCAGTGCACTGGGCCCTGCCTACAGAGCCACTCACAGGATTAAAATGTAGGGTATTGATAAAATCAACTTATATTTAGTGGTACTTAATCTATGCATGGATTAGTATGAGGCCCCTATGCCAGTGTTGGCAAACCTATGGCACGGGTGCCAAAGGTGGCACTCGGACATCTTTCTGTGGGCACCTGACATCACCCCTTCACAGCCACCTGTATTCAGGTTAAATGGCTGTATTGGCACTTTGCAAAAATTTAGTCGGTTTTGAATTGCAGTTTGGGCACTCGGTCTCTAAAAGGTTTGCCATCAGTGCCCTATGCTCTTAAGGCCCTCCGACAGCTGCCCAGGGTGACCATACAAAAAGGAACAAATTACTAATCCATTATGCAGTGGAACCAAACAGCAGGTCTTAATGGTATTTTGAGACCTTTGTTATTCTA
This sequence comes from Phrynocephalus guinanensis, assembly GCA_037367245.1. NCBI lineage: Eukaryota > Metazoa > Chordata > Lepidosauria > Squamata > Agamidae > Phrynocephalus > Phrynocephalus guinanensis. The sequence goes on along the minus strand of CM074743.1, from coordinate 11,784,397 downwards.
ATCTCTCTCTCTCTCTCTCTCTCTCTCTCTCTCTCTCTCTCTCTCTCTCTCTCTCTCTCTCTCTCTCGTTTCTTTTGCTTGTTTGGCTTTGGTTATGAGAAAGACAAACGGGAAGGGAGAGTATTTTCCACTGTCCTGAAGACGCTTCCTTTGGCCACTTACGGTGACTTCTTCCCTGTGAAAGACAAACAGAGGCAAATCAGTCAGAACGAAGATGAAGACAACATGAAACCACCTTTTTCTCAGCAAGACCTTTCAAGTCAAAAACAAGTCTGGTCATCATTACAACCCCAGATAAAAGTAGAATCACTCCTGATTTAAGAAACCTTTGCTTTCTCCAGGTTCCCCAACTTGTTCATTTTTCTTTCCTGTGCATATAGAAGTTTCTGGATTCATCTCCATGTTCTTTCTTTTGTAGACATTGCTGGTGAAGAACCCAGATATCCCACCAGAAACATGCATAACAACCTCCCTCCCCTTGATCATTGAAAAAGAATCAGAGCAAAATTACTCACTGTTCTGTCATTTTGAGAACTCACCCTTCACGTACACTGGAGAGAAAAAAATGTAAATTGTTATTCTCTTATACACCTGTACCATTTTGCTTTTTCACTCCTGGTATTTCCCCCTCAGGACACTCCCATAAGGGATAAAAAGCAAACCTCGCAGCTGTCGAACCTGCCAAGGTTCCTGTTAATTTCCAGCATTGTGAGGCGGTTGAATCAATGAGCAGCTTCGGGATATTGGCAAATAGAACTCTTAAGAAAGCAAAGAAAACCCTGTTGGTTTATTTCCCCTTTATTCATCCTTTTCCCCCCTCCAGTGGAAGGTTTGCAAAAGAGAGGAGGAAAAACAGGAGCGCACAGCTGGAAAACAAAGTACAAATGGAGCAGCGTGCATTGAGCACCAGCAGAGTGTTTAGAGGCTCCTTTTTACACACACACACACACACACACACACACACATACGCAGGGAGGGAGATGGAGAGAGGGAGGGAGAGAGAGAGGGAGAGAGAGGGAGAGGGAGAGAGAGAGAGAGAGAGAGAGAGAGAGAGAGATCCTGTTGGGGAGGTCTCTTATTTGGACACACACACAAACCCCTTTGCTTTTTCTGCCTTGCACCTTATAAGCAAACCCCTTTTCTTTTCCCCCTCTCTCTTTCTGTAAAATACAAGGTAAAAAGGAAGGGGAATTCACGTTACACATTGCATCTTTTTAGTTGCATGCCAGCAAAAGAAACAAACACATGTCTGGGTTGCAGCTCTGCCATGTGTACCCAATGGGAGGAACTGCTGCTTGCCTCTTGCTAGCACAGGGAATGCCTGGAGCCAACAAGGAGTGTGAGGAATTAGCACATACAGTGGTACCTTGTATAAAGGAATTAATTCGTTCCAAATGAAATTATGTTAAGCAAATTTTCCTTTATACAAATTCCCATAGGAATGCATTGAAAACAGAGTGATCCCATTTTTATGTTGTACAGATTTTTCCCATAGGCGATTATGTTAAGCAAATTTCCCCTATCTCCGGAATTTTTTATGTTGTACAAATTTTATGTTATACAAGTTGTTTGTTATACAAGGGTCCACTGTATTAAAAAAAATGCAAACCACTAGGGAGAGGGGAGGAGGCGAGATGTTTATTTCTGCTAATAAATAATTATGATTTTTCTCTCCTCAAAACATATCAGGAGACCAAACCCTCAGTTTAGGTTTTGGGAGTTTAGCATGTGTTCTAACCATTTTTCTCTGTGGCCAACCACCGGGCCGGCTCTGACCTTTTTTGTATCTACATTGTTTGCTCGAACTACGCACAAGATGTCTTGTTATCACCCAAGCTCTTTAGAGCAACTAAATTTGTGCTGCCTTATCATTTCTAAAATGGGGCCAGGCCATTCCACAGGGAGGCTATGAGCAAGCAAAGCAAGTGCCCAAAAACCAGAGGGAGATGGAGGGATATAACCCCAAACCTCAGACAGCCTCCTTCTGTTTTATTTCATGAGGGGAGTCAAAAGAAGGAGGCACTTTTATTCAATCCGTTTCCACACCGACGCAAGCGTACAGTGACTTTTAGAGAAAGAGCAACTGGGGATCTGGATTTCCAGTTCCACAGGAAGATAAATATTTTTCAGTCAAGTGGCTTTAAAAGACATTATTTCCCTGAGGCGCTGAGAGAGGAGGGGCCAGATGGGTGGGTGAGAGAAAGTTCACAGGTTTGAAGTAAAAATATAGAGACAGTCTTCTCTCCCCCTCCCCCAATAAATAAATAAATAAATAAATCAAAAGCTGCTAAGGGATGTCTTTATTATTAGCTTTAGGTGTGAAGCCAACCATTCATCACCCGTTCTAGAGACATCTGCTACCAGGAACAGCTAGAAATATAGCAGGAGATGCCTACTTGCTCTTCCTGTCCTTCTTCTTTGGGGAATGGAGCTCCGTCTTTCTCATTTTGCTCTCTTGTACAATTATTCCAGTAATTTGGGAGATTCAGATATTTTTTCTTCTTCCTGACCAGCCCTTAAAAGATTCTTCACATGATACTTTCTGGTGGGCCATCTCCATGTTAGTGAACCACCTTACCACTTATTTGGTGGAAGTGGAAAAGCCGAGCCCTGGCAATGTGATTCTTGATGCTAATCCTTTTGCCTAATACCTTCGTGAGGAAATGCCTCCTATATACCCTGTGAGGAGAAGGCATCTGATCCTTCGCCTCATAATATTTTAACCTTTCCAGCTGATAAATTCATGGCCTTGTAAAATGTTCAGATCTTAGATATCCTGCTTCTCAGAACAGCTTACTATAGCAAAATAAAACAATACGCAATAATATATTGTAGTTCAGCTAAGTTACGTATTACAGTGTATCACTTTGGAATGAGCAAAAACACTGCTAGGAGTTGGGGGTTACGCCTTCCTTAGATGGCCTTAAGGGCAGGCTTGTCCAAAGTTCGGCCCTCCAGGTGTTATGGACCACAACTCCCGCAGTCCTTTGCCATTGGAAATACAGGCTTGGAATTCTGGGAGTTATGGTCCAAAACATCTGGAGGGCCAAAGTTTGGACATGCCTGCCTTAAGGGTGTCTGTGGTTTCATTCTAATTAATACCACAGTTTGGAGTTCCGAGTGTGGAAAGAAAGATTACATATAAAAATTTAAAACCAATCAAAAGTGCAAGTGCTCAAGTGAAATAATGGGCTGGTAAATATAGCTTTTTTTCCTGAAGAGAGCATGAATCATCTATAGCTTCAACTGTATAGAACAGAGAGTACAGTATAAGATACAGAAGAGATGCTTTAGGTTAGGCTCTTTGGGCCTATGAGCTAGCTGGGAATTGGTACATTGGAAGTGTGAATGTGTCCTGTTGAATGAATTCAACAAAATTCACTGTTGAATGGAGATATACCATCCATGTTCTAGATTCTGTGTCCTGGGAAGACATATTCAATCTATACATTGTATGCAAATGTCTCATGACTGTGAAATCATAACTAACGCTAATGGACCAAAAAAAAAAGCCCTATCCATCTTAAAACCTAACTTGCTGCACCCAAATTTAATTCACTGGTCCAGCCACTGCTCAATTAATGGGAAACATCTTTTTAATTCAGAAGATGGATTTAATTATTCTTTACACCACTATGAATTAATCCTGGGTGGCTTTATAGATTCCAGAAGGGCTATTTCCTATAACATACAAACAGGCAAATGCAGACATAGGAAAATTTGCTTAGTTCTCCTCCTCCTTCCCAAACCAAGAAATTCCCCCTCATTTACCTGGTGTCTGGGAACAGGATGATGCACAGATGCTGGAGGCACAGTTTCTCTCTATTTGCACAGGAGCCGAAATGGTTGGTGGCCTTTTATAATGGGGACAGCCCAGCACCAACTAAGCCTTTTAGGGAAGCAGGAGAATGGAATGTTTTTCTCTGATAAGAACCGACAGAAGATGATGGGAGGGGAAGAGTGTCCAGTTATTTAGGCAGACAGAGACACCAAAGCAAGACTGGGCATTAACAGAACCATGGGACTCATATCCAGTGCTCAGGTCTCCCTTCTCAGAATCACCCACGAAATGTGGCTCAAACTAGGATCACATGGCCAAGTGTCCCGTAAATCGAAATCTTCAAGCCTCTTGTATGAGAATATTATATATTCACTGTCTGTGCTCATACGTGTGCATGTGAGGGAGGTACAGGCTATTTATGTATCACAGACGAATGCCATGCAGCAAAGAGAGATGGGTTTGTGGACAGGTTGGCTATAAGAGTTTCACGTAGGAGTGTGAATAAATCCTCGTTCCAAGTCTGAACACTCTGTGAGAGCAAGCCTGTTAAGACAGAAGGAAAGACAACAGACAGGCCTGTAGCAACCTCGTAACTCACAAATTTGTCAGTGTTTATGGAGTCTGGCCCACTTCATCAAATACAGTGGTACCTTGTATAAAGGAATTAATTCATTCCAAATGAAATTATGTTAAGCAAATTTTCTTTTATAGAAATTTCCCATTGGAATGCATTGAAAACAGAGTAATCCCTTAATCATGACCATTTTTGTTGTATGGATTCGCCCCATAGACAATTCTGTTAAGCAAATTTCCCCCTATCTCCGGAATTTTTTATGTTGTGCAGATTTTATGTTATACAAACTGTTTGTTATACGAGGGTCCACTGTACATGAAATTTTACTCAGAATTTCAGGTGTATAAACAGACACACACAGAGAGAGGCGTACACACAATACACATGTCTGAGGGCTGACTTGTAGACTGTGAGGTCCGAGGAAAATTAAAAGCAGAGAGCACTAAAAGTGAAAATCTTATTACTAACACAAACCATTTATCAAACTGTTGCCTATTACACAAACATCTTGGCATTAGTTATGCTCATGCGAAAATGAATGAGTTAATCTTTAAGGTGTTAAGGGATTATTTGTTGTTTCTGGTGCCACAAGCAGCAACTTCTTGGAAATTGTTCATACAGCAGCAGTTTGGCCATGCATGTCACACAACTCGGGAGTTAAAAGCTGAATATTTTTTTCACACGCCTGATGAAATGACTCTGGTTTTCAGTAGAAATGAGTTAAATTTTGGGATTAATTGCTGCACTGCATAGAAGGGCAGAAGTTAGATGAGACACTGGCTTCCTAATTAGATAAGGATAAAATGTCTTGTCTGTGACTGAGCATTCAGCTTGCAGATGATCAGGGGCTGAGAAACCACTTCAGCATAAGCAAATGAGTTTAACCCAAATAGGAAGTTTTGCTTCTAATGACACATTCACTGTAATGTTCTCAATCCTAACAGTGCACAGGGAAGCACAGTAAAATGATGTCACGAAGTGTATTTGCATAGCTCAAGGCATATCACTTTGCAAGAACGCAAAAATGGGATGCTTTATACAGTGGTACCTCTACTTACGAGCAATTTGACTTAAGAATGGAAAACCACTGGGTTTTTTTTATTTTCTGCCTTACAAATTTTAGATGTATTCTGCAATACTTAACATTTTTATTTTATTTTTTAGATACGGCTCCTCTACTTATCAGTTGTTTGACTTATGAGCATGCATTCGGAATGGATTAAACTCATAAGTAGAGGTACCACTGTAGTTCTTTATAGCCACTGATCAGAATTTATACCCAATGGCTTTATTCACATAAGATTTGCTCTGCTTACAGCAGCTAATTCTCACTCATTACCCAAGTGCTAGGGAGCTTCTCAATTATGTGCCTAGCCATGTACCCAATTAGGTTGCAGAAACATGCTCCTGAACGTCATCCATTAGGGGCAATTAGTCGTGGCAAGTTGCAGTAACCTTATGAAAATACCAGTAGAAGTCCCGTCCGTATGATGGAATGGCAAGAGCAGAGGTGAGAACCTTTAGCTTTCTAAATACTGTATTTTGGTCTGCATTAACCCCCACCAAGCACGGCCAGTGGTAACTGATCATGAAAACCCATATAGCTCAAAGTATCTGGTGAGTCCTTGGGCTAGAGTGTTAAGGCTCTGATTAGGGAGATTCACATAATGTCCCCATTACGATCTCACAGTCTCATCTTTTTTCAATAACTACTGTACAGGAAAATCTACCTATGCTGCTTGTTCACAACGAGCTCCTATGCTAACACCACTGACTATGGAGGAGGAGGGCGATAAAGATCTCAAGAATAAATGAAGCAAAACAAGTTGAGGAGCCGTGTAGCCATCACAAAAACCAAATACAAAGGTGGAACAGGTGATACCTTTAGGCTACTAGAAAATTCACAAAAATGTTGCTGATATTTTGAAGGTGAAACCCTCTTCCTCAGAGCAGTACCAATAGGTTATAACATGGCAAAAGATGGATTTGCCAGGAGTTATTTCTTAGATGTAAGGTCCTTGATGTGAATGTGTGTATGTGAGTTGTGACATGTCTTTGGAAGGACTGGGGCAGTACAAACACCTCCCTCCCTTCATTTCGGATGCAGCCTAAGAACATCCAAGCTCCGAGCCTCAACTAAGAAAACTATCTGGCTTTTCCATCTTGCCAAGGACCTTACATCTAAGAAATAACTCCTGGCAAATCCATCTTTTGCCATGTTATAACCCAGGGCTGTTCAACTTTGAACAGGCCAAGGTCTTCTTTTCCCGGACCAAAGTGCCTGAGGGCTACTACACTAAAACCTCTACTTAAGAATTTTATCTGTTCCGAGCACATGCTCATAAGTAAAAAAATTTGTAAGTAGAGCAGTGGTTTCCCATAGGAATGCATTGAAAACCAATTAATCTGTTCTGGAAGGAACAGATTACAATGCGTCATGGCCCTTGAACTGCTGCACTTGGTTGAGACAGTGGGCTAGCAGACACAGAACTTTGCTGGGGCAGTGGTGGTCCTTGGGGTGGGGGAGAGAGGGGTGGAGAATTTATCCCCTCACTTTTTTTACTGACGGCCGGTGGGCTACTTTTGAACCCTTCCTGGGCTACCAGTAGCCCGTGGTCTACCTGTTGAACAGGCCTGTTATAACCTATCGGTACTGCTCTGAGGAAGAGGGTTTTGCCCTCAAAATATTAGCAACGTTTTTGTGAATTTTCTAGTAGCCTAAGGGTATCACCTGTTCCACTTTTGTATAAGAATAAATGAAGGGGCAGCAAGCTGCTTAAACCAGTTTCCCACCCAAAACTTTCTGAATTCAAGCAGCCCTTCCGTCATGGATTTATCCACCACAGCAGCACTTATTTGTTGCAAAGGGTTCTGGTGAGGATTTATAAAGGCCTGTGCTTGGTTCCTGGAAAAATCCCATCCCTGTCCTGGGGCTGCACAGCGGAGGAGAAGATTGGAAGTGGCGTGCAATTTATCTTCCATGGAAACTCGCCCATTAGTCTGGTCGGCTTGCTCAGGAGCTCTTACTGTGAAAGCCACTGCTTTAGCAATCAGTTCACAAAAAGGAATCTAATAAGCCAGTCAATCCGGTGGGGCGGGGAGTCTCTCTCATCCTGAATTAACAGCTAACTGCATTTCCCATGCCACAAAAGGAGAAGCACCTCAGCTGTTTTGTAGAAAGAGCCTTTTTATTATATAACGGTGGTCTGGAAGGAGCCTCAAGGGATCGCCTCAGGGCCCAGGTGCTGCCGACGCAGGCGTCTCACTCTGGGCCTCCCCAGTCTCCTGGTCCCCAAGCTGGAAGAAGGAAAATGTTTTTCCGGTCGCTTCAACGGTCACGAATCCTGCCTCCGTGGCCAGGCGGGCCGCTCGGGAGGAGAACTCAGCCACTTGTTCTTTGCGGAGGTCCGGCAGGAAGCTGTCATAAGGAGGCAGGCAGAGGAGTGTGATTTTTATTTATTTATTTATTCTTGTACTTATTAACCGCCCGATTTTCCCACAGGGAATTCTGGGCGGTGTACAACACGTCACCCAAACAACGACTGCCCAACTACAAGATCAACCCCAACAACAATAAACAATAAAGGACTGACAAAATACAATCAATATACAAATACATATAAGAGTACAAAAAAATCAGATAAAATAGACATAACACCACTGACCATGACAGAGTCAACATCAAGGTGTGATCCAGCAAGAACTGGTAAGAAAAACTGGTAAGAAAAACTGGTGCCAGCAGTGAAGGCGGAAAAAAAACCTATTACAGTGTGTTCAAATGATCCCATAGCATTGCCTGAAGAGCCAGGTCTTTAAGGCCCTTCTAAAGGCTGACAGCGACTCCGCCTGCCTAATCTCAGCTGGCAGCTTGTTCCAAGAGGCCGGGCCGACCACTGAAAATGCCCGGTTCCGGGTCGAAAACCTACGGGCCTCTCTCGGTGTCGGCACTCTGAGAGAAAGGGAGGACGGAGCTCCCTTTTAGAGAGTCAAGGAGTTCTGGCAAACCTTTCAGCCCCTTAGCTGACGTACTGCTCTAACTGACTTAACCCTGTCGACATTGAGACTCTTCTGGTTCCTTTTGCCTGGAGGAGAACCATTCGGGAGAAAACAATGAACCCTAATAGCCACCGCCTGTCATTTGTTTCAGGATATTCAACACCTCTGGCCATCTAGCCTTCTGCAATACAGCAAATGCAAATATTTAAGTTTTCTTACATATTATTTCCTCATTTATTTATTCGCAAGATTTATTTGCCTCCTGTGTTTCTTCAGGCCTTTTCACATGACCCCTAAGATCCGCTGGCCACTTAAATTCGGACCAGAGATCTTAGGGGTTTGTCACTGTTCCTGCGTTCCTACCCCCTCTACACTCCTGGCTGCGTGAGGGGAGGGAGAAAAAAAGGAAGAAAAGAATGCCGCTCACCTCCGTTCTGCCGTCCTGGCACTGCATTCAGATCTCTTAAAGGGGCAGGGGGCAAAAAAAGAACAAACAGAAGCAAGGAGAGCCCGGCAGCCACTACTGTTATATCCGGATCAGGAATTTTCACCTCCGGAGAGCAGGTACCTGAAAAGTGCGCTGGGACGTGCTTAGGTGGGCGTGGTTGCACTTAATTATCTGTAAACTCCGGAGCTGGTGGGGAAATAATTTTAAGCTCCGGAGCTGGGAGCCATTTGCCGCGGAGTTTAGGGGTCGTGTGAAAAAACATTATTGTTTTAATTATTTAATTAATTTATTTATATATATATATTTAATATTTATATACCACCAGATTTCCCCAAATGGGAACTCAAGGCGGTTAACAAATGTAAAATATCACAATTCAAAATTCAAAGAAATAATAATCGGTTCCAGGGAATGTACATAAAAAGAATGAACAGCAAACAGTGGAACACAAAGTTAAAAGGAAAATTATTATTTGCTTCTTGTTTTAATTATCACTATTAATAATTACAGTTACTTGTACTTTGCATCTGTACCCTTGATGAGTCATATCGACGAATCAGGGTTGAAGTACTTTACAGTATTTGGGTTCTGTACTCAAAGTATTTGGATTCTTTCAGCCCAAGTTGGAAAATGATTTTGAAACAATGGTGCTTCTTTAGAGTCACAGTAAAAATCTAAGCAACATAAAGCTGAAAATAACGAGATGACAAAAGCTTTCCAAATAAAAGCAAGCAAGCCAATAAGAAATACAAACCTAGGAGTGAGGCTGTGCTGCTAATCAGTATGGATCATGGCAAGGCTCTGAACACAGGCTTTTCGACTCTGAACCTAGAATACTACCTCCTGTATGATACGTACAGTAGTCTATTCTCTTGAGGAAAGGGTACAGTGCCCTCTGGCCCGAGAAAATGAATAAATTGACACTTACTTCGTCTGCTCAACAATGAGAGTGGCTCTGGGGGCTGACAACTGGTTCAGATTTGGCTTTAGGAAATGCACCATGCTACAACAGACAAGCAAAGGGGGGGGGGAATAAAGTACAGTTAAGCAAGCTCTCCCCCACCAAATGCCTGCCTAATCTACTGACATACAAATAGCCTACAGCTTGAAATGAGTCTCTAACTAGGAGGTTCCTTTAGCCTTGGTGCAGAAACAAATGATTACTGTCCCCCCCCCCCCAAGAGTTCCTTACTGACTCATGTTTCTGGTGTACGTGTGTTGATGGTGCTACATGCATGCACAGCATCCTATGATGGCTCTCCCACCCCACCCCCACCCCCTCCGGACTGTAGTTGCCTACTGTAAACAAAATGGAGAACTGCTTGAAAATTCAGCTGAATTACTTCCCCTGGTGGCTGCAGCTTGCTTATCTTCCTCTTATCTCCTTGTCCCCCCCCCCCCCCATTCATTTCCCCTTTTGCATAGCCTTTCTTAAGTTGCATTTCATTATTTCGAGCTACAGTGCAACAGTTTTTGCCACCTTGGGGGAAAGGGGCTAAATGAATATGCATGTGGAAACATGGCAGGGCTTTAAATGTCAATGAAAGTCAGAAGCAAGATAAGATATTATACAGAAACAACATTTAAGAGTATTCACTGCACATGAAAAGGATGTAACTCACTCAATACAAGGCTGCCTGATAGCACAGTCTCTGGTCACTGCAGTTTATAAAAATCAACACATTCCACTGAAATCCAATTTAATGGTAAAATAACCTCTGCATATCTACCTACCTGCAGGCATGATGCATGACCTACTGAATGAAGATTGCACAGAAACTCTCAAAATCTCATTTCACATTTTGAAGCAGAGAAGAGCATTTGAGGAAAACAGTCTTCAGAGTATCTGTGAAGTTTCTCAGTCATCCAAATGTTTCACTGCTCTTCCAAGCAGCTTCGTCAGTCACGCAAGCCTGATCCGAATAGGCTCCTTAGTTGGACAGCAGCCTGAATAGGCTCATTAGGTGGACAATGGCCTGAACAGGCCCCTTAGATGTGCAACGGCCTGGGATGCATGAAAGTTCGCCTTACGAAAGCAAGGCAAACTATGAACTGGAGGCGTCACTATCAACTTTTCTCAGGCTGACGAAGCAGCTTTGATGAGCAGTGAAAGGTTTCAATCTCACAAGAAAAGAAATCCGGTTGCCATGACTCAACTTTCAGATAGCCTTCAGCGTGGCATAGAATCAAGCATGATAAACTATGGGTTCCGAGCAAGGCAATTTAAAAAATTTGCTGGTATTACTGATCTAGACAGACTGTCTCTCTTTTCAGATACTAATGGAGGTCTGGCTCCTAGCAAAGTTGGCCAACAATCCTGGCCCCCTGCAGTGGCGTCTTGAAGCCTAAGTGCCTGGCATTCTCGTTCTATTCCTACCTGCAAGAAAAGAAGACAACGTTGAAGAGTTTCTGGTATTTCTCTTTGTGATGAAGCTCAGAGAGACAGTTGAGAGGTAAGAAGTAGACTCGGACATCTTCTGTAGCTGGAGGGCCTAGGGCAGAGGAAAGATGCAGAAGGATGCAATGAGAGAGGGGGAAAGAAGAACCCAACTGGGGTTAACTGGGGGACAGGCACCTTTGTTCTTAAAACCAGGGGAAATAGATGGGAAATGACACTAAGGCGAAAGATACAGGTAGCCCACTGACCTGTCTAGCAACTCAGCAGAATCAAAATGTAAAAGCAACAAAACTTTCATTTTGGGGATGACCATGTGGATGTGTGCAAGAGAGAGAAAAACAAGAGACAGAGAGTAATTCGTTTAAAACCCATTATGAAAACATAGGCATAGGAAGCTGTTTTAAAGTAAGTGAGACCAGTGATCCATCTGACTCACCACTACCTATGACTAGGAGTAAGAAGACAGGAAGTATTCCCCTCCTTTGCTTCCCGAGAAATGTTCAGATGGAGAGGACAGGCATCCCACATGCTCAAGGACTGAAGCAGGCTGCCACATCACAAAGAAGGAGAGTTGTGAAGGAGAAGGATTTAGCATGATGAGAGTGGCTCTTGTTCAACTGCTGCAGACAGATTTTAGGCTACTTGAAGAGCCTCGTGGCGCAGTGGTTAAATGCCTGTACTGCAGATAAAACTGTGCTCACGACCTGGGTTCAATCCCCGGTAGCAGGCTCAAGGTTCACTCAGCCTTCCATCCTTCCGAGGTCGGTAAAATGAGTACCCCGCTCGCTAGGGGGGGGGGCAATGTGTAGCCTGCACACTGTAATCAAAAATTGTAAACCGCCCAGAGACTACTTGTAGTGGTATGGGGCAGTATATAAGCAGAACACTTTAATCCCAAATGGCAACTCCCAGGTAAAGGATTGGTCAAGAAGAGGTCTGGAAAGATTCTCCCTACCCCAAGCATATTATTTAAACATCTCTTCTTTCGTTTTGTTTTTATTCTGTTTATTGACTACAGTCTCCATTTTTTTCTACATAAATTTTCGATGACACATTTAAAGGGAAGTGAATTACACAAACATTTGTAACTAGCCCTGAAATACTGAAGCAGAGAATGCTCTCAAACAGTGGTTCCCAACCTTGGGTAGCCCAGGAATTCTTGAACCGCAACCCCCAGAAACCTCAGCTACCACAGTTGGTGGTAAAGGCTTCTGGGAAATGCAGTCCAAGAATACCTGGGTTAAGGTTGGAAACTATTGCTCTAAACCAGGCATGTCCAAACTTCAGCCCTCCAGATGTTTTGGACCACAATTCCCACAGTCCTTTGCCATTGGAAATACAGGCTTGGAATTCTGGGAGTTGTGGTCCAAAACATCAGGAGGGCCAAAGTTTGGGCATGTCTGCTCTAAACCAACAAACCCACCTTCATCGGTCTACTGGGAGAGACGTGTATCCCAGGAAAGCACTTTGGGGGAGCCAAACTGAAGACAAACTGGAACGACCACTCACCACTGGAAACATCCGGTTTGCTATGATCACCACTACCGTCTTGAAAGTTACTGTCACTGCTTTTCTCTTCCAAAGACGCTGATGGGACATAGCGGGTGTTATAACGGAGTTCATATAACAGGGCAGTGACATTGTGCAAGGCAATTTCATGCGCGCTCTGTTGGGGGAAACAAAGGTAAGCTTTGAAAATGTTCCTCTTTGAGCCCATCCTGATTACCCATCCCAAATCTCGGGCACAATACTCATTCTATGCTTCTATATATGTCAAGATTGATGAGTTCTTTAGGTAGAGACTAAAAAGAAAAAATACTTGCTGTAAAAGCACACTCATGGCACTCTGGAAAGACCTACAATGCTTTGTTTGGTCAAACCAGGTCACAAGCAGACATTATAGATAAGCCATGATTAGAGCAGAGAAATCTTTAAGGATTACGGTAATGGTGTGTTGGTCAGCAAAGACACCTCTCACTTCACCAAACTACCTTGCTCCTTAAACGTGGGAGGCCTCTGAAGTTTGATTTCTCAAATATGAAAGGCTGCCTCAGGGTACAAATACACTGTAATTTACCTCGTTGTTTGTGCTTGAGTGGACCCGATTAAAATGACCTATTTGCCAGTAGTGATACAACCTAAGATGAAGCATTAGAGAAGCCTGGTCTTTTTCTGTGGACGTTCCGGTTCTTTTGTTCAGACAGCAGGGGTGGTTTGTTTTGCACTGATTTGGCTGCCATCACTTTTCTGCTTTTTCTGAGTTGTGTGACAGTTGTGGGTCTATGCCAGTGCTGATAGTGACATCTTCAGTGGGGCATTGTATTACAACAGGAAAATTCCCTCCAACCAAGTCCCCGTCGTCTGGCCTCCTCCAAGCAATTTTTAAAAAATTACACTTGCAAAACTGAGTGCCACATAGGAAGCACGATGTCACTTTTTAAAAATGTTTAAAAATGAAAAAAAAATGATGATGCAAAGGGATGGGGAAGAGGGTGTGGTATTACCACAAACCTCCTCAACCTTTTTGGAATCAATTTAGAACTTTTCTTTGAAGTATCAAAAACCCAAAAACAATATAGAACTAAAATATAGGAGATACACAAAGAAATCCAAAAACAACAGGTGGACAGACCACTCGGTGGATGATGAAGGTGCAAAAAAAGTACAGTATTGTCTTCAGAAGCAGAAAATGTGATTACTGAGGAGTTGAGACTGAAAGAAGTAGAGCTCTAAAATCCATTTTTTTCAGGTATGTCAGAATGTTTCCGGTATTTGAAGAAACTACATCTGCTTTGAGAGATCTATCAGCCTTCCTCGTTTCACAAAAGCACAGCTGCATTTCTGGATAGCCTACAAAAGGCATCCAAGCTCACCTTACTGGGAACACCATTGATGGTTTTCAGAAGACTGGATTCCTCAGTCTCGATTCCAAAGGTGATGAAGGGACCGGTGGCTATATCTCCCCAGTATCCCCGGGCTGGCATTGGCTCCTCTTTCTGTTCAGTGAGAAGCCTGGGTTAGATTGTGCAGTTTGTTTTTGTCTTCAGCTCAGTGTCTGGCAGTCTCAAAGCCCAGGGAAGGAAAAAGCAATTACAGCGATGAGAAGGGGGTTTGCAGGGAAGATTTGGCTGGCAGGTGGGCAGGCAGACGGGCTAAGCCTCTTCTTTGCTTCTACCAAGTCTTCCATGCAAATCCTTCTCCATCTTGAGTTGAAATTAAAAGACAAACATGACATTGAGAAATCGACATTTCACTCAGAGACGTGAGAATGCTGACATGGGAAGCTTCCCGAGAGGCCAGTAATAAAACAACTAAAGTAAAAAAAAAAGGTAAAGGAGCGAATCTTCCAAAGATCAACTGAGGCCCAGCCCACTAGAATGTAACTGTGCCTTCTCTGTGGCTGGCCCCTCGCTCTGGAATCATCTTCCGAGTGAGTTGCACCTTGCACAGTCCCTGCCCACCTTTAAAAAAGCACTCAAAACCTTGCGTTTTAGAGAGGCATTTGGTGACCTTTAACAGTTTCTTGTTTTTTTAAATCCTCTCTTCCCTAAGAGCTGCCGTCTTGCCGATGATTCTTTTGACTATTTTTTTTCTGTCTGTGTGTGAGTGTGTGTTTTGATTGTTGTACTGATTTTATATTGTTTTACTCTTTTTTGTTAACCGCCCGGAGTTCCTTTGGGAAGACGAGCGTATATGAATGAATGAATGAATGAATGAATGAATGAATGAATGAATGAATGAATGAATAAATAAATAAATAAATAAATAAATAAGATTCCCCTTACAGTGAAGTCCAGGTCTTTCCAACTCTAGGGGCTGGTGCTCATTTCTATTTGTAAGCCGGATAGCCAGTGTTTGTCCATAGACATTTTCCCATTTTTATGTGTTCGGGGTGACTAAATGTGCAAATGCATTGAATACCACTACCTTTCCTGTAAAGTGGTACCTATTTATCTACTTGCATTTTCCATGCATTCGAACTGCTAGGTTGGCAGGAGCTGGGACAAGCCATGGGAGCTCATTCCATCCCACAGATTCAAAACTGATGACCTTTTGATCAGTAAGCCCGGCGGCTCAGCAACTACACCTCCTTTAAAGGAGGATGTCTGAAGTAGGTGGTAGGCTACAAATGCTGATACTATAGGTTTTTATGGTGTTGCAGAGCTCTTTGTTTTATTATCAAGGGCAACTAAATTAATTAGCACAGATAAACTCAGTGAAAGCAAAAAACCAGAATCAGCAGTATCCAGACTAAAAATGCAGAAAAAAATGAATACAAAAGCACTGTGGGAGGAAGGATCAGAACAGAAATCTTGCAGCAGCCCTGGAAGAAAAGAGCATTTTATCTGATGGAATAAACATCTATTCCTTTAGTTCAGTGGTTCTCAACCTGTGGGAGTTCCACAGATGTTCCGGGACTGCAACTCCCAGAAATCCTAGCCGGCTCAGCTAGTGATGAAGACTGCGGGGAGTTGCAGTCCAGGAACATCTGGGGACCCACAGGTTGAGAACCACTGCTCTAGTTAGACTCAGAACCACCCCTGTAAACAGAATTAGACTCCAAATACTTGCTTCAAAAAGTAGAGGCATTATCCTATTCAACTTCTCCAGAGTCGAAAATACTACCAAGGTAGTAATGGAGGATCACACCACTTATGCAAGCATTGCTACTGCACAAACACAGCGTGGGTAAAAGCTTGAAGAATAATATAATTTGCGTTAAATGGTGCAATCCTGAACTACTACAGGACGTTCTGTCCAAATAGGATACAGGCCACAGAAAAACAATACACAACAGAAAACTTTAAAGGGCACAAATTAGATGCCTTCCTCGTGTTGTCTCAGAAGTACAGCAGCAGCTGTAGCATACTCCCAAATAATACTTTTGTAATGTGAAACAAGAGTATGTAGTTGTTAGAAACTGAGCCAAGGGAGATTTGGGTTCAAATACTGGCTGAACCATAAAACTCCCTCCCGCAGTCTTAGATTGCTCATTCCATCAGACAGCAAAGGATTGTACCTTGTCGGATCACAGACTTCTCCTACTGTGCCCTCACACAAAAGGCAAAGAAACCTCAAACCCATACTCTGGAGGAAGTATCCCAAGGAAGTGCAGCAGCTCACATGTCTAAGGAGCCGTCCAGATGCCAAGGTTTTGTTGGGAATGTCGTAGGCGGCTTCCCGCACATCAAAGGCCACGCCCGTGTCACGCCAATGGAAAAACTCACGGAGGTTGATCACCTGGGCCTAGGAGGAGAAAGGGCTACCTTAGCTGTAAGGAAGGCGGTACGTTCCACAGGCTCTCCCTGATCTCTGCAGCACCCCAACGCCAAACTGAGCGACATGGTTTTGCTTGACCGCTGCCACGCACCCCACGTTCCTGCAATTTCATTGTGAGGTCCCAGTCACACACGCCACGACGGGCATCATAGCGGGTGCCCAGGTACTGTCGGAGGCGCAGGTCCCAGAGCTGCTTGATCTGGAAAGCCTGTGGGTCAGGGCTCCTCCAGAACTGGAATATCCCCTCCAAATGATCCCTTTCCTTGAACTGTCCAAAAAAAGAGAGAATATTAGATGGGAGTTGAAACAAAGGCAATGAGAGAAGGTCAGGTCTACTGGCTGGCAATGGAAAAGGACATGAGGCATAAGTCTTGAAGTCCCCAGGAAGGGAAGGAGTAATGGTTACAGTAGATGGAGTCTTCAGCCCAAAATGGGCCAAGGCTAGAGATGGGCACGACTAGGGAAAATGACGTTTTCGAGTTGTCGTGTGTCGGAGGCAGTCCGTTTCGGCTCGTTTCCGTTTTCGCGAAATTTCGCAAAAATTAGTCGGTTCGTTTTTTTCATTTTCATTAGTACTGGTTGGGGGGGGTTAGCGGGCTCCTGGAGGGAGCTGCAGGAGTCAGCCAGAGCCACAAGTGACGGACTGGCAGACTCTTTGCACCCGCTGTGTCTCACGTACTTGCATGTAGTGCAATGCAAGTAGATCTGGCTTAGGGTTAAGACGGGTTAGCGCAAGGGCTAGGGTTAGGCTAGTTACGGGTGAGGTTAGGGTGAGTATTGGGGTGCACCTCTGGGTGCCTCTCTGACCCACTTAGAAGGACAGTGTACTGGCATATGGGTTAGGCTTAGGCTTAGGGTTCGGGTTTGGGCTACGATTAGTGGGCTGTTTATGCCCGATTGGCACATCCCAGAAGTCTCTGTGGTCAACCTGGCCAAGTGGCCATGCGATTGGTGGAAAATTTGCATGGTCCACTACCATGGGCGAGCCCATCATTGCGAATGTGCAGGTGTAAAAAAATAAAATAAAATAAAATAAAATAAAATAAAATAAAATAAAACCAACGGAGACTTTTTTTTGCAAGAAAAACCCACTGCTGCTACTGTAAAAATTCAAGCATTTAAAATAGCTAATTTTCGCATGTTTCTGTGGTGCTTTGGTAGGGTTTTGGGCAACGATTTCAAAAAAAAATATTATTGCGGTCGCCATTTTGGATCCCCCGCACTGCATGTCAAATGGATGCGCCCTCCCAGCCTGGTACCAGCAGCGCAGCAGTAGCAATAGCCAAGGAGAGGGGGGCGGGGAACCCCCCCCCCCAAATAAAACACCCTTCTGGCCTGGTAGGTGCCCTCAGACAGTTTTCGCCTACTTTTAGGGCCGGGAATCGGGTTTTTTTAAAACTTTTAAAAACTTTTTTCTGTGCCGCTTGGCATTGCGCGATGCAAGTAACGAGCACGACAAATCAGACCAAATTGTTCGTTCGTCGGTTCGAGCTCGAATTCTGGCGGAGTAATTCCCGTTACCGTTTCCGTAGAGTAATGGATACGAGTAACGGAAACGGAAACGGGAATACCGCTAAGTCGTGCCCATCTCTAGCCAAGGCAGCTCACCAAGGGCCTTTTCACACGACCCCTAAGATCCGCTGGCCACTTAAATTCAGACCAGAGATCTTAGGGGTTTGTTGCTGTTCCTGCGTTCCCACCCCCTCCGCACTCCTGGCTGCTGGCTGCGTGAGGGGAGGGAGAAAAAACAGGAAGAAAAGAGACATGGCTCACCTCCGTTCTGCCTCTCGCTCTTGCCGCGGCAACATTCCAGTCTCTTAAGTAGCTCTTAAAGGGGCGGGAGCCAAAAAACAACAAACAGAAGAGAGGAGAGCCCCGCACTCACTATCGTTACACCGCATCAAAGAATTTTCACCTCCAGAGAGCAGGTACTTGAAAGGTGCGCTGGGACGCGCTAAAGTGGGCGTGGTCGCACTTAATTTCCTGTAAACTCCGGAGCTGGTGGGGAAACATTTTTAAGCTCCGGAGCTGGGAGCCATTTGCCCCAGAGTTTAGGGGTCATGTATAAATGCCCCAAGTAAGCACCACCACCCCATTTCCATTCCAGTTTCACTACTAAATTATTTTGCATTTCACCTTGAGAGCAGACATGTCTACAGTGGGCAAATCAGCCCGCTGAAACTCCAAGTCTGTGACATAACGGATGAAGAGTTTCGCTTTCTCCTGCAAGTAGGCAGCTGTCTGGCTTCGGAGCAGCGTGTTCCCCATCAGCTCCAAGAACATCTCACTCTTCCCTTGGATGGAGGTGGATTGGGGGGGGGGGGGGCGCAAGAAAAAGAATCATTACTGGTCATCATTCAGTTGACAGTCCCACCAACCTTCTGGAATTCTCACCAGATAATGAGCCAGCAAAAGCCCAAACCCTGAGGTCCCCTCAAAGGAGGGGTTGAGATTTCTTTGCCTTCACCTTGTAGCCCCCTCTTCTCTGAAGGCTCCAGAGCCAGGCTTAAGAACAACAGCTGCCGGCCTATAGTTTCCAGATTATTCTCCAGCACATAGAACTGAACAAAGGAGAGAAACAATTAGTGGTGCAAATTTTAAGCAATTCTCACCCCTCCTAATCACAGGCAGTGCCAAGAATACAGGAAAGGCAGTAAGCTGCTTTTTATCAAGTGAGGCTGCTGGTTTATCTAGCCAATCTCGACATTACAGATATCTTGTCATTAAAAGAGTGAATTCCTTAACCGTTAAAAACATTTGATTGTAATAACACATCCTCCTGTATTTTACAAAATTTATTTACAGTACTTATTTATTTTAAAATATTATTCTGCCCTTCTCCCCAAAGCAGCATAATAACCTCACTTTGTTTTGTGACTAGTCTCTTGGACTTAAACATAAGGCATCTTTGCAACTAGAAATGCAAAGTTATGAAGGTCTGCTAAATCATATCTCTGTAAAACAAACAGGTACTGTATTAGCTCAAAATATAGGCTATCTGTAACACATAGCTCAGTTTCTCCACCTCTAACTCATTAGATAACACTCTCTTCCCAGTATTCCTCCTTTGATCCAACATACACTGTATTCCCTTTAAAGGAGAGCTGGATTCTCCACTGTCTGGTTCAGAACAAATAATTTTGCAAAGAACTCAGGGTGTCTTATGCATTCTGTCCTCACTGTAACTCATGGCAAGCAACCTAGGAACCCTAATGATGCTTCTACATTTGGAGATGAACACTGGGACTATGAATGCTCCTCTCCCAGTTCTATTCCTGTTCCTTCTTCCCTCCTTCAGGTCTCTTTGTAGTGACATGACACTGAAAAATGATAGCTCCAAGCAGCCTCATGGTTGATTCATCGTCTTGTGATGGAGGAAGGTCGAAAAGGACGCGCTGGTGAATGTTTTCTTGTGGGAGTTGCAGTGGGGGAAGGGACCTGCTTCAGAGCCGTACACGTGACCCACCCCAGTCTCCCCTCCTCTTCCTGAGCTTCACACTCTCCCTTGCACATGTCAGCCTCTGGCCTTGAGGAGGCATCCCTCCTGGCCCCCATGAGCTGAGGGGCTCTTGTTGATGGACAGCTGTCACACTCTTCCTGCCAGACTCCTTAGTGTTGACAGAAATTAATTAATGTCACCACACATTTCAGGGCAAGGAAGGGGGGGCAAAGAGAAAGAGCCAGTATCACTGAGCATGTGAGTCACAGTTCATAACAATCTATGTGTTCTAGAAGGCACTTCCCTACAGGAAATATGAACCACCTTGTTTTTCATGTGGTTCATAACATTTACAAATTTACTCTGTTCTGGTATTCTAATACGAAGCAAATGGACAATGTACCAGTTAAATGTTATGATTTAAAGCAGGCCTGCCCAACAGGTAGACCGCGGGCTACTGGTAGCCCGCGAAGGGTTCAAAAGTAGCCTGCTGGCCATCAATTAAAAAAGTGAGGGGATACGTTCTCCACCCCTCCCTCCCCCATCCCAAGGACCACCAGTGCCCAAGCAAAGTTCTGGGTCTGCCAGCCCACTGACTCAGCCGAGTGGGGCAGTTCAAGGGCCATGGCGCATTGCAATCTGTTCCTTCCAGAACGGATTAATTGATTTTCAGTGCATTCCTATGGGAAACTGCTGCTCTACTTACAAAAGTTTTTACTTATGAGCATGTGCTCAGAATGGATAAAATTCATAAGTAGAGGTTTTAATGTAGTAGCCCTCAGGCACTTTGGGCCGGAAAAAGTAGACCTTGGCCTGTTCAAAGTTGAACAGCCCTGATTTAAAGTAAGATTCTTCCGGGTAGGCAACAGGCGTGCAAAACTGCATTACAGATGCCAAAGGACTGTCCAGTTACTGGAATGTCACATACAGAATGACAGAGGATGCGAGGAAAATGTACTTGCGAGCAATGATTAGAAGTACAAAATGTTAAACAAAGAAGCACAGACATACAGATACAACTCAAGGGATTATCTGGAAATCTATGGTGGGAGGGAGAATGGCTCACATTGATTTTCCTTTGTGGCCATCGGCGTGCTTGACTCATTGTCTTGAGGATGTGGCGGCCATCTATAGATCCCACGAGCAGGATGTTCAAGCTAGGAATACCTTCCTGGGATGCCTTCAAACCTTCCACTGAGGTCTCCAGACCTGTGGACAAAGTGGAGCACCTGTTCATGCACCCCCCCCAAACACAAGTTCCAATGGAGAAAGTCTGCATTCCCAAAAGAACCAAAGCCACAAGAGAAACAGAATAACAAAGAACCAAAAAGGGCAAAAGATTGGGTGGAAGTTTGGGAAGAAAAAGTTAATTCTATATGTAACAACTTGGCTATTCTAATGTTCCTTCCCCCAGAAGGCCGTATTACAAGATTCTTTTACCATGTGGGATTAGTTGAACGGAAGACGGTGTAAGAGGAAGGAAAAGTGCTGAAAAAGTCTGCAGTTGAGTAGGAGAACTATTACTTGGGGTTGACAACTTTACAAGCAGCCAGTCTTAAGTCTCTGTCTCCTTACTGTTTCCTCAGTAAAAGTGTAAGGATTCAGAACATTTATTTTATCTCATTGTATTGCATCTCTATCATGTGTGTTTTTACTGAAAATTGCCTTGGGAACCAAATTCTTCAAGCGTACAAGGTTATTAGAGAAATATGTGAAAACTGGAATAGGTTTGAGGTTTGGGGATGCAGGACCAAGTTTCCGCTCTCTCTTGGTCTTCACTCCTCAAGAGACATATATACTAGCACAGCAATTTCTTTGGAATATACTTCATTTGATGCAGATTGTCATCTCTCAGACATGCTTGAGGCAGGCTGTGTGCTTCCTTTGTAAAGTGCCTGCATAGTCAGCTCAAACAATGATTTCAGAGCCCTGTTTCCCCCCTTTTTCTTGGGTTTTTTATTTACACTCAGATCTCTGGGTTGAAGAAGGTAGGATGCTGTGGCTTCATGACTGATAGCACTGTGCAAAGCTAATTTCAGTACCTAAGTCAATACCGAGATTTTTTTCCTTGAGCATGGTCTGCGGGAAATTCACCTGAAACATGGCATGTGCATCTTGAGAGCAAGGTTGTTCTAAGAACCATCTCTCTCCACAGTAGGTGTAGAAGCCATGAAAACAGAACTTAGAGCAGTCTCAATATTTAAGACCAAGTGTCTTTTGCCATCATGGAGAACTGTAAAGTTGGAAGGGTCCATAAGGATCACCAAGTCTAACTCTCTGCGAAAGCGGAAAATTTACATCTAAAGCATCTCTTGATATGTGGCCATCTAACCTCTGTTCAAAATCCTCCAAGTAAGGACAGTCTACCACCACCTAATGCAATCCCTATTACTGTTTAATAGCTCTTCCTGTCAAGAGGTTCTTCTGTACTCTTCATCTGATTTCTCATAATTTGAATCAGTTTCCTTGGGCCCTACCCTCTGGAGTTACAGAAAACAAGCTGGCTCCATCTTCCAAGTGACAACCTTGCAAACATTTGAGTATAGCGTTAGCTATCACGTCACTTCTCAGTCTTCGTCCTCCAGGCTAAATAAACTCAGCTCTCTCAGCCATTCCCCACAGGGCTTGCTTTCCAGACCTTTTAGTGTCTTAGCCACTTGCCTCTGGATATATTCCAGCTTCTCAATATTCTTAAACTGAAGTGCCAAGAACTGGGCACATTATTCCAGGTAAGGCCTGACCAAAGCAGAAAAGCCCAGACATGCACCACTGACACTTTATGCAACTGATTTGCTTTTTTGCTGCTACCAAGAGCCTATATCATTTTTCATATGTAGCACAGCATCCCAGAAGATCCAAAAATGCAATAGATTTGGTCTAGTTTCTTCTACCATCCTACTCTTTATAAAGATGTTCATATTCTCAGGAACTCAAATTCTGCAGTATATTCCAGTGGAATCAAGAGGGCTTTGAAGACCTTCCTCTTCAACGAAGCATATGGTGCCCTTATTAGTTAGTGTTTTTTTTTTTCTCTTTTCTTTGCCTCACCGTTTGCCGCCATTTATCTTCAGCTTTTAGCCTTCAGCTTTTAACCTTTTTAGCTTTTAGCTTTCGCGTTGTTAGCCGCCCAGAGTTCCCGTTGGGAAGATGGAGCGGGATACAAGTATTTAAATAAATAAATAAATAAATAAATAACGTCCTAAATAATTTATGTATTTATTTATTTAAAATATTTTACCCCACCTTTCTCCTTAGAAAGGATCCAAAACAGCTCACATCCTTAAAAGACAGCATTTAACGCTAGCAACGAGTATACAAATGCTCAAAAAGATTAAACCAATACTATTCTATACCATATACTGACTACAAGGTTTCTGTTTATGCAAAATACACCTAAGAAAGGAAACACTTACAGGTTCCATTGGAAAAGATACACAAAAGTTCTGCTTTAAAGGAACCCCCTCAGCAGAGGAGACATCTGTGGCTTGCCAGATGCAGCTTCCTAACCCCAAAAGCAGGGATATATCAAGAGGAGGCACACAGCGGAGCCATTGGATCCGATGTACAACATGGGAGAGAGGAAAGTCCAATTTCAACATAAAGCAAGCAAGCGGGTGGGGGGGGGGGAGGGCCCCCCCCACGGGACATAGTGCTGGAAAAGCAGTGACTTACATGCAGCTTGGAGGTCAAGTGCTGGCGAAAAGCCCCACCAAGCTGTGGTGCCAAAACCATTGCCACTCCCTGCTGCTAACATGGCTGCCTGGGAAGAACAAAACAGTCACAGTAAGAGATATGCCTGTAGGGATCTCATAGTTTTATGGGGTGGATATTGTTCAAAGACTGAAGTGGAAAAGAAGGCTACTGTGTATATACATGCCGGTGATCAAAGAACTAGTGTACTGAAAGTTCCCAAGAGATCGCTAGGGAAACGTACAGATTAATGCCAGCTACAAAACCCTCCTGTCTCCTGAGTGGCCACTAATATATTCCACAAGCCTGCTGGAGCAACAGTATCTGAATTGGCATGAGTATCAACAATCCAAACAGAATACCTGATTTGGGGTTTATTAAGCATAAATGAAGTTTCTGCTTAACAGTCTCGGTAAGCCAAAACAGTTTAATCAATCAAATACAGTGGACCCTTGTATAACAAACAGCTTGTATAACATAAAATCTGTACAACATAAAATTCCGGAGATAGGGGGAATTTGCTTAACATAATCGCCTATGGGGAGAATCCGTACAACATAAAAATGGGATTACTCCATTTTCAATGCATTCCCATGGGAAATTTGTATCAAGGAAAATTTGCTTAACAGAATTTCATTTGGAACGAATTAATTCCTTTACACAAGGTACCACTGTGCTTGAATAATACATACTTGGCTTATTTTGCTCACGGCAATCCTATGGAATTCTGCTTTCTTTGTTGGGAGAATTTTAGTTCAGAATTTAACATTTGGGGGGGGCAAAGGAGCTCTCGAATGGCATACACCAATAGCAAACAATATCATCCAGAAATAGTATTATCCAGGAAGAAAATTCTCTGGCTATATTGCTCTCAATTCTATAGGTGTTATTAAGCCTGCATTTAACACCCACACGGAGCTCAGCAGTCACAGAACACAGCTCAATGGCAGAGTCTGTGCTTTACCTGCAGAAGAAAACCTTAGGTTTGATTGCTACTATCTCTGGGCAGGGCTAGGAAAGATTCTTGCTGCCTGAAGCTGTAAACAGCATACCAGGCAAGATGCACCCATAATCAGACTCAGACTAAAGCAGTGTTGGCGAACCTATGGCACGGGTGCCAAAGGGGGCACTCAGAGCCCTTTCTGTGTACACCCGACATCGACCATTTACAGCCACCTGTATTCAGGTCAAATTACTGTATTGCGAAAAATTAGTAGGTTTTGAATTGCACTTTGGTTATTTGATCTCTAAGGGCCTTTTTACACGACCTCTAAGATCCGCTGGCCACTTAAATTCGGACCAGAGATCTTAGGGGTTCGTCGCTCTTCCTGTGTCCCCACCCCCTCCGCACTTCCTGGCTGCTGGCTGCGTGAGGGGAGGGAGAAAAAGAGAAAGAAAAGCATGCCGCTCACCTCGCAAGGAGAGCCCCGCACTCACTATCGTTACACCGGATCAAATAATTTTCACCTTCAAAGAGCAGGTACCTGAAAGCTGCGCTGGGACGTGCTAAAGTGGGTGGGGTCGCACTTAATTTCCTGTTAACTCTGGAGCTGGTGGGTAAACATTTTTAAGCTCCGGAGCTGGGAGCCATTTGCCCCGGAGTTTAGGGGTTGTGTATAAACGCCCTAAAAGGTTTGCCATCACCGGTCTAAAGCATCTTCCAATGTGCTTGCTTTGCATTTAGGCATCGAATTCAAGTTCAGTCATCCCCAGGTAGACTTGTGGGAAAATCAAGTCTGAAACTCAGGAGAGTATCTGAGAATCAGTGCAGATATTAGAGACCAACAAGGTACAAAAGAGATTCTTAGAGACTTCTTTCCATTTCCCTTCAGGTGAGTTGGGGAGAGAGACAGGCAGAAACAGCCACACTGTATTGTTTAACCTGTAACTGGATCTCATGATTTAATTTTTTAAAAAGCAGATCAAAGGTGTATGGGGTGGCTCTTATTTGATCAGAACAGTTGCACTAACAGAAAGTTGCCTACCTTTTCCCACTGTACCACTTCCCATTATAAACTGTACAATCACCAAACTGCTCAGTGGGGAACCACATCCTTGACATGAAGAATGATTCCATTTCTTTTTTTCTCCCTCTTTTAAAAAAAAATTAAAGGACCTGGTAGCAACAGATGGTTTTAAAGAAGTGTATCTGAGATCAGTGAGAGCTGCTATTAGGCAGAACCAATAACACTGAGATACTTGGGCACATGGACTGCAATCTTACACCTGTCTATCTAAGAGCGAATGTCCATTGAACTAAATGGAGCTTGCTTCTGTGTAACATGTGCAGAATTGCACTGTTCATATAATGCAAATTCCTATACAGTGGATGTTCGTATAACAAACTGTTTGTATAACATAAAATCTGTACAACATAAAAAACCAGAATCATCTATGAGGCGAATCTGTACAACATAAAATGGTCGCAATTAGGGATTACTCCATTTTCAATGCATTCCTATGCGAAATTTGTATAAAGGAAATTTTGCTTAACATAATTTCATTTGGAACGAATTGATTCCTTTATACAAGGTACCACTGTACTTCCATTAGCCTCACTTAAGTGGTTGGAATAGAGTCATGGAACATGTTTCTCACTAGCTTGGAAATTTTGGGGACTATAATTACCTGAATCCGTAGACTGGCTGTACCTGTAGTTTAAAAAAACCCACTGTGTTTGTTTAACTTTAAGCTATGGAGATCCATGAAGTCTTGGTAGCAATACTCACCACAGCCCACCCACTTCCTATTCTCTACCCTTCATCTGCTCTTTTCATCCCTGGACTTAATCTGGAATTTAAAGTCTCCTTCTTCTCCACCGCTGGATTTATATAGTTATTGCACTCACTGACTCATTTCCAGCATATACGGCTCCTCACTTTCCTTTTGTTGCTTCGCTCGAACTGGCTTTACCCCACTTCGGTTCTATAATGCCGGATAAGCTCTCCGTATATGCACGATAGTCCCTCCTAGCTCGCTAATAAGTTTCCACTGCCCACACTAGTACCAATGCGACTTGCACAAACTAAACTAAGCTAAAATAAAATGCTGCACTATTGCACCCTCGCTATCGCCCGCCGCTCCCCCTGCTGTGCCCCCTATCGAGAGTGTTGTGTTTACGCACCCTTCGGGCGTCCCACCCTCGCCGACCTGACGGACAGGTGCCCCGTTCAATCCGTCGCGAGGTGAGATGGCTGGCGGCCAATAGGTGGGCGTGAAAAGGAAAACAACCGGGCAAGGAGCTCCAGGCAGTCAGGGACGCTGTCGCTGTGGCAACGAGGCCTGCGGTGAAGCGGGCGAGATGCCAAGCCTGGATTTTCCTAGCTTCTGCTCCCGCATTCAGTTATCTCCCCCGACCCACCTCGCAACTTTAAACAAAACAGACTATTAAGGAGACACACAATACACTCCTTACCACCCACTGCTTTGGATAACGCGGCTATTATGGCCCAGGATCCCTTACAATATAATCAAAGTCTCTATTAGCAGTTGTGCATGGGGTGTGCAGTGTGCGGTCTCCAAGTGCCTGGGTTTCTTCATCGCTGGCTGGGCGGTTGCCAAGTAACCAAAGGATAACTGCTCTGGTCTGTTCCTGTGCCCAGACAACTGCCGAAATAGGCAGACGAAGCTTTGTATCACCTTTTGATTTTATTTGCTTCCTATATTTGCAGGCCCTTTCCTCAATATAAAACTGACAGTTGGCTCAGATAATAAACAGTAAATGTCTGCAAACCAAACTTCTTGGAGCCACAAAAGCAGGAGAGGACAATCTTTTCTGCTCATTTGGAGAACTGCTGCTGCTGCTACAAAGGAGTGGGATACAACATGCTCCCTTTTTTTAAATAGCCTGTCATAACAATGTATGACATTTTTTAAAAGAACAAAACCAAATGCAATTTAAAGACAAAGCAGTGATTAATGTACAACAGTCCTAAACTGGAGCATATGTAGCATATCAACAATAATGTATGGATGGCCAGATGGACATCAAACCACTGCTGATAATTAGAACATTTTACTTTCCCTCTGGCACCACAACATATTAGCAGCAACAAATCTTTTTCAGATTTTACCAGCCACAGAGATCCCCTCAACCATAAAAAATCCCATTGCCATTCCCCCAAGTACCACTTAATACAGTATTTGAGTATTTCTTCACTGGTTCTTTCCAGTTTTCCCCACCCTTCAAAGCAATTCTATTTCTGTCATAAAATAGAATTGTGAACTTTCTGGTGGCCTGTGTGTGAGAGGGAAACAACCAGAAGGTGAAATGTCTCTAGTCTTCCATGTTAGGAACAGCTGCACCTGTTAGAATTATAGCTGTTCCACTGGAGTTCAAAGTAAAATAATCAAATATATTTTCATATGAATTAAAAAAACCTTAGATAACGGAACTGTGTTTAGCAAAAAAACCACACAAAGCGACCCCGTGTGTTTTGGGGGAGGAAAGAAGACAATGCATGTCGGGCGGACGCCCCTCCCCGTTGCAAAGGCTTCCTCCGCGGCTGCATCGGAGACCCCTTATTGTTATCTTGTTTATCTTTCTAAAAAGCTCGGGATGAGGTCTTCTTCACAACTCATTACTGTAAGCCGTCTTGGGTCCTTTTCCAAGGAGAAAGGCGGTGTAAAAATACTCTAAAATAAATAAATAAAAAAAATAAAAACTTGCTGTAAGTAGACATGAGAAGCTTGGATAGCTAGTGGTGTAACTGAAGATGCCTATCCTTTGAGGCAAGATAAGCTGAGATGAAATCTTCGTAGCTGTGTATGGATTTGAACTCCAGTCATCTTACAGCATTAATAGACAAACATTACATTAAAGCAACACGGTTATAAGTAGTCATAAACACAAAGTCTATGTGAACCCATAGATTCATATAAAATACACATCATAGTTCATCATTCAGGGAAAGCTTGCCTGAAGAGGAAGGTCTTTGCCTGTTTCCGGAAGGACAACAGTGATTTATGGAGTAGAATTTTTGCTCTATTTTTTTAATGGTTGTAGAGTATATTGTTAAGTTTTATTGTTCTTGCTAACTAAGTTTTTTGGGTTTTTAAATACATATAATTGCATTTCTAGACTTTTTTAAAAAAATGTTTTGAATTATTTTTTAAATTTAAAATGTCTTTGATCAGAAGATCGCAAACTTGTCCAGATTAACAAACAGATACTTCCCAATGCGCTTTGGCCTGAATTGTTTATGGCCTTCTTCAGAAGCTATGTAAAGACAACAAAGTTTTTAGGATGCCTTTTAACTTTTTATGTGAACCGCCCAGAGTTCCCATCGGGAAATGGGAGCAGTATAAAAATGCAAAATAAATAAATAAAATAAATAAACAGAGATGAGGCAGTCCTGGCCTCTAGTGGGAAGGAGTTCCAGAGTCTGGACGCAGCAGTCGCGAAGGCCCTTTCATGGGTTCCCACGAGACGTACCTGTGAGGGTGGCGGGATGGAGAGAAGGGCCTCTCCTGGTGACCTTAAGACCCAAGTTGGTTCATACTGTGAGATTTGATCTTTGAGGTAGCTAGGACCCAGGTCATATAGTGCTTTGTAGGTCAAGGTCAGCACCTTGAATTGTGCTCAATAGCTGATTGGCAGCCAGTGGAGCTGTTTTAATAGGTGTGTAATGTGATCAGTGTACCCTGCCCCGGTCAGCAGTCTGGCTGCTGCATTTTGGACCCGTTGAAGTTTCCTGAGACTTTTCATCGGTAGCCCCACAGAGCGTATTACAGTAGTCTAGCCGGGACGTCAAAAGGGCATGTGTTACCGTGGCCAGAACTGATTTCTCAAGAAAGGGGCATAACTTGTGTACTAGCCTTAATTGTGCAAATGCGCTCCTGGCCACAGCCGTGACCTGGGCATCTAAGCTCAAGGATGAATCCAAGAGCACCCGCAAGCTGCATACCTGATTTTTCAATTGCAGAGTGACCCCATCCAGTACAGGTTGTATCCCTATCCCTTGTTCTCCCTTTCGACACTACACCCAAGTCTGCAGGATAACTCAGTGGTTTAGCGGAGCCAGAGGTTGAGAGTTTGATACTCCACTGTGCCTTCTTTTCAGGGGCTGGAGCCTATGATCCACAGGAGCCCTTATAGCTTTATAGCTCTAAAATTATAGTTATCACACTAGCAATAGCCATTCCCTTTGCATATTAACATATTTTGCCCATATGCATTGACACAATACATCTCTTGTTATCTGTCATCCCCACACATCCCCCCACCAATACAACACACTACCCCCTGCTTTTCTTCATTCTGATGCTTTTTGTTCGTCCCTTTAATTGTCTCTAACAAATTAAATCTCTGGGAATGAAAGAGCTTTTTATCATCATAACATAAAGCCCCTTTAAACACTAGGATTGGGAGGGATTTGCCTGGCCGAAATATATTTAATGCAACAGCCTGTGTAGCACAGGATCAGCAGGTCTGTCCCTGAGGTACATGCATGCCACTCTGACAGGTGGCTGCAGCTTGCTTCACATGTTCTTCTACCCAAGATTGGGATTATTTAGCTCAGTGTGAAGTAAGAATAATTGCTATGCAGGGATGGGGAATTTGTGGCCATGCAAGTGTTTTTGGATTACCGGCTGCTCCAATCGACCCTAGACAGCATACCTCATAGTGAGAGATGACAGGAGTTACAGTTTGACTATAGCATACTGTACAGTATATCTGGATGGCCATGTGTTCCCTATCACTGCTGTTACAGAACCATCTAATTAGCTTCTCCGCTAAAGCAAACAAGGAATAACTCCATTATAATTGGACAGAATGATTATTTTCCTCCACACACCTTGAAATAACTTCATTAAAATAATCTAATGCAGTAAGATGATTTCTTACTTTCTCATGAGTAATACAATATGTACAGCATTACTGTGGTTTTAAAATATTAGCTAGTTTTTATTTCTTTTTATTTTAACGGCCAATTCAAAACCAAGAAAGAACCAATTTAAATGAGCCTGCCTTTCAATTGGTCAAAAATAGGTAGCACATGGTGCCATGGAGTTTATTCCTCCTTTTTGTTTCAAAAGTATTCATTTTAAAATTGTCACTTTAAATATGATGTGTTTGATTTAATGCATTAGCAGCGCTGCTCACAGGAAACCTTTGGTACGGGCACTGCCATCAGCAAAAAGTAAGCTTTTCCTTTATAAATGATTCTCTATAGCATGATTCAGACATCTTCCAATCATATTCTCTGGCATCCCCACCCAGATATGCCCCTTTCCAAAGACAATGAAAAGCAACACATTTGAAATATAGAGATCTCTTATTTATTAACAGACAAGAGTACTGTTCAGTCAAATACATCAATATTAAAACGGGTTTCAAAAGGCAGGGTGAGGAGGTGGTTTTCAAAGGACAGTACCGCTAAAAAGGTTGAGAGGACTGAAAGGAATAGAAACACACACCAAAGTTACAAAGCCTTCTGCACTTTACACAATCCTTTCAATAATTATGTTAAAAATGCCTCAACACTTCGAGTTGGCTGTTTTCAGACCAGATGAGTTGATTTGGGCGACTAAATGCTTCCTGGTGCCAAAAAAGTGGATTATGGGATTTGAACATGAAATGGGAGTTGGGAAAAGGTTAATTTATTTCAGCTGTAGGCAGAAATAACAGGGGTGACATTGGGTAGTAATATAGCCCAGTAACTTACAAATGTTTCATCATTCATCTTTAAAGGATCTGCTTGTTGGTCTACCCATAGGTTTACCAAGTACTGTATTGCATGTGAAAGGGAAACAATGTGGCATTTTATTGGCAATGAACATTTAGCAGTGTAACATAGCACTGTCTCCTTAGTACCACAGTTTTGAATGCTTCTTATCTAGGACACTAGTAACAACAGGAAATAGATGTGGGGATTTGGCTGTAAATGAGAAAGGTCAAGAGAGCAGGGGATATTCTGACTTGAAGTAGAATGGATATACTGTACAACTCTATCCACACACTATAGCTATGGATAAAAAACTGAGGAGAAACAAAATGGCCACCCTGTACTTAAATAAGCAATCAACCTTGGCCTATCCTTTTTATTGTCTGTCTGTTTGGTTTCAGTTTTTAATCCTTCTCCATGGCATAGAAATGGATTGATATCCACATTACCACAAGAAGGTACTAGAAACAACATTCCATATTGGATCAATAGCTCTTTTACAAGGTGAAGTTCTAGCAATTTGTCCAAGCACAGATGTTAGTATGTTTACTGATACATGTCTGCTTTATTGGAAGAAATGTATGTGATGCATTTAAAAATGGGTCAACAAGAAGGTCCTTCCGAGGACCTTCTTGTTGAGTTCCTGAGTATATTGGTCTGTGTGGATGAAGCAATGTGTCCTATTTTGGTAGGAAATCAGATTTCTTACTCAGACTCCCAAAGTGGTTGAAAAACCTTTATTCCAAGTTGCCTTTGTTTCCATCCCTAAACTAGGGGGGACCCTTTCAGATGTTTAGGATGGCAACCATCACGGTCCCTTCCCATTGTCCATGGTGTGTGCTGAATTGAATTGGAGGCGAAAATATCCCTATCCCAAGATGACCCATCCATGCACTCAGTTCAACTACCTCTATGAACATTGCTAGGAGTTATGCCCTCGTTTTAAATTCAGTAGTCTTTAAACTTGGAATGATCAAGAATATAGCTGCCTCACTCAGAATTTTATAGAGAAGGGGGGCACTCCAGAAAAAAAAAACATTTCCCACTTCTAACCTTCCTTGCACCCACTATTCTTTGGTCCATTGCCTTTCCACAATAGAGACCATTAAAGCAAAGGAAAGCAAAGCAAACGGTGCTGCTTATATACTGTCCCATGGCACTTAAAGCACTCTCTGGGAAGATTACAAGTTAATTATGTTTGCTACACATACCCTTCCCTTCAGCAAGCTGCTTACTCATTTTACCAACCTCAGAAGGATGGAAGGCTGAGTGAAACTTGAACCAGATACCTGGGATTGAACACTGGGTTGTGAGCACAGTTTTGGCTGTAGTATAGCAGTTTAACCACTGTGCCATGAGGTGTTAAGAAGGAAAAAATCAGAATATAGCTGCAAGATCTATTTGTTTTTTGTTTTGTTTTGTTTTTTGTTTTTTTGCTGGTAGCACTACGAGACTTGTGACAGGAGATTTCCAGTATGTGACAGAAAATGATTGGATGAGTGACTAGACATTAAAAGCCATGATGGGTATTGTTTGATTCCAGAACTCTTTAAAATTGTGGAAGCAAGCCCCATTAAACTCAGTAAGATTTACTTCTGAGTAGACAAGTACGGGAGTGCATTGAAAGAGCCAGGACCTCTCATTCTCCTTTTACTTTGCTTGTCCTTATTTTCAAGTGAAGTTCTTCGGGGAGGGGGGGGGAGATCAATAATACTGTATTGACTTCCCCAAGGAGTTGAACAGGTTGAAACACTGCAATTCTGACTTTTAAAAAGTGAATTCTTTATCCAGAATCAATAAGTTGGAGTGGTTATCTTGCAATAATAATAATAATAATAATAATAATAATAATAATAATAATAATAATAATAATAATAATAATAATAATAATAATAATAATAATAATACACTCTCTGCTGCTCTTATTATCATGGAAGTAAAATGCTACAGGCATCATGTGGTCTCGGAGCATGCAAATGTATATAGAAATCAAGAGTATTCTACTTTTAGTCTTCTTGCTGATCTCATCAACAAAAAGGTGATTAGAGATGAGCTTGCCTATTAAAATAATTGTTTCCATGTCTCAAATATGGATGGTGCCTTCTTTTAAAAACGGCACTTCCTTTGCTATATTTGGAACTGTATCAATAATCTAAAAGTATTTTTCTCTGCATTCTTTGGATTCTACATCTAGGTTAACCTCAAAATTACTTGGATTTAAAGCATATATTAAACATTTTATAAATGCGAATAGAAACTGTTATTTGAATTTTTAAATCCTTATATTAATATCCAAAGTTCAAATCTGATTCTACCCCCCCAAATACTGGGAAAATGGCATCTTTTTACATTTTGTGCAGCTGCAACTTGAACTAACCTATCAGAGGGGTTATCATGCTCACAATCAGAACCTATATCTTGGGGAAGTCAAAACAATTCAACAAAATTATGCCCAGAATTTAGATTACATTTTTTTTAGATTGGAACACAAATATTTGAATTTGGAATGACAAACTCAAATTATTGACTTCTAAAATTTATTTTTCATCTTAATAAGTGAGGCTTAATTTCATCTCTGTTGAAAAAGATTGGCAGTTATTTTAAATACTGTAAATGTATTCCCAGGTGTAAATTTCCTTGCTAAATAATTTATCCAGTATATACCTGGGTCTTACAGGGTTATTTGTAAAATTATAAAATATTTGATGTAAAACCAATTTATCTTGTAACATTGACATAGGAAAGGAATTGTAAACGTGTTTCAGCCTATGTATAACCACTGTAAACCACTTGCAAATTGTAAACGTCTTGATTTTGTCATTTACAAAATATGTCAAATTGCTTGCTAGCAAACATTGAACCCGTTGCAGTTGTAGAATAAACAAATCTTAAGCTTGTAGCAAAAATGTAAACATGTTTTTACATAGCAAAATTATTACAAGTTGGGTAGTAAAACACTGTAGTAAATTTGTAGTTAACCAGTCTACATAAAGCTTATTGTAAATTTTCTGTAATACCCATATAAATAGTTCATAAATATGTTGTAAAGCAATTGCAACATTGGCTAATGGCTATGTTAAAACGGTTATAAAACTCCAAATTATGTCAACATGAAGTTGGATAAACTACATACAAACAGTTTAATACATTGGCTGATGGATGCCTAGCATTCTACTATGCTTTAAGGTCCACATCCAAAAAACCATAGTAATCTAGCAGTTGCAAATACATTCTAAAGTTAGGTTTAGCAGCTAACTATACCCATAACAGTTCTGCAAATGGTGTCTAGTTTTATATCTGATAAATGTGTGACTCTTTTGTAATAAAATCATTAGAATACAGTACAACACATTTACTAGGGTTTTATGTATGAAGCTAACAATATATTTTGCAGTGCTATTATCAAACTGCATTTTAAGCAGCTGGTTATGGATGTTAAAAATGTCCAAAATTTAAACATTTCCTAGTACAAGGAGAAAATCTGTAAAACTCTTTTCCAGTGCAATTCTACACATTTTTACTCAAAGGAAACATTCATTGAATTCAATGAGTTTGCTTCTAGGTAAATGTCTATAAATTGCAACCTGAGTCATAATATTATGAAATTGTGGAAAGCCTATTTTTTCACGGGCTGAAATCCAGTTGCTTATTAGCGTAATAAGTCTCAACTAGATTAGGTCCATTGCATCAGTGGGGATTTGGTGAGTCATCTCCATAGATTACGTTGATTCAAGGGTCCTACTCTAGTAGTATGATTTACAAAAGTAATCAACAAGATTTCAGTCAATAGGTTTTACACTTTCTCCAGAAGATTTTCACCTAAGCTCTTGGTTTTTGATGCATTATTATAACAACAGTATCCAAAAGTGTCTAGTTAATGTAATCAGGGAATAACATTTGGTGCAGCTGTTCACTAAACCTATTGTAAACACGGTGTAGATCTTGTTCACAACAGATTTTCCACAGGAGGTCTAGTTTTCAAAAATGGCACCACAGTACAGTATCCAAAATGTACATGAAATGGTATCTTTTAAAGGTATCTATAACAAACCTATAGTATCACCAAAGGTAAAAAGGGATAAACAGTAGGTTTATCTGAGGCCTATTTTCCAAATGTGGCATAGTAATATAACAGAAGC
This sequence comes from Phrynocephalus guinanensis, assembly GCA_037367245.1. Taxonomy (NCBI): domain Eukaryota; kingdom Metazoa; phylum Chordata; class Lepidosauria; order Squamata; family Agamidae; genus Phrynocephalus; species Phrynocephalus guinanensis. Next base: position 11,748,985 of record CM074743.1, on the reverse strand, counting down.
CCGTAATTTAAGGATTGTTTTTTTTTCCATCAAGAAGCAAGCCCATCTACACATTAGGGTCAGGTTTGGAAACACAGAATGCAAATCTGAAACCTGGATATATATATAAACCTGCACAAGTTGCATTGTAAGCCTCACAGTAAACCTGTAGCAAACCTCTCACCTATCTCCAGCTACTTAAGTAAGCTTCTTTCCTTTTTCACACAGTGGATTAAAAACAGAGGGTTTTTTTTTTCTCTTGGAGATGTTTTTGTTTTTCAACAGCAAATGGCTCTGAGAGAAGAGAGAGGCTCACAGGCTTTCCCCTCCACACACACGCATTTTCAGGGGTGCCTCACCCACACACTCCCATTCGCTCTGGACGGGAGACAGAACGGGTTTGCCGGGAAATTCGGCCAAGAAGACAGCGGCATCAAGAGGTCTTTATGCCCAGAGCCGCGTCCACCTCTTCTTCCGGTTGCAGGGTGTGCCACTGGGCGATGGGTCTCCGAGGGTTGGCCAACATGTCAGACCAGTGACGAAGCTCAGCACCTGTGGCGTTGCACCCCACGAAAACTTTCCCAATGGCTTCATTCTTGCCTAGTTTGTCATAATCCAGGACGGTCAGAACAACCTGGACTTTCTGTAAAGGGAAAACAAGCATGTCAATTATGTCAGCAGAAGCGGGATAGGCTGGCTTTTTCCAACCATTTCCCATCTATAGCCATGCCTGCTTTCAACCATTCCGAGCCCAGGTTCTACCAGAATGTTTGCTACAGTATGTTCCAAGTGGCCGATAGGATTAACAATTCCATATGAACCTACCCGGCAATTAAGATCTAGCCAGGGGGCCCCCCTAAAAGAGCCATCCCTCAAGGAGGTGAAAGGGATGGCTTGTAGGTATAGGCCCTTTTCAGTAACTGCCCCCAGACTATGGAATGCCCTCCCAAGTGAGACCCGCCTGGTGCCGACATTGATAACATTTCAGCACCAGGTCAAAACCTTCCTGTTCCAGAAGTTTTTAAACTGATGATTGTGGGTCCTGATGGTAATTTTAGTGTTGTGTTTTAATGTATTGTATTTATTGTATTTATATGTTTTATTGTTCTAATTTTATTGTAATTTTGATGTTTTAATTGTTTATTTTGATTGTGAGCCGCCCAGAGACCTTTAGGTAGTGGGCGGCATACAAGCTATATAAATATATAAATTCTTTTCTCACCTACAGCTTCTGCACTGAAGACTTCACCTTTTCCCCACCACCGTCCAAAGTCCAGAGTTCCCATTTTAGCCCTTCCATCTACAAGTTCAATCCAAGCTATCAGATGGAAGGCAAAACTTATGTAAGTATGATTTTTGTGAAATTAGGGCAGTTGATGTTGAGAAGAAACTTCCCTCTGAACTCCTGATCTTACACTATAGCCTAATATCTGGTATACTAGCATGTCAGTCAATTATTTGATGTGGAATAGCAGTGAAAAAATAGCTTGGTATTATTTTAATTGGTCGACATTATTCATACTAGGTGTGGTTCAAATTATGACATAAACTGTCAAGCTAACAATCTTTTACTCATTTCAGGGTTGTGTTTTCTCCCCTGCCAGTAATTGTCCTGAGTATGAAGTAGAATTATCTGTGGAAATAATTGGATCATATAGTCATATATTTGGCTTGGCATAGCCTCGCTTTCAGGCTGGAAATGCCAAGGAACAGAAAGTGGCTTACCTGGATTTGTTCAAAAGGCACCTCAAAACTGAAGGACTCGTTGTAATAAGGATTAAGTGTATTTTTCTTGATGGTTGTTTTCTTCTTCTTGATACGCTTGCCTCCTTGCATCAGATGGATTTTAACATAGGGATCTGAAACAGGAACGGAGTGTGTGAGGCAGAATCAAGAAGGTTACATAATGCTGGACTAGAGTTAGGAAAGGACCCAGTCTGGTGTAGGCTGGAGTGACACACTAGGACTCAGAAGACCCAAGTTCACATCCCTGTTTGGCCATGGAAACTCACTGGGGGAGTGAAACTAGTAAAACTGCTCCTTAAATACAGTTTCTCACTTACTTTGAAAGCCCTTAAAGGGTTACCAAAGAGGAAGAGGATTGGGGGCAGGAGGAGAGGAGAACAAACATAAGAACATAACATAAGAAGAGCCATGCTGGATCAGGCCAAAGGCCCATCTAGTCCAGCTTCCTGTATCTCACAGTGGCCCCACCAAATGCCTCTGGGAACACACAATACTAGGTATCTGTTTCCTGATACCACTCCCCTGCATCTGGCTCTTGAAGTACCCTGGTTTTAAGCCTGGCGATTATACATCTCCATCATGGTTTGTAACCTGTGATGGACTTCTCCTCCAGGAATCTGTCCAATCCCCTTTTAAAGACATCCAGGCCAGATGCCATCACCACATCTTGTGGCAGTCTGTCCTTTTTGGCTTTTATGAAAGTGCTGGTTGAAATTGGGAAAGGGTGCTTCTGGTTAGTTATTATAGTGTATAGTCCCTTCCCTGGCGAGAAGGAGGCAGGGATTTCAGGATTGGGGGGAATCCTGACCCCTTGCATGCCAGACCTGGACTTCGGTAGGTCACCGTTGTCAGAGCATTGAAGTCATAATGCTCAGTTGGAAGTTTTTAAGTTTGCAGTTGGGTAAAATAAGTCCAGCTGCGGACAGAAGCAAGCATGCTTGAGTTGGTCTTGAAGGGAAGCGAAGTGTCCAAGGACACAGAAGCGAAGCTCAGAAGCGTAGATGTGGAAAGAACATAGGTCATGTGATTATAAGGTGAAAAGATGATTGGTAAGAGAATATACTCTATGTGATCCATAATGTTCTTGCTGTCTGCCGCTGACTGGTGCTGACTATATGCTAATGCCATGATGTTGCTGCTTGCTGTGATGGATGGTAGCTGATGGAAGATAGCTGCTGATGGAAGTCAATGATGACTGAAAATGGAGAAATGCTGAAATGCTACTGTTAACTGTGAAGAAGTGATGACTGAAGTACTCTGAGCGAAGGTATTGCCAATGGACTGTAAATATTGTAAATAGACTGCACAAAACCCAGCAATTAGTTTGTCATGTTTTCTTTAACCTGGACATTGCTGTTTACTCTGCTAAGAACATATACATCATATACTTGTCAACTGTGGCGTCCCTGATGGGACAGATTTGATCTATAGGATCAAAATCCCCTACCAGTGTATGAGAGAATGCTTTGTCCTAAATAGGGGATTGAGTACTTGCAGGAGATAGGAGGAGGCGCTCCTGTTTGTCATCCTGCTGTTTAGTTTATTGTGGTGGGGGAGTCTTACCAGAGAGGCCACCCACATCCATCTTCTTGAGGTTTTTTGCTTCCAGCACAATCACGGTCAGCTTCCCAGCTGTCGGGACGTACCGGAGTGAAAAGCAAACATCTCCCAGCTTCTCGTGCTGTGGGAAGAAAATTAGGGCTAGCTCAGAAGTGGGACCAATGCTTGACCAAGTCATGGTGCTGTCTGTGGCAAAAGGCAAGATTTTTCCCCACCTCTTCCATGCATTGAAGCTGGTTGTGTGTGTTAGAAGTTAAATTACATGCCAACGCTGTGTCCCTCATTGTACACGAGGGCAGCCAACTGGCCGAGGGAACATGGAAGAAGGCATTCAAGGGAACCAGAGGAAATGGCAGCCACAGCCCCTCACTTTGCCAGATGCAAGGTAGGGCACATTCTGGGGTCCAGGAGCCAATTTCCCACCTCCAGGACCTACCATCAATACTGTACATATATATTTGAAATGATACAAGAAGAGAGCTGGGTGCTCACGTCTCCTCCTGGGCAGGGGAGGCTGGTGGCAGTGGAAACTGGGGTTTTATCGCAAAATGGCTAAACCTAAAATCTGGTGGATTAAAGCATAAGATTGGGGCTCCAGATGATATCTGTTCCAACTGGGAGCATTTGCTTGTGGGGGCAGGGAGCAAAGGAGGGGTAAAGCAAGTCCCTGGGAGTCATTTGCAGTGTGCATGAGATACTTTGCTTGCCAATTACTTAAAGTTAGAAGTGTGAAGTGAAAACTTCCAGTTTGGATGAATGTGATCTCTATGTTCAGGAAGGGCAGGTGGGGAGGATGTAGTAGAGCCTTCCTGTACTTTCCTCACACTCAAAATTGACATCCCCCAAGCTAAATAATTTCCTGCTGGCTGCTGATTCGGTGGTGAAGACCCACACAAGTGTTCCCTACTCATGTCAGTGAGTTGCTGAAATATTACCCCAAGCACATGGCTGCTGATAAATACTGGAATCAGCCAATACTGAAAACTTCTACAAGAGGAAGTCCAAATTTGGTTTCAAATCAAGTGTGGAGTGACATTTGGTGCTGAGCCTTACCTCTTCCTTCTCTGCGGACTGCAGGTCCCGCCACTCCTCAATCACATGTGCCAGATCGACTGTGTTCATGGGGATACGGATCTCACCGATGGCATCATGCTTGGAGAAACGGTCAAAGTCATAGACAGACATGACGAGGGTCTTGCCACCCAGTTCTGAGTAGGGCACCTACAGTAGCAAACACAATGGGGACGAAGGCACTATTAGATTTAAATATTATGGAGAGGTGAGAATGGCAGGTGTGAGATCGAGAGAATGAGATCCCCAAAGGATGGGGAGGACATATCATTCTGGGATAAAGTGAGGTGGTTGGTGGGAACAAAAATAAACAATGTACATTAAGTATTTTGGCCAAAACAAAACAAAATATTACAGATGGAGAACTTACCTTAAAGGTGAAAGACTCGTTGAATGTAGGGTTGAGGGTTTTGCGGTGAACTTTGGTCTCAAATTTTTTCTTTTTCTCTGGAAGCAGGAAGACTTTGACATAAGGGTCTGATGTGCCTCCAATATCCAGTGCCGGGAGGTCAGCGGCTTGTATAATGCCTACCACCAGCTAGGGAAAGATTTGAACACATGAATACACTGAAACATCAGAAGCTGCTTTATAGTGAGCCTGACCAGTGCTCTGTCCCATCCAGTACTGTTCTGTACACTGAATTGGCAGGACATTTCCACATGAGGCATCCACATGAGGCTTTTATCGTGCAATCGGTCTGCTTTACTCAAGATATTTTTGTGGTCAAGCGAGTCCAGAGAAAGTTGTCATTGGTCTGTAACTCACCTGTATTTCACCACCACTTCTTTTGCCTTTTATCAATTCCACCAACATGATATAGAAGCAAAATAAGGAGGAAAAGATGAAAGCGCTGGACAAAAGTAACACTGGGAGGTTCTTCTTTGATGTAGGAGTGGGGGAGTGCAGTGGAGCAGAGCTTGGCCTATTTTACAGTGGAGCAGAGTATGGCCTATTTTACACCCTGAGCTTGGAAACAACTCTTTCTTGGATTAAGAATCCCGCATTCCCAATCTCCAAAACAGTCTTTAATTTGATGGCATGGTCTCGTTAAAGAACCATAAGAAGGGAGTATGGAAGCCTCAGATTCTCCCATCAACAATTTGCATTGCCTAGACAGCAATCTGAGCAGGCATTGTGGTCATCACCACATCATAGCACAGCAAAGCAAAGCTTTAATACTGCCCCATAGTGCTTAAAGCACTCTCTGGGTAGTTTACAGGTATTTATGCAGGCTACACATTGCTCCACCCCAAGCAAGCTACGTACTCGTTTTACTGACCTCGGTAGAATGGAAGGCTGAGTGCACCTTGAGCCAGCTACCTGGGATTGAACCCTTAGGTCAGTGGTGTTCAAACTTTGGCCCTCCAGATGTTTTAGACCACAACTCCCATAATCCTTTGGCATTGGCAATAGAGGTTTTGGAATTCTGGGGGTTGTGGTCCAAAACATCTGGAGGGCCAAAGTTTGAACACCCCTGCCTTAGGTCGTGAGCACAGTTATAACTGTTCAGCCACTGAGCCACAAGGCTCTTCACAGCCACAGCCTTCCTCACAATGGTGAAATGTTACACTTCTACTTACATTAGAGGAATGCCTTTTAAATGTGCACCTATACACATGAAGACATACAAATCTGTAGCCTTGTTTCTAGCAAAAACCTTCTTTCTTTTGGCGTGAGCACCTACAACAGGGCAACTGTTTGCACTCACCTCAAAAGAAAAGAAGCATGTGCGACACTCACCTGTGTGCTCTGGAAGTCATAGTCAAGAGAGTACTGGAGTTTCCCCAGCTTCTCCTGGGGTTTCTCTTCTTTGGGTTCCTGCAACAGAGAGGGATCCAAATCTTCCACCTCAGGCTGAACCTGGAAGGAAAAGAAGGAAGGGGGCCAAAGAGGGAATGTGAAAGCATTAGAAACAAGAAGGGGAAACTGAAACACAGCATGATCTGAACCTTATTCATCCCTTTGAACTGTCTTGGTTGGTCAGAATGTATAGGTTGTTCACTTATTACTGTGGCTTAGAAAAAGCACTACATTTGCATCTCTTTTCAAACCCTGGGAAAACTCCACATTTTTGGTCTGTAAATCATAAAAATCTGATATTTGTAGTACTCTGGAAATGTCATGTTTAGAAACTCGGAGCTCCCTACTCCAGAATCTGCTTCTCCTGCTTCTCTTTTTCGACATGCACCAAACCCAGAGAAAAGTAGACCCAAGAAGTGAAGGTAATTTTTAGATGATCTACACCTGGAACAGCTCAATCCTCCCCCCACCCCATGAGGATGAAGCCATAGCGAAGTCTAACAAAAGAAGGACACAGAACACCCACGCTCCCAAGCTGATGAAAGCTGCAGAGCATGAAAGCAACCCATTTATATGAAAAGGGTATCCCGGGTCTCTCTTATCTTGCTGTAGTGTCTTATCAAGGTCTCATCCTATCCTGTTGCAAAGGTCACCCGCACAAGGTTGCAGGGCAGTTGCCTCAAGGGGGCTCAAGGGTATTAACGTCAACTAATCACAACTCATGACAGCTTATCCCATCCATCCCCAGAAGCTCAGGAGAAACCAGAGGCTGGGAAATCTACAGTGTCCCCCCCCTAGAACTTCAACCTTTTTTCTATTGTTTTGTTCACTGTAGCTTGCCCTCCCGTGTGGCTCGATCCGTGTCCACAGATTGCTTCCTGGGAGCATGAAGTGTCACCTCTCTTTGCAAGCCACGCTAGAGGGATCCTAAATAACTCTCACGGCACCAATGGAGACAAGACGTAGGAGGTCCATGATGGCATGCCTTGCTCAAAACAATCCCGCAATGGTTGTTCTTCAAGGCAATTTCTCTGCACAAAGGCATCCGAGGAAGCTGTCCCTCACCTTATCGATGTAGCTCTTTCCCAACTCTTTCACTTCCTTCATATTGATCTGCGCCTTCACTTTGTCCTTCCCTTTCTTCCCTTTCTTCTTCTTGCCACAGCATTTTTTACAGGCGCAGAAGCAGCAGCAGAGAAGCAGGAGGCCAGCAACAATGATGATGGTGGCTAAAGCCCAGGGCGGTACTGTAGTGGCACAAAAGCAAAGAGTGATGTACCTGATTCAGGTGCAATTGCGTCTTGTCATCTTGTCAGAAGATAACAGATACAACAGCCCAGGGTCACTTTTCTCCCAACAGAGGGATCCAATGCTTAATATCACTATATACAGTGGTACCCTGACTTAAGAGCAGCTCAACTTAAGAGCAATTTGACTTAAGAGTGGAAAACTGTTGGTGTTTTAACTGCCATCTTACAAATTTTAGATATGGTCTTCTCAACTTACAAATATTTTTTTCAAAAATATTTTTAATTTTTTAATTTTTTTTTCAATTTTTAAGACAGGTACCCCTACTTAAGAGTAGTTCGACCTTTACCTTTACGGCTTGCCTAGGGGCACTTCCTGGAAAAGCTTACTTCCGATTTAAACCAAGGATCTTCAGTCTCATATTTGCACAGTTGCACATGTGTTTTGTTGTGCTTGTGTGCAATTACAGAATATAGCCCTGTGCATTTGCTTTTAGCACTTTCTGACAAATAAATGATGTTCTACACTTGAATCCACTGCCTTAGGGTACAGTAGATGAACTTTAGTTTGAGGTTTTCAAGCAGAACTTGGATGGTCATCTGTCAGGGATACTTTAATCGGAGATTTTCTGTATCAGTAAGGGGTTGGATAGATGCCTCTAGCTTACCTTCCAACTCTAAAAATGTAGCATTCTATGATTTTTTAAATCCCAAAGGCCTGATCTTACAAGCACATTGTCTGATCTGAAACCTGGGATAGGAGGAAAAAAAGAATGACAGAATAGCTTTACATACTTGGTAGTGTTCCCAGTTTGTTCATGAATTTGTCCTTCATGTCAGAAAATACATTCTCCTTGGAGGGCATCTCTGTGGCGTTGAGGGATGGCTCCATCTCAGCCTCTGTCACCTCTGAATCCACCCTGGCTGACCTCCGTGCTGCATTCATTGTGAGACCTGAAAGGCGAGGGAGAAAGTAGATTGATGCAATCATTTGGATGGCAGCTACATTTTAATTACTTTCAAAGGTGTACGTTACTAGTTCTTTTAAAAAAAAACTTTGCAATTTAATACGGAAGATAATTCCCTTTGAATTTGAGGTGCATTTTCCCTTTTTTTGGGGGGGGGGGGTGACCACTGCCATTTTTGCTGTGGGTTTCTGGGAATTTTAATCTAAAAAGTAATGCTTCTCTTTGGTGCTTAGCACTCCCAAAAAGGGATTCCCACTATGCTTTCCATGTTTGTAACTCTTTCTCTAATCCCACATTTTTCTGGATTTGTGGCCCTTCAACCTCTTGTCCAACTATTCATGAGTCCAAGAGTCCCCGACAAAGAGACTTGGGTGATCTGGGATGGCTCTCCTGATTCTCTCCCCTGCCTTTCAAGGTGTGACTTATTTAGATCACACAAATGGAAGAGAAGAGGAACTACATAAGCCATCATAACAAAAACTTTGACCAGCTACTAAAGGAATTTTGAGCAGAGCAGCTGGTCAGAGGTCTTCCACTCCACAAATGTTCTAGCAACCAATCAAGACTGTGCCACAGCCTGAAAGCTATCACATGCTCCTTATCAGTCACTCATATCTCTTTTGCAAGCATCAGGAACATGGCCATTGCATGAGATCTTAAGAGATGGAGCAAGAAGTTCTTGAAATATTTTTAGATCAAGTCCATTTAAAAAAATTAAAGGCAGTGTGGCAACAACAGCATTTTCAGTGGTGCCTGTCACAAACTTGGAGATGTTTAGTCTTTAATTATCTGCTCTATGAGACCCAATTAACTCTTGCTGTTTTATTTTTCAATATCTGTAGTTCCCAAATGCTTTTCAAGGAGGTCTCCTATACAAAGCTTTGTAGTAGTCCAGCCTTCACCAATATACTGCTGTTATGATATGATAGACCACACCTGTTGGTATCCTTAGCATGGCTGGAATGTACTGGGTTTGGAAAGTTTGCATATGTCTAACATCAGCATTTAAAAAACTCCAGGCTCCTCCTTCCCATTGCTACAACAACAACAGATGTATTTCCTCTTTTTGCTTTAGGAGGATATAAATGTCACCTCTCTTTGACTGTCACTTATCATTAGTTCTTCTTCTTCTTCTTCTTCTTCTTCTTCTTCTTCTTCTTCTTCTTCTTCTTCTTCTTCTTCTTCTTCTTCTTCTTCTTCTTCTTTTTGCTTGTTTGTTCTCTACTGATCTCACTGGAAAATCAAAACCAGCCTTTGCTGGCTCAAAGTTCAGTTTCATCAGCCAAAGGCATAGAAATACTAGCCATCCTATTGCTTCCACTACCACCTACCAAGCCATTAAATCTGCCAAATTCAAGATAAAAAGTGGCAAAAGGCTTCCCATTCAAGATACATTTTAAAAGGAGTGCAGACATGACTGAACTGTTCTTCCAACCCAGTGGATCTTTCCAATCTGTATCTTCACTTCCTCGTCTCTTACTGTTTCTCCTCTGTTTTCTCTCTTATGTTTTTTCTCCATTATTAGGCTTGCGTGCTATGTCTTAATGTGTTTTGCTTCTAATGCATGCTCCTCCTGGTTTGTTGCCTGCGCTTTAAACTTTATTTCAGATTTTTTTTAAAAATTCACATCAGAAACACCGAATCATTGTTCCTTATAAAAATGTGCACTTGTTTTACAGTCATGCCTCCAGATTTTGTTCTGACTCTACAGTATTAGGGTTTCAGAGTGCAGGCAGGTGCTCATAACATAAAATGTACGTTGACGGCTGCCTTCCCACCCAAAGAAAACAGGAAGTCAGGAAGAAGTGTCCTCATTAAATGAAATAGGCTCGTTGTCAGTTACAGGAAAACAGATTGTGGCAAAGCACTGGGTGAAAAATGGTGGAGGTGCTTCTATACACAGATACACTGTGGTTGCATGGTGCAACCTAAATCAAAGGTGGAAGAAATGGTTAGATTAGAACTGCTGGAGAGCTCACTGTTTTTAAGTCTCTGGTTGTGGAACCAGGGGTTGGGAATTCAAATCCCCACTTTGCCTTCTTGAGAGGTGCTGGAGTTGAGGATCAGTAGAGTGCCTTCCAACTCTGCAGTTCTAGGGTGATGATTATTGATGACCTATATTCCCTTTCAACTCTATGATTCAAGTGTTCTCTTTTCATGCTAATTTTGTGTATGTAGGTTTTTGCTGGAGGGAGCATTATGCGGGAAGCATTTACACTGACCACCTCCAGGAGGTAAGCTGAAAATGACTTCTCCTGTCTGTTTAGCACAGCAAAGACTGGAGATGTGATGAGTCTGTGCTTTAGAAATCCATCTTGGAGATTAACTGGGGGCTGGGAAAAGAATTAGCTAGGTAGGAACGAAGGCTTAGTTTTAAAAACCAACAAATGGAAACAAAACTGCCATTGACGAAATGATCTTTTGAACGGCCTGCTCCATGCTTCTCTGCAGAAATGGCTGCGCGTGGGAGATCTGGGCGTGTACCCGGGCACGCACGTACTGAATCTTCTTCATTGACGAGCAACGGACGGGATGGGCTTTGCTTCTATGCAAGAGAGCGAGAGTGTTCGACCGGGGGGTGTTCTTGCTTAGTTCGCCCTAGCAAAGCAGCCAACAGTCCTGGTGGCACCTTGGCGATGGAAAGGTTTTAATGTTGCATGCACTTCCACGCCCTTTCCCGTCTTTTGCTCTGATCCGGAGCCTAGCGCCGATTTGCGCCTGATCCTCCTCCTCTCTCTCTCTCTCTCTCTCTCTCTCTCTCTCAGGGACCCAAAAGAGTGGATGGGAAGCCTCCACACCTCATGTCCGCCTCGCAAGTGTCACAAGGCTCTTGGTGGCAGAGCGGGAGTCCCCTTCCCTGCCTCCAGTCTCTTCTCTTCTCTTCCTCTGCCTTCTGGCAGAGCCTTACCCTACCCCCACCCCCTTCCGCAAAAACAAAGGCACTCCCCCTTCCCTTAACCGTCCACCTCGCCCCATCCCCCAGCCCGCATTTGCCCAGTTACTGCCGTCTGTTGCAAGGTCCCTCGTCTCCCCAAGGCTCGGGAGGAGAAGGAAGAGGCAGCTGCCCGACTCTTCCCCCTGGGGGAGTGGAGCTCGCAAGAGCAACAAGACGCCGCCGCGATTGGACGGCGCTTCTCCCCCGAACGCTTGGCGGGCAGACTAGCAACAGCTTGGCTTGGGCGGAGGGAGGAAGGGAGCTCTCGTGTGTGTGTGTGTGTGTGTGTGTGTGTGTGTGTGTGTGTGTGTGTGTGTGTGTGTGTGTGTGTGTGTGTGTGTGTGTGTGTGTGTGTGTGTGTGTGTGTGTGTGTGTGTGTGTGTGTACACGGATAGGAGAGGGAGGGGGAGAAAGCCGCTCAGCCCGATCCCTTGGGGGGGAGTTTCCCTCGAGATGTGTATCCTCCTAACGAAGGCAGGCAAGGCACGTAACGCAGGCACGCCGCGCTGGATTTCAGGACCTCGGACAGAGGCAGGGGCGGGCGGCGTGGCGGCGGCAGCGGCGGCGGGGGGGGGCACCACGTGATCGCCGTCGCGGGGCGGGGGGGCTCTCCTTCCCCCGCTCCTCTTTTTTACCCCCCCTCCTCCATCGGCGAGCCAAGACCCATTGCTTCCTGCCCCACGGAAGTGGGGCTCCCGCCCACCACTAAATGAGCCCCTTTTTGCCCCGCAAAGCGGGCCCGCTTGTCAGATGCCGCAAGGTTTTGGCGGCAACAGGCTGGCCACCGCGCTCCTCGGGGTCGATTTTCCTCTGAAGGATCCAGGAGTGCTGGATGGTACCCCGATGCTGCTCCACTGGGAACAGTGGAGTCTAGCTCAACGCCGCCCTCAACCTACCCCACCGCCCACCCCCGGCCGCGCCTTTTAACTCCCCAATAATCCCTTCCTTTCGCTACAAAACGCTCAACATGGCTTTCTCGCTATGTCCCTTTGGACCTTCACGGTGTAATGATCTCCACTCTAAATAATTAACCAGAAACAACAGAGAAAGAGAGAGAGGTGCGGGGGGGGGGCGCAAAGGCAGAGAGCGAGCGTGAGAGAAGACCACTTTGGGATTATAACCCCCCCCCCCTCCAGCCACCGTTCTCTACAAATCAGACGGACAGATTGTTCTCTTGCTTGGACTGTGCCGTTTATCTCTTGACAAATTGGTTAGAACTGCCTCCGGGTCTAGAAGCAGCCATTAACCACCAAAGGAAAAGCAAGGCAAGGGTCCTTCTGCACCTTGCCTCCGGCGTTGTTCCCAACAGCTAGCAATGGGAGGACAGCTTTTGAACCGGAGACTTCTGATCTCCTGGGACTAGAGCAGAGAAATAATTTTTCTCTGCTCTACATCTCCCACAGTTTCCTCAGGAACCCCACAGTGTCATCCATCGACCTTGAGGGCAGCAGGAGAAGCCACCGTCCTATACAGCTTGGTCCTTCGGCAACTTGTTTCTGTTCCTTGCCTCTTCCCATTTGCTGCCCCAGGCATGTGATTGCCTCCATCTGGTTGTGGTTAGCTTTGATAGATAAAAATGCCCGGGGAATCCAAGCTAAGACTTGCTTAGCAGTTGCCGAGGGGCTCCATCAGATTCATTCAGACCAGCACGAATGGGGCCATCACAAAAAGGCCCTGTGTTTTTTTTAGTGACTTCATTGGGTGCAGGAGCCCTTGCAGGAGGGCAAATGAATGCCTTCAAGTCCAGGTAGGTGGATATGGGAAGAAGTGCTCCTTCAGGGAAGCAGGCTGGACATCATTTCGGATGCGGAATGTAATAAAGCCCAAGTGCTGTATTAAGAAGCTGCCTATATACCCCAAGCACATCCAATCTCACCTGATTTCGGAAGCTAAGCAGGGTCAGCCCTCGTTAGTACTTGGATGGGAGACCACCAGGGAATACCAGTCGCTGTAGGTGCCTGGAGTAGGAACTGGCAAGCCACTCCAGTATTCCTGCCAAGAAAACTCCATAGTCATGGAGTCAGAGAACAGGGCAGGAAGGAGTCCAGTGAATGCCACCCTGCCCTGTGTGAAAGGTGTCACTGAGTCCAGCCAGAGTTCTCTGCAGCTTAATGCATACAGTACATAATATAGTAGATCAAAATATGTTTGAAATGTGGACAGAACATATGGACAGAGTTTTTAAAAGACAAAGAAAAGAAAATGGGAAGTGTCATTTGTTCACTCGAGACTGAAAGAGAATGTTTAAGTTTTAAGGTGGGTCTTATCATATAAACAGCATCCTTTGCTTTAACACACCATGTTGAAAATGAACTCAATGCGACCGTTTTAAGAAGTGTCATGAAGGGTTATTCTGACTTATACTACTACTGCTACTCATCATCATCATCATCATCATCATCATCATCATCATCATCATCATCATCATCATCATAGCACGTCAGAGCTATGGATCATTGAGTGCAGCCCCTGCCGAGCACAACTCCTGTTGTACATGGCATGGTACGCAATCAGCACGTCTGAATAGCTGTGACCGGAGGCACCCCAAGGTCTGAGCAAGGAAGAGGAAAAGCTTCCCTTTTTTGGAGAAGGTAGAGTCCCATATCCATGGGCTACTAGAAGGTGTGACATGATTTTATATCAGGTTGTGGTTTGGCAAAGGATTGGAAAAGAAGAAGAGCTGTATACAGAAAGGAAGACACAAGGAATATGCAAACAATCTGGCGTGTCTCTGTGTGTGCACGCAGTTAAATAGCTTTCCTTTTTGTGTGCACACTTCTCTTCAATGTTGTCCACTCACGGTCTTCTTTTGCCTCCTCCATTATAAGCTTGTAGGTCTGTCACCCACCCGCCACACTGACTGCCTCCACTGCCTGTCCCTCACTCCTCGGCAGCTCACAGATGGGATTGTCATGGCTTAGGTGGTACTTTACAGTCCAAATCCTTGCGATATTGTTTGAGATCAGGATTTAACACCCCTCCGCTGCTGAACTGAAAAAAAGGATGCACAGAACAGGTGGTGGGGAGGGGTATTATAGAGATGTGTCTGATCTATTAAACAATAAACAATCTGGAAGAACCTGATGCAGCCTTCAAAGCTGTAACTAACCAAGTTTTAAGTTGGGTCTGTGTCTCCATGGGAGACCACCTGGGAATTCATATTGCTCAGGCCTGGCTCTGCCATTAGGCAGACTGAGGCAGACACCTCAAAAGCAAATGGTAGTGACTGAGACAAATTGTTGCAGAACAGTGCCACGTGTGGCAACAGCCCACCTAGTTGCCTTCAGATGTGGTGGATAACACTGTCTGTTTCTGAGTTTACAAAAGTAAATCAGATTCAAGGACATTGCACAGTGGTTACACTGCAGTACAGCAACCAAAACTGTGCTCACAATCTGACTTCAATCCCAGGTAGCCGGTTTAAGGTTCACTCAGCCTTCCATCCTTCTGAGCTTGGTACAGTATATTCAGTCTCCAGCTCACTGAAGGATGGGCCCAAAGTGTAATGAAATTGTAAACCACCTAGAGAGTGAGTGCTTTAAGCACTATGGGGTGGTATCTTAATTAATTAATTAATTAAGATATAACCAGCACATTGTTTTTTAAGGAGAAAGGAGGGGTGAAAAGATTTTCAACCAGTCAATCAATGGATAACAGTTACTGTTTCTGATTTTATATATCCTAGAATCCTGAAGCAGTAGCTAAGAGATTCTGAGATTTGTGGTTCAGGGAGACAGTTTTTCTAACCTCCAGCAATTTAGCTACCAGTCTAGTCAGCTCGGGTCCATGCAATGAGGAGAGGCGCCATTTTGTCTTTCTCCTCAGCCAACAAAATGCCTTTGCTTGAGGATGATGGCTGTCGTCTTAAAAGCCCTGTTCTGAAAGAGGATGCCTGAAATAACAGTCTCTTTCCAGCAGGAAGACTGAACACCCAAAGAAATGGGGCTGATGAACTAGCATTCCTGAAAGTGTGGAATTTCAAAGAAGGGAATGGAGAGTCAGTGGTTTCCTTCTAACCACAAAATTGTCTGTAACTCGGCCACCAAGCACCTCCGTGTGTCTCTTAATGTCGATGAAATGTTAGTTTCAGAAGCACGTAGGTGGAAGAAAGGGCACAGTTGCCCACAAGCTTCTGCTGGAGGATAATACACACTTTAAATAAATAATAACTTCCTTAAGTTACCACTTAAGGCCTTCATTATTTATGCATTATGTTAATATCTCACTTTCCCTCCACGCTAAAATAAAAATAAACATATAGCGAGTTTTGCTCAGTCTGTCTCCCATCTAGGAGATAATTATTGGACCTTGCTTGGCTTGATGGAAGAGCGTGTTTTCAGACAATACTCCAAGACCACGGCTTGGATTACAACTCCCAGAATCCCCTATGCTGGCCAGTGGATTATGGAAGCTGTCATTTTTTTATTTATTTTTTTATTTTTTTGCAGTGGGGAAGGTTAACTTTCTAAAGCTTTATACAAAGCAACTTGCCTTCTCATAGGCGTGGGTGGGTGGGATAGTAATTGAAAATATTGTGGCGTTTTGTTTTGTTTTTGGGACAACAGTTCCCAGAATTCCCATGAGTTGTAGATCTGATAGCACGTTTCAAATACTTGAAAGTTGGTGGTACAAAGCAACGACAGGATCTGTCCTCAGGCATTCCAGAGTGGGAGACATGTCATAAAGGGCACAAGCGACAGGAAGCATATTCAGGCTGAATAGCTGGGAGGTGAGGAAACTTCTTCACTGTTAGAGTAGTATAACAATAGAACCAATTTCCTTGGGAGGCATGGGAGACATGAGGTCATCTGGCATCCAGCTCAGGCCTCCTGAATGGCTCTGAGCTTGCTCACAGGAGGTAGCCAGAAAAGGGGGGAGATTTGCATTTTTCTAGCAGCTACCTAATTCATTTGTCCTGCAGGATATCTGAGAGCAGGTCAGGAATGGATGATGTCCCATTAACCTTCCAAAAGATGTGCCACTGTTTTAGAACTGGTTGGCACATCCATTCAAACCAGATGCCTACGTTTTGGGCTTCTGCTTGGGGTGTGCATCATTATATATATATATATATATATATACACACACAGTGGTGCCTTGTATAAAGGAATTAATTCATTCCAAATGAAATTATGTTAAACAAATTTTCCTTTATACAAATTTCCCATTGTAATGCATTGAAAACAGAGTAATCCCTAATCACCACCATTTTTATGTTGTACAGATTTGCCCCATAAGCAATTCTGTTAAGCAAATTTCCCCTATCTCTGGAATTTTTTATGTTGTACAGATTTTATGTTATACAAGGGTCCACTGTGGATTGTCACGCTGCATTTCTGAGCTTTTAAATTTACCATCCCTCCCCTCTGCTACTGGGAAAACGAGTGGCTGTGTGGGCTGATAGATGATGAAAACTGTTCTCCAGTTAAGCAATCCCCAGCCTTTGGATTCAATGGTGAATCCAAATCTCTTACGCTCTTTCACCACGTCATCTCTGCAAACTGCATCACATCGGGGCTCCGTTAAATTATGGCCACATGATGCAGGCTGTGGTCCAAATGTTCCCTGTGGAAGCCTTTCGTATCTCCAGCTCATAACTTCGGCCTGTCTCCTCCACACTTCTAGTTAAGAAACAGGACTTCTTTCCCGAGAAGAAGGAAGGGACTGGGCACAAGCCTAAGCCCTCACCTCTACCTTTCTGGAATTAAGTGCTCCCTTTCTGCCCTTACTACACAGTGTTCCAGAAATAAATCTTCAAAGCTGGAAAAAGACAGGTGCTCCAAAAAAAATGAAGAGTTATTGGAACAGTTGGCAGAGATTTTAAAAGAGCAAGCAATTCAAAAAGCAAAAGAAATTTGGGAACTGGTATATGATTGGATTCAAGAAAAACCTGAAAATCCACTTTGAAATGTCATAGCAGGATAAGATGTAGGGTGTCCGTGGAAAGAGCAGCAATCATTATGCAGTAGGGTAGAAGGTATAACCATTGTAAGGGATCGTAATAGTACTAGTACTAGTACTAGTAATAGTAATAGTAATAGTAATAGTAATAGTAATAGTAATAGTATTAATGTACTATTGTATGGTGGCTCAGCGGACTAACGCTGTGAAAACTGTTGGCTGCAAAGTCGGCAGCTCGGTGGTTCGAATCCTGGGTGTCATGCAGCGGAGCAAGCTCCTGCTGATAATCCCAGCTCCTGCCAACCTAGCAGTTCGAAAGCATGTAAATGCAAGTACTGTAGATAAATAGGTACCGCTGCAAAAAGTGGGAAGGTAAAATAGTGTTTCCTTGCAGCCATGCCGGCCATGTGGCCATGGACTTGCACAACACTGGCTCTTTGGCTTGAATATGGAGATGAGCACCGCCCCTAGAGTTGGACACTACTAGCACGTATGTGCGGCGGGGGGGGGACCTTTACCTTTACATTTTTACTACTGTGTCAACCCTCTCCTTAACCCTATTTCCCCTTACTATTGCCCCACCCTGACTAAATCTTTAAACCTTGTGTTGTTGTTGAAACTTTTTATAAGGCTTAGGGTTAGGTTTATGCACCTTCCTCCTTGCGTCTCCCCTGAGGCCTGGACTTCTGACAGCATGGAGTGGGGACGTTTTGCGTTTGTTGGCAAAGTATCTTGTATCACTGAAACCAGCAGGTGGAAATGCTGCTGTCCCAGATGTCATTACTAAACATCACCGGCAAGTAGAGAATTAGTATACTCTGCCTCCTCCTTGATGTGCTTCTTTTCCTGTTGCAGGGAAGGCTTGTTTATTTGCTAGGGGTATATTTTTTACACATCAAATGCATTCATTAAATGCATTCAAACTTTGGGCTGCACACACCTAATATCCCTGGAGCCTGAAGGGTTGTACTTGTTCTGACACAGGTCCCACCTCTTAAATTTGGAAAGCCCCTGTCTGCCCTCTAGTAGCATTCTTAAAATCAGGTGTAGAAGACAAGCAAGGGGTGCTGTGGGTCTCTCAGACATGTTCCTCAATGAACCTCTAGAGCAGGGGGGGGGGGGACCCTTCAACCCTCCAGATGTTTTGGGCCACAACTCTGACGGTCCTTTCTCATTGGCAGTCTAGGCTGGAAATTCTGGGATTTGCAGTCCAAAACATCTGGAAGGCTAAAGGTTCTCGATCCCTGCTGTATTGGGACACAGGGCGAAAACACCATGCAGGGGTGGGAAATCAGGTATATCAAACTCATTGGCTTAATCTGCCTCGTGCGATTATTAGTCTGCCTATGTTTACAGAATCTGAACATTTGAAAGGAAAGGGAACCACAAATCCAGATATCTAGATTTCCTGTTGATGGAGCTGTTTGTCCTGAAATCACCCTTGGTTTTCTCTTGGGCTTTTATCTCCTCCTCACTCTACCCCTTCCTCCTGTTTCCTGGATGAATGCACAGTGACACCCCTTCCGTCAGAGGTTCCAGCCACGGCTTCCAAACCTCAGGGCTGTTCTCCAACGTGTCCCCAGATTTCCTGTCAGTTTAACCTCCATTCCTGTTGCCCAGGGTGCGCAACCGTTCGTCACGACTCTGTCATTTGGGGGAAAAGACAATGGGAATGAAATAGCCTCGGAAGGAAAGGGGGATAGGGTAGGATAGGGTAGGCTGGCCGGTTGGGGACAATGGGAGTTAGAATCCAATATAGTGGACCCTCATATAACAAATGGTTTGTATAACATAAAACCTGTACAACATAAAAATCTCCGGAGATAGGGGAAATTTGCTTAACAGAATTGCCTATGGGGAGAATCCTTACAACATAAAAATGGTTGTGATTAGGGATAACTCTGTTTTCAATGCATTCTTATGGGAAATTTGCATAAAGGGAAATGTGCTTAACAGAATTTCATTTGGAACGAATTAATTCCTTTATACAAGGTACCACTGTATACCCAAAAGCCACTGGAAAGGGGTAGGTAGGGTGTATGAATATGTCACGTGTGCACCCACGTGAGCGTGTGTTATAGGGAGGAGATTTACAGCTATTCTTCTTTGCTAGAAAGTGCCTTCAGCCAGGAACGAATGTTATGTCAAGGATGAGCTAATATAACCTTTTCTCTGCTTTTCCTTTAAGTCAGGGGTCAGCAACTGCCAGCCCAAGGGCCAAAGGTACACCTCTAAACCGCTTCCTTTCAGAATCCCCCTTGGCTACTACCCCCATCTACAAGCCACATCCCTTGCTTGCAGGACTCCAGGTTTTTGACATTACTGATGCCACCTTGACCTGTGTCGTAGCTACATGGTGGTAGCTGCCATGGGGAACTGAGCATAGATTGGCTGAGGAGAGTCTGTGGAACTCCCTGCCACAGGATGTGGTGATGGCATCTGGCCTGGATGCCTTCAAAAGGGGATTGGACAGATTCCTGGAGGAGAAGTCCATCACAGGTTACAAACCATGATGGAGATGTGTCATCTCCAGGCTTAAAACCAGGGTACTTCAAGGACCAGATGCAGGGGAGTGGTATCAGAAGACAGAGATCTAGTCTCGTGTGCTCCCAGAGGCATCTGGTGGGGCCACTGTGAGATACAGGAAGCTGATGGGCCTTTGGCCTGATCCAGCATGTTTCTTCTTATGTTCTTATGTTCTTATGTTCTTAATCTCTGGTTGCCCATGTCTTAGATTTTTCTCTTCATTGCATGCTGAACAAATTTATAATAACTGTGCCTGTTTTTTATTCTAAACAGCCAAAGAAAGCTTGGAATGGCTATCCACTGGGGAGTGCTTCTCTTCCCCCACCAGTTACTGAAATCCATGGGTAATAGTGAATGCTAAATACTGTGTGTGTGTGTGTGTGTGTGTGTGTGTGTGTGTGTGTGTGTGTGTGTGTGTGTGTGTGTGTGTGTGTGTGTGTGTGTGTGTGTTGTGTTGTGTTTTGTTGTGTTGTGTTGTTACAGTCATGACTGATTCTTCATGACCCCATGTCCATTCAGCTTTCTTGGGAGGAATACTGGGGTGGTTTGCCAGTTCCTACTCCAGGCGCCTACAGCACCTGGTATTCCTTGGTGGTCACCCATCCAAGCACTAACTGACTGTACATAGTATAGTAAAGGGGGTGGGTGGGACACCCGATTTTTAAAACATGCATTAACAGAACTGACCCCTAGGAGGTGGCAGATATCAAGCTATATATGATATTTCAGACTGCAGATAAGCAAAACTGCAAATACTGTACTGGGTCCACGGATATGGGGTCAGACCGTGATCGCAAAGCAAATTCGTGACCTTTTAAAAATCTAGGTACGTTGAAGCAACTGCAAGGTCTTTCTGAATTTCCTTGCATTGCAAAATCCCATCACTCCTTTATCCTTGCCTACACTAGATACAACTGATGGGAACGTTAGTCCAATTTCCTCTGGAGTGTTACACGCCTCTCATCTTGGGATGGCAGAAACGACAGCAACAACAACAACAAAAAGATGCCACTTTTCCTGCTAAACTAAAGTAACTCCGGGCTTAATCAGAGCATAAGATGAGATGTGCCAATCAGAGGCAAGACCAGTTCAGTACAGCAACATCTCCTGCAGAGGCCAATCAGCTGCTTTTGGTGAGCCTAAAAGCAAGACAGAAAGGCCACTGTCCAAACCCAGTATGGAGAGGCACACAGTCTCTGATTCCAGACAGAGGAGGTCACCCATCAGGACTAGTGTTTGGTGATAACCATACCTGCATTGACTTCCCTCATCAGCCACAGAAAGAGGGAGACCAGCAGAGATGCGCAGGTGTCAGCTGCAAAGTAAGCACCTTAGCGTTTCAAATCCCAGGTGCCACGCAGCGGAGTGAGCTCCCGCTGATAACCCCAGCTCCTGCCAACCTAGCAGTTCGAAAGCATGTAAATGCAAGTAGATGAATACGTACTGCTGTAAAAAGCAGGAAGGTAAACAGTGTCCTGTACACAGAAATGCATTGAGCCAAGCCAGCCACATGGCCATGGACTTGCACAACAGTGGCTCTTTGGCTTGGAAGCAGAGATGAGCACTGCCCCTAGAGTTGGACTCGACTAGCATGCATGTGTGTGTGTGGGGGGGGAGAGGAACCATTACCTTTTACCTTACCTGCCAGAACAGACCCCAATTCAAGTAGCAGAATTCCCTAAAAATTCAGTGAATGGGAGTTAAACCCACAACTCTGCACACCTCTAAAGACCCAACTCTTTTTTTCAACCAGGGAAAAAAGCACAAAGGTTTAAACAGAGCCACAGCAAATGAAAAAACCAGGGAGGGTTAGACACCCCACACCCACACATTTGTGTGTTTGTGTGTGTTATGTTGTATTGTGTCATTATAGTCATTACCAACTCTTTCTGACCCCATGTCCGTGGAGTTTTCCTGGCAGGAGTACTGGAGTCATTTGCCAGTTCCTCCTACAGTGCCTGGTATTCCCTGGTGGTCTCCCAAGTACCAACCAGGGCCGAACCTTCTTAGCTTCCAAAATTAGGTGAGATTGGATGTGTTTAGGGCAGGCATGTCCAAACTTCAGCCCTCCAGATGTTTTGGACCACAACTTCCACAGCCCTTTGCCATTGGCAACCTAAGCTTAGAATTCTGGGAGTTGTGGTCCAAAACATCAGGAGGGCCGAAGTTTGGACATGCCTGGTTTAGGGCATCTAGGTAGCTCTCTCTCTCTCTCTCTCTCTCTCTCTCTCTCTCTCTCTCTCTATCTATCTATCTATCTATCTATCTATCTATCTATCTATCTATCTATCCTCTAACTGGCATGGCTAGGACAGTCTGGGAGTGGTAGTCCTACAAGGATTTTCTCTCTAACTTCTGGGATTGCAGCCCTTGGCACAGAAGGCAGCTTCCTTTCATTATACATTGGAAGGTGTCAAGGAAGGGATGGAGAAAAATATTCCGCCAGTGTTGAGAACTGACATTGATCCCACTGCAAAGCGAAAACATAAGAACAGCCTTGCTGGAACAGGCCACAGCCCATCCAGTCCAGCATTCTGTCTCACACAGTGTCTCACCATTTGCTTCAGGGTATTCCCAAGCAGATATCTTCACCTGCTTACGATTCCCCACAAATGGTACTGAGAGATATCCTGCCTATCTCTCCAACCCGGAGGTTGTCCTTAGGTATCCATAATGATAGACATTGATACCCTTGTTCTCCATGGACTTGTCCAATCCTTTCTTAACGCTGTCAAGGCTGACAGCTGTCTCCACTTCTCCTGGCAGGGAGTTCCACAGACCAGTGATCCTCTGAGTGAAAAAGTGCTTTCTCCGATTTGTTTGAGATCTAGCACCCAGAAGTTTCATTGGGTACCGCCTAGTTGCCTCCCGGACTGGTAGGAACCCTAGTTTCTTACTAGTTTCGGGTTTGTATTCAGTGGGGAGGCCAATTACTCACTGCCTCCTTTCCACTGGAACTGTCACGTTTCACTGATTCCTCTGGTGCAAGGTTACACACAGGTACACATACAGACACACACAGACACAGACAGAGACAGACAGACAGACAGACAGACAGACAGACACACACACACACACGCGCACACACACACACACACACACACACACACACTGGCAAGCTGTCCTTAATTAAATAGTTTCCCCATTCACTGCAGCAGCAGATTTTAATTCTTTTTCAAACATTATGGCCCAAATCCAACCCTTAGTGACAATGGCAACAGACCCCATGGATCTATGGATGAATCGGGTTTGCAAATCCCTTTGATTCAGTAGGTCTACTCGAAGAGGGACACATGAGGAGGGTTCAGCCCAAGGATTTTAATGAACAAAGTGGAAGAAATGAAAGGTGGCAGGTACCTTTCCCGGAAACACACACACATGTGGAAATCCTCTTTTAAGATGTCAGCTTGTTATATCGCAAGGAGACACCATCCAGTTGTGCACAACGGATACTTTTATATTTATATGGTAAGATATCTTGGGTCTTCTTTTGAAAGGAACATCTAAGAAACTTGCACAGCCGCAGCGGCAACCATAGAATAAAACCAAGCAAAGTGTGCTGCTTCTTGTTTTTTTAACTTCCCCAGCATTGTTTGATTCATAGCCATTTTTATGCAGACATGATGAAATACAAAGTCAAGTGCAACTCGGTCAACTAGTCTATAAATCTGTTCTCCTACGGCTGCCAAACGCATACCTCCTCCAACAAGCTCACAACCAGAGAACAGGAGCAGTGGGCTTTCCTCCTCCTTTGTTTATTTGTTTTGTTTTGTTTTCTGCTTTCCTTCTCCAGCATCTGATTCACCAAGGTACATTACTGCCGATCAAGGAAGCTCTCTTTGATTCTAACAGCTACTGAGATGAGTCCTATTTTGAAGCCACCTAAGCCAGGAGAGCATGACACAAATATTGTGAAGAAATGAATTCCCTTTGTTTGTTTTTTAAATTAGACACTAGTATTGATTACTGCAATGCGCTTTACGTGGGGCTG
The DNA here is from genome assembly GCA_037367245.1 of Phrynocephalus guinanensis. Classification (NCBI taxonomy): domain Eukaryota; kingdom Metazoa; phylum Chordata; class Lepidosauria; order Squamata; family Agamidae; genus Phrynocephalus; species Phrynocephalus guinanensis. Next base: position 11,725,260 of record CM074743.1, on the reverse strand, counting down.
CCTTTGAAGACGGTCCGGCGAATTGCAACTGGTTCAGAATCGTGCGGTGCGGCTGGTAAGTTGTGGGGCCGCCAGGGATCACATCACACCGATTCTGCGTAACCTTCATTGGTTACCAGTTGCTGTCCGAGCTGAATTTAAAGTGCTTATTCTGACATACAAAGCCCTAAACGACTTAGGACCTAGATACCTGAAGGACTGCCTCCTTCCATACGAACCTACCTGGCAATTAAGATCGAGCCAGGGGGCCCTTTTGAAAGAGCCATCCCTCAAGGAGGTGAGAGGGATGGCTTGTAGACATAGGGCCTTCTCGGCAGCTACTCCCAAGCTATGGAATGCCCTCCCGATCGAGAGCCGCCTGGCGCCAACATTGATTACATTCCGGCACCAGGTAAAAACCTTCCTGTTCCAGAAGGTTTTTAATTGATATAACATAGATTGTGGGTCCGCTGATGACAATTTTAGAATAATGATTTTAGTGTACGGTTTTTATTGATGATTTATTGATATTTTACTTTTAACTATTTTAAATTGTTTTATTTTTTGGATTGTAAGCCGCCCAGAGACCTTTGAGTAGTAGGTGGCATATAAGTTAAATAAATAAATAAATAAATAAATAAATAAATAAATAAAAGAAAAAAAGAATAGAAAAACAGAACCACACTGCCCTTCTCCATGCCTCCTTCATTTGATGTATGGGGTTCCCCCCATTCTACATGGTTTGACTACATCTACTCAACGAGTCAACCCTGAACAATCTCTGGAGGCAAAAACCTTCAAAGCGAGGCTGTTCTGCCTTGGACATATCAAGGGAAGACAGGATTCTCTGGAAAGGACAATCATTCTGGGAAAGAGGGAAAGCAACAGGAAGAGAGGAAAACCAAATATAAGATGGGCTGACTCCCTAAAGGAAGCCACAGGTTGGAGATTACAAGAGCTAAGCCAGGCAGTTGAGAACGGGACATGTTGGAGATCAGTCGTCTATAGGGCTGCTAGAAGTCAAAGGTGGCTTGGTGGCACATAACAGCAGCATCTTAATGGAAATCAGAAACAGCTAAAATGTGCCTGACCGAGCCTTTCAGGATGGTCCCCACCCATCCTGCCTATCTTTGAACTTCTCTCAAGCCGAATTTAGCTGTTGGTCGAAAGAAGCTCTGTGTCCTTCACCCATTGCCGTGCGACAAAGCACAGTCAGAAAGTAGACTACACCAGATCCTGGCTGAAAATAAGCAGGTACCGCAGTTAGAGGAGGGAAACTACAGAAGAATTTTGGACATACAATTTCAGGAATTATGGAACACCTGTTCTGCATGGTTTTCCCACATTCCTTCTAGAGTTAGACTGCGGGCTGTTTTTCTCACCATGCTTAAATGTCCACAATATCACAGGGCATTTTCTCTTGCGAGATGCAACATAGAATCCTTTATCTTGAAAGACGTGGGTGAACAGGGTGCCCTGGAAAACCTTAATCAAATGCTTTTGCATTGTTCACTCTACCTGGATATCGTCCAAAGTGTTTTGCCTCAATCTTATTAAAGCTGAAGGGAAAATCTGATCTGGATAAAGGTCACTTTATGTTATCAGTGGAGGTGGTAGATCTCATGGAAAGAGTGACAGACTTTCTTGGCTCACTTATTAGGAGATGTAATTCCTGTTGGAACATTTCTGCCTTTCTGCCTTTGGGATTCTGTAACTATGGGTATTTAATTTTTTTCCCTTTCTCCCCCGTACGTCCTTGCTGCATCTTGCTGAGGGTATTCCCCCTCTTTTTTGCTCATACTATACTGTTATTTTTAACTTGATGCTTTTTATCTTGTAAACTGCCCAGAGTTCCTGATGGAAGATGGAGCGGTATAAAAATGAAACAAACAAACAAACAAACAAACAAACCTCTTTTTAGGTTCCTCTCTAGAAATGAGAGCTGGTTGGATAGCTCAGTAGTTTGGAGAAGCTGGGAGTTTGATTTCCTGCTGTACCTCCTGGGACTAGAGCCAGCCTGGGTGGCCTTGGGAAAGCTGTGCAGATGGGTGGCCATCTGTCGAGAGTCTTGTGATGGGGGTTCCTGCATGGCAGGGGGTTGGACTAGATGGCCCTTGAGGTCTCTTCCAACTCTATGATTCTATGATTCTATGAAGAAGGGCATGGGAAAACTACTGAGTTTTCTTGACCTGGACACCCCTGAGAAGGGTCACCATAAGTCCAAATTGACTTTGGTGGCTTGTGATGATGATGATGATGATGATGATGATGATGATGATGATAAGACGAATGTAACTGGAAAAAATGATCGGGGAAGTATAGGTTTTCAGTAATTTGACCTAATTTCAACATGCATTTATCTTTTATAGCTCCTCTCGTTAAGGGATGTGGCATCATACTGGGCTTTTCCGTCTTAGAGAACTTGGTTCCAACCAGAACATTGAGCCACGTTGTTTTGTTGAAGCTGAGCCTCTGAAGTTTCTTAGTCCTTTCTGAGTAAATCCACGGTCCTTGCAGTTGAGGGAGTGGTGGTTGAGGGCAGATGGATTGTACAAGAAAAATGAATTAACCTCCTAATAGTATCAAGTCTGCAGATTGGCTTTCTCTTGAACGAGCAATTAAGATATATTAGCTTTGCAGAAGACCTGTCCTTTACCTGCCCTTTATGGAGAGGAAAACAGATGGAACTGGTCTGTTGATGTAAATCAAAAACAGTTCCCAATCTTGGGTCCCCAGATGTTCTTGGACTACAGTTCCTTGAAATCCTGGCCAGCAGAAGTAGAAGTGAAGGCTTCTGGGAGTTTTAGGCCAAGAATGTTTGGGAAACCCAAGGTTGGGAACCACTGATACAGATCAATCCATATTAGGCTGTTTGTGGGGAGGAGGCTGTGTGGGTTGCCATGGTGACAGAGTGACCATGAGATGTATTATTTTAAAGAGTTTGTGGTGTGTGTGTGTGTGTGTGTGTGTGTGTGTGTGTGTGTGTGTGTGTGTGTGTGTGTGTGTGAGAGAGAGAGAGAGAGAGAGAGAGAGAGAGAGAGAGGTACATTTCTTTCGATCCTATACGTAATATGCCTCGCATACATATGATTAGGTTGGGAACATGATTAAATATGTAATCCCAAAAGACGCCCAGCTTGAGAATAACAGCATTGATTGCAGCTAAGTCCCTTCCTGTTTAACTCCCTCAGCCTCCACTCTCTCCTCCGGGGAACATAACTGAGAGCTTTATTCAACAGCTTTGCCTCTGGCCCTGTCTAATCCACTCACTTCCATCTTGGGAACGTGCTCTCACTCCTTGCCACCTTCTGGCTTTCTTCTGCTCTGGAGCTCTGTTTTCCCAGCTCTACAAAAAAAAAACCACCCCATGATGGTTGCATTTCCAATTACCCGGGAATAAATTCTGTTCAAATTAACAGGGTTTTCCTGCTGAGTAAAGGTGTACTGTACAGGATTGCCTTGTCGGTCCTTACTTACACACTTAATTTTTTATAGTGAAAAAGATGTTGGGACTCAGATTGTCCTGGAAATTACACCAGCCCAGCTCAAGAGCTTTTGCTGCCCAATGTGCAGTGTGACAAATGATACCTTCCACCCAGCCCTCTGCAGCAGGATAGGTTGCACACAAGGCCAGGCATATTCTCTTGACATCGCAGGCAGAAAACTCCACGAAAGTTTTCCGTACCAATGTCAATTTCAACAACAACACAGACACCTGCAGCATCACTCACAAATTAAGCAGCTGATCCTTCACTCTCTGTTTGCTTTCGACAGATTGCGCTCAACGGCTCATCGTGTTACAGTAAATCTTGAGTCTTAAAAGTGCTGTGCGACTCCTTGCTATTTGGCTCCCCCTCCCAAAACATGCAGCCCGAGAGAGCTGTCTACACGAGTGTTCAGCTGCAGTAATGAACTGGATGAGGAGGAACAAACTGAAATTAAACCCCGACAAGACAGAGGTGCTGCTGATCAGCCAAAAGGGAGAACAAGGGACAGGGGTGCAACCTGTACTGGATGGGATCACCCTCCAATTGAAAAAAGAGGTGTGCAGCTTGGGGGTACTCCTGGACTCATCCTTGAGCCTAGATTCCCACGTCCCAGCTGTGGCTAGGAGTGGATTTGGACAATTCAAACTAGTACACCAGTGTTATGCCCATTCCTGGAGAAACCCACTCGGGCCATGGTGACACATGCCCTAGTGATGTCCCGTAATGCACTCTAAGTAGGACTTCTGATGAAAAGTCTCAGGAAACTTCAACAGGTACAAAATGTAGCAGCCAGGTTGCTGACCGGGGCAGGCTACAGAGATCACATTACACCACTATTAAAGCCGCTCCACTGGCTACCAATCAGATATCACACACAATTCAAAGTGCTGACCTTAACCTACAAAATAAAATGTTGCCTTCTAATGCTGTAAGACACCCCTCAATTCCCTGTTCTCAATCTGTATATGTCTTAATTGTACTGGACTGTATATTGTCCCTCCTTACTGTAAGCCACCTTGGGTCCTTTTCCAAGGAGAAAGGCAGGGTAAAAATTCTCAAAAATAAAAATAAAATAAAATAAAATAAACTGCGACCCTGCTGGCCATTCCTTCTAAACCCCACTCGGCCTTGAAGTTGAGAGGGTGTTTTCAGCGCCATCTCTTTCTCTCCTCCCTGGACTCTCCTCACAGGATGGTTGAGGATAAAGCAGGGAGGAAGAGGAGTGGTGGTGGGGGAGGGGGGGACTCCTGTTACAGTGCCTTGAGCTTCTTGAAGAAAAGGCAGAACACAAAAGTAACAAAACCAAAGTGTTCTTGTTGGCTTGTTGTGATTACATCTCATCAGGTCACCTCCAACTTGTGGTGACCTGTATGAATGAGCCATCTGCAGGCTCTCTGGTGCTCAATACCCCTGCTCAGCTCTTGTGAACTCAAGCCTGTGAGGATGAGAAATTACTCTGCATATGCTCAGAGGAGTCTCCCTTGCAGTCCCAGCTTTAGGATTACGCAGCGAAAGCAGTCTTTTGTGGAGCTCGAGTTCCCAGTCGAAACACTTAGCGGTGTTTTAAAAACCCTGAATAGCTTGCTCGTATTTAAGCCCCACTGAAGCTACTAAACCCTGCCCATCATCTGGGGGGAATTTGGAGCAGTTGGACTCCTCTCTCTATCCTCCCCTGCTCTCTCTCCTCCTTCGCAAGGCACCAGACCTCTTGAAGCCAGTCACAGGGGCTGCCCTGTCAGATCTCACACAAAGCTCTAACCATTGCAGGGACAGCCAACCAGCGCAGAGAGAGAGAGAGAGAGATCGGTGAACAAACAGAGCACAATCCAGCTTCGAGGAGAGCGGGGAAGGGAGGGATGTGAGAGTCATGTGGCAGAGATTCTGTTTCACACACACACACACACACACACACACACACACACACACACACACACACAGTCAATGCCTGGATGAGGATTGGGGTGGCTGGCTTGATGACATAGGAGGATCCATACAACCACTCTCCCCATCTCCTTAGGAAAACCATGGCAACCAACGCAAGCCTAAGATCAGAGCCGACAGCAAAGGGAAAGAACCCACAGGTACACAGACACACACATACAGAGAGAGAGAGAGAGAGAGAGAGAGAGAGAGAGAGCTTGACAACTTGCATGTTTTGCCCTGGCGTGCCTTTCTGCCTCCCTCCTGGCAATGCTAGTGCAGGCATGCCTTCCTTAACACACACAAAGAAGGGGGTGGGTGGGGTATCAGAGCTGCCACAAATCCTGCTGCATGCTTGTTTACAACAAGCATTTCAATAAGGCCAGTGCTTTAGGGTCAGGTGGCTGATTGTTATTGTTTTCTTTTAAGGACAGGTCAAGGGCCGAGGGCTCAACATTTCCATTTAAGAAACAAGGAAAGCAGATTAGGTGACTTGTCCAAGTTCTGCCAGTAAGTCCATGGAAGGAAGAAGACTCGGAATTAAGCAGGGGCTTCGGCTTGCCTTTCCCTGCAACTAGCACACTTTTCCCCATAAAACCATAAAACTATACAGCTCTAACTCAGTCTTCTCACCATTTAATGTTCTCACCATTTCTACTAATTAACTCTTCCTCCTCTTTTTCCCCCTCCTCCTCCCTCCCCTCCCCCATCCATACCCCCAACTCTATATGCTACAGCCATTGGCTATATAGACTACAGCCTATCAATATCTGGTATGAAATATATATCTCATATTATACAGTATCTCACAACTCATGCTGCTGCTATATGTCTGAAGAAGTGCACATGTGCACGAAACGTCACATTAAAATATGAAAGTTAGTCTTTAAGGTGCCACATGTTTGTGTCTTTTGTTTTGTTTTGCTTTGATTTTTGCCTGACTTTTTTCCCTTGCTAGGCAGAGTTTTCTCTGCTTAATTTTTTTTTTGCTTGATGGTGGCCATTCTTAGTGTAGGATCATTATTATTTTCTTGTCCTATTGTTTCTTCCTCTTGCGCTTGTCGGCCACTTCCACCTTTAACCACCACACTCCCACTGGGATTCCATGAGTGTGTCCTGTCCCCCCGCCCCAGCCTGAGGATGCAAGGGGAGGAGAAAAGCTTCACCAGTTTAGTTTCCAAAGGCAGGTTAACGCATCCAAAAGCTTTTCCTGAAACAAAGGTGACCAACAAAATCACCCCTTGGAAATGATGCCATCCTGCCGTCGCCTCTTAACACTCTTCCCCTCTGGGTTGATTGTGTAGCTCACAATCATTCTAACGGCGTGTTTCGGATTAATCCTGGAGAACCCCAATTGAGACTAATCCCAGTTAATCATCCTTTGGTAGTATATGGATTGTGGCTTATTAAACATCCTCCCTCCTTCCCCCCCCCCCGCTACATCATGAGAGCAATGTGGAAGGGAATATTCCATATTTAATGCAGGGCTAAGGAGGATGCAGCCCTTTGAAATATTGTTGGACTACAGCTCCTATAATCCCTTAGGATTGGCCAGGGCTGATGGAATACTGGAGCCCAGTAACATTTAGGTAACCATGGGTTTGCCGCATCTGGTGTAATCTCTAGAGAAAGAAATACCAGGTATTTGGAGGATGCAACCGCAATGGGGAAATGTCAGGAGTGGATCTGGGTTCAATGCCCCAGGGCTCCCAGGAGAGGCTGCTACCTGTTGGAAATCATAGCATCTTGCTTTGATTTTACCTTACCGGGTTCTGGTTGCAACCATTAAAATGAGAAAGAGACACATGCACCTAGGATGAAAATGTTTTCCCTGCCTAAAGGATGGCCAAAAACAAGCAAGCAAGCAAAAAACCCCCACAAAACCCAATTCTTTGGTAGCACAGAAGAATGCCCTCTGTACATGCTCAGAGGCACTCTTGGAATTGCATCCCTTGTTTACAACCCCAAGCCCTGGCATTCAGAAGAGGCAGGAGATAGGCTGGTCACTGAGTGAGCTTGGGACAAGTGAGGCTTTCTAGCTGTTTGCACTGTGTACCTCGGTGAGAGGCAGCAGCTTGCCGGGGCCTTAAATTATTGATAGGTCATACCTGCAACTCCCAGCCACTCCAGCAACTTAGAAAGACCAATCCCAAACGAACAGGCCTTGCTTCCTTTTCTGCCAGGGGCATAGCTGAGCCAACAGTGCTTTCCCGCCACTCTCCACCCACCCTTTTCTAATGACCTCCCAGCAGGAGTGTAATTGTATTATTCCTGCTTCTCTTCCTTGAATCGCGGCTGGTTTTCTCGACACTGCCCTTCGGCCGCCTGTTGTTGTTCCTGTTCCTTGCTGTTGTCCCTTCCCACTTCCAGGGACTCTAACATGGTGTTCATGGTCCAAGGAGTGCTTCACCATCACCACTGAATTTCCATAGCAAGCCAGGATTTGAACTCGGATCTCCCGCATCCCAGTCTGATTCTTCGTCCACTACCCCACACTGGCTGTCCTTTATGTGTCGGCCGCGTTTATGCCCCACCTCCCCTTCAGTGAGATCAAACCGTGCACGTGTGGTCTTCCTCCTTCCACGTTAGCCTTCACAACAGTCCTAGGAGGTAGGCGAGGCCCAGAGGCTATAATCAGCCCAAAGTCACCTCATGAGTTTTGTAGCTGTGCAGGACTTTTGAACCCAGGTCTCCCGAGTCATAGCCCTACACTCTATAACAGTGCTGGCGAACCTTCGGCACTCCAGATGTTTTGGACCGCAACTCCAGCTGCCCTTTGTCATTGGCAGTCTAGGCTTGGAAGTCTGGGAGCTGTGGTCCAAAACATCTGGAGGGCCAAAGGTTTGCCACCACTGCTCTGTAAGCACACCCTCTCGCACGGGTTTTTCATTTCCCATCCCACCTCCCGTGTAGGAAAAGAAAAGAGCCCGTTTTGCTTTCACACACACACACACACACACACACACACACACACACACACACACACACACACACACACACACACACACACACACACACACATCAGGAGAACCAGATCTCCTGAAGGCGGCATGATTCTTTCCTGAGCCAAGCACATCCAGCCACTTGACCTTAGGTCAGGGGTGCCCAAACTTTTTATAAGGAGGGCCAGATTTGGTGGCTGAGAATGTGTCAGGGGCCGGTTGCTCCCTGACCCTGCCACCCCACTGCAAGCCCCACCCACTTTCTTTTAAAAAAATGGGGTGAAGGAGGGGGAGGGAGGGGCAGGCCAGCCAGCTGCGGGCCACTCAGAATGGCCTGATGGGCCGGATTTGGCCCCCAGGCCGGACTTTGGGCAGGCCTGCCTTAGGTGGAGTTCACTGATTCCTTTTCAGAATTTAAAGAGGTGGCAGGTCAGAGAGTCAACCCCTGGCTGTGGGGAGCATCCAATTACTCGTGCCCTCTTGAACTGCAACGAGGCCGTTTGCCAGGTTTCTCTGGAAAGCCAACCTGAAGAAATTTCCAAACAGCCTGTTCTTAGGTGGGAGGAAAAAAATTAATAATCACAAATGCACTTTCAGCTGGCACTTATAATTCCCACCACCCGCTGTATTTAACACTCCCAGTGCTCATCTGATCCAACCTGAGGTTCTTGCCGGTTTCCGCCTGCACCTGGCATCACAGGCTGGGGAAAATATTCACAATGAACCTCCATCTTTCCTCATCTGGTCTCCTCCAGATGTGTCAGCAACCTGCTAGCCAGATGCCCCCCCCCCCCTTGTAGTGCTAGGCGACAATCTCCATCCTTCCAGCCCCACTGCTGGGGTCAATGGCGAATGTAGTTTTAGGTTGGAAAAGGCTACTCAGTTTTTCTTCTAACATAAGGGGCAGAAAACATCACCTGTCTCCTGGCCAAGGAATCCTGCCTTAAAAATCTCTGTCTGGCTGTCTTCCTCCCTCCCTTCCTTGACTGGTGGAGAGGCTGGAAAATATACGCACATATGTATATATATACACACACATATATTATATAGCTCACGGAAGGCACAGGATCTTGGGGGGGGGGGGGAATCCAACCCTGCCTCTCTGGGCACAACGCTTTCTGAACCGGACCCGCGGTCCCAAAGGGGCGCGTCTTACCGATTTTGCCGAACAAGAAGAGGCTGGAGTATTGTTGCCCGAGAGGATCAACAGGAAGACGGGAATCGCAGGTGGAAATTCAGAAGAGGAGGTTCGAGAGATGCGCGCAAACACACACACAGAGAGAGAGAGAGAGACAGGCAGAGGGACCAGGAGCGAACGCGCGGCCGGATCCTCGGGAGGTGGGCAGAAGGGGTGGGTGTGTTTTTGGTTCGGCTCCCGTTTCGTCCGGGGAGCTGTCCACGCTCGGTGGTGCTGAAGCGGCGGCTGGTAGAGGGGTGGGGCAGGGAAGGAAGAGGTGGGGTTAGCACTGGGAGGAAAGGAAGAGAAGGGGGCGGGAGAGAGAGAGACAGTTAGGGGGGATGGGGCGGAGCACAGTTCGCAACGAGCACCACTCTCAATTCGTACCAGCTTTTGTGTGGTTGTGATTTTCTGGGTGGAAAGCCGGGAAACCTTTCTGATAAAGGAAGTATATTAGCCATGGCAACTGGTAGCCCTTGGGTTGGTGAGGTGGAAAGCGCAGCGGCCAACAAAGGGTGGGGCCACGAGAAAACGAGGGTTAAAATGGGTACACGAGCAAGCAAGGAAACGTTCCCACGTTCTCTCTCCCTCTCCCTCTCTCTCTTCCTGCCTCCCTCCCTCTCTCTCTGTGGCACACCCCCGCCTATACAGCTGCCAGGTCTTAAGCCGCTGGTTGAGCCTCGCTCCGTCCATTCATCCCACAGGCTCAGCGGAGGAGCAGGAAAATACACCTTGTGCCTCGGATTAGAAATGTTCCTTCTTGAAGCTCCGTCCTTTTGTGCTTGGCTTCAAAGCTGGGCCATTAATTTATTCGCTCACATTTATCTTGCTCCCCTCTCCTCCCCTCTCCCTTCCCTCGCACACTCACACCAACTGTTCTGTGCCCGGAAATCCAGCAGGCTGGGACTCCAGTGGGGCCAGGCTCCTCCATCCCTCTTGTGGGGTGAGTGGGTTGGCGAGGTGTGGGGGGGTGAGTTTGGGGCTCAAGCTGGTCGGTTGTGGGGCAGTGCCCCATTTCTCCCAATGGACCCCCCTTAAAACTGACGTGTAATTTTAAGGATTAAGAAAGGAGAGTTAAAAAGAGCTATTTTTAATGGTATATGGATGGAGTAGATTTATTGAATATGTGCTTATAAGAAATAAGGGCAAAGTTCCAGTGCAACAATCAATTCAGTTCTGGAAGGGAGGATAATAAGGGACAATACTGTTTAAGAGGTCCCGTTGGTGGAAGGGAGCTGTGTTGTTTATTTATTTATTTACAGAATTAGTTTTAATAGTTTTATTTCAATCTTTTAAATATATGTTTTGTATTTGTATTTTGCATTTTGCATTTTGTATTGTGTGGGTCCTTTTTCCAAGAAGAAAGGCAGGGTAAAAATCCTCTAAAATAAATAAAATAAATAATATAAAAGTTAAATTTAAAAAAACAAACATAAAAATGGACCCCCCTTCTCTGCTACAGAAGATACCTTGGGGGGGGAGGGGTTCAGTGGGAAGGACAAGAGTAGGAGAGCTGATATATCATGTTACTGGATGCCAGTGGTTTTAGTAGAAGTTGGAAGTTCGATCCCCCACTTGGCAAGGGCAGGGCCGATCCAGAGGGTCCTTCCTAGCTCTGTAGCTCTATAATTAATATCACTAGCAACTCTGTTTTTATGTGATAATGGGGTCGAAATAGAATGGACCGTCTGCCTAGAAATCAAGCGGACTCTTCTAGACTGGAGCAGTTATCAAACCAATTTAAAGATGACTTTCTCCTTTCACTTCTACCTCCTCCCTCCAGCAGTTCCCCCCACTCCACAAATCTTTCCCTGGATCCTTGGCCTCCACGCTTGCACAAAAGACAGGAGGACTGGGCTGAGAGAAACGTGCGTCATTTAAAGGGGGGGGGTTGCCATGGTCCCCAGGCCAGCAGGACAGGCCTAGTGGATAAACCTCCCGGACCTCATTTCAGCAAAAGGAGCTGGAGGGCGCCTCTGAGAAGCCATGGCTGATCAGGTTTGGTAGGAACTGGGCCAACACGGTCCCCATCTAAAGGAGGTGTGCCCGCCCTGCCAAGGTGTGTGTGGGGGGCGATGATGAGGTTTAAGCTCATGAAGACCAACCAAGCTGTTTGAATGAGCAGCGAAACGTTCCAGTCTCTCAAGGAAAGAATTTCAGGCAAAAATAAAAGAAAAAACAAAACAAAAGACACAAACATGTGGCACCTTAAAGACTAGCTTTCATATTTTAATGTAACGTTTGGTGCACATGTCCACTTCTTCAGACATATATAGCAGCAGAATGAGGTGTGAGATACAGTATAATATGAGATGAGATATACATTTCATACCAGATATTCATTGTCTGTAGTCTAGATATCATTGGTTGTAGTACATAGAGTTGGGGGGGGTGGATAGGGGAGAGGAGGGAGGAGGAGGGGGGAGAAGAGGAATGTGCATGAAAAACGTTACATTAAAATATGAAAGTTAGTCTTTAAGGTGCCACAGGTTTGTGTCTTTTGTTTTGTTTTGTTTTGTTTTTCTTTGATTTTTGCCTGAAATTCTTGAAAAGACTAACACGGCTACCCTCTCTGAAACTTTGAGAAAAGAAGTCCAGTTGCCATGACTCAACTCTTCCAGAGATAAGCTCCTGAAGTCCAGAGTTCCCGGATGGCACTCCTGACTGCGGAGTGTGTTGATGGGGAAGCGTGTCTGGCCCTTTGCGCATCATGCGAGGAAGAGAGGGAGAAATGCGCAAGGATCCCGTGTACTTGTTGTGACCTTGATTCTCTGCCTGGTGACCACTTTAAGTTGCTCAAGTGTGGCTACCTTGAGAAAATGGCTCTCTTTCTTCTTTCTCCTTGGCTTGCTTGGAAGGGAGGCGGGGGATGGGAGGGAAGGAGGATCCCAGTAACCGCCTGGGAAGCCGCTTGCACACTTGCACACTGGTTTGTCACCGTTTTGCACGGTCTTCTTAAGATATTTGCTCAGCGGTTGATTTTGGATTCAGGCTCCCTTCCTTCGATCAAAGGTGCTGTACAGTGGAGCCTTGTATAACAAACAGTTTGTATAACATAAAATCTGTACAACATAAAAAATTCCAGAGATAGAGGAAATTTGCTTAACATAATCGCCTATGGGGCGAATCTGTACAACATAAAAACGGGATGACTCCGTTTTCAATGCACTCCAATGAGAAATCTGTAGAAAGGAAAATTCGCTTAACATAATTTTATTTGAAACGAATTAATTCCTTTATACAAGGTACCACTGTATTTGCTTTCTATGTTTTTTTCTTTTCTTTTCCAAAAACTGCATGGCGACAGTTATTATTACAGATGCAGTAACAGAAACCACCAGAGGATGGTCCCGTGACTGCTTCTATCTATACCATGTGCTGGTTTCTAACTGGTGGAGCTGGAGCCGAGAAGATGCGTTTCGTGGAGCCTCAGATAAAAAGGGGAGGGAGCAGGAACGGATATGAATGAACGTGGGGAAAGGAGAGCAGGATACGGGCATGCGCGTGCGCGCCGGAGCGTGGCGAGGGGAGCGTGCCTACGGAGACGCTGGAACTCCCATCATCCTCAAACACGACCCATTCTCGGCGGTGCTGAAGGGAATCGCGATTTAACCATCGCTGGTGTTCCCCCCCTCCACCTCCACCTGTGATCTGACCCAGAGGCGAGACTGCGGGTCCTGGGAAGGTGTGTGCGCGTGTGGGGGTGGGTGGGTAGACAAATCCACCTCCCCTCCTATCCGCAGAGGTGCTGAGGCTCAACAAAGCCTGATGGGACTTGTAGTGCGACACATCTGGAAGGGAACTTCTTATTTGGTTTATGATGGGGGGTTTAAGTTGGGCTGTTGTATTTCCTTGTTTGTTGTAAACCACCCAGAGTTCCTGTAGGAAAATCGGGCGGTTAACAAGTACAAATATAAATATAAATGAATAATATAAACTGGGAAAGACTGATGCGTGCCCCGCTGGGGGTGAAGGAGGCAAAGGAAGCCCAGAAGGAGCCTTTCCTGGGCCTGAGTCGGAAGCCGATGGTGGAAGATGGGACAGAGGGAAGGATGCACGGCTTATGTTTTGGAAGACGGAGAGGCGAAGAAGGGGGGCGTGTCGGCAAGGTGCAGAGCGCGGGAGTGTGAGCGAGGTGTGCGGATGTGCACGTGAGCGAGACGCGAATCACGGAGGCACAGGACTGCCCTCCTGTGGACGAAGGGAGTCTTGCAACAAATCATGGCGGGATTAAACCACCATCCTCCCGCGGCTGCCGCAGCTGCCACCAACTTCCTCATACCCTGCTGCAAATGTAAGGCTCAGGTGGTTCACCCAGTGCCACACACAAAAGAAGGCTGGCTCATCCTCTAAGCCAGTGGTTTAAAGGGGGATTGGACAGATTTCTGGAGGAAAAGTCCACTGCAGGTTACAAGCCATGATGGGGATCTGAGTTATCTCCAGGCTTAAAAGGAGAGTACCTAAAATGCTAGACACTGAAAGTGGTATCAAGAGACAGGTATCTAGTTGTCCCATGTGCTCTCTGAAGCAGCTGGTGGGGGCCCTGTGAGATACAGGAGGTTGGAACAGACCAGCCCTTATAGCCTGATCCAGCAGAGTATGTTCATATACTGTATTCCCAACCCAGGGTGACTCAGGTACAGACAAAAGAAAACAGAACAGACAAAAGAAAATATTTTTTTACTCAGCATGTTGTTATTTTTTGGAACTCCCTGTCACAGGATGTAGTGATGACATCTGGCCTGGATGCCTTCAAAAGGGGATTGAACAGATTCCTGGAGGAAAAGTCCATCACAGGTTACAAACCATGGCAGAGATGTGTAATCTCCAGTCTTAAAACTGGGGTACTTCAAGGGCCAGATGCAAGGGAATGATATCAGGAAACAGATATCTAGTCTTGTGCACTCCCATATGCATTTGGTGGGGCCACTGTGAGATACAGGAAGCTGGACAAGATGGGCCTTTGGCCTGATCCAACATGGCTCTTCTTATGTTCTTATGCAGCTGTTCTTGGCCTTCATCTCCCATAAACCCTGGGCTCCACCGCTGCTGGTGAAGGCTCCTGGGAGTTGCAGTCCAAGAACACCTCGGTCACCCTGGGTTGGGAACCACTGGCTCTAAGCAACAGAACCTGACTCCCTGCAATGGAAACCCAGCCAGTCGTAACCCCAGGCAAAAAGCCAAGACTTCTGCATCCAATAAAAAGGAATTTTTCCACAGTTACCATCCCCACAACCTAATCTAGCAAAATGTCTCCTGTGCCAGGCGATGGCAAGAGAGAGAAAGGAAATAAAAGCAATATTAGATCAATCATGGTAGAACAGCCATGGAACCCTCCTTTGTTCTGTCCACCTGCAGAAAGAATGAGATGGTCAGTTCCCAAGTCTAAATTATTTTAGAAAAGGAAAAACTACTGTGTTGTGGAGGGGGGGCAACCACCCATGACATGGCCACAGAAACATGTGAGGGGCAGGCAAAGGAATTTTGTGATATTCCAGAATTTTGTAGCTGAGTTTGCTGGTGTTTTCCTTCTCCCTCCCCACCTCCTTTTTCTTTTGTGTGCGGTCCCAACTTTGAGCTAGATAGGATTCTCAATGGTCGGCTCTATCAAATGTTTTTGGCTTACAGCTCCTACAGTCTCTTGCCCTTGGGCTGTGGGGCCTGAGGCTTCTGGGATTTGAAGTCCCAAATTTCCAAAAGTACCGAAGTTGAGAAGGATCATTCCAAGAGAATCTACAAGAACATGAGCAAGGGTTTTAAGCCCAGAGTTCTTCCAATGAATCTGTGAATCTTGACTTCCAGCATCTTACGAACTCAAGAATTTTGGCTCCTACCAGACTCGTGGGCGATGAGGGCCAAACCTCGCCTCTTGTCTCCAAGGTCCAAGGTCCAATCACCTCATGTCCTCGCTCTCAGCAAAATCACTTGACCTCGCTGGCCTTTCTCCAAATCATCCCAAGTCCTGACATGCAAACACCTACCCCGATGGCCTTGAAAGCCCGAAGCCCTGTTAGATCCTGCCTTCCCTATCAGAACTGAGAACCACATTTCCATCTCATTTGCAAAGAGTCCTGACCTGGTGGAGGAAACAAGGAGAGATCTGACAGCGACGCCATGGCAACACCGGGGAGCTGACACTCAGGTTGCCTGAGCAACCAAATAATTCTTCCCTTTCCACACTAAGAAGAGGGAGGGGACGCATGCACACCCTGCCCGCTATGCCGTCCCTTGTCTTTTGTCTGAGTTGGCTTTTTAATGCCCAGCCTGCAAGTAGCACTGCTGGAGGTGATGGTGGAAGTCTTGATTGCAGTGTCTTATGCCTCCTTGCATTTACCCCCAGGGCCACCATGGTGGTGGTGGTGGTGGGAGAGCAAATTAAGTGTAGGAGGACATTTAAGAAATCAAAAAAGGTGCATAACACACACACACACACACACACACACACACACACACACACACACACACACACACACACACACACACACACAGGGCTTAAAGCACTCTTGCAATTTAATTATGCAGGGTATATATTGCCCTTTCTCAGCCCTGCAAGCTGGATTCTGAGTTTACTAACCTGGGAAAGATGGAAGCCTTGAGCCAGTAACTAATCTGCACTGGGATCAAAGTAAGATTATGAGCAGAGTCTTCACTGCAGTACTGCAGTTCAATGACTAGACCCCAAGGCTCCTAAACAAATAAGCTATCTATATAGACAGATCAAGCATCTGGGATTGGTGATGGAGGGGGATGGTTTTTTCTTTCCACGGTTCTTCATGCAACATCATAAAGTACATAATTCACGGCCTATCTGTGGGTGATTCAGATATCAACTTATTAGAGGACACCATGTTTAGAATCCTCACAGAGGACCAACTTTTCTTTTTAAATGGCCTAAAATGTTTGCTTGGGATAGGTCTCCTTTCCCAATCCCAGCAGATTCTAAATGAGGATATTCTAGTTGGGAAGGATGGGAGCTGTAGTCAAGCACAGTTGATCAGCATCAGCTCAGGGGAAAAAGATAGATTAAAGTTAACTTTAAAAAACCCCATTGATTAACTGAATAGCTTTTGAAAAAGTCACTTATTTTAAAGATGCAAACTGGAAGCTGGCAGGCCCCTATTTAGCATAAGTATTGCATATCTAGAAGGGGAAAGAAATACCTGTACAGTAATACCTTGGTTTAAGTGTAACTTGGTTTAAGAGTGGTTTGATAGGCAAGCAAGCATTTCTTCTAAATTTTGCCTTGATCAACAAGCAATGTCTTGATATACAAGCAGTGGAGCAGGTCACATGGTCACAAGTGAGTCAATGGTGGCTCTCCCTTCCCCTGCTGGATTGTGGGTGATTGTCTGGAACATTCTGTCTCAGGTAGCCTCCAAAACAGAGGGAGGAGAGGGGAATAGAGGTCTCCCTTGCACCAGCCAGGAACGTGCAGGTTAGGTCTGTGAAGATTCTCAGTCAGCCAGGTGAGTTTATCTGGAACCTGAGTCATGGCAACTGGACTTCTTTTTCTTGAGAGATGGAAACATTTCGCTGCTCATCCAAACAGCTTCATCAGTCTTCCTCATCAAAACAACCCTGCAAGGAAGATCAGCCTGAGAGAAGCTGATTGGTCAGTTGCAGGTTTCAGTCCCAATCCAACACCGGAACCATGTCATCACACTGACTTTCCAGTGACATCATAATGACTTTCCAATGACCTCTTATCAAGCCGGATTGAACAGCATGTGACTTTGGCCTAACCCATCATGGCTCTTCCTATGTTCTTATGAGGACTTCATCCTATGATGGGAGAGGAGGGCAAAGCATTTACCACCTGCCCGACGGCATCAACATGTGCAGCAAAATAAGATCGGGGGAATCCACAAGAAGGTTTTGTGTTCTCTTAAAAACTTGCTGTTCCCACTGACAGATGCACCTCAAAGTTCAAATGTTGCAGTTTTAGACTCTGGACTTCCTCCAATCTTGCCAGGGTGAGGACTGACACCCTCACACGCGAGACACTTCATACTCTTGAAGAGCCAAAGTATTTTCGTATAACACGATGCATTCCATCTTCTCATCGCCCTCCCGCCTGGTGGCTTCCATTCCATCGAGAAGGCATTGATGCAAAAAGATGTACTGAGACTACAGGGCAGAGATGATGAAAACCTGTCAATCTCACTTTCTCCCACATTTAAATTCACAGAATGTTAGTTTTACTTCACCACCCCCGCCCCGCCAGTGCATATCAGTTTTCCTTTACCTACACTTGAATTTGAAGTCTGTCAATTTCATTTCCTCCCACATTAGAATCCATAACCTGTCAATTTCAATTTTATTCCATGCCCAGATTCTGAAGCTGTCAGTTACTTTCCCCTACATCCTCTACATTTTTAAACTAATTTTAAAAAACATTTTAAGCAGCCTTGTGGCACAGTGGTTAAATGGCTATACTGCAACTAGAACTGCGCTCATAATCTGGGGTCAATCCCAGGTAGCAAGCTCAAGGTTCACTCAACCTTCTATCCTTCCAAGGTTAGTAAAATGTGTACGCAGCTTGCTGAGGTGGCGGCAGCCGGGGGGGGGGCAATATGTAGCCCGCATAGATAAATTGTAAATCGCTGAGAGAGGTGTTTTAAGCACTATGGGGCTCTATACAGCCTTGGATCCTTTTTTAAGGAGAAAGGTGGGGTTAAAATACTCTATATAAATAAATAAATAAATAAATATAAGCAGCACACTTCGCTTTGCTTTTGCGTTAAATAATTTAATTAACTAAAATCAATACTTAATTAATTGAAACATACAAAACCATGGCAGCCCCACACCCACCCCAATGTTTATAAAAATACAATATGGCAGATATTGAAATATTTACAGAGAAAGTGCATATCTCTCAGATACATGTGTTCCTTCCTTATAACCTGACCATGGGAAAAGGACTTTGGCGGTTAATTACACCTGCTGACTTTGCATTTCCGGGAACTGTGGTCCTCCTAAATACGTCTTTCCAGCCTTGTCTGGACAGAGTGTGCTTGTGGTCTCTCACCTCAGTCTGAATCATGAGTGGACGGTTCATCCTCAGCCGTTGGACGAACGCGAAAGACCCCAATCTCCCCCTTGTCCCGGGCTTGGCGCAGCAGGGAATCCAAAGCAATGAAGGTCCCTGTCCGACCCACGCCGGCGCTGCAAATGTGGGAGAGTGGCAGGTGGGGGAGAGGGGAGTCACATGCTGAGAGCACAGAAATGACCCAAGGACAATATCCTGAAACCAGGAAACACCATCCTGTCTCATGGCAGTGGTTGGAATTTCATCTCAAGTATCTTGGTTTGTTTGTTTTTAAAAAAAAGCTCAATATAAGAATAATAATAATAATAATAATAATAATAATAATAATAATAATAATAATAATAATAATAATAATGACGACTCTACTAGGATTATTAGCATAGAATTATAATGTTACCGGCATCATGTGGTCTGGGGCCACGCAAATGCACATGGAAATCAAGAACAATAATATTTATTTATATTGTGCTCTACACCAGAATATAAATCTTTGACATGAAAACATGCACACATTTATCCATCCAGAGAGTCAGAGCTATCCAGGTATTTCTACTCTGACTCTGAAGGTATGAACAGACAGGGATTTGTCCTATGGTTTGGTCCCATTTGGGGAAATGACTTGACAGTGCACAAAAATTATTATTAAATCATCATTAAGAGTGGTGCAGAAGAGACGCCCTGGGCTCCACCTCCCACTGCTTCTCCTTAGCACCAGTCCGGCCCAATCCGTCCCCGTTTGGTTTACCTGCAATGAACCAGGGCTGGCCCACTGCCCTCGTGTTGTTCTAAGTGCTCCCTCACCAGGTCTCGGAAGCGGAGGAGAGTGCTGGTGACAGGAGGCACCCCATGATCTGGCCATGATGTGTAGTGGTAATGCCTGGCGAAGCGGACCTCAGATTCATTCAGCTGTTGGAATACATCAGATTGAGACATTCTCTTCCATATAGAAACTGGGACAAAGTATCGTATATCTCCTTTTCTCCCTGCTCCACCTTGACAAAGAGCTCAACATTCAACAAGCCCTAGAAGGTTACATACTGTTGGGTTTGGGGATGGGAACATTCAAAATATTTATTTTGAACCTATATTTGGATGTATCATGAAGTCGCTGAAGTCTGCAGAAAATGGCAGCTTTGGGCTAGACCTATTTGTCTTCCAAACTCTTTGCAATGCCCAGAATCCCCCAGGTGGCAGGGCATAGCTGCCCCAGGGAAATCTGGGAACTGTGGTCCAAGTAGACCTGTGGTCTAGTAGGCCTGCAATAAAATGTCGCAGTGTATCATTCCTTACCCGTTGTCATGTCTTGGCCATGGGCATCAGTTAAGACGAGGAAGGGGTTGGGAAGCCGAGAGATGGGGTCAAAGAATGTACTACGAAGGAGACTGAGGAACAGGTGACACCAAAGAACATGGAAGTGTGAGGGATATGAAGAAAAAAAAGGCTGAAGTCTAAATAGCTTCAAGGGCAACTACAGATACAGGAATATGTCGGAATTCCAGATGGGCCTTGTGGCTCTAGCAAGGCTTCAGTGGAACTTGCAATTCAGCCATTCACTAGTAGGAGGAGATGTTCACAGAACTCCTCCTACACAATGCCTATACCTGTAGTAACCTGGCAGTTCTCAACTGATACTTATATTTCATTAAGAGATGGGACGGGTTATCTTTCTGGACTACGCTATCCAGAAGCCCGCTTCAACCAGGGCCAGTGACCATGCTGCCTGGGCAATTCTGAGTGAGTAAGTGGAGTGTGCAATATTGCCAGCTGTTCTTTCTGTGATCAGATGTGCTTGGAGTCACACTCAGGCTAATATTTAGTCGTACTCTCAAGTGTGTTACAGACAGCAATTGTGTTTTTATTGTGTGTAGTATTTCGCAGTCAGATTCGGGCCCTTGAGTTTCGTTTAACAGGCCAAAGATAGATAGGCAGGTTACAAAACTGATGACTGAATGAGGTTGCTTAAAAATATTTCTCCCCGCAGTGGTAATGATGGTGGAATAGTAGTAGACTAGCTAGCTCGCTCGCTCAATAAATTATCTACTTGTCTATCAGCTATCTAAACTGGCTGAATAGCTCAGTGATGTAGGTATCTGGCTGCTCAGCCATAGGTTGCAAGTAGAGATGGGCATGAAATGCCAAAATGGCGTTTCGTTTCATTTTTCGTTTTGTTTTTCATTGTGTCATTTTGTTTAATCTGAAACATATTTTTTAAAAAAATCATTTAAGTTTTCATTTGTTTCATTTAATTTTTAAATTTTTTTCTTGTTGTGCCGACCAGCTGGCCCATGGGCTGGGTCGGCATGTTTTTTTAATTTTTTAAACTTTTCCCTTCTCACGTTGACCAGCTGGTCCGCAGGCCAGGTTGGCATGCTTTTTTTTTTTTTTATTTTACACACACACACACACACACACACACACACACACACACACACAATCTTAGCTAAAAGGCCGAGAAGCGATCACACACACACACACACACACACACACACACACACACACACACACACACACACACCATGACACCCCATTGGGTGGGGGGAAAGGTGGGCTTTTAAAACTTTTTTTCTGCACCAAAGTCCCACGCTACAGCTGATCATCGGTGGCTTCTGGGGGGGGGGGGAGCCCATGGTTTCCCCGTCTGGGCACTTGGGGGGGCGCCGGCTTTTCCCCATAGGAATGCATTGAAGCAATGCATTCCTATTGGAAAACGAAAAAACGAAGCGAATGAAATGGAAAATTCTGTTTTGTTTTGTTTCATTTTTGAAATGGGTCAGTTCATTATTCGTTTCATTCCGTAAAGAAACAAATAACAAATAATGAAACAAAAAATTTTCATTTCATGCCCATCTCTAGTTGCAAGTTCAATTCTCATTTTGCCTCCTGCCAGTAGAGCCAACCTGTGTGGCCTTGGGCAACCTTCACAGTCCCAGGGGACCCCCCCAGAAGAAGGAAACAGTAACCTACTTCTGAGTATACTTTCCTGACTAGGAAACCCTGAAAAGGATGGCCATAAGTCAGAATTGACCTGATAGCACCCTATTTTTGTTATTGTTATGCGTTATCTACAGCCTAGTTACAGACCTGCCAGATTACATGATGCAGTTCCCATAAGATTGTGGCCAACGTTGCTAATGAGAAAATAAACTCTAATGGCTATAATTGATGCATAAAGCATGTTAATTAAACTACAGTGGACCCTCGTATAACAAACAGTGTGTATAACATAAAATCTGTACAACATAAAAAATTCTGGAGATAGGGGAAATTTGCTTAACAGAATCGCCTATGGGGCAAATGCATACTACATAAAAATGGTTGTGATTAGGGATTACTCTGTTTTCAATGCATTCCTATGGGAAATTTGTATAAAGGAAAATTTACTTAACAGAATTTCATTTGGAACAAATGAATTCCTTTATACAAGGTACAACTGTACAAGGGAAATTAAAAACAACATATTGTTATAGAGGGGAGTGACGAATCAGAAGCTGAAAGATGAATTCCCCATGGCACCTCTTGTACGGAAAGCTCACCTGTGCGACCTTGGGCAGGCTGCCACAGCATCCCGTCCCAAAAAAAGCAAAAAGCAAAGTGTTCTGCTTATATACCGCCCCATACCACTACAAGTAGTCTCTGGGCGGTTTACAATTTTTAATTACAGTGTGCAGGCTACACATTGCCCCCCCCCCAGCAAGCTGGGTACTCATTTTACCGACCTCGGAAGGATGGAAGGCTGAGTGAACCTTGAACCTGCTACCTGGGATTGAACCCAGGTCGTGAACACAGTTTTACCTGCAGTACAGGCATTTCACCACTGCGCCACGAGGCTCAGTATGGTTAAACCCTTTCTGAATACTCCATACTGAGTTACAAGGGTTACTGTAACTCAGAAGCTACTTGGCAGCATGCAATTGCAATTTTTCTTTGGACTTGACGTTTATTTGGGTTGCGCAAAAGGAGAGGTAACTCTGAGGGCCACCCATTTACTCACCCGCTTGATACTGAAATCCCGGACGGTCCAGTCGGGAAGGATGGTCTCTTTGACAACAGAGACAGTCACGTCATTATAGGTGCAGGGGGTGTAATCCAGGGGCCAATAGCGTTCGCATTTAACCTGCCAGAAGAGAAAAGGATACACAGTCTTCAACAGGTTGAAGTAAAAGATGTCTGGCTCAGGCCTAGCCATATGCGATCTTTCAAGAGGGAAACTGGGCTGGGGTGACTGGTGTCAATCTATCCAGCACTCAACCAACCATTGTCTCCTGTCTCTGAATTCAAAGAGAGCCCCGCCTCTCTGTTAAGTGTTCCTTTCCCTCTCTTTAGTCTCTCAGGAGCAATGCTTGCTGTTGATCTATCCACCACTGTAGATAATGAAACTTTTGTTAGTCTTTTTCCTACAAATGTTTCGGAGGGAGTTATCGAGACCTTAAGTGCCAGTGGATGAGAAAGGCGTGGCCTACCCGAGGACCTTGCACTTATTCCATCCTGTGAATCTCTGCATTTTTACTGTGTAGCAAAAACAGATTGTCACCAGAAGTTCAAAACTCTCCAACAGTTTGTTCCATGATCCCCAGATAGAATGGAAAAATTCACCTGTCCATTCTCCACACAGTTGGTCAGCATCACCACGGTGGTGATCCGTTGCTCCCATATCATGCGCCAGAAGTCATGGAGTGTCTCAGGCAATGGGCCCTGGGCTGCGATGAATTCTTTTTCCCCTTGGAAGCCCTAGAATGAGTAGGCAGGGAAGATAGCTTAGTTACAGACAGAATAGAGCAGAACAGGTCTACTCTAGTGTAAAAGAGCCACTGTCCATCCTGGCCAGAGAGAGGCAGCCCAAAATCTTTACAAGGTACCAGGTGGGAAAATGCTAGGCGGTGTGATCCATCCCATATTAAAAACAAAACAAAACAGATAACACCCCTTGATCTAATTCTAAGGGAAGGGGGTTTGACCGGGATTAGCCCCAGGGCCTAAGGTTGCCCACTTTCATTTTAAAACACAAAGTGGACATCCCTGTGCCTTCCAGATGTCTGTTCCACCACCCTGGTTTATAGATATGGCTGAAGAAGGAAACAGGATGCAAAAATTAATCTGAAAATGGACTTGCAGGAATATTAAGGTTTGATTGTTCATGTGTGTTGCATCCTTACAGTCAGGACTCAGGACCAACTCTATGTGACCCCATGTCCATGGAGTTTTCTTGGCAGGACTACTGGAGTGATTTGCCAGTTCCTACTCCTGGTGCCTACAGCACCTGGTATTCCCTGGTGGTCGCCCATCCAAGTACTAACCAGGGCTGACTCTGCTTAGCTTCCGAAAGTAAGCAAGATCGGATGTGCTCAGGGCATCTAGGCTTGGTCGAAGGGACGGCTGCTGCTGAATCCTAGGGATGGACCATTGGCTGATGAGCCCTCCAGAGTTGGATATTTACTCCCATTACGTTCAGTGGGACTCATCGACACAGCAACTCCT
Source organism: Phrynocephalus guinanensis (assembly GCA_037367245.1). Taxonomy (NCBI): domain Eukaryota; kingdom Metazoa; phylum Chordata; class Lepidosauria; order Squamata; family Agamidae; genus Phrynocephalus; species Phrynocephalus guinanensis. Next base: position 11,701,227 of record CM074743.1, on the reverse strand, counting down.
GCCTGCTGCTCCAAGCTACATGGATGGTGAGGAATGCTGGAAGCAACAGTAGGACAACATCCAGAGGGCTATGTTTAAGACTCTGTAACCTACAAGAGCACCGTCTTCAGTCTCTGCAAGCAGGCAGCTCAGGGTGAGAAGAAAGGCTCTCACTGCTACCTCCCTTCAGTGAGATGTGCAAAATCTCACTGCATGACATTGCTCCTTCTTAACCGGAAGTAGGAGATTCTTGTGGCTAGATAGCTCCGTGGGCTGGATCACGTTTTTAGGATCGTAAAAAGATGGCTCTCTGATCATGATGGGATTTGGAAGCATAAGGGAAACTAGCTGCGTTACTGATCCAACAGTATATACTGCACTAAAATTCCAAATTCATGTCAAGGGAAGAGTAAGGATTATATCTAGGATGGAGCTAGCAGGTCCAAAGCAGCATTTCCATCTGTTCTAGTCTCCTGCAGAGAAATGTCATAGGCAGGTAAGGTGGACTCACAGGCATATAACTCGCATTGATGTAATCTGAGTTGGGGTCTGCAGGTTTGAGTGTGATCTGGACCCGTGAATGGTCATCTATGGAGAAGGAAACAGATGAGTTAGAATAGCATTTTGGAAGAAGGTAAAGGGGAAAAAAGCCCAATCTTGATATTATAAAGTTTGGATAAGTTCCTCTCTTTTTGGTTTGTAACTCCCAGGCAGCACTGACTGAAAGATTACAGTAAAAGGTTCTGGGCATATGTGGTCATGTCAGGTTGTGAAATATTGTGTGCATAGAGAGTTTTAACAATTATGGGGCAATGTAGAAAATCCAGTCTGTGAAGCCTACATTGTATTTTTAAAATGAGGCTTTAACAACTGTTTACTAAAGTCATTGAAAAGCAATTAGGCAGCTCTCCAGCTAAGCAAAATCCCTGTATATAAACACAGCCTGGCAAAGGGAATTCTTCTAATGGCTGGTAGTCAGTTTGAAAATATGTGGTGAGGAACTGGCTACCCGTTCTCAGTGATCTCAAGACATCTAGCACATGTAGTGGCCAGCCAAGCTCCCAGATATCCTCGTTTCCTGTCTACCACATAGTTGGGAATGATTTTACTGGCTCATATCACTTGATGATGAGATCCAGAATCTCTCCAAATCCAGAATCTTGAACAAGTGCTGAGATCCAGAATCTCTCCAAATCCAGAATCCTGAACAATTGCTGAGATCCAGAACCTCTCCAAATCCAGAATCTTGAACAAGTGCCGAGATCCAGAATCTCTCCAAATCCAGAATCTTGAACAAGTGCAAAGGGGACCTTGCATCAGGGCCAGGGGGATGGCAGGACTTCTAAAACCTCTTGATATTCATTCCTCTTGGAATTACATGTCCTATGTGTATCTGAATGAATAGTCAGAGGGAATGACCTGGTTAAAAGTCATCCTGGAAGCGTCATGGCTGAAGGTAGATTTAAATCAGGTTATTCAACAGCCTATCCATGGCACACTAGTTGTCAAGATAATACTGTTGTTTGAGAACACATGGACAAACTCATTCTAACAACAGATGTCTCCTCTTTACTCTGTCCGCTCATCTATTCCAGCCAACATTCACATTGACTAGCTTTTGAGCTAGGATTTCTGGGTTCAAGGGTTATGTAATTCTCTAGACTTTGCTAGATGAGATGAATCTGGAAGCAGTGCTCCTTTAACTGGCAAAAAGGTACAAATGGGGTAAAATATATTAAAAATAGGAGTGCCACTTCGATTAGTATTAAAATATAAACTTTGGCTTTCTTCCTACTTGTGGAAAGTCACCTAACAAAGGAAATCATGTTGTTGGGAACAAAACATAACAGCAGAAAACACAGGATTTTATCCAATGAGGCACCCGGGGAGCCACTCCCATGTTCTCCTGCTAGCCCACAGTGAAATGCTCAAAACTAAAACATACTCTTTTTTTTTGCATAAATGCAGCAAGGGCAGATAAACAAAGAAATGAATAGAACTCACAAGGCAGGACGTTGCTGTAGCGATTCTTTGCTTGATTTTCCAGCCGCTCTGCCACAGTCTGGGGCTGTCCTAATCCAACATCCTGCAGCTGCTTTTGTAGAGACAGGAAAATGGGAAATGTTGAATCAGGACAGCAGGGGACAGAGTTGCAGAACAGCATAAAAACAAGCTGTTGTGCTAAAATGCAGGGCGGGAAACTGCATTCAAAGTTGAAATGACTGCCATTAGGTTGGACACTACCTAAAGACTCAAAAACACCACACATTCTGCAGGGAGGAGGCCTGGTGAGCTGAGAATCTCTGCTTTCCAGAATGTATTGGCATAGGAGAAAGCAACTGTCCAGATAATTTGGCGGGGGTCCTGACCAGTGGATCCTAGCTCAAGTCAAGTTTGACCTCTCTCTAGAAGCAAAAATGATGAAGCCGGGGCTACCGTGCTTTGTGCATATCAAGAAAAGATAAGACTTGATGGAACACGACATTGTATGAGACAGGACCTTCTCCTGGCTGTATCTGGAGACGCTTGGGATCGAACCCACGGCCTCCTGCACTCTACCCTTCAGCAAGGAACTGTGATCCAAACCTCCTACCTGGTATTCCTTGGCAAAACCCAAGGCACTGCTGGAGAACCGCTCGCTGCAATAGCTGGAGAAAGCAGATGCAGACACAGAGGCAAGGGCCCTGTAGAGGAGGGAAAGGCAGAACGTTTGCCTTTTTAAATACCAAGAAGCGGGATAATGTGACCCTACAACGGGGTGCACAGGCCATCTTGAGATGCCTCCCTTTATCTAGAGTGGTAGAATATTTTGCTTCTCCACAGGTTTCAGTAAGTTTAAGTATACAGTGACCCCCTGCCTATTGCGGGGGTTAGGGACCTGACCCAACCCGCGATAACTGAAAATCCGCAATATGTGGATGCAGGTCAGGTCGGCCCTGGGGTGCCTAGCTGGGGGCTCTTGTACTTACCGGAGGCCTCAGAAATGATTTTCGGCGATCTGGAAGTCACTTCTGGTTCACAGAGAGGCCCTTTTGGGGCCTCCAGAAGGCCTGGGAAGGCCCTCGCAGGCCCATTCGGGACAGCGCCAGGTTGGGGGTAAGTATGGGTGGCCTGAAACAGGCCTTTCCCCCCTTAACCCAGGGGACTTTTTTTCATATATTGTGGTCCCGTGATACAGCGGGACCGCAGTGTATGAACCGCGAAAGGGTGGGGGACCACTGTATATTTTTTCCTACAAGAATGAAGAAATCACACACACACACACACACACACACACACACACACACACACAACCACCAAATCTTTCTCACCCTGGGGCTCCCACTTCTGATTTCTGTGTCTCGGAAGTACTGTCTGGCTTCCTCCTGCAAAGAAACACAAGACCATCAGCTCTGAAGCTTTACTGACGATATTCCCCTAACTGGAATCCTCAATGCAAATGAAAAATGGAGCACCCTGGAAGTGACACATCCAACGGACTAAAAGCTAGGTGTACTGTAAACACGAAATTTATTAGATTTTGGAAAAGCTGGTTTCTAGTGCTTCCCAATTCTGCTTATGATGATTCATCCCCTAGAGCAGTGATGGCGAACCTTTTAGAGACCGAGTGCCCAAACTGCGATTCAAAACCCACTAATTTTTTGCAAAGAGCTAACAAAGCAATTAAGCCCGAATACAGGTGGCTGTGAAGGGGCGATATCGGGTGTCCACAGAAAGGGCTCCGAGTGCCATCTTTGGCACCTGTGCCGTAGGTTCTCCAACACTGTCCTAGAGCCACAAAACACATCTGTCCTTAAATAGATCAACGTGAATGGCACATTATTGGCTCGCTGAGCTGATGCCTGAAGCGTGGGGCGGCCTAAAGGGATCGTTTCAGAGCAGCAAGGGCATAAATAAATATATTTAAATGTTATTTAATTGCAATGTCAGTTCTCCAAGGACATTTTCACTCAGTGTCCAAACTCTATTGCTTAGTGTTATAAACTCCACTAGTGTAGGTCCATTGAATCAAATGAAATTTGGTTCCGTCAGTTCCACTGATTCAAAAGGTTTTCCCTAACAGCAGCTTACTTTAGCATAGTAATTTGTGTTTTAGAGCAGGAATTAATTGAGGAGAGGACTCCACAGCCCTCCAAAGTATACTGTGTTAAATGGGATTTTACCCAGTGTGTATATTTCTGGGAAACAGAAAGAAATTGCATGCTTTTGTGACTGACTGGGCAAGAGCTTGCCTCCATATTTTTCTTTCTGTTTCTACAAATTAAAGTGTACACACTTTACTACCACTTTACTACTTCTCATTAACAGCAGCAGCAGCAGCAGCAGCAACCATTACTGTACTGTGAAGATTCTCAGTCCTCAACTTTCCTTTGACTGACGAAGCTGCTTGGATGAGTAGTGAAACGTTTAGATCTCAAAAGAAAAGAAGTCCAGCTGCCATGACTCAACTTCCAGAAAACAATTACTATTGACTGGCAGGTACTACCATAATTAAAATTGAATATTTCCAAACCCTAATTCTGGAAGAGACTAACAAAGGTTAACAAAATTCAGTTCCTGCCATTACACTCATCCTTAAAAAATACATAACAAAAGCGGGGGGGAGTTTGGGAAGGAGAACGAAAAAGCTGGGCACCCATTACAACATTGTTGAAAGTGAAGGCTGAGGGGGGATATGATAGCTATGTTTAAATATTTGAAAGGATGTCATATTGAAGAGGGAACAGGTTTGTTTTCCATGGCTTCAGAGACTAGGACTCGGGGCAGTGGTTTCAAACTACAGGAAAAGAGATTCCATTTGAACATTAGGAAGAACTTCATGACAGTTAGAGCTGTTCAGCAGTGGAATATGCTGCCACAATGGGTGGTGGAGTCTCCTTCTTTGGAGGTTTTTAAGCAGAGGCTGGATGGCCATCTGTCGGAAATATTGTGAAGGGGTTCCTGCATGGCAGGGGGTTGGACTAGATGGCCCTTGAGGTCTCTTCCAAGTCTATGATTCTATGATTCTATGACATCTGCTTGGGAATACCCTGAAGCAAATGGTGAGCCACTGTGTGAGACAGAATGCTGGACTGGATGGGCTATGGCCTGTTCCAGCAAGGCTGTTCTTATGTTCTTATCTGCAAACAGAATCCTCCTCGGCCACAAGGGCAGGCCGCTTGGAAGACGTAACTCTACGAAGATGTGACATACGAGGTGATGTGCCAGGCAGCTGCTTACGTCTCCCTAACTCCCACTATCTGCCACCTGAGACAACTGCCTCGCTCTGTCTAATGGTAGAGACAGCTCAATAGCTTACGGATTCAGGCCACAGTGCAGGATGCTCCACACTGCTGGAAATAACACTCATACCAGGCAAGCTTCCTTACCTCCATCTCCTGAAATAGAAGAGCAGCAAGCCCAGGAGGACAAGTAAGAGCAGCATGGCCACCAGTGGTCCCAGGATGACCCCTGAGGGCACCAAAAGAGGATGTGAGGAGTTTGGCCAACATCTCAGAGCCGTGCACGTTATGTCTGTGTTTGTGAAATCATGTGTGTTTCATCTGTCAACTACAGTGGACCCTCGTATAACAAACAGTTTGTATAACATAAAATCTGTACAACATAAAAATTTACGAAGATAGGGGAGATTTGCTTAACAGAATCGTCTATGGGGCAAATCCGTACAACATAATTAGGGATTACTCTTTTTTCAATGCATTGCTATGGGAAATTTCTCAAGCAGTTATAAGAATCTAGTTTGGGGTCTTTGTGTGTAGACAGGGGATGAATGTTTAATTCATTCTCTTCTCATCACTTTTCCACACAAAATTACCCACTTTGGAGCTGGTTTTTATTTGTATAATTTGTATAAAGGAAAATTTGCTTAACATAATTTCATTTGGAATGAATTAATTCCTTTATACAAGGTGCCATTGTACTTTACTTTCATTGCTGTCAGTGTGTGCATAAAATACCATTTTTGAGAGGAAAGTGCAGTTAGAGGAAACATTATGCAGAGGGACAAAGTCACATCAGGATTTGCAAGTGTTACTTTTCAGAACTACATTTACAGAATTATCCAGTCTGCATGACGGAAATGCTGATTTGCCACAGTATTCACCTTTCTACCTATATTCTCTTAACTCATCCAAATGTCCCCTTTTACCTTAAATAACACCACCAGCTAGGATGCAACCAAAGGGCCAAATTACACATTACACCAGGCACACTAAAAACACCCCAGCAAAACTCCCGACAAGGAATTCAAAATAAACATTTCTATTTTCTTTCTTAACAAGAAAGTGGGGTAAGCCAACCAGACTACAATCATGGTGTGTTGCCTCCCCCGGTGCTCGCCAAAATAACACAACAACAGTCACTCCCAAGCTGCTTTTAACCTGCCAAAAACCAGCTCCAAAGTGGGTAATTTTGTGTGGAAAAGTGATGAGAAGAGAATGAATTAAACATTCATCCCCTGTCTACACACAAAGACCCCAAACTAGATTCTTATAACTGCTTGAGAAGTGGTTGATCAAAATATATGAATGAGTCAACAAAAAGTCACAAAAGGTCTCTCAAGTCCAGTATTCTCTGTTCTCCAGTGGCCAAGAAGAGGTTGGTGGGAAGGCCACAAACAAATAAACTATTCCCCAGAGAACTGCCACTGATAGCAGGAGGAAAAACGGGGCTTTTATGCTGTTTTCGAAAGGAGTGTCTAATGTGTAATTTGGCCCCAGAGTACCAATTAAGAGACATGCCAGACACCTCACCTGTACTGTCGGTGAAACACTCCACAGACTCAGATACATCACTCTGGTCATACCAGAAAGTTGCCACTTGAATCCAATAATTCCGGGCGGGTTGCAGGTGTTGAATCACAACTGAGTCTTTGCACTGCTCCGACCATGTTTCCCAAATCTGGTTTGACACAAGGACCTGGATTTTACTGACCTCACGAGCTGGGCACGTCCAAGACAACTTCAGATCATGGCCCCCAGGCAAAGGCCGGCAACATACATCATTTATTCGTTCCGGTTCTGTACATGGAGAGAGGCAAAGAAAATGGTGGGAGTTTTCTCCAGACCTTTTCTTGGGGGTGTGGGGAATTTTGGGATAACAATTCCCAGAAGTCTCCACAGCTTTCACAGATGGGGATTTTGGAACACGTAGTCCAAAAGGTCCCTCAAGGTTTATAACTCCCAGAGTCCTCCAACCACCATGGCTCTGGGTTGTGATGTGTTTCTTTCATTCTCTTGCTAACAATTGCTTTATTAAATAAATTCATAATTTTACAAAATAGGAATGAGCCAGAATTGTAACATTTGGAAAGAAAAACAAACAAAATACGAGCTAACCTTTATGATTTTCAAAACTAACTAAAAATCACAAATGCGTGTTCATTATCAGAACAATATTGCTTACACACTCATCTATAATTTTTTTTTCCTTGCCGCCCGCATCAGTTCTTCTGAGGGTACTGTCCCTCCCCATTTTAATTGTAATTTGCTTCTATTTTCTTGTTGTTGTTTTTTGTAGCTGTTTTATTGTTAGCCGCCCAGAGTTCCGTTTCGGAAGATGGGCGGGATACAAGTGTAATAAATAAATAAATAAATAAATAAATAAATAAATAAATAAATAAATATCCTTCAGCACAGTATCTCATCCTAATGTATCCAGTGGAACTCAAAATGTGCTACAAAATGGATCTTGTTATTTTTGCTCATAAGAAACCAACTGTGTCTAGATCAGTGAAGCTATTTTGCTGTCTTCTTGACTGAGTATTATTAGCTGATGGTTTAGATTTTACTTGCATAGAATTGTGGGATATTTTATTGTGGCTATCATGAGTTTAATTCACTCTGGAGATATTAAGCCTAACTATTTGACTGAACGCATGTTTGGCATGCCAAAAGTCCTGGATTCGATGCATGATATTTCTAATTGAAGGATCCCCAAACATGAGGACAAAAAGAAAACGCTAACAAACTGGAAGCCCTAATTCCAATCACGCCAGTTTCCACTATCGGGACCAGATGGGTCCATGATCTCATCCAACAAAAAGCAGCTAGGATGAGGGGAAACCTTGGCATTTGGCTGCATCTGGTTCCACACTGGAGATCCAGTGTAGTGTAGCATTTAGACCAGGCATGTCCAAAATTCGGCCCTCAGATGTTTTGGACCACAACTCCCACAGTCCTTTGCCATTGGAAATACAGGCTTGGAATTCTGGGAGTTGCGGTCCAAAACATCAGGAGGGCTGAATTTTGGACGTGCCTGATTTAGACGGTCAGACTGAACTGACACTGGACACAATCATACTCCAGCATCTGCTGAGCCACGAAAGCAAACTTGTCACCAACTGCAGTCCAAGACAGGGCATAATTAGAAAGGAAGGAAGGAAGGAAGGAAGGAAGGAAGGAAAGAAAGAAAGAAAGAAAGAAAGAAAGAAAGAAAGAAAGAAAGAAAGAAAGAAAGAAAGAAAGAAAGAAAGAAAGAAAGAAAAAGAAAGGAAGGAAGAAAGAAAGAAAGAAAGAAAGGAAGGAAGGAAGAAAGGAAGGGAGGAAGAAAGGAAGAAAGGAAGGAAGGAAGAAAGGAAGGAAGGAAAGGAAGGAAGGAAGGAAAGTAGAGGAAGGAAGGAAGGAAGGAAGGAAGGAAGGAAGGAAGGAAGAAAGATAGGAAGGAAGGAAGGAAGGAAGGGAATGTTTTCGCCTTGACTCACTTGAAGAAAGACCAGATTGAAATGGAACAGGTTTTGATGATAGGCAGAGGTTCAACAGGTACAGCTTCTCTTCTACTCCACATTGAGGAAAGCTGTACCTGTTGAATCTGCTGGCCATGGAGCTGTGGGGGAAATTACATGATGAACAATTGCATTTAAAACACATGTCTGAATTTGGAAAAGTTTTTATAAAAAAATTTGGCCTCACTGCAGTGGGATACTGGACAGCGTACTCCCAAAAATTAACTTTTCCAGGCTGTGGTGCTGAGTCAACTTTTTCCCTCGGCTGAGCTCCCACTATAAGAGACACTAGTCCTCATGAGGTCCCTATCACCTAGCATCAAGGCTGGAGCCCCACCACTCCCTCCTCAAATGGGTTTCCACTCCTGTGACCTGAAGATAAGTACTTGTGGCCCCCGTGCACTGGACGCTGCTGCTGTGGATCACCAAATCCTTCCGTTTCGCCAGGCTTTGCAGAGTAAAGGTGTAGTTGGTGCTTGGAGTGAGACAGTCCAGAACCGCTTGGGTTGCATCATTTCCGGGGAATGTTACATTTTCTGTGGATTCCATCAAATTCTTCCACTGGAGCTTATAGCCATGGAACGTTGAGTCTGGGGCCTCCCAAGTGAACTTGGCCACTGTCTGGTTGATAGTTTGGAGAAGGAAGTTCGTTGGGGGCAGTGGGGCTGAAAGAGAGAGGTCACATACAGTATCAGAGAGCTGAATCACTGCACCTTCTAAACATGAGATTAGGGACGGGCACCAAATGAAAAACAAAACACTGTTTCATTGATTCATTAGCTTAACGAAATGAAATGGGGGCAGCAGCATTTTGTTAGAAACGAAACAAAATGAAACGGCTCTTTGATATGACATCCTTTCAAATATTTAAACATAGCTATAATATCCCTCTCAGCCTTCTTTTTATAAGGCTAAACATTCCCAGCTCTCTACGCTGCTCCTTGTAAGACATTTCTTCCAGATGTTCAAACATCTTGGTCATCCTCCTCTGTAACTGCTCAAGGTTGTCAACATCATTTTAAAATTGAGGTGCGCAAAACTGGACATAGTATTCCAGATGGGGTCTGACCAGAGCAGAATAGAGTAGTACTATCACTTCCATTGATCTAGACACTATGCTTCTGTTGATGCAACCAAGAATCACATTGGCTTTCTTGGCTGTTATGTCACACTGCTGACTCATGTTCAATTTTTGGTCCACCAAGACTCCCAGATCCATTTCACAGGTGCAATTTTCCAGCCAGGTGTCTCACATCCTATATCTGTGTGGTTCATTCTTTTATCTAGCTGCAGCACCCTACATTTCTCTCTGTTGAAACCTATTGGCCCAGCACTCTAATCTGTCAAGGTCATTTTGGATTTTTGTCCTATCTTCTAAGGAATTAGCAACCCCTACCCAATTTGGTATCATCTGCAAATTTGACCAGACTACTCTCTATTCCTTCTTCCAAGTCATTAATAAAGATATTGAACAGCACTGGACCCAGAACAGAACCCTGGGGCACTCCACTGGTCACTTTTCTCCAAGCTGATGAGAAGTCATTTATGATCACACTTTGGGTGTGATCAGTCAACCAATTACAAATCCACTTAACAATTACACTATCTATCCCACATTCTACTAACTTCTTTGCAAGTATACCACGGGGAACCTTATTGAAGGCCTTACTGAAATCTAGAGAAGCAATATTCAAAGCATTCCCCTCATCCACCAGGCCTGTAATTCTATCAAAGAAACAGATCAAATTAGTCTGTCATGACTTGTTTTTAAGAAACTAGTGTTGACTTCTCATAATGACAGCATTGCTAGTTAAATAATTACAGATTGTCTGCTTAGTAATCTGTTCTAGGATTTTTCCAGGAATTGAAGTCAAGGTAACTGGGTGGTAATTATTCCCCCCCCCCTTTGAAGATAGGGGCAATGTTTGCCCTCCTCCAACAGCATGCTCTGATTTCTCTGTGCTCCCATTTGATTCCCCTTAACATCCCTCTAAGGTAGGCTAGGTAGGCACAAACATCCATGAGTAAGTTTTAGGACTCTGGAGATCTGAACCCCTAGTCCAAGCCACAGTCCTATCCATCATGGCAGCTGCACTCACCTGTCATAATCCACGCTGTGGCTTCTGTACTCTCAACATCGTGGATAGCTGAGGCCACCTTCACTAAATATAAAGACCCTGGTTGGAGTCCATCGATGGTGCAGTTGGAGCCATTAACAGTTCTGTTCCTCCATAGCTCTCTGTTTTCAAGACACAACCTCACTTTGTACACATAGTACTTGTTCTCATTGTCAGGAGGATCCCAGGAAATGGAGACACTGTAGGAGGTGTTATTTGTTACACAGATATTCTTGGGGCTGTTTGGAACTGAAGAAAGAGCAGATTTATTAAATACACAGAGCATTGTGCAGGCACTGGAAAACTGGTATGTACCCTTTATTATTTTAAAAAGTCCATTTAAAAATGTAATGTATGTTTTGGAACTCATTCATCCATAGGGTCATGATAAATTTGAGGTAACATGACAGAACATAGCTCCATTGAGGTTAGGTCCATAAGTATAATCCAAAAGCAGAGATGGGTCATAACCTTAGGTCCCATCAAAACAGTAATAAAAACAAGTTCTTGGCACCTTCCAATCCATTCATCAGATTATGTCCCAGACCTGTTGAAGAGTTCTGAAGCACTCAGAAGTTTGCCCCTTTAATGATATTTGGCACAACAAGGAACAACAGACCATGAATTCTAGTTGCACAACAGACTAAGTGGCACAACAATAGTGGCACAACAGCCCATGAATTCTAAGCCACAAGGCTCTGTCATCGCATTGATCGAGGACTTTGTGCCGCCACCCTTTAAATTTCCCATAATGCCTTTGAGGTAGTGTTCCTCTAAGGCAGTGGTCCCCAATCGTGGGTCCCCAGATATTCTAAGACTAAAACTCCCAGAAGCCATCACCTCTAGCTGTGCTGGCCAAGATTTCTGGGAGTTGCAGTCCAAGGACATCTGAGAACTACGGTTCTAGAGGATTATGGGAAACAGTCATGGTAGTTCCCTCAAGGCAAGACCGTCACCTGCTGGCAAACACTATCAAGTAAGCTTGCTAGGAAGTGCACTATCTTAGTAGGGAACCTCTAGAGCAGGGGTCCTCAACCTAAGGCCCCAGGGCCAGATGCGGCCCCCCAAGGTCCTGAATCCGCCCCCCCCCGGGACCAATTGCAACCCCCCCTACCCCCTACTTTGTGAGCAAGCCAGCCTCCGCAGCTGCTTCTATTGCTGAGGCAGTTCAACGTAGTGGGCTATGTCACTTCTCCCACTCCCCCCAACTACCGCCTAGATGATCAGCATGCTGGCTAGTGGGGCATTCAAAGTGGGAGGGCTACGGCAAGGTCCCCTACTCCCCCCACCCACTGTGGTCCGGCCTCCAGTGGTGTCTGGGTGGGGGTGAACTGGCCCACTGTTTGAAAACTTTGAGGACCCCTGCTCTAGAGCATTGGTGGCCAAACTTTGTTCCATCAGATGTTTTGGACCACAACTCCCACAGTCCTTTGTCATTGGCAATACAGGCTTGGAATTCTGGGAGTTGTGGTCCAAAATATCTGGAGGACCGAAGTTTGGCCGCCAGTGCTCTAGAGGGCATATGATCAAGGTTCTCCTCAAACATAGAGACATTCCTGATTATATATCTGACTGAAGTACAAAGGTGTCTCTGGTTCTGCACAAAACCAGACTGGCACAAGGAGTTGTTATGACATACCCTTGGGACACAAAAGCACAACATAATCTAGTCAGCCATGGATCTGAGTGGATATTCACACAGGCGTGGTCACCACCGAATGGTGTGAACAGAAAATCATATCTTACATGTGCCAAAGAGCCTTTGGGGTCCCCCCAAAACTACAGGGAGACACTCAACCCACTCCTCATCTATGTCATGCAATCCCCTATTAGTGGTCTACTTCCAGCACAGTGAATGGTGGAGGCTTCTGGGAGTTGCAGTCCGGGAACATTGGGGAACCCACAGGTTGAGAACCACTGGGATCATCTGTCTCATCCAGAAACTTGTGGACCTGAGAGGCCACAACCTGTGACCTGAGAGGCCACAACCTTCCCCAAGACTGGGATATGAGAAACTGGTCAGTAATTATTCAGGAGTGGGGGGTCCAAAGAGGGCATTTTTAACAGTGATCATTGCAGTGAACCCATACAGAGCCCCCAGTCATTTCATGGACCATTGGCCTGTACACACCTTCTTTACTCTTGCTGCCACCATTCAGGTTACCCAGTTGAAATAACTGAGTCTCAGTAAAGGTGTAATGTTAATAAAGTAAAATAATGTTTGACTGCGCCTTTTCTGTGGTGGGCCCCATGCTATGGAACCACCTACCCAGTAAGCTGCGCCTGACAGAGTCCCTGCCCGCCTTTAAAAAGGCCCTGAAGACTTATCTCTTCAGGGAGGTGTTCGGCGACCTTTCTGTTTAGTTTTCTTCTCCCCCCCCCCTTTGCCCACGTTTATTTGGTTTTGGGTATGCCCGCCATCTTGCTCCCTTTTTACTTGTTTGCTTCTGTTTTACCTATTTTTTTTTATTGTAAGCCGCCCAGAGTTCCCTTTTGGGAAGATGGGCGGGGTATAAGACTAACAAATAAATAAATAAATAAATAAATAAATACTTCTACACAGACTCCAGACAGGGATAATCAGGACAAGGAATACAGCACTAGTGTGGACAGCTCCACATGGAGCTTGGGTGATTTTAAGATAGGAACCAAGGCAAACAAAAAGGGGCATCTTCCGGAAAGCTCTAATTTTGTAGAGAAACTTCAGTCAGGCTACATATACTTCAAGTCAATTTAAGACACCTTAAATTAAAGCTCTTTCCCTGAGTGTTTTCCCAGCACTTCTCTTCCTTAAACCCTTAACTGTTTAGTATGGAGGATTAAGCCTTTTGTTATTTAAACTGTCAGAGAATCACCAACTTGGTGCATCTGTGCTGCTGCTTCCTTATCAAAAGCAACTGTAAATAAAAATAAAGATTGAAAACTGAATTAGTTCTGTTTCACCCATCATTATTTAAAGACTTAGCTTAAATCTGATTTTCACGGAATGAAGTAACATAGGGTGGAGGGAATATAACATTTGAAAAATATTTCAAGTGCTGAAATGCTGTGATCCATTTTAAAAAACAATGTAAACTATAAACAACAAAACAAGGAAATTAGTTGGACAGCCGTTTTGGACCCACATATTTTCATGTTGTTCATGTAACATCAAGGAGCTCAAATCAGCAAGCTTTTGAATGTTCCCACAATTACCCTGCACACAGTTTTTTTTTAAAAATGAAGTTTTGGAATAAAAATTCCCAGGATCCCCCAAGGATGAATTATGCCACACTGAGGTATTATGGGAAATTTAAATAGTACCTAGACTCAAATCTCAAGCACTGTTTGGAATACAGTAGGACCCCGGTATCTGCTGGGGATTGGTTCCAGGCCTTCCCGTGGATAATGAAAACCGTGGATAAGAGAGAATGCCTGCCCACCCACCTCCAAACTGCTGTTTCCTGACAGTAGCTTGCTTTATGGCTGCTGTTTGTGACAGTAGCTCGCTTTACAGATGCTATTTGTGATAATAGCTTGCTTTACAGCTGCTGTTTGTAACAATAGCTTGCTTTGTGGCTGCTGAATTATTTAATTTTTTTCCTCTGCCAGCCATGGATAACTGAATCAGTGGATAATGAATCAGTGGATACGGGGGTCCAACTGTATTGCTGTCGACTTCCACCAGCAAGTAAGCCCATCTGTACGCAGCAGTGGTTGCTGGACATCAACAGAGGACACAATGTTCAGTGCCCATTCAAATCCCAAGAATAAACTTTCTCCACTATTTATGTCATGCCTCTGACATTACATTTTTGACACACATGTACACACTTGGGAATAGGTATGTCCTGCTGTAAAGCCTCTCCTTCTTTCGCTCCTCTGCAGCCCTGACATCTCCTACCTGTTGTGCCATTGATGGCTGTGCCAACACTGGAGACATTGTTCTCGGTAGTGGCATAAACCACAATCTCATATGTAACCCCTGCTTTCAGGTTCTCCACGGTAGCATTCAGGCTTTCAGAAATGATAGTCAAGTTCAACCAGTAGACCCGGTAGCTGTAAGTGTCGCAATGCGGATCCCCAGGTTTCGTCCATTCAATCAACAGCTTATCCACTGTGCGGTTCTTTATTGTAATATTCAGAACTGGTGAAGGCACTGAAAGAGGGGGAAGAAAGTTCTTGGATTTGTAACAAAGAACAGATCGGTTGAGTCAAGATCATAACTGAACAGCAGAACAAAACATTGCAATATAAAATACCCCTATTCGTGTTTCAGTCAACTAGTTGGCCATACCCTTCTTGAAGACACTCCATTCCATCCATTTCCCCCTGGTTTTTTCTTCCCCTGCCTCCACGGCTCAGTTCTGCCATTCCCTACCTGGCAGAGTCTTCCTTGGAGGAGGAAGCTAAGGATGATCCCTTCCTTGGATGAGGAAGCTAAGGCCACTCAGGGCAAACATTTAAGGTTTCCCAGCCTCTACTTATTGGAAAGAGTGCTCTTATGTCATAGCTGGCTTCTGAACAGCCACCCCAGGTTAATGGTCTCACACCCACCTGGGTCCATAATCTGCTCTGCCACCAAAGCAAAGCAAAGCAAAGTGGTCTGCTTATATACTGCCCCAGACCACTTCAAGTAGTCTCTGGCTGATTTACAGTTTTTAATTACAGTATGCAGGCTACAGAGTCTTGAGAGTCCCCTGGACTGCAAGGAGATCAAACCTGTCCATCCTGAAAGAAATCAACTCCGAATGTTCACTGGAAGGACATATTTTGAAGCTGAGGCTCTAGTACTTTGGCCACCTCATGAGGAGAGAGGACTCCTTGGAAAAGTCCCGGATGTTGGGAAAGATTGAAGGCAAAAGGAAAAGAGGACGGCAGAGAATGAGATGGTTGGAAGGTGTCATCGGTGCAACCAATATGGATTTGACAAAACTCCGGGAGGCAGTAGAAGATAGGAAGGTATGGCGAGCTCTGATCCATGGGGTCACGAAGAGTCGGACATGACTGAATGACTGAACAACAATAAAATGCAGGCTACACATCCCCCCCCCAGCAAACTGGGTACTCATTTTACCGACCTCAGAAGGATCGAAGGCCGAGTGAACCTTAAGCCTGCGACCTGGGATTGAACCAAAGGTCATGAGCACAGTTTTACCTGCAGTACAAGCATTTAACCACTGAGCCACAAGGCTTTTGACCCACCCCTCTTAATGACTATTTGGTGCCGTACAGGTATTGCCCTCTTTGCCTCCACCAACTGACAGTGAGACTCACAGGTGGTCACGTTGATGGCTCTCCCCTGGCTACACCTTCCGTCCAGTGTCCTGTACACAGTCATGGTATAATGTTGCCCAGGGCATAGGCATGAGATGTAGGCCGTGTCATTCCTCCAGATATCATTCAAGTCCATCCCAGAGGCCACAAGGCAGCAGTTGGCTAGAGTTTTCCAGAAAAGGAGTACCGAATGGTTGGTCCAGTTCTCTGCCACTAGGTCTGTCACAGGGCTTGGTTCTGTGCAGGAAGAGAATGACAGTTGGACAGAAGATGGCAGTGACTCCTCACTTCCTTTAGCCCGGTGGTTGTCAACCTGTGGGTGCCCAGATGTTCCTGGATTGCAACTCCCAGAAGCCTCCACCACTCACTGTGCTGGAAGGGGTTTCTGGAAGTTGCAGACCAGGAACATCTGGGGACCCACAGGTTGAGAACCACTGCCAAGAACCATCTCTTCACTAGGAACAGAGGACCCAGTCAAGAAATACAGGCAGCTGTCTTGTACCAAAGCAGACAATGAGTATATTTAGCTCAGTATTTCCAATCCTCACAGGGAGCAGCTGTCCAATATACAAGCTGCGTCTCTTTCCTACTTTTGCCTGAAGACGTCTGCTATTCTGTAGCAGCCTCCCATCCAAAGACTAGCCAGGTCCCAAATTAGCTGAAACTGTCATTGTCCTGAATAGTAACACTCAACGCACCAATGATATTGTAGGCCATAAATGAGGCCTTGGTAAACAGAGGCGGCTGCTTGTTCACCCTCTCATTTGCTCACTCAGAGGGAGCAGGTGAGCCAGGAACCAAGTTAAGAGCAATCAGCAAGGCCTTGGATTAGGACAGGGAGGGATGGGGTGGGCAGGAGCCTGGTTGGGTCTTGGGTTTTGACAGGCATCCAGCAATGGCAGTCTGAGCCACTCACATGTTTGATGGCATAGGAGCTTCTGGGAGATTCATAGACTGCACCATTCTCTTCCTTATGACACCTTCCTTCCTAAGTTTAAGAGCCCGTCTCTCTGAGTTGGCCAGAGTCTCCCCACATATGTGGGATTTGCCCTTCCCTTCCCTCATTGCTAAGATATATCAAATGCCTGCATCCTGCAACCAGAATAAATTTTACAAAATTGTGCCAATTCATTCATTCATTCATTCATTCATTCATTCATTCATTCATTCAGGACAAAATGTATTGTATTTCCAGAATTTGCTTGGAATGTGGATCACAGCCTTCACTCTGACTTACCCTCACAGCTGGAGTCACTGCAATTAGGTGGTGAGCTGGCATTGACTTCCACAACCACCATGCATTGGTTCTCAGGATAAAAGTCTGAGCTGTTGGTGCAGATTTGAGGAGGTGGCACGATTTCCTGTCTTTCTCTAAAACGTGAGATGCTTCCATTGGCGTCTAGAGGAGAAGCTACTACGACAAATTTTTCTTCAACTGTCCTAGGGTCTTTGCGGAAATCTGTGCAGGCAATCAAACAAAGGTAGAATTTAAGAGTGGCTGCCTTCATGCTGATGCTCTTCTGATGTACTACAATGCCAATCGCCCCATCCACCATAGTTCTTCTGGCTCTGGGTGATGGGTGTTGTACTCCAAATTATCTGTTGGACTCTAAATTCGAGAAGGTTGGGTTAAACCTCAGCAACAGATTACCCTCTCTGGTCACCCTTCCTGAATGCCTGCTGGAGTCTTCCATGCATTGAATGGGAACTAAGAGTCCTAGAGCTTAAATATTGAACAAGCACCATTTATTTATTTATTTATTTATTTATTTATTTATTTATTTATTTATTTATTTATTTGACTTTTACACTGCCCATCTTGTCCTAGGGCTACTCTGGGCAGTTTACAACATAGAATAGCATAAGAAAATAACAAAGTGCAGCGATACCTTGTATAAAGGAATTAATTTGTTCCAAATGAAATTCTGTTAAGCAAATTTTCTTTTATACACATTTCCTATAGGAATGCATTGAAAACAGAGTAATCCCTAATTGCGACAATTTTTATGTTGTATGGATTTGCCCCATAGGCAATTATGTTAAGCAAATTTCCCTTATCTGCAGAATTTTTTTATCTTGTACAGATTTTATGTTATACAAACCGTTTGTTATATGAGGGTCCACTGTAACACATTTAAAAAACAAAAATACAAACAACATAATATAAGCAAATTATACCTAAATCAATAACAATAAACTAAAATAAAGCTAAAATGAAAGTAAAAATAGCCAGGAGATTGCTGAATAAAAACTGGGGTGGAAAGAAGATAAGCGGTAAAAAAAAAAAAGGTAATTATTCTTAATTATTCTACCTCTTCTCTTGGAGCGAGAACTTTGAGAATCCTTGGTTATGGGTTTCTACAAGTTCCAAAAAACATAACTTTCCTGAGCTCCAGAGATATGGAAAGACAGACTGGAGGCCATGATACCCAATCAAACAGTCAAGCAACAAGAGGCAGAGACAGTCCAAATGACGGAACGAAAAAGAAAAGGGTTAGCAAGAGAAATATATAATCAAAATTGGCTGAGAAAGTGTGTCTAAGGAAGCATGTGTTTTAGTCTAAAATTGTGTTTATCTGCATTTGTCCCTCCAGATGTTTTAGACTTCACCTCCCAGAAGCACCAACCAGCATGGTAAATAGGAAGGGATTCTGGGAATTGAAGTCCACAGTATCTAGAGGATCAAAGGCTGAGAAGCACTACTTTAAAGCTGAAGGAAGGGCAGCTAAAAACATCCAATGAAATCCCAATAGAAAAAGCAAAGTCTGAAGATGGAGAAAAAGAGGGGATCACACCTATGTTCTGTCAACAAGCTACTCCTACTGAAGGAAACAGCTTGGAGCAAGATGGATATGGTACCAGCCAAGTCCTACTTGGTTCTTCCAGTCAAATGATCTCAAGAAATGATCAGCCATCTTGGCCTCTCCTTAGGGCTCAATTGTTTTCCCTGTGTAACAGATGGTGGACTGGTGATATTGACAGTTTTCTTGCTATCTAGATCAGTGGTTCTCAACCTGTGGGTCCCCAGATGTTCCTGGATTGCAACTCCCAGAAACCCCTTCCAAGCATAGCAAGTGGCAGAGGCTTCTGGGAGTTGCAGTCCAAGAACATCTGGGGACCCACAGGTTGAGAACCACTGATCTAGATAATGGAAAGCTTAAATGGTTCCCTGTAGGCGGTTATTGTTGCGGCTTCACTTTTACACGGCTCCTAAAATCCGAGGCAAAGGGATCCCAGATGCTGAGCTTAAAATTGTTTTCCCACCAGCTGTGGACTTTTAAAAAAATTAAGTATGACCATGCCCACCTAAGCGCACCCCAGCACATTTTACAAGTACCTGGTCTCCAGAGGTAAAAAAAATTCCAATGTGGATTATAAAGCTGTGGATGCCGGACTCTCCTCGCCTTCTGTTTGTTTTTTGTTGTCCTCCTGCCCCTTTAACAGCCTAGAATCCCTACCTGGCTGCTCCAATGCAGAGGGAGGTGAGCAGAGGTGAGTCTGCATTCTTTTCTCCCTTTTATTCTCCTTCTCCTCACTGCAGACAGGAGCAATGGAGTGCGTAAGGGTGGGAACAGAGGAAGCAGAACAACCCCCCACGATCTCTGGTCCGAATTTAAGTTGCCAGCGGATTTTAGAGGTCGTGCCTATTAAAGCAACTAAAACCAAAACCAAAAATCTGGCAGAAAGTGTACCTTTTAAAAAGTAATTTTCTGAACATTTTTGAAAGTGCTGTTCTGTAAGACAGTTTTTTTCTGACATGGATCCGTAATGAAACTCTGCTGCAAAGCATTCCACATGGAAGCTTGCAATGTTGCTATATTCTATACACACACACACACACACACACAAAGGTACCTCTATTTATAAGTGGCTCCACTTATGATCAATTCAACGTAAGAGGAGAAAACTGTTGGTGTTTTAACTGCTGCCTTACAAATTTTAGATGCAGTCTGCTTTACTTACGATTTTTTTTGTTTTTTCAAAAAAATTAATTGTTTCTATTTTTTTAGATATGGCTGCTTTACCTACGAGTTGTTCGACTTATGAGCATGCATTCGGAACAGATTAAACTTGTAAGTAGAAGCACTGCTCTCTCTCTCTCTCTCTCTCTCTCTCTCTCTCTCTCTCTGTGTGTGTGTGTGTGTATTCCATATTGTTTAAAATATTTTTGAACCACATTTTAAAAAGCCACCGATTTCTTAATGAGAAGAGAACTGGGGTTTCAGGAACAAGCATGGACAGAAAGCCCAATAAGATTTGCATTCCTTTAGCACAAAGTGGCACCAAATGTCACAAAGGTGAGGAGGAACCAATGCTCTGCCCATATGATCCCAATATAAAACTTCAGCCTCCTTCAAAGGAATTTGGAAATCTCTGTGCATTCATTTTCATATACCATATTTTCCCGTTTATAAGATGCCGCCTTTTATTAGACGCCCCCCACTTTTTAGACTCCCAAATAAATAACATTAATACATCCTCCTTGAGTTCTCCACCCTCTCACCCCCTTACTTTTAATTCCCCATTCTAAACACACCTCTCAGCTTTGGTGAGTTTGTTTTTTGCAGGATCAGGCTCCTTCGGGCTTGAAGCAGCCCATTAAGAAATGCCTTTTTCAAGCTAAAAAAAAGGTGTGGCTTTTTTCTTTTCTTTCCAGGAGATTTCTTATTGGGTTGCTCAACCCCTACAGAGCCCAATCCTGAAAAAAAAATACACCCAAGCAGAGAGGAGTGTTTAGAACACGGAAATGAAAGAAAACAGCGGGGGGGGGGGGTGGAGAACTCAAGGAAAGATGGCGCCGATCATGCAAAAATTAAACCACAGAGGAAAAAAGCAAGGTGAGTTTGGGTTCTCCTCCACTCACCCACACACCCACCTGGAAAGGCTTACTTCCGTGTATACCACACCCCTTAATTTTTGGCGTCATGATTTTAGAAAAAAGTAGAGAGCTGCCTAGATGCCCTAAGCACATCTGATCTCGCCTGATTTCAGAAGCTAAGCAGGGTCGGTTAGTACTTGTAGTACTTGGTTAGTACTTGGATGGGAGACCACCAGGGAATACCAGGTGCTGTAGATGCCTGGAGTAGGAACTGGCAAACCACTCCAGTATTCCTGCCAAGAAAACTCCATGGATATGGAGTCATGAAGGGTGGGTCATGACTGTAATGACACAACACACACAGTGTGGTATACACAAGAAAATTACGGTACTTTGTCTCAACTGGCTGTCCTACTTCACTGGGTTGTGAATAATCTCTGAATGGAAAAAGCAGTACAGTGGTGCCCTGACTTAAGAGCAGCACGACTTAAGAGCAATTCGACTTAAGAGCAGAAAACTGTTGGCGTTTTAACTGCTGCCTTAATAATTTTAGATGTGGTCTGCTCAATTTATAATTTTTTTCAAGTTTTTCATTTTTTTTCAACTTATTTTTTCAATTTTTTAGATAGTTATCCCAACTTAAGAGTAGTTCGACTTAAGAGCATGCATTCGGAATGGATTAAATTCGTAAGCTGAGGTACCACTGTAGCACTAAACATGTCAGTAAGGCTTCTGCTTACTTACTTAGAGTTGTCATAGGAGTCCTCATAGTCACAGTGGTTTGGCTGTTTTCATCTGTTGTGAAGCAAGGGGGGGGAGACAAAGTTGGTCAAAATAGGCACACTGTGGGAACTCATTGTGGATTATCCGTATTTATTTATCTATGCACGAGACTTCCTGACTCTAGGCTCAAGTGTACAGACAGAGCCACATGCAGATATGTGGGTCAACTGAGCCCTTAAAACTGGATGAACTGCTTTGCATGGAGACAGGGAGACCTGCAGAAAAGGCTCAGCTCTGTGTACCCAACCCTTTCCCCTGTACAAAAGCACATGCACAGAAGCACCTATGGGTGCACATATGCATTATTTAACACAGCAGCTCCTGTCCCCTTCCCCATGGACCTTTGCAGGCCACGTTGAGTCTAAACTAAGATGGCCCGAGGCCTTTTGGAACAAGGAAACAATGAGGGGTGAAAGGGTTAATGTTTTGCCAAGACACTTGAAAATTTGATAAGGAGAGCTTTAACCTGAGTTCTGGGGGTGGGTGGGGAGAGACAATGTTCTTAAGGGTAGAAATCCAGAATGGGTTGTGGGGGGTGATCCAAATGATGCAGTAGGTGCAGGAGAAGGAGTATTACAGTCCAACAATGCAAGGAAAAATAGGCTAAGCAAGGTTGAGAGTATTTGGGTGAGAGTTAAGGGAGAAAATAATGGGAGGGATGTCACTGTGGGGTATAGTGGGGTATATAGCCAGCTGGAGGAGTTGGATGATGCCTTCTGTGACCAGATGGCCACACAGTCCAATAGGAGAGATGTAGTACTATTGGGAGATTTTAACTATCCCGATATATGTTGGCTCAGCTAAGAACACAAGGTCCAATAAATTCCTGACTGCCCTTGCAGTTTCATGGTTTTGAAGGTGGAGGAGGCAAAAAGAGGAACAGCTGTTTTAGATCTGATCTTAATGAATAGGGAGGACCTTGTAAATGGGGTGGAAGTGGTGGGAACTTTAGGTAGAAGTGACCATGCTCTTTTTGGAATTTGTTACACAGTGGGAAGGGAAGTTAAGTACTGTATAGCCAGACAAGCATCCTGGACTTTAAGAAAGCCAATTTTTGTAACATAGGGAATTATTGACTGTAATTCCATGGACCAAGACACTGAAAGAGAAGGGAATCCAAGATGGATGGGAATTCCTTAAAAGTGAGTTATTAAAGGTTACAAATCTAGTGTTTAGATCAAGGGGAGTGATAGTACTGTGCCACTCTATTCTGCTCTGATCAGACCACAGCTCAATTTAAAAAGGATGTTGACACCCTCGAATGGGTCCACAGGAGGGCAACCAGGATGGTGAAAGGTCTCGATGAAATGTCTTATGAGGAGCGGCTTATGGAGCTGGGAATGTTTAGCCTTACAAAAAGAAGGTTGAAAAGGGGATATGATAGCCATGTTTAAATATTTTAAAGGATGTCATATCGAAGAGAGGACAGGTTTGTTTTCCATGGCTTCAGAGACTAGTATTCAGGGCAATGGTTTCAAACTACAGGAAAAGAGATTCCATTTGAACATTAGGAAGAACTTCCTGATGGTTAGAGCTGCTCAGCAGTGGAATATGCTGCCACGGAGGTTGGTGGATTCTCCTTCTTTGGAGGTTTTGAAGCAGAGGCTGGATGGCCATCTGTTGGGAGTACTTTGATGGGGTTCCTGCATGGTAGGGGGTTGGACTGGATGGCCTTTGAGGTCTCTTCCAACTCTATGATTCTATGATTCTACCACCCACCCACATTGCTTCTCTCAATTCCAGATCTCCAAGGCATGCCTCCCAAAACTATTTGCCTCTTGGAGTCCATATAAATAACCAAATAATGGTTGTGTATATTCTTTCACCCAATGTTCTACAATATTTCTTTTTAAGAGCTTTGTTGATTGGCAGAAGGTCAACAGGTGGAGCCCTCCCTCTTGCTGTCATCTCCATGCTGCAGAAAGCTGCCCCTGTTGAATTTGCTTCCTGGGGAGTAGAGCTGAAAAATATACAAATGTTAAACAAAGGAGGCCTTGGAGAAGTTACTTTTTGGGGTAACAAATCTCAGATCCTTCCCCATCTACACCCAACCTAGCCATGGTTATAGGAGTCAGTGGCTGGGTTTTGAAGTTGTAGTAGTGCAAAATGTTTCTGAATTAGTTGGTCTGTCTTAGTGTGATGGCAAAAATTAAGGACGTTTTTTCAGTATGAACTTTCGGGGATTAAAATCCTCTTCTCCAGACACAACAAATGAAAGGTATTTGTTTCCCAAGTATTGGATGGGGTGTACCAGTGAAAATCCTATAAGTAAGGAATGTGTAAAGTCAGGTCCAGCCTCTTAAATTGGAAAAACTCACCATGTTGTCCAGGCAAAATAAGTAGCAGAAGCACCTGCCAAAGAAAAAGGGAGAATGAGATAGAGGGCCAGTTTTGCAATATTCTGGAGGGAGCATTTAATTAAAGCATGTGGTGCTTCCTGTTTTCCTTCCGCTGTAGGTGGGCTCCCTCAAATTGTAGAAATCATCATAAACACACACACAAAGTGCAAAAAGAAGTTTCTATAATACCAATCTCCTGGACTTAAATGGGTCTCCCCCGCCGAAGAGGCATTGTGGTTTAGCAGAAACAGCATCTGGTTAACACTCAGGAGACCGGAGTTTCAAATCCATCCCTAGCTACAAAAAGCAATGGTTAAAACCATTCCTTGCACACTGCGCACACTTTGAAAACCTTGTCAGGGTCATCATAAATCGGAAGTAACTTAACTTAACAGCACAGAACCCACACATGGGCTGAAAACATGTTCCTTAGTAGTAAGTTGTAACAAGAGAAGACCCACTGGATTCCCACTGATTTTGTCCTGCTATAGTTGTGACTTGTTATGGCAAACCAGTAAGGATTTGAGCCAATGTGTTTTTCTGCGTTTGTACTGAGCTTCACCGAACAATAGTTCTAGTGTTTTGACCCCTCCCTGTTTCCTGCTTTCTGAAAGATAGCGATGAAGATAAAAAGGTGTAGTTGTGGTTGTGTGCCTGTTTTAACAAAAGGACTTCAGAGGAAGCATGCAACTTTGCATTTACTGCTTTGTCAGTGGGCCTTATCATTGTGGGAGTTGCTACTATCATTTTTATTGACTAAAGTTTTGCAGATATTACTGGGTGGTGGAGAACCTTCAGCACTTCAGATGTCTTGGACTGCAACTTCCAGAATTTCAAAACTGTATTGCCAATGACAAAAGACTGTGGAAGTTGTGGTCCAAAACATCTGGAGTGCCAAAGGTTCACCACCACTGCACGGCTCTTCTGCTATTCCGACACCATAAATTGTTCTTACCATCTAAAGCTTTTCACACACACCTCTTACCAAATAGAAGTCTTGACGAAGAGTTCTGTGTGACATAAAAGCAGGCATCTTTTTTTAAAAGCTAGTTGGCCTGAACAAATGTAACCTGTTCTAAGCTTTAAATGAGACCCACAATTTTCAACAACAGGCACACAAATCAATATGTCTGACAACTAAACATGATTCTAAAAATGGTTGCTCAGAAACTGCTCCCTTTACATCCATGGGTTTTACTTCTTCAGAATGTTTTTACTCTTTAATAAAACCAGCGTAAGTATTCTAATTTAAATATATTAATTTTGATTTCCAGTCCACATTTTCCTCCCCATTGCTATCTTTGTTTCTGCCAGTCTCTGCATAAGTTTTCAGGATGAAAATTTATACATACATCATACAAATTTCCTGAAATATATGCACACTAGATTAAAACACACTTTTTAAAAGGCAATTTCTGGAATGTACGGCCCTGGGTTTAAAACTACAGTATTTATGCTAATATAGGGATATTTTTGCACACTGTTTTCATGTTTTCAGTGGACATCCCAAAAGGATTGTTTATTTATTTATTTATTTATTTATTTATTTATTTATTTATTTATTTATTTATTTATTTAATTTTTGTACCACCCATCTGCAGCAACTACAACTATTAAAACTACAACTATCAAATTAAGACTAGGTTTTGATTCACATATTCATTTGGGCAGCTGAGATTAGCTAAATTCACGTTATGAATTTTCACGTTATGAATTTTCTCACCTATGGTGAGAAAAGTATCTTTTAAAAAAAGATATAGCTCTTAGAATTCCCCTAGACAGCCTAACTAGAGTTGTCAAATTCACCAGTAAATTCTGGGCATTAACAGCGGGAAACAGTGACATTCTGAAGCTCTGCCTATAACACTGCTCTAACCCTAAGCCGTAACAATGAAGGATGGAGCACCTGAACTGCAGCTTGTGACCTGTAATTTACCCGGAGGCTATTATAAAACCCAAATCTTCCAGTCTGGTATCACCAGAAATAGTCAAGTAATTTAAGCACATCCAATCTTGCCTGATTTTGGAAGCTATGCAGGGTCGGCTCTGGTTAGTACTTGGATGGGCAACCACCAGGGAATACCAGTCGGTCATGACTGTAACGACACAACACCCACCCACCCCAAGCCTAGGTCCCTAGATGTTCCTACAACTTCCCAGGAATCCTAGCTAGTGCTAGGTTTGGGGACCACTGGTTCAGAGGCCACTCCCATTATCTGAATATCTCAGCAGCTCCTGGACAAAACTGGAGAGTGATGGAGCACTGGCTCTCATAGTATGGTGGTGGGGAATAGCCTGAAACCAGAAGGCGACGGTTGTGATATCACAGAGGTCAGGCTTGCCTCTTGTGTAAGAATTGCAAAATAATATTTAGTGTCCTCCGGATTGTGTGTGCTGCATCTCCTAGTATCTCTAACTGTTTACTACATTGGCTAGGATGGATGGAAGTTGCAATATCACAACGGCTGGGTTTGTGCACTTTATTGAATAGGTCTTCAGGCCATTTCAAACATAACAGACACATAGTAACAGGAAATAGAGCAGTAAATAGGTCTTAAAATGTGGTCTATATTTTTTATTATAATTCTACTGATAGTTGCAACATTCTGTGAAGGCAAACAATCCTGCTTATTGAATTAGGGCAGTTTAAAAAAACCACACATGTTTCTAGCCCTCAGTAACATGTCCCAATACGTTTTTCTGGTGTGCTTATTTGGGGTTAAAGATAAATCATCAACCCCTATAGCTCCCCCTTCCTCAGCTGCCATCCTTAAACATACCCCTCACATCTCAGAAACACATACACACAGCTGTAACCTGATGTCCAGGTGTATTTGGCCATCTGGTATTTTGATGAATAGATGATGTTTGCAATAAATACAATTAAAGCCCAAAGCACCAGAATGAAGGTTTATAGTACAAACATGTATGCGTTTTCCAGAGTTTTGCTCCAAATCAGTCTGTTCCACCAAACACATGATATTTATCTCATAGAAGGAAATGTGGGGAAACAACAGGAAGTCTCATTTCTGGGATGGGGGACGTTAACAGAATTTTGGAAAGCTTATTTCATTTATAATCAGAAAAAAGATCTCTAATACCTCTATGGTCTTCCTCATCCATTTTATGGCTTTAGTACACTAACCAAAACAAACATCATAATAATGCATTATAATACTGTATAGGAGTACAAATTACGGTAAAAAGTTAAAATACATTCTAGGCATGTGTTACATTTAAGCATAAAAGCTTAACACTAACTATATGGTAATCATTTCAAATTGGAATGAGCTACCGGGTTTGAACTTGACATCTTATGCAGGTGTTTGTTATTCACATGAAACGGACAAATATAATTTGTTCTCGTTTTGACACAAAATGCAGCTCTTTTATGGGAGTTTTTCTCTGAATGGATCAGGTCTAATTATATTATCATTCTTTTGGTTATACATTTTCCTCAGACACCTCTTGGAAATCCTTGGATATCAGAGTGACAGAAATATCTCTCATTTTCAGGTGCCTTTAGGTTTCTGTTGCTAGAGAGACTGGCTTCCCTACCAGTTGCAGCATATAGAACTAATCTACTCTCTTGCTCTTTGCTTTAACCCATCTTTCAGTGCTGTCCTCCATGTTACCCTCTAACCGTCCACTTCAGAACCTGGTTGGTTAGATATAGAACAAAGTTAACATGCAGAAACAAGGACTGCAAGGTGGATTTCTCATGAAGATTTTTTGGACACATGGAAACACAGTTCTTAGGATTCCCTAGACCAGTGGTGGCGAACCTTCGGCACTCCAGATGTTTTGGACCACAACTCCCACAGTACTTTTTCATTGGCAATCTAGGCTTGGAATTCTGGGAGTTGTGGTCCAAAACATCTGGAGTGCCGAAGGTTCGCCACCACTGCCCTAGACGGTACAGTACAGCTATTTTGGCAGTCATAATGCAACCAACCAACCAATCAAGCTCCCAAATTCTCAAAAGTTTTTCTCCTCCTTACAATCATTTTTACCTCTGTTTGACCACCAAACAAAAGCAAGTGTAACGTAGTGGACACAGTGTTGAGTTAGCACTTAGGAGACCAGGGTTCCAATTCTGCTTGCCCATAGAAAATCAAAAAGGCAGTAAACTGCTCCATGACCTTCTTGGGACTTGATGGCCCAGGACAACATGGACAGCAGGAAATGAAACCAAGACGTAGCACATTTGTCTTGGTCCTGGCTTGGCTTCCTGGTTTGGCTTCCCTGCTGAGAGAAGATGGAGTGAAGGGATAATGGCACCTCAGGAAGATTAGCAGCCTGGCCTGGGGAATCTTGGGGTCACCTATGTACTTTCTACAGCTGCCTAGATGCCCTGAGCACATCCAATCTCGCCTGATCTTGGAAGCTAAGCAGGGTCTGGCCTGGATAGTACTTGGATGGGAGACCACCAGGGAATACCAGGCGCTGTAAGCAGCCTGGAGCAGGAACTGACAAGCCACTCCAGTATTCCTGCCAAGAAAAACTCCATGGACATGGGGTCACGAAGGGTCGGTCATGACTGTGATGACACACCATTACCACCACCACCACCACCACCACCACCACCAACAACAACAACAACAACAACAACAACAACAACAACAACAACAACAACAACAACAACACAGACAGGTGTGGCTGCATACAACACCCAGCATTCATTTCTGACATTTTAAAACTGGGGGATGGGCGGGCAATCCTTGAACGAAAGGCACCAAGGACCAGCTTCTTGAGTCAAATTAGTTTTCAATTAAAAAAAAGAAAAAAGTCTCCATACCAGCAGCAGTGACAACCCTGCTCTTCCTGGGTGTGGAGTACAAGATGCCATCAGCCAGCAGAGCCCAGGATGAAAATTCCCACAGCTCCAGAGGAGGGAGTTTACATTCTGAGAGGACTGGACTTTCCCTCTCTAATGCTGCTGACCTCTCTGGCTGGCTGTGCCACCTGCTCCTTTGAGGCGGGGTGGCGGCTGCTTTGACCACTCCTTCCTCCACACCCACCAAAACCTAGGAGGAAGTAGATTAGACTGCTGGGCCAACATCCTCTGCTCATTCTTATCAGAGAGATTCTGGCTGAGGTATAAAAACAGGATTTTAAAAAACAATCTGCAGGGCCTCTATCACACGCACACTAAAATGTGCATGTTGATTTAATGTGCACTTTCTCCAAGACTGGTCACGTGACATTGATGTGCATTTTCCATCCCCACGGTAGCATTTTTTTTGATGCTCTATTCACGCATACCCATGGGCCGAAAGTGCATCAAGTTGCTGTTTTGAAAAGCTGTTTTCTCCGGCACTATTATATATATGATTATTATAATATATATATTATACAGTGGCACCTTGTATAAAAGAATTAATTCATTCCAAATGAAAGTATGTTAAGCAAATTTTCCGTTATACAAATTTCTCATAGGAATGCATTGAAAACAGAGTAAT
This sequence comes from Phrynocephalus guinanensis, assembly GCA_037367245.1. Classification (NCBI taxonomy): domain Eukaryota; kingdom Metazoa; phylum Chordata; class Lepidosauria; order Squamata; family Agamidae; genus Phrynocephalus; species Phrynocephalus guinanensis. Next base: position 11,671,750 of record CM074743.1, on the reverse strand, counting down.
TCCGAATCGCGGCCATTTTTACGTTGTACGGTTTCGCCCCATAGTTGATTCTGTTAAGCAAATTTCCCCTATCTCCGGAACTTTTTATGTTGTATAAATTTTATGTTATACAAACTGTTTGTTATATGAGGGTCCACTCTGTGTGTGTGTGTGTGTGTGTGTGTGTGTGTGTGTACCAGTCATCCACTTTTTATTTTAAAGAGCAAATAAATTTAAGAAAATATCAATAAATTGAGCAGAATAACGAAAAATGTGCCCTAACAAGGCCCCCCTTACTTTTGATGCGCACTTCAAATGAGGATCAAAAAATTACTACGGGGGGGGGGGCAAGGATCAGGAAAATGCAGTGAGTCACGCTTCAGGAGGCATGGGAGAGGCATGTATTTGCTTGAAGCGCATCACGTTGGGGACCAGTACTCCAGATGTGAATTTAAAAAATAAAAATGCACTTTTTACGTGCAGTGTGATAGAGGCCCTGGAGAGCTCAGTGGGAGAGATATCTGGCTGCAGAGCCAGAGGTGGGGGGACGGATTCCCCACTCTCCTTCTGGGGGAAACCGCCAGCCTATGGGGGCCTTGGGAAAGCTGCACAGTTGCAGGGTGCCCCCCCCCAGAAGAAGGAGGTGGTAAACCACATCTGTTGAGTCCTGTCTGTTGAGAACCCCCCAACACACACACACACACACACACACACACACACACACACACACACACACACACACACAAAGGGGTTACCCTGAGTCAGTATTGACTTAGCAGTGAATATTTATAATTTACCAAAGAAAGAAAGACACAACAGCAAACTGTGGAAGCTTTTGTTACTCTTGTTAAACTGAAATAAACTGGGTTGTCGCCCTCCTCTGAACTTCTTCCAGTTTGCCAGTGTCTTTCTTGAAGTGCAGTGTCCAGAACTGGACACCATACTCAAGGTGGGACCTGAGGACCTGGTGGAGCGAATCTTCCCAAGGTCAACTGAGCACCGCCTCTAGAGTCGGACACGACTAGCACGCATGTACAGGGGGGACGTTACCTTAATGTTCCTTATTTAAAACAATTCCCTGGACACACCAGAGGCATTTTACAACCACCTCCTGTTGTCAGGGCAAAACATAGACACCCCAGAACGTCCTACTTCAAGTATGCTGTCTAATGTGGCTAAATTTTGAGCAGCGGCAATTATAATCCATGATCATAATGTTTCAACAAATGTTCAAGTGGGTACAAGTTAGGTTGGTTCAATTTGTATGGTTTTCCCCCACCCCCACCCCCTTCTTCCTTGCTTTGATGTAATTGGCGCTATTTGTGCATATGTATTTGGGATTTGGTCAGTGACCATAATAAAGCATTCATTCATTCATTCATTCATTCATAGGGAATGGAGGAAATGAACATCAACCCTAGAGCAATGGCAACGACAATGAAGCCAAGGTACCCAATTGGAGGGGACTGTTGAAAGATGATGTGACATGGAGCAAAGACGGACAATTCTGCAACAGAAGAAGAGGCCCACCATTTTTCAGACGGTGTGCTGAAGATCAAGCCTGGCTTGCTGACTGCCTGTGGGCAGGATATTACCACCTTAACCATTTCTTTGGGCCTTGGGAGAAGGACCATGGCATTCCTCCCATTCATCTCTCCTTCATTATTGCCTTCGAGTTCTGATGTTTCTACCAATCATCCTCCTGGTTCAGGCACAGATGTGATGTTGGCTCCCTCTTCTGGTAGCACTTCATATGGGAATGCAGGAGAGCAGAATGATTCGATTTTGAACTAGTTTTAGTGCCTTCTCTGTTTATAAGAGGCCTCTGGGTGGAACGTGCAGACTGGACAACTTTACCACCTCCCCCCTTTTCCTCACACCCATTTCTTTAAAATTTAGCTCAGGGTAACATGACATTTTTGGGGCCACAGCTGGCTTCAGCCCTCGCCATCATAGTCACAGGCAAGGGGTGGTGAGAATTACAATCCAGCAAGATATGGAGGGCTACATAATGCTCATGTCGCCTGATGAAGAGATCTGGAAATCTCAAAAGCTGACACATTGTTTTCTGGACTTTATGGGTTTGCCTAATCAAGCGGACTAAGGTTCCGAAAACTGTCAGCTGCAAAGTAAGCAGCTCGGCGGTTCGAACCCAGGGTGCCAGCGCAGTGGAGCGAGCTCCCACCGTTAATCCCAGCTCCTGCCAACCTAGCAGTTCGAAAGCATGTCAATGTAAGTAGATAAATAGGCGCCACAATAAAAAGCAGGAAGGTAAAACAGTGTTTCCTTGCAGCCACGTGGGCCATGGACTTGCACAACACTGGCTCTTCGGCTTGAATACGGAGATGAGCACTGCCCCTAAAGTCGGACACGACTAGCATGTATGTGCGGGGGGGGGGACCTTTACCTTTTACCTTAATGTTCCTTATTTAAAACTCTTAGTTCCGTGAGCTCCTTGCCCTCTGAAGATGCTGGCCACAGAAACTGGTGAACCATCAGGAAGAAAAACTTACAGAACACGGCCAAACAGCCCGAAAAACTCACAACAGCTATCAGCCGTGATGCCAGCCCTGAAAGATGCCGGCTGTGAAAGCCTTTGAGAATACACTGTGAAGAAGTTCCAAACATCTGGGCAGGACCATCAGTTTTGGGTTATGGACAAGGAATAGATTACAAAACAGGAGACATTCTGGCGCTGATGAGATGCAGTTGAAAACAATGCTAAATGCTAAATATTTTTGTACCAGCTGTGTGGTCAAATACACCAGCCACTGGAGGGCGCCTCTCTCTTGTTTGAGTTGAGAATTAATCCTGATGATCAAAGGAAATTAATGACATTCCAGGCCGGGTTTTCCTTCCCACGCAGCTCATCTGCTAGGGAAGATTGCACCAACCTATCTCAATCCTTTGCTGACTTTACCCAGAAGTTGGGCCATGACAATTGGGACTTCTTTTCTTCTTAGTCTGAAACACTCTGCTCCTCATTCAAGTAGGTGCTTCAGCCTGAGACAGATGGGACACCATAGAAATGTGGCCCAGTTGCCATGCAAATTTTGATGAAGTGGGCCAAATCAGTTTGTGTCCATCTCTAGTTTTTATTTATTGGCATCAGCCATCCAGAGCAGTCCCTTGCACCAATGGGATGATATATAAACAAAACAAAACAAAACAAACACAGTATATTTGCACTGTCCAGGAGCAGATAGTATGAAAGTACTATTGAGATGCAGTGTTGATTTACTTATAAAACACATGCTGTCATTTTTTTTTTGAAATGCTAAAGATCTTCAACTCTTCTCTTGCTGTGTAATTTATTTTTTCTTGACCACATTTCGATAGTGTCCCATAAGTCCAAGTTCTCTGGGTGGGTTATATTAAACAAACATGCAACATAATTTTTCATATCAAATTAAAGCATGAAATCATGATGTCAAAAGAAATGTGAAAATGCAACCAGGGACATTTCCAAAATCCAATACAGTACCTTGATTAGGCGAACCCATAAAGGCCAGAAAATAATGCGTCACCTTTTGAGATTTGCATGTGAATAAGCATTATGTAGCCCTCCATATCTTGCTGGATTGTAATTCTCACCATCCCTTGCCTGTGACTATGATGGCGAGGGCTTAAACCAGCTGTGGCCCCAAAAATGTCAGAAGGGTCACATGTTACCATGAGCAAAAAATGTAAAAAATGAGTGTGAGGAAAAGGGGGAGGTGGTAAAGTTGTCCAGTCTGCAAGTTCACAGCCTTAAACTGAAATATCGGAAGCACATTTCAAACATTGAAATTAGGCTGTGCCAGAGACTGCGATGATGTTTCACGTTGTTCCTTCTCTTTGCTTAGAACAGCCAGGGAGAAGAAATATAAAATCCAGCTGTTACCCAAAACTGCCTCCCAGCCCTTGGTGAACCACATGTCAAATGACAGCTCCCTCTCTGGGAAAGCAAGTCTGTAGATTAGAATCTAAACAAAACAAATTAGAGTAAGGGTGTCAGTCAGAGGAAACTAGACAGTTCACTTAAGGAGGCAGCCTTAAGGTTCTGTACTGTACCTAAATATTTAGGTGTTCATTTTATCAGGAAAGAACAGTGGCACTGACGGGGCCCATGTCCATGCAGATCAACATTCTTTCTTTATGAATCAAATGCTCGGATTAACAAACACGTATGTCTTATTTAATCCCATTCATGAAAAGTGGTGGGTGAGGCACTACCGCCATCACTTAACCATATTACCACGTTGAATGGGTATGCAGTTGAACGGGTGTAGTGGGTAGAGTGATGGACCAGAATTCTGGAAAACAGGGTTTGAATCCTCCACTTGGCCATGGAAACTCACTGGAAGAAGTTGAACTGGTGAAATCACTCCTTAAATATCGCAGTTGGAAAGCCCTCCTAGGGTTGCTATAAGAGGGTTCTGACACGAGGGCATATCGCCAGCTTAACCATTTTGAATGCCTGTTTGTTTCTGGAACACGGCGACTTTTTGGACTACAATTCCCAGAATCCTCAAGACAGCATGGCCAAATTCTTTTTTTGTCATCGACATTTGGAAGGGACCCCATAGATAATCAAGTCTAGTCCCTATCAAGGAGGCACAGTGAGGACTTGTCTTTCTCTTCCTGGAGGATGGAAGCCATCATGGCTATTCCGATCTTGACATGACAGCTTTATTTATTTACAGTAGTACCTTGTATAAAGGAATTAATTCATTCCAAATGAAATTATGTTAAGCAAATTTTCCTTTATACAAATTTCCCATAGGAATGCATTGATATGGAGTAATCCCATTTTTATGTTGTACGGATTCACCCCATAGGCGATTCTGTTAAGCAAATTTCCCCTCTCTCCATAATTATTTATGTTGTACAGATTTTATGTTATACAAACTGTTTGTTATACAAGGGTCCACTGTATATGTTTCATTTGAAATATTTACGCCCTGCCTTTCTCTGAAAAAGGACCCAAAAGTGGTTGGTGATGTTTTAAAAATAGACCATGATGCTGGGCTGCAGCAAATGCTGGTCCCCGAGTACTTAAGACAATTGTTAATCCTCCTCCTTCTCTTCTGTTCCCATTTTTTTAAATTAATAATCAGCCAGATACTGTAAGTTTTTCTTTTTGTAAAAGAGAAAAGAGGAGCTCACAAAACACTTTATTGGAAAAGAACAAGAGAAAGGGTTAAAGGCTCAAGGGAGAAAAAGGAAGCTACCAATCGCTGGAGATACTGTGCAAATTTAATTCTTCTCACTGAATAAAACACAGGAGACCATCTGAGCTGTAACTGGATAATGGCAGTAGTCTGGGGAAAATATTTTCTCTGAGGTTTAAGTGCTGCTTAATCTTGAGAGGCTCCCACTTTTAGTCTCTTTATTATGGTTGCTTCCAATAGGAAAGTGATTGCTCAAAACAACTTGCCACAGAAGATGCAACATGTGGAAGTGGTCCTTGAAATGTCTGTGAAGATTCTCAGTCATCCAGGTGAGGCTATCTGGAAGTTGAGTCATGGCAACTGGACTTCTTGTGAAATTCGATCTCACAAGCAAAAAAAAAAAATCCAGTTGCCATGACTCAACTTCAAGATGGTCCTTGGAATGTTCCAGAATAACATAGATTTCTGAAAGGAATCCAAACGTGGACCAGAGTCCGTGATATCTCTGGAAGAAGCTGATGGTGGACAAATTGTGAGGAGAGTTGAAGGAATCTTGGGTCCTTTTCTTGCTAGACAAAAAGTCCATTTATCTGCTGACTCCCAGGCCTCAACTGGACTTCCAGTGGACTTTTTGGGAGGCCACGGAAAGTGAAATCAAACATTGGCCCATATAGTAGGTGGTCATGATCAAGAAGCGAGCGTGAGGCAGGGAGGAGCAGAACCTATTGATTCCAACAAAGAGATCGGACACAAGGAAGGAGAGGCTGCCAACGGAAGTGCCGAGGTGATGTTCTGGCCTGGACAAAGCCCGCCAGGCCATGACACTGATGAGGCCTGTGTAAACTGCCGTGGCCCAGGTATAGACGCCATCGAGACAGGGCAACAAGAGGAGGATGTAAGACGTGACTGCAAAAGTTGCCATAAGGATGAAGATGAAGGGTCGAAATGGAGACCAGCCAAAAGCGGAAATGTAGGAGATGTGGCATAAAGCAAAGGCAACCAGTCCTGCAAATAGAATTGGGGGGGGGAGAATAAAGAAATAAAATAATTAACATTCTTAAAAGACTTTCCATTCTAAAACTCAATGAATGAGATCAGTAACGGCTGACGGAGAAAAATATAGCTTCCTGAATGGTACACCTTTAAGGACAGTTCTATCTTGCTCTGTCATATATATATATTCCTTGGTACTGAGAATTTGACAGTTCCTCTGAACTTCTGGAGGAATTTGCTTTCCTTTCTTTTGCTGAAAAATAATAAGCCAAGGCACTGGACTTCTTTGGTTCAAACTTCATTAATGGTTATAAGTCCTAGAAATTACCAATACTCTCGAGTATGCAGTTTTCAATTTAATAGCTCTCCACAGGTAATCTTCTTCCTGGATAGATGATGTAATCAACACTTGCTAGTATCAGATAAAATAAGTTAAAGTAGAGATTTATGCAAAATAAACAAGATCTTGCATATTCCTCGCTTTCACCTATTCAGAGCTTAGAAGAAGCAGATCTGTATTCAAAGGGTCAGTTCAGCAAGAGAAAACTCTTTGAACCAATTCAATTTACACCAGTGTTGACTGATCATTTGTCAGTTCATTCTTCTTCAGAGAGGATTTGCAACTACATGTACCCCCAGATGGCTGGGCATAGAAGAAGAGGGGTGCTACCTGTGGGATGGCATACAGCACTACCAGTGCACTGATGTGTGGGGCACTTTTTCTACTGGTTCATCAAATCATAGAATCATAGAGTTGGAAGAGACCTCAAGGGCCATCTAGTCCAACCCCCTGCCATGCAGGAACCCTCATCACAGGACTCCCGACAGATGGCCATCCAGCCTCTGCTCAGCCAAAGATGAGGATGTACACATATTAGACACAGAGAAGATAGGTGGTTTGAGAGAGGGGTCAGGAACGCCATTTATGTATTGAAAACCCCTCTCTCAACAGAGGTGGGAGGCTCAGGCACAGTCTATCTGCCGTTTATCAGGCTGTGATTTCAACAATACGTAGACAAATCAAAAATACTTCATGCCTTCACCACCAAGGCCATAGCTAACGGCCCATACTTTATGGGTTTAAGCACTTTAGGCCATTGTTCACCTTAAGGCTATTGAGACTGTTGTCTACCTAACCAGCCTATTCAGGCCATTGTTCATCTTATGAGCCTATTTCATACCATGGTGATAAGAGGTCAAAGTGAACTATAAAATGGAGGACTAGCTTTCTTCAGATTGACGAAGCTATTTGGATGAGCAGCAAAACGTTTCATTCTCTCAAGAAAAAGAAGTCCATTTACCATTACTCAACTTCCAGATAAACTCACCTATATGACTGAGAATCTTCATAGACAGCCTCTGCTTAGAAACCTCCAAAGAAGGAGACTGCACCAACCTCCGCATATTCTACTGCCGAATAGCTCTAGGTTTTGGCTAAAGCCACCCAAATGCTTGGTGTTGCTGACCCGAGTTTCAAGCCACCTTCCCACTCCTCTGGAGCTCAGCTCTGTCAGGCCCCGTCAAACCCCCCCCCCCATACCTGGAAGAAACAGCTGCGGCCACACCAAGCAGGCATCTCCCACCACCGACAACAGCAGGCCTTGAAATAACCGCCGGCTATATGGTGCCCAAGCCCCAGTACTGAAGGAGTGGACAACCACGAAAAAAGTCAAAGAGAGTGTCGGGAGGCATTTGACAACAGTGCTCAGCACGCTGGGTTCAGGAAGGCAGAGCGCAAAATAGAGGACGCAGGAGGCCAAGAAAGGTAGTAGATGACACAGCTGAGTCCTTATCTGAGTAAGTAACATGAAAAAGAAAATATTTTATTTATTTATTTATTTATTTTTATTTATCAATCCATCCATCCATCCATCCCTTATTTATCCCATTGTAGGGTCCAAGGCAGCGTATGGCATATGTTAATATTATTAAAACCAAATTTAAACATTGCTAAATAATAAATAAATATAAAATGATTAATGAATACTGAATTAACTTCCTTTCAAGGCAATTTAAAAACCCTTCCCCATCTACCAGTGACCCAAGAGCTATTGAAATACAGATGTCTTTGCTGCTGACAGGACAGTAGGGAAAGGGTTAAGCTCAGAAGAGAATTCTATCACCTGGGGGCAGCCGCTGAGAAGGTCCTGCCTCATCTCCTCATCCAATGAGGTTGCTGAGATGAGACAAAACGGTTGGTGGGTTGGGAAGGCTTATATGAGAAGATAAGTCCTTCAGATAAGCCTGGCCCCAAGCCCTACCGTGATAGAGAGGTCATTATCAGCAACAGCCATGACATTCTGAACCCCCTCCAAAGGAGCCCCACACGGAAGCTATTACAACAATCCAAACACGCTATAACTGAAGCACTTGGGCCATATTAGACTTCTTCAGGAAGAAGCACAGTTGTTTACAAAACTACTCTTGGCCACCACCAAAACCCGGGCATCCAGGTTCAGACCTCAGTTAAGGAATACAGTACACTCAAACTGTGGAACCTAAGTTTCTAGAGGAGGGCAATATGATCCGGAATAGATCAGATCCCTGTCTCATGACCTGCTGTTCAACTAACTTGGGTACCACCTCTTTCTTGTTTGGAGAGAGTGCCAATTGGTTCAGCCTCGTCCAATCAATAAGTGACATCAGACACTTGTTTGGAACTGAATTAGTTTTATTGGATTTAGATGGAAAAGAAACAAAAGGAGTGCCATCAGCATGGAACCCTGAAACTTCAAATCACATCTTTAAATTTCATTCATTCATTCATTCATTCATTCATTCATTCACTGGATTTTATAATGCCCATCTGGCAGCAAGGTCACTCTGGGTGGTTAACAACAATTGATTAAAACAATACAGTGCAAATAAACTCAAATAATTCATACAATGATCATACAAATATAATTCATAGCCTAAGGAAGATGAAGGAGAGCACCATAAAAGTATCCTGTATATTCTAAATGATAATAATAATAATAATAATAATAATAATAATAATAATAATAATAATAATAATAATTATAATAATAATAAATATTGTTCTGCTTATATACTGCCCCATTATTATTTTATTATTATTATTATTATTATTATTATTATTATTATTATTATTATTATTATTATTATTATTATTATTATTATTATTATTATTCAGATACTGCCATTCCATTCTTACAGGGGTGCCCTGGGACTGTGGCGGTTGCCTAAGGCTACACAGGCTGACTCTACTCACAGCAGGCACAGTGGGGAATTGAACTCCCAACCTCCAGCTCTGCCACCAGATGCCTACCCCACCGAGGTATCCATCCAGCTATATTCTAGAAGAGATTAAAATAACACCAACGGATTTCATGTCACATTATATCCTGTGGCTTCTTCAGAAACAATCTCTCGCCTCACCCACGCTTAGTGTGCTTTAGCCAATTATAGCAAAGTCACTGATAAGCTCTGCAGCATTTGTTTTTTAATTTTAATTTTCTCCTGAACTCACCATGTTGGAGCTACGAAAATTCAACGCAGTCCCATGAATCCAAACAGGTTTAAGCAAGTGGCTTTCTGGTTAGACACGACTTCCAACCATTCTCCAGCATCCTTGCCACAGGTTTCCCGAGGATGGACCGAACGGCGCTTATCTTTAGTCCAGGACTACCAGCTCAAGGAATCATTTCCAAATCGACACTTGTCGGCAAATCATCCTGGGTCATATGTGTGGGCGGCTGACTCAGTTCATGCCGAATGCTGCCTTACGTGAAATAAGAGGGTGTGGGTGCCCTAGGCCGTGACACGTGTGTGTGTTTCTATATTTTATACAGGCAGATGAGAGATGGGGACGATTAGGGCAGCTTATCAGGACAGCTCATCTCACCTGGCAGCTGGCAAGATAGCTCCATGGTTAAGGTATCTGAAAGTTTGAAAGTTCGAATCCCTACTGTGCCTCCAAGTAGAAGCGTCTGCCAGTCTTGTAATCTCAGGAAAACAGCACAGTCCCCCAAAGAAGGGAAAAGTAAACAACTTCTGAGTATTCTCTACCTGGAAAACCCTGAAATGGGTTGCCATAACTCAGAACTGAATTGACGGCACATTATTATTATTATTATTATTATTATTATTATTATTATTATTATTATTATTATTATTATTATTATTATTATTATTATTATTATTATTATTATTATCATCATCATCATCATCATCATCATCATCATCATCGTCGTCGTCATTATCAATCATCATCATCATCATCATCATCATCATCATCATCATCATCATCGTCATCATCATCATCATCATCATCATCTCACCAGGCACTATTGATCTTCTCATTAAGTTGCGCCACACTTGTGCTGCTCCAACACAAAGAAATCAATACCCATCAACAACAGGGGGAAGGCTGGCTTAAGACATTTGCTGCAAAAGCAAGTTTGTTTGTTTGTTCGTTCATTCATTCATTCATTCTTACAGCTTACATGCTGCTCACTACCCAAAGGTCTCTGGCTGGCTTGCAATCAAAAGAATTAAAACAGTTAAAACGTCAAAATGTCAGTAAATAAATAAAACAATAATAAAAACATTACACTAAAAAATTGCCATCAGGCCCCACGATCTATATTATGGCAATTAAAAAACATCTGGAACAGGAAGGTTTTTACCTGGCACCGAAATGTGATCACTGTTGGTGCCAGGTGGATCTCACTTGGGAGGGCATTCCATAACCTAGGGGGAGCTGCCGAGAGGCCCTGTGTCTACAAGCCATCCCTGTCACCTCCTTGAGGGATGGCTCTTTCAAAAGGGACCCCTGGCTTGATCTTAATTGCCAGGTAGTTGGCACCTTTTCAATTCAGTGTTGCTTTTTTGTACTTGTTTTTTAAGTGTAGCATTCTTTCATCCTTTTTAGCACCATGTACTTACACTTTTAGCTTCTGATATTGTCTTTTAATGATGGCAATGGCCTTGGTCCTTCTCAAGGAGAAATATGAGGTTAAAATAAAGTAAGATAAATTTCCCATAGGAATGCATTGAAAACTGATTAATCCCTAATTGCAACCGTTTTTCTGTTGTACGGATTCACCCCATAGGCGATTCTGTTAAGTGATTTCCCCCTATCTCTAGATTTTTTTCCCCTTTAAGTGGATTTTCTGTTAAACAAACTGCTTATTATACAAGGGTCCACTGTATTTTTGCCAATAGTGTCTCATCTTCCTACATTCTGGAAAGGCAGCAGATTGGCGACAGAGCACATGGCAGAATCTGTGACCGCTCTCTCTTTATCCACCTCCATGCATATGCCATCTGAGGTTAGTGCCTTCACTGCCTAATGACAGGGCTGGCTCAGAGCAGAGTCCAGAGTTAGCCAGTCCATTTGCTTGCATCAGATCAGATCTCAGAGTGCAGGCTGAACTTTCAAGAAATTACTAGGTGTTTCCAGGTGTGTGTGTCTGGGGGGGGGAGTCTTCTAAGTCCTGCTTGCTCCCCAAGTCCACACATGATTTGCAAATGTGCAAGATTACAGCTTCCAGCTCAGTTGGAAAGTTCAAGAGATGAAACCTCGGATAGACTTCACCAGCACATTCAAGCAGAACACTAACACTCTCCAGGTATTAATTCTTAAACAAAAACAATTCTTTCCTGGGTACACCTCCTCCACCCCCCCCCCCAAGAGACAAGACACCACTTTTCCTCCTGATGTACAATGCAGTCATCCCTCATTAGTAGAGAGGTATTGATCTGATTTGTGTTCTGCCTTTCTCCCAGAAATCAAGGTCCAAAGTTGCTTACTATATAAGTAAAAAGTCAGGTATATTTTTGAAAACCACATTGTAAATACCAATACATAATTAAATCGACCCATCATATTAAAACATTTAAAAGCGTCTCCTTTAAAATAACTGCAGCCCTCATCAGGCACACCTCTGAAAGTGTTGGAACCGAGACAAAGGCCCGGACAAGACTTGCACTGGAGAATACAATCTTTCAAATGTACAAAATCTGAATGGTAATTTAAAGCAGTTGTAACTATTGTTTTCTTTGCCGCAATATTGCCAATGTAGGCGTTTGAGGCAGATTATTTCTTTCTTTCTTTCTTTCTTTCTTTCTCTTTCTTTCTTTCCATTGTATCTACCCTTTCTCCTTAAAAGGACCCAAGGTGGTTTACATAATTAAAAGACAATGTAAAAGCTAACAAAATGAGTATCCAACTACTAAAAAGGACCAAACAAATACCATACAAAACACAGAAGTAACACCAAAATGCATTCAAAGCAGTTAGGTACAATAATCCATTTTAAAAGAGAGAGAGAGAGGGAGAGAGATCCTCATTTTGGATTCTCCGGATTATCTCGTTTGGAGCTAAAATAGTACACATACCTATTCAATATAACAATCCTCATCAAACTAGTGAGTCATAAATAAAAAAGACCCTACAGAATGCACCACCACTGGTACAAAATAAGGTACAGTAGTACCTCTGCTTACGAGTGGCTCGACTTGATTAAAAGCAATTCAACTTAAGAGCAAAACACAGTTGGCGTTTTAACTGCTGCCTTACAAATATTAGATGCAGTCTGCTCTACTTGGATCTTTTTAATTTTTCTGTTTTATTTATTTATTTATTTATTTATTTATTTATTTATTTATTTATTTATTTATTTATTTAGATAGGGCTGCTCTACTTAAGAGTTGCTCGACTTAACAGCATGCATTTGGAATGGATTAAACTCGTAAGTAGAGGTACCACTGTACAGCAAATGGCTGAGATAACATTATTGAATTAGGTCTCATTATCTTGGCATTTTAATTTGTTTTTTATTTTACCCAAATTTACCTAAATACACACTCAACATTTTAAAGGGCACAACACTCAGAAAGGGAAGGAAGGAAGGAAGGAAGGAAGGAAGGAAGGAAGGAAGGAAGGAAGGAAGGAAGAGGCTGGCCCCTCGCTTTGGTACCTCCTGCCTAGTGAGTTGCCCCTTGCTCTGTCCCTGCTGGCCTTCAAAAAAGCTCTTAAAATGTTGCTTTTTAGAGAGGCATTAGGCAACCATCAGAGTGTGTAGCGTTTTTTCCCCCCTGAGATATACTTGCCGCCATCTTTGCTATTGTTGTTTTATGTTTTTACTCCGACTTTGATGCTATTGTAGTATTATATTGTTGCGAACCTCCCGGTGTTCCATTGGAAGACGGGCGGTATAGAAATCTAAGAAGGAAGGAAGGAAGGAAGAAGAAGAAAGAAAGAAAGAAAGAAAGAAAGAAAGAAAGAAAGAAAGAAAGAAAGAAAGAAAGAAAGAAAGAAAGAAAGAAAGAAAGAAAGAAAGAAAGAAAGAACTAGGAGCTTGGTATTAAAGTTTCTTATTACAACTGAAAAATCCAGGACTTTCTGTGTTTAATGAAGGAGAATGAAGGAGAAAAGAAGAATAAGAAAGAAAAGAGAAGCAAAACAAAGAGAAAGAACATAAGAAAAGGAAACCTTCCGAGGATTTTATTTGAGGAAGACAGTGTCTCTATAGTTCACTGGTAGGATCCTGGCTATTCCTGGCCAAGGGTTGCTGCTACCAGGTTGACAGAACTGTCAAGGTGTCCTGCTCCCAGTGCTGTGGTTGCTGCCCCCCCCCCCAAAAAAAAATCCTCCATGGCGAAACTAACAAACACTTACATGCGCCACAACCTTTCTCCTGTACTGGGCATCCACCTCCAGGATATCCATGGCCCTTTCTTGGTGTCAGTTTTACTGCTGATCGTAAGGCAGCCAAGACCGATCACAGTCGCACCTGGCACGGAGATGGACTTTCATCTTTTCCAGGGTACAAGGGGCCCTTTGATAACTGGCCAATCAATTCCACACTGGGCTGGAAACAACAGAATTAAATCTAGGGAGGAGTTCTACACTTGGGTGACTGGCGGAGGTGGCGGGGGGGGGGAATGAGCAGTTGCCAGACAGGGGTAACCTGGCTCCGTAGTACTGGATATTAGGATTGTTGTAGATAACAAACTGAATATAAGCCCAGAGTGTGCCATGGCTGCAAAAAAGGCTAATGCAATTTTAGGAGGCATTGACAGAAGCATTGCCTCCAAATCCTGCGAAGGACTAGATCCCCTCTATTCAGCACTAGTTAGGCCTCCTCTAGAGTAGTGTGTCCAGTTCTGAACACAGTACTTTAAGAAGGATGCCAACAAACTAGAGCAAACTCAGAGGAGGGCAACAAGGATGATCAGGAAAATGGACACCAAATCCTATGAAGAAAGACAGAAAGAATTGGGCATGTTTCGCTTTAAGAAGAGAAGACTGAGGGGAGAGATGAGAGCCCTCTTCAAATACATCAGAAATACAGTGGCGCCTCTACTTATGAGTGGGTCTACTTACAAGCAATTCGACTTAAGAGTGGGAAACCATTGGCATTTTAACCGCTGCCTTACAAATTTTAGATGCGGTTTGCTCTAGTTACATTTTTTTATTTTTTATTTTTTTAAAGATATGGCTGCTCTACTTACAAGTTGTTCCTACGGAATGGATTAAACTCATAAGTAGAAGTACCACTGTACTCATACAGTGAAGGGGCGGGTTCGGTTCTTGGTCATCCCACAATACAAGACACGTAACAATGGGGTCAAGTTATAGGGATCCAGATTTCAGCTGAAGATCAGGAAAAACTTCCTGTGAGAGCAGCATGATAATGGAACCAATTATCTTGGGAGCACTAGAGGCATTCAAGGGAAAAACAGATAACCATCTGTCAGATGTACTTTGCTCTAGATTCCTTCATTCAGCACGTGGTTGGGATTGATAGCCTTGTAGGTCTCTTCTAACTCCCTTGTTCTATGATTCTGTGACGCGCATCACCCTGTCTCTGCTTGGTACCTGATGGTTAATATGTACCTGTTTCCGTTGGTTCGCCTGAGCTCCTAACCAACAGCAGCAGCAGCCTCTTCCACCCTGTATCACTGAAAGAGAGATGAAGCAAAACCAGCTGGCTTGCAGTGTGGAGGAAAGAGTTGGCTGTAAGTAGCTCCAAGTATGTTACACCAACCATATGAGAGAGAGAGAAAGAGAGAGAGAGACTCAATGTGGCCCTGTGTGTCTTCCCTAACCTGGTGCCTTTCCAGGTCACTTGGACCAAAATTCCCAGAATTTTCCAGCATCCTATGCATTTAGAAAGCCATAGATTCAGGTGTTGGCTTTCCCCAAGACGCCTAGGAAAAAGCAAAGTCTTCTGTTTATATACCACCCCATACCACTTCAAGTAGTCTCTGGGCAGTTTACAGTTTAATTACAGTATGCAGACTAAATATTGCCCACCCTAGCAAGCTGGGTACTCATTTTACTGACCTCAGAAGGATGGAAGGCTGAGTGAACCTTGAGCCGGCTACCTGGGATTGAACCCCAGGTCATGAGCACAGTTTTAGCTGCAGTACAGGAATTTAACCACTGTGCCATGAGACCTGTGCCTCAAACCCCGAAGAGCAGCTACCTATTAGAGTACACAATAATGAAACTGGTTTTTTTTAAAATGAGCTCTCCAATTGGTTCTGGTGACCCCAATACAGTTTCCAAGACACGTGAGATATTTTGGCAGTGGTTTTACCAGTAGATCACTAGAAATCTAACAAAGTGGAAGATAACCTTATGTCCCAGGTTCAAGAACCAGATTCAGCCACTATTAAATACATATACCCACAAATAAGGTTGTGTGTTTGGCATCTTTAGTCATTAGGGTGATACAACAAGATGAAAGACAGTTGTATTATTTATTTAGATTTTACAGAACTAAGCCCTTTCCAGAGGGAAAAGTTGAAAAAAAAAGTGGTTGGGGAACATCTAATATATGGTCTTCTCACAAGGATTTGGCAAGTCTTTGGTTCTGAGTCCCAAGTCTGAGTCCAAGTCTTTGGTACCAAGACCCAAGTCCAAGCTTTTGAAATCTGATGTGACTTGACATCCATTCCCACTACGTGATTTCCCATCCCATCTAGTTCCAAAAGATAATCCTGAACACCTTGAACTGTTTCATGCGTGGATCTAGTCACAGCTTGGAAAAGCCACTTTTTCAATCTAAAACTCTCAGAATCCCCCAGCCAGAATTCTCATTCTGCAAGTTGTAATCCAGAACTCTGTCTCTAGTTGTAGTTCAGGTTTATTCCCTCCCTCCTTGACTATCTCTGTCTCTAGAAAGAAATGGAAAGTGAGACCAAACCTGGTGATCTTACCAGGATAAGCCACCTTGGGTCTACGTTGCGACTTATCAAGCAAAGGCCAATGTTGATGAGGACATCAATTGTAAACCTCCCATAGAGTGCTTTAAGTACAGTGGGGCAGAACGTAAGCAGTGCACTTTGCTTTGCTTTATGACCCGAGAGAGCCACATTGCAAAGAAAAGGTGACTTATTATGAGCTTTGTCCTGCCCTTTGGGGTCCAGTGGAACGTCCAGATCCTCTTTCCACAGGAATCTAAGAACAGGATAAAACTATGGAACGTTTCCACAATCATTTTGAGACAAAGAGAATGTTCCCTGAACAGAGATAATGTCTGAAAGAGTAAAGTGAGGTAGCTGCCGCAGGAAGGTCACTTTGGGTACCATGATGGTGTTTAACTGTTATCATTTTGATGACTTTAACCCATGGTTTCATCGTATGGGGAATACAATGGAATCTTGCAGGGCATCATGACTGAAATTCCACAGAGCTGAGTAAGCCATTTCCCTCTCCTTTCTGAAATTAACTATGAAAAAGGAGTGGAAGCCTCCCACACTTATTTCATAACCTATTTAGTCTCCTATGGATGGATGGATGGATGGATGGATGGATGGATGGATGGATGGATGGATGGACGGACGGACGGACGGACAGACGGATGAACAGAGTTACTTTCACATCCCCCACCTTGATCATAAGATAGCAAACCTATCTCTCCCTCTCCCCACTTTGATCTCACAACAGTTGTTGGAGGCAAAGACAACATGACTGGAGCAAGACCAACAGGGAGCTTGAAGGACAAGTGTCAGTTTGAACCCAGATCTTCCAGGTCTTACTCCAATATTAGCAGCTACACCACACTGGAATGCCATTAAAAGGTGGAGTGGGCAAGGATGCTTTGTCTTGAAGGGATGGGAGAAGCCGATATAATATTGTGAGCTCCCACCATCCAGGTCCCAATTTAACCAAAGCTGTCTCTTAGTGTCTTGGTCCATACCCAACTTAGTCAAGTAGATAATACCCATTGAGTTAATTTGGCCCCAAAGGTGGAGAAATTCTGTAACAACCCCCTTCCGGAATCCCAGGCAGTAAAATAGCAGATAGGAGTACTCTAGTTGGAATGGACAATTGGATTTAGAACACTGGTTTAATTATGCCCACTCAGTCGTCACTAGCCATACTGGTTGGGGATGATCAAGCTCGTAGTCAGACACAGCTGGAAGGGACCAGCATGCAGAAGCCTGCTTTTTAAGATGGCATAGAAAGCCACACCATACTTCAGCACCATTCGATCAAGGTGCATTGTCTTCTTGGCACACTGAAGACAGGCTGAAGGGTTGGATCTTCACTGAAGCTCAGCTCAGAATTAAAATCCCAGTGGATGAAAGACAAAGAAAGTCTCCAGGGCAACTTGGAAGGAGATCTTGTAGCAGATACAGGATGTAGTATGATGCAGTAACAATTTGGAAATGGAAACCATTCCTCTCTTTCTTTGCTAACTAATTCACTTTACTCATGATGCTTGTATGGTGCCTTGCAAGTCAAAGTTCTCTGAGCAGGTTGCAAGAATACAGACTGTAAAATAAAACAACATAGAAGGAAAGAAGAAACATACCCAAGGTCCTTCTTAGGACAGCATCTTTATTATTATCTTTATTCCACCCTGAGAGGGGCTCGGAAAACTACCACCAGGCACTGGGAATTCTCAGGGGTGACCACGACTCTGCCGGATGTGTTACTTGCAGCTACATGCCAGCCCCCCAGCCCCCTGTCCTTCTGAAAACAGGCTAAAACCATAGTGTCCAAAGAGGCTTTTGGAAATATCTCACCCTGTAACATCTCTGCAGGCCCATTGATTGACTTGATCTTGATTTCCAATTCCATTTGCCATCCAGGTTTCCTTCTTATGTGGGATATCTATGTCAGTGTTGGTGAACTTATGGCACGGGTGCCAAAGGTGGCACTCGGAGCCCTTTCTGTGGGCACCCGACACCCCTTCACAGCCACCTGTTTTCGGGTTACATTGCTGTATTGGCACTTTGTGATAAATTAGTGGGTTTTGAATCGCTGTTTGGGCATTTGGTCTCTAAAAGGTTCGCCATCACTGTCCTAGGTTTTAATTGTTCTGGGTTCTCTGTCTCTGCATGGGAGCATGGTATTTTAACTGTTGTTAGTCATCCAGAGTAGTATTGTACTTTGATATTAGATTGGGATATAAATGCAAGGAATGAATGAATGTTAGGATAACATAAAATATCAGATAATAATCTGCAAGCATTTGAATTTTCCAGATCTTTTCTTCATGAGGTTATATGTTAAGCAAATATTACTGGACAGGAACTCCTTATAACAGTGGTGTCTATCTAGCAGCTCATCATCCTGGCTAGAATTTGATAGTTAACACTCATAGTTCCATTTCTGTGTTAACAAGCCATTTTGGAAATGAATTTCACTACTACAGAATAAATAGAAGTGTTTTTGTATTTGCACTCCTGTGCTTAAAGTGGATTTTTCATTCATTGAAAGCCAACACCAAATAAAACTTGGCAGGAGGCAGGGTGGGGCTCTACTTTTTCTGTACTAAGAACAAGACACCAATGGATGCCTGATGTGGGGTTTGATCCACAAAAGGAAGCAGACTGTGTGATTTGAAATGGTCTAATAAAGGTATCACCTACACTGTAGGTCCTACAGTACTTCTGTACTGTAGGACAGTACTTCCAATTACTGTAGGTCCTACAGTACTTCTGCATTGTATTGTTTAAAGATCACATGGCTTTCTTTGATTTTTTTTTAAAAAAACAAATCTTAGTTTTTCAAGTGCTGTTACATTTTGTCTCTTCCCCTTTTACTTCTCCAAGGGTGTTGGGAAGGACTAACATGATTGTTTTTGAACTTGGCAATGCTGTCATTCATGCCGCTTGTACGTTCGTCGATTTCAGCTATGAGAGGAGTTTGCACATATAGTAGAATCAGAGCCTGATTTGCTGCAATTAGATTGACAAAAAGAACAAAGAAAAAAATAATAATAGTTGGTTCGCCCAACCCTCACCCCAATTTCTGAACTTAAAAAAAAATGTGATTGAACTGTCTCCTTCCTTTGACTAATTATAGGCAATTAAATTCGACAGACCAAGCCTCTATCAAATAAAATGGAAGTGTTTCTATATGTTGAAGGCATAATTCCTCTGAAACTATAGGCGGACTGTAAACAGTGAAGTTGCCCACGAAATACAGATCAATCATTTAAAAACAGGGTGAGACAATTACAAGGTTATGTGCCTAAATATTAAAATGGGTGTGTGACTGTTTTGTGGTGAATGAAAAACAGAGCTAAACTAGGCCATGCCCAATGATGAGGTCAACGTTCCTTCATTATGAAATGCATACGTTGCAATAAAATACACCGTCTTAATTTAGCACACGGGGATCAGAACAAAAGGAGTCAAGGAATGCTGCTTATCAGCTTTCCTCTTTTCATCATTATTGTTGTTGTTTTGACCCCATAGTGCTACAGCACTCTCTTGGTGGTTTATAACATAATTATGTAAGGAACACTTTACTCCTCTGTGAGTGGGGACTCATTTTAGTAACCTCAGAAAGACGGAGGGCTCAGTCAATCTTAAGCAAGCTACCTGCAGCCTGTTGGGATCAAACTCAGGATGTGAGCAGAGGCTTGCCTGCAGTAATGCAGTGTAACCATTGCACCACAGGGTCGGTCATAACAGTGGAGCTAATTTAGGATATCTGCCTAAATTATGCAGTCCCAGAATGCTTGGGATGCCATGCTGTTCTGGAATGTTTCTCAGAAGCTGGTTCCTACAGGATAGGTTCCATTACAACAGCCACCATATGGGACAACGGGGATGGCAGGAACTGTAGTCTAACAGCAACTGGATGCTTGTAGTGTGAAGTAGCCAAGCTTAAAGAGAGTTACTACTTTTACCACTATTTTTCTAGTTCCGACTACATATATTCCTTCCATTCTGGCAAATTATACTATTGCCTTGAATTACGAATGCCTTGAACAATAAAAAACTTGAATTACAAAAGGAAATCTGCAGGTATAGGAAAATTTTGAATTATTAAAATTTAACCTTTTTTGAGTTATGAAAAGTTTCCAATTGCAATACTACCATCTAGTGGCCACTCCCCCCACTACCAGTACTGCAATTGCAAAGTAAGCAGCATTTTATAGTTGAATACAGAGAACAAGAAGTGGCCGTATTTGGCACCATTTGGGGGTCTTTTTGGAACTTTGGGGTGGATTTCTCAAGCGGTTGAAAGGTAGGGAGCCAAACTTCTATTGCTTGCATGCCTGTTACTTTGCTTTTTGCATTCGTTCTCTCTCTCTCTCTCGTGTGTGTGTGTGTGTGTGTGCTCATAACCAATGATTGTATCCTTCTCCCATTGACCTCCCACCCAACCATGTATACTGTATACACATATGCACAAGTAGTTCACTCCTTACATCTGAGGAATCAGGCTGTATTTTGAACAAGCTCACACAAAGATAAATTGGCAAAGCTCTTATTTCATTTCCACTGTACCGCTTTTATTACTGTAGATGAGGTAAACAAATTAATGAACCCATTGTTCAATCCCGCCAAATCATCTGGGAAACAGTAGTGGCCCAATCTAGTAATAAAAATGCTACTTAACATGAGGTCTAAAGAGGGTGATGCTTATTGTTCCATTCAATTAAAAAACAAGACAAAACAGGGCAATCTTATGACTCTTACCAACATGGCTAAGACGCCTGTAGACAACGAAAGAGGCACATGTGGTTGGCTCTCTTTAGGGTTATGTTAAGCATCCACTCTTCAGCAACAGCACTTAATTGCATTTGTGCCCTACGTAGCAATGGGCACATGGTGTTTTCGGCTGCTACATAGGGCTATTAAGAGTCCACTAAGAAAGCAAAGATGAAATACAAGTTTGTTGTCCTCTCCCAAAGGCAGACTAAAATTGAGAGGACGCTATTGGCTCTCAGAGACCAGCTCACTTGAGGGGTTGCTCTGGGGCAGTAGTTCTCCCTCACTTGGAAAAGATGTGGGTATAATCTCTGGATTCTCTGTGATTGTACATATGATTTTGCCAGGAGCAAAAATGGAGAAGCTTGCTGCTTAGACTAGTGGCCTTCACTATTTTTAAAGTGGTGAGCCGCTTTGGCTGAAGGTGTGATCACCCAAGCTCACTAAAGAAGTCTTTCCATGGTTCCATGGCAGGATCTGCGTTTCCCACCCCATCCTAGTCACAGTGTATTCAGTGGTCACCTTGGGTGCTGGATTTGCTGAGTCTTTTCAGGTCCTCTCCACCCTGGGTATCAGGCAAACAAAGCCTTACCAATTCGCCGTTAAATAGGCGAATTCTGACAACCTTGACTTCAAACTGAACATCTTCTGATCCCCAAGTGATCTGCTCTGGCCAATGCTGCAACATCTCCTGGGAAAAGGGTCTGTTACTGACTGCCCACCATTATTCAATTTTCTCTACAGCCTCAGTGCCTGAACAGTCTTACTGCCTCTACTCAATGTTGCTCTTGGCTTCTCCCACCACAGCTGACTGATCAGTTGCTCAAGCCACCAAGACATGTAGTCTTTCTAGCTTTACTGCAAAGCAAGGCTGGAGAATGAGAGCAGCTACTGCAAAAAAGAACACCCTTGAAATGACTGGGAGCCTTTGGCAGGCCTTGCAGTGCAGAAGACTGCTCTGGCCTATTCCAAGTGGAAAGATCTGAAGGAGTGAATGTATGTGCTCTTTCTTTAGGTTCTGTCTCCAGGATCCAAAATGAGGCATTACCTTCTCAGATATTTTTCTCTTCAAGTATCACCAAGGACTTCTGGGAAAAGTCAGAGGGCTCCATGATTCAGCACAATTGATTTAGAGGCGTGGCACATCTACCTCTGAATACGATAACCCTGACACACCCTTTCTGGCAGTGCTATAGCTTTTAGAATCAAGCTTGCGTGATGTGTAGATCTGCTACATGTACACATATGTAGTCTATTGGCCATGGCCACCAGGGAGCTGCCTCCCCTGACTCCCGGAAGTAGCACTGAGGTAACAAGGAAGGCCTACTTGGAACATCAGTCAAGCCAAAGAAAGAGCTTCTTCTCCTGTATTTGCATTCAGTTTCTTTCCAGAAGGACAAACACCTCAGAAGAACAGGAGGGCCCCAAATGCAAATATATGGCACAGATAACTTACCACACTGCAAAGCAGGATCGTACGCAGGACCATCTCAGAAGCACTTGTCCATGTAAGGCATTAGCTCCAGAATCTAACGTATCATAATGGAACAATTTGCTTTCTTCCCCTCTCCTTCTGCACTGCATCTATGCATCTATTCCACTGTGAGCCTAATTTCAAGAACTCTACAGCACTGAATGAGGCCATCTAGTGGACTGTACTATTTCAGAGAAGATGAGTGAAACCATTGTTAAAAAGAAGTTCCTGTGCTTACAGCAGAGGTAAACAATGCTTCCTATAGACACGGTTAGGGTGCAACACCTACCGGTCCTTGTCACCCTACCTAATGGGGAAGGACTGAGGGAACTGCATTCCAACAACATGTGGTGGTTCACATGTACTACTCCTCTTTGAGTTCCAAGACCCCACAAATAAAAAGCTTCCTCTGTTTATTATCTGTTTGCAGACGGTTCATAACAGAGGGGAACCGCCAAGACTAGAATCTCACACTGGAATGAACCAGAAGGGCATCTGTTTCCACTATCAGGATTCTGGGTAATAACAAAATAAAAAGAACGCATAAAAGAACAAACTAAAAAGAAAAAAAATGTGGTGGCATCTTAAAGACTATTACATTTTAATGTGAACTTTTGTGGACAAGTCCACTTCCTCAACATTTGGGAAAGAGATATAGCATGGCCAATATTTATACATGCCATCGAAATACAGAGATTGTGGTTGGTGAGTAAGGAAGTCAGTGGGTGGCTTAACATTGGAGTAATAGCATCTTTTCATTGATGGTAGTGCTGTCAAGGATGTGGAAACCTCTGACATGGAATAATAATGGTAGACTAACATGAATATTAATTAGCACACTATTAATTAATTCATACACCTTTGTAACTGTTTTATAGAACCTATAAAGAAAAATTGTTAAGAGCTGTAAAATCAGTCTCCTCAGTATAATTAACATCCATGTTAGTCTACAATTGTTATTTCACATTCTTTATAGCACAAGCTTCAATAAAATGCCTGAATAGCAAATGTTATTATCCCATTATTAAACACCCAATAACTTACCTAGATGACTAAACACATCCGATCTCACATGATTTCAGAGGCTAAGCAGGGTAGGCCCTGGTTAGTACTTGGATGGGAGACCACCAGGGAAAACCAGGTGCTGTAGGCACCTGGAGTAGGAACTGGCAAACCACTCCAGTATTCCTGCCAAGAAAACTCCATGGACACGGAGTCACGAAGAGTTGGTCACAACACAACACACATACACACACACACCCCTTACTAACCACAACCTCTGTATTTTGATGCCATGCATTTTGCCATGTTACATTTCTTTCTCTTATGCCTTAGAAAGTGGACTTGTCCATGAAAAGCTCATACTAAAACATAACACTTTTAAGGTGCCATCTATTCTTGTTTTTTTTTTTAATTTAGTCTTTTATTTTGTTCTTATCATGCTTGGACTAACATGGCTACCTCTTTTATCAGGATTCTGTAACCTACATCTGCAGCACATGGAGAAGAACTTGAAGGACAATGAAAGATTGGGGGTGGGGGGACTGACAAAAAGAAGTCGGTCAAGAAACTAGTCTTGTGCACAAAACAAAACAGAGAAGAATATTTTATGGCCATAGAATCTCTTTATTCAAACAAAAGACACACATACACACGCACACAAGGAAGAAGGGGGCGGGGAGCTGACATGGCATAACGCAGACAACACGAAAGGCCACTTCCGTCCTTGGTGGTTTAAGAGCTTCAAGAAATATTGCCACTTATATTGGAGGGAGGAGTTGGGAGAGACAGGAGGAAGTACAAATCTACTGGACCATCTCCAAGTCAAGAGGGGAGGGGAGGGGTGCTCAGTGCTTATGTGAGGAAACTATTCCTCCCAATGACTTCTTCCTGCCACCTTTGATGCTTAAAGATGGAATGCCATGAACCTTGCCATTAGATCTGCTTGCTACCATCTTTTTCACCTCCTTCCCCATCCTGAGATCCACAGGCACCGGCATTCCCCTACCATCCAAATTTTCAAAGCATTCTCAGACAAGCCTTCTGGTTTGGATTCTGCATTCAGAGGGAAGGATAAGGCAGTGATTCCACATGTTATTTTAATAAAACACTATAAATGGAGCTTTAGAAAATCCAAAAATACCAATGGCTTGTTGGGTTGATCGGGTCGGAAAGAGGAAAAAGCCCTAATTCAAGGGGCTTTGGTGGAGAATTCCGTTAGGATCTGATGGGAAACAAACAGTTAGCCTTTTCACACGACCCCTAAACTCTGTGGCAAATGGCTCCCAGCTCCGGAGCTTAAAATTGTTTCCACACCAGCTCCGGAGTTTACAGAAAATTAAGTGCGACCACGCCCACCTAAGCGCGTCCCAGCGCACTTTTCAAGTACCTGCTCTCCGGGGGTGAAAAATCCCTGATGCGGATCTAACGTAGAGAGTGCCGGGCGCTCCTTGCTTCTGTTTGTTGTTGTTTTGCCCCCTGCCCCTTTAAGAGATCTGAATGCTGCCGGGAGCAGAGCGAGACGGCAGAACGGAGGTGAGCCAGCATTCTTTTCTTTCTTTTTTTCTCCCTCCCCTCACGCAGCCAGCAGCCAGAAGTGCGGAGGGGGTGGGAACACAGGAACAGCGACAAACCCCCAAGATATCTGGTCTGAATTTAAGTAGCCAGCGGATCTTAGGGGTCGTGTGAAAAGGCTCAGTAAGGCTGGGAATGAAAGCTTATTGGCCTTCAAAGGATCTCTTCAGAGGGCGTGAGATAAAGAAAGAAGGTGGCATGTTCAGGCGCCTCAAACATGGACAGTTTTGCATGAAAATCAGAAGTGGGTTTCAGAGCAAGATCTCTTAGGAAGAGGCAGCAGTGTGTGATTTTTCAATAAATCAAAAAACAACACCCACACCTACTAAGCAGTTCTAGCGATGATAGGAGAAAGATGGAAGATACTAAAGTTAACATTTCCAGGTTATGCTGCAGACAGATAAAAGGAATTCCTCCCTTATCTGGAACACAGAGCCCTCCTTGATAGCATTTAAGGGGAAATCAATTTTTTTCAATCCTATGCTTAGGATATGTTTACAGAGACAAAGTACTTGCTATTGCAAGAACAATGAGTGAGCAGGCCAAATTTCAGACACCAAAACCTTTCTGTCTGTTAAAGTGCAGCTTATGGGTTTGAACAACATTATTAGAAGTGAGGGGCAAGCTAAGAGTGCAGACAATGGTGCAGCAAAGACACCAAGCCCATAACTCAAGCTGGACTTTTCCAAATTACAGGATCCATGACTGGAGCAAAGAGTCATGTCCAAGAACAACTTGCATGTATACTAATTGGAAAATTGCCTTTTTAAACCTTCTCTGGATGTGCTTCTAAGAACTATTGATCACAGGAGGAAAGATGCAATGACAGACTACTGTGCTTCCCCCTAGGCCCTCTCCACCCACACAATGCAGCTTGTGCATGAATTTGTGAGCCTTTAAGAGATCCACACACACACACACACACACACACACACACACACACACACACACAAAAGCAGGGGGAAATAGGCGGGGAGGTAGAACCCAGTGGGAAGAGAATGGGATGAAGTTAAGATTATATCCTAGTGAACTGGTGAGAATTAGGGGCAAGGAGAACCAGAATGATTAGCTTTTAGAAACATCAATTCTGATTTCACATGGGCATACACTCAAAACACTTAAAAATCCTCATTAGGTTGATTATAGAGCGTGAAAAGATCCCGTGTTGGACAACAAATCCCAGAAGCCCCAGCTAGCATGGCCACTGGCCTTTTCCTTGCCAATGGCTGAGTGATTCTGGGAACTGTGGATCAAGAAAGGAACTTTTCCAGGATCTCGAAGGGGGTTGAAAGCCCTCTGAGTGATGGGGCAGTTCCAGGGGGTTGTAAAGAAAGGGTTTACATGCGGGAACCCTAAGAAGCTTGTGCTGCTTTCTTCCCCCCCCCCCAAAAGACATCTGCTGATCTCATGCAGATGAGCGTCAAATGAGTTAAGTAGGGCTAAGCACATAGATCTTAAGTCACAAAAATTCCATCCCAAATGGACAGTTGGGAAAGGAAAATTCTTAAGAGCCCTCCTCCCCTGCCAACACGGCCGCCAAATCCTTCACGGCACTCTTAAGCCTGAGGTAGACGCCTTCGTCAAAGCCAGTTATGACTTTTGCCAAGCAAACCCCCAATCCTTCTTACTCAGTGATGCATAGCTATGGATATCACCTGCATCCCTGGGGACAAATTTAGAGAAGCAGATGATGCCGGGGGGGGGGGGCAGGAGGGTGAAAGAAGAAAGAGGTGGCAGATTGTGCTTGCAGGAGGGCCACTCAAGTCTGAGGGAAAGGGAGGGAGGGAGGAACGTATGCTCAGCTTTTGGCCTCCCTGCCTCACTCACTGTCATCTCATCAGAAGACGTCTAGTACAATTCAAGTGTCAATTTTAATTGCACCAAAACTGACAAGGTCTGCTCAGTGCAGCAGTGTACGCATGTACGCATTCGTGGAGGTGGGTGGGGGGAGGAGGCAAAGGAGAAGAGACCTTGTGCCAAAGGAGAGGGGTTGCCACCATCTTCCCGGGGGGGGGGGGGGAGAGATATGCTGCTGCTGGGATTCGCCAGCCAAGGGGGCCACAAGGAGGAAGATTCTTTTGCCCTCGGGCACACGTCTGTTTCTTTCGCAGGTGCTTGTTGGTTCCAGGTCCTGATTTCTTCGGCGAGTGCTTGGGGTGGGATAGGGAGAGAAGCCGGGCCTTGCCCTTGCCTCTCGCTGCTTCCTCTTCACCCCCACCCCCACCCTCCAACCTGCCCACAGGGATGAAGGCACCGGAAGGACTGGAGACAGTCCCTGGCAAAATGGACTTGCAGCTGCGGTCCTTTCCCAGCAACGAGACCCACTGAGAAGTTTTATCTGGGGAGGAAGAAAAAGAACATGATCGGCTTTGACTATGGCTTCTGTATATCACATTTATGAGGGGATTTGGCTCGGCCGCATGCATAGAAGGGATACTGCGTAACATGGAAGTTCTGTATCATAATGCAGAAGTTTAAAACGTCTTTTGAGTGAGAAGTAAACAAACAAAAGTCTGACTATTATAGGTGCAGAGGATATTTTGTAAACAGGCAGGACTGTGCACCTGCTAAACAAAATCAAGATTCTGTAGAATGAAACTTTTGCATTGCGTAAACAGGTGGCAAAAGGAAACAAGTCTGCATATATGGCCCAAAGCACATTGCATTTTAAAAAGATGAAAGAAACAGAGTTATGCAGGGCATGGAAGTCCCATCCTGCCTGTTCAAAATATTGATGAACTACCAGATCTTCCTATAGGCTACAAATGTCGGTCTTTCAATAAACTGTAAGAAATCAAGATATGCCCAAGGAATGAAATATTTTGTATCAGAATATCCCACTATACTGTGTACCCAATGATTCCCAGTAATTGCCACCCATGTCCTACACCTTTGTAGAGTGACGGGCAGAGAGAAGGCCGCCATCCTCAATGTCTGTCGGGCTCTGTTATTCCACCCCTTTACTTATCTCCAGTGCCTCACCTGGCCGTCGGCTGCTGCTGCTGCTGCTGCTGTTCTTTCTGTGGGGAGCTGTGCTCAGACTGTGTAGCCTCTGCTGTTGTTTCCTCAAGAGGTTGGGCAGAATCAGAGGTAGACGGGGAAGGTTCTACTGTGCTGTTAAGCAAAGCAGAAAGGCAGTCAACACGAAGGGGTAGCTATGGGGCAGAAATGTTCTGCTTCTCCCTAACCCTAACCCTAACCTCTGACCCAGACAAGCTGCATAAGTAGTGTAACTCTGTATCATTTTGGTTTATTTGTCATTCACACTGCTCCCACATTCAGTCTTACTCTGTATCTATTATTAGAAAAATGTCCACCCCTGCAACAGTACTGGATCACAACAACTCCTGTACTTCAGAAGCACCCAGTTTTCCCTTCTGGACACTTTTCCCTTCCTAACCCTAACAACCACCATGAAGAACAAAATCCATATACAGTACATGCATTCCTAAGACATCACCCTGGCAGACACATTTTGGACCTGTGGTTTCCACAGCCCCCAAGCAATGGGTCTCCCTGTGCAAATAGGATGCATGGGGCTAGACTGGCTCTCCACTACGTGCAAGTCATCGTACAGGCTGTGAAGCAACAAACAGCCAACATCTGTGAAAATCCTTGGTGGACTTTTGTGTCCTGAAGGAGGAAATATTTGAGTAGGAGGTTTACTCCTTTGACCCTGCATTGCTAGGGCACTCTGGAAGAGCTAAGACAAATCTGTCAAATCAGCCTCTGCCTTTTTATGACTTTGCAGCTGGATGGAGCAAGGCTTTTTTGTCCTGCAGCTGCCAGAATAATCCCTGCATCTCTTTATAGCAGGGACGGGAAAGTTCTGGAAATCCAAGACGAAGAGTACTGGGGGAGGGAAAGCAATGAAAGAAAACAAATACAAATGGAAAATAAACCCACGCATCTCTTCCAGCTGGGCGACCCCTGGAGAGAATCTGCCTGTAAAGTCACTGCTCTTGGATGCCCACTCACCCCCCCAACACACTTCCCCCCCCCCCTTTTGGCAAGGAGGGCTGGGGGGTCAAAAAGCCACAGTGGAAAGCATGGAGTCCAGAGCCACCCTTGGACTGCATCAAACCGGGAGGAAACTGACTGCACGTCAAGGTTACTGGAAAACAGCACCACATTTGTCACAATGACTGCAGTGAATGCAAACGTTAAAGCCTCTTAATACAGATGATATCCATGCACTGTTTCTGGCAAGAATATAAGCAAACATGTTACATCCCTGACAATTACTGGAGGAGTCGGCCAGAACTGGCACACTTTTTAAAAAAAAGACTGACTGTCAACCCCTGCAAAATCCTCAGGGGAAACAACCGCTAACTGGCTTCCAGATGTCATGCAACTGTACCTCACAACCGTTTTCATGGTTGAGGGATTTGGTGGGTCACATCCTTCTGGGGGACCTGTGTCGGGAACAGGAGGATCCCGTTGAACACAAGCGGCTTCTGCACAGAACAGGAGAAAAAGGCAGGATGAGGAGAAATGGAAATACAAAGGGGGAAAAAATGAGGCTGGGCCATATAATAGGATGCATGGCAGTAAGAGCAGGTTCTGCAGATGATGAAAGCCTGAGCAGTGGAGAGCCAAGCCCCACTTGATGATCGTATATCTCATATTTAAGGCTTCAAACAGAACAGGCTAGAGGTTCCTCCCCCCCCCCCGCCGCCGCCGCATCTCTCCCCATCAACAGGCACTAGACACACAGTTATGTGACTGAAACACCTCTGGAATCCAGCTATACTAAACAGTCCCTGAGACATCCCACACAGTACTTCTGATATGTATCATGCACTAGAAGACATGTCTTTATAGCAGCCACCTTGGATGCTTTGAATTCAGAGAAGAAGCAGAACTGTCAATGGGTAGATCTTGTTACTCCCTGCCCAAATGGCCTCCTTGTCAAATATAAAAATAGGAAGAAAAAAATCAAATGTCTCCTTGCACTACCACCCCTGGAAGTGAGATGCAGAATTAGACAGCTGAGCATGCAGAGTATCTCAAGAATGTTCACAAATTTAATAGCAGTGGCACAATGGAAGTGGGTGCAGCTTGCCAATGGCTACTTGTATCTGTTTGTTTAACCCTGTAAACTGCCCAGAGAAGCTTTTGTTGCCAGAGGGTGCGGTATACAAGCCTAATAAATAAATAAATACTTTTGGTTGTAGTCACCTTGTGACGATTCAGAGTGCAACTTAACTCCAGCTGGGGACACACTGCTTTGCATCTCTTCCTGAGCAGGGGCTGCAGCAGAGGCAGGGCCTGTAAGTGCTTTGGAGGAACTAAAAAGACAAAAGGATACACGAAGAACAACTAAGAAAACTCAAGAACAACCCAGATTCGTCCCTGCTAAGAGGCCATTAGGATCAGGCCTCTTTAATGAACTCCAAAACCCCTTCTGGTTAATTACTGCCACATGCCACTTTACCCCCAAAATATTGCTCAGGGCCCGACCCCCCCCCCAAGTGGAGTCAAGCATTCTGGGGCATCACCTGTCTTGCTGGGGGTGGGGCTCAGTAAAAGAGGCCCAGTTCTCATTTGCCGTGGCATGTGACTGGGACTGGTCCCACACCGCTGCGCCGGTGTCATCTGCCACAGGCTCTGAGGGTGCCCCAGATACTGAGGAAGGATCGGAGGAACCGTCTGTCCAGCTAGGATCTAGAGGAAAAACAGATTTGTACCAGGGACATGAGATCCAAGCGGTACTATCACCCGCAATTAGAATAACCACTAGGTGGTAAGGGCAGGCCATTACATGACACTGCAGCCCAGGGAAGGAGAATTTTTGGCACGCTGGGATCAATCTCCCCCCCCCCCCCCCGAGGCTGCAAAGGGATGGAGAAAGCACTATTAAAGCCCCACCCCCACTGAGCAGAGATTCTGCCCTCGAAAACAAAACAAAAAATAACAGAATATGCTGGGATACATTCCCCCCTCCCCATTTATGGATCACATGTCTATCATTTGGTAAACAGAAACCACGCCTGCTTCGTGTTTCATCTACACCCCTGTGATAAGCCAAGGGGCCCAGTGAATCCTGACCTCCTAGGGTTCTCTCCGCCTTCGGCTGTTCACCACAGCCATTGCTGATGTGGCTGGCATCTCCATCTCCCCCGCCGGGATCCTCTTCCTCACCCCCCTCTCCCTCTTCCGAGTCTTCGCTGTCCTCACTATCTGTGCTGCCAAGGCTTCTGTAAGATGAGAGGGAGAGAAGAGAAAGAAGAAAATGAGGATGTTCCAACTGCCTGCCTGCACTGAACCACCCACTGTCAAACTCCCTCCTCTCTGCTTGGATCAGCATGGTTTCTTTACTGTCACAAGCAAAGGATCTCCCGACCTACGCCTGAGAACCTTTTCTTTACAGGTGCCGAGGACTGAGGATTCAATAGCGCATCCCTTTGAATGTACTAGTGGAGTTTGTTACTGAAACGAAGTATTTATAAGCAGAGGTGGGCAGTCTGTGGCCAGTCAGATATTGCTGGACTGGGCCTGCCATTAGCCCTAGCTACATAGCCAATGGTGACAGAAGATGGGTGATGTAGTCCAACAACATCTGGGGAGGCACAAGTTATCTTATTTACGTGATGCCAGGCGGGAAAAGGCATGTAAAAAGACGACACAGCAAAGTAGGAGATTATTCTCCAAGTTCCTGGAAGGATGGAGGACAATCGGACAGGGTGACGTAATATTTTAGACTTGCTACATAATTCTTTTAAAGAATCAAGAAAATGAGAAGGTGAGATTTCCAGGAAATTCAGTGTGAATTTGTTATTCAATTACTGGTCCTGGCAAGCTTGGCCACCTGAAAGAGGACAGTAAAAAGAGGCAGGGACTGTAAAAACAAGCAACCAAACACTGTCTCCAATATTACAGTTATTAATTCGGACATACTAGGAGTAAGCATGTATCCCAGAACGTAAGCCTAATAGATGGCCTCAAACTGAGACAGTTTACACAAGAGCAAACTGCATATAGCAAATGAGTGAAATTAGACATACAGTCTCACTCTGTACATTTAGACAGAGGCCGATACAGCACACTGAACGTCAGCTTGGATTGCACTGTTCCTAAAATAGGGCTGTACATTATTCAGTAGTTTAAGCTGTGCTGAGCACTACGCAAACCAAGAGGTCTTTGCGCAAACGGCCTTCTTACCCGAGCTTACTTAGCAGAAGAGTCAGACACAGCCCCTGCTGCAGAAAGAGGCGTGATGCCCCATGTTAAGGAGCTGTGAGGAATGTGCAAAGGAAGGCCTTTGGAGCATTGAAGGCAAGGCTGCTCGTTCAATGGAAGAAGGCTATACACTCTGTGGAGTCGTTTCCCTGCCCACCCAGGAGGGATGAAGTTTCTAGAAATCCTGGCTGCTGAACTGGCTGGGAAAAAGAAAACTGCATCGACCCCACTTTCACATCAGCAGAAATCACCTTTTACAGGTTTCCATCCAGAGACAGAAAAGGGGGAGAGAAAAGGAACAAAATGCACAAGAACCCAGGAATGGTCTCCTTGTCTAGAAGAGAAGGAGAAGGAAAGGCTTTAAGATAGGATGTTTGCCAGTTAAAGGCAAGCACATCAAGTGTAGTGCTTAGTGCTCTACCAGGATTCGGGAGATCCAGGGTCAAGTCCCCTCAAGTCACAAAAGGCACAGGATGACACGGACATAGTCACTCTTTCTTAATCCAGCCTGCACTCCAGAGTGGTAGTGAGGAGAAAGTGTGGAATGAAGACACTGCACATGGCAACATGAGGCTCTACCTGTCAGAGCGTATCGCCCAGCGATCAACCTCGGCCTGTCCAATCCGGCAGTCGTGGGCACACTCGCTTCAGGTGGCCACTCCTAGAGAGGCCCAGAAAACTTCCACCTGGAATCGGGCCTTCTCAGTGGCCGGCCCATCCCTCTGGAACCACCTACCTAGCGAAGTGCGCTCTGCAGAGTCCCTGATGGCCTTCCGCAGAGCGGTAAAAACCTTGCTCTTTTGTGAGGCCTTTGGTGACCTAGTTTAGTTTTTCTTTTCTCCCCCCCCCCCGCCATCTGTTCAGTTGCTTAGTTAGTTTAGAAGTTTATGCCAAGGGTGCACACCATGTTTTTAAATTGTCTGTGTCTCTGCCGTTATTTGTATTATCTGGCTGAATTTATCAGCCCATTGTTAACCGCCCAGAGTTCCTACGGGAAGATGGGCGGGATACAAATCCAATGAATGAATGAATGAATGAATGAATATAATTATAACTAATAAATAAGGATGGATATTTTGAGTGAGGAGAGAAAAAAGGAGCATAGTTTTAGATTTCTGGAAGCAAAAGAATACATACTGAATAGGAAGACCATTCCATGTGGAAGGAGACTGAGAAAGAGAATCGAAGCAAGCCGCCAGGGCCACTGGGCCCTGAAGCTGGCCTGATGCCCACCTGACTGCTGTAGCCTGTGCTGTGCCAGAAGAGATGGCTGCCTCCTTCTCCTGCCAGATGTCCTCCCCATCAGAGCCGTCCGCCTCCTCATCATCATCAAACTGCTGGATCCGCTCCTTGTAGCAGATGTCAAAGAGGTTGGAGTTGGGCTGCGAGGGGAAGAAAGGCAGAGGAAAGTAAAGGACAAGCTCAGGGCAGGAAGCAAGATGAGGGAACTGGTCAAAGGAGGGCCACTTACGCTGTCATCGTCCGCATTCAAGGAGAAGGAGATGTTGGCCGTCTTGTCAAAAGGTGCACTGAAATAAAGGAAGGAGACCAAGATGAGGCCTGGGAGAGGGTGCTGTGCCCTCATAGGGGAAACCAGCAATGGCCTCGTTTGGACTGAAGGGAGGAAAAGGGAGGTAGCAGAATCTATTCATTTCCCTTTTTAAAAAGCTTTGGAGAATAAACCAGTTCCCACTTACATAGATAGCTCTTTTAAAACAACAATCCCATGTTAATCAGTAGTAGTGTACCTACACTGCAGATGCAACAAAAACAGCAGCTTGTCTATGCTCTCATAGCAGGCAAGTTCTTGAAAAGTGCTCATTAGCATTGCTAAGTTTTGGCTTAATCTTTGCTACGGTGTTCTATGTCTTTTCTTCATGACATACAACAAATTAAGAATATTCCCCCTTCCATATAAGTATTTGAATATGTATTAATTGTACTGGACTGTATATTATCCCTCCTTACTGTAAGCCACCTTGGGCCCTTTTCCAAGGAGAAAGGTTGGGTAAAAACACTCATAAATGAATAAATTAAAAAAAAAACTGGTCCAAAGTTCCTACTTTGTTTATTATTGCGTGGCATAAATCTCTTCCAAGACGAAACAAAATGCCAGCCCCTTGTTCTCAAATACTGTATATCCAACAAAGGAATCAAAAGCAGCAGAATATCTGCAGTATTTCAGTTGTAGCCCTGCATTTATCTAATTCATAGCAATGGAAAAAAATCAGACAGCTGTAACATTACTAATTTGTTAATCAGCTTATTTGTATCTCAATCCATAGCTCTCCTAATTTCCGAATTGGTGTAATTACCTGGTTTAATTTCCATTTCCTGGAATTTTAGTATTTTTGCAGAATTGCCTATTGCCTTGTGAAGGATTTAAGCTGAAAAGCAATTCAGAAACATTCTAATACACCTCCAGCTTATTCCTGAATGGAATCTACACACAGTAGACAGAACAGACGTCCTTGCAGGTACAGCCAGTGGTATCAAGATCCAAATAGGTCACGACCAGCAAGTGCCTGGGCCAGCCAAATAACCTGCATACCCACACACCCTGTGGTTTGCTTTGTACCATTGTAGTCCACCATACTTCACAAGAGGCACAGAGCAGGTAGTCAAACACTCACACACCTCCAAGAGTGAGGATCACAATGTTTTTGAGTAGAAGAGATGTGGTTTTTCTAGCCTGAACTGCCAGAGTGACATATCTCGTGTTGGCAAAACTGCAGATAGGCACTGATGGGGCCAGGGGGAAAGGGGGGCAGATATAGCCCAAGGTCACTGCTTGTCGGGGAAAAGGAACACAGCAGCGCAGGTTGGCATTTACCTTTTCAGCTGTCGGTAGTGAGCGCTGCAGGGCAGATAGGCAGAGAAAGTGGGAGAGAAAGAGAGAAAGAGAGAGAGGCAGACATATGAAATCAAGAGATTGGGGAAGAGGGAGAGAAAGAGACTGTCCTGTTCAAAGGAGGTGAGGATATTGCCAAAAAGGCCCAGACTCCCTCCTCTTTTATGCTAGTTGTGCTCTGCAATGAAGGTGCTTCCGGGGGGGGGGGGGGGCTGCCAGAATACTGTACTGGGCAATCTTTGTTGGGAACCCATGAATCCAAGATAACTCCCTAGCAGGCAAGACTGTCGAGTTATAGGGAGAAGTGAGCAAAACATACCAGGAGCCAGATCCTCTGGGAGGGAAACGGGGTCAGGACAAAATTACACCCTCCTCTTGGCTTCTGAACTTGGAAAGCCACATGTAAACATGCGGGCTTCCTGAAAGCATTTGAGTGGCCAACATGGGAAGAAGGCTGCTAGATTAGAACCTTTTGCTTTGACCTAATTTGGAGTGTTGTGTTCTAATAATCTGCCAATACCCTTTCAAATAGTCCAAGGCTCCTTCTACATAAATGAGCCTAGATATTCCAGGGAATGTAGGTGGAATCCTGGACATATAAGCAGACCCTTACATTCCTGGCTTCTCCACATTTTATCTCAAGAGATGTCAAACAGTGCTGCCTTCGAGGCATGTTATTCAGACCGGTGCAACTGCCCTCCAGGTGTATTGGCCTAAAACTCATACATTATCTCCACCCACCATGGCCAATGGTTAGGAATGATGGAACCTATAGGCCAAGACTCCTTGAGGGATCAAAGATGAGGAAGGTTAATTTAGCATCTGCTACGGCAAGGTCTCAAGGATCTTCTCTTTCTCCCCAGGTTTGCATTGTGCATTCATGTGGCTCTGTGACACATGTTCTATCACCATGTTAACATTAAAGCAAAGTGTTCTGCTTATATACCACTCCGTACCACTTCAAGTAGTCTTTGGGAGGTTTACAGTTTTTAATTACAGTATGCAGGCTACACCCCCCAAAGCAAGCTGGTTACTCATTTTACCAACCTCAGAAGGATGGAAGGCTCAGTCAATCATGAGCCGGCTACCTGGGATTGAACCCGAGGTCGTGAGCACAGTTTTAGCTGCAGTACAGGCATTCACTGTGTCACTGGGCTATTAACACAAGTGAAAACCAATACAGTGCCTGAGTTCCCTTACTCTGTCAGTCCAAGCAGCTGCAATCCCATATACAGGATTACAAACGCCCCCCACCCAGAAGTTCTGGTTCTAAGCTCCTCATGCAATCATGCTTTCTTCCCATATTATGCACTTTCACCATGCTGCCATCTTGTTTCCGCAGGAGACATGGCTTATCCTTGGCTAGCAAGCACAGAACAAATAAGAATGAAACAATAAAAAAGAAAGAAAGCAATGGACTTCTATAGTTCAGCAAGAGCTAAGAAAGAAAATAAATGCACTAACTTGACATTTTCTTCTTGCTCTCCAAATTCTTCATCATTAAAGCCAAAGTGGTCAATGAAGGCTGAAGTCATCTGCTGCAACTGGTAATCTACAAAGGCCTACAGAGAGAAGGAAAAGGGGAGCCAAAAACAAACACCTTTTAGTTTTAAAAGGAATACTGGTGAAGAGGTAATGAGTAATGAGGTCTCCAGTTCCCAAGGTGGGAAACAGCAGCTTACAGATCCCCTTACCTTAGACTTCATGACTTCCACATAATTTTTAATTAACAATTTGAAAGGAAAAAAAAACACCTCTATAATTCCTATTGTTGTGTAGGAAGTTTATCATTTCTTTATTTTAATAATTTGAGCAGAAGTTGGGGAAGGGGAAGAAAAGAAATAAAATAATTCAAAGGATGTTTGGAGCATGCATGCAGACACTTTTAGGCACTATACATAATTAGGGTATCTCTCTCTCTCACACACACACACACACACCACACACACCAAGTTCCTACGGAACCAAACGCAAGTTGACTGTTTTAGCCCTGTAAAAGGCAATATGAGGTAAGGGGGGGGTGCATGAGGTATAAATCTCTTCCGTGGGGACTGGATGGAAGGAGTCACACACTTGCCTGTTGCAGGACAGCCTCCTGAGGAAAGCTGAACTCCTTGAGATCACTCTCATCGTCATCACTTGACGAGTGAAGGTTGTGCATGTTAACCTATAGGAAATGAACACAAGAATGCGTTATAAGAGCAAAGTGTTCAAAGCAAAAAGCAAAGTGTTCTGCTTATATACCGCCTCATACCACTACAAGTAGTCTCTGGGCGGTTTACAATTTTAATTACAGTGTGCAGGCTACACAAGAGCCCTCTGAAAGGAAAATTGAAATTGGATGAAAATGAATAAATTATAAATAAATAAATATCACTTGACTGGCTCATAATGGCTGCCTCTAGCTATGACACTGCCTTAGGCCACTGAGAATGGGCAGCTGCTACAATTAGCTTAGGTAACAGCCCCCAAGCAAGTCCAGGTTTTACTGGGCAGACAGAGTCGGGTATAAAGACAGGTTACTCACTAGTGACAGTGGTTTTTCAAGCAGTCATCTATGTATTGAGACAACTGGGTTTTGCACCAGCACAAACACTCCAATGGAACTTTCCAGAGCTTTAGCCTCAAAGCTTTCTTCCTTGCTTTTACTATGTATGATCTGCCCATTCACTTCAGTCCCACCATATCCGCTGCAAACATTTTGAACTGCATTTGGTGAGACGAAGTGGGGAGGTAGATGAGTTGTGTGAATGCACAGATGATCACTCAAAAGACCACAGCTACAGGTAAGCAACCTGTCCTCCTTTGTTGTAGTCTCTTACGCTTCACACAATTGGGGATGAATCAAACTCAGTTATTGGTGGTCAGTCATCACGTCAAAATTGAAGACATTACATTGCTGCTTTATCAAATGAAGCTTTTCATTAACCTCTTAAATCAAGTCTATAATGATGTATAAATGCGAGAGGTTGAGACCATGTTGCTGATCTAGAAATGCTTCGTCTATGAATCCCTTTCATGAAGGCTGCTGAAGAAGCCATCAAACCTAGTTGAATGACCTTTGATGGCTACTTCATTTTTGCAATAGTCTTATCATACAAACCACCCATTTGGAGAAATGTCGAAAAGACACTAAAAAACCTTTTTACGGTCCTGATAATATATGAAGAGTCTACATATCTTCCTCAACGCATTTGTTCTTGGAAAATAGAAAGCTAGGGCCTTCCTGAGATCTAAAGTGTGTGATATCTTTTCTAAGTCATTTTGTGGTGATGCATAAAGTCAACAAAAGCGGGGGGTGAGACATATGAAGTGAAAATACTACCTATGGGAAGAAGGATGTGTCAGTATTTAACATAACCTTATCTCTATTAAATTATACATATGGAAGATTACATCTCAATGGAAAAAAAATTCACTTGCAGTAGTATTAGCCATTTGGAATGCCATTTTGAAAGTTATTAACCTTAAATAACTGCTATACAATCAACCTGACTTTTTATCAACTGGGCAAATACCAAATACCAAGGTGCTTGTTGGAACTTCATATTTAGTAAGTCTTCTTCACTCCCTTTAAACATTTGGCACTAGATGTTTAAATAAAAATGTACACCTTCCTCTTGTACTCTACACAGGTTTCTATCCTTGATGTTGATGGTACTGTAGATGTTTTTTGCCACCATCGGTTATTACTAGAAGGTTTTTTTCCTGCACTCTTGCAAACACAGATTCCTTTGCTGATTGTGTTGGCCTAATTATTTGCAGCTGTAATGATTTCACCCTCCTTTCAATTAAATAATTATGATGTCATCATTATATAATAAAAGGTCTTTAGAGACAATGGTGCAACATCTACATCTGAATTCAGTGAAGTCACAAAGGGTGACACTAAATTTTTGTTTAGTTATCTCAGCCTCTTGATTTTTTCAGATATTTCTGATGGCTATATTTCTTTTGATATCAGTAGTGGGTTTGATGTTGATGCTGAAATATGGCATTTTACGGGATAGAATCATGAAGCTGGAAGGGTCCTACAAGACAACTGAATTCAATCCTCTGTTCAAGGCAGGAATACAAACCAAAGGTTATCTGGGAGGTGATTCTCTAAATTCCTCTTGAATGCCTCCAGCGTTGGAGCACGCACCACCTCTTAGATAATGGTTCCATTAACATACTGCTCTCATAGTTAGGAATTTCCCCCTGATATTCAACTGAAATCTGGCTTTCTGTAACTTGAGCCCACTGTTGAGTGTCCTGCATCCAGGCAGTGCTGGGATATATATGAAGTTTGGATCAGGTGGTGGTAACATAAGTGGGTGTGAAATTGCTGACCCGTAACTGCATGTGATATTGCATCAACTTGAGACAAGTTGCTTACAAGTAGTAGTCTCAGAAGTCTGGTTTTTTTGTTTGTTTGTTTTGGTAGTGATCTTGAAATCAAACAAGAGGTATCAGATGAGTTATGAGATTGTAACCTAGTCAAAATCTCCCCCCCTTTTGTTGTTTGCAAGGTGAATGGGACCTTGATTTTTTGTTTTTTTCTAGTTTTCTTTTCTTTTGTGAAATGGGCCTCTTCAATCTTTCCTTTGAATGTGTTCTACTGTCTCTAAAGGACATTGGAGAAAGCCAACCTATTTTTAAACATGCAAGATGATGGACAGAAAGTGGAGTGAAATATTGGGAATCCATGGGAGGAGACCTTGGTTGACCATAATCTCTAATGCCCGGGTGGTTGGCGGCCATGGCAATCAGGGCAATATTGATGGCATCCTTGATCTCTTATCTCTCTTCCTTGGTGTTGATTTTGG
This sequence comes from Phrynocephalus guinanensis, assembly GCA_037367245.1. NCBI lineage: Eukaryota > Metazoa > Chordata > Lepidosauria > Squamata > Agamidae > Phrynocephalus > Phrynocephalus guinanensis. The sequence continues at coordinate 11,631,802 of CM074743.1, read as the reverse complement.
AAGTTAGATCTTATGCACATGATCATGTCCTTGATCTCCTATCTCCTCTATGCTGCAATTTGTGGATGACATGTTAAGCTTCCCATAGGAGAAGCTCTTGATAGATGGGCTGCATACCTCTCCATCTGAAGAGAACCAACGTTTATATCTTCTTCTTGTTTGTTTTAAATAGATTCCACAAGCTATGATGCCACGGTTGACTGTACCAAGGATGACTAAGGTTGGCCCTTCTCTGATTTATAGAAGTAGATATCGTTTGAACCGTTTCATTTATACTGTGACAGTTTTCAACTTCACTTTTGAAGTTGATGGAATGATGTTGTCTTTTGGATGATGTACTTTGTTGCTGAACTAGTAATTTTTAGGTGCGGTTTCCATTCTTATTCTTATTCTTATTATTTGATTTTCAGTGACTTGTTGATGGTGCTGCCTGCCAGGCTGTGCTATTCTTATTGAGGGAGTGTGTTGCTTTTAAGGATTTTCCCCACAGATGCGATCTTAAACAGGATTGATGGTTTTTCAATGTCAGTTTCGTAAATCCGCTGCAGATTAAACAACATTTAACTAAATGAGCTTCTCCTAAGCAAAATAAACATCGGTCATGTCCATCTGCTTGAGGTATTTTTGCTCCACATCCAAAATTGTATTTTATTAAAGCAGCAGAAGCCACAAACCATTACAATTCAATCACTGGATACTGGGGGGGGGGGGGGGGGGGGAGGGGGGGGGGGAACCACAAACATTTTAACTTATTCTTTTAAGTTAAAGTCGGAAGATGAGGGGGAATTAAGTAATGGTAGGTTCAGAGGCTACTTACAAAAACTTTTTATCATTCTCTGGGCTTCAGATGAAAAGCAGATGTCATTGTCATGGCGGATAAAACGGGATGGAGGTAAATGGGTAGAAAATGTGCAGTAAAACCGTGAAAATGAAGTCTTGAGGCTAAAGCTCTGTGGGAGAGTTAGTGCAGGCACACATCCCAATTGTGTGAAACATAGAGATCAACATGAAGAAAGAGTTTCCCCACATGCCTCACCCCTGTGAACAAAGAGCATTTTTGGCTATAAATGGCCATATAGAGAAAAGAGTCCTTTGGGTTAGAACTCAGTGCTTAAACCTGGGACCTCAGAACCTGCTTCTTCCAAATGCATGTGGACCATGATGGTAACAGGAAGGTCTCCCCTGAGTACAGGACAGAGGACATGACTCTGGTACTACCTTTCCCCAGATACTATCAGACTTGTTACAGCAAGGCTAGCTGATATAGACAATAGACAAAAAAGATGATGGCAGACTCACAAGATCAACAGTGTTTTTCTTGTTAGTTTCCGACAGGGGTCCTGAGACAAACTTCTCCCACCGCTCTTGATCTTCCTCAGGAAGCTCTGAAAGGTAGCCAATTGGGAGTGAGTTTCCATTGAGACAAACTGGTGCGCAGGGCAACAGTCATCCTTCTTAGTATACAGTGGGACTGTAGATAGCAACAGATACAAGGAGTAATGACGCAAAGGGCTTGGCGTGCCCCCTCCTCCAATTTCTTGAAACAAGAGTTCACAATAATCTTAAGGAGGTGCCACAAGCAAGAAACGACAACCGTTTTCCTCTCTACCTGGCATACTGTGACACACTGTACCTTTACAAATGGAAGTTTTCTACATGTTCTTCATTTGGAAGGAGATGAATTCCCAAAATGCTCCTCGCACCAAAGATTACTTTCAACATCAAATATCTTTAAGGGTTACTCAGGCCACCCCGGCATGCATCCGCTGGTCCTTACCACCATGGAATTGCCACCTTAGTTACCTTTCAAGAGCTGCTTGATGAGGGTGGAGTGGGGCCACTTTTCAGAGCCTTGAACGATGGCGTTGGCAATACGCGTGAGATGCCCCATGTAGCCCTTGCGCCTGCCCCCGTCTGACCTACAAGAGAAGGCAGAAAGGACAGCGGCTAATGGCGGCTGCAGAGATGTCAAGGTTAGGGCTTGAAAAAAATGGCTCTTTTAGATGGCAACATCCAAAGTCCCTAAGCCAATACAGCCTAGCTCTGGTCGTGGTGTAAACAAAAGGCTACATAGAGAATGGCAAAGGAAAGACGGCCCTGAGGGTCCATGTGGATCATTATGGGTCAACTTGAGGCTGCTCTGGGTTTGCGTGTGTATCCAATAAAGGCCAGAAGAATTTGATTTTTCTCACCCACTGCTGCCTAATCTTGCACCTGGAATTGTCTTGTTCATGGGAACTTCTGCACACAAGGTACGTGGGTCATCCCTGAGCTATGCCCCTTTCTTAGAAAAAAATCAAATGAGTTTCATTTCACCTCACACGGAGGGCTTTTTCTTTAGAGTTGCATGGTCTGTAGATCAGCCTTTCTCCATTCCCACAGAAAACCAGAGGCCACCTGTTATTTCCCCATCACCAACATGTTTTTCCCCGTAAGTTGTGACAACAGGATCCAAGATGGAGGAAAGAAGAGGAGGATCGTGAGTGGAAGAACACAGTCCATATAAGAATGGGAGAGGTGAGTATAAAAATCATGATCAGATGTCCCAAACTAAAGGGGTAATGAGGTTTCTAAAGGATCTGGTCTCAAAGGTGGAGGAAACTGAGCAGAGAAGATGTTCCAAGCTATCATGAAGCACTTTGAACTCTGCTCTTTGTTCTTGGTTACAAGTCCCTTAAATTCTGGAATCCAAGAGACCTTCAAAACTTCTGGCTCACCTCTGAGAGTGTAGTTCCCTCCAGTGAAGGAAAGAGGAGAGAGAAGAAACAGAACAAACCACCCCACCCCAACCTTCTGCATTCATTCCAAGCTTTTAGATTAAGTACTCACTGTGACTGCTCATTTTCTTCCCAGGCAGACAAGATTCTTTGGATTAAATGACACTTTTGCAGCAACTACAGAGAGAGGCACAGTCGAATTCACTCCCATGAAGAATGCCAGTAACAATAAATCAATGCCTACAACTCAGCAATAAGGATTTGAGTTTCTCAACCAAATCTCTAACCATTTCTGCTTACGATCTGAAAAGCTTCTAACCCTCATGGGAACAAAATCTAAACAAGAGTAGTAGTAGTGCTTTCTACAAAAGTGAAAAACTGAATACAGTGGACCCTCATATAACAAACAGTTTGTATCACATAAAACATTTCGGAGATTGGGGAAATTTGCTTAACAGAATCACCAATGGGGCAAATCCGTACAACATAAAAATGGTCGCGATTAGGGATTACTCTGTTTTCAATGCATTCCTATGGGAAATTTGTATAAAGGAAAATTTGTTTAACAGAATTTCATTTGGAACAAATTAATTCCTTTATACAAAGTACCACTGTAATGGCTTAAGAGATGATACTAGAAGCCAACTGATAGAACTTCTTACTAAATTGTCAACTGAACTCAGCTATTCTCAAAACATTATTCCCTTGATGTAATCAATTTTCAGTTCATTGCCCAGCTCCTGAAATCATTAGCCTGACCTGCAGTCGCAACCTCTTTAGTTTTATATAGAGGTATTTGAAAACAAAATACATTCACTCCCCGCCATTTCGCGGTTCAGGTACTGCGGTCCCACTATACTGGGATCGCATTACCTGTGGGGGGGGGGGAACAGGACGGCGGGGAGTGATCGCATCGCTCCCCGCCGCCCCCAGGCCCCTCTGATCGCCCCCCGCCCTGACCCGAACCGCTTTCGCATATCGCGGATTTTCATGTATCGCGGGTCGGGTGGGTCCCTAACCCCCGTGATAGGCGAGGGGTTACTGCATATCAGGTTCTTCTTAACATCTCACTAATGTACTGGAAAAGGAAAGCACAGAAATTCCAGCTGAAACTTACATGTGGGATGATGGGGCTCTCTGGGAGAGGCTCTGGATGATTCTCAATGGTCTCGTCCCCCGTGTGAGAACTGAACACATTGCTAAGGCAGGCCTCCACCTGAGCGTGCAAGAAGTTGTTGTACGTGTACTTGAAGTAGAGGTCCTGACAACAAGAAGGAAGCAAAGTATGCACTGCCATTCGCTAATACAAGGGATACTATTTCTTATGTTCTATATGATTCATTACAATTAGTACAACTGACAGCACTCCACCTGTTGTAGCACATGGGTGACAAAAAAATTGTGTTACTGCACAGAGTGATAACTCTTGTATTTTCTAAAGGTATTCAGGCAACCAGTGAGAAAAAAAATCAATTGGAAAGCATGCTCTTGGTGAACTGGGAAGCTTATTTTTCAAGTTCTTTGAAGGTGACAAATGAGACTAGAAAAGCATTCACGTCTGTGAAAGGAGACAGAAAGACAAAAGCTCTTTTCTAATACCGTGGTGGAAATTTTATTGCTTAACATAATACAAATCGTAACCTTGAGTCTGTTCTTTCGCAGGGGGAAAACATCCATGCCTCGTGTAAGCATACCTCAAGTATTGCAGTAGGAAAACTTTTTTTACCAGGCCAAAAGTTATAATTTAGCTTAGACTAAGCAACTGGATTTTGGCTGATTTTGGCAACACCATCTTCAATTAAACCAAATCTGCTTGTTCTTACAAATACAGTACTTGCTGAAATCCAAACTTCTTAGTGTAAGAACATTTGTAACTTTCTCTCTGTTTCCTAATTGGCAAATAAAGAGTCCTTGTTATGATTCTTGGGGGTATGCACCCACCAAGTCAGAGTGCACAGCCCCCCAAACCCCAGAATTGTGGTGAAATCTCTCCGCTACCCAGGAACACAATGAAAATTGCACGTTTTCTTATGGTCAGAAATAAGATTTCAGCCACTGTTTTTCTTCTCACACCAAATACTCATGCAGATTTAACTAACAGATTCAAAACTCATAGAACCAACCAAGATTTCTTTAATCTGATATAACCCTTTAATTTCTCCAGTCTTCTATACACAATTTTTTATATCTAGATGATTTTTCAGGACAGATGTTTTTCATTTACTATTTTTAATAGAGGGCTTGCAAATGAGTCTTATAAAAGTGTTTAATTTTGACTGTTTCACTTTCGGAGTTTGAAGTAAGCACAGATGAAAAGAGTACTGGTACTTACCAACATAGTGTTAAGGGCACCCAGCTCTATAATCTCATCTTGCAAGGCTGCGTTGTTGGTGGTGAGTGAGCTGGCCAGCAGCTTCACCACATGCAGGCGGGTGTTTCCTAATGGAGGATCCAGGGTCCCCCATGTAGTCTTCAGGGCCTCTTTCTACCAGAAGGAGAGAGGTGCACAAACCATTTTCTTGCAGCATTGCAACCAACCCCTCAAAACAGTTAATTTCTCCCTTAGGGATTACTATTGGGCTCCGCCAGGGAGCAGGGAAGCTAAACTACTAAGAAGCCATATTCCCTGCCCCCCACATATACTAATACCATAGAAATCTCAATACTACTGCCCCCCACCCCCATGCCTGGACTACAGTGTTCCAACTTGCTTTATACTGAATCAGCTCAGATACAGACCAAGTAAAATGGCACACTCCAGGTCTAAATCTAATTGTTCAATTAGAACAAATCCAGTGAAATAATGGGCACTGACTTAACAAACTCCATTCATTCAATGAGTCCACTCTGTGACTAGCAGTTAATTTAAGCCTTGGAAAGGTATGTGATCATACACCTGTAATTGAAGCTGGATCTAGGAAGGGAAATTGTGGTCCTCCAGATGGCTGGGACTCTTTAACTCTCAAAGTCACTCTTTTTTGTGAGTTGTGCTGGCTGGGGCTCCTGAGCACTGAAGTCTTAAATATGGTCAAGGTCAAAGATTCCTCACCATTCTACAGCAATGTGACAAGAACCTGGTCCACACACTGAATTCTGTAACTCCTTCACAGCCATAGTATTTACTGTATTTAAATGCTTTATTGTTTTAATTTTTATTGGCATTTTAATCTTTTAATTGTTCATTTTAATAAAAAATAAATAAATAAATAAATAAATAAATAAATAAATAAATAAATAAATAAATAAATAAATAAATAAAAGACAGATAGACAGACAGACAACAAGCCAGGCCTTTCCACCTATGTTGCTCATTCAGACATATACAAACCTTTGGTGGTTCAAGAAGCAGCCGGTGAAGCTCCCTGAGACGCTGTTTGATGGCAAGCAGAGTGCCCTGACTGGCTTGGCTAGAAGCCACTTCACAGTTGGGCCCCGTTATCTCCATCTGCCCCTCCAGGTTGCAGTAAAAGCCCCCCATGCCACCCAGCTCTGTCCTGAAAGAGAAAGAGTAAGAGAAACTGATATTAATCAACACAGAGATCTATGCATAGTCACACTAAAATGACCACCATCACATAACATCTTAAGGAAATTCAAATCCTTTAAAGAAATCATGCATATCAAATTGCTTGTGCCATTTGTTTTGCATTATTGCTTTTGAATCCCCCCTTGCTTTGGCATAATGTGTTTTGCATTTCAGATGCATGGTGTTGGGGCTGGGGAGGGGGGGGAGAGAGCAAAGAACAGGAACTTTTAAACAATAAGCTATTTTTTGCTTTAACCACAAGAACTGCAATGGCTAAAACACAGCTTTATATAGCAAAAGGTAGGAATCCTAGTAGTGGGAAATTGTTTCCACCGAAAAGAAGCAAACTGCAAGGCAAGAGTTCCAGAAACCTTAATCCCCAGCTTCCTGGATACTTCACAAGACCTTGGCTGCAGGCAGGGAAAAAAAATAATTTCACTGGACTCACTATTTTTAAGTAGTACATCCATTTTATAACTCCCAAGACACATCATAATAGAAAACATATTGAGCCTAGAAAACCTTGGATGATGCTACAGGCCAAGTGATGGAAGTGAGGTGTTTTGGGGAAACCAAATATGCACAAAACTTGGCTACATTTCAGAATATACAGAAAGATAAAATCAATGAAGCTGAATAATGAATGCAAAATGTTTCAATCAATGGAAAAGTATATAGAAAATGTGTACATTGTGTAGCAAAAACATGACTGTCCATGTGGGAAAGGAAAAAAATCGCAATTTGACATTAATAAAACACAGGAACACAGCACAGATACCCAAACAGAGACGGAATGCTCTTTAATAGTGCATAATTACATATTCCTGATCACAACCACGGGACACAACACATTGTTTTTTTATGAAAGGAAAAATACATGACTAACAGGATGCAATGCTGTAGCAACCAAAATGCACCTGCTGAGGTTCAGCGCACACAATCCTGCTTGGCTCTGCACTGTGCCCCCCCATCTTCCCCACACACCTGGGTCTGCGTGGCTCCAACAGAGTCAGCAAAACCTGGATCCCATTGACGATGACGGATTCACTCTGTTCTCCATCCAGCATATTGCTTAGCAGCTGCTCAATTGTCTCCTGCCTGAATACAAGAAAGTAGAATTGAAACTAGTTATTACACCATACACCAGCGATGGTGAACATTTTAGAGACCAAGTGACCAAACAGCGATTCAAAACCCACTAATTTTTTCGCAAAGTGCCAATACAGCAATTTAACCTGAATACAGGTGCCTGTGAAGGGGTGATGTCGGGTACCCACAGAAAGGGCTCTGAGTGCCACCTTTGGCATCCATGCCATAGGTTCACCAACATTGCTGTACACTCTCAGATCTCCCAGCTCTGATGTTTCTGATCCTAGCATGCACCTATAATGCTACAGCTGTACAGCCCCGCTAAAAGAAAAAATGTTACAGCAAAATAAGATTGAATCAGATATGAGCTAAGGAGTAAAACCAAGGTACTATTTCTAAAACTCTTAAGTAGACTTGAGTAACCTTTGGTTCTCCAAATGTGGCAGGACTTCATTTCCTCCTGGTTTCAGTTAGCCTGGCCAAAGATAAGACAAGACGAGAGCTATAAGTCAAAATATGAAGGGCTATTCTCCCTGGCTCTGCTCTAAAGGTTTCCCATTCTAGTGCTGCTCAGGCGGCAGAAGAAAAAAAGAGGAAAAATAGGTAAGCCCTTTTCAATTGAAGGTAAAGAGCAACAATCAATGTCACTCAGAAAATAACACCAGTGATGATGCTTGGTTTAAAGCCCTCCCCACCTCCTTCAAGACTGATAGCTGAGTAAGCTGTCAGAAATCCAAATGCCATACATTCGGACACATACAGTTCTTCTTTTCCAAATCTGTTTCAGTTTTAGAAAGACTTCTAACCCAAGGAAAGAGGTATTCTTTTGCCCACTGGCAGAAGTGCTGTCAATGGCCTGCACTTACTTCTCAAGCGTGGCCAGTAACTGGTCTGGCTCAGGACTGTCCTGGATTTGGATCATCTGCTCACGGCTCAGCCGGATGATGTCGCATAAGGACTGTGAAGCATTGGAATGCTGCTGCATGAAAGCAAAGAGAGGGAAATGCATTAACATTAATTCCCAAAGGACCAGCAACTTGACTGAGTGCGGAGGTTGTATTTCAGTGCACATTTCACTCCACATTTCCACTGTCCATGGTGAGCAGCTAACACAAGTCCTAAATCCGTACTCTTTCACTCATACCCAGCAAACACACCCCACTTTTACAAGTGATGGAAGAGCACTAGTCTAGATTTATCACTTACATTGTCATCTTTTGAAGGGTGGATCATTCCAATAAGCCTCTGCACAATCTTCTCCTCATTAAGCCACTTCAGGTTATTGGGTAAAGGGAGGGGAAAGAGAACATGGATGGTTAGACTAAGCAAGTTACTTCTCACTGGTGTGCAACGTGCCCAAAGAAACCTACGTAAGGGACAGAGGTATTCACATGTGGAGCGGCCCAGCGGTATCCCAAAAAGCAAACAGTGACAGCTCATTGATTATGCAATGGCTCTACTGTCTGATGGCCAGCTGCCATACAATCCTGGACTAGGTGAACCTTCATAATCGACAAGGAAGGAACTGAATTTCTTGAAATGATGATACAGTGAAAGAAATGCAATTAAAATGAATTTCAACTGGGTTTCAGGCAGGGTTTTGGTATGGAGACTGCCTTGGTTGCCCTGTATGATGACCTTTGCCAGGAGAGAAATGGGGGAGTGCAATTCTGTTGATAGTCCTGGACCTCTTGGCAGCTTTCGACACCACTGACTATGGTGTCCTTCTGGATAGGCTGGCCAGATTGGGCGTTGATGGCACTGTTTTGCAGTAGTTCCAATCCTTCCTGGCTGACCATGTACAGAAGATGGTGCTGGGGGGCAGTAGATAAACCCCGTGGCATTTACATCAAGGGGATCTGTAGGGATCAATAATGTCCCCCATACTGTTTAACATCTACATGGAACTGCCGCGATCGGTCATCAAGAGGTTTGGGCTGAGGAGTCAGCAATATGCTGATGATACTCAGGTTTACCTCTTATTTTCCACCAATCCGGGTGAGGTGGTTTCTGTGCTGAACTCATGACCAAATCGGATAATGGACTGTATGAGGGTTAATATATTGAAACTCAATCCAGACAAGACGGAAGTTCTGTTAGTGGGTGTTTCGCCGGACAGGTTAGAGGGTCATCTCCCTGTCCTGGACGGGGTTGTATTCCCCTTAAGGGACAAGGTCCGCAGCTTGGGGGTGCTCCTGGACCTCAGTCTAACTCTGGAAACCCAGGTGGACTCAGTGGCCAGGCTGCGGAAAATATACCAGCTGCGTCCCTACCTGGACGAGCGGAGCCTCATGACAGTTACACATGCACTGGTAACATCCCGTATTGATTACTGCAATGCCCTTTACATGGGGTAGCCTTTGAAGATGGTCTGGTGCTTCCAACTGGTTTAGAATAGCATGACATGTTTTTGGAGTGGTATGGTCGCCAAGGACCACGTCACATTGATTCTGTATAACCTGCTTGAGCCCAATTTAAAGTGCTTATTTTGACATATAAAGCCCTAAATGGCTTAGGACCTAGATACCTGAAGGACAGCCTCCTTCCATATGAACCTACCTGAAAATTAAGATCAAACCATGGGGGCCTCCTGAAAGAGCTATCCCTCAAGGAGGTGAAAGGGATGGCTTGTGGGTATAGGGCCTTTTCGGTAGCTGCCCCCAGGCTATGGAACACCCTCCCAATTGAGACCCGCCTGGTGCTGACGTTGATGACATTTCGGTGCCAGGCAAAAACCTTCCTATTCCAGAAGTTTTTAAATTGATATAACATAGACTGTGAATCCTAAGAGTAATTTTAGTGCATTGTATTTACGGTAAATGTTTTTATCGGTTTTTCATTGTTCATTGGCTATTAAATGTTTTAATTGCTTATTTTAACTGCAAGCTGCCCTGATACCTTTGGGTAGTGGGCGGCATATAAGTTGTCTAAATAAATAAGTAAGCAAGTATGTAAGTAAGTAAGTAAACAAACAAAAAAACAATTAAGTGAAGCTGTACTTCATGGAGATCTGTAGAATGTTTTATAGGTAAGGAATATCCACAGTAACAAGACCAGGGGAGTATCTTTTGCATGAGAGTGAAGACTGACAAATCCCTCAGGGACCCGTACCTGTTATCATGCCTATTATTCGATGAGTAGCAACTTACTTCAAGACATATCATCTCAGCATCATTAAAAGTATGCTGATTCTTTATAGACCACCTCATAGCACTTAAAGTACTCTCTGGGTGGTTTATGTATTAATTATGCAGATTATACATTGCCTTCCTAGCAATGCATAGGAAAGACGGAAGGCTGAGTGAACCTCAAGCCAACTACCTGGGATTGAACCCCAAGTCATGAGCAGAGTTTTGGCTGCAGGACAGTAGCTGAACCACTAAGCCACGAGGCTCTTCATTTAGGCTTGATGTACAATTACACCTCCTCTTTGTTCAAGAAAGAGGAAGACAGAAAGGTAGACAGAAACGGCACTAGCAGGACCCTTACATTGAACACATCTTGCCTGAGCTGTGGCTGCTCGACACAGGTGAGGAGTCGTAATAGGAGGTCCATGATGGCTGAGGTACCAATGTGGCGTAGCAGCAGGTTGACAAAGTCATCCTTCTTGCGGAGGAAAGCAACTATCTGAAAGATGACCAAACATATTAGTGGGGAGCTGAAGGGAGACAAGAAAAAGAAAGCAGTGTAAATACTGTCCCTCATGGAAGGAAGTGCCACTAAGTTTTGCTGAAATAATGGATTCCAAACTGTGGACAAGATACCATCCTGTGCACAACTGGATTGTGGACAATTTGAATATGTATGGTTTATTCTGGATATTGACATAAATTTGAGGCATTGGAATTTCATATGTTGTTATAGGGACATATACAGTACTAAATTGTTCTTAGCTACAAATAATATGTACAATTATTACTTGCAATTAATAATTTGCCACCCAAAATAACATCATCCAAATTACAACAGGATTTTGACTTTCACTACTTCTTCTACTCTTTTACATCATATTCTAAAAAAAAAAAGTACCACCAAAGCTTCTTACAATAGGAACACTTGGAAAATAAAGAGAGATCTACACTATGTATGATAACTTGTTTCTGGGAGCTCACTAATTCGATACAGTCTAACAAAAACACACTTGCCTTTGATGTAGTGAAATACTAGGAAGTACTGTATTTGAATCCATCAGTTTCATATGATTTTTTAAAAAAAGCTATTTCAAGGTACATCTTTATATGCAACCTAGTATCTGACTCAAAAACAAAATGCTGAAGAGCCAAGTGGCTCTCTTCTGGGATTCATAATAGGTGTTGTCACAAGAGGGTGCACTGGTTAAAAAAAAACCCCAGACCTCTAACACATTTGTTAGAGATTCAGCTTTCAGGGATCCCGTGGGTGACTCCAAAAGCCCAATATAAGCATATTAGGAAGCAGATGATGGGAGTCCCTTTGAGCTCCCAGTTGAGCCACTTAAAATGATGGGTCATCTGAACAGCGACTGGGAGAGTGCCCAATTGAAATGAAGCTTCCTTCAGCAAGCCAAAGATGTTACCTGATCAGTCTTGCGGTTGATAAGAATCCCCATGACCTTGCTGAAGAAGCTGGCCAGCAGTGGGTTGAGGATACCGCCTGTCTGAAGGAAGCCATAGAGGCGCCGTAGGAGAGACTCGTCCTCACCCAATGCATCATTTATCTGTGTGACATCTGATGTTAGGATCTCACAAGACACACTTGGATACCTAGGGGAGACAAGCCTTTTAAAAAGCTGAAAGGCAAATCCTCACATGCAAGAGTTCTTTCCTGTCTTCTACTCTTAATTCAAAGCTGTGTAACCAAGTTAGGAAACATATCACTATACACCTCACCTGCCATGAAAGGTATTTCAGAATCTGTGTTGTAGGGGTACATAATATGCTTGTTCTCAGCTCCCCTTTTAGCCAAACAAAGGAAACCTAAGCGCTACTCAGTGAGAAACTAAACTATGTTACAGGATTAATGTGAGAACTAAATGTGGACAAGAAGAGTTAAGGATGCTAATCTGAGCTCATTTATTACCCTTTTGGGAAGAATGGAGAAAAATGTGCTTTGTTTTGCCGTTTTTAAAATCAAACCAGATTTTCAGATGTCAAGAGCCAATAATATATTCACAGCTTTGCTATCAAAACAATGGCCTACTTATTTCAATACCATCATTTCTGGTATGGATCAGCGATTGTTGGCTGCAGCTCAATCCTAACCACAATAGCATAGAGAGAGGAAGTATAAAATGATGGCATGGCTGACAACCAACGTTCCCTCTAATTTTCAGCCCACTAGACAGGGCTCTCTTACATATGCATGACCCCCTCTTTGGTTCCATCACGATAGGTACAAACATGATTACTATGGATGTGGAGAGGAGGAAGAGCCTTGCATGGAGTAAGGCAGAGGTGTGCACTCCTTAGAGCAGGCATGTCCAAGCTTTGGCCCTCCAGATATTTTGGACTACAACTCCCACAGTCCTTTGTCATTGGCCATCTAAACTTAGAATTCTGGGAGCTGTGGCCCAAAATATCAGGAGGGCCAAAGTTTGGACATGCCTGCCTTAGAGGGAACCTTGCTGACAACTTTCAACACAGAGAACAGCACTTCAAACCTCACGGTGCAGTGGTTAAACTGCTGTACTGCAGCCAAAAATGTGCTCACAACCCAGGGTTAAAAACCAGGTAGCTGGCTCATTGTTGACTCAGTGCTCTATCCTTCAGACGTCGGTAAAATGAGTACCCAGCTCACTGGTTGGGGTAGGATGGGGTGGGGGATGTACAGCAAAAGAACTGCATAAATGCAGCACCTAATCAGTATAAAAAGGGCCCCAAGCTCAGCTAACTCCAAGGCTGCCAAATAAGCTGTGACCTTGGAAGAGGAAGGTTATTGTACCGATGTGCTGCAGGCAGGACAGATGGTTGCTGAACTATCTCCTGTAATTGTGCCAAAACTAGAGCCTAGGTATCATTCAAAAACCGTGCAAAGTTTATAAGGGTTTTTTAAAATTACTTTCATTCCCTTCCCTAAAGTATGAGAAGATTCTTTAAAGCACCACTTACTTGTAGCGCATTCTCTCATCCACATCTCCAGGGGGCTCCTCTGTCACACAGGTTACCAATGCTTCCATGTGTTCTGGTTGCACCAGGAAGTCAACCAGCTTTCGATTGACCACCTTGCACTCCTGCAACACATCCTCCTCATCCAGAAGCTCAAAAAGGGTCACGTTGCCACGCTCAAGGAGGGTGTCAATATGAGAGGTCGTGTGGAGATCAAACTTCCAGAACATGGCTTGCTGTGGAGAGTGAGAAAGTGATAGAACAAGAAAAAATGTGCTAGTCATATATCTGACTAAAACTGCCTGTATAACATTGAGGTACAAAGATACACACATTTGAAAATAAAATAGTGTAAAGCCCCAAAGCAGGAGGCAGCCTCAATCAACTTTCCAAATCTGATGTTGAGGAATTAATGAAATATCATGAAACCAGACATTTGCTATATTGATAATATAAGCCAAAGTTAGACGCAAAGGAAAGACCAAGACCAAAAAAGTGGAAACTATCCAACAGATTTCTCAAAACTAAAGGGAAAACTATCAAGGACAGAGAAACAACAGATGCATCACTGGGACCTAGAATGAAGCCATTTTTGTTCATCCTTAAAAGTTGTTATTTAAGCAAACTCAAGAGGAAAGGGATTAGAGCGCTTAATTGTGTAGTAAGGCCATGGTAGATGGATAAGGAGACATGGAAAACTGCTGAATTCAGTTACCACTCCAAACAAGGGAGATGTTATTCAGGTAAAGGAAGTTTTTGTCTACACTGCACATTATAAACTATGGAATCTACCTCTGAACTGAAGCCACTGACCTTCTGAGCCCAGCTGCAGCAGATTTATACTAACTAGCTTCTATACCTGTTGGATTTTCTGATTGTTTTTGCTTTAGTGTGGTGCTATTTGGCATCTTCCATGTAAGATTACTGTACAAAGATCCTTGGCAGATAGACATACGTGTATGTTAACACCTGCTGTCACAGGCAAAGATCTGTGCACAAGGGCATTCCTCCCATATGAGTAGTAAAACAAATAAATTAATCAAGCTTTCTCCACTTCTCTTGGAAAGAGATGCACATATGACATATGAACAAAGCAGCTACTATCAGGGGGTAGGAAGGATGCCTTCATTCCCTCTTAGTGAAAGACTAACAACAAGAGGCATTCAGGCAACCTAGATCTTTGCTATTAGACAAGAAAGCACCATCTCTTCCAGATCTAGTTCCTCTGGAACTTGGCTCTGGTCCACAGATGAAGAATCACTGCTTTAACTTCTTATGACTAGAAATATGTCTGGGTATTTTCAGAGGAGCAGATGGGCTGGTTTTTCCTCACCTTTTCAATGTGGGCTTGTGGCCAAATTTGGATTGTCAGCTATATTAGTAACCAAAAGGGTGGCAGTCACTGTGGATTAAACAACATGGGAGAACAACAGCATGATTTCATGTGTGCCCAGCACAGGCCTGCTTTTGTCTGTAAAACAGAAGAAGAGGAATTCCCTCAAGTGAAATACAAAAGGAATAGGTCGCTGAACTTATGCTTTTGTGTTTCTTTCTTGCATACCATCAGAAAAACCTTGGTGAGCAGGGCAACTCATTTCTCAGATGTGTTTACACATTTCCCCATGTACAGCTACAATTCAAAAGTGGCCAAAGGATTCTCTTATTAGGGACTTGCCAAGGGGGGGGGGGGGGAAACCTGAACAGAAACAAATAGTAACTTGGTGACGCCCTGCTTCCCTTTTCAGCTCTGTTGCCACCACAACTGCAAAGGCCAAAAGTTTTCACCCCGTTTCCAAGCAACCTCTACACAAGGCTTTTGCAATAGAGCAGAGCAGGCTGCTTGGCTGTGTGACCGCAGCCCTCAGATCAACTCTAGAGAGACTGGTGTTCAACACAGCCTGCCAACATGCAAAAGCGGGAACGGGGGAGGGGAGCAAAGAGAAAAGGTGAAGACAAGATCTTACCGTGAGCTTGTCTTTTTACAGTGCCTGTGTACACAAGTTCACAAACGTGTTCTCTCTTGTGTATCTAGGCTGCAAATGGCACTGAAATCTGTAACTTTTTATCCTTGTTCTAACCTAGAGAGATTTAAGTATTTTATTTATAACATTTTATCTAATTAATTTGAAAAACAACAACTAAACGTCACATGGTACAATGGTTTGCTATTTTAAAAAAATAATATATGATGGGGTTTTAAAAACTAATTCATGGCACACTGCAACTTTTAGTTGTTTTCTAAAGTGAATACATAAATGTTTTAAATGAACAACTGAACTTTCCAGGGTTGGTGCAAGAATAAAAAGTCAAAAACCATAATGACATTGAACATTAGGAAGAACCTCATGACAGTTAGAGCTGTTCGTCAGTGGAATATGCTGCCACAAAGGGTGGTGGAGTCTCCTTCTTTGGAGGTTTTTAAGCAGAGGCTGGATGGCCATCTGTCGGAAATATTGTGATGGGGTTTCTGCATGGCAGGGGGTTGGATTAGATGGCCTTGAGGTCTCTTCCAACTCTATAATGCTAAGATTCTATGATTTGCAGTCTAAACATATGCAAGAAAATAAGCTTGTGAACAGGTGAGCACAGGCTAACTGGATAGTTCAGGGGGTTAGGTATCATCTACCGTACAGAGAAAGAGGTTTGCATTCATATACCAGGAAACCCAAGAGAAAGATCATCTTGTACAGTTTGGGGCAAGTTGCACAGTCCCAGGGCATCCTGCAAGAATGGAATGACAAACCACTTCTGAAAACTGTATATCTAGAAAAACCTGAAAACGTTCTTGAATTGGAATTTTGCTTGATGGCATGCGATTATTATCATTATAACAACATGCATGTACAAACTAACCAGATGATCAAACCATAGTTCAAAGTAAGATACTGAAAGATACATAGGAACTGAGTGGATAAAAATAATTATTTTTTCAAATGATTTTTTAAACCTCGAATTAAATTATTATTTAAATTAAAATGATTTTTGAAACTTAAATCATAAATGACTATTTAAATTTAAAGTTATTTAAATCAAATCCACTCTGCACAGGAGGGTATGTTTTTAAAAGCTGTTAGGTCAGGGATGGGCTTACGTAGCATGTATTCTTCACCTGGCGATCAAGACAGAAAAATGGTTACACTGAAATTCAGTTCTTCACTGCTATGCACCAAAATGAGCTGCATCCTTGGTGGGGATATGTTCAAATCTACAAAAACTATGCTCAGTCAGTCCTGCACTTTGCTTTGGCCTTACATTAGTCCACACTCTCCTTCAAGCAAAAGTCTTTTTTTCTTGCCTCAGTGTTAGGCTAAGACACAGTTCTTACCAACTTAATGGTCAACATAGCATTTAACATCGAGCCTTGTGCTCAGCTCTTACTCTATCCATTGTACCATCAATCTGCAAAGTTGATTGTTGTCATATGAAACTAAACTGTCACTGACTAAAATAAAAGTTTCCTTTCAAGAAGGCAAAATTCTACTTCTCACTAAGGTCTGAACTTAAAGGGAAAGAACTATAACTTGCTCTTCTTGTGAGTTGTTAAGCCAGAATCCTCGGCAGAACTTTAGTCATCCTTATTCCAATCTACTTGACCCCAGTCTTTCTTTAGTGAATTCCACCAGTTTCCAAACATTTTTAGGGATGTGCAGTAATGCATGAGCTCAGCTTCTTAAATTATTTTTTTACAAACACACACTTAGGGCTCAAAAATCCATGATCAAATAATCAAGTGTGAAGCAATCCTCCTTTCAAGAAGGCAAATCTCAAATTTTCTGCTTACCTTTGTTGCTTCATGCCAGGAGCAAAAGTGATTGTGTGGTACACATGGGTTGTCACCCCCTGCTGCATGTTTTAAGCAACTGCTCCCAATATGTAAGCATACAGCTTTAAAACCCCCATTTATAATAAAAGACAGATCAGAAAAATATATTAATAGGTTAACTTTCTTAAAACCTGTCTTATCTAAAACTGGGAAAAACCTCAAGTAAATGTTTCCAGTTGCTATACATGAGCATCACGTTTTAAAAGCCTATAGTACAACACATTTTGTATTTACTTCCCCATGTTTACTCAGAGTAAGAACTTGTATCAACCATCAACCTTGTGGATCTGAGACTTTTTTTTAAACAGAAAGGTATTCATGGTAAATATGATGGCCTAAAGTCTGCCAATATCTGTAACGCAGGTCTGAAAGGCTTAGTGTGCTTTACAAAGGGAACCTGAGTCTTCAAAATTGAGGCAAAAACAGGTCATGTTGTGTGCCACCCTTCTGTTATTGTATCAAACAAGAGATCTGCCTCCTTAATTCCTTCTTTATTACAGAATTACTTTGAAAAAAATTGTACAGTATTCTTTTCAAAAATATATATCTTTGTGCGGGGGGGGGGAATTACTTAATAGTGGAGAATCCCCAGTGATTTGCAAGAGAAATCCTCCTCTAAGTCAGGGGCTGACAGCTGATTAGAATGAGGGGGTTGAATGGAAGAGCAAAAGATTAAATTGCACTTTCATAGTATTCACGGATTAAAGAGATTTCAGAAAATAACTCCTCCTCCTCCGTATTTTAGCATTTCCTCTGCTATTATATCAAGCTTAGACTGATGTATCATATTAGGTACTGAGTAACATGCCTCCTAATTTCATCCCTGTTGCATGGGGGTGTTTTCCATGTCCATACTTGAATGAACTTGCCGGTGGGTTTGGTTGTGACCATAACAAAAATGGTCACAACAGGTGCATGGGGATGGGAAAGCCTCACACAGAGGGTCATGGAGGGATGCATGCATGTACATGTGCACATGAACGCACCTTAGAGGGCAACATGCATGCAACTCAGGGCAACATATACCTCTAGGACAGAGCCAAATATTACTGGATTTGACATGAGTGCACTATTTGCCAAGTAAGCTTTCTCAAATTAGATAAATACATTAATTTTCTTGAAACTGACTCGGATCGGGGGTTATGCCAAATCAGTATGCACAGGGGAGGATGTCACTGACAAGCCAAAGAAGCTACATGAGCTTCATTTGTAGATCAATGAAGGGGAAGCCAAAATACAGTGACGCTTCAGTGGACTTACAGATGTTTATGGTATAATTTTCGTGAAAACTGGTAGAAAAATATAAGTTTCAAGAATTCTTAAGTAATTAACAGCTCAATGGCCTACAGTAGTGGTTCTTAAACCTGGGTTCCCAGATATTAGACTTTGTCCAAGTGCAGAAAGGTCTTACAGTCAGAGCTTCTGAGAGCTGAAGTGCAACAAGACCTGTATGAACCACTGTCCTACAAACATGTAGGAGCAGATGTACTGCAAAATATTATTATGGGCTGGTTAACCTGGGATATTCGCAAAACCGCACTACAACGTGTTCAGCATAGAGTAAGCTGGTTGCAGATAGGCCCTATGGAATCCATTAAGAAAAATAAGCCACCAACTTGTGTGGTGCAACTAGGTTGGTTTGAATTTAACTTATAATATCATTTGTGGAGAATCCTGCTTTCTCCTCGTTAGAGTCACACAGTGAAGCTGTTGCGAATGGGTATCAATGCTGCCACCATTTAAATTAATCTCTATTTGTATTAAGAGTAGACTTTAAAATCATGGAGTCTCACAAGCTTCACTGTTTTTAAAATGAATAAATGTAATTTACTGAAACATAAGGAAGAAATACATTTGTGTTTACTGGTGTTAAGCTCTCTCTCTCTCTCTCCCTCTCCCTTCCGCGCGCGTGCGCACACGCACACACACACACACACACACACACACACACACACACACACACACACACACACACAGCAATTTAATCTAAATACAGGTGGCTGTGAAGGGGCAATATCGGGTGCTCACAGAAAAGGGTGCTAGTGCCACCTTTTGTACCCATGCCATATGTTCACCAACACTGGACTAGATATTAACATCTTCTTGGCCCTATCTGTTTTATAACCATAGCAGGCCTGTACAAAGGTATATATACATGCTGGCTCCACCCACAAACTCTCCTACTGGATATGCAAATATATCCACCTAAGGGTAATACATATATTCATGGGTGAGACTGCTGGCTACAGAAGCCTCTCATTCTTCCTTTGTATCTGTTCTCTGAGTTTAAAGCTCAATAGTGGAGCCTGCTTAATCCTGCACCATTCATTTAGAGCCAAAGCACTGTAAAAATGGAAAAAAACAATCCAACCCTTGAGAGTATGGAAACACTTTTTGGCATGTTTGGGACCAAAAAGCAGAATGGACCAGACAAGCACTGTAGGAATAAGGAAGAGATGACTCTCCCTTTACCAGCTATGCCAAGCACTGAGAAATCAAATTATGTCTGATATGTAAGGTGACGGTTAACAACTTCAAACTCAGATTCCATATTAGGAACAATAAACACAAATAAATTTAACACAGACTACTGTATGTCTTAGTGATTGCAGATTTTTTGGAGAATATGATAAAATAAAGATTATAACATTTGGGTGGGTATCCAACCTTGCAGATAGGCCTTTGAACTAAAACAAGCTGAAGATGATGGTATATAGGTTGAATTATATTTCATTAAATATTAATGACCAAATAATGTACATAAAACATTGCCAAAATCCTACTGATTATTTAGCATGTCATTAATGCTGTGGCATAAATTACAGCAGTGAACTGCTGTCAGTAAGTTACCTTTTGTATTCTTCATGGCATAACAGCTAAGTGACCTGGTACATACCAAGGAATAGAAGCAGCAATTAATTGACTAGCAGCTATTGCCACTTCAATTTACAGCACTACATTTATGATAAGAGCACATAATCAATACAATTCTGGCCAAAGGTTAAGAAGCATTGTGTTAACTGTCTAAAAAATTCAGAGTGTGCTTCTTCACCATTCCAAGTGTATAAGACAATTTGTTGGATCCAGATGTAGAGCAGACTGACTGAACTTTAACAATTTAAATTATCTATAATTAATTTAAATCACAATTTAATCAAGGGATCTATTTCGATGAAGAAATCTAGCTGTAGCCTAGCTACAGCTAGATTTACATATACAAGCTATGTATAATTATGCTATTTTGGAAACCTATGAAATCAAACCTTGGTAACAAAATTTTGTTCTCTTTCTGCTATTGTAACTTTACTCATAAGTTATTTTAAATAGATACTAAAATATGATTTTTACTATAATCTTTGCTGTTGGGCTCACCCCACATCAAGTTAAATTGACTTCTTTCTTGATTAAGTCAATCAAGAATAACATGACAAATTGTGAATTTGTCATGAAAGGCCAACACAAATCCAAAGCATCATTCTACTGGTAGTTTTTAGTAAAGTAATTCCTTAGCTCTCTTCTATACAATTATAAATAAAAGACTCAATCATTCTACATTCATGCCTCTCTACCAAGTACTATAGAAATCCCAACATTAACACCAAGGTTTCAACATAATAAATTATTCCCACATGGCATGCTCACAGCCTTGTTGAAGTATCATTCCTGCTCTTCAGAAGAACTACTAATGCTACCCTAACTGGCTAAAGTCAGCTTCAGCCCCCAAGTTCATAGTAGTATTTATTGGGTCCAATAGAGAGAGTTTGTTATAAGAAGCTAATTCATACCTCAGAATTTCCCAGTTGGTTTACAATACACATTTTTTAACAATCACTATAACAATAAATTAGCAATATTCTTCAAGAGTGACAGAATAATGAAGACCCATTATAAAAGCAAAAGATCACTGTTTGCCACTTTAAAATTACTAGAAACCTGGGGAACAAAAGTATATGAAAAATGGAAATTCCAGTTTTTCAGGTGCCATGATCAAGAAAGCTCAACTGGGAGTTACAAAAGTTGGACCTTTGATTAAAATGATAACTGTTATGTTAACGTGATTACTTTGCAAAGGACTACATAAATTCACTGACACAGCCCATCTGCAGCAATCATAAGATATCTCAGGAACTACATTGCAAAGATGATCAAGTGTTTTGCAACAGCACTGCACACCTTAGAAAGAACACGTCTTAGGCAAAGATTTTGTCAGCAAGAATAACCTTAATTCCAGTTTTCAGGACAAATTATTGGGAAATAAATTCAAGGCTTGGCAGAAGTTTTTTAAAGCAAGTTTATCGTGGCCTGGGCATAATAATATATTTGATAACTCACACTCTGCCTCTTTGGTTTGTTCAAAATATTTGCTTTCATTTAGATATCAAGTTATTTCATTAGGCCGGAGGCAAATAAAGCAAAAAAACCTCTCCTTATCTGCACAACCTCCCCAAAGCGTGAAAGGCATCTTATGGGCTGATAATACCAAGCAACAACAACAGCAAGCTCAAAAGGTAGCAATGCAAATAAAAAGCTCTTTCATACAAGTGTTCATTTCCATACTTTGAGCCAAAGCTTTTGATTTGTTTTAAATGCCAAGCGTAAATGTAAGGACATAGACGGTGGCATGAATTGGAACACCAAGTAAGAGGCCATGAGAGAAGGAATCAAACAACTGCAAAATGAAAGGGACTCTGAACTTCAGTACAGTACTGTATGTCTAATCTTCCTCCAAATCAGGAAATCTGTGGCTAAAGCCTCCTTGACAGATGGACATTGGACTTAGGTTTAAAATTTCCAGTTAAGGAGCAGTCCATTCCACTGCTAGAAACTACTAGATAGCAAAGTGAAACCAGAGATTAAGAGTTTTGACTTCCCACTGTGTCTCCCTGACAGGGCCTTGACTTGATGATCCATAGGATTCCTTACAGTAGTTCTAAGATTATTCTAAGTTCTCTGCAATGCTTTGCTGAAATCCCCTTTCTTGAAATATGAACTCATTAGTTTGGTCCCAACTCTCTACAGCTGCAGAAAACGAGCTTGCTCCATCTTCTGCGTGAATGTTTTGGATCATAAGTAAAGGTAAAGGTTCCCCCCGCACATGCGTGCTATGTAGTAGTGTCCGACTCTAGGGGCAGTGCTGTGGAAGTCCATGGCCACGTGGCCAGCATGGCTGCAAGGAAACACTCCTTTACCTTCCACTTTTTATGGCAGTACCTATTTATCTACTTGCACTTACATGCTTTCGAACTGCTACTTTGGGAGGAGCTGGGGTTATCAGCGGGAGCTCGCTGCACTGTGTGGCACCCGGGATTCAAACCAGCAAGCTGCCGACTTTGCAGCCAACAGTTTTCGGAGTCTTATTCCACTGGGCCACCATCAACCCACAATTCTCTCTTCTGCAGGCTTAGCACACCCAGCTCCATTAACACCCCACCACCCACAGGGCTTGATTTACAGACAAATTACTATCCTGGTTGTCCTTTTCAGTAGATGCTTCAGCTTTTAAATGTTCTTCAAATTATGCTGCCTACTACTGGATATGGTATCACAGGTGAGGTCTCATCAACCCGGAATAGAGTGGTGCTAATACTTTCTGTGATACAGACACTGTAATTCTATTGATGAAGTCCAGAACTCCATTTGTTCTTTTTTTTCCCACCACATCAAACTATTAACTCAGATCTAGCTGGAAGTCTGCTAAGGCCCTTTGGTCCTTTTTACTGATACTACTACCCAGACAGTGACATCTATCCTGTAGTTGTGTAATTCATTTTTCATACCTAAATGCAAAACTACATTTTCCCCTGTTGAAACTAATTTTGTTTATTCTGGCCCTTGTCTCCAGTCTATTAAAGCTATCTTGAATCATGATTCACAAGAATTAACTGCCCTAATTTGGTGTCATCTGCAGATTTGATAATCATTCCTTCTACTACATAATTTAAGTCATTTATAAAGATGTAAAATATCACTTGACCTAAGACAAAGCCCAGGTATCCAATCTGCGCTGGACTAAACTGGAGAGAAGGATTTTCTTATTTGAGATTATTATGAGCACCCTCTGTCTATTGGGGGTGAGGCCCCCACAATGCTTTGTTCTTCCCTCTTCATCTGGTACAAGAATAGCTATGTAGGCAATATGTACATAATGGATCATATTGACTATGTATTTTTCAAAACTTAAGGGTCTTTGTGAAAATGTCAATGCAGCGTTTTAACAGGACTGTAATAATCTATGTATTGTAGGTACCACTGAGTTTTAGTATTTCAGAATTAATTTAACAAAGGCAAGCAGAGGAAGCTATTAGGTTGCTACAATTTCAGGACAGCCGTCCCCCACCCTTGTGCCTATAAAAGTCAAACTGAAGAACAAAGATTCTTATTTTTCAGTTGATTTTCTACATACACTAAATCAGCATCCTGCTTTGTGCCCTGCCACATGCCCTATGTTATATGAATGCCATTAGTATTTCTGGTACAGCTCTTGCTCTCATACTCACCTATTCTCATACAACGCTATGGTTAAAGAATGTAGCCCTGATAACCTTCCAGCCCTACCCCTCTTTCTAGTCAGCCAGATCAACTGAGGTCACTTGCACAACATCACTGAGGTTTGGCCAACTGGTCACAGTTCTGTAATGAGTTCTTTGTAAACGGCAGGCCAGAAAGCCAGCATGGAAGCAGAGCACTCAGGGTTCAATCAAGGAAAGCAGAGGCAACGATGGTGGGCTAAAATTTATCATAGACCCAAGTAGTTATTAGTTAATGTGTCAAAGTCAGTTCTACCGCCTGAACAGAATTTTGGAGGCACAGCAATTACAGAACTAAAGAACTGAGGAAGATTGAGAAATACATATCTTGGGAAACTGTGAGTCTTATTCAGTTTATAAGGCCCAGGAAGGCTCACCGGGGGTGTGGGGGGGTGGAGAGAGATTCATTTGAAATGTAGCACTGGAGGCAAGCTTTAGGGCTACCCTGGTCTGCCAAAATAATGAACAACTGGGTCCTCAGCAAATCAAGCCTAAACTATCTCCGGAGGCGAAAACCATGAATTTGAGTCTGATGTAGTTTGGGCCTATCAAGAGAACGCAAGATTCATTGGGGGGAGGGGATGATTCTGAGAAGAGCTGAGGACAGCAAGAAAAGAAGACCAAATATGAGGCAGATTGACTTCAAAAAACAAGCCATAGCTTTGAGTTTGCAAGAGCACAGCAGGGCGGTTGAGGACCAGGCATTCTGGAGGTTCCCTCATTCACAAGGCCGTGGTACATCAGAAACAACTTAACAAATGCAACAATAATAAGGGCCAGGAGTTAAGAACTGGGATAAAGCACTGGCAGAAAACATACAGTCCCCAACCTAATTTCACGTGGCCCTAAAATGCTGCAGGTACAGTATACTCTTGTTCTCCAGACCATTCTCAGAACTCAATGTGAGAAAAGAAATCATGTAGTCCTGTGGATTCAGTTTCCTTTGGGGTAAGCCTCTACTTATTAGTAGGTCTGCCTTTGGTCACCATCAGATGCAACTCACCCACCCTTGTGAACAGAAACAAAATAACAGTGAACAGAAACAAAATAAACAAGGGATAGAAATACAGAAGGTGCAGGAGATGTTCATAAGAACCTCATGGAAAAGGAAAGGAAGACCAAACACTGAAGGAAGTATTCAGGTTATGAAGAGAAGACACAACCCCAGAAGGCAATAATAAATTGCTACTGAACGACAAAACAGAAGATAAAAAATCTTCACAGGCATGAGAATCCCCCAAACGGGCAGATCTTTGTTTCAAATGAAAAAAAGGGGGCATTCTTTCCGCGGGGCACACTGCCTAGCTGCTCCAATGGGTTTCCCAATGGCAAGATCTGTTTTATATAAAAAAAATCCTCCCTAAGTGCCTTCAGCTGCTTATTTCCCTTCAGGCACTGAGACAAATCCATCTTACTCTCCAAAACTATAGTATTCACTTTGTTTTTACAATGACTGTTCCCTTTAATCAACTGAGTGCTTTAATGGATCACTGGTTTTAATGTTCTCTTTCACTGACAAGCCCAACTCATTATTTATTTTGATGCTATTATTATTATATTAGTGTTTTTGTAAGAAAAGGAAACATCAGCCCCAAAAGCAAGCAAACAAAAAACCCAAGTCCCCAAAACAAAATAGCAAAATAGCAAACAAAAAACAAAAATAAAACATGACACTAAAATTTGTGCATGACCACCATGCTTTTTGATACACACTACACCTGTCACAGGATAACAGAGTATGGTCTCCTTTGCAAGCCTCCAGTTTTTTTACTGGCAAAGAGTTTCAGGGCATGTGCTTCATTTATTGGGATCAGCATCTGAAGCTCACTGTTAGTACAATCAGACCATGTTAGATCATTTCCACATTTGTGGAGACCATTCTTTTTAGCATAATTTGCTAGCTGGGAGCTAGCCTTCAAAGCCAAGTTGAAGCCTTCCTTCTATAATAACTTTCCTAGCTTCCCCTTCTTGTCCATTATTGAAGCTGGTACTCTGTTTCCAAGATCTTAAGTCCTTCAACTTCGCCTACCTCCAACATATTACAGAGAATCAGCAGGAGACTGAAAGTAAGCCACTTACCAAACAGTACAAAAAGCAACAGCCATGTTAATAACAGAGCAGTCGCACTCTGGGGTGGAAAAGGTGCAGGCCCTCAACAGGAACTTTTGCCCGCAGCAGCAACAACTAATGGTATCTCAAAGCCAATCAGAGATGAGGCAGGTGTGTTTGTATCTGACAGACTCAACTGTACACCCACACAGACAACCCAAGATAGATATGCACAGCTCTGCAAGTTAAGCAGAAACACCAGTATTTACTCAGGTACTAGAAAAGCACCCACTCTCCATATATTTCTCTACAATGTGTTATACCTGGCAAGCCCATCTTATTGTACATTTTTGCTCAAACTTACAAACCCGTGTTGAAAATATTGCTCTTGGAAGTCATCCCCAAAGTCACTGTGAGCTCACACTCCATGGTCTCCTGGCAGCGTGAAGTGTGAGAAAATACCAATAATGCTGAGTACCTTCCTAGTAAGATCTTCAAGAACCTGAGAGTTCCTTCACTCATTTGGAAGATTAATAGTAGTCCAGCAGTCTTGTAAACAAGATTCACATTCAAGACCAACAAATATTTATGCCTGTTTGTCTGTAGACATGGGTAAATGTTATGGCAGATACCAACAGTCATCAAAGTAAACCTAATAAAAGTAAAATTTAAGGAATCATATTAGCTCATGAAAAATTAAACAGAATAGGAGGCAGGTAAGTGAAAAGGTAAAGGCTCCCTCCGCACATGCGTGCTAGTTGTGTCTGACTCTCATCTCCATTTTCAAGCCAAAACAGCCAGTGTTGTGCAAGGCAGGTATGTAGGCCTAATACTTTGATTCATTTGTGTAGTTTTGGACCCAAAATTCTCCCAAGAATTTTACTAGTAGAATTTTGACAGTTCCAGCTCATAGAATCACATCAACAGGCACCTAGATTAAAAAGGAAGCTATCACAGTGGTTCCTGTTGTATGCTTGCTGCCCTTTATGCTCTATGGAGGGCAATTTCTGAAGAATTATGACCCCAAGGATTCAGCTACAGCTGAAATGCAAGTGTATATAGGCAGAGATCTATTGGGATGTTTGAGAACTATCAGGATTAAGCCTGGGATATCCGTATTTGTTATTCCTTCAGAGAGGCCTTACTGTGAAAGACTAAGGTAACAACATTTTATCCTTGACTGTGGTTTAAAAAAAACCCCAAAAGATTTGCATCATGATATCAGAAAAATCACTTTAACTTTGCTAAAAATGATATAGGATTTGGATATTAATGGCACATCTTTACAACAAAACTACAATGAAGGAGGTTAACAAGAAAAGGCTACCAGGTGAAATGAAAGTTAAATTGTGGTGGCAAATTTCCCATTTCTGATCTGTATACAATCAGATCTCACCCCTCTGTTCAATCATCACCAGAAGCATGCATTACTTCTACTCCAGATCTGTCCTGCTGTGGAAACTAAATAAGGAGAAGGAAGCCCTGCTGTCTGTCAAAAAGTACAAAAGAGAACCTCTATTGAAATACACTATCTCTTATTTCAATTATTTCTTTACACACCAATTATAGCGGTGGGATTAGTTTTATACCCCTTCTGCCAAAGCAGTCTGCAGCTTTACACTACCTAGATTTAAGCACGAGTGACTCTTGGCAACTCTTGGCAACAATGCAAATTCTTCCCAAAAACTCCTCTTTCAGTTGACATCTTTGTGAACTCTCTTGGTAAGAAGGAAAAGGTTCAAGCCTTTCCACGTTTAACCACGACAAACAAGAACAGGGGGCCCCTTTTGCTTTGCTCTGAATAGCAGACAGATGAATCAAAAAAAGGAAGCAATAACATCACAGCCTAGATGTGTACTTTAATCTTCCTAACAGACAGCAGAAGGGATGGGCACGATTCCGGATTGTTGGATCATGCTGGATTGTCATACCAGCACCACAGGTGCATGTGTGGTCCTGTCTCCACCTCCACTCCCAGACACACTCCATCATTCATTAGCCAGAGCACACTCCACTCCTCCTCCTCCTCTTCATTTCACCGGTCGTGGCAGGAACATGGACTTCCCCTCCTCCGCCTCCTCCAGTGCTGAAACACAGTGCTACAGCAACAGCCATCCCACCTCCTCATCTGAATGGGCAACTGCCACAAGTGGTGAAATGACTGAAGAGGAGGAGGAGGCCACAAACTGGCAGGTGAGTGGTGAAATCCAGCCAGGTGGGGTAGGGTAGGGGACCACATAGAACGTATGATGCCAGTATGAGGATCCAGCATGAGCCGATGCTCCAGATTCATGCCCCTTTCTAGACCGCAGTGAAAGAAAAATTAAACACATACACTGACCACCATAACTATCCTACCAATCCTAGCTGTAAAGGTATGATAGTGGGGACAGAAAATATAACTCACCTAAGATTTCTTAGTATAAACTACAAACACAAAACAATACTCTACATTTCTTTCTCAGAATCAACAAGATCTTTTGGTTGATACCAAATAACTTGGGATCCACTTCCCAACTGATGGCCTGTCTGCTATGGTGCTTTCAACTAGACTGAAATGCCCTAAAGCTGCTCAACATTTGGACAGTTCAGTTACAGATGTTTGCATTAGAAACAAATTCTCAATTATACTAAATCCTCAAATAATCACAATTATGACACACTGCAGTGCCTTCACCTGTTTAAAAAAACCCAACACTGTGTCAATATGCAGACTTACAATGCATACCACACAGCATACACTCTAAAATTGTCCTTATGCTGGATCCAGATTAAGTCAGTTACACCTTAAACATCACAGTCACCAGTAACAAGTACTTCCCATTGATTTCAAGAAGAACCAAGTTAATTTCAGAGACAATGCCAGACACTTATCAGTGAATGAGCACTAATGAAAGTAATGGTACTTCCTTTTCAGTAGGCATGCAAAAAGATTAAACTGCATCAACTCAATGTGTACAAAAATCATACAATATCAACAAAGGGGGGAGTTTGTTGGATGCTGGATGTTCATCGCTTAAGCCGAAGGAGAAGCACAGAGATTCTGGACTTTGTGCAGTGGCACAATGGAGCATAGGATTTTGAAAGTCTGGAGATAGCCAGCAGGGACTTGGGAATAAGCTTATTTCTACTGAGCATATATTTGTACATTATCCAACAGTGAAACGCTCATTATTGTAAGCCACCTTGGGTCCTTTTCCAAGGAGAAAGGTGGGGTAAAAATATTCAAAATAAATAAATAAATAAAATCAGAGAGGACGTGTTCTCAGAGGGAAGGAATTCATTATGTTCACAGTTGCAAATCAACTAGATTACAACCAACCTCATTCCATCTTCTTGGTGACACTCTGTTTCAGTGGCTTGTTATAACAGGAGGCATGTACTAAATAACATCAACTACAGCAGGGCTCTCCATGTATGTGGTTGAACTCCAATGTCCATCAGCCCAACTAGTGTTCAGATATGCTAGGAGCAGCACTTAATCAGCATCTGGAGAACCAAAGGTCCAGTAGCCTCAAATTACTGCTTGTGATATTCAGTGCATTTGCTTGGCCAAGAAACCAATGCAGCCAAGACATCAGCAGTCTAGTTTTTTGCACATATAATCCCCCAAACCTGAAGTTGAGATAAGACAGCTGTGAGTTAGGATGCAGCACATACCACTTTGCCAATAGAAGGTCCTTGTTACTTAACCCTATTATGCCACAGCAGAAGTGTAGACTCGTCTGTAGATTCACATACCCACACTTTTTGACACAGCTACATTTCCCAATAGCCTCTCTCAACCAAGCATCTTCTGTATATTTGACTACAACTCTCACCATCTCTAGCCAGCCTATCCTGCAGAAATCCAGTTTTAGGGAAGCAGTACTATGCCAACTCTATTCACAATATCTTCACAGCTTTTCAGTTCATATTATATCTTCCCAACACCATCAAACAATCTGAAAATGCTTCTCATTTCTTTTAGGACACAGAAAGGATGCTATCATGGCTCTAATTCACTTAGCCATCTTTCCTTGGTAAATACATCAGCATTCCTGCAACCTCACTTTCATGAATCAGCACTGCCTGGTTTCATTTATTTTACTGACAGATCAAAAAGGAATCAGGGGAACATCAGATCGACAGGAACTGTAACAAGCATTATGAATTAAAAGGGCTTAGAAGTCAGGAGACAAACTGGAGCCCAGCATACGATCCTGCTTAGAAAGCAAACAAGAAATAGATACTTGTACACAAGTCAGTGCTTTAAAAAACAACAACCTAGAGATATATGAATTCTGTTCCAAACACAGAAAGAAGCATCAAGTAACACATCCAGGTGGCTCAAAAAACAAGCCAACTGTATTATAGGAAAGGCACTATATCACTCATTCTATACCCCAGAGCAGAGAGAACTCCTAGTTCCCTGAGCTCCTTTCCTTGCCCTCTGAAGATGCCAGCCACAAAGAAAAATGTCCAAAACACAGCCAAACAGCCTGAAAACCTCACAACAGCTATCACTTTCTCAATGTTCAAATTACTACTCAAATTGTCTCTGAATGAATCAAAATCTATCCAGCTCTTTTAACCAATGAATATTAAACCTATCTTACCTATCATCTTATCTTCACTATTGGGATTCTTAGAAAGAACAAAGCAAGAGATTAAATAATCAATGTTTCCCCCAACCCACCCCAAAAATCAACCTACAATACATGATCAGCCAATCTAGGCCCAAGGCAGGAAATATTGAAAGGCAATCAAATCTCCCACCCCTACTAAAATGTTGAAACTCATATTGCAATGAAGATTACTCTGAAAGAAGAAACAGAAGCTAAGCCTCAGAGAAGATCTCTAGCCAGAGGACTTCTGTCCTCAAGTAAGATGGGGAACATTATTTTTCTGACTAACCATTTTTGGCCTTGGTGATTACAAACTATAGGTGGCAATGAGCAAACACGGGCACAAAAATTACAACTCTGTGCAGCATAGTAAGAAAAGGTTATGGGAAGAATGAAGTTGAGTATAGGAAACAACCAGCAGCCCCCAGTAAACCGCATGACAGACACACAACGGAGGGGGCAGTATTTGGAAAAACAGGCTTTCTGGAGACATTCCTGTGAAAAGAAACCTAAGGTCACAGTCCTTACGGTCATTCAAAGTCAGCTGGGAAGTATTAGTGTCCATGTAAACGTAGCTGTCAAGAGTTCAGTTTATATGTTAACAGCCTTTAACCTTCCCCTTGTGTACAAAACGGCAGTTAAAAGTATTACATAATAAAGGTAGGTGCTTCCCTCTGTACTTTAAACGCATGTGATAATTTTAATCCACAGCAGTGAGCCTGAGGAATGAACCACTAAGGTAACAATTATTTTACTCTGCATGAGAAGCTGCATACTGTACAGGTAGGCATGGGCGGGTGTTTCATTGAATGGTTTACAGGGTGGGGAGGACAGTGCACAGAACTTGGAAGAGGTTAGAAAAATGAAAGAAAACCACACAGATGGCGAGTAAGAAACAAGCAAAGGTCTACATTTAGAAATACATGTTTGTTTCCATCTAATCACACTTTGCCCAAGCAGAAATATACAACAGTGAATTTAGGTCACTAATAAGCCTTAGCAATTACCATTCATGCAGACATTCCAGTTCTCAAGAAAGATTCTAAAAACTGAGACTGAGAAACTTTTCAGAAAGCCATAAAACACCTGTTTATCAGAATGGTTGGCTTTCTAAGGCAATGATATTACATTCTCTCTCAAGAACTTTCACATTAGTCAAATTCCAATTCAGTTCAAACATTTCTCCTTTTTTGTCTTTTCTTGGTCATCTCTGGGTGTGAATCACCTTTTCTTAACTTTGCTGAGCCTTGAGTGACAATGACAACCAAGGAAAATGAGGCAAAACAAGTTGAGAGCCATATAGCCATCACAAAAACCAAATACAAAAGTGGAACAGGTGAACAGGAAAATAGGGACTCACAATATTACCAAGTATGGAATCTGTTTTATCAATGGCTAGAAAAAAGAAACAAAGAATAAGAGAAAGCTGGTTGTTAACAGAACAAGGACTGAAACTTTGTGTTTATGACTACTTATAACCCTGTTGCTTTAATGTAATGTTTGTCTATTAATGCTGTAAGACGTCCCTCCATTCCTTGTTCTCAAATACTTGGAACATGTCTTAATTTTACTGGACTGTATATGATCCCTCATTCCTGTAAGCCGCCTTGGGTCCTTTTTCCAAGGAGAAAGGCGGGGTAAAACACTCTAAAAATAAATAAATAAATAAACCCACGTATCAGGATGTGTTACAAATATTACATACACTCTTTTTCCTTATAGAAAATGAATAAAATATATTATTAATATTCTTTATTATTATTATAGAGTATTTTTAACCCGCCTTTCTCCTTGGAAAAGGACCCAAGGCGGCTTACAGTAATGAGGGATAATGCACAGGTGTTTTTTTTTAAAGGAAGTTCAAAGCACTTTGTGGGAGAGATGAACCGGCGACCGACGCCGCCGAGCGGGGCCTGGGAGGGGGGAAGAGAGAATGACAGAGCGAGAAAGAGCGAGAGAGAAGAAGCCGCCGAGCCGAGAAGGAAGGCGGGCAGGAGGGAGACCAAGCCGAGGCAGGCAGGCTGAGTTACCTGACAGGGTGGAAGAGGTGGGCCTCGGGAGGACGGGCGAGGTGAGGGAAGGCCAAGGGCAGGGACCAAATGGCGGGAGTCGTGTGTGTGTGTGTGTGTGTGTGTGAGAGAGAGAGAGAGCAGGCTGAGGGAAGGAAGGAGGTAAGGGGCAGCACACGGGGAGGGGGGTCCCCCAAGAGGGAGCTCTTAAAATGGCGGCAGCTTCCCTTCCCACACAGCTCCCCTCTCTCTTCTTCTTCTTCTTCTTCTTCTTCTTCTTCTCTCTCTCTCTCTCTCTCTCTCACATAGACGCCTAAACACCCCTTAGACCCCCCTCCCTCCCTCCTTCCCCCTCCCCCTTCAACCGCCAACGGCTGACTCACCGGGCGCGAGCCCCTTCTCCTGCGCTCGCGGACCGGGGAAGTGGGCGGGGAAGCTGCTGTCGCTCGCTCGCGCGCCGCTTCACTTTTTTTTTCTTTTTTCTTTTTTGGAAGGGGGGAGAGAAACCCTCGCCGCCGCGATCCCACAATGCCCCGCGCGCGCCTCCTGCGGCCGACCTGCCGCTTCCTCCTCTCGCTCCCGCGTTCTCTCTGGGCCCTCTTCCTCCCGCCCCTTTCCTTTCGACTTCGACTCCTCCTCCGACTCCTTCGTACCCGGCTTAACCCGAGGGGTTTCGTTGCGCATGCGCCGGGCTCTTTCTCCCCCCCCCCTCCCTCAGCCTACTTTTTCCATAAGGGGTTTTCGGACGCTGCCTTGATGGGGGACCTGGAAGTTCAATCATGGCAACTGGACTTCTTTCTTTTTTCTTGAGAGAGTGAAACGTTTCGCTGCTCATCCAAACAGCTTCGTCAGCGAAACGTTTCACTCTCTCAAGAAGAAGTGTTCCAGTTGCCATGACTCAACTTCCAGATACAGTGGGGAATGATCCATGCCACGCATTTCACAAATACCGTGGTACCTTGTATAAAGGAATTAATTCGTTCCAAATGCAATTCTGTTAATCAAATTTCCTTTATGCAAATTCCCCATAGGAATGCATTGAAAACAGAGTAATTCCTAATCACGTCCATTTTTATGTTTCATGGATTCGCCCCTTAGGGGACTCTGTTAAGCCAATTTCCCCTATCTCCGGAATTTTTATGTTGTACAGATTTTATGTTCTATTGTAAACTCACCTGGATGACTGAGAATCTTCACAGACACACACAAGCTTGATGGGGAGTCAGACCTGGTTCAGTTCAGAGTCGCTTCTACAAGTGCAACAAGCTTGCTGTTTTTAACACCTGTTGCTCTCATGTTCTTGTCTTTCTTCTACCGAAAAATGTTATTGGCAAAGAACCAGAAGGCTTTAAAATAAAATTGTGGGCACTGCTGTCACACACTTGGACTATTTCAGATTTTGTATTCCAAACTCCAGGATGTTCCAGTCATCATGGCCCCTCTAACTGTGGAATCCTGGAAGTTCTACCCCCCCCCCATAGATACAGTAACTTCCCAAGCTGTGAAGCACCCCTAGGATTTCAGAAGTTTGAGTCATTTTATTTTATTTATTTATTTATTTATTCAACTTATATGCCGACCACTACCCAAAGGTCTCTGGGCGGCTTACAATCAAAGAATTAAAACAATTTAAAATAGTTATAAAATAAAATATCAATAAATCATCAAACAGTAATAAAAACCTTCTTTAAAATCATTATCCTAAAATTGTCATCAGCAGACCAACAATCTATATTGTATCAATTAAAAACCTTCTGGAACAGGAAGGTTTTTACCTGGCGCCGAAATGTTATTAGTGTTGGCGCCAGGCGGATCTCAATAGGGAGGGCATTCCATAACTTGGGAGTAGCTGCAGAGAAGGCCCTTTGTCTACAAGCCATCCCTCTCACCTCCTTGAGGGATGGCTCTTTCAAAAGGCACCCCTGGCTCGATCTTAATCGCCGGGTAGGTTTGTATGGCAACTGGACCTCTTTTATTTTCACTACTCTTCAAAGTAGCATCTTCAGATTAAAGAAACTACTTGGAGTACCGAAAATGTTTCAATCCCACAAGAAAAAAAAGTCCAGTTGACATGATTCAGCTCCTTGATCATCTCACGTGGATGACTGAGAATTTCCAGACACTCCTAGGATTGCAACTTGGATGTTTTAATTGGAATGGAAGACCATCCAGAAAAGTACCCCTCATCTCGGACCTGTTTTTGTTCTCTTTGCACCCTTCCCTTTTTATTATTTCAACCAGATTATTCCTACTAGTACAAAACATTTTCAGAGGAGTTGCTGCAAGAAAAAACATCCAGCACCCATATCTAAAATACGTCTCAGACTGCTATTAATTGTTTTTCCAAAAGTACAGGTTGTACTAAATATAGCAACCTGATTTGCTGTCTGGAGTGCATTTTAGACATGCCACAATAATTGCAACTAAGATCCCAGCTTTTGGTCTGGAAAACTGGTTTATTCTAAAAGAATGTCCTTACACGTTATTGCACATAATTTAGAAGGAAAAGCAATACCTTTAATATTTTTAATAAAGGCATTCATCTTTAACATGCCATTTGATTCCCTGATGTTAAAATCACTAATGAGACAATATTTCTCAGCTACTATGGGTTGTATGAAGTAATGGTATAATGTGCCTATTTCAAAAAGATCCCGTTGAATGTTCCAGTGAAAACATTAGAAAGTATATGATTCATATGTCTCCAGTATATTTTCATTTCAACATTATTCAGAGAAACAGGCCCAGAGTATATCATCAGAACCAGGAGACTGGTAAGGTAGCATCGCTCATCCCAAAATGCTAGGTCTTCGCTTCCTCTGGTAACAAAAGTGTGCTGCGCTTTATATATTACCCCTTAGCACTTAAAGAGTACAATTTAATTATTCAGAATACACATTGCTGCCCCCACATCAAGCTGGGTACTCAAATTACCAATACCAAAAGGATGAAAGGATGAGTCAACATTGATCCAGTTAAATGAGCCCATCAGGACAGAACTTGGGTCCTGAGCGGAATCTTGACCAGGTGACTGCAGTTTAAACACTACACTCTGAGGCTTGTTTAAAGCCAGCTCCACAAACAGCCTTTAAAGGCAGAAGCGTTCACAAGTACAGCACTTCAAGGAATGTACATACAGTACTGTTATTTCTAGAACATGGCAAATCATGGATGCATACGGTTAAAATCTCATGTTAATTTGTGCTTCTGAACATACTGATCACTCACAACTCTGCCTCATCCAACTGAATACTGGAGATTACCTATGAATATTTGACCCTGAAGTCAATTTATATAATCTTTTGTATACACCACGGCTGGAACTATTTGGATATGGCAAAGGGAAAGGGGACATTCCCACGGGCAACTTAAAATCAAGTGTGCTTAATAATATTAATAATGAGTAATAATATTAATTTTAAAAGATGCTGATGCGGCACACTTTGGCTTAGCCGATGCTGGAACAAAGCACTCGACAGGATTATCTTCAGTGTACCCTCTTTGGCAAATCACCTACCGGCATGATGCTGGTTTCTGTGAGTGCTGGAGTGTTGCCATCACGAATGCAGAGTCTGGTCCAGCAATGTGATTCGTTTCCAAAAGCCACCCGACAGCTTGAGAATCTAACGTCACATCCTGCGGCAAGACTCTCCTTGATTCACCAGGCATGGTATGTAGAAAGGCTTCCTTCTCTCCTGCACACACTGGCCATCAATGTAGCCAAACAGGTATTCTTTTTGGCCAAAGAGTGAAGAGGATAATCAGAAAAGGGGAGGTGGTAAGCCCCCGCCCCCACCAGCCCAGCTATGGACATCCACCAGCGGGCTCATCTCTTCTTGAATGGGTGTTCCATGTGGTATCATCCAGGGAAGCAAATAAACCAGCAAAAACCTTTTCCCAACTTTGGCCTAGCTGGGATCAATTGCCCACTGGACCCTTCTTCTCTCAGAATTCTCTTGTGACATGGCTCATAAGAACATAAGAAGAGCCATGCTGGATCAGGCCAAAGGCCCATCTAGTCCAGCTTCCGGTATCTCACAGCGGCCACACCAGATGCATCTGGGAGCGCACAAGACTAGATATCTCTCTCCTGCTACCACTCCCCTGCATCTGGTCCTTGAAGTACCCCCCTTTTTAAGCCCGGAGATTCCACATCTCCATCATGGTTTGTCACCTGTGATGGGCTTTTCCTCCAGGAATCTGTCCATTCCCCTTTTGAAGGCATCCAGGCTCCTTCCACCTGGTTAGTGCACAACCTCCATAGTTTAAAAAATGACGACCAGCAGCCAGGAATCAAGTGTGCTCGTGCTTCTCTTTCCTCCCTATGTGTTCCCCTCCCCTTTGGGGTCCTATCTAACAGGTCATAACCCACTAGGAAAAAATGCTAAGGCGTGTGCTTAAAATTGGCAGAAAGGTGGCACAGAAATGGAGTGAATAGATAAAGTTTCCTTTCTTTGGCCTGGGCCCAAAAATAAAAAAAATAAAACACACCACCAGTTCGAAACACCTAAGAGAGGTTTAGACTTGTGTTTCTGGAACTGCAGCTTGCTCTCCGCCCGCCGGCTGCCTAGAATATTGCCTTTGAAAACAAGAATAATTTCATAATACGACACGACACGCTGCCATTTGAAGGAAAAGAAAAGAAAATACATTAGGCACGCCCTTTGGATCCCAGCCACTCTTTGGCTCTTAGCAACTTTTACACATTCTAAAATCTGGGAGAGTCATTTCATAGAGGACAGCTTCTATTCCCCAACCATTCATAAGAGATACAGATGGGACACACGGGTGGTATTGTTCTTATGTGCCACCAAGTCCCCCCCCCCCAAAGTTATGATGAACCTATGGGTCAGCGACCTCCAAAATCTCCTGCCCTCAACTGCCCTGACTCAAGCTCTTGCAAACTCAAGCTTGTGGCTTCTTTTAGGGCAGGCATGTCCAAACTTCGGCCTTCCAGATGTTTTGGACTGCAACTCCCACAGTCCTTTGCCATTGGTAATCTAAGCTTAGACTTCTGGGAGTTGCGGTCCAAAACATCAGGAGGGCCGAAGTTTGGACATGCCTGTTTTAGGGAGTTTTAGGGAGTTAGTTAGGGAGTTAGTCCATCTCACATTTAATCTTCCTCTCTTCCTGCTGGTTCAAACCTTTTCCCAGCATTACTGAGAATTCTGCCTTCTCCTAATGTGCCCAATGAAGGATGCAGGCCCAGTTTTATCATTTTTGCCTCCAGAGAATGTTCAGGCAGGGTGTCTGTAAATCTCTCCTCCAGCCCATTTCAAATGAATGTTTTCTTCCTGCCAGCTTTCTTTACTGTCCAGCTTTTACACCCACACACAGTGATTGAAAATATGTTCGTGTGGATGATCTTGGCTTCTGTCTCCCCACATCCTTACAACTTGATTACTTATATGAGCCTCGTGACGCAGTGGTTAAATGCCTGTACTGCAGGTAAAACTGTGCTTACAACCTGGGGCTCAATCCCAGGTAGCAGGCTCAAGGTTCACTCAGCCTTCCATCCTTCCAAGGTCGGTAAAATGAGTACCCAGCTTGCTGGGGGGGGGGGCAATATGCAGCCTGCATACTGTAATGAAACTGTAAACTGACCAGAGACTACTTGAAGTGGCATGGGGTGGTATATAAGCAGAACACTTTGCTTTTTTATAAAAATGAACTTTGGCTGAGAGGAGAGGGCACAGATGCCTTCTGGTTGATGCCATTTTGCAATGTCTCCTGTTGTTTTGGGGGTGTTTTGCTTTTTTTTTTAAAAAAAAGATGAGAAACCTATCAGCTCACATGGGAGGGTGGTTTTTTTTAAGGGCTGGCATTTTAGAAAGAGTCGATTCTGACCATTCTGATAAGAAAAACAACACCGTGCCAGACTTGTCACCCAAAATAGAAACTTTTTTTTAGAAAAACAAAACAAATCCCAAGTTGAGATAACAGCACAAGGAAGGGAAAGACAAGCTGTTGGAATACATTGCGTGGTCACAAGGTATTAAGAGGTGTGTGTAGTGGTGGCAGGGAGCCATCACCTTGAGATAATAAAAACATGACTGGGTGCCTGCTTCTCTAATCATAGCTGAGAAAAGGGCATTTCAGCATCTTAGTCCTTATTCTAGAAGTGGTTCCCAACCTTGGGTCCCCATATTTTCTGAAGACTAAAACTCCCAGAAACCTTCACCACTAGCTATGCTGGCTGGGATTTTTACACAGTTGTTGTTCGAGAACATCTGGGGACCTCAGGCTGAGAACCACTGCCTGAGAACAGTGGTGTCCAAACTTTGGCCCTCCAGACAGTCATTTGTCACTGGCCATACAGGTTTAGAATTGTGGGAGTTGTGGTCCAAAACATCCGGAGGGCCAACGTTTGGACACCCCTGCCTTAGAAGATGAATTATTCTCTTATGTACAGGTATAAGAACAGAACTGCACAAGTTCTAGAAACCGCTGGTGGGTCCCATTAGGATGAGTTTCCCATGCTAGGGCCCACCAGGGGCTAGATTAGGCCTGGAAAACAAAACAAAACACAAATACAGTAAACCAAACCACAGCAGAAGTCTAACTTCTAGTTTATTTTTTTTAATTGTTGTGCCTTTCCCTGACGTTTAAAAGGTGGAGGGGCCCCATACCCTTTTTTCCAAAAGGTAACCTGCAACTCCAGGAGCTTCCACAAGGATCGAGGGTATCCATCTTTTCTCACTCCCCAGCAGCTGCTTTTGGGAGGATCAGGCAAGGTATCTGGCCTATAGACCATGTATCTGTATCTGAGGTATAAAAGCTCCATTCCCCTTCCCCTTTTTTTGAAGCTAGGTATCATGCCCTGCAACAGAGACATCAGCTGTTTGAGTCCATCCTTTCTTCCCCTTATTTGGAACGCTCTTTTTTCAATTTTTGTTAAACATCGGAGCAAGTACTAATGTCCACCCCTCGGAAGTCCTCCTCACTGGATAAGCCATTCCACGGACAAATGCCTACGGAAAAGCCAAATGCCCCCCACGTTGCAGTTCTGGATCCAGATGGGGAAAAATTATTTATCTCCTTTGGATTTAAAAAAAAGAAGAAGCAAAAAGCTGTTCCCGCTTCCTGGCGATCTTCCTGGTAAGTCATCTCCTTCCCGAGAATCAGCAGTCTAGTGACAACGCGTGGGATCCACCTCTCAAGTAAACAGACACACCTTACAAACC
The DNA here is from genome assembly GCA_037367245.1 of Phrynocephalus guinanensis. NCBI lineage: Eukaryota > Metazoa > Chordata > Lepidosauria > Squamata > Agamidae > Phrynocephalus > Phrynocephalus guinanensis. The sequence continues at coordinate 11,592,188 of CM074743.1, read as the reverse complement.
ATGTCAAAGCTCTGGCTCTCGGACTACGGGGCAGGAGATGACACCAATGAAGGTAGGATGAAGGCCAGGGCAAAAAAAGAGCAGGCAACGGCTTCGGCAGGATGGAAGGGGAAGTTACACATCGAAAGGTTATGAAAGTGTTTTCCTGCCGGCCGCAAGCCGAGCGAGCGCGGTATCTTGTTTCGGAGTGAAGTCTCCTGTTACTCCAGCCCGCTGCCAGTTCCAAGCGCATGGGAGGATAAACACAGGCGTTTCCCCATCAAGTGCCTCCAAATGACACGGATCCAAGGGCTTTAAGCGGTGGACGTCAACGGTCGCCGAAGGGGGAGTAGAGGGGGAGCCGAATTACCGGTCCATGTTGGTTTCATCAGGTTGATTGTGGAAGCAAAGGCGCAGCAAGGTCTCGCAGAAATCCAGTTCCTCCTTTAAAAAAAGAGTAATAATAAAGTTTAACAAAAAAGGAGGCAGAGGTCAGGGAACTGACTTTTCATAGATCACGGCCACTCGGATTGCAAATATGTTCGAAGAGCTTCAGACTTGGAATCCTAAAGCTGCCGAAAAGTTGGAAACCCACAGCAGAAACATCTCTGATGGACAGCCATCCACGCCTCTTTAAAAACCTCTCCTTCACTGGAAGTATTTAAGCAGAGGTTGAACGCTGATCTGTTGATTCCTCCGCAATATATTTTTAACGTCAATGGGATGTCCCTTGGGGAACGTACAATCTGCTCGCTTGTCAGTTTTAAATGGTATTCTCTGGTGGAAAACAGGTCTATCAGCATCACAAAGGTACATTTTTGGTTGCACTTGTTTACGACACACATCCAAGTGCAGCAGTAACTTCCAGGTTTTTTAAAAAATAATATTATTTCAGACCAGCATTTAGCAGCTGGGAGTTTTAAAGGTGAGCCCAGCTCTCTCTCTCCCCCCCCCCTCTGTGTGTGTGTGTGTGTGTGTGTGTGTGTGTGTGTGTGTGTGGTCAGAATTTTCACACTTTGGAAAGTTTATCATCTACCTAACATTTTGATTTAAGCCAAAAGCTTCTTATTGAGGAATTTCCTTGCTTTTTAAAATACAGGAACATACAGACATCTATGTTGGGGGGGGAGGGGGGAGAATGTTTATTCTGAACACAAAGTAAATGAAAACTGAAAAATCCACTGTAAACTAAGGAAAGAGTTAATAGCTACACAAAACCTCAGGCACACCAACGTCTCCCAAACGGGATTTCTACAGATACCATATCTAATAGCAAAGGAGTTTAAGCCTGCTTACCATAAAGTGTTATTCACTGAGTTCCCCCGTTAAGCAGCTGGTGGGCTGATACCACCAGGACCAGACATGCTCCATCAAAAGCTAGTTTTAGCCGAGGAGTAGGGAGGGACTAGACAACCACATCTTTCAGTGCATAATGTCCACCTTGTCTATAAAAAAATTCTGCCTGAATAAAAGGCAGAAATCGAGACTTCTAGCTTTCTGGAGGTGGCAAGAAGGAGAGACAGAACTGCAGAATCAATGAATCACAGCTGTAATGAAAAATTCCCCTCCCCCTCTCTCTCTCACACACACACAGTCGCAGGTTCGTGGCGCAGTGGTTAAATGCCTGTACTGCAGGTAAAACTGTGCTCGCGGCCTGGGGTTCAATCCCCAGTAGCCGGCTCATGGTTGACTCAGCCTTCCATCCTTCCGAGGTCAGTAAAATGAGTACCCAGCTTGCCGGGGGGGGGGGGGATGAGTAGCCTGCATACTGTAATTAAAACTGTAAACCGCCCAGAGACAACTTTAAAAAGCAAAGCAAAGCAAAGTGTTCTGCTTATATACCACCCCATACCACTTCAAGTAGTACTTTAAGTTGTATGGAGTAGTATATAAGCAGAACACTTCACTCGTTTCTACAAGGAGGTGGCATCAGAAACCACTCACCCACCATAACCACAAGGCGGCTAAAACCACCCCACATTCATGGAGTTTTCTTGGCAGGAATCCTGGAGTGGTTTGCCAGTCCCTACTCCAGGCGCCTACACTACCTGGTATTCCCAGGCGGTCTCCCATCCAAGTACTAATCAGGACCGACCCTGCTTAGCTTCCGAAATCAGGCGAGATTGGATGTGCTTAGGGCATCTAGGCAGCTCAAAAAATACACACCCTATAACTGTGTAATTATGGCATGTATTGCACAAGCAGAAAAGCATCTGGGGAGTTTGTGATCAGTCCACCATCACAGTTAAAGCGAAGCTGGGAACCACAAAGGGGCCTTCTCCCTAAGACACAGGTTTTCTGAGTGTGGGAAGAATTTTATCGGCTAGGAAGACTAAGCAACCACCTCAGGCCAAAATGAACGAACGAATGAATGAGTTGGCATATATAAAGGAAGACATGACGGACCAAAACATGTTGGGCCAGTCACCTTTAGCTAGGTGATATGCCTCCTGCCCTTTTGCCTTTGGCTAGAACAATTGTTCCCAACTTTGACTAACCCAGGTGCTGTTGGACTACAACTCCCAGAAGCCTCAGCCAGTGGGTCTGGTGGTGAATAGACATGGGTGTTTCATTTCGCAAGGGGTCCGCTTCCGAAATGAAACATGGCAGCACAGCTGCCGTTCGGAGCTGGGACCCACCCTCTGGAACGAAATCAACCTTGACTTACCTTCCTTTGGGTTGTGTGGGGCGAAACGCCAACCAGGAAGCAGCCTCCGACATGTCATCTTTCCTTCTCCCTGGCACTGGCCAATCAGACAGGGAGGTGGGATGATGCACGTCCTTGCACAGGTCCTGACTGGCGAGAGCCAGGGAGAAGGAAAGATGATGTGTCAGAGGCTGCTTCCTTGTTGGAGTTTCGCTGTGTGCAACCCAAAGGAAGGTAAGTCAGTGGTTGATTTCGTTCCAGAGGGTGGGTCCTAGTTCCGAACGGCAGCTGTGCTGCTATGTTTCCTTTCGGAACCGTATCCCTTCTGAAATGAAACACCCATCTCTAGTGGTGATAGCTCCTGAGAAGTGCAGTCCGGGTTACCCAATGTTGAGAAATACTACGGTAGGCTAAATGCCTCCCAGGAGCCTTGTGGTACAGTGGCCAAATGCCTATACTGCAGCTAGAACTCTGCTCACGACCTGGGATTCAATCCCAGGTAGCTGGCTCATGGCTGACTCAGCCTTCCATCCTTCCGAGGTCAGTAAAATGAGTATCCAGCTTGCTGGGGGGAGAGGGGCAATGTGTAGCTTGCATAACAAAATTGTAAACTGCACAGAGTGCTTGAAGTGCTATGGGTTGGTATATTTTGCTTGAAGCAAAAGGGAGGCATTTCCTTTCTTCTGTACTTGTATTGGGTGGGGGGGTAATTCTGGGTGTGTAGCTATGGGCAGTTGCTGTTATGTGTAACATGTTGTACACCGCCCAGAGTTCCCGCGGGAAAATTGGGCGGTCAATAAGTCAATAAATAAATAAATAAGAATCTTAACTCAAAGCAATCTCATCTCAGCCTAGTAATACTGAGGAGGCCAAGAGGAGAAACGCCAGAAGAGGAGGAAGAGCTGAGCATTTTACAAACGGCACCGCAAAGCAGCATCTCCCCTCTCCCTCCCTATGTGCCACATTACACCAATTGTTTAATTACTGAGCACAGTGTAATTGCTACATTCACAGAAAACTGTCAGTTGCTAACAGCAGAGGCGTGAATGTGTCTGTTCAGGATAAACATAAGAGACTCAGAACACACAACAGCAATGGTACGCGCGCGCGCCCCCATCCTCCTCAAATCAAGTGAAAGAAAGAGCAGACATTGGGAAAACTCTTTTGACTCCAGTTCCCAGGACTGTGGGAGTTGTGGTCCAAAACATATGGAGGGCCAAAGTTTGGACATACCTGCATTAAACACTAAAGAAGGGCCAGAGCACCACAGCTCTCCTCCCACAGACCATTCTTGGCATTTGGCAAAGTTACTTTATTGGGTCGCTACTTCCCTGCATCCTCCACGAGTCAGAAGTGTGAGGCGGCAGCCAGGAAAGCCAATGCGATTCTTGGTTGCATCAACAGAACCACAGTGTCTAGATCAAGGGAAGTGATAGTACCACTCTATTCTGCTCTGGTCAGACCCCACCTGGAGTACTGTGTCCAGTTCTGTGTGCCTCAATTGAAAAAGGATGTTGACAACCTTGAATGGGTCCAGAAAAGGCGGACAAGGACGGTTAAAGGTCTGGAAGAAATGTCTTACAAGGAACGGCTTAGGGAACTGGGAATGTTTAGCCCAGGCATGTCCAAACTTCGGCACTACAGATGTTTTAGACCACAACTCCCACAGTCCTTTGCCATTGGCAATCTAAGCTTAGAATTCTGGGAGATGTGGTCCAAAACATCAGGAGGGCCGAAGTTTGGACATGCCTGGTTTAGCCTTTCAAAAAGAAGGCTGAGAGGGTATATGATAGCTATGTTTAAATATCTGAAAGGATGTCATATTGAAGAGGGAACAGGCTTGTTTTCCATGGTTTCATAGACTAGGACTTGGAGCAATGGTTTCAAACGACAGGAAAAGAGATTTCATTTGAAAATTAAGAAGAACTTCAAGACGGTTAGTGCTGTTTGGCAGTGGAGTATGCTGCCATAGAGGGTGGTGGAGTCTCTTTCTTTGGAGGTTTTTAAGCGAAGGCTGGATGGCCATCTGTCGGGAGTCCTGTGATGGGGTTTCCTGCATGGCAGGGGGTTGGACTAGGTGGCCCTTGAGGTCTCTTCTGACTCTATGATTCTATGATTCCATCCGCCATCAAGCCTCGGCTGGCTTCCCCTTGCAGGTGGGCTGGATCTGTCCAAGACAAAATGAATTCCTTTGCAGTCTGCAGAAAGAGCTTCATTCTGGCTGCACACCGACTTCGGAAATTCTAGGAGTCATTTTCCAAAAGACGGCTTCTTTCTAGGATTGGGTGCATTAGAGGGCAGCATATAATCCACCCCCTCTTTCCATTCACTGGGAGAGCTGACATGTCCTCCGGAACCATAGAGCCTTGCAGGTTGGCAAGACAGAGTGTCTCCGTTCGCACGCTGGGAAAGGCCCACGACATTTCTCAAGGAACCAAAACTTCCACACTGCATCAATAAAAAGCCTCAGCGGGCTTCTCCTGGTGGATGGGAGTCTGTCTATTTGAGGCAAAATGGCCGTTCTTCCAGGCAGCAGAGAGAGTGGCCTTCTGAGAGCCTATGCCGAGGAGGACACAGAATATCCCCCTTGTGTTGTTTCTTCGCAAGGCAATGGTGAAGTGGGTTAAATCAGGCATGTCCAAACTTTGGCCCTCCTGATGTTTTGGACCACAACTCCCACAATTCCAAGCCTGTGTTTCTAATGGCAAAGGACTGTGGGAGTTGTGTTCCAAAACATCTGGAGGGCCGAAGTTTGGACATGCCTGGGTTAAATGCTGCGCTACGAACCGTCCCAAGAAATGTACTTAAATGGGAATTGAGACTTCTGGAGAGGCATAACACTGGAGGCCTGCCTTAAGAGGGCTGCATAGGTTCCCAGCCCCCCCCCCTAGTGTCCAGTAAAGAGCAACGCAGGCTAATGCAGGCTGCTGGAGCTACATAGGTTTCACCTTGGGAGCCCAATATGGAATTTGGCCTTTTAAAATATTGCCTTTTTACCTCTTAGCTTTCTTTACTTTTTTTTAAAGAAGTAAACTCTCTCTTTTAAAAAAGCATTTCCAATTGGGTTTGTCTCGGCCCTATCATGCATCCTCCACCCTCATCTAAAAAACATAAAGGTCCCCCCCCCCCGCATATGTGTGCTGGTTGTGTCTGACTCTAGGGGTGGTGCTCATCTCTGTTTTGAAGCCAAAGAGCCAATGTTGTGCAAGTCCGTGGCCATGTGGCCGGCATGGCTGAACGCATTTCTGCACATGAAACACTGTTTTACCTTCCCACTTTTTACGGCGGTACCTATTTATCTACAGTGGTACTCCAACTTAAGAGCAGCTCGACTTAAGAGCAATTCGACTTAAAGAGTGGAATGCAGTTGGCATTTTAACTGCTGCCTTACAAATTTTAGATATGGTCTGCTCGACTTACAATTTTTTTTCATTTTTTAACTTTTTTTTTTCAATTTTTTAGATAGGCACCCCGACTTAAGAGTAGTTCGACTTAAGAGCATGCATTTGGAATGGATTAAATTCGTAAGTTGAGGTACCACTGTACTTGCATTTACACGCTTTCAAACTGCTAGGTTGGCAGGAGCTGGGGTTAACAGCGGGAGCTCCCTCCGCTGCATGGTGCCCAGGATTCGAAACGCTGAGCTGCTGACTCTAGCCCGCTGAGCCACCATGCCCCTTTTTCACCCTCATTTTACTGTTTTGCAAAACCCAGTAAGTTAATCAAGAAACCGGGGCAATCACATATGCAGGATAGTTTATTCTAACAGCAGATTTTGAAACTGTGTCCTCTGAAACACTCAGGAGCAGTCTAAGAAAGCACTGTGAGCACTCAGAGTGGGTAGGAAGGTGGTAGGGGGAAAAAAACCATCGCTGGGCTGGCCTACCTGAAATTCTTCCTGATCCTTTAGCAGGCGGGATCGTTCTTTTAACAACTCCTCCAGTGCCAACTCTGGCTCTTGACACTCTTGCACCCCCTGAGGAAAATCGGTTACCAGGCTGAGTGGATGGATGGTTAAGGGGGGGAAACGATAGAGAAGAAGAAAACAGTGACAGCAAGTTACAAATAAAGTTTTTAAAACTTTGCCATTTATTGTTCCAGGGTTGTCAGTAGAATTCTATTTTTCATTTCCCTGACTTTCCCTGACTAATGTTTGTCATTTTTCCTGACCACCGTTCAAATACAGCCACAAGTTAGAAAATGAAGAGGCTGTGTTGCGTTAATGCAAGGCTTACTGAAATGTTCCACTCCACAACTACACAAGTCCCAACTGCAAAAATATTTGTCAAAGTAAGAGATTTAATATCAGCTTCTTTCAACAATAGCTGCACCAACAACTGCTTTGCAGTTGCACCATAAAATTATTTATTTATACAGCTTATATGTCACCTACCACCCAATGGTACAAGATACAGTGGACCCTTGTATAACAAACAACTTGTATAACATAAAATCTGTACAACATAATCGTCTACGGGGAGAATCCGTACAACATAAAAATGGGATTACTCTGTTTTCAATGTATCCCTATGGGAATTTGTATAAAGGAAAGTTTGCTTAACATAATTTCATTTCGAACGAATTAATTCCTTTATACAAGGTACCACTGTACAAACTTCAGATCAAGTAAACACTGAATGCAAACAAATGATACATTTTCTGTTAGTTTTAAAGGTACACTAATTAATTAAATGTTCCATCTAAAATGGTTTCTCTGAAGCCACATTGCAAAATGTAAAGTTTTGAATCTGCAGTAATAATCAAGTTAGAAATTGTATTTTAATCACAATTTCCCTGACTTCAGACCAATTTCCCTGACTTCCCTTGACCAATTCCCATTTTCCTGACTTTCCAGAAAGTGGCAACCCTGCCTTGTTCCTGTCACTCCGTCAGCCATTCTTCCATAGTGAGAACGCTCTACTCCATCTTCCGTTCCTTTTTCCGATTCCAAATAGCAAAATGAAAATGAAAATGAAATGTTCCATAGCTTGAGTGGACTTAGCTTGAGCGGGATTCTGTGAGGTGCAGCCCCACGAGTTTTCTTATTTAAACTTTATTTGTTGTTTATTTGGGGCTCACCCTCTCAAGTGCACGAGTGCTCCCTCTCATTTTCACCTGTTCCATCTAAGTTCCATCATCAAGATCTTACCCTAAGCTTGAGCAAGTAACTTTTTCACACTACCAACTCCTAGTGGCAATACTAACTGGGGAATTCTGGGTGATGCATTCCAAAAAGTGACATTTGCAGGCTCTGGGAATCGGAAACCATCCATTCGGACTCATCCCAAGTTTGCTTCCTCAATGAGAACTGGGAAGTTGACATTCAACTCTCTGCATTTCCACCTCTACCGCTACAGGCAAGATTCTCCTCCTTAGGTGCTGTCTAATATGAAATTCCTCCATCATGCAACTAGCGCTGTAACTGCACTCAGTAAACCAAGTGCCCTGAATCTTGAATCCGATTCCCCAGGCTGGCCGATACCTGCACAACGCTCCCAGGACGTGCTCGTGGAAGGTGCTGTGTTCGGACCGGATCAGAGACACCAGCTGCTGCACCATGCCCATGGAACAGAGAGTCTCTGTGGGGAGAAAAAAGAGGGACGAGTCAAGCTGAGAAAAATGTGTCACTAATTACAGCCAACGGTTGGGCACTACATCATGTAGCTACAAACAGCACTCTCTCCTATAAGGTCCTAAAATGGTGCCAACCCTAGCCTTCTGAAATCGCCTTACGTCCATCATGATATATCCCACAGGCACTCTGCGCCTGCTGGGAGAAAGGCTCTATCCATCCACCCATCCATCCATGCACCCACTGGATTTATACCCCACCTTTCAAGCCTAGGATTCAAGGTGGGAGTCAATACCATGCGACTAGAACCATCCCACAAACGAAGGAACGGTTTTCCAAGACACCTCTACAAGTTACAGGTCACTTCTACCAGAGGGCGCGTGTCACCACGGCCAAGTCACACCTCTCAAGAAATGGGTGCAGCCGGTGCACCTGTTTTAACTATGCAGAGGCACTCCTAGACACCGCATGAAAGCTGGGCATCCAGGTTCAGGGATGAATCAGGAGCACCTGCAAATAGTGTGCCTGTATTTTCAGAAGGAGTGTAATCTCATCCAGCACATGCTGCAATCCTATTCCTTGACCTGGTTTTTGACATAATCATCACCATCATCACCATCATCAAATTATCACACAGCAAATAAGACAACTACACTGGATTTTGTATTACAAATCACTAGTCGAACGCTTCCCAAGTGTTTAGGACTACATGATGTATCAGTGAATTATGCAAGCCGATCCCAGTAAGGTGGCCTTCTGCAGCTGACTGCTGGCGACTTTCTCAACTTCAATTTCTTCTAAATACTTGCTTAGCTGTTTAGGCACCGCACCCAGCATATTATTATTATTATTATTATTATTATTATTATTATTATTATTATTATTATTATTATTATTATTATTATTATTATTATTATTATTATTATTATTATTATTATATGTCTATATAGCACATAGAAATATGCTACCATTTTTGCCCATGCAGCAAAAAGCCACTCTGGGTGGTTCCCATGTAAGATCCAGTTTCTGAATTTCCCATCAAGTGCACACAGTATTAAGACCAAATAAGACTGCAGGCAGTTCCCACAGAGCAATCTCTTACAGAACTTGCACTGTTCATCCTCATAGGTGCCATCCGGCAAACCAAGACAAAACAGGGCTAGGTATGCTTTATATTCCAAAGGTCTTGTGGAGATTGTAGGAAGGGGGTGTCCCATCATGTAACTGTGAACTCTTTTCTGGAGATAAATCCATCCTACTTGGGGGCCACAGGATCACATTTCACTGGTCAGTTACACAAAAACTGCTTTGGCCTAACGCAGAGGATCCAGATACTGGACATTTGTCTTACAATGGGCTACAGCTATGAAACTATCCAAGTCAAGTCAAGTCAAGTCAAGACAAGACAAGACTTACCAGGAGCACCTCTAATAAATGCCAATCAAGTTGGAAGTCTAACTTACTGAGGCTCCAGAAAGAGAACTCATGAAGTCAAACGCCCACCACCACCAGTTTAACCCCCCCCCCGCCCCCCATAAACGACATGTTTTTTTCTCACCTTTCTGCTCCGGATGGTCTACAAGAAGGTTCTGTAGGAGGAAAGCGGACTTTATCTTGAGCTTCTCCACTTTACTCTGCATGGCCCTCATGAGGACTGAAAACCCGTCCAGACGTAAGAACTGCTGCAGGCCAGCTTCCTGAGCTCTAACCAAGCCTGGAAGCGCAGAGAGAAGCAGTGAGACAAGAGAAAAGAAAGAGCAAAGCAAGCAACAAATAAAATAAAAGTAAACAAATAATAAGGAACGGGAAGAATATTGACAAAGCGTAGCAAGCTAAGAATGGGAATATTATACCCAGGAATAGACGAAGGAACACTCAAGCGTTAGAAGCTCAGATGGAGCACGTCAAGTTGATTACACAAGCAAGCCCATGGAAAATAACAGAGTATTTTATGGCACAGTAAAGGATTTGAATTCCCGATCATTCCTGCAAATGTCCAACCTCCTTGCTAGTGAAAACAGCTGATTCCTGAAACAAGAGTTTCAGCAAAGCTAAGGGTTCAGTTCTGAAAGTTCCTGAGATGTCACTCAAGAGCTCGTCACTCAATGAAGTGACATGCATGACTGAAAACAATCGGGCGGGTCATTGTGTCTAAACGGCACCCTAATGTTATATCTTCATGCCTCTCCCATAGATTAGTTGACTGGGCATAAAATCCAACAAAGCTCTCAACAAAGTGGAGTTTCTGTTGCACTTGTCCTATTAGCTCCCCTGAGCAGGAAAACAATGGCTAATGGTATCAAATTATGTGATAATATATTATCAAACTATTTCCATATATATAAAAGCACAGCTTGGAAATTCATTTGTTAAAAATGGATTTTTGGACAGCTTCTTATAAAGCCTCAAGGCACGGGACGGCTCATTGCTACAAAATTAATTTTAGTCACTCGACATGTTGCTTGTTGATTTTACTTCTTTTCTTTTTTTGGAAAATAGAAAGCCGAAGAAAACAGACATACAGTAATCCCCCGCCTATTGTGGCGGTAAGGGACCCGACCTGCGATAATGAAAAATCTGCGCTATGCAGATGCTGGGCCGGGTCGGGACTGGGGGACCAGTCTGGGGCCTCCTACACTTACCTGAGGCCTGGCGCTGCCGCGAACGGGCCTCCGATGGGCGTCTCGGGCCTGACAGAGGCCCCAGAAGTGGTTTCCAGTTGTTCAGGAGCCCCTTTCGGTTCGCCGGAAACCACTTCTGGGGCCTCCGACAGGCCCGGGAAGCCTGTCGGAGGCCCGTTCGGAGCAGCACCAGGCCTGGGGTAAGTGTAGGAGGACTCAAATGGGCCCACACAGCTTGTCCCAGGAACCCTTTGTTTCATATACTGCGGTCCTGTGATATACCGATATTGCAGTATATGAGACGCAAAATGGCGGGGGACGACTGTATACTTAAGACACCCTTTCGTTGACCTAACCCTCACCCTCCAACTTACAAGAGATGGCAAAAAGGGCCTTGATCCGGACAGCCTCACTGGGATCATGATCTAAGAGCCGCAGCAGCTTCCGCATGCAGCCCAGTGCCAGGGCTTGCTCCTGTACGATGGGCACATTCTGGGCACAGGTGCCCACCAGGTGGGCCGCTCGCCAGCGCAGTCCTTCCTCCTCATGCTCCAGGTAGCGGTGCGCCAGTAGCCGCATGCCATCCAGTTTGCAGAAATCTAGAAGAGAGCATTTTGATAAGCTAAAGTGGTGGTTCTCAACCTGTGGGTCCCTAGATGTTCCTGGACTGCAACTCCCAGAAATCCTGGCCAGCTCAGCGAGTGATGAAGACTTCTGGGAGCTGCAGTCCAGGAACATCTGGGGACCCACAGGTTGAGAACCACTGAGCTAAAGCAAGCTATCCCTTATTGCTGGCAGAATCTCTCGGAATCTCCTGCCTGCTCTCCTGTCTGGATTAAGGTCATCTGGGATCAGGAAGAGGCATTCCTTCCCCTTGAACCATGTGATCTTGGGAAACCCTTCAACACCTTCCAGAGCTTGAAAAAGTTCTTTTTTTGAATGCACCCCCCCAAGCCATCATGGCAAAAATCTAATTTTTCCTAATTCTCCAAGCATTACGAATTGACCTAACTCTACAAAGCAGGAATGGGGAATATACAGGCCTTCAGAGGTTGATGAATTACCAATCCCATCCTACCTGACTACTTGCCAGGCTAGCTGGGGCTGATGGGATTGGAGTTCAGCACCACCTGGAGGCACCCACGTTCCTCAAGCTTGTGGTTCAGAATAACAGGAAGCCACAAGAGGCATCTAATTCTACTTGCATCCTAAGATACCCATATGCACCAACCCTCCTCCTTTCCTGGTCAAGCAGGGGCTATTAGCCTCGAAGTGCTAGAGGGGGTGTGAATGTGCATACGTGATCCATGTCACATGGTTTAAAGGACTGGGCTGTAAAAACAAGCCAGAAACTTCAGATGCAGCTTAACAACAGAACTGCTCCAGACCTCAAGAAACTACCTGGTACAGTGGTACCTTGTATAAAGGAATTAATTTGTTCCAAATGAAATTATGTTAAGCAAATTTTCCTTTATACAAATTCCCATAGGAATGCATTGAAAAATGGAGTAATCCCATTTTTATGTTGTACGGATTCTCCCCATAGGCAATTATGTTAAGCAAATTTCCCCTAGCTCCAGAATTTTTTATGTTGTACAGATTTTGTTATACAAGCTGTTTGTTATACAAGGGTTCACTGTATTTATTTTCATTTTACCAAGGACTTTACATCTAAGAAATAACTCCTGGCAATTTCATCTTTTGTCATGCTTGAACTTTTGGCACAGCTCTGAGGAAGAGGGGTTACCCTCGAAATATGAGCAACATTTTTGTTATTTTACTAGTAGTCTGAAGGTATCACCTTGTCTTGCTTTGTATTTGGTTTTTGTGATGGCTCCACGGCTCCCCAACTTGTTTTGCTTCAAGATACTAAAGGACAGGTTTAAAGAAGGCTTAGAATCAGAGAGACTAACATATAGCCACAGACACCAAATACAAAAGTGGAACAGGTGATACCTTTAGGCTACTAGAAAATTCACAAAAACATTGCTAATATTTCGAGGGCGAAACCCTCTTCCTCAGAGCAGTACCGATAGGTTATAACATGGCAAAAGATGGATTTGCCAGGAGTTATTTCTTAGATGTAAGGTCCTTGGCAAGATGGAAAAGCCAGATAGTTTTCTTAGTTGAGGCTCGGAGCTTGGATGTTCTTAGGCTGCATCTGAAATGAAGGGAGGGAGGTGTTTGTATTGCCCCAGTCCTTCCAAAGACATGTCACGGCTCACATACACACATTCACACATCTCCTCAATGTGGCTAACAAGCCACAGAGGAAATGTCTGTTTTAGATAAGCAGGAGAGCTTCTGGATGGCAATTATTAATTAATTAATTAATTAATTACATTGATAAACCTCCCGACTTTCCAATAAGGAACTATTATTAAATAATAAATAATTATTTATTTAAATAATAAATAATAAATAATTATTTGCCAGTGAACAAACTACTGTGGAAGAGAGTGGATTCTATAGCACTGTGTGTTTTTAAACAGAGGCAGGATGCTTCCACTAACATCTTCCACTCCAGAGTGGATCTGGACTAGATGATTCTAAGAATCTGTTCCACCTATACAGCTCTTAACTCGGTGGTTCTCAACTTTGGGTCCCCAGATGTTCTTCGACTACAACTCCCAGAAAGCCCGGCCAGCACAGTGAGTGGTGATGGCTTCTGGGAGTTTCAGTCCAAGAACATCTGGGGACTCAAGGGTGGAAACCACTGCTTTAAGTTACCAACGTTTGATCCACCCGCATCTTTTAAGTGTTCTGCTTAAATACCGCCCCATACCACTTCAAGTAGTCTCTGGGCGCTTTAGAGTTTAAAAACAGTATGAAGGCTACACATTGCCCCTCCAGCAAGCTGGGTACTCATTTTACCGACCTCGGAAGGATGGAAAGCTGAACGAACCTTGAGGATGCTACCTGGGATCGAACCCCAGGTCGTGGGCACAGTATTACCTGCAGTACAGGCATTTAACCACTGCGCCACGAGGCTCCTCCTTTACTCGTGATCCCTTACACAACTGATCACAAGGTATTCCTTCATTAAGCCCCCCCTTCTGGTTACACAACCCCCCTCATCAAATGCTGGAAAGCTAACTGGGTGGAACATAGTCCTGGGGCTACGACAGGATGGGTCTTTTCCATTCCTTTATTTAGAACACCGTTGGTGTGCTTTTTGCTCCAAATGGGTCTACATAAAATTTGGGAAAGTTTCTTTTTATTATTCCAATTCCTGGCATCCCCAGCCAGCATCATCTACAACACCCAAGGTGGGTGACTGAAGGATTCTGAGATCCGTAGTCTGAAAAAGGGACTTCTTCTGAGCTCTGGCACAAAATGCCACATGTGGGATGCTCACAGGACTCCCTGCCCCTAACACCCATGCACAGGAAGGAGGCCCATTCCGCACCTGCAGCGTTATCCAGGTTTTCACACAACTCCGCCAAAACGTCTAAGGCTCCCTCTCTTCGCTCGAGGTCTTCTGAGCTCTCCCCGTGTTCTGCTCCAGGGCTCGAGGCTTCCAGGAGGTGCAGGCACTCCTTCATTTGTTCCACCTCATCCATCTGCCCCCGAAACGCCTCTGCCATCGCCTCCTGCAGCCACTGTCTCCTCTGGAAGGATCACCATGGGAAGCAACAGCATGACAAAAGGGAGGGGAAAGGACACACAAGAGTCATGCCTCAGGAGTGCCCTCCCGTATTAGAAAGAAAGAAATACATCCAAACCCAGTCTTCCACACCCTTCGTTAGATTCAAGGCCTCTCCGAGAGGACTCAAAAATCCTGGTTCTGAACAGCTTTCCATTTAGCTCTTCTGCAACTCGATGTACTGAGAACATGTTGCATTTGATTTAGCCTTTACTCAGCCAGCTCCAGGTGTCAGCTTCATTTCATGATCATCATATTCTTCTATTTCACCATCACCATCACCATCACCATCACCATCTTCTTCTTCTTCTTCTTCTTCTTCTTCTTCTTCTTCTTCTTCTTCTTCTTCTTCTTCTTCATCATCATCATCATCATCATCATCATCATCATCATCATCATCATCATCATCATCATTGGATTTCTATACTGTGCTATCTAGCAACTAGGTCACTCTGGGCGGTTTACAAAGTTACATCATAACAAAACAGAACAAAATACAATAAAACATAGCAAAACAAATCAAAAATACGCCTAGCTGAATCCACAATAAAATCATAAACACATATTCAAGCAGCAAGGTCGGCAAAGACAGAGTAAGTGTGGGAAGCAGATCGTGAGAAAGGTAGGTAGTAACCAGGGAAAGCAGATCTAAATAGCCATGTCTTCAGATGTTTTTTCAAGCCCAACAGCAAGGGAGCCAATTGAATCTCAGGCGGAAGTTGGTTCCACAAACGAGGGGCCACTACCGAAAAAATCCGGTTCCTTGTTGCTGGTTTACGGCCCTTTCGGCGTTGGGACCTTCAAAGGACCTGCCTGAGATGACTGGGTGATACAGGCAGAATTCTGCGGAAGGAGCCAGCCTGACAGATAGCAAGGTCCCTAAACTTTAGGGCTTTGTATGTCAGTGTTAGAACCTTGAAGTCAATGCAGTAACAGATCGGCAGCTAATGTAGGGAAGATATGTTGGTGTCTTCTCAACCCCATTATTAATCTGGCCACAGAGTTCTGTACTAGCTGGAGCCTCTGCATTAACTTCCAAGGTGGCCCCATACATTACCTATATCTTTGTTACATTTCAAAGTGACCCAGTAGCTATAGATTTTTAAGTACTGTTCAAATTAAAAATACAAAACACAGCAAATATCCCATGGCCCTTAAAGATTAACATATTGTATTAAACATAAGCTTCCAAGGATTACAAGCCAGTTCTTCAAACGCAAGCTCACCATTTTACAGACGCCTAATCCAAATAAAACATGTTAGCTTTTAAGATGTCATGAGAGTTTGTTGCTTTGGCTACAACTAACTGCAGTTAGTCTCTCGCTATTTCTTGTCTTGAACTCCCAACACTTTCTGTTCCTATGTTTTTTTGTTTATGCTAGCCCTGATAGCCAATGACGGAACTTTAATGGAGCATGTTGTGGTTTTAAAAAACACTTAAAATTATCTTTGTGTGCTTTTCAAATACTTTTCATTTGTTTCACTAATATGGTCATGCATCTGTTTTCGTCGTATTCACATATATCAGTGTTGGCAACGATATGGCACGGGTACCAAAGGTGGCACTCGGAGCCCTTTCTGTGGGCACCCGACATCACCCCTTCACAGCCACCTGTATTCAGGTTAAATTGCTGCATTGGCACTTTGTGAAAAATTAGTGAGTTTTGAATCGCAGTTTGGGCACTTGGTCTCTAAAAGGTTCACCATCATGGCCATATATTGTACTTTCTTAGCCAAGCCTATCTTTTAAGTATTCTGTTTGTTACCAAAAGTCCCTCTTGTTGGAAGAAAGGCAAGATATACATTAAAGAAACAAATAACTAGATTTGTCATCACAATTACCATCTTAGAACTGTAGAAACATAAGGGACCCTATGATTTATTGAGTCCAGCTGCTGTCAAGGAGGCAAAGTGGAGAATTGAACTCCCCACCTCTTGACTCGGCAACCACATGCAGAACAAAACTGAAAAATTGTTCACACAAGTGGCTGGACATTTGGAGACACTGATTCTCATTGTACAAGTGCCAATGTGGCAGCAAGACTACTTTCTGTAGCACCCTGTGTCTCTTTGAAGCAAGGATGTCCATCCTGATGCACATCGGTTAAATAAGACATAACTTAAAATTCAAAACATCTCCATACAGGCAGGAGGAAGTTTCTGCTTCCTAGCCCATCTGACCTGTTGCTCACAAGAAAATCTTAATTCTCAGTTTCTCCAAATAGCCTTCCAGCTATAGAGTGCTAAGATCTTGGGTTCGTTCTGTAGGAAAGCAGGCATCTCCAGTGACAGGCCTCAGACCTCATGCCCCAGCTCTAACCACTTGACTGCGTGCCCCCTTTGGAAAAAGAAATCACCTCATCCGACATCGTCTCCGCAGAGGCGGGTTCCGCATTTCCTGCTGTCACTGCCATCTGCAGCAAACCCTGGAGGCTGTGGGGGGGTTCGCGTGGGGGCTGGTGCCCACCAGCTCCTCCTTCCGCCATGCTTGGAGAGGAACCAAGGAACTGCTCAAGAAACCTGAAAAGAAAACAGCAAAGAATGGGATAAGTACAAGCGGGCGTTGGGATGTCAGATAAACTGCCTAGAACCAAGTGTGGCCTGAAATTAAAACATCCCACTCTTACTACCAGATTATTCTCTGTGTGAAAAAATAATAATACCACATACAGTGGTACCTTGTATAAAGGAATTAATTTGTTCCAAATGAAATTCTGTTAAGCAAATTTTCCTTTATACAAATTTCCCATAGGAATGCATTGAAAACAGAGTAACCCCTAATCGTGACCATTTTGATGTTGTACGGATTCACCCCATAGGCGATTCTGTTAAGCAAATTTCCCCTATCTCCGGATTTTATTTATGTTGTACAGATTTTATGTTATACAAAACGTTTGTTATATGAGGGTCCACTGTATTAGTGAAATGTGTGGCATGAATCATTCCCCATCATGGACTACAACTGGCTTCAGATCTCTATGTTTTTGCTTCACCTTCTGGCAAACTTCCACTACTGCCTTCCCTGGACTGAATCGGCAGTCTGTAGCTTCTAGTCGCAATATTTTAACATCAGTCTTTGGCCAAGCATTTCTGGCCCATTCCTTCCTGGCAAACACACCTGCCCTACTGCAAATCACCAGGGCACGTGCAGGTCTGCTTTGTGCATGTGTGAGCATTCTCAGAGAACTGCAGCTAGTGGGACATGGCTCCGTCCATGAAAACAGTTGCTGGAATCCCGTTGCTTAGCAAAATGAATTTAAAAAATAACTGAATAAGTTTGAGTTTAAGTAGATTTGACCATATTAGATGTTGCTCAGCAATGTTTTGTACTGGTGGAAGCCAGTTTGTAACTTTTGGTCTGTTCTTCCCTTTATTTTGTAAATAGTTCGGTACACTGTGACCAGTCTGCATAGCATATCTAGAAGGTCAGTCTAGGTCTAGGACTTGAAAGTTCCAGGTTCAAATCCCATGTCAGCCAAAAAGCACATGGGTTCATCTCTTTTTCTCTCTCTCTCAGCCTAACTTCCTTTTTGAGTCAGGAACTTTTTTGCCCTCTTTCTAAGAGCTTCTAATGTTCTTCTACCAAAGCCTGGGGAAGTTACTTTTATGAATGAGAACTCCCAGAATCCCTTGGCTGAGCTCTCCCTTTTCCTATTTCAGAGGTTGACATGGTTGCAATCCACATCCTGCCTTCCAAGCCTGCTCCAATGGAGCCCAGCGCCTAAGAGCCTGGTAAACATATCAGAAATACAGTACCTTGGTTTCAATCTCATATCAGTCACAAAAATAGAATTCTCCATTTGGCTTTAGGAAAACCACTCTCTCTGCCTCAATCCACCAGCCATTCACAATGAAATGAAATTATAATTGCCTTTAGATTATACCTACAACACAAAACACCTAAAAGCATTGTACAAATCTTGTATTATTTAAAATTAAGAGTCTCAATACACGAAAATTTGCTATGTGCTAACTAGGATATAAGGAGACAACTACCCTAATATAAGCAAATAACTGTATCGTTTTTGAGAGTTAAAGACAGAGAGAAAGGCTGAGTTCTAGGAAATCCACAAAGAGGATAGAAGTTTTGCAGTTTTAATAATTTAAGTGATATATTTTTTCTTGCACAAGTTCCTTCTTCCACCTGTCCATTTTTCATGTGGCTGCTACTACTTCTTACACATCTGGTTGACAACTGTCCATAATAAACTTGAATATGTTTTAAATATTCTGGGCTGTATACTATCCTCCATTATCGTAGGTCGCCTTGGGTGCTTTTCCAAGAAGAAAGGCAGGGTTAAAAAAAATTCAAAATACTGTAAATAAATAAATACACTCTGGGAAACGGGATTCGAGTGTTATCGATTCGGTCAGGCAAGGCTTTCTCCCTCAGGTTGCTCCAGCCTCAGCTCACACAGCGGTTCTCCAGACCTGTGCGGCGGCGGCCAGCTGGGGATGATGGGAGGTGTGGTCGGGGGAGGCCAAAGCGATGTCGGGAAAACATGGCATGCCGGACGGTCCTCCAGGCGTGCGGGGCGGCACCTCCCACCATCGGCACCTTGTTTGGGGTCTTTTTTTCTCCATGCCTTTCCTAACCCCAAAATAAAATATCTCCACGTCCGCCCCCTGTCCTTTGCTGCCTGAAACCACCACCACCACCACCCCAGGTCTCCCTAGCTCTTGCTTTCCCTCCTCCTAACGTCACCGCCCGGCCGCCAAGGCCCAAGCGCCCCCCCCAGCCCATATTTTACTCTCTTTTCTCCCGACCCACCGATGTTTCCCACCCTCTTCCTTCCACCACCACCCCCGAACCACCCCTGCCGCCGATCCCGCCCGAGGCGCGCACCTAAGAAGGCGACCCCCTTTCCCGGCAAAAGAAACCTTCTGGAAGCAGCCGCCGCCGCCGCCAACCACGTCGAAAGGAAAGGGAGGAGACTGGTCGGCGGCTAGGCCACTCCCCGCCCAAGACGGGCTGAGATATGAAGCGTCGGCGGCTTCTCTGCAGGCGCCGTTTAGCGCCGGTTTCATCAAATGAGGGCGCGGCGGTTGCTTCGGGTTGCAAGGAAAAGGGTGCATTAATAGAAGGGAGCAAACTGTTGGATGTGTAATCTGCTTTTACTTTTTAATCTGGAGGGAAGGAGAGATTTGGGGGGGGGTGGAGTTGTCTTACTTGTCAAAATACCTTTCATATGCTTCTATTATTTATTTATTTATTTATTTACAGTGAACCCTTGTATAACAAACAGTTTGTATAACAAAAATCTGTACAACATAAAAATCCGGAGATAGGGGAAATTTGTTTAACATAATCGCCTATGGGGCGAATCCGTACAACATAAAATGGAATTACTCCATTTTCAATGCATTCCTATGGGAAATTTGTATAAAGGAAAATTTGCTTAACATAATTTCATTTGGAACGAATTCCTTTATACAAGGTACCACTTTATTTATTTATTTATTTATTTATTTATTTATTTATTTATTTAAAATTACAGTATATTTAATACATTTGGGGCCCTTTAGTCTGGAAAAAAGGTGTGGGGGAAGATTAGATTGGGAGTACAAAATAATGCAGGACATGCAGGGATAGCATGAGGAATTAATTCGTCAAGTGGATAGAGAGATGCTCTTTTCCCCATAGGCGATTATGTTAAGCAAATTTCCCCTATCTCCAGAATTTTTATGTTCTGTATACAAATTTTATTACACAAAATACCCAGAACTAGGGGGCATCCACTCAAACTGAAGGTTGTGAGAGAGAACAACCAAAGGAAAATATATTTTTTACCCAGCGTGTTGTTAGTCTGTGGAACTCCCTGCCTCAGGGCATGGTGATGGCATCTGGCCTGGATGCCTTCAGAAGGGGATTGGACTGATTCCTGGAGGAAAAAGTCCATCACAGGTTACCATCATAAAATATGTGTAATCTCCAGGCTTAAAACCATGGTACTTCAAGGGCCAGATGCAGAGGAGTGGTATCAGGAGACAGATATCTAGTCTCGCGCGCTCCGAGACGCATTTGGTGGGGCCACTGTGAGATACAGGAAGCTGGACTAGATGGGCCTTTGGACAGTAGCACATCTCGATTGTGTTAGCTTGGTCATTGAGTGTGTGCGTTTTACATATGAGTATGCTTTGCTGGTGGCAACAGACCTGAAACCACATGCAGTTACTGTGCCAAGGGTTTTAATTCTTCTCCAGATCCATAGTTTGGAGAAACTGCTTTTTTACTACAATTCCCATAATCCCCTAACTACTGGATATCCTGGTAAGGGGATTCTGAGCATTGTTGCGTAGCTTTTCCAAACTCTTCCCAGAATCACAGGCAATTTTTGAGCCATGCTCTCCTATGCCCACCTGGCTTTGTCCATCTGGGTTCCCAGAATCCTTTGTCTCAAGTGTGAGCTGCTCTGTTTGGGGATTCTGTAAAGTGGGAGAGTATAAAGATCCGCACACATGAAAGAGTGTGGGTGTAAAGTTCTATCTCAATAAAAATAAACTGGCCTAGATTTCTGGCTTGCGTGGAACCAGGCAGACAACATCCAGCCAAAGTGGGGGGGCGAGGAGCTGAACTGGAGATTATTTCTGCCTTGCAGACAACTGGAAAGTTCATATCTTTTTTCCAAATGTCAGTTGCCATCTTCCCGTCCTGCTGGCTGTGTCCTGTGTCTTCCTATTTCCCTCTCTTTGTTCCCAAAGGCAAGAGACAAAATTGTAAATGGTGAGGTGAAATCCAGTTGCTGGAGGGAGCATAACAGTTGTGTCCAGCCCCCTAAAACCTTTCTCTGATTTTATTTATTGATTTACTGTACAGTGTCTCTTGGTCCAGGGACGTTCAAGGCAGATAATGCCGTCAACCGCACAAACAATAATCAGAGAAACAGAGTGGCAGATCCAAGGATGGACTTAAAAATACAGAAAACAACAACAACCAGAAACAAAAACTGTCACTGGGACAGAAATACAACATCACTTTACCTGTAGTCCAAATGAAAAAGCTATCACGGTATTTTACATTATTAAAGTAGGCCCTTTGAAGAATCTTGATTTTATTGCGTATTTTTAAGTGGTCTCAGATTGCAGTTTTGTTCTGCTTGTTACGTGATCTCTGATACTTGTTTTTCAATGACATTTTCATTCTTGCTCTGCATTGTTCTGATTTTACTTACATTGCTTTGGGTGATTTATATAAAAAAACCAGTTGGGGTAGAAATCCAGCTCGGATTTCCATGTAATCATACTTGACATTGCCAACTTATTTATGCAATGAGGATCATTCAAGAGTGGATCCTTACGTAGCCAGGATGGCACCATCTGCAAGGTGAAACTGGGGAAAGTGGGAAGTTTGCAGGAGCAAACAACACTTTTGGAAATAAAGAACACCAGAGAGAGAGAGAGAGAGAGAGAGAGAGAGAGAGAGAGAGAGAGAGTAGACAAGATCAAACTATAGTGGACCCTCATATAAACAAACTGTTTGTGTAACATAAAATCTGTACAACATAAAAAATTCCGGAGATAGGAGAAATTTGCTTAATATAATCATCTATAGGGTGAATCCGTACAACATAAAAAGGGTTGCGATTAGTGATTACTCCTTTTTCAATGCATTCTTATGGGAAATGTGTATAAAGGAAAACTTGCTTAACATAATTTCTTTGGAACGAATTAATTCCTTTATATAAGGTACCACTGTAATAGGAACTGATTGATCAGCCACAGAAAGCTGGCTGATAGAGGCGATACAGACAACTGGGGACCAGGCAGACATTCCCCCCACCAACAATGGTAGCGGGGGAAATGCTATTATTATTAATAATAATATTATAATAATTTTTTGCCATCAAGTCAATTCTAATTTATAGCAACACGTTTTCGGGGTTTCCTGGGTAGAGAATACTCAGAAGCAGTTGACCACTCTGTTCTTCTGGAAGCATCCTAGGATTATACAGCTTGCCCAAGGCCACACAGGCTGGCTGTACTCATAAGAGGCTCAGTAAGGAATCTGAACTCCCAACTTCTGGCTCTATGTCCAGAAACATTAAAACCACTGAACTATCCTGGCAGCCAATAAAATACTGAGGGAAGAGAGGGAGAGAGAGAGATATGTAAAAATGCTATTAGGGAGCAATCGTCTCAGTTCCACCCACTCGACAATTTATTGAGGGCAGAAGAGAAGGTCTTTTAGTAGTCACTTCCATGGTTTGGATTATGCAGCCAGATTTGCCGACTTCCTCTTGTTATAGATAAAAAATGTTATTTTCACATTTCACATGGTACCTTGAGCATAAACAGAATGTAGAATGGTAAATGCAAAGGCAGAAAATCTTGCTTGCTGAATAATGTACCTAAAAGTTCACTTGTTGTATCATGACCTGGGCCCCCCTTGTCAATTTGATGGATAGATCCTGGTACAGCTAGAGGAAAGGAATCTTGAGAATGAGTATGTATAAACAATGTATTAGACTAGATAAGAGGGGGGGCATACTCTTTGAGAAAGAATAGGTAGGAATATAGAAAGAGGTGAGTAGTTTAACTGCTTAAAAATAGTTAGAAAAGGCAGATCAGAAAGTTTGTAACCTCCTCCTCTTTTTCATCCTGTAGGAGAAATGGGGAAGGACCGTTACGGCTGGCTGAAAGAAATACAGTGGTACCTTGTATAAAGGAATTAATTCATTCCAAATGAAATTCTGTTAAGCAAATTTTCCTTTATACAAATTTCCCATAAGAACGCATTGAAGACGGAGTAATCCCTAATTGTGACCATTTTTATGTTGTTCAGATTTGCCTCATAGGCGATTCTGTTAAGCAAATTTCCCCTATCTCTGGAATTTTTTTATGTTGTAAAGTTTTTATGTTATATAAACAGTTTGTTATACAAGGGTTCCACTGTATATAGGACCTATTTTCTTTGTTCAGGTGTTGCTATCTTGGCATGGTGACCCTTTTTGCAAAAAGAAAGAATATAACTGCTTTGCTTAATTTCTTCTCTGAATCTTTATATTTAAGTTTGAAACTCCGATTCCTACGTGTCTTTACCACTCTTGCCGCACAGTCCTACAGGTAAAGACTTGCTTTTTCAGGCTGTCTTTTAAGCAATGAGGGGGGATGCTGTTTAGGAATGCTATATTCCTTGAATTGAGAGGTTTCTAAATGTGTGTGGTACCAGTACTTCAGATTCTACAGAAGGACCGGGAGCACATTTTGCTCTACCTGTTACCTGTGAGTGAGAAAACTATGGTGTTAACCTGTGCGAACTCAGTTATGTGCTGTTAAAGCTATCAGAGCAAATGGTTTGAAACTGGGTTATTTTATGCTTTTATCAATCGTTTCCCACTCTCTTTCAATAAATTTTCATACCCTTCAGACAATATTGGTCTCCTGGTGTACCTACCTCTTCTTTTTCCACAGTTTTACTGCTTGCTTTTTTTTCTTACTGTGGGAAATCAGTTACAGAGAATAAGATTAAATAGATGTGTTGTGTCTTCCGGTTGCTAGTGTAAAACACCTTCTGACTGACTTGGAAAAAAATCCAATTGCTAGTTCCATCTAAAGTAAGTCCATTGAACCAACGTCTAAGCAGCGAGTCAACAATTGCATAAATCTAATTTATCCAGTGTGTCTTCTCAGGTGTAACAATGGGAGCTACCAAATACATACTCCCAAAATTGTTTGGGATTTCCTTTTTTTAATGAAAAAGACAGGCAAGTACACACACTCTCACTGGGTTAAAATATCTAAGCGGCTCAATCAGGTTTCTAGGAGCCAGACTGGAAATGTGGCCAGTGGCATGCTGTGTCTGTGAAGGCACATACAGTGGTGCCCTGACTTAAGAGCAGCTCGACTTAAGAGCAATTTGACTTAAGAGCGGAAAACTATTGGCGTTTTAACTGCCGCCTTACAAATTTTAGATATGGTCTGCTTGACTCACAAATATTTTTTCATTTTTTAACTTATTTTTTTTAATTTTTTTAGATAGGTACTCTGATTTAAGAGTAGATCGACTTAAGAGCATGCATTCGGAATGGATTAAATTCATAAATTGAGGTACCACTGTACTGTACTTTGTCAAACTGGGTTATAGTCCTAATGCTGATCAGACAGCGAGATCGTGCAATGGCCGCAGTTATGAGGGTTTTGTATTTTCTGTTAGTATTAATTTTTAAATAAAGTTTATTATTATTATTATTATTATTATTATTATTATTATTATTATTATTATTATTATTATTATTATTATTATTATTATTATTAATGGACTTGGATCATCTATGGTTCACAACTATTCCTGCGTAAGCTTTTGGGAAGAGGCTACCTGCCTGAATCATTCTAAAATAGAGATGGGTACGAAATGAAAAAAATAATGTTTCATTTCATTTGGTTTTGTTTCTGTAGTAGTTTCATTTCATCTGTAACGAATTCAAGTAGTTTTGTTACAAAATGTAATGAAACAAAACAAAACACTATGCTCCTTAGAGTCCTAAAGGACCGAAATGGCAGGGGAGCTTCCTCAAGCGATTATAGGTAACCCCCTGAAATTTGGAAAGGTTTGGGGTTCAGGGGGATGAGTTATGATGCTCCAAAGGGGGTGCCTCTAGGAAAAAAAATCTTTCTATTTGGGTTCTGAACTTCCCTTGGAACTCCCTCCAATGGAAGGCTAGGCTGGCCACATCTTTTCTGACCATCTGCAAGCAAGAGAAAACCTTTCTGAAGTTTTCTTTGAGTGACTGAGTAGGTTTTTAAAATGGATTATTATGCCTTTACTGCTTTGAATGTCTCTAGTATTGCTTGTGTTTTCCATTTCTCAGAGTGGCATTTATTCATTGGTTTTTCATATTTCTATATTTAGTGTTCTTAGCCTATATATTGCCATTTAATTATGTAAGATGTCTTTCCACAGTCATTGTTTTTAAATATTGTCTTCCTTTGTATATTCATTTTTTTTAATCTTTAAATATTGTCGTTCAATGAGGCAAGCCATCTTGGGCTTATTTTTCTACAGAGGAAGGCAGGGTAAACATATTTTGAAGAAAGAAATAGATAAGGAAGCTCTGCTAGCAAAGACATTGGTAAAAATCCTGTTGCTTATAATGGTGTTTATTTATTTATTTTTATTTATTTTGAATATTTTACCCTACTTTTCTCCTTGGAAAAGAACCCAAGGTGGCTTACAGTAATAAGGGACAATATACAGTCCAGAACATTTACGACATATTCAAGTGAAGAACAGGGAAGTAAATAACAATTCTGGTCACCGCATCTAAAAAAATACATAGTAGAACTGGAAAAGGTGCAGAAGAGAGCGTCTAAAATGATTATTGGGCTGGGGGACTTCCCTTATGAGGAAAGGCTAAAACATTCGGTGCTCCTTAGTATGGAAAAAAGGTGCCTGAGGGGGGATATGATTGAGACATGCACAATAATGGAGAGCATGATTAAAGTGGATAGAGGGACACTCTTCTCCCTGTCACAAAATACCAGAACTAGGGGATATCCACTCAAATTGAGGGTTGGGAGAGTGAGAACAGACAATATATATATATATTAGTCTGCGTAACTCCCTGCCACAGGATTGGTGATGACATCTGGCCTGGATGCCTTCAAAAGAGGATTGGACAGATTCTTGGAGGAAAAGTCCATCACAGGTGACAAACCATGATGGAGATGTGCGATCTCCAGGCTTAAAACCAGGGTAGTTCAAGGGCCAGATGCTGGGGAATGGTATCAGGAGACAGATATCTAGTCTCATGCGCTCCCGGACACATTTGGCGGGGCCACTGTGAGATACAGGAAACTGGACTAGATGGGCCTTTGGCCTGATCCAGCACGGCTCTTATGTTCTTATGTTCTTGTGTTACGGAATTAGAAGAGGCATCTTAAAACATTAAAAGGTAACATTAAAGCTACAAAGAGCATGCAAAAAGAAAAAGAAAAGATCCATTATGAGGGGTGGAAAGTAACATGGAAAACACTAGTGTTCTTATGAAATATGTCAATGTAATCATGCATGGTAATCCATTTAAAAGTCACATAATAGGTAGTCCATTGTTCAGGGAAAGCTTGCCTGAAAAGGAAGGTCTGTGACTGCTTCCAGAAAGACAGCAGAGATGGGGCAATCCTGGCCTTCAGTGGCAGGGAGTTCCAAAGTCTCGGAGCAGCAACAGAGAAGGCCCTTTCATTTGTCCTTATGAAACACACCTGTGAAGGTGAATTGCAGCACAGTAGATCCACTGAGTCAACAGGAGCTGAGTAAATTCCTCTGTAAATTCAAACGGACCTACTCTAACTGTGGGCTACTATACTAAATTTGCATTTAGAGATGGCCATTTGCCTCAATGGAACTTTTGGAGAAATTGACTCACAATGTTCCCATTGATTCAATGGGCCTACTCTGGTGCAAGTTACTATACTGAGCAACAGGATTTGGGCCATTCTGTCTACACATGTATCACCAGTGGGGTGTGAACAGATTAACTTCTCTTGGGATTCTGTCCCTTACTAGAGCACCCTTCTACATATTGTCTGCAGTGGTGGTGGGTCTCTAGAGTGGTTAAATACAACTGCTCTAGACACAAATCCAGAGTCATACCCAGTGCAGACGTAGAAGGGACTTGCCATTTGCTAGACTGTGCAATTGTCCTGCTGTTTCGGATACACATCTCTGGGTTTCCATGCAGAGGATCTGAACGATAAATAATAGGTCATGCAGGATTAATATGTTGTGCACGCAGTTGTAGTGTTTGGGGTAGGTGTTTCAGTGTCTCAGGATACTGAGAAATGGGGGGGGGAGAAAGGAAGGGAGATCAGATCCATCTTGAGTATGGAATAGGTGATCCCTTTTACAAACAATAATAGTTAGTCTGCATCTCACAAATAATGCACACAAATATTCCAATGCTTTCCCTCTCCTAAAATGACACAACTGCATATACATTTTCCACCAAAGTAAAACTAGTTTTTCTCTGTCTGTCTCTCTCACACACCCCACATCAAACCTTGCTTCCATAAAATAATCCCAACAAAAGCTTGAGGGCACCATCAGCTGCAAATGTTCTCCCAAGACACCTGGCACAATTTCCATTCTCTCTTTCTCTCTCTCTCACTCACTCACACACACACACACACACACACACACACAGAGGTCCTATCCCTAGTTAACCCTCCCACCCAGCTGCTGCCTGCCTCCCCCTTCCTCTGGCCCTTCCCCCCCTGTCTTCCCCTCCCCTCCACAGACCCGCCCCCCAGTCCCCACCCCTTTCCCCCTGCCCTGCTGCTGCTGCTGCTGCTGCCTGGGGAGGAGGCACTGCCTTTGTTCCGCCAAGGGTTAACCCGGATTGTGTCTGTCACCCAGTTGCCCGGATGCTGATGTAAGGGGAGAGCTCAAGAGATCCCTTCAGATTGCAGTGAGAGAGGAGGCGAAGGAACAGAACAGCCAGCCCAGCCCAGCCTCTCTGCCAACATCCTTCATCCTCAGCAGCACCTCTTCCATCCAGCAGCAGCAGCAGCAGCAGCAGCAACAGCCTTGCCTGGACCAGCTGGAGGATGCTGGTACCCGGACTGTAGCATCCTTGCGCTTATCTCCTCCCCTTCCCTTTCCTGATGGCCAGCGCATCCTCCTCTCGCTAAATTTGCCAGGATGCCGGCCCCGGTATTGTCCCTATAGGGGAAGATTTCAGGGAGGGGGGAACCTCCCTCTCCTCTCCTTTCCCTCCCCTCCCCTCCCCATTCCCCATTCCCCCAACTCCCCCCCCCCCATTTCTTATTGTTGCTTGGAAGGGTGACAGACAAAAGCTATGTCCGGTGGCAAAGAAGCAGGTGGGGTCCACCCCTACCAGCCACAACAGGGCCAGCAGCATGCTCAGTACGTGGGGCCCTACAGGCTGGAGAAAACCCTGGGAAAAGGGCAGACCGGTGAGTACCCTGGCGGTTTTTTTTGGGGGGGGATTGGAAGGGTATATTGGAAGAGCAGGCCTGATGCCATGGGGATGGGCAGGATGGAATCCTCTCTGGGTCAGTGGTGGTGGAGGTGGGGCAAACCTTTCCCCACCCCTTTGGCCTCCCTGCATATATCCATGGTGTGTGTGTGTGTGTGTGTGTGTGTGTGTGAGATTTGAGAGGGTGATTGAGGTTAAATTTTGCCCATTGGAAACTGAATAAAGGATGCTGGAGGGAAGGGAGTCGAACTGTTTGTCCCACTGGAGAATGAAGGGGGTGGGGGAAGTGGGACCAGGAAAAGGAGGGGCGAGGTGTTTCCCATTTGGGAAGTAAATGGATAGGTGGGTGGGATTGAGGAGAAGGGTAGGTTCTTATTTCCATGGAGGGTTTTTTTTGTGGGTGGGTGAGGGGAGGGGAGTCCTATTTGGGGAAATGGAGGCTGGAGAGCTGAAGCTGTAAAAGGGGAAATTGAACTCGTGGTGTAGGGGCACCCAGCTCTGTCTATCTCTTTTAGGATATTGGGAGGAAGAAGGGAAGGGGTGTTAAAAGGTTTGTGTATGTGTTTTACCAGAGTGTTTAGGCTCTTGGAATTTGTGCATGTGGCTGGCAGGTAAATAGTTTGTTTTACAGAGGTGGTAGGTAGGTAGACACACCATTTCTTCCTTCCTTCCTTCCTTCCTTCCTTCCTTCCTTCCTTCCTTCCTTCCTTCCTTCCTTCCTTCAGATGTAAGTCTGCAAGGAGTACCAGTGGGTTCTCACTTAATAGCCAGTCCTGTTTTGTCATTGTAGGGTGCCACTGTGTGTATCTGGTAGGACTGAGGGGTGTATGTGTATACATAGCTGCAGGTACACACAAATGTATAAACGGAGCTTGGAATAGGAAAGACGCCAGTGGGCCAGCTACCTTTCATGGATCGAGGTCAGGTCCAGTGCCTCTGTTTTAGGTGCCTGGGCCAAAGCAATGGGGGCCTCAAGCAGAAAATCTCTGAGGTAAAGGGATCCCTTAATTTAAAAAAAATTGCTGCAATGGCCAAGGGTGATTGGGAAGGGAATAAAAGCACCAGAGAACAAACTGATCCAGAATAATGCCCCAAATATTCAAGTGAAATTGGGACAGAGATGTGCCTGGACATCCTTTTCTGTTTCGTCTCCCCTTCGTTACCTTGTTCTGAGAGTGATAGTGGTGCCGGCTCTGTGTGTGTGTGTGTGTGTGTGTGTGTGTGTGTGTGTGTGTGTGTGTGTGTGTGTGTGTGTGTGTGTGTGTGTCGTGTTCGTGTTCGTGTTCCGGAAAGGCCTATAGATTTCTCTCCCTCCCCCCCCCCAAGTCTTCTTTTGCTGCAGCACTCTGGATGAATGGAAGAGGTTTCCCCCCCCACACACTCTCTGCAGGGATGCCAATTCGATTGTGCAGTTTAGATTACTGGGTTTGGTTATGAGAGAGCCTGTTTGAATTAATGCCTACGGCTGAGCGATGTGTCAAAATCCGCCTCTTATCTCTGCCGTTCTTGGTTGCTAGATGGAAGGTTTAGGACGAGAGGTGGAAGGGTCCAACCGCCTCTCTGCAATGATGCAGGAAAACCCAAACCACCAGGCCTACCTCGCGTTTTCTCCTTCTCCTTCTCTCTCTCTCTCTCTCTCTCTCTCTCTCTCTCTCTCTCTCTCTCTCAGTCCCCCAGTTTGAGTGTGTCTGTGTGTACAACAAATGCTGTGGCTGAAAAAAAGAGATGGTTACTGCAGTGACGAGGGGGAGGGGGAGAGAGAGATTGTGACAGAGGAAGAATGGGCCAGGATGTTTTATGTGTGAACATGTCCGGGAGGGGTGTGTATGCCTGTGTGTTTGTGTATTAAAACAATCCTCATCGTCAAGATCTGAAGCAGGTCGGCGTAAGAGGCAGCAGGGGGATAAGGCAGGGTGGGATAGTGCTGAATAATCAGTTCTCCACTGTGGCAGAGGCAGCTCATGCAAAGATGTTTTGGATCAGACCAAATGGATAGATAGATGGAGGAGGGAGGGAGGGATGGAGGGAGATTGTTGCAGGTTTGAGGGATGGAAGGCCTAGTTCTTTGCCATATCCCAGAAAGACGAAAGAGAAAGACAAATGGATTCCTCATCCAAAAAGGGCAAAGGTTTCTGTCTTTCTCTCTCTATTTTGGTCAGATGATCTCTTCAATAATTTTAAGATATATCAGGTTTTTAAGGAGTGTCGTCTTGTTCCCTTTCTAAAAGGAGTGTTGGATATGTTTCTGAGCATTTTCAGTGCAGTCAGGAGCCTTGGTGGGGAACAGGTAAGCCCATTTGCAAATGACATGCCCAAGGTCACCTGAGAGATGTTTGAGATGGAAATAAAAATTTAAAAAAATCTGTGTATTCCTATACCTCTTCCCCTATTTTGTTCAATTTCCCGTTTTTCACACTTGAAGACACTGAGCTAGAAGTCTCCAAGGAGTGAGTGGCGTACGTGGGTGATAAAAGGTGCCTATCTCTGTGCAATCAAGAAACAATTTGCACACTGGGAAAAATATTATTTCTAGGCAGAAAACTTGCAAATGATATATTGAATAATGGGAACACGTTAGTATATGCTTCCATACCAGAAATTCTATGGCAGTAGTGGCCAGAAATCTCAAATGTTTTGACCGGGGAAAGTTGTGTAGGCTACAGTTTTTGCAATTTGGTGTTATGGTTTAGTTGGTAGACTCTAGTCACTTTTTCCTCTTTGACTGGGGAGGCTGGTTGGTAAAATCTCTGTGGATGGGTTTAGAAAAGATGATTGATTGATTGATTGATTGGTTTGATTTCTATACCGCCCGTCTTCCAGGAGGAACTTCATTACATATTTATTCCCGTTGAAATCAATGGGGGAGCCAGTGGGCCTTTGGGTTTGGGTGGAACTGAAGTGTGACTAACTCCTTCTAAA
Source organism: Phrynocephalus guinanensis (assembly GCA_037367245.1). Taxonomy (NCBI): domain Eukaryota; kingdom Metazoa; phylum Chordata; class Lepidosauria; order Squamata; family Agamidae; genus Phrynocephalus; species Phrynocephalus guinanensis. Next base: position 11,560,870 of record CM074743.1, on the reverse strand, counting down.
TCCAACCTACTGGCATGTCCATCCTTCTAAATCCAGCTAAAATCTGCTGTTTTTATAAAGTACTTATAGGGAACAGCTAGATTTTAAAAAATAGGCAGGCAATACAGGTGGATGAGCATCTTCTTTTTTATATGTGTGTACAAAAGCATTTTCCCTTACCTTATGCTAACAATTTTTAAAAGTACTGGAACTCAGAAAGTTAGGTATCTGGTTGGAAGTTGAATTCTCCATTGTAGTTTTAAGGAGAAAAGACAGCCTTTGTGGTCTTGGGGAAGCTGCAAAGTCCCAAAATTCCCACAGAAAAAGGGAATGGTAAACAACTTCTAAATACTCTGTATGTAGAAAACCCTGAAAAAGGCTGCCATAAGTAAGAATTGACTTGATGGCACATTATTATTATTATTATTATTATTATTATTATTATTATTATTATTATTATTATTATTATTATTATTATTATTATTATTATTATTAAAGACAGCTTACCTTGTGGGTGCTGAAAGATCTATGGTTCTTGAAAAGATGTTTAGATCATCCCTGCTCATAGGACTAGGGTTAACAAATATATAAAGTCCAAAGACAGCTGTAACTCTTTGTGGAATGTTATTAACTTTCCCCACTTGGTGTTGTATTAATTTAGAAGGGTCAAAAGGGTCAGGGGGGGATTCTGGAGCCACCCTGCAGAGGCATCCGTGATCTAATCCAGGGGTGATTAGCTGTCCTCATGTTTTACATCCCAGAATCTTTGACCATTGGCCATGCTACCTGGGACATCTGGGCACTGAGCTAGAATCCTCTAGGCCAGGCATGTCCCAAGTCAGACACAGGGGCCAAATGCGGCCCGTTTACAAATTTTGAGTGGGCAATGTGTAGCCTGTACACTGTAATTAAAAAATTGTAAACCGCCCAGAGACTACTTGTAGTGGTATGGGGCGGTATATAAGCAGAACACTTTGCTTTGCTTTGCTTTGAGTGGCCCACGGCTTTTTCTCCCCACTGGCCCAGCCTGTCATGCATCCCCACCAGCTGGCCCTTCCCATACCGGATGGAGGCATCAGCTTGCCGTTTTATGGTTTGCCTGCCCTTCCCTGCCTCTGTCCACCACCCCCAGCCACCTGCCCAGCCTACCTGCCCTCGGCTCCATTGCTGCAGCATCCTCCCTTCCTCCTTGCATGTTATAGAGACGTCCAAAGTCCGGCCCAGGGGCCAAATGCAGCTGAATGATCGCCACCCTCCCACACACACACACATTTTCACCTCGCCAAATCTGGCCCTCCTTGCAAAACGTTTGGACTAGTCTAGGCAGTAAAGTGTTTAGGCACCTCTACACTGTTTTCCATCTTCCAGGCTTCCCTGCTTCCTCTGATCAAGAAACCAATTGCATACAGGACAGCGAGCCGATGTGGTTATACATGCTGGCTTTTGTAGCAGGATTCTGGCCTGGGAAGGCCAAAGGTGACAAGCTAGTAATCTGCTCCTATGTTCTGACATAAAACATCATGCCCTTTATTTATCCAGTAGTCCGCTTGGGTAATTTTTAGAATTGAGGGTACAGTTATCACTCTTCCCTCCCATGCTTTAGATGGCAAAACGTGTTGCTTCATGTACTTCAAATGTGATGGTAAGTCATTCCTGTGGCATTAGGGGGTCTTCCTGTTCATTCTAATCAACAGAGCCCTGAACATCGTGCCCAAAGGGCTCTGTCAGAGTGCCGCTGCTTATACCAGTCTTGAAAATACATGCTTCAGCGCTGCTAAGAAGGAAAACTTTGCACCAATCCATATAATTCCAGTGTTTGTCACTACTACACTGCTGCTATTCCTTTATCCATATTTTTAATTATCTAGCGGTTTTTTGTGACAGTGTACTGAAATGCTGGTAGGTGAGTCGCTTAGATTCTTGATATTCTATCTCTTTTTTTCTGAACAAAAGCAAGTGTCCTTCTGCAGATTTCATCCTGCAGTCCTCAGTTAAACCTCTCGCCGGTGAATGGAAGCATCTTGTCTAAATGCACAGATGTGTATGAACAGTAAGGTATCTGGGGCCAGCCGGAGACTGTTTGGTGCCTCAGAAGAAGGTACAGAATATCCAAAACAAGCCAGGTTATTTAAGCCCTTGGTGCAGAAAATCTTATCAGAACTTCTCACCTTACATGACAGCAAAAATATAATAATATAGCAGATAGAAAAGAACTTTCTACCCTTTCATAGCACCTTAATTGAGGCACTCACTTCATCCTGCTTAATCTGGGAGTTGAGGACTTCTATTCTTGAGAGACTGAAACGTTTCACTACTCATCCAAGCAGCTTCGTCAGTCTCAATCTCAATCTCTCAAGAAAAGAAGTCCAGTTGCCATGACTCAGTTTCCAGATAAACTCACCTGGATAACTGAGAATCTTCACAGACATCCTGCTTAATGGTATGTCCAGCCCCTAAAGCACTGTTCAATTACATTTCATACCTTGTTGCTGCTGAACTGTATTTCGAACTGTTCCAACATATTGTAGATAGGACTGCTCACCAAATATTCCTCTAGTCAAAAGAACAATCACGTTATTGCCTTTCAAGTAAGTGATTATGCAGAATACACAAACACAACATGCAGCAGCTTGAGTAGAGATTTCAGTAATGTGTCATAGTATGTTTGTGTGGCTCAGGCAATAATTTGTAGTCTAAGAACCGAGGTACTAATAAGTACAAAGAACTTACAGTACATAGTTTCATACACAATTTGGATGTAATGCATTTACAAGTAATACTGTTGCCTGTTACATGTGATTTTGGGAAATACTGCCTTTTTTCCTTAGGGCTATGGTAAATAACATTTGCATGTTGTTTTTAAAATGTTACTTTTGGGGGTCATTTAGGAAGATTTTGGTCATTTTTGTATTTTATCTGTCTTGTTTTTAAGACTGAATTTAAAAACAAAATGCTAGTAGTCAGTATGGTAGTGAGTTATTATTTCAGCACTATGTAATGAGTAATATTTTTTTTTGAAAAGGAATGTTTTTTTGGCTCTCATGTCATTCTGTCAGGGCCAGACCTACTGTTTGGCCAAATGAGGCAGCTGTTTCAGGTGAGAGGTGATGTCCTTTGAGGAAAAAGCAGCAAGATCTGACTTCTTAATATTGTATTTTTGACGCCTGGTCAGCGATTGGCAGAGGTGCTTATGGGATTTTCTGCCTCAAGTGTCTAAATAACTTGCCTGGCTTTATACTATGCAATTTCTCTTGAGTGTGCATTGGAGGGTGCCATTTGGTTACTCTGCCTCAGGAAGCAAAGTTTCTCATTTCATCCTTCCGTAATGCCTGAAAAGGGTAGTGGTAGTAACTTGTCATGTGTTTTTTAAAACTAGCTAAACTGTATGCGGAAAAGCTTTCTATGGCCTTACTCTGCACCTTATTTTAGGGCAGTGGTTCCCAACCTAGGGGTTGGGACCCCTTCAGGGGTCGAACAACCATTTCACAGGGGTCGCCATGAGCCAGTGAATAAAAAGGCACAAACGGCTTGGGTCTGGAGGAGCGGGGGGGGGGGGGAGGCGGGAAAGAGTGACTTACAGCTTGATAGGTTGGAGGGGATGTCAGTCCAGGGCACCGGAGGCTGCAATTGGCTGAGGGGGGCTGTAAAGAGAAGTTCTCTATGGCAGCTGCCAAAGGGGGCTTGTGGCCTCTTCCAAGCAGGGCAAGGGGTCACCACAACACGGGGAACTGGATTAAAGGTTGGCATTAGGAAGGTTGAGAACTACTGTTTTAGGGTATGCTGGGGTTGTAAGCGTACAAAGTATTTGGCAGGAAACTGCACTTTGTACCAAGCTAGGAAGCCTTGTTTGTCCAGCCCTATCATTTGGCAGAGTGGACTGCTTTACCAGCAAAGTCCTATAAAGGGATTACTGTTTGTTTACTTTTGGTGGTCAGATAAAAGGGAGCTGCTTGTGGGATTTTCTGCCTCAGGTGTTAGCTAGTTTTCAGTTAGAACGTACTGTACCTTGACGGAAGTGGAGTGGCTACTATTTGCTGCTTCACAGAGGTGGCCCTCTTTTATATTTATACTTGGCTTGGCTTAACCAGTTGGGAGGCTGGCTTACAACCTGCCTATGACAGTCCTCCTCCAGACTGAAAACAGTCTTGAGGTCTAAGGATGCACAAACTAATGGCAGAAAGCTAACAAAAGTTATTCCCTTAGAGACCTCTGGAGTACCTGATTCTTGCATCCCATGACATAAGTACAGTGGTACCTTGTATAAAGGAATTAATTCGTTCCAAATGAAATTATGTTAAGCAAATTTTCCTTCATACAAATTTCCCATATGAATGCATTGAAAACGGAGTAATCCCATTTTTATGTTGTACAGATTCACCCCATAGGCATTTCTGTTAAGCAAATTTCCCCTATCTCCGTTTTTTTAATGTTGTACAGATTTTATGTTATACAAACCATTTGTTATACAAGGGTCCATTGTACATGCTTCATTATGAAGTAGAATGAGGGGCCTTTTTGTCTTGCTTTATAAAGGGCAGTCCTCTATTTGAAGGACTACCAAAAACAAACCTCTAACACAGTGGTTCCCAACCATGAGTTTCCAGAAGTTCTTGGACTACAAACTCCCAGACATCCTAGCTGGACAGCTAGCAGTGAAGGATTCTGGAACTTTCAGTCCAAAAACATATGGGGACCCAAAGTTGGGAACCATTGCTCTAAGAGAAGGTGTTCTCTGTTTTATGGAATATCCAGACTACTTCTTGCTTGACACAAAGGGACAGCGAAATGAATGGACATTCTAGAAGTGAGAAATACTATAGTTATTTATTATTTATTATTTATTATTTATTTTAGAGTATTTTTACCCCACCTTTCTCCTTGGAAAAGGACCGAAGGTGGCTTACAGTAATGAGGGGTAATATACACTCCAGTACAATTAAGACATGTTCAAGTATTAGAGAACAAGGAATTGAGGGACATCTTCCAGCATAAATAGACAACATTAAAGCAACACGCTTATAAGTAGTCATAAACACAAAGTCTATGTGAACCCATAGATTCAAATAAAAGACACATAATGGTAGTCCATCAATCAGGGAAAGTTTGCCTGAAGAGAAAGGTCTTTGCCTGTTTCCGGAAGGACAAGAGAGATGAGGCAGTCCTGGCCTCTAGTGGGAGGGGGTTCCAGTGTCTGTGTGCAGCAGTCGAGAAGGCCTTTTCATAGGTTCCCATGAGATGTACCTGTGAGGGTGGCAGGATGGAGAAAAGAAGGGCTTCTTCTGTCCAAATGAAGGTAAACCTTTCTTAATTGTCCTATGTACATGTGTCTGCCTATAGAAAATCTATGCGAATACATGTTTGGTTTCGTCCCCTAAGTTATCATAGAATCATAGCATAGTGCAGTTGGAAGGAGCCTGTAAGGCCATTAAATCCACACTCCTGCTCCATGCTGTATATAGAAGGAATGCATAGTGGAGGAGTGGCAAACCTATGCCGTTTCAGATGTTTAGGACCATAAAAATGCCAGAATCTTCAGCCTGTGTTGTCAGTGAAGTGCTGCGGAAAGCGTAGTCCAAAACATCTGGTGTGCCATACGTTCAACATCCCTGTCATTAAAAAAATACTAGAGGGATACTGGAGGCATATGGGGTTATTTATTTATTTGTTTATTTAATTTATATAACGCACCATCTAGCAACACAGCTACTCTATGGTGCCACTCAGTTAGGCCTCTTCGTTTCTTGAGGTCAGAGCGACAGAGTATATGGCTACAAGTTCGGGATACTGAAATAAGAAAATCCGTGCAAAGGAATTTCTGCAATGATGCTGAGATGTTGCCATTATGAAACTGTAATAGGTGCCGGGGACCTTAGGTCCAAATTAGACTTTTCAGGGCAACAACATAAATCTGCCAATTTCTCCTGTGTGGAGTGTGCAGGGAAGTGATGTCTTCTTTCTGTACAAAAGGAGTGTGTGTGTGTGTGTGGCTGTGTGTCAAGAAATAAAAACTCTTCAGCCAAACCTCACCATTCACTGTATGGAATATGTAGCCTCAAGGAATTTTTCTCCCTGCCTGGTTCACTCGCTTCTGGTATTGGAACTAAGCAGGGGGGAAACGGCTTAAAAGCAATGAAGTGCAAAGAGGTAAAACAAGGTAAAGCAGGAAGGCATAGTGGATTTTTCTGATATGTCTATTCTCCATACACCTTTTTCTATAATGAGTGGATACCCAACCAACACACTGCTGCTTTCTATGTACACAGTGCAAACTCATGTCTATGTATGTATGGTAATATTGTGTATGCGTGTGTGCTGTCAAGCCAATTCTGACTTATAGTTCTGACTTATAGTGACCCTTTTCAGCATTTTCTAGGTAAAGGGTGTTCAAAACTGGTTTGCCATTCCCACCCCTTGGGGGCATCTTGGGGCTGTGCAGGTTGCCCAAGGGCACACAGGCTGGCTGGCTGGCTCTGGTTGCAAAAGGCACAGCACGGAATTGAACGTACAGCCATTGGCTCCACAACTTAACCAACTCACTGAAACTATAGGATCATATAAGTTACCTAAATGGTTGCCCTGAAATGAGACCTTGGAATGTAAGGTCCTTGGCAGAGATCTCCGTTCGATGGTACAGTAAACCAAAAGTGATCTCGTCATGGGTAGGTGGGTCACAAAATGAGTAAGTGCACATGTGTTTAGGGCCATTGCGGCTGTCTTGAGGGGCCCTCTGAAATGAACCAGCACTCTTCCAGGTTGGTTGCCATGCCAACCATATTGCCTAGACTGCCCCATGTGACTATAAACCAGTGATGACGAACTTTTTAGACCTGAGTGCCCAAGCTGTGATTCAAAACCCACTAATTTTTCGCAAAATGCCAATACAGCAATTTAACCTGAATACAGGTAGCTGTGAAGGTGCGATGTCGGGTGCCCATAGAAAGGGCTCCAAGTACCACCTTTGGCACCCATGCCATAGGTTCGCCAACACTGCTATAAATTATCTGACAGAGACGACTCAACCTAATTTCACCACCTGCACGACAGCAGGGCCGGAACAAATTACAAAGTGATACCTGGATAGTTCAGTGAGTGAGGTATCTGGTGATCAAGCCAGAGACTGAGAGTTTGTTTGTTTGCCACCAGATTTTCACAAATGGGAACTCAGGGTGGTTAACAAGTATAACATACAGCAAACAGTGGAACCCAAAATTAAAAGGAAAAGCTAAAAAAAAATCAGAATAATACAAAGGCAAGATGGCGAAAACGGGCAGACGTACAGACTCACAATTCCTACTCATATCTACCCCCTTGTTCAATTCCCCGACTCTGCCTCCTTTGAGTACAGCCAGCCTGTGTAGCCTTGGGCAAGAGGATAGTAGTAAGCCCTTTCAGAGTACTTATTTCCTTAAAAACCCTGAGGGTTGTCATAAGTCATAAACACTAAATCATTATCATTAGATCAACAAAGTAGCATCTCACATTACCACAGTGTACTCTTAAATGAAACTCTTGCAAAGTTCACTTTATAGTGTACAGTATTAATGTTTAGGGTTAGCGCGAACTAACCCTAATGCATTAACATTGAGGGAAAACCCAAAATTTTATGGGTTCATAACTTGACTAGTTTTATTTGGAAGACCCAAGGAATATGACTGTGATATGGGGTAAGAGTGTTGGGTGTGGGATGTCTGGTTCTCATTCTCCACTAAGCCAATGGAATTTTCTGGGCAGATCAGGCTGTCTTGCGCTAAGGAAATTCACAGCATTGCTGCGAAGATACTTATGGGTAAAAGGAAAGCCATATATACCCCCTTTTAAAAATTCATACTGCAGGAAATACAGGAATAAATATAGTTAAGAAACAAATCAAATAAGAGTGGCACAAAATATGACGTGTCCGTATGGACTATACCCAGCCTGCAGAGCAATTTTATAACACCATTCTAGCAATGTCATTATATCTGTGGTTCTTTTTTTGATGTACAGTACATTGTGGAACTGTGCATTGTGGATATTGACTGGTTTATAAGAATTCTGATTCATAGGGTTTGCTTTAGATTTTTGGCTCTTCCCCCACCCCCCTTGAAATCTGTACTCATTACAAGTTTTTATCATGACACATTATGTGTTAAGAAGGAGATAAGCCATTTGAACTGATTGGGGCTCCATCCATAGCTTCCGGGAACATATGAAACAGCAGTAATGCTCAATATTGCTTTTGTATGGTACAAGATCCCAGTCTATCGTTGTCACAATGCACACTGCAGTAGAGCTTTAGGTACAAATTCATAATAATCATGTGCCATCAAATCAATTCTGACTTATGCAACCCTTTTTCAGGGTTTTCTAGGTAGAGAATAATCAGAATTGTTCCCCCTTTTTCTGGCGACGCCCTGGAATTTTGCATCTTACCCAAGGCCACATAGGTGTGCCATCTCTGATACGTATACAACTGAGTTATCCAGCCAGCTAATCCTAATTAATAATCATGTGCCTTCAAGTTAATTCTGACTGATGCAAACTTTTCCAGGAGTTTCCAGGTATAGGGTAGTCAGAAGTGGTTCCCTTCTTCTGGGGGCACCCTAGGATTTTGCTGCTTGCTCAAAGCCATAGGCTAGTTTTACTTGAAGGAGGCACTATGTGGAATCAAACTGCCAGCCTCTGAGACCTATACAACTGAGCTATACAGCCACCAAAGCAAATGGGTGGGGGACCCTACCAGAAAATAAGAATTCTTCAAAATTGGTTAGCTTGTGTTGAGACAAACACACCAATCTACAGTGTACCCTCATATAACAATTTGTATAACATAAAATCTGTTCAACATAAAAAAATTCCGGAGACGGGAAATTTGCTGAACAGAATCGCCTATGGGGCAAATCCATACAACATAAAAATGATCACGATTAGGGATTACTCTGTTTTCAATGCATTCCTATGGGAAATTTGTATAAAGGAAAATTTGCTTAACATAATTTCATTTGGAACGAATTCCTTCCTTTATACAAGGTATTCCCAGTCGGTGACTGTTTTGCGCACTATAAATCTGTTGAAGCATTTCTGCATGTATTGTTTTGAATTCTGAAAAACAAAACACTGTTTAAATTATCCACATTTGTTTTCCTAATGTGCATTTTTGTAGATCATACGCCCAAGAAATGTACTTTGACACATCATTCCTAAATACAGCTCTCTCTTTATTGTCTGCAGCTTTCCTTGATATAATGTACACATTTTACGCTGTTCTTCTTGGTCTGTAGTTCTGAACCAAAAATTGCATCACAACATTTAAAGAACTGCACAGTCGGAAGGGTAAACGTGTTTTTTCCAGTCTTCATATTCCAAGAAGTGCAGATTAGATCAGTCTGCTGAAGCAGTCAACATTGTATGCTACCCTTAGTTTTGGGTTTAACTTGGACTGGATTTTAAATTTCTCTCAGAAACAAATACAGTATATTGGGTTCGCACATGCATGCATGCTTGCCACTTCATCACTGCAGTGTTGACTGGTGGCTTGCACGCGTCACACAGTCTGTTGCTGCTATCATACCACACACCGGGTTTTCCTTTCACTTCACGTTATCTCAAACATAATTGCCTCTCAGTGGACACACATTCATCTGCCAGGCTTACAGCGTACCATAATCAAGTGGAGAGAAAGTCATGAGTGAACTCATCAGCAAGAGTCTGAATCACCAAGAAGTTTTACTGGGCAAAATACTTTCTTAAACTCCACCCATCTTCATTAGGTGAAGTCTAAAAATACGGATGAAGTGCTTTTCAGTTTAAAAAGCTTATTCCCAATAAAACTTGCTGATCTTTCAAGTTCCATGAGACTGTATTGTTGTTTGGCTACTCCCATGAAAACTCAGACAAACTCTTGACATGATTCATTTATCTGTCTGTAGCATGAAAATAATAATGATGCACAGATGCTGCATTTTTATAAGATGCAATGGATTCGACCATGGAAAAAATACAACTCCCATAATTCCCTAGTTAGCAAGGCCAGAGGTTTCTGGAGTTATAGCACAAACAAATAACAACTCCTTTTCTAAAAAATGATCAGGGGCTTTGCACTTGAATATAAATTTGGTAGAAATAAATAGATGCTACAGTTCTTTGTGTTAGAGATGCAGAGCCAGCCTTACCATTAGGCAAAGTGAGGCAAGTGCTTTAGACAGCAGATACTGGAGGATAGCAATGGCAAACCTGCCAGGAATTCCTCCTGATGCCCCAGTCCATATATCCCTCTTGGGGGGGGGGCAAAGATAAGTGCACCAAATAGGTTGTCTTGCATCCCTGAAAGCTGCCTCAGGCACGTTGGAGGATACCTTCCCATTGGCAAAGTTGAGCTACGTTCCAAATGCTAGCCCAGTCCGCTGTCCATAGAATGGAAGGATGCTCCAATGAGTCTTTGTCTCAGGCAAAAAAGTGTCTGGAGCCAGCCCAAGGGAGCTGAGCAAATGGGCCAGTTAAGGCACTGAGCCAGCTGCCCTGTCAGTCATGAACTTTGATGAAGCTTAGGCAGCATGCAGAGAATCAATAGGTTTTCTTTTGGCAGGAAGTACTGTCTGCAAAACATATTGTCCCAGTATGTTCCTCCTTCCCTTGTTCTCCTAAGCAACCCCAAATATAAGTTTATTGTCTTACCTCTGCTAGTCAGCAGGTATATAGAACAGGGCCTTTTCAGTGGTGATACCAAAGTCTGAAATATTTACTTAAAAGAAATCCACATAAGTTGTCATCATATATGGTCTATGAACTGGTTCACACTGGGTTTTTTCCCCCTGGAAACCTTTGGATGGGGCAACTGGTTGACTGCGATTCCTCATTACTTCTGCACTTATTGCTTTTTGGACTGTTAAGTTATCACATTGTTTTTGTGCTTTTTTAAAATCCAAAATTCTGTGTTGTATTAGCTTTTTGTTGTTAGGCAAACTGAATCCCTGAGAAGAAGGCCATAAGTGGGATATAAAAAATTGAAATTAAGTAAACTACGGCCCCTCCAGGAAGACTATATGAAAGCATTGCTTCACCTGTTGTTACAGTAGGTGCTGTCAAGTTGCGTCCAACATTAGGTGACCTTTATAGGGTTTTTAAGGAATGTGGAATGTTCTCGTTGTGGTTTATCATTAGTGAGTTTCCATGACCAAGAGAGGGTTTTAATCCAGGTCTCATGAATCTTCGCCTGGCAGCCAATCCACAGCTTTATCCACTGCCTCTCCATAGCATAACCTAACAAGCATAAAATAGTGATTACCTTTATAGCGTGTTGTCTTTTTTTATATTGTGCAGGAATCCTCTTCAATTTGCAGAGATGCTCAGTTTTATTTCTCTTTTGCGGTGGAAAACTTGATGCTTTTGGTTGTTAAGTCTTCAAAAGCACATTAAACGTGAAAAACCTAACATTTTTTCTTTAAAAAATATAATCATAGAACTGCAGAGCTAGGAAGGACTTGATGGATCATTGAGTCCAGCCCCGACCAAGGTTCTGTCTGGGAACCGAACTCCCAGCCTCTTTTCCTTAAACCACCGAACTATCCAGCAGTTCTGTACTGAAAACGAAAAAGTGTGGGTGGATCTCACTAACGGCAGAAAATTTCATGCGTTGTATTTGCTCCCACTTTGATTCGATGATGAGCTCCACAAGGAATCGGTAGTGTGGATAACTAGGTGTTTTTGTCTAAAATGAGGCAGTAATCTCAGACAGTATTTGTCGGGTTCCTCTGGTGGCTCTGCTTGGGCGAAAACAGAGCTGTGCTTTCCAGGCAGCCTGCTCTCGTGTGTGATAGACGATGCTGTCCTATTGTGTGTGTGTGTTGTGTCCTTATAGTCGTGACCGACTCTTTGTGACCCCATGTCCATGGAGTTTTCTTGGCAGGAATACTGGAGTGGTTTGCCAGTTCCTACTCCAGGCGCCTACAGCACCTGGTATTCCTTGGTGGTCTCCCATCCAAGTACTAACCAGGCCCGACCCTGCTTAGCTTCCGAAATCAGGTGAGATCGCAAGAATTAGTGCTTAACCTGGTTGGCTTGTGTAAGAGGCATGTATGTGCGTCTGCATTCCATGTTGTTGGGTGGGCTCTCATAAGAGGCATGTTCTGCTTGAAATATAGGGAAAATGATCATTCCAAACCAGGACTCTTTTATTTATTTATTTATTTATTTATTTATTTATTTATTTATTTATTTATTTATTTATTTGATTTTTATACTACCCATCTGGCAGCAGTTATTATTTTTATTTATTATTTATTTTAGTGTATTTTTACCCTCACCTTTCTCCTTGGAAAAGGACCCAAGGCGGCTTACAGTAATGAGGGATAATATACAGTCTCTGTTTTTCATTGTTCATTTCTTTAACACCATTTGAGTATATGGGACTATTTTTATTTATTACATGTTGGTTACAGCAGTATTACCAACAAATAATAATCCGGGTGTTTTTGGACTATATTTTCCACACACACCCCACCCCCCCCCCCCCAAAATGCCAGCACAGCTAGTGGTGAAGGCTTTGGGGAGTTGCAGTCCAAGAACAACGATGGCAGCCACTGGGTTATAGCATAGCCCATGTTTCTTGGAATGATTTCAAGTTCTCATCATCCTAATTTTATCCTCACAACAATCCTGTGAGGTGCGATCGTTAAGATTGAGTCTCCCAAGGTTAGCCAGTGAGTTTCATAGTTGAATGGAAATAGAACCTGGGTTTTAAAAGTCCCAGTCAAATACTAACCAAGCTCATTCTTACACTGTACCACACTATGGACAACAGGTTTGACAGGCCCCCTACTTTGTAGGGCTTACAATTGAAACAGACATGGAAGAACTACAGAGTAAGGGGGAGAATGGATACATAGGTAAGAACAGAAATAATATACAATCATTTCAATAATGCATACTTGAGCTTAGTTTCCTTAAAGTACAGGGATTAGAAGATGATCCCAAGTTTCCCGGAGGATATGAGATTTGTAGAAGGACTTAACGAAAATAAGGAAAATGTTTGTACAGATGTGTTCCAGGCAGCAAGAGAAAATGAAATTAGTCATTTCAAGGGGTAGGAGACCTTGAAGGAGCTGGACCAGCAAAGGCCACACAAAAAAGCAATGTGAGATATAAGTCCATAAGAATAAAAAGTGTTCTGCTTATATACCATCCCATACCATTTCAAGTAGTCTCTGGGCGGTTTACAATTTTAATTACAGTGTGCAGGCTACACATTGCCCCCCCCCAGCAAGCTGGGTACTCATTTTACCCACCTCAGAAGGATGGAAGGCTGAGTGAACCTTGAGCCTGCTACCTGGGATTGAACTCAGGTCGTGAGCACAGTTTTACCTGCAGGACAGGCATTTAACCACTGCGCCACGAGGGGGCTCACTATTATATTCTTCAGGCTTGGGAACTCTGAGGCTCATAGGCTGGCCGGAATATGGACTATCACAGCCTTTTGAGTAGCCCCCTCAGGCTTCTAGAGCAGTGGCCCCGCCCTTGTGGTACACCACCAGTATTCTCGATTTCAGTTCCCAGAAACCATTGCCACCAGTTACGCTGGCCAGGGTTTCTGGGAGTTGCACTCCAAGAACACATGGGCTACCTAAGGAAGGGAACAACCATTCTCCTAGAACACGTGCTGTTTGTAAAGCTTTTCTTATCAAAACACAGAGAATCATTCCTCCAGAAACCTCCAGGGATTTCCCCATTAAACGCTATTTCACGCCAGGTCAGGACCTTGCTTTGTTTTTATGTAGCATTTCCAGAATACTGAAATAATCCCCTGATGTTGGTGCACATGGGAATCTAGGATTGGTGGAGAATGGAGTGGGAGAGCACCAGGGGATCCCGCACAATTGCATGCTTCTGAGCCACCTGGATGAGCAACTGGTCATAAGAATCGCCTTAATAGTGAGTGATCTTTGTTTCGAAAGCTTAGGGGGTGTAATTTTTGAATCACCCCTGCCAGATCCCATGGACAGTGTCTAGGAATTCTGGCTGTTATGAAGCCCCCCAAGAAATAACCTTGCCAAGCTTTCTTTCTTTCTTAACAGGCTGTTATTTTATCTTTTACTGGATCCATCCCGATTCATTATAATTTAAGAATAGGTAGCCATCCTTCTCTATACAGTTGCTCAGCTGAAAATGAAGGGAGGAAAGGCAAACTGATTTCATTTAAGTTGCTGCTGGAACTTTGTTCCGCTTAGGGAAGTAGGGAGCATCGAAGACTGTAATAATAACGAGAAAACCACTTCCAGGGGAATTGAGGGCATGATCTTACAACATAATCTTGAAACACGTTGACTTCAGAAACACAAGCATTTCCCTACAAGCCAACAGCACATAGTGTGGCACGCTCCCTGCTTCCCGGCGCAGCAGCAACATCCAGGAGACAGCCTTGCAAGAAATCTGTTTCCTGTGGATGACAAGTGCCTCGTGGATTAGGCTACAACCTTACATTAAAAATAAATAAATAAATAAATAGCCTACAAAGTAAGCATCTTTGAATCTATTTACGGAGGCCTGCTTCTATGTAAACATAGAGAGCAGTATACTATAAAAGTGTCATTTTAATATTTATTTGTAAACATGCTGGGAGAGCCTAAGGCAGTGTTGGCAAACCTATGGCATGGATGCCAAAGGTGGCACTCAGAGCCCTTTCTGTAGGCACCTGTCATCACCCCTTCACAGCCACCTGTATTCAGGTTAAATTGCTGTATTGGTACTTTGTGAAAAATTAGTGGGTTTTGAATCCCAGTTAGGGCACTCGGTCTCTAAAAGGTTTGCCATCGCTGGGGTAAGGGGAGGTGACAGGGCCGGTCCTGCCATTCAGCAAAATGAGATGATACCATACTGTTCTGCCCCCTGCAAATTGGACAGGTCAGGAGGAGCTTAGGTCTCTCAGTGTGGATCCAGATGTTGGGAGTTCAGTTCCCCCATTGTGCCTTCCTGATAGGGCAGGACTCCATGATCCACAGGATCCCTTCCAGCTCTGCAGTTCTAAAATGATGAAGAAACTAGTGCCCTCTCTTGCTGTTAGTCCTGAAGTAAGATTTGGTAGCTATGCCAGTCCGCTTCCATACCTGAAATACATGGGGAAACCATCGTTGTAGCGTTATTAATTACGCATGCACAGAGTTTGGGGTACTGTACAACCATCTCTGGTCCCAGGCTGCGTGTCTCTGTGCGAGCTGAGTGTCTGCGTGTGCCTCTCTGTGTCTCTGTGTATCTTCATGAGCTGAGTGAGAGAGTGTGTGTGTGAGTGTCTCTCTGAGTGTGTGTGTCTGTGAGAGCTGCCCGGGATCCAAGCCTTTATTGATAAGAGTAAACAAGTACACACAATGGGACAGATAATGCATTCCATTGGCGGCGGGGGCGGGGGGGGGGAGAGAAATGCAGCTTATCTGGAGGAACATACTTAGCTAGTGGGGGTTATTGATAAGGACAGAGGAAGGGGACCTTTGGGCTCGGTCACAGACCAGATGTGCCCTGATATCCTGCCATTGTTTTTCTGGCCTCCTGACCTATGCCAGGTCAGCATCAGCTTAACCGCACTGGGTTCCCTGCTTGCTCTCTGAACGTGTTTGTCCAGGGCTCAGGCTGCCACGGTGCCGCCAGATTATTTTGGGGTTCAGAGCATATTGGGATATGGAATCCCCACGCATCGTGTTCTTTGGTTCCAGAAGGGGAAAAGCCTGGCTTCAGGAGGCCTATGGGAAATGACTCCTTCAAAGAACACATCAATGGCCTTACATTAGATGCCGGAGAGATACCTTGCAGCCCAAATCTTGAGCGTGGAAACAATCTTAGTCATTTTATTTTTTAATCTATGCCCAGGTCAGGTATCCAAGAGCACCTGAGCCAAGTGTGTTTGTGGAGGAGGGCCATCTCTGCTGCCAGTATCTCCCTTGTCAATGGCCTTGCTGTTAACAGTAGTGGACAGTTAGGACTCGATCCCTTTCCCTATTGGGATTTTGGAAAACATGGGTCGACCCATGGAATTTGGGGAAATGGGGAAAATTAGCTAGACTCAGCTGCTTGGTGCTGCCTGGAACACTGGCAGCACAAGGCAGCTGCAAAGGATTCTTCTTTAAGTGCTATGTCCTCATAGAACGTTGGTGGTCAGTAGCATGTCCTGCTTTTTATCTCAGGCTATTCTAAATAGAGAAGCTGCATCCATTGCAAACCGTTGGCTTAAATTCTTAAGCCAGAATGTTCTTCTGTGCCCCGGGCCACGCTTCCCATCTATTTTTCCTTAAAGGAGAATCTGCAGCAGATGGTATTTGTTGTTGCTCATTATGTGACCAAAATATTGTCATTTCCTTCCTCATGTTGAGAATTTCTAGCTTTGTATTCATGTGCCGTAATATGGTCACGTTAGTGACTCTGGCTGCCCAAGGTATCTTCAGAAGTTGTCTGTATGTCCCCATCTCAAATACTTATCATGCGTCAGTAAGGGTCCAAATTTCAACACCATAGAGAAATACACTAAATACATAGGATCGAAGTCATTGAGTATGAAATCTGATAGATAATTCTCAGTTTGTCAAGGCTTTCCACATTTTCTGGAATGAATGAGGAGGATTACGAGAAGAATTAAAGGGGTGTATGACAGGCACCTACAGTTGGCCACATTCAGCATACAGTACTTTATATGACTGCTGCCCCTGGGGTATTTTGGGAATTGTTGTTCAAATAAGCCTCATTTTCCACTTCTGTACCACTCACTAATATTTTCCATTTGATAGACATTAGAGATGGGCACGAAACGAGCAATTTTTTGTTTTCGTTTTCATTTTTTCGTTTCGTTACGTAACGAAACGGGGGCATTGCGGAGGGGTGGTGGCGGCGGCGGCGGGACGGGGGCGATGGCGAATTTTGTCTCCGAAACGAAACGAAACAACAGAAATTTTGTCGTGCGTTTCGTTTTCGTTGCGGCAAATACATTGAACTGTAATGAATGCTAACGAAACGAGCAATTTTTTTGTTTTCGTTTTCGTTTTTCCGTTACGTAACGAAACGAAAACGAATTTTTTTTTGCAAAAAATTCGCGAAAAACGAAAATGAACCGAAACAGACCCCCTAAACGACAAATGAAACACCATTTTTTTGAGTCGTGCCCATCTCTAATAGACATGTTTCCTCACTTTAGCTGTGTGTGTGTGTGTGTGTGTGTGTGTGTGTGTGTGTGTGTGTGAGAGAGAGAGAGAGAGAGAGAGAGAGAGAGAGAGAGAGAGAGAGAAAATGAGGGGGTCTCTTCGGTATGTTGTTCAAACATACAGGCTGGCATCTTACTGCTTGTCCCAGCTAACTTAATGGCATTGAATCAGTCACTGAATGGTTAATAAACATTTATTTAAATCCCATTGAGCTAATGGATCTGCTCATTACTCCATGGATCTATTTTAGATTAACAGTAAGAGAACGGCCACAGAAAAATTCCCAATCATCTTCTAGCCACTGGCTCCCAATGGTGGGAGTATCGACTACTCACTTGGGATCATTTACCTCTGCAAGAAATGATGGCATAACTTTCAGAGGTGTAGCCTCTTGGCCAGATTAAATGCATGTTTATGGATAAGGCACAGACACAGTGTTCAAGTGAGGTATATCTTTGGTAAGTGTGCATTTGCAAAGAGGTCACAGTTTTGTAGTTCTATTCCTATAGTCATTGCTAAGGTCAGTCTCAAAGTAAAAAAATGTTATATCAAACATAAGTGGCATTGCTTTTCAAACTGGGATGTGGAAAAGGAGGGATGTAGTATTGGTGGGATGTAGTATTCTGTACCCTTTTCAGAGTCTGGAAAGGTCACTTGCTTGAGCTACAAAGGCCAATACAGTAGTATTTCTGGCTATTCTGTGTGAGGGATCCTGTAGTCCAAAAAGCGATTTGTCCAAACTTCTGCTTTCTTTTGGAAACTTTGTCCGTGGAACTGCCTGTGTTGCAGTTCCACAGCAGGCAGATAGAAAACGCCTTGCTCCCTTTGCCATCCTCTCACCTCCATGCAATTTTATGTTCTCAAATGCTATCAAGGGAACCCTAAAGAGCCTTGTGGCTCAGTCATTCAGCTGCTGTAGTGCATCTTTAACTGTGCTCACCACCTGGGGTTTAATCCCAGGTAGCAGCTTCAGGGTTCACTCAGTCTTCCATCCTTCTGAGATCCGTAAAATGAGTACCCAGCTTGCTTGGAGGGGCGGGGCCATGTGTTGCCTCCATAATTACTTGCAAACCACCCAGAGAGAGAGAGAGCTTTAAGCACTATGAGGCGTATAAGCAGCACACTTTGCTTTGCTCTTTGCTTAAATATAAAACAAATCTTTTGCATAATTATGACGCATTCCATTTGGAGGGAGGGCTGTCCCAAGGAAGGTAAGATTATTTGCATGATCATTCACACATTCTTATGGTTGTGGTTTATTGCAATGTGGAGGGCCTCTTAAGTGCTGCTTTTTGTTTCCTTAGGTCTGGTGAAACTGGGCATACACTGCATCACAGGGCAGAAAGTTGCAATTAAGATTGTAAACCGGGAAAAGCTTTCTGAATCAGTCCTGATGAAGGTGAGTGTGTGTCACTGCTTGTGGATAAGGATTGGGATGGGGAAAAGAATGAAGCCTGAAAAGGTGTGTGGTGCTGAATCTACAATCCGGAGATACAGAAAATACATGCTATGCTTTCTACAGATCCAATCTCTGGCAGTCACCTTCATCCCCAAGAAAAGGTCAAAGCTAGTTGTCTTGCCGGAGCAAAGACAACTTAGTGGCGAAAATCAAGCTCATTCACAGTCTGTAGCTGTCTAGCCTAGAATGAATTTGCCAGTAGATGCTACTCTTTGCATAAATGTGTGCAAAGAAATGTGCAAAATAATTTCAGACTGTCATCAAAACCTCCCTTAAAGGAGGGAGTACAAAAGGACAGTGCTAAACATTCTGGGCTGTTCTTTCCAAAATGCATGCGAGGAGCAGTAGAATGATGACTACCTCCAATCGGTCACATTTAGAAACCTGGTTGCTTCTCTATATTCCATGGTTGCAAACTAAAGCAAAGAATAATATAAAGTAGTTGTAATGCCAAGTCCTTAGGATGCCAATACTTAGGCCTGATCCTTTCCCAAAGCTTTAAAATTTCTTCCAGTGCTTTGAAAATTTAATTTTTCAGAGCATATGTCTAAGTATGCCTCAACAAGCCTCACCACTCTGGAATTCTGAGAAGCTTAGACCAGAAAAATAACATCTTGAAGCTCCAATTATTTTGCTACATGTTCTGTTAGTCCATACAGTGTATGCTGTTTCAGGCCCACGGATTTTGCTAGGTCTAGGCCTAATCAAGCAGTTGTGAAGGCCCTGAAATTCAGAATTTTCTTCTTCTTCTTCTTTTTTTGGACTACAGTTCCCAGAATTTAATACCCAGTATGGCTTGTGGCTGTGTTGGCTGAGGGATGTTGGCAGTTTAGTCAAACCACACTTTAACCAGACCGAGTGAACATTTTGGTTCTGGTGCAGTGTTTACTTTCTGAGAAAGTTGTGCTGATATGCATGGAAAAAAATCCCACCCTCTGAACAATAAGATGAGGAAGTTTGTGATAGTGTATAATTAAACAAACAAACATGATTCAGAGCACGTTTAGGCAGGGTGGTTGTTACGTGTCAACCCTAGGCCTCTGCGAGCAACGTTTGAAAGTTTGGTGCCATTATTTCACTCCCAGCATATCTGATGATCTCCGTGAGGTACAGAAATTGTGAAAATCCTCCCTTTTTTAAAACAAATAAAAGAAAGCCAGGTGTACTTGGACAGCTGTTATGGTTTTGATTTGGATGTTTTTGGGTGGGTTTTTTGTTTGTTTGTTATTGATCAGCTGGGTATCCGGAAAGTGGGGGGGGCACCCGAACCTAACGTCCCTGAACAGTTTTCCTCTCAGAAATTTTCAGAAAAATTTCTCTTTTTGGAATACAGTTCTTCTCAGAAAAGGTCTTTTCAAGGGTGGGTTGCAGAGGGGGATGGGAAGCTCTGGGGTGGGGGATGGGGTTTCTTCTAAAACTGCTGGTTCACGATGTTGAAAGCTACAGAGAGTTCCCGTTTAGTTATCCTTGTGCCATCTCTGTGTGACAGAGAAAGCTTGAAACTGTGAAAGGAACAGCCAACGAGCTTCTCTGCAGACCTTAATTTGGCCCTGCAACATTCAGAAACATTCAGAAGCAGAAACCAATTCTGGAATTGCTTTTGACATTTAAAGTGGGGATGGGGGGGAGTGGATGAGGGCTTTGCATGTTATAAATGTACATGCAGTTGGGTGTGGTGTGCTTTCCACTAGCAGGCATAGTGCCCTGGCAGGTACATTAGAGTCAGTCTCAGGGGCTGAAGGCAGACAGACTAGAAACAGTCTGGCAGGAGGCAGGGCGTAAAAATCTGGAGGCACAGAGGGAAGTCTAGGTAGCAACATATGGTCAATCTGAAAAAAACATGTCTGTGAATCTTTATATCCATTACTGGTTTTTGATCAGCTTTTTGAGACCCTCTGACTTCCAAGGCGAAGAAATTCATCATGAGTTGTTGTGTTAAATTCCTGGCTGGAAGGTTCTGTCTTCGGTCAATCAGCTTAGGTCATTGATGGCGAACCTTTTGGAGACCGAGTATCCAAACTGTGATTCAAAACCCACTAATTTTTCACAAAGTGCCAATACAGCAATTTAACTTGAATACAGGTGGCTGTGAAGGGGTGGTGTCAGGTGCCCACAAAAAGGGCTCCGAGTGCCACCATTGGCACCCGTGCCATAGGTTCGCCAACACTGGCTTAGGTGGTGCAGGGAGCCAGTTTGAACCATTGAGCATCTAGATGAACTACAATGACAATTGTGGCCAACATGGTTGATGATGGAAGTTCAGCAACATCCAGAGGGTTCCACGGTACATCATCTTCACCTCACCTTTCCCTGGGCCACTCTTTGTTGAGTTGTGGATGCCGATGCCCCTAGGTTTGTTTCTCCTCCTTCTCCATCCCGGCACATGCATTGTTTATTTTATATCAGATACCCCGATCTAATCAGAGACTCGTTCCAGACAGCTTACAGTTTGTGCGGGCGCCACACAAATCGCTACACTCCCCTTCCCTTGTTGGAGAACGCAAGCCATGAACTTGCAGTCCTTCTGCTTCAGCTTTCTTTAGACTAGTGCCATTGACCTGCAAGCTAGGAACTGTAATCTAACATATCTGGACAGTACTATACTACTGGGCAAGGGAAGGCCCACTGTACATTATCATCTTACCTCTCTATCGCCCATTATCTTCTAGGTGGAACGGGAAATTGCCATTCTGAAGCTGATTGAACATCCCCATGTGCTCAAACTCCATGATGTCTATGAGAACAAAAAATATTTGTAAGTATGTATTTCCAAGTGGTTCCACAGCCCTCCTTATTGCACAAATGAAGAGCGGAGCAGTGCTAAGTGTCGATCATTGCATAGTTTGAACTTAGGAAATTCTTTCTTTGCCGACTGGAGATTTCCATTCCAGGACAGATATTGGGGCCTCTTCCTGGCCTCTTCAGGGATCCATTAGGATCCATTGGGTGTTTGAATGCTCATGCTTTTTTAAACCCCACCCCACCCCACTAATGTAACATAGTGAACATGCTTTCCCCCCCTCTGGGTAGATGTCAGGAAAGCAGAACTTGAAAACATTTTATTTGTTTGTTTGTTTGTTTGTTTGTTTGTTTGTTTGTTTGTTTGTTTGTTTGTTTGTTTTATAGACTGCCCATCTACCAACAAGTGCCACTCTGGGAGGTTTACAGCAATAACAGAGGACAATGGAACCTCCCAGACATTGACTAAGCTGACTGGGGGTGTTCTGGGAGTTGCAGTCAAAAAAAAGAGTAACTTTTGGGGGGGCTTTGAAAAAAGAGGCAGGCAGGATTATGAGCATCTATAAGTGGACAGTTTGTAGTAAACCTGAACATTGGATCTGTCCAAGCCTAAGGACTGAGCAGCAATGAGGCCTGTCTCCACTAAGATGGGTAGACCTGGCTTTCCAAGTAACTTCGGTTACTCTAGTCTAATAAATCTTATGCTGTAATAAATCTGTTAGTCATTAAGATGGTGCAAGACTTGTCACTGTTTGTTTACCAAAGGTGCTCCTCTGTTTTTTCTTAGTAATTAAAGCCGTGTGTCTGAATGGGAATGATATATTCCCACCTGTAACTAAAGCCCTACATGCTTTCCCCCTTCCAATGTGTAATTAATTGTGCTGCTTCTAAGGTTAATTTCAAAGCTTCATCATCACATTTCTTTGGTTTAAAAAAATTGTCTGGAGACTAGATAACAGCCCTCGATACACTGGAGAGTTGTCATAGATACACCACTCTTAACTATTCTAACTGTCCACCCATGGGTATAATATCCAGCTACTTGGCAGAAGTGGCATAAACTCATGTCTTTCAACCGCTGCAGCATAGTAATAAACGCTGTACAAACTGGCAGGTTAGCATTTTGGAATGTTTATTTATCCAAGAGGTAACAAAAGTAACATTTTGGGGAGCATAAAATAAAATCTGAGATACCTCTAAAAGGATCATGGATTCCTGGCTGTTTCTTTTTGGTTTTGGAAAACACCCCCTTTTTAAATCCATTCACAGGCATCTTTCTCAAAGACAGTCACAAGTCGGAGTCTACTGATTGCTTGCTTATTATAGGATGGCCAAACCACGTTATGGTATTGGGGGGGGATGCTTCAAATAATTACTTTTTCTAATTGAGTAATGTTTCTAAGCACTTGCATACAGAATATGATATTGTTTAAATCCCACTTCTTTGTGTTACTAAAAAGTAGCCATATGTGGTTTTGATTTGGACTGGCTTGGTGCTGTCGGGAAAGATATTTAACATTTTCTTCTATTTCTGTTTCCCTATCAGCCCTTTTACAGCCTCTGTGGGGACTAATAGCTTGGGATGTTTTTCCAAGGTCAAACAGTAAAGAGAAGTTGGTTGGCTTGTTTTTTTAAACCCTTCTACTCCCAGGGCACCCCTGTCGAGATCTAAATTGGTGTATCTGCCTCAAAGTGTTTGCTTTGTTTTATTAAGAGAGAGAAGCAGGGCGCATCCAGGCGCTTTTAAAAAATTTTAATGTTAAGGAGTTGTCTGATCCCAAGGAGCGAGATACTTCAGTAACTTTAAACATGTTCATCTACCTTGATGCATGTTCTGGATTATCTGTAACAGTTCCAGATGCCACAAGATTTCTGGCCATGAGACTATTTGGTATGCCACATGTTCTGCTTTCTGAAGTCAGGCCAGGATACCAATATGATCAGTGGTTCTCAACCTGTGGGTCCCCAGATGTTCCTGGACTGCAACTCCCAGAAATCCTGGCCAGCTCAGCTAGTGATAAAGATTTCTGGGAGGTGTAGTTCCAGGAACATCTGGGGACCCACTGGTTGAGAACCACTGTGATAAATAATTGCTGGAGGGCATATATATATGTGTGTGTTTGTGTGCATATGTAGCTGCCAATTGATGCTTCTGTTCTGTCCAAGTTAATTAGAGGTGTTATATGTCTGCGGACAAACTCCTACTCGGAAGCTACCCACAGACTGGTTATCATGGAAATGTGGGAACCAATAGGCCTGTGGGCTAATCCAGCACTGCCCCTCTTACAAAAGGGTTACAGCAGCGAATCTGCTCAGAACTGGATAGGATGCTTGCTTTCTCTGTACTCGCCCCCTTGCTCCTCAAATCCAACTGCTCCTTTCCCACACACAGGTAGAGCAAGGCAACTATTACAGTACTTTATTTGATTTCCCCGGCCTTCACATGACCAGCAGGTTGGTAGTAAGCAAGGAAGCAGCGAAAGCGTTGCTTCCTGGAGAGGAGGTGATGGGGAAAATACAAGCTTGATTTCTGCCTGTCAGCCTGCTGTTCAAGGCCAGTAAAACAGAGAGGTTGGCGAACACCTCCCATCTGCTCCTGTAATTCCTGGCACCGAGCGCTGGTTTCCTAGGTAGAAGCTATCTGTGTTTCTCTGTGTGTGGCTTGCTCTCTGTGAACATGTGTGTGCGTGTGGGGAGGAGAGAGAGAGAGAGAGAGAGAGAGAAAGAGAGAGAGAGGGAAAGAGAGAGGGCCGTCTAGAATACCAGGCGGTGCCAGACAACTGCCACTCTTCACACATAAGCCTTCTTTGTCATAGCCCTCCACGGACACAATGGGAGGAGGTGTGGATAGAGACAAAGCGGTTGGACAAAAGAGGTTGCCAGGGAGGAAATATACAACCCAGGGGCCTATTATAAAAAAATGGTATATGCAATATGCTTCACATATTGGTGTTTTTTTTTTTTTAAAAATCAGACTAGATTTTTCTTTTGGTGGGACTTAAAAGTTTATTTTAAAAAGTGTCTTGCCTAAAGCACTAGTCACTCCAGTTAGAGAATGAAAGGTGTAGCCCTGCAGATCAGAAGCAACCATGCCATGAAGAAAGGAGGTAGCCAGTGTTGTTACCCCCTTTGGATGCGATATCATTATGGCTGGGTATGTGGCGACAAGCGCAACAATGCTGGCAATGCCTTTAAGCATGGCAGAGTGGAAGACACATAGGGCAGACAATGTAGGTCATGACTTACTTGGAAATCCCTGCATGGGAGACTCTTTCTGAAACTGATGTAGGATATACACCTGTAACAGGACATTTCCGTGGTAAATCTGCTAGCTCCATCCTTTTGAATTACTGTGCAGGTGGGTAAGGTTAACCTTTCAGAGTTACCTAGAGACAAAAATAGACTGCTTCTCAAAAAGCTGTCTCCGGAAGAGTCAGAGGGGAAAACATTTTCAGTATTCAGTTTAAATCTTACAATTTTCACCAAGCTTTTTTGCTTCCAGAAAACAAGGGAAAGTGCACAAGCAAGATTCTACTCAGTGACTTAACAAGCTATCCAGGTTTATTGTTCTGTCAGGTGAATGCAAAGGACTTAGAACAACAGACAGGCAGTAGGACCTTTTATTATATTTCATTAGAATAATTAATTCTATTAAATAACTCCTAACATTGTGCAGGGAAGCCCTGGCTTTGATACTCCCCTCATCCCTATGCACACTTATTTATCTTTAGAAACTGCTCTGATATCTTCTCTGTTTGAGCTGGTGTTTCCTTCATAGAATCATAGAATAGTGAAGTTGGGAGCAGACTATAAGACTATCAAGTCCACCCCCCTGCTCCATGCAGGAATAGAAATCAAAAGATATCTGCCCGGTGGTTGTCCAAATTTCTATTTAAATGCCTCCAGTGCTAGAACACCCGCCACCTCGTGAGGTAATTGGTTCCATTGCCGTACTGCTCTAACAGTTACAAATCCCCCCAATGTTTCCTTCTCTTTCCTTTCAGTCTGCTTTGCAGTTGGTTTTGCTAAAAGTAAATTCAGAGAGTAATTCTGTTCCTTTGGGGTCCTCACGCAAGTCTCAATAACATTTCCTCCATGTTCTCTGCTTCTTGGTCCCGCTGCTTCTGGATTCCTTTTGTACTAGATATCTGGTCTTGGAACATGTCTCAGGAGGAGAACTCTTTGACTACTTGGTGAAGAAAGGACGGCTTACGCCCAAAGAAGCTCGGAAGTTTTTCCGGCAAATTGTCTCAGCTTTGGACTTCTGCCATAGCTATTCTATATGGTGAGTTTCTCTCCAGCCACATCTACTTTGTTTCCTCTTCTCCTCAGTGCATTGAATGTTAGTGTTATGATGCCTTTTCTTCTTGCATGAATGGTAAAGAGGGAATGGATTTTCTTGGCATTTATTTTTCTTCTTGTGAAAGTGGCAAATGAAACCCTTCTCCCACAGGAATACATTTTAGTGCTTCCTGATATCTCTACATCAAACTGTTTAAGGCAGAGGGGCAGGGGCTGGTATGTAAGTTGGCAACTAAGGTGGCTACTTCATGTCCTTCTTTGTTCCGTGACTAGTTTCGTACCGTGACAGCGTTGGTCGTGATCACGTGGTTTTGTCCCTGTTTCAGTGTCATTATAACTTGTCTCGTGACAAGTGTTACCTCACGGTCTTGTACCATGACAAACACTGAATTTGTCTAGCTTCCTTTTTCCTTTTTTGGAGGGGGGCTTAAAAATTCTTTTTCAGTATTTCGCTCCTGAAAAGTCAAAATTAAAAAAACCCAGACACAGTTTTCTGAGAGAAGCGAATGTTTTGTTGCGTGAGAGTTGTTACTACACGGTGTCTTGTCTCGGAACAGAAAGTGGGAACAAAGAGTGACAAGGGAAAACCCAACCCCAGCACCAGGTACAGGATTGCCGCGCTTAGCACCCGTTCTGGGGGCGTGGTCGAGATAAATTTCAGTAGTTGTGCGACGGACGTGAAGTAACATTTTTTGTACCGCTCCTAAGCGCAACACTAACAGAGACAAAATGGCCGTGAAGTAACCGCCTAATTGATTACCTCTCCTTATACAATCTTGCTTGCACTTGAAGATCTACTTCAGATCTCCCGTTTGTCACTTTGCTAGCAAGATTGGCTAGGTTGGTGAGCATAGTACAGGCATGTCCAAACTTCAGCCCTCCTGATGTTTTGGACTACAACCCCCAGAATTCTAAGCTTAGATTGCCAGTGACAAAAGACTGAGGGAGTTGTGGTCCAAAACATCTGGAGGGTCAAAGTTTGAACATTCCTGGCATAGTAGTTAGGGCCTTCTCAGCGGTGACCTCACAGCATCAACCCAATTGGAGATGCCTTTTGGTACAGGTGTTTAAATGACCCCTGAAGCCCTGTCTCTTCATAGTTACATATAATAAAGGCTGCCAGTGTCCAAACAAGAACATCTTTCTTTAGTCATATGCATCTTTCTGATACTAATAATATTTTGCTTTCTAGGGTTTGAAAAGCTGTTCGTACTTATTCCAAAATAAATTGACTGTCCCAGTGACTGATAGGATGCAACCAATTGAAAAGCAATGAGTTAAATCAGGGGGATATAGCTGATCAATACCTTGAAACAGCTAGTCTAGTTTATAGGTTCAGTGAAAGGAGGAAGAGTCTTGGTGGTTGAACAGAGCTAACCTTTTTTTAAAATTTGATGTCTTGTCCTTTATCAGATGTCTGTAAACCACTGTGTAACGCAAATTTAAAAAGCGGTATACAAATTGAAATCAGTGAATGAATGAACTTAATATCTTCTAGTAACCTCAGCAGTTTTTGAACGGGTTTTCTTTGGTCATGGGATATATAAGGCTTATTGCCCTGTTTAGTAAGGAAATGCAGTATCCTATAACTCTGAATCACAGAACGGCAGGGTTGCAACTCCCAAGGGTTATCTAGTCCGGCTCCAGCCTCCTGGCAGTGCAAGATTTTCACAATTAAACATCCCTGACAAAGTGTGATCCAACTTTTGCTTTGAGATTGTCATCCAGCTTCTCATGAAGGAGAGTTCACCATCTTCCAAGGCTGTCCATCACTCTATCAAACCAGGCTCTTACTGTCAGAAAGTTCTTTGTATTGTTTGATCAAGATCTCACTTCTTGTCATTTGAACCCCCTGGTCCAAATCCTGGCATCTGGAGGGGCAGAAAACAAACTTGCTCTCTCTTCTATCAGACGGTATTTCCATAGTGCCATCATTACAATGACTCAGCAAAGTTAAAAAGTGGGTGGAGCTGAAAACCTGAGAGTTCCTTCCTTTTTGTACAAGGAGCAGCCCTGGGTGAACAACCCCAGACTTCAAAGTGTCCTAATGAGCTCCACATTCATCTCCATGATGATGGGAACTATATTTGCCTCTCCTTCTTTGCGCCTCTAACCTCCCATGGATTCCCCAGCCACTGATCAACGAACGAGATTGAAATGGAAGATGCAAGGTTGCACACCTGCGTTTCACACGTGTCGTATCACTGACTGCATTTTGTTTGGACCTCCTCAGCCACCGAGACTTGAAGCCAGAGAATCTATTGCTGGACGAGAAGAACAACATCCGGATTGCAGATTTCGGCATGGCCTCCCTGCAGGTCGGAGACAGCCTGCTGGAAACGAGTTGTGGGTGAGTCAGCTTCTGCCAGGGGTTGATGGAGAGTGTGTGTGCCACATTTGGGGGGGGGGGGGGGAGGAAGAATCCAGCAAATTGACCCTTGTCCTGATTCACACAACATTTCGGCAGGCATAACAGCATTGGCAGTGGGGAACAGCCGGGATGGTGGCAGCAGCTGAGGAAGCTCTTTGAAAGGGACAGGGAATAGAATGAGGTAAAAAGGGGATTGTCTAGTGCAGCCTTGCCTGCCATTGCACTCCAGAGTTGTTTGAACACCGCTCCTATCATCCCCAGCTAGCTAAAAGGAAACAGGTTGGGGAACATGGGCCAAGGAGTACTGCCGTCTCTTGCAGGAACTTTGTCCATTTTATTTATTTATTTATTTATTTATTTATTTATTTATTTATTTATTTATTTATTTATTCTGCTTATTAACTGCCCGGTTTTCCCTCGGGAACTCTGGGCGGTGTACAACAGATTGCAGCAAACAACTTGGCCAAACACAACCCCCATGAAAATTTTAAAAACAGCAACGATCACAAAAAAACAAACAAAACAACAACAAAGCAAAACGCCAGAGTCTGGCAAGGAGGGGGAGAAAAGCATCTGTTAGGATGCTCTGGGTTCCCTCATTTAGAGAGTAACATGCCGTCACAGAATCATTTCTATTATAGCTCAGGAGCTGTGGAATGCTCATACCTGAGTGGAGTTTTGTGTTTTGTTTGTTTGTTTGTTTGTTGTTTTTAGACTCCAGGGGGGAAACTGTTCTCTTCATAAAAGACTTTGGCGAGTTCTGCCCATGGATGGCTTGGCTTTGTTTTTATTTTCCAATTTTTTTAAAAAAAAATTAAAGTGTCTCAAAGTGCCCTGTTGCAGGCCATCCTCATGGGACAGTGGGCTGTCCAGTCAGGTGGCATGGCATAACATTCCTTTGCATTCACCTGTGAACTGAAACAACTCGGCATCTCAGGGGCACACAGCAGTAGAGACATACTTCCCACAACCCCTTCTGGGTTGGGTTGGGGGGAAATATCCATCGTTTTTTGCAATGAATGCTTGTTGTGCCTGTGGTGGATCCCTGTGGATCGGCTTTCTCCTGCGTTTCACTCTTCCTCAGTCTCTCTGTCTTTCTCTCTCTTTTCTGCCCCCAATGCTGGGCTGCAGTTCTCCTCACTATGCATGTCCAGAAGTGATCAAGGTAAGGATTCTGCTGGCTTAATGTCCATCATTTATCCCTGCTGGTATCTCCTTACTTCTTGCTGCCCCGCAGAGCTGCAAGGCAATGGGTTTGTCTATCAGATCATGCAGCCCGCTTCATCCTGATGGTCTCTCAGCAAGGGTGGCGGTGGCATGGCAAGAATACATTGGTTGATTGGGAATGCTGATTTATTATACCATCAAGGGGATGGATCCAGGGCTGGTGGGTCTTAAATGTGTCCTTTGTCCGCATCAGCACAAAGTGTAGAAGTATCTATGGGCCTTTATACACGACCCCTAAGCTCCGCAGGAAATGGCTGCAAGGTCCGGACCTTACAAGTGTTTTCCCACCAGCTCCGGACTTTGCAGACAATTAAGTGCAACCCCGCCCACCTAAGCGTGACCCAGCTGCACTTTCTTGTACCTGCTTGAGGTGGGTGAAAATCCCCAGGTCCGGATTTAATCTGGTCAGTGCGGGGCTCTCCTGGCTTCTGCTTGTGTTTTTTTTTTGCCTCCTGCCCCTTTAAGAGAAGAGGTGGGAGGGAAAAAAGCAAGCAGAAGAGAAACGGAAGAGAAACGGAGCGCCGGGAAGCTCCTCCAGGTGAGCTGCATTTTTTCCCCTCTTTCTCTGGTGGGGAGGAAGGAAGGGCAACGAACCCCTAAGATCTTTGGTCCGAATTTAAGGGACCAGCGGATCTTAGGGGTCGTGTGAAAAGGCCCTATATCAGTGGTGGTCAAACTTTGGTCCTCCAGATGTTTTGGACCACAACTCCCACAGTCCTTTGTCATTGGCAATACAGGCTTGGAATTCTTGGAGTTGTGGTCCAAAACATCTGGAGGGCTAAAGTTTGGTCACTACTGATCTATATCTTCATCTGTATCAGGTATGGGGAAGCTTTGGCCCTCCAGAGGTTTTGGACCACAACTCCCACAGTGCTTTATCAATAATATAGGCTTGGAATTCTGGGAGTTGCTGTCCAAAACACAGGTACGGCCAAAGGTTCCCCACCTCTGAGCTATATCAATAGGTATATTGATGTGTATGAAATAACATGCTATTATATATGCATAAATATACCTTTTGGTATATGTGAATAGAAATAGATATAGATGCTCTTGGATTGGATTTGAATGATATAGGATTACGCATAAAAACATTAGATTACACCAGAGGTTCTTCTGAATGTTGTGTACCAAACTGGACTGCTACTACCCTACTTGGTTAATATAGTCAATTAAAACATATTAGTTGACTGAAAAAGTTCAGCCTAAGTCATTGCTCACCACATTTTAACAAAGGTTAAGCAACGAAGATTTATATCCAAAATAAGGGTGTGAACACGCAGGAATTTGTCCTTTTGTTTGGCCCATTTGAAGAGAGATGGATTCCCTCTTTTTCCTAACGAGCACATGTGCATTCTGTTTTGGTTTGGTTCCAGCACACGAGATCACTGCAATCAAACCAAAGCAGATAATTCACGGCTTGCAATTTACCAATATTGTTAAGCGATTTAAGCAGATAACTAAGCCATTTCCCAATATTGGGATATTAAAATCTTCCTGTGCTCTTCCATGGAGGGGAAGAGGGAGGGAGCAAAGATGCTTTTTAAAAAGTATAGTCATACCTTTGGGGGGGTGTTAAGAAATAGAAAGCTTCCTCCCTTGCTTGGGGCCTTTGTTATGGCAAGGAGGAGAAGGGGGGGGGGCAAGGAGAGGGATCTCTCCCAACTTGGAGAGGCCGGCCAAATAAGATTGCTTGAACAGTGGATTTCATGGACTACTTCAAGCAACCTTAAGCAACCCTGTTTAATCTATTCTGCCCAACAGATCCTGAGTTCCTACTATTAATAAGTAACTTCAGTCTTATTGATCAAAATGGAACGTGTGTAACCGATTCACAGTGCCATGCCTATGTCTCCCATTTGTCTTCATTCTGCCTGATTGTTATTATTATTTTTCTTTCAAAATGTTATTGTCTTGAAAAATATGCTGTAATAGCAAGTGCTGTAGAACATGCAAATCTGAAATTTTTTTATATTAAAAAATAGGGCCACAGAAACAGGGAACAGGGAACCGTGTGGCTGGGACTAAGGAACAATTACACAGTTTACCAGATGCTTGCATCCATTTGGAATCAGAGGAAGCCTTATAGGAAACAGTTGCAACAAGGCTGTAATGACCAATATCCAGTCCAATTGTTAAAAAAAGATAAATGCACTCTTTTTAAAAGGATGTATCCCTTCTAGTTCTCTAGATGCCCTGAGCACATCCGATCTCGCCTGATTTCGAAAGCTAAGCAGGGTCAGCCCTGGTTAGTACTTGGATGGGCGACTATCAAGGAATACCATGTGCTGTAGGTGCCTGGAGTAGGAACTGGCAAACCACTCCAGTATTCCTGCCAAGAAAACTCCATGGACATGGGGTCACAAAGAGTCGGTCACGACTGTAATAATGCAACTACAACAACAACAATCCCTTGTTAAGTGGGAGGGAATGCTTCTCTAGAATGATGCTGGGTGTGACACAGATATGCGTGATTAAAAACCAAATAAAGATGTGTGTCGCATTACACGGCTAATATAGATTCATTGAAACGGAGGGTATTTAATTTAATTGTTAGGAGCAGCATTGATTTCACTTCTCTGTACTAAGCATGATTAAAGCCTGGTGCTAAACCAATGCTTTTTCTTCTCCCCCACTCCCAAAATATTCCTCTCATAGGCAGATGTTTATACAATTAATTGGTTGATTAACTAATTAATTAATCAAATAAAAGACATGTTTTCAGATTTTTTGATGGTGAAAGCTCTCATATGATTTCAGAGGGATTTGTATTTAATTGTCAGATATTTCATGATCTGATAGTTAAGGTGGTGCCCTCCAGGTGTTTGGAGCCACTGCTCCCATAAACCCCAGCTGTTGTTACCAGGAATGATAGGAAATCAAGTCTAAAATATTCTGAAGCCCTCCGGATTGCCAACTCCTGTTTTTATGCCTTTGAGGAATACACTTTTAATACACAGTCTCCAGCAATCTAGTGCTCTTCAGATTCTTTTTATACTACAACTCTGATCATCCCCCCCCCAAGGATGATGACAGGGTTGTAGTTTGATACATTTGGAAGGCGCCATTTTCAGGACTGCTATATTTAGTACCTACATAAAATCAAGGAAGAAAAAGCTTAATTTCCCCCAAATTACAGGGTTTCATTTCCTTTAGTGGGTGGGTGGGAAGAATGCTAATGGTTCCCTTCCCCCAGAAGTAAGATTATTTTGAGGATATGAGGAACAACACTCCCGGTACTTTTGAGACTGTTGCTGAGGAACAGTAACTATTGCTGGGCCTTGCAAATTTGAAATATTCTGATACCTCCTTGGTAGCTGTAGACTGGAATTTGGTGGCTACAAATACAGTATGAGGTGGGGGGGGCTTGTTTTTGAGTAAGCCATCTGTCCCAACTTAATTTGGGGGGGGGGACAAGGGGAGAAGAACAATCACAGGAATAAAAAGACATGAGGAGATCTTCAGAGGAACAAAGGCTGCTTTCACATGAACCCTAAAATCTACTGCAAAATGCTCACAGATGTGGAGCTTAAAATTGTTTTCCCACCAGCAGCGGACTTTTTAAAAAAAAGGTATGGCCAACCCCACTTAAGCACGCCCCAGCACATTTTGCAAGTACCTGGTCTGGAGGGGGTAAAATCCTTGTTGCTGTTCATTGTTGCTGTTTTAAAGCATTGCATGCCTGGCCCTCCTCCACTTTCTGTTTGTTTTGGGGCATTTATACACAACCCCTAAACTCCGGGGCAAATGGCTCCCAGCTCCGGAGCTTAAAAATGTTTACCCACCAGCTCCGGAGTTTACAGGAAATTAGGTGCGACCACGCCCCCATAAGTGCGTCCCAGCGCACCTTTCCAGTACCTGCTCTTCCGTCCTGAAAATTCCTTGATGTGGTGTAAAGATAGTGAGTGCGGGGCTCTCCTCGCTTCTGTTTGTTGTTGTTTTGGCTCCCGCCCCTTTAAGAGCTACTTTACAGACACAGGAATCTTGCCGGCAAGAGCGAGAGCCAGAACGGAGGTGAGGCACGATCTTTTCTTCCTTTTTTTTCCTCCCTCCCCTCACGCAGCCAGCAGCCAGGAAGTGCGGAGGGGTGGGGAAGCAGGAAGAGCGACAAGCCCCTAAGATCTCTGGTCCGAATTTAAGTGACCAGCGGATCTTAGGGGTCGTGTAAAAGCGCCCTTTGTTGGGTTACCCCCCCCCCCCAATTTAACAGACAGGAATCCTAACAGGCTTCCTGTCCTGGAACAATTAGCTGCTGCCCACAACAGGCGGAGGTGAGCCTGCATTTTTTCTCTCTCTCCCCTCACCACAGACAGAAGCAATGGAATCAGAGGGTGGGAGGGTGGGAACCCAGGAACGAGGACAAACAGGTTGGGGGGGGGATCCACATTTAAGTTGCCAGAGGATTTTAGGGGTCGTGTGAAAGCAGCCAAAGCAAGATTTATGAAGCCCAGCATGAAATCCTTCTTCACAGAAGCAAAATGACATGAATATAAAATGTCAGGATAAACATTTCAAACATACGGGACACAGTACTTGGCAACAGAACTGCTTATTTACCACCTACTTTTTATATGCAGTCTTTCCTCTTGAGTTTCTCACCTTGGGTAAACCAATTGTTCTTGGACGGCAGCTCCCAGAAGCCTTCGGCATCAGCTGTAGTGTCTAGGGTTTCTGGGAGTTGCAGTCCAAGAACCCCACCTGGATTGCCCAAGCATGGAAATCAATACTTGAGTGAGCAGAAGTTGGCCTGCAAGGCTATTCTTCTTACTTTCCATGCCCAAAAATACTGTGAAGGAAATTGGGCTGAGGGAGACAGAGTGCTGCAATGAGTTTCATGTTTCAAGAGCATAGAGACTTGAACCTGTTTCTGCTGAGTCCTCGTCCAGTTCTCTACTCATTAGAGGTGGGAACAAATTAAAAAATTAGCTATGCTTTCTGATGGATTTGGCCAATTTGCCAAAATGTGTTGATTTGTATTTGCCACAAATGTAGTTCCCTGATGAATACGAATTGATGAATTACTGTATATACTTGGATATAAGTCTAGTTTTTCAGCCCTAATTTTGGCGCTGAAAGAAGCCCCCCCCCCCCGACTTATATTCGGGTCAATGCTTTTAGCCACGGAGGCAAGTGCTTGCTTGGGTCGGTGGCTAAAAGTCATTTTAAACGTCGTGCGCCGCTTCTCCTGACACACACACACACACACACACACACACACACACACACACACACACACACACACGTGTTGTTGGGGAGCAGCTTGCAATGTTTAAAATTACTTTTAGCCACTGAGGCAAGTGCTTGGGTCAGTGGCTAAAAGTCATTTTAAACATTGTGCACCACTTCTCCTGACACCCCCCCCCGTGTTGAAGGGGAGCGGTGTGCAGTGTTTAAAATGACTTTTAGCCATCTAGGCAAGTGCTTGGGTCGGTGGCAAAAAGTCATTTTCAACATCACACACCACTCCCCCCAGCTCACAAAGGAGTTGCTGCCAGGCCCTGCTGCATTTCCCACCCTAGACTTATATTCGTGTCAATAAGTTTCCCCAGCTTTTGGGGGTTAAATTAGGGGCCTCGACTTATACTCAGGTCAACGTATACTCGAGTACATATACGGTATTAGCTATTTTTGATTTGTTAATTCATTGGGCTATAAAATGCCCCCCAAGGGACCTAGGGACACCAATTTAGAGGGAAGCACCCCTCCCTCTCCTCCACAATCCCTTCAGGTTTGGTGGAGATTGGACTTTTGATGTCTCGAATTTTGATGCACCTCCCCAAAACTCTCCCCCCCCCCAAGGAAAGTTGACTTCAAACATGCAGAGAGACTTTTGCTGACTTTCCTCTACTATCCCTTCAAGAGGAATTCTAGGAGAGAGTTGGGAGATTCCTTTCTGCAAGTTTGGTGTCTCTAGGTGCCTAGGGGGAATTTTATTTGGGGACCTTCTTTGGGGGTTCATTGCTCAGATATCCAAACCCCAGTCCTCACCACAGTTGGAGAGGAATTGTATAGGAGAGGCAGAGGAGGCACCCCTGCAAGTGTGGGGCCTATAGATGGCAGAGGAGTCTTTTTATAGCATTTTAATTGGGAGATAAATTGACTCATCCATTTGTTGCTGGAAATTTGTTGATTTGCCAATTCGCCAGCCCCAACAAATCACAAATCATGACAAATCACCTTTTAAAAATTATTATTAGTCTCCATCTCTAATCATTACGCCACACAGTGCATTGTGGCTTCAAAATCTTTTCCTTGTGCACTAAAATATCTCTTCTCCTTTCATGGTATCCCAAATGGTTGAAAAGACCAAAAGACTGAGTCTCATTCTATAAAGGTAAATATGTTGGTTACCATTAACATTTGGATATGACTCCTCCTTCAGCTCTAGTTTCTAATTTTTTGCTGTTCCCAATGAGCTCTCTCGCCTATCCTGCTCTTGTTCTCTGCTCTGCAGTTAGCAAATTGAAAACCTTTCTGCTTTTTACTGTTTAGGGCGAGAAGTATGATGGACGTCGTGCTGACATGTGGAGTTGTGGAGTGATCCTCTTTGCCTTGCTAGTGGTAAGGCTGTTCTCCAACCATGTTCTTTACATCAGTCTTATTATGCAGCCATGGCAGGGAAGTTCCAAGTCTCGCTTCAGTGGTATCAAGAGAAGAACAGGGCACAGCAATTATAAGCACTGCAAAAGTGTGGAATAGCTGGAATCTGTCCTGGTGGAGGAACTACTTGCACAAGCAAAAACATGAGTCTTCAAGTCTGTGTGTATGTTTGTGAGAGAGCGAGAGAGGGAGCTAGTCAAAATAAGAAGGGCGTTTAGACCTGCCACCTGACCTAAAATGGCTGCTGATGAAAACAGATACACACAAATCCAATTGCTTTACCCTTCTCTGTCTCAGGCAGGGTTAAAATCCAACGAGGAAGCATGCTGCGAGGTCATCTATGCTAGATCGGAGATGCTGGCCAATCAGGAGCTGTGCAGGGATAGGCATCAGCCCGCCTCCCTCTCTGATTGGCCAGCATCACAGAACAAGCACAGATGACGTTGCAGCATGCTTCCTCATTGGAGTTTAACCCTTTGCGAGACAGAGAAAGAAGGTAAAGCAATTGGATCTGCGTTTATCAGCTGGTTCGAGGACCACCTGGGCTCTCGTGGTTCGTTTCGTAACCTACTGGTTCCGAAATGAAATGCCCATCCCTACTCAGTGTCAAAAATTTCAGATTTTGGACATTGAGACATGTTGCATTTCAGTGGGTTTGAGTGCATTTTTTCCTTGGCTTCTCCCTTCTTTTGTCCTGCAGGGAGCTCTTCCCTTTGATGACGACAACCTACGGCAGCTGTTGGAGAAAGTCAAGCGGGGGATTTTCCACATGCCCCACTTCATCCCGCCTGACTGCCAGAACCTCCTGCGAGGCATGATCGAGGTGGAACCTGAGAAGCGGCTGAGTGTGAGTTATCCCTGTCCTTGTGAACAAAGAACACGTGGAGTGTGGACATTTAGTAGGAAGGGAAGCAGAGCTGGTGCTTCTTCCAGGCTCCCTGACATTCTAAGCCAGTGGTTCCCAACCTGGGGGTCGGGACCACTTTGGGGGGGTCGAACGACCATTTCACAGGGGTGGCCATGAGCCAGTGAAGAAAAAGGCACAAATGGTTTGGGTCTGGAGGAGGAGGGGAAGGAAGTGGGGGGGGGAGTGTGAGTCTCAGCTTGATAGGTTGGAGGGCATGTCAGTCAATGGCACCAGAGGTTGTGATTGGCTGAGGGGGCCTGTAGAGTCTGTGGCACCTGTGGCAGTGGCCTGCCAAAAGGGGTTTGTGGCTTCTTCCAAGCAGGGCAAGGGGGCCACCACCACATGAGGAACTGTATTAAAGGGTCGCGGCCTTAGGAAGGTTGGGAACCACTGTTCTAAGCTGTTGGTTGTGGGCCTAGTCTCCCTGAAGACACACCATTTCAGGCCGGTGTTGATACTGGAAACAGAGGGCATTACTTGATGATAGAATTATCCTCCATCCTGTCAAAGAAAACCTATCTTCACACACAGAAAGCTAGCACAGCAGTGCTGTTAAGGTGGGATCCTTCTCAGCAACATGCTTGATCTCTACAGGCAGAGATATATCTTTGCTATGGAGAAGCATACAATCATATGCATTGGCATCTGCAGTTCTAAATGCTACAACCTAGGCACACGTTTATGATAGACCCTGGACAGGAACAGGTGTATTGCTGTTGATTGCAATGACAAGAAGCAATGGTAGCATGTGACTGATTTTTTTAAAAAGATAAATATTTCTTCACATTATAAAGAAGAAAGGGGCTAATGTTTTTTTTTATTTTTATGTGGCGGCTTTAGCTGGAGCAGATTCAGAAACACCCATGGTTCCTGTGAGTATCTCCAGATCTTCCTGTTTTGATCCTCACCCCAATCCACTCCATTCATTTTTCCTTGCCTTTATATTGTCAAAGGTTACAGAGGTTATTTTATTGGACTTCAGCTCCCAGAATTCCTCTGGTGTTTTTAGTATTGTTTGGGATACTGCATCTAAAGTCACAATTTGAGAAACAGAATATGGGATTGCAAGATCTGTTGTTGATATATTTTTTTAAAAAATCAAATATATAGAGGTTGTTGAACTCCAACAAGGTAATTTTTCCAAACTCTGGTGTTCACCAAGATGGGGGGAAATGAAAACAAACTTTGGAGCACACTCTAATCCAGTGGTGGTGAACCTTTGGCACTCCAGATGTTTTGGACCACAACTCCCAGAATTCCAAGCCTGTATTGCCAATGACAAAGAACTGTGGGAGTTGTGGTCTAAAACATCTGGAGTGCCGATGGTTCAACCACCACTGCTTTAAGCTATGAAGGCATTATGTTACCTTTTCTGTTAGGCATCCATTGTATTACAGGAGAAAACTCTTATTTAGTGAGAAGCATATGTGTTGCACATGAAAGATCTCTGGTTCAGTTTCTGGGATCTCTAAGGGTATTTGTACACGACCCCTAAACTCCGCAGCAAATGGCTGCCAGCTCCGGAGCTTACAATTGTTTTCCCACCAGCTCCGGAGTTTGCAGGAAATTAAGTGCGACCACGCCCACCTAAGCGCATCCCAGCGCTCTTTTCTTGTACCTGCTCTAGGAGGGTGAAAATCCCCAGGTCCGGATTTAATCTGGTGAGTGCGGGGCTCTCCTCACTTCTGTTTTTTTTTTTGCCTCCCGCCCCTTTAAGAGAAGGGGCGGGAGGCAAAAAACAAACAAAGAAGAGAAGGAATCAGGACAACCACGGGGCTCCGGGCAGCTTCGGAGGTGAGCCTGCATTTTTAGCTCTCTTTTTTCCTCCCTCCCCTAACGCAGACAGGATCAAGGAAATGCGGAGAGGTGGGGACGCAGAAAGAGCAACGAACCCCCAAGATCCCTGGTCCGAATTTAAGTGGCCAGCGGATCTTAGGGGTCGTGTGAAAAGGCCCTAAGTAAGGTTGGAAAAATCTCCTCTTTGGAGTCATGGAGAGCTGCTTTTGTGGAAAGCCATTCCCTCACCAAAGATCACTGAAGCGTCTCTTGGTCAAACAAAACAGAGAAGACAAGACTGGAGTGAAAACAAAAGTTTAAGTTCTAGAGAGATTCAGTTCTCCTATATGTAATGGAAGGAATGTCTCTTTAATTATAACCATTATCACTACTATGCAAGTGAGAGCTTTGAGCAGTTCTCAACATTTTTAGAATTTCCTGGGTTTGGGTTTACACATGCTGCATTGAATTGTAATAGGATTGCTTAAACTTATCCTCAGTTTCTATTTCCATTATTAGCTATAAGAGTGCCTTAATTAGCTGGAGCTGTGCAGGCTTTAAGACTGGTTTGTTTGCTCCTTTGTTGTTTTCACAGAGAAGTGACACATATAATTTAAATAAAGTAGCAAACAGGCCACCCATAGTTTAAGGATGTGTGTGCTTTCTCCAATGTCATATTTTGAACATGAATGGTTGCTGCTCGATGTCATCAAGTCAGCTTATGGCAACCTTATGAATCAGTGACATCCAGAAATTACTGCTGTCAATAGCCCTGCCCAGCTTGTACCAGCTCAGGACTGTGGCTTCCTTTCTTGAGTGTATCCATCCTTCATTTGGTCTTCCTCATCTCCTGTTGCCTTCCACTAGGTCAGACATTAGAGCAAGGCAGGTGGCAACTTGAGTTTTCCATTATCCTTGGCTCTTACATTCCACTCTCCTGGCAATCACGATAAGGGGAGTGACCTTCCTTTTACTTTGCTGGTCCTTCTCTCTCCCAGGGGAGGTAAGAATGAACCTGAGCCAGAGCAGCCAATTCCTCGGAAGGTGGCCATCCGACGGATCCAATCAGTCAGCGAGCTCGATCCTGACGTGCTGGAGAGCATGCACTCGTTGGGCTGTTTCCGCGACAAGAACAAGCTGAAGCAAGAGCTGCAGAACGAGGGGTGAGTGCAAAGCCCAAAGAGGTTACCAGAACCTGTTTTAAGGTTTTGCACGTGGAAATGCAGTGTGTGCAGTAGGACCCCTGTATCTGTGAGAGATCCATTCCATGATCTACCATGAATGCCTGAAACTGTAGATAGTAGTGAGTCTCACTATACCAGCACTGGAGTTGGAGAGACGGTTTTCCGTTTTGGAAAGGGAACTGGTTCCGAAACGGAACACACCAGCATAGCTGGCACTCAGAATCCAGTCCCACCCTCTCACTGTCTTATCTTGCTCTAGTTTGTGCTGGGTGAAAATCCAACCAGGAAGCAGCCTCCGATGCATCATCTTTCCATCTCCCTGGCATTGGCCCGTCAGACCGGGAGGCGGGATGATGTATGTCCTTGCACAGCTCCTGATTGGAGAGGGAAAGATGATGCATCAGAGGCTGCTTCCTGGTTGGATTTTCACCCAGCACGAACTAGAGCAAGATAAGATAGTGGTTGATTTTGTTTCGGAGGGTGGGACTGGATTCCGAGCACCAGCTGTGCTGGCGTGTTTCATTTTGGAACCAGTCCCCTTCTGAAGCGAAACGCTCATCTCTAGTTCATAGGTATCAAACAAGCAAGCCATGTGTGATACAGCTTATTGGCAAGACATCAGGGAAGGCTCCAATAAGTACAGGTCTTCCCACTGGAACTTCAAGGTTTATACTCCCGTGAGAAGACAAGGTGGCAGCCAGCACAGCCCATGGCTTGGGAAAGTGGCAGGGGCTACACCGGCTGGGAGCTGACATTCCTAACCCTAATAACCCTAATGT
The DNA here is from genome assembly GCA_037367245.1 of Phrynocephalus guinanensis. NCBI lineage: Eukaryota > Metazoa > Chordata > Lepidosauria > Squamata > Agamidae > Phrynocephalus > Phrynocephalus guinanensis. Next base: position 11,520,394 of record CM074743.1, on the reverse strand, counting down.
CTGGTTCTAATGTAGCCTTTCCCAACTGGGTGCCCTCCAAAGGAGTTGGCTGGTGACTTCCTTCCATCAAGGATCTCATTTGGTTTACAACCGTAAATAAAGATTCATTCATTCCATCAAGGATCTTGGGAGTTGTAGTTAAACATGTCAACAGGAGACTTGGCTGGAGAAAGGTGGCGCAGTGGTTAAATGCCTGTATTGCTGCCTAGATGCCCTAAGCATATCCAATCTCGCCTGATTTCGGAAGCTAAGCAGGCTCGGCCCTGGTTAGTACTTGGATGGGAGACCACCAGGGAATACCAGGTGCTGTAGGTGCCTGGAGTAGCAACTGGCAACCCACTCCAGTATTCCTGCCAAGAAAACTCCATGGACATGGGGTCACGACTGTAACGACACAACACATACACACACACTGCAGGTAAAACTGTGCTCCTGACCTGGGGTTCAATTCCAGGTAGCAGCCTCATGGTTGACTCAGCCTTCCATCCTTCCGAGGTTGGTAAAATGAATACCCAGCTTGTTGGGGGTGGGCAATGTGTAGCCTGCATACAGTAATTAAAAGTGTAAACCACCCAGAGACTACTTGAAGTGGTATGGGGCGGTATATAAGCAGAACACTTTGCTTTAAAACAGAGGTCTTTTAATCCAGAAAATGACACCTCCCAGGATTCTTTTAAAGAAGTTGCAGCATGGGTTGGCACTAGGAAGGATGAGGCAGGGTTGTGGTTTGTTGATGGTGGGGATAAAAGGAATTAAAAACAAAAGAACTGAAGAAGGCCTGTGGGGGGATAGGGGGTAGAAGAATGGGAATGTTTTGGGGTGGGGAGGGGAAACCCACTGCCTCTATCCAAGGAAGCCAAGGTGCGTGTGTCTCTAACAGTCCTCCTCCTGCCTCTATTTCAGAGAGAACCAGGAGAAAATGATCTACTATCTCTTACTCGATCGCAAGGAGAGGTACCCCAGCTGCGAGGATGAAGATCTGCCTCCCCGCAATGACGTTGGTAAGAGCGGATGGGAAGGCAGTTCCAGAAAGGGGCCAGGAACGTGAGTCTACCGAAGGGCCCAAAATACGTTTTCAAAACATCCAGGCATGTTCTCTCATGGACAAAGTCCCCAAGCAAAGATTTCTCAGCTAGGTTGGAAGGCGACTCCCAAATCCTTTTCTTCCTCTGTGTTTCTTTTGGTTAATTTATCCACTTGAGGAAAAACAGAATAATCTGAGAGAACACAGTCGGCAATGCATACGCATAGGCCATTTCTCTATCAGGGATAAGTACATGCCTCGCGAAGTTGCACCACATCTGGGTGCAAAGAGGCTCCTTGCCCATTGATGGCACAATTTTTTTTCCAGATGCTTGGATTTGACGTTTCTGCCTTATGAACTTGTTAGTCTTATATGGGCAGTGAGACTCTTTGCTGTTTCTTGTTGCCACGGATTTAAGTTGCTCCTTCTTTGAAGGTGCAGGATTACAACTCCCAGAATCCTTCTGTCGACATGCTTGTGGGATATTCTGGGAGCTGCCATCTCAAAAAGGAACTTTTCGAGCCTTTCAGGGTCTCACTTAAATAGAGGTTGTTCCCCCGCTCGGCCCATTTCTGTGGCGCATTGCTGCTGTCTCCTGACGGTGCTTAAAACTGTCTGGGAGGAAGCTCAAATGTTATTCGCTCACCCAAGCAGCTTGGGTGTGTGCCAGTTTATAAACACATGTACCCGTGTCCACACATCAGTTACTAGAATATTCCAGGCCCTCTTTGGTCTACCCAATGTCATGGAGTGGATAGAGCAGGGGTGTCCAAACCTCCAGATGTTTTGGACCACAACTCCCAGAATTCCAAGTCTAGATGGCCAATGGAAAAGGACTGTGGGAGTTGTGGTCCAAAACATCTGGCGGGCCAAAGTTTGGACACCACTGGGACAAAGGAACAAATTAGGACTCAGAAGGGCCAGTTCGAATCTCCCTGGGAGGAGATGAGATGGTAAAACCACTCTTTACTCATCTCCCTTTCCTTGACATCCCTCTTAGGATTGTGATACGTTGGTTCCGACTTGACAGCAGACTACCGACTGATTAACTAACCAACTTGCCCCTTTGGGGGGGGGGGGTCACCAAATTGACAGCAGCTCCCTGCTTCTGAAAAGTAGCCCCCACTCTGTTATTCTCTGTCATTGGTGTTTTCGTTCCAGACCCTCCACGGAAGCGGGTGGACTCACCGATGCTGAACCGACACGGGAAACGCCGGCCCGAGCGGAAGTCCATGGAAGTTCTGAGTGTCACCGATGGGGGTTCCCCAGTCCCAGCGCGACGGGCCATAGAGATGGCACAACATAGCCAGAGGTGAATCAGGTTCTCTCTCTCTCTCTCTCTCTCTCTCTCTCTCTCTCTCTCTGTCCAGGTTCTGCATCTGACACCTTCCAGTATGGTTCATGGTGCCTAGATGCCCTAAGCCCATCCAAATTTCTCTACTTGGATGGGAGACCACCAGGGAATACCAGGTGCTGTAGCCAGCCTGGAATAGGAACTAGCAAGCACTCCAGTATTCCTGCCAAGAAAACTCTATGGACATGGGGTCACGAAGAGTCAGTCACGACTGTCACGACACAATGCATACATAGTTCATACTCAAAAGAATGCAGCTACATTTTCTCCCCTGCTCCTCTGGTGACCATATACCAGTGGACCCTCATATAACAAGCAGTTTGTTTAACAGAAAATCCACTTAAAGGAAAAAAATTCTGGAGATAGGGGGAAATCGCTTAACGGAATTGCCTATGGGGCAAATCCATACAACAGAAAAACAGTCGCAATTAAGGAGTAATCCGTTTTCAATGCATTCCTATGGGAAATTTGTACAAAGGAAAATTTGCTTAACAGAATTTCATTTGGAACGAATTAATTCCTTTATACAAGGGACCACTGTAATTTGTTTCTTTTCTATGCTACCTTTCTCCTATAAAGAGAAGCTCAGCTCATGATAATTAAAATACAAGTAGATATCTTAATAAACTTATGGATTACACTTTTGTTTACTGTACTAAAAACATAGACATACAATACTTTCTTATCCTCATCTTGACCGATTGTCTCTAAATCAGTTTTCTTCTATACTTCACTTCTATCTATGTTTTGGTATTCAATACTTTCGTGTCTTGCTCTTTTTTCTTATAATTGCACTAATGTTTATATTTATTTCTTTATGCAATAATGGGTTACTTTTGGGGTGTTTGTGTCAAATAAGCCACCAAGACAGTTTATATACATATTGAAAGAGAGAGAAATGTAGACATAGATATAGATATAAGTATATAGATATAGGTATAGACATAGATATAGATATATAGTTCAAACAAAACCCTTTAGGGGGTCAAATCAAAACATTAACTTCATGGCCAGCAGAATTAAAGGCAGGAATGAACCTTTTAAGTCTTATTTTATGAGTTTTTAATTTATGCTGGTGGTTGTGCTGGGAATTGCACGGGGGGGGTTACTTCATGTCCCACCCCATCACAAGATACTGATTCCCAAGGTGTCTTTCTGCTTAACCAACAGATCTCGATCGGTGAGTGGTGCCTCTACTGGCTTATCATCCAGTCCCCTCAGTAGTCCCAGGGTGAGTATATGGGATCGAAGAGACACGGGGTGTGTTGTGTGTGGGTAACAATTGAAATAAAGTCACATATGACAAAGATGGAGGGTGTGATCAGAGAGCTTCAAAGGCACGTGTCTAGTTGTCCCAGAAAGGGTTTCTTTAAGCAGGCATGTCCAAATTTTGGCCCTCCAGTTGTTTTGGACCACAACTCCCACAGCCCTTTGCCATTGGCAATCTAAGCTTAGAATTCTGGGAGTTGTGGTCCAAAACATCAGGAGGGCCGAAGTTTGGACATGCTTGCTTTAAGGGGAGTGATCTTCCCTCTCCCCCTTTCCATCTGCTGGGGAATCGCTCCAGCCTGCCCCCCCCCCCGCCCCCTCCCCCTCAAGTAGAAGCCCTACAGCGGAACCAGAGAAGTCTAGCTTGGGCAGCAAAGACTGAGGGTGGGCTGGAGCCCATTTCCCTCGTGTCACATGATCACTGGGAAGGAGATCACCCCCAAATAGCTCCCCAAAGCAATCCAAGCTGGAATCTGTTTCTCTGTGTGATCACACCCTGAGTGACCACTGTGGGGGGTGGGGGTGGTGGGGTTGAGGGAGGCAAAAGCAGAGACGGGCGTGGAAGCAGGATGGCCCGGGTTTTGTTTTGTTTTGTTTTGTTTGAAGGGGTTGGGAAACAGACCCAGCAGCCTCATCTACATCCGATCCTGCATGGAGATTGCGCTTTTGCAAAGAAGGCGGGAAGGACTGCATGAATTGCAGGGGCTTTTTTTCCCCTGTGGGGAAAGAGGGGGGTTGCATGGATGGCAGGCAGAACCTGGATGAGCTGTGGCTCCCACACTCCCTCCCCTGCCCCTCCACCCCATTATTGCATTTCCATGGTAGGGGAAAGGCTGACCTGTTGAATTGCTGCCCATTGGCAGAGCATTCAAAGGTTCCTAGCTTCCGTCAGAGATAAATAAAAAACCACTGATGGAACATAACAGAAAGGAATGTGGGGATCTGTGCATGGAGGCCCCCATGTGAGGTGAGGTGGGAAGTGCGAGCATGATGTCTAAAGAGCAAGTCACTGGACTAGTCACTAGGGGTAAGGAATCGGAGTGGGGGTGGAGGGGGTGAGGGGTGGTCATGTCCATCCCACCGGCTGCATTTGGTCCCCTTTTGCCTTGAGCACATTCGATCTCGCCTGATTTCGGAAGCTAAGCAGGGTCGGCCCTGGTTAGTACTTGGATGGGAGACCATCAGGGAAGACCAGGTGCTATAGGCGCCTGGAGTAGGAACTGGCAAGCCACTCCAGTATTCCTGCCAAGGGAACTCCATGGACACGGGGTCACAAAGAGTCGGTCACGACTGTAACGACACAACAACAACAACAGTCCCTTCTGACCCATTTGCTGGTCCTGGCAGCAGAGGGATGCCCTGGTTTATGGCATAGCAAAGGGAAAGGAAAGGAAAGACAGCTGCCGGAAGGGAAGGAGGGACTGTCCTCTGCTGACCGGGGCCTGAGGAAGCTGTAGATCAGGAGGAGGACATTATGGCAAATTCACTGGACCCACTAGGGCAGTGATGGCCAAACTCCAGCCCTGCAGATGTTTTGGACCACAACTCCCAGAATTCCAAGTCTGTATTGCCAATGACAAAGGACTGTGGGAATGGTGGTCCAAAACATCTGGAGGGCCAAAGTTTGGCCACCACTGCACTAGGGAGCCACATGAGTTCCTGCTGCCATTGAAGGCAGTGGCAGGCGAAGGACCGTGTTGAGGTCCCCTGGTGTGTGGGTGTGTGTGGGGGGGTTCCTATGTGGTGCCCCATTTCCAGGCATTGGATCAACTCCAGTTTAAGGTGTTTGGGGAAGGCTTTCTTGAGACCAGGCAGGAGCAGAGTTTGATTGGGTTAGGTTGGAATCCAGGGGAAGAAAGCATAGTCAGTAGGCACAGAAGGGTAGACAAAAAGCCAAATTAAAGTAGATAACAGGGCACTTGATAGGCCAGTGTGTGTCCGATGCTTAAAAAAAAAGGAAAGGAAAGGATGATGATGATGATGATGATGATGATGATGATGATGATGATGATGATGTCAGCGACATCAATGCTGGAATAAAGGGTTTGAGTGTCTGAGAGGTCCCTGGGATGCTGCGGAATCCCCCTGCCAGCCGCCCACCTGATGGCCGTTTCCCTGTCCTGTTTGCCTTGGGAAGAAGGTCACGAAGGGGAATGAAATATTCCTTTGGCTAAACAAGAGCCCCAAACATTTTAAGGGACCACCGTTTGCTGAAGGTCTTGGTCAGTACAGCTCAGATTGTAGGGTACGAAGCCCATAACTGGGTTTTTTAATAAAAGGAAGCGGAGCATGTTGGCCCCTTGCACTTGCAAGCAGTGATCAGAGGCTGGGCAGGTGAGGTGGTGGAAGGCAAGTAGATTTGGAGAGCCATAGGTGTCCTCTGGAGAGTTGAGGGGACAGTGTCGCCATGGGGCAGGCTCATCCCTACCACTGTGGACCACGTCACAGTGGCAGTAAGGCGAAGTCAGATTCTGGGCCCATCGAGAGAGAGAGCACCTCCGTGGGGGCCAGGCTTTGGGACTGTCACCTGCCATTACTCACCCCCATCTCACGGCTCTCCCCTCCTCACCTTTCTCTTCCCCCCCCACTTCTCCCCATACCCAGAGCCCCATCTTCAGCTTCTCTCTCCCATCGCCTCCCCCCGCCCCAGCGAAGACCCAGACGCTTCCGGCCAAGGGCAGCCCGGCAGGGGAGCGGGCCCTGCAGAGCCGATGCTCCGCCCCTTTCCCCCTGCCCCCCAACTCTCCGCCCCCTCACCCGCCCTCCTCTCCCCGTTGCTTCTTCCCCTCTACTAAACCCCCACCCAAATCTGTGCTGCAGGTCACTCCCCACCCCTCCCCTCGGGGAAGCCCCCTCCCCACTCCGCTCGGCACCCCTGTGCACACGCCCAAAGAGAGCCCCAGCGGCACTCCCGGTGGGACGCCACCCAGCAGCCCCGGCGTGGCTGGCGTGGCCTGGAAAACCCGCCTCAACTCCATCAAGAACAGCTTCCTCGGCTCCCCACGCTTTCACCGCCGGAAACTGCAAGGTAAGCGTGGCGATACGGGTCCCCAATGTATGTGTGCGTGCGTGCGCACATGCACATACATGTGTGTGTGCGAAAGCTTTATTGTTCAGTTATATATCACCTGCACAGCTGAAGGCCAAGTTATCGGCTGTCAGATTAAAGCAGGCATGCCCAAACTTTGGCCCCCCAGATGTTTTGGACTGCAGCTCCCACAGTCCTTTGTCATTGGCAATCTAACCTTAGAATTCTGGGAGTTGTGGTCCAAAACATCAGGACGGCCGAAGTTTGGGCATGCCTGGATTAAAGTGTCAGCCATGTGTCAAGTCGTCTTTGTCTCTGTATTAAAAGCAATGGATTTTAACTATTTTAAAGTATTTTACAATATTTACAAACAGTGGTACCTTGTATAAAGGAATGATAAGGATTTATAAACATGAGAAAAATATAAGCATTGAAATATTAACAGACCCAAATATGCTGACAAGGTATAAGGTCAAAATAACCCAGCAAAACTTGGCATAACAGCCAAGGCCTAGCATAAGCACATTGCGGGGGTGCCAGTCTACAGCAAATATTTTGTGGTTAGATAGGAAGTGAGAAGCAAGCCTACGGTCAGGTCATTCTAGGCTTTGCCAGCCAAATGGCTATAGGCCAAGAAAATGAGCTGATGAACAAGCACATGAAAGCACATGTAGGCATGTGTAAGGGCGTACAAAATACATCAGTCTTAGATCATAGAACCACACAGAAAACTATAAAAACCATGGAAAGTCATTTAGTCCTTTGTCCAGGACAGCAGGGCAGATGTGCCTGTGCCATGTCTTGGAACCTTAAGGGACTCTTGGACCCTTAAGCTAAGATGTCTACTAACCTATTTTCTGTACTGTATGTGTTCTGTGTTGTATCTCTATCTGTCTTTAATAAACCAATGCTATATAACTAACTCAGCATGGCAGTTTTGATGAACCACCAATTGTGCATTGGCAATTTATAAAGAACCACCCCAATGCCAATTTTAAGGACATTCTTGACTTTATCAGGAATAAATTCGTTCCAAATGAAATTATGTTAAGCAAATTTTCTTTATACAAATTTCCCATAGGAATTCATTGAAAACAGAGTAATCCCTAATCGCAACCATTTTTATGTTGTACGGATTTGCCCCATAGACGATTCTGTTAAGCAAATTTCCCCTATCTCCAGATTTTTTTATGTTGTACAGATTTTATATTATACAAACCATTTGTTATATTAGGGTCCACTGTATTTTAATATTTAAAATATTTAAAGTATTTTAACTATTTTAAAGTATTTATAGAGTCAAGCTACCCTGGATTGCCTGTGAGCAGCTAGGGATGGGTTTAAAAAAAAAGATATAACAGAGTGGAGGAAAACAGGAGCAAGGGACAAGTGGTGAGTGGCAGAGCTTTCAAATGCTGGCAGTTGCTCTGATGCAGTGGTTCCCCAACCTTGAGTAGCCCAGATATGCAATTCCCAGGAGCCTTTGCCACCACCTGTTCTAGCCAGGGTTTCTGGGAGTTGCAGTCCAAGAACCCCTGGGTCACCTGAAGTTAAGAACCACCGCTCTAACGCATAAACGCGAAATAGCCATGAAGCAGAAGCTGTCCTTTGGTTGTCAGTAGGCTGAGCCTATGGCAGGCATGTCCAATCTTTGGCCCTCCAGATGTTTTGGACCACAACTCCCACAGTCCTTTGCCATTGGCAATCTAAGCTTAGATTTCTGGGAACTGTTGTCCAAAACATCTGGAGGGCCAAAGTTTGGACATGCCTGTCCTATGGGCTGTGGCCCCGGATTTCTCTTGAGGTCAAAGAATACTGCCAAGGTGACTTGTTTTAGAAATCCTGATAGACAAAGCTTTAAAGAGCATTCGCTTATTGAAGTCAAAAAACATTTAAAATGCAGTTAGATAATGGATGCATGTATTAATTTATTTAAGCTATTAAAATGTTTAAAACGACCACGCATGGCAATAATGAGCTAAAATGATAAGAAACAGGAAAATATGGGTGGACCTTTGGCTGATCGTATCATTCCTCCTGCTGGGATGGCCGTCGCATTCAAATTAATGATAGAACTGGCTATGGGCAAGTGCAGTCCACAAGCATCATGTATCCTCAAGGCCATTTCATACTCCCTGAGCCCCCTGGTGCCTCCAGTGCTGGGGGGAAAAAAATTTATTTTATTTACAACCAGAATTAAAACATGTTAACGCAAAACAGGTAGAACATTTAAAACATTTGAGACTGCCAACTTACCGTATATACTTGAGTATAAGCTAACCCGAGTATAAGCCGAGGGCCTAATTTTACCCTCCCCCCAAAACTGGGAAAAGTTATTGACTCGGGTATAAGCTGAGGGCATGTTTTCATTATACTCGAGTATATACGGTATACTGGCAGAGCTGTAAATGGGCTGGGAGTAGTAATTGGCAACGTGTGATTGCATATTTTTTTTAAAAAAATTGAGTGCATATTTTTTTTAAAACATGCACACAAAGATTACTTACCTTGGGGGCTCCAAAGTAGCAAGGGTACCTTCAGAAAGCAATTTGAGGGAATCTCCTGAAATTTGGAAACATTTGGGGCTAAGGGGGCTGAGTTGTGAAGCTCCAAAGGGGGTGCCCCTAAACCTTCTCATTGGGATCATATAGGAAGCAGAGACACCACTATCGCTCACCGGATCAGGACTTGCCCTCTGCCACCCTCCCCAAGCTGTCCAAGCACCTACTTTTGCCCCCCAAAACTGGGGAACTTCTTGACTTGAGTATAAGCCCAGGGGAATTTTTTTTTCCAGCCAAAAATAAGGGCTGAAAACCTTGGCTTATACTCGAGTATATATGGTAATCCTGGAGACTAGGTGGCCTCAGCTGAGTTTGCGGGTATAATATTTTTGAATTCCTGCCTGGATTACCAAGCTTTTAAACAAGAATCGGCTCCTAGAGCAGTTCATACTGGTAGTTTTTTTGTTTTTTGCTTTAAGCAGGTCGGAGGTAGAGGTAGGCCATCCAAACCAAAAATTAAAGACCGAAGTAGTTATCCAGGCACCTCCAGCTTTCACCATCAGCTCGGAAATCAAGAGGGCACGACTTCTTTTACCCATGAACCTCTTTTATTTAAAATTAAAGAGAGATGATTGGCTGGTGGCCAATCTCTGAATGCAGATTGCAATTTCTAACCTACTGTTTTGGATCTTGAGCTACCCGCAAGATTGGGTGCCTCTAGGACCCAGAGGAAGAGACCCACATAGTATAATAAATCATTTTATTTCATTTTGTTATCATTTTTTAAAAGAAAATTGTTACAAAAATGAAATATTTTTTTTGAAATGTTAGTAATGAAACAGCAAAGGAAACTGTTTCATGCCCATCTCTAGTCCAGACTATTTCCCTATTTAGCTCATTTATGGTCTTCAAGAGTGACTGGTAGCCCTTCTATATAGTTATAAACAGATGGGTTTCCTATCCCTTGTTGGAGATGGCTAGGAATGAATCTGAAGCTTGTGTCCTGGAAAGTACCTGCCCTGGCCTTCGTGAAGGGTGCAAGATTTATATAGTCTTCTCCATTGGCATCATGGCGGCGAACCTTCGGCACTCCAGATGTTTTGGACCACAACTCCCACTGTCCTTTGTCATTATCAGTACAGGCTTGGAATTCTGGGAGTTGTGGTCTAAAATATCTGGAGTGCCGAAGGTTTACCACCACTGTAGGAGCCTGTGCTTTGCAGGGTAGGAGTGAGGGTGGGGGTGGGATACAAGCTTGTTCCTGTTCTATATTTTATGTTTTCTTCTCTTCTAGTTCCCACGCCAGAGGAAATGTCCAGTCTTACTCCAGAGTCATCCCCTGAGTGAGTATCAAAAGAGGGTAATACAAAAAAAAAGGAGATAATTCAGTCATTTTTCTTCAGCTCTTGTTTAAAGCAAAACAACAACCTCTCCAGATAATAAATGTGTGGTTATTATTATGGGGAACCCAATATTATCTCTACCAGCTCAGTGATTGCACCCAGCATAGATATTTGTATTGCAGCTCGACTGTGGGAAATGGCTGCACAGTTATCACAGACACCTACTGAGAGATCTTTGGAAAGGTTTCGTCTTTGGACTACATCTCCCAGAATCCCCCAGCTAGCATGCCCAGACAAGGCTAAGGGAGATGTAGTACTTCCAACCTCCACCTGTGAGATAGTCCTGGTGATATCCGTGATACGAAAACGAGATGTTCCCAGTTGTCTCTCTCCACCATGTGTCTGTGCAAATCATCACAGCCTGGCTGATCTGTTTTCCTCCTTTCAGGCTAGCCAAGAAATCCTGGTTTGGGAATTTTATCAACCTAGACAAAGAGGAACAAATCTTTGTGGTCATCAAAGATAAACCTCTGAGCTCCATCAAGGCTGATATCGTACATGCCTTCCTCTCGGTGAGTGCTGAGGAGTCTGCGTTTAGGGAGGTTGGGAGAGAGGATGAGGGATGGTCGGTAGGATCAGGCCTACTGTGTCCTGATGGTCAGAGCTTGGGACAGGTTCCGTTCTTCTGTTACAACTCTCTGACTTCTCCAGCCAGCATGGTCCCCTGGGAGTTGTAACCTGAGAGCCTGTGTCACCAAGCTCTGCTGAAGATAATAGTGTTTGGGAAGATGGAAGAGAGATCCCCTTCCATCTAATGCCCTGTGTGTTGACTTCTCCTGCCTGCCTTCGCCTCCGTAGATCCCCAGCCTGAGTCACAGTGTTGTTTCCCAAACAAGCTTCCGGGCCGAATATAAGTCGTCAGGTGGCCCTTCGGTCTTCCAGAAACCCATCAAGTTCCAAGTTGACATCAGCTACTCCGAGGGTGGGGAGGCGCACAAGGACAGCGGGATCTACTCGGTCACCTTCACCCTCATCTCAGGTGGGTGCCCTGGAATCTTCCCACCGATTGGCCTTTGGGGTTCATAAACGCGGTTGGGCGTTTCAGCCGCTCTTGGCTTGCAATGGCCAAATTGTGTTCACTGCAAGTGAGTGCAGCAATGGCAACTAATCTAGGCCAGGCCATAAAGCAAGTCGAAATCTAGGGTTTTCGAGTCCAGAGATCCATTGGGAACCGAGTTTCATTGGTTGGGGTTTTTTTTGTTCAAAATCCCCAGCCATCATGATTATAGACACAGGTTTTATCCTTTGTGAACCTAGCTTTTCCGGAAGAATTGCTATCACACCCACTTCAGTTTGTGACGGAGATATGGCCATAGTGTGGGAGGTCCCAGATCCCAGAAAAAGGAACACATATTACTTTATACAGAGAGTTGTTATTTCAAAACCAGGTGTCGCAACACAAGTCAAAACGGGTTTCTAGGTATTTTTGTCACCAAATGGCTATTATATTGGGCCCAGTAACTTGCCTTTTCTACCTGCATGTCTCCAATAACCCTACCTTCAGGACAAAAGCTGGAAACTGTTTTTGGAATCCCTTCCTGGTAGTTCCTAAGGGTTGACAACAGAAGTCACACTTGATGGTGGTGAAGTCTCTCTCTCTCTCTCCCTTTCTCCATATACACTATCTATCTATCTATCTATCTATCTATCTATCTATCTATCTATCTATCTATCTATCTATCTATCTATCTATCTATCCATCTATCTATCTGTACAGACAACCCTGTTTCTTGTGATTGGAGGGGAAGAACTTGCTTATCGCACTGTGGCCTCATGACTGATTTGGTCAAAAGCAAAAGCAAAGTGTTCTGCTTATATACCGCCCCATACCACTTCAAGTAGTCTCTGGGCAGTTTACAGTTTCATTACAGTATGCAGGCTACTCATTGCCCCCCTCCCCCAGCAAGCTGGGTACTCATTTTACCGACCTCGGAAGGATGGAAGGCTGAGTCAACCTTGAGCCTGCTACCTGGGATTGAACCCCAGGTCGTGGGCACAGTTTTACCTGCAGTACAGGCATTTAACCACTGCGACACAAGATCACAATGTGGAAGGGACCATTCTCACTTACAGTGTCCACCGAGAGGTGGGGGAATTGGTTTCTCCACTGAGATCACACAGCCTCCCAGTGTGAGGGAGTTTCTGTTGTCGATGAAATTCTTACTTGTCCACTCACGTGTTTTGCTGATCATTAGCCTTGTCAGTAGTCCTTGCTCGTTTATCTGGAGCATATGGTACTCTTGCGTCCTAAGATGGCAGCAGCCTTGTCAATGAGACCACCAGAATTTAAAAAGCCAACTGAGGAATACCAAAAGGAAAATGAGTGAGATTTCTGGCTGCAGAGGCAAAAGATGGGAGTTTAATTTTCCCACTGGACACCCTAGAACGGTGTTCCCCAACCCCCGGTCCGTGGACCGGTGCCGGTCCGTGGACCGGTCGGCACCGGGCCGCCTGGGGAGGCCAGGGAGGCTCCTCCCCTTTTCCTCCGCCGCCCTCCCCCTCCTCCTCTTCTCTCCAGCGTGCGGCCAGTGGAGGAGGAAGGCTGGAGGAGCGCAGGAGGAGCCGCTGCCGCCGCCTTTGCCTTTGCCTTTGCCTCCCTCCTCTGCCTGCCGGCGGCGGCGGCGCATCCTCCTCCTCCTCCGCCCTCCTCCTCCTCGTCCTCCACCACCACCAGCAGCAGCAGCAGCCACGGCGGCGGTGGCGCGTCCTCCTCCTCCTCCTCCACCCTCCTCTTCTCTCCCATGGGCAGCCAATGGAAGAAGAAGGCTGGAGGGCGCGCAGGGGCCGGCGGGGAGGAGGGGGCGCGCGCGTGAGGCACAAGGAACGGGGGAGGGACGAGGGAAGCCCCCGCCAGGCCCCGCTGGAGGAGAGGAGAGGAGAGGAGAGGAGAGGCCGGGGTGGGGGGCCGGGAGCCGGAACACCGCCGCCGCCACCACCGCTCCGCTGGGAGAGGGAGAAGGAAGGAAGGAGCGGCCGCTCCCGTCCCCTGCCCCCCCCACACACAAACAGAGAGAGAGAGAGAGAGGCCGGGCCCCCCGAGCCCCCCCCAACCAGAGTGTGCGTGTGCTGGCCGGCCGGCCAGCCAGCGCAGAGACGCCACCCCCCCACCGGCCTCCCTCCCCTCCCCCCTCCCGCTCGCCTGCCCGAAGGCCGCAGCCGGAGGCAAGGTGACGCAGCGGCGGCTCTGGCCCGAGGGCGCCACCGGGACCGCCGAGCCGCCGCTGGAGCCGCCGCTGGCGGTGGCGCAGAGGCGCCCCACCAAGGCGGGTGGCGGCGGCCGAACCCGGGTGCGGCTGCCGTGGCCACCGCGGCCGCCGACAGGAGGAGGAGGCGGGGGCCCGCCCGCCCAGGAGCCCCGGGCTCCCCCCCACCCCGCCCGTGCGCGCGGGGGGGAGCAGCACGCCCAAAACCCCCAGCCGGCGAGTGCCGCCGCCGCCGCCGCCGCCGCTCCCGTGGCCCCCCGCAAGGCACACACGCCAAGCCCCCCCCCGCTCCCCCTCCTCCCTCCCCCCATCCCCCGCCCCCACACCCTCCCCTGCCCCCCCGCCCGACCCCCCATCTCCCCCCCTCCCCACCCCCAGCCCCGGGCCACGGAAAAATCATCAAACATTTACCGGTCCGTGGGGACAAAAAGGTTGGGGAGCACTGCCCTAGAAGAGCCAGCCTGGAGGGCAAGCGACACAGTCCCAGGATGCCCCAAGTCAACAGCTTCTGAGCATTCTGTGCCTAGAACTTTTGTAAACTGCCCAGAGTGACCATCAGCCAGATGGTACTGTATAACAATCAAATAAATAAATAAATAAATAAATAAATAAATAAATAAATAAATAAACCCTGAAAAGGGTCACCATAAATCAGAACTGACTCAATGCTGCAGCATTATTATATTGCTGGGCTGGGTGTAGAAACACAGAGGGCTCCATCCATCCTCCACTAGCCAGCTCCATCAATCTATGCCTTCTTTTAGATCAGTGGTTTCTGACCTTGGATAACCCAGGTGTTCTTGGACTACCACTCCCAGAAACCCTGGCCAGCACAGTTGGCAGTGAAGGCTTCTGAGAACTGCAGACTAAGGACCCCTTGGTTACTGAAGGCTGGGAACCCCTGTTCTACATCTGGACGCTGAGTCATGACCACTGGCCTTTTCTTGAGAGATCGAAATGTTTTGCTACTCATCCAAGCAGCTTCATCAGTCTGAGCAAGCCCAGATGAGGAGTGAGATGTTTTATCTATCGAGAAAAGAAGTCCAGTTGCCATGACTCAACTTCCAGATAAACTCACCTGCATGACTGAGAATCTTCACACACACACATACACGGTTCTACATGCTATTCCTATTTGCTCCTCTCTACCAAACTGAAGACATGTAAGACTAGATGTCAGCAGCTGGCTTGCTTGGATATACAGACAAACACAGAGTTACACAGTTGGGGCCCTCGCATCTTCTGGGGTACGTCTCTCGACTTCCAATATCCTCCCTTATCTGTCTGTTCCCATGTGCCTGCTTAGGTCCCAGCCGCCGGTTTAAGCGGGTTGTGGAGACGATTCAGGCGCAACTGCTCAGCACACATGACCAGCCGTCTGTGCAAGCCCTCGCAGGTAAGCACAGCTCTCGCTCCTCTCTCATCAAATACTTGGCTAGGAGTTGTCTGTCTGTCCCCGTTTTTCTAAGAGTCACACTCACAGGTGCCCCCCCCCCACCACCACCACCTTGCTTGGCCAGTTTTTTCCTCTGTTTTTGCAAGAGGGACTCCAGCTGCATTCCCTGCTCATCTATTTCCCAGTCCCATGATACTGCTCAGATCTACATCTAGAGTCCAGGGGGTGGGGAGGGAAGGCTTTTTTCTTTTTCTTTCTTTCTTTCTTTCTTTCTTTCTTTCTTTCTTTCTTTCTTTCTTTCTTTCTTTCTTTCTTTTGTTTGTTTCTTTTTGGAACACACCTCCCAGAATCTCCCTGTTTTCTACCACAGCATGTGATGATGCTGGCTTCATCGGAATGGAGTTGGACATTGGATAAATTCCTGCAAGGTCTGTCCATGGGTATTAGCTCGTTTAGTTACTCCGGACCTCAAGGGGGCAGTATATCAATGAGTCCCCAGGGAGCAAGAGCAGGGGGAGCCTACCACCTTGCTTCTGCATTTCCTAGGGAGTGGGGACGTCATTGGGCAACATAATGCTAGACTGGACCCATCCTGTTCTTCAGCAAAACTCCCACAGTTTCTCAGCCAGTATGGTCCCAGGGCATGCTAGCTGGAAGAGCCTGGGAATTTCAGTCTTAGAAGTAATTAGTCCAACTGCTGCTCTAATCCAAGGAAAAGTATAATCTAAAAGTATATCTGTGCATACACGCATGCATGTGTAGTTTGTGCACACACGTACATAGGTTTGTGCTCCCTGTACAATGGTAACCAGAGTAGCTCTCTGGCATATTACCTGGTATATTATTCTGTCTGTAAGACACCCTCATGTGTAAGGCAACCCCCACTTTTCCAACCCAAAATTACAGTTTCAGAACCACACGGTTCTCTCCCCAGCTTACTTCCATGTCTAAGACGACCTTCAGTTTTCAGTCTAACAATTTTAGGCAAAATATAATGTTATACATGGTAGATTTGGTGAGGTGAAAATGTGTGTGTGTGTGTGTGGATGCATTTGGCCCCTGTGGCCAGATTTTGAACAAGTCTCTATGACATGTAAGGAGGTGGGGAGGATGCTGCAGCAACGGAGCCGGGGGCGGGTAGGCTGGGCAGGTGACTGGGAGGATGGACGGAGGCAGGGAGGGCAGGAAAACTGTAAAACTGTAAACTGACGTTTCCATCCGGTATGGGGAGGGGCCAGCTGGCGGGGATGCGTGACAGGCTGAGCCGGTGGGGAGAAGAGGCTGCGGGCCGCTTGCAATTTGAAAATGGGCCGCATTTGGCCCCCGGGCCGGACTTTGGATATGCCTGATCTGGAACTAGAATTCCCAGCCAACGTTGGTTCAGGGTGTTGCCCGGGTAGTCCCCAGTTGTGAAATTCACCTAAACTATGAAACCCCCTTCCTCTTTCAGATGAGAAGAATGGGCAGCAACCCCGTTTGCCAGGCACCCCCACCCGCAGTTGCCAACCGTCTCGGCGCTCTGAATCCGACGTTTCATCCGAACACCATCGACGCGGCTCCAAGGACAAGAAGCTTGTCTCAACCAACGGGACTCAAGCCCAGCAACCGCCACCCCCGTCCCCACAGCAGCCATGACGTCTGGGGCGGCGGGGCAGCGCAGGAACAGCCGGGGGAGGGGGGAAGCCACCATTTCCGGCTCTGACCCCCTGGAAATAGCGATCGAGCTGCCCCAGAAGGACAGAAGCAGTCAGTGAACCATAGGGATGGGTCAAGGCCCCACCAAGAGACGCCAAGGGGGCAGGCAGAGCAAGAGGGTGGGGTGGGAGTGGGTTGACGCTACTTTAACAACCCCACCATCCCCAGGGCGGAAAGTCGCCATCTTGGGAGCAGCCCATACTGTGAACTTGTAAATAGTTAACAACAGCAACAACAAAAAACACCCCAGAAAACACAACAACTCCATGAAAGAACAGAACGGGGAGGGGGTGGGAAGGAACATAAAATGGAAACAGAAAACAAGGGGAAAGTGGTAGACAGGAAGAAAAAAAAGGAAGAAAGAAAACAAACTGGAGGAAGAGAAAGAGAAGCCGGGCAGGAGCCGGTGATTGTTGGGGAATTGAAGTCTGATTGATTGACAGGGGAGGGGAGTATGTCTTTATTTAGCTGAGCCCATTTCACAGAATCCCTCCTGCTTTCAGTTTGTTCCATGCGACAAGATACCTTGTTCTTCCTGGTTTTCCTTCTGTGGTCTGTAAGGTGCCCCCACCTAGTTACAGCATCACAGCAGCATGAACTAAAATTGTGAGACAGACCTAGTCAAGACATCTCCTGTGGCAAAAGAGAAAGTGGTTCCATTCTCTTCTATTTATTTTGTTTTTAATTTTTTCCTGATTTGAGAAACAAACCTGTTTCTAAAAATGTCTTGCTAGTTCAGGCAAAAGTTTAAAAGAGTTTCTAGAACTCTAAAGAAACACTTTGTTTAAAATCCAACCGTTTGACAATTCTACCATCAAATTAAAAAACTGATCTGCAGATGAATATAAAGACAGAAATTGAACTACAAATGATGTGTTTAGAAAAAAGTAATTTCCTTCGAGCTAAATTTCTGCAGATTAAAAGGAAACACAGGAAAATATGCCACAAAAAAAATCTGAAATAATTTTTGAGCGTGAAACAGATCCAAGGTTGAAATACAATGTTGAGGCTTGCAAACCGCGGGCTCGAGAGTAGTCAACATTAAATATGACCAATCATAGGGTTTGCAAAGCAGTTCTAACATAGTGAAGTTATAGTCTTAATTCCTATTCCAGCCTGTATTCTTAATTGATGTAGATTTTCATTTTCATTAAGTTCAAGTAGGAGATCTCCAGGCCCACTTTTATTGTCCAGTCACCCTGCTTCGAGTATGAAAGTTCACAAAATGGGAATACTAGAGGTTCTGACTTATGGGCAACTTTTTAAGGGTTTTCTAGGTAGCAAATACTCAGCAGTGGTTTCCCATTCCCTTCTTCTGGGGGCATCCTGGGACTGCAGCTTTCCGAAAGCCACCCAGGCTGGCTCTACTCACAGGGGGGGGGGGGGAATTGAACTTCCAACCTCTGGCTCTGCAGCTTAAACCACTAGGCTCTCCAGCCACCACCCCCATTTTGTGATTTTACTTGTTTTGTCATCATTTTCTCCATCTTTTTTATTATGGTTTAAAAACAGTAATGAGAGAGAGATGCCCTAAGCACATCCAATCTCACCTGATTTCAGAAGCAAAGCAGGGTTAGGCCTGGTTAGTACTTGGATGGGAGACCACCAGGGAATATCAGGTGCTGTGGGCGCCTGGAGTAGGAACTGGCAAACCACTCCAGGATTCCTGCCAAGAAAAACTCCAGGGACATGGAGTCACGAAGAGTCGGTCACGACTGTAACGACACAACACACACATATGGGATTGCAACATAGCCCTGGGAGCCCTAGGCCTGGAAACACAACTGAAAAACAAAAAACACAGAACAAATAAACTTCATTCACACAGCGGAACAAATGTGGGACTTGCTATCTCGAGATGTGCTGATGGCATCCTTTTTTTTTTAAAAAAAGAGACTTGATAAGCTCCTGGAGGATGAAATTTTTAAGTGATAGAAATATAGAATTAGGTTGGAAGGGGGTCTATAAGGCCATGAAAACCATCCCCCTGTTCAGTGCAGGGATCCAAACCAAAGATCTGACAGATCATTATCTAACGTTCTCGTGAATACCTCCAGCATTGGAATGAGACTGCCTCCCAAGACAATTGGTTCTATTCTTGTACCTCTCAAACAGCTAAGACGTTTTCCCTAATATTCAGCCTAACTCTGGCTTCTTGCAACTTGAGCCCGTTATTACATGTCCTGCACTCTGAGATGATCCATACGCATTCCCTCCAGTAGCATCTCAATTGTATATCGATAGCTAGGGGTCATGAAGAGAAGGGGGCTGTTATACTCTTACTGAGCTGGTGAGCTTCCCATGGACTGTGACCATTGTGGAAGCAGAATGCTGGATGGAGCAGGCTTTTTCGCCTGATCCACCACCTCTGTTCTTCTCTTCTTAAGCAGCTTCAGAGCTGAACTCGCCCAATGGCACATTCTAGAGAGAGGAATCCTATTTCGAG
The DNA here is from genome assembly GCA_037367245.1 of Phrynocephalus guinanensis. NCBI lineage: Eukaryota > Metazoa > Chordata > Lepidosauria > Squamata > Agamidae > Phrynocephalus > Phrynocephalus guinanensis. Next base: position 11,501,075 of record CM074743.1, on the reverse strand, counting down.
CAGTTTAAGGACTCCTATACAGGCAGTGCAGAATGAGAACAGAGATGGATGGGAGCAGAAAATGGCACAATGCTGCCGGGGGTGGGGGGTGGGGAGGAACTCCATTGGATAGGTTCCATTTCACCTGTTCAATACCCTCTATTTTGTAGGATGTTTTTCCCGTTTTGAAAAAAAAAATCCCATTGACTGAATAACTAACCTGTGCACATCCTTGTCCAAAACTTCATGACTCCCGAAGAAAAGAAAAAGAACCGAGTTAAGCTTTAAAACCAGTTCCTCTTATCCACATTGAAGGCAAATCCTTGTTCTCAATAGGGAATTATAATAAAAGAACTGTTTATTCAAGGGGGGAAGGGAGTATTTTAATAACATTCCAGCTGACAGCCAAGGGGAGAGCTGGGCTAACTCTCCTCCCCTCTAGCCAAAACGGCATTAAGTTCAGCGTTCGAAACATTCAGCAAAACTGGAAAGGATTGTTCTGTTGTTGGTCATGGTTGTTTTAAGTTCTCACTGGCTCTGTCTCATGTAATTTTAGCAACCCCGTCAGGAGGACTACAGCAAGGACCCAGTTCATCTCTCCCTTCATGAGTTCCCCACTTCTAATTCCCCTACGGCTCTGAACCCACATGCACAAGGCAGTCTGGGGTCCATATGTGTGTGTGTATGTATGTATGTGTGTGTTGGAGACAGGGAGGAATCACTCAATGAGGTTTTGCAGTCTCGACCGAAGAGCCTTGGAGACACCAGGCCAGACGTGGACAACATCAGATCAGGCACAGATCTGGATTCGAGATTCCTTTTCAGATCACATGCGGCATTCACAGGCAAAAGGAGCAGAGATTGGGAAGGAGAGCCTAGGCTAGACTGGAATTTGTAGCAGACATGAAGACCAATGGACGTCCGTGGAACTGGTGTCGGGAGTCCAGCCTTTGGCCGTGCAAATGGGAAACTCGAGTGGAAAGTTTCTCATGTGTGGTGGGAAACCATCCTGCTTCTCTCTCTCATTTCTCCTTTGGGTGACTCTTCCCTCTCAGACTGGGAGGGGTGGCACAGGATATGGGCGATGGCGCATGCAGGCGTGCACATGAGCAGGAGATGAACTGTATGTAACCTCCCCGCCACCACCATATTGTCCCCTATTCTGGCCTTGTGTCTGCCTAACCCCCCCCTCTCCCGTTTTTGAACCCAGCCTTATGCACACGCACACTCCGCGGCTCATCCTCCTCCCTGCCCCTCCATCTGATTGTCCAGTTCCTCCTACGTCATGTCATCTTTGGGGTCCAATTATTGCTCAGAAAAAAAAATACAAAATACAAACAATCACTCAAATGTCCCCTTGCTGCAGAATCATTTCTGCTCAATTGTTCTGCTCGTCTGTACATGCGTGGGTGGCTGCAACCGTTGGTGTGTACGTTGTGTGAGTGTGTGGGGTGTTGTTCAGTTCCATCTGCCAGGTAGGTGTCAGGGTGATGGTAGAATGAGTGGTTGAAGGGGGGCAGCATCACAGGACCTCAGGGGCGCTGCTGCAGCGTGTAGACCCGTGCACATTAGGCAGAGTGCCTGCATGGGGTTATTTGGGAACTGATGTGGGCCTGCGGGTTGTGTAAAAGAGACTACCTTGAGTTGTTTCTCCAAGCAGTCTGTGAAGGGGTGTCATGAGTGCAGGTATGTAAGAGATTGTCTGGTACTCCACACGAATCAAAGTAGCTACAGACAATTATAAAAATGAACAGACACAATATGTGGGTAGGTAAATGGAGTTGGGTGTTCTGTATGGCAGTGGATGGGTGCTGTATACATGTGCTACTATGGTGGTAGGTAGTAATGAATGTGTGTGAACTTCGATGCAAGCAACGGATGGCTTGTTATGTTTCTTGTTTGGGTTCCAGTCTCCAGAATCCTCAAATCCGCATGGCCACTGGATTCTGGAGCTCGAGTCCAAAGAAAATAACTTCTCCAAGTTACAGAATCAGCTTCATTCTCACTCCTTCCTGCAGTGTTCCAATAACATTCAGCAAGACCACGGATTGAAGAACGGGCTTTGATACATGCTTATGCAGAGGGTCCCAAGGGAGAGCCATGCCGATACAGTGAAGGAATACAGAAAGCGACCACCAAGTAAAGTTCCTAGGCCTGACCTGGGCCCCAAAGAAAGAATGCTGAGCATTTCATGTGCACACAGATAAAATCCGTGAGAATAAAGGGCTTGGGGGTCTATGCGTGGGAGTGCTATGAGGGAGGCATAGAGGCCAGACTCCAATCTTGTGGCCTGCATGGAGTGTGTTATTAAAATATAACCTATTTGTAGCAGAGAACAGGAAGCTTAGGGTGGGCATTTCAGCATGGGGATAGATATATAAGACTGTCCTAGACTAAACAGGTACCACCATTTTGCAGATGGACAGCGGTTCTGAATCCCAGTCAACTGTCTGAAACTATTTCGCTGTTGGGTGTCTAAATCCTTTAATTCTTTCCAGAAATCTTGTCAGAGAGACTGTAAACTAGTTTTCGCTCTTTAATCGCCTGCTTTTATCTCTGAAAGGCATTGCTTTCTCACTTTCTCTGCAGCCTGCCTGCCAACAAGTATACTTGATGTGCATTGTAGTGATGCTACACATAAAGTAGCAATGGCAGCCATCCCATGGAGCTGACTGTATCTGCTATATTTTGGACAACAAAATACACCTCCTTATGGATAGGAAAGCAATCTGAGAGTTTTAGTTTATTAATTCTCCCACAAAAGATTGGGTGGGCAGGCTCTTATCATGATAAACAGTTAAAATCTGAGGTTGGCAGACAAGAGTCAAGGGGTTCATTTTTCATTTTTTTGAGCCAAGTCTCAAAGAGGCTTTTTAAGGAAGAGGAATCTTGGAAAAGACTATTTCTTCCTTCAATACAGTAAAATAACCGCCCTTTTAAAGAATGGAAGTAAGGACTATTATATAGGACTATTTCTCTGCCAAAGGAAGGACACACAGAGGTTTGGACATAGCACTGCTAAAACATGGAGGGGGGGAATGGATCTATACATATATGAGTGAGTGGGGACATATGTGAAGGGCAGGTACACGTTGAGATATGGGCCTTTATGGCACGAACTTATTATTCCACATGACACAGTGGTTCTCAACCCGTGGGTCCCCAGATGTTCCTGGACTGCATCTCCCAGAAATCCTGGCCAGCTCAGCTAGTGATGAAGATGACTGGGAGTTGCAGTCCAGGAACATCTGGGGACCCACAGGTTGAAAACCACTGACAAGACAGCTTCAACAGACAGTAGCGGGTGTGGGCCGGGAGAGGTAGAAAGACACAGCCACTGTGTTGGGTTATTGTTCAAAAGGGTACAACTCCGTCTGGATAATTGTTAGCCAGACCATTAAGGGTGACACCACACCTGTCTGAAAGGGAAAAGGTTTGTGGTTCCTCACACAGTCCTTCCTGATGCAGTGGAGGCAATAACAGGATGGAATAACCCACCATACCACTGAGGCTGTCGGGTTACTAGGCCCATCCATGAGGTAAAAAGCAGTGGCCAGTCCCACCAGCACAAGGAGCCACTGCTGACTGTGCTTACAAAAGAATTGTCAACGGCGTCCATTCACCACATTGGGTTTCATACAATAATGTTGAAAATGGCAAAACAAACAACATAGAGCAGGTACATTGCTTTCCTGACACCATTAAGGGGGTGCCAGGAGAAAGTAGACGCAAAGATGTTGAGTCACAGAGGACAAGCTGAAGACGTGGGTGGGGACACTTCCTTTGAGGGTAAAGCCGAGAACCAGTATCAGCAGAAGGACATGGCTGAACTTTGTGAAGAGCAGAAGGCTTAGTTCTGCTCCCTGGCAGAATGAACTTGATATGATAAGGAATCACAAATGGGGAAAATTGTCCAGGCTGGCAGGAGGACATGGCTAGTCTCTCGGCAAGGGTTTCCACTTCATTTTCCACCCCAGTGGAAAGCTAGGACTGCCTTCCTGTCAATAGAAGGTCACTGGGTTTAAGCGATCTTTCTCACTTGAAAAAGTCGTTCTGGAAATCCATCTCTATAGAGTAGTAGAGTCACAGAGAGCCATCCTCCCTCATGGTGCTATCAGAGAGAGAGAGTCTGTGTTGATGCCTGTGTGTCTTGGATCCCTTGATCTGCCCGCCGATGATGGACGTGGACTGAGCAGGATCCTATGTGCCTGAAATCCACTGCAAAGAGGCCAAAGAGTAAGAACATGTCCATGGCCAAAGCCCATTCACAGTAAGCTGACTCTGAATGCAGCCTCAGCCAGAAAAGGGTAGCCGCTGGGTTTATAAGGTTAAGGAAAAGAATCAGCCTTTGTTTACAAAAATCCCCAAACAGGTCTAAAGAGGGCTGGCTTCTTGGATAAGACTCCATAATCAACAGGCTTCATTCTCCTACCTATTTCATCGCATTTGAGCCAGAGGCAGGTGGGTAAATGGAATCCCTCCCTCATCCTGAACAGGCCAGGGTGCTTGGCATGTCCCCAAACATACTGACTCCTTTAGAGAGGTCCCAGATTTAGAGTTGCCTGTCATGAGCATTACCACTGTCTGATGTCATGTCAATTCTGACTTATTGTAACCCTCCTGGCGCTTCCTAGGTATAGGGTGCTGAGAAGGGATTTATCAGTTCCTCCTTCTGGTGGTGGTGGTGGTTTGAGCGATAGCTTGCCGAAGTCCAGGACATGTAATCCCATCAGCCGACACAGCCTGGGTGATCTTGACTGGGCCTCTCCTGAGGGGCACATGGGAGCTTCAAATCTCCAGCCCCCCAGCTCCACAGGAAGTAAGAGCAGTAAGCTCTTACTTCATGAACATAATCTTTACATTTTTGGGGGGAATCACCTGGTGCCAATCCCAAAGATTTTTATCTTCTTTAGTTCTAAGAGCACATTAAGAGAGCACCTTAGAGAGAGAAGATCCCACAAATCCGACAGTTCCTCTAAGCAACAAGGCAAATGCAATAGTAGTTACAATTTCACTTAGGGCGTTTATACACGACCCCTAAGCTCCGCGGCAAAGGGCTGCAAGCTCCGGACCTTAAAAATGTTTTCCCACCAGGTCCGGAGTTTGCAGACAATTAAGTGCGACCCCGCCCACCTAAGCGCGACCCAGCTGCACTTTCTTGTACTTGCTTTTGGGAGGTGAAAAATATTTGATGCGGAGCGTGCCTGAGCCCTCCTTGCTTCTTTTTGTTGTTTTTCTTTCGCCTCCACCCCTTTAAGAGCAACCAGGAAGTAAAACCGGGGCTCGGAGCAAGCTTCCACGCACGGGAGGTAAGGGTTTCTTCTTTTGTCCGTGTCTAAGGCTTTTTCCCCCTCCCTCCCCTCCCGCAGACAGAACAAGGAAGTGCGGAGGGGGTGGGGACGGAGGAACAGCAAGGAACCCTCAAGATCGCTGGTCCGAAGGGACCAGCGGATCTGAGGGGTCGTGTGAAAAGGCCCTTATTTGATACCCTTCAATCCCACTTGAGTGCCATCATCATGACCTCTGTAGGTCCCCTCCTGACCCCTGAATCCAGCTTCCCTTATTCCACTTGAGGATACAGGCAATGAGGAAGACAGAGCCACAAATGGTGAGGGAAAACCGGAGAGGCCCAATCCATGGTCCTCCGTGTCTTGGCTTCACACGTTCCGTCAGAATGGTCTGGATCCAGAAATAAACGATGCCTACCACAAAAGCAAGGAAGGCGCCAAACAAATGGGTTTCTACTTGGTTATATTGCTGCAGGGTCAAAACAAAGTGGACAGATCAGAGCCTTGGAACATTCCGCCCCCAAAATATCATTCCTTCTCAATTTAGACAGGTGAAGAAGGAAGAAGGACCTTCACAATCCATCCCATAAGAACATAAGAAAAGCCATGCTGGATCAGGCCAAAGGCCCATCTAGTCCAGCTTCCTGTATCTCACAGTGGCCCCACCAAATGCATCCAGGAGAGCACAAGACTAGATAGCTGTCTCCTGATACCACTCCCACGCATCTGGCCCTTGAAGTACCCTGGTTTTACGACGGGAGATTACACATCTCTATTATGGTTTATAACCTGTGATGGACTTTTCCTCCAGGAATTCCATGTCCCACTGTTTGTCTCCCTCTGAGTTGCACAATGCCATTCTCTGTGACCTATTTCAAAAGAATAGCTAAGGGAGTACTCACAAAATGTAAAGTGGTGGACCTGTGCTCCCTCTCTGTAAATTGCGAAGATCCCACCTTGGGTTCTACCAACTTATTCATCCTTCAGTTACAGAAGGGCTTGGGCTTTTTTTTGCACTGTGAACTCCCCAATCCTACTAACAAGTTGGCCTGTTGTCCCAGCTTCCAGCAGCGTCTTACCTGGAAGTTGCCCACAATAGATACACCAAGGGCACAGAAGAGGCCCGTGACAAGCCCAGCAACATTTAAACGAGACTGACAGCCATAATCCCGCACCTGTTGGTACTTTAGGTAGCAGATCACCACACCTGGGAGAAACGTTGCATTAAATTCAGTCCATTTCAACCTGAGAGAGTTATATTGTTTAATCAATAAGGGGGGGTTAGGACTCGATGGCCCTACAGAACCCTTCCAACTCCATTTTCCTATGAATTCTATGAGTTATTTCCTGAAGCCTGAAAAGTCCAGGCCCACCATAAACACAACTGGAGTGTCTGGTAAGCAAAGGGAAACCATAAAAACAGGAGACCAAGCTTACCTAGAAATGCTCCTAGGTTTAGGACTTGACCAAAGAGACAGCTCTGCGGTGGGTAGGCGCCACAAGTGCTGAGGAGAGACATGTTTGGCAAGTTAATTCAGAAAGAGGCAAGTTCTGATTGAACCCACCCACCCCCATCAACAGAGAAAAATCAGCATACCAAAAGTGCCATTGTCTTCCATCACCAGCAGGGTGTTGAGCAACAGTACGGGCAATTCTTAATGGTGGATGGTTGTGTTGTGTCTTATTTTTGTGTTTTGTTTTGTTTTGTTTTGGCCTAAGGACAGATGAAGAAACCCAGTCAGCTCATACCTGATATATGGAAATGCTTCTGTGATGTTCACGGACCCATTCGCAACCGCCATGGCAAACCTGAAGAAACAGGAATTGGGTGAGATGCTATTACAGTGGTGCCCCGACTTAAGATCAGCTCGACTTAAGAGCAATTCAATTTAAGAGCGAAAAACTGTTGCCGTTTTAACTGCTGCCTTACAAATTTTAGATGTGGTCTGCTCGACTTACAATATTTTTTTCATTTTTTGATTTTTTTAACTTACTTTTTCAATTTTTAGATAGGTACCGCGACGTAAGAGTAGTTTGACTTAAGAGCATGCATTTGGAACGGATTAAATTCGTAAGTTGAGGTACCACTGTAATTTAAATAGCAGACTAGCACACCACTGACAGGAAGGCCTGGCGAGCTCTGGTCCATGGGGTCACGAAGAGTGGGACACGACTGAGCAATAACAACATTTGATGGTTTTAAGGCAGGACAGGGCATTCCTGTAAGAGTGCTGCAAATCCTGGCAAGGCCATTCTTCTTTAGAAAGTTGAGACTGCTCAGATCTTCCCAAGCCTGATCCTTAGACAGAAAGCACCTGTGCTGCCCAAACACAGGTATGTAAATCATATGGAAATGAGCAAACTAGCCCAGATGGCACCATGTGTTCCGATTGAAGGACACCTATAAGAGCAAGACAGAATTCCAGATACGTATTTTCTCAAAGGCTTTCATGGCCGGGATCTGAGAGTTGTGAGTTTTTTCGGGCTGTTTGGCTGTGTTCTGGAGCCACACTCTGTGGCTGGCATCTTCGGAGGGCAAGGAGGAGCTCTTTGCCCTCTGAAGATGGCAGCCACAGAGTCTGGCGAAACGTCACGAAGAAAAACGTCCAGAACACGGCCAAACAGTCCGAAAAACTCACAAGAACTATCAGAATTCCAGATACTTTTGCTGAATGGTGGCCAAGCTGCATAGCCCCACACCTTCTCTAGGGTTGGCAAGTGGTCAACGTTTTGCTTATACAAATGATGCTCTTTTTTGCAGGAAATTAAACACCGTCAGTCTCTGATTGCTGCTGCTGAAACTGATGCTAAAAGGAAGGCTGTACGGCAGTGGTGTCCAAAGTTCAGTGCTTCAGATGTTTTGGACCACAACTCCCACAGTCCTTTCTCATTGTCAATACAGGCCTGGAATTCTGGGAGTTGTGGACCAAAACATCTGGAGGGCCAAAGTTTGGACACCCCTGCTGTACGGTTTTGTTCCATAGGCACCAATTTAAATATGAGTGAAGGCTTCTGGCTCTGCATAGGAAATAAGTAGTTGCAATTTGTATTGAAGAGGGAACTTTTGCTCAAATTAAATCTGGCTTGCTAAAAAACAAAGAGAAATTAAAAAAATTGTTTTAAAAGAAGGTAGACTATGTATCCATTCAGAGTGCCAGATAGCTGTTCTAGAAGATGTGCTGCTGTAGCCTTTTAGTGGAGACACCAGTGGTTGAGCCCTGATCTTTGGCATGCAAAACAGGTGGTCTAGCGTGAACATCCCCTGTTAGCCAACTCAGCTGATCCTCAGCCTTAAGGGCATCCCGACCCCACTGCTCCTTTCACCGATGATTACTCACACAGCCCAGAAGCCAGCCATACCACCTACAGCAAGCAGGACAGGAAGCAGAGCCCAGAGCCACATCTTGGCTGGAGACCAGATGAAGAAACACAAGGAGACCATCAAGAGCTGCTGGGGAAGCTCGGATTTTGGGGTCCTATAAGAACAGGGTAGAGAAAAGCCGAAAGGAGTCTAAGCATCACTGCATTCTACCACTCCACTGTGACCATGGGGGCCGGGTTGAGCTTGGCCCTTGGTGTTGCCTTCTAGAGGTAATTTAGAGGATCAGCTGCAAGCCAGGACTCCTTGAGTCTCTTGGCTAGGGCCATCGATCTGTTGATTCGGAACCTTGGCTAAGTTCAGAAGATGTCATGTCTCCTCTCCAGATGGTTCCTGCCTTGACCCCCTGCAGCAGATCTTAAAGAAAAGGATCCCTGAAGGAGCATCTCCTGGGGTTATACTTTAAAACTTCCTTAGCCACACCTCCTCCCTGAAGGTGCCTGTCAGTAATTAAAGCAAAATGCTCCCTTTCCTCATATGGGGCACAGGGGTGGGGAGGGGGGAGGGTTAAGGGATGTGCTGCCCTGCCCTGCCCTGCCCTGCAGATATTGTTGGAATGCAATCAACACTATCATATTAAAGAGCATAAATAATGCTGAAGGACGCAGCCCATCCACCTCTGGAGGCTGACCTGTTCTAGAGGCTATAGGGAGAATCCAGAGAAAATGAGTCAGTCTTGATTACACCGGAATTCAGCGCCTGGCACAGATCTGGTGGCCTTGCCGCATGGGGGCTGGCCAAGCCTGGGCTTTCTTGGGGGGCCTCTGGAAGACGGAGGCTGGAAATCAGGATTTCTGGGATAGGTTCCTTTAACGAAGGGGGTTTCCTTACCCCAGAGAGAGCTGCCGGCTGTCCTTTCTCCCCCCACGTCACCAGTTCGGGAATACACCTTTCTCTTCCGCAGGTGGAGTGGATGGCATGCCACGGTGCCTTCTGATAACCCCGCCCCCCAAGTCTGACGGCTTCTGATATCGGGCAAAGGGCACTGGAATGGTGCAATTACGATACAACTTTGACTGCCCTAGATCTGATTGCCATAGAAATAGCACATTGAGCCAAAGAGAGAGCCTCCATTCATTGTTTGCCCTTCCTAGCCAATGAGACATGGGCTAAGAGCACAGATCCGGTATTAATGGTTTCTCTGTGAGTACAGTGGGTGATGGGTGATGGTCCCTCTAGTGCAGTGGTTCTCAACCTGTGGGTCCCCAGATGTTCCTGGACTGCAACTCCCAGAAATCCCTTCCAGCATGGCGAGTGGTGGAGGCTTTGGGGAGTTGCAGTCCAGGAACATCTGGGGAACCACTGCTCTTGTGTTGTTAAACCTCATTTCTTGTTAAGCCTGGCATTCACAGCCGACAATGAGGGATGATGGGACGTGTAACCCAGGCCCACATGTTTCTGCCTGCTGTATGGGAAGTGTTGGCAATTACAGAGCTTCTGAAAGGAGTTTGTGCGAGCCAAAAGCCAAGGTATTGTATTCTCTTGAAGAGGGTGAGTTGTGTCTTAAAAATCGGCTTGCTCTTTTCAAATACGAGATACTGCTGATCTTGCTTCTGAGGTGTCGTTTTCAGATCCTCAAAACCTCAGAGTTTTTTTAAAAATGGAGACCGTTCTTTCCATCATGGGATAAGGCCAGTATATCAAAGAATACTGCAGAAGAGGAGAGAGCACCTGAACGCTAATGGTTCCGTAGACCACAGGTGGAGAATCTCTGGCTTTTGCTGTAAGAGCAAACGGTGGCAGCGTCAAAGCCACAGAATTCACCGACAGAGATGGTGACGCCATCTGCAATATTCCTCACCCTTCCAATGTTCCCTTCAGGCTTAGTGGCAATCGTCACAGGGCCTTTTTACACGACCCCTAAGATTCGCTGGCCACTTAAATTCGGACCAGAGATCTTAGGGGTTCGTCGCTCTTCCTCTGTCCCCACCCCCCTCCGCACTTCCTGGTTGCTGGCTGCATGAGGGAGGGAGAAAAAAGAAAGAAAAGAATGCCGATTTACCTCCGTTTTGTTCCCGGCAGCATTCAGATCTCTTAAAGGGGTGGGGCGCAAAAAAAGAACAAACAGAAGCCAGGAGAGCCCCGCACTCACTATCCTTACACCGAATCAAATATTTGTCACATCCAAAAAGCAGGTACCTGAAAGCTGCGCTGGGACGCGCTAAAGTGGGCGGGGTCGCACTTAATTTCCTCTTAACTCCTGAGCTGGTGGGTAAACATTTTTAATCTCCGGAGCTGGGAGCCATTTGCCCCAGAGTTTAGGGGTCGTGTATCAACGCCCACAGTAGCTGGAAGAGAAATGGGTTTTCTCCGGAACAGTATCAAACTGCAAGCTGCCTCTGTTGTAATGCAAAATATTTGAAGGCATTTTGGTCTTTAACGGTCAATTAAGAGCCATTGCTTTTAGAAAATACCTGCTCCTGCTTAGACATGCCCTCTTAGTGGAAAACACATAGCGTTGTCTGACAACTCTACACAGATGATAAAGGGCATTTCTTTTTCTCCCTTTGCAGATTGGCTTGCATTACTCTAACAATAGTCTACCATGCCATTTCAAATGGCTAAATGATACATAGTACTAACTAGGGAAAAATCAAAACAAAACAAAACAAAATAAAAGACAAAAACATGCAGCACCTTAAAGACTATTATATTTTAATAGTGAAGAAGTGCACGTGTCCACAAAAGCTTACATTAAAATATGATAGTTAGTCTTTAAGGTGCTGCATTTTTGTATTTTATTTATTTTATTTTATTATTATTTTTTTGGCCTGGAATTCTTACACAGACTAACACTGCTACCTCTCACAAAAAGTACTAACTAGGGTCTGCTTCAAATTGTGAGGTTGACTCCATATTTAGTCATGATTACGGAGACCCAATGAAATTATCTAACTCGGTGTGAATAAATATGGATATAATCTGTGGTTTTGCAACCCCACGTCAATTTGTGGATTTATAGGCAAGTTTTAGAAACAGTTTCCTTGATTCTGAAGTCAAGGCAAAATTATACAGCGAATGTAGTTGATGAAAGGTCTGTGTGTTATCTCAGTTATAAATGAATGCTGGTGAACGTACTTGTTTCCTGATCACCTTGCTATTTACTTATATTGCAGTTCTACTCAATCCGCCCATCTTCTGCAAGGCTGTGTAGTTTCTTTGTGTCCTTGACCTAAGTAGACAACTTAGATGGGCAGTTAAGAAACTGTGATTTTCTAAACTATCCTCCCCACTGGGAAGATATTTATGTGTTATGTTGGAATGAATTTCCCGCAGGGGAGGGGGAACGTTGAGCAGTACACCAGCTGCTCAAGGAGAGAGCAGATCTGTGAGAAGCCCCTTGTACTATGGGAGACCTGTCTCTTTAACAGAGTGACTTGCTGTTGCCTTTTTCCATAGTGCAATTGGGGAGGAACTGGTGAGTCCACTGTGATTTGTGGCTGCTGTCAATCTGCTTCTTTTTGTTTATATAATGGCTTTAAAAATGTTGTTTTAAATAGTAATGATGTTGGTGCAGAGAAATTTGCAAAAAAAAGGGAAAAAACCCTTAAGCTCAAAATGGGAAAATGATGAGAAGTAAAGAAATTCAGATCAGAGCCCAGTTCCATTATGCAAAATACATAATATATCCTCTCTTTTTTCGGCCCCTTCCTCAAGCAAACCCTGATACGTAATCTACAGTGGACCCTCATACAACAAACGGTTTGTATAACATAAAATCTGTATAACATAAAAAATTCCAGAGATAGGGGAAATTTGCTTAACAGAATCACCTATGGGAAGAATCCGTACAACATAAAAATGTTTGCAATTAGGGATTACTCTGTTTTCAATGCATTCCTATGGGAAATTTGTATAAAGGAAATTTTGCTTAACAGAATTTCATTTGGAACGAATTAATTCCTTTATACAAGGTACCACTGTACTAGCTAACCTATCCTCTGTGTTCTGCATCATAAGTTTATATGGAACAGCAGAAATTAAGCAAGTTTTTGGAAATGTCATCACCTTGGAAAAGCAGTATACTCTTATTGACAGTTCCATAAATCCTGACTAATGCAATATAATTGGTCCATATTTGAGTGAGTGAAATGTTTTGTGGGCTTAGTGCCAGCAAAACAGAGGGCTTTTAATGGGCTTAGTGCCAGCTAAAAAAGAGGACTTTCTCTTTAATTCGGGAATAAATTGAGGTGTTCACCTCTTGTGGTAACTGTGATACCAAAGAAGAATACAACTGTGTGTGTGTGTGTGTGTGTGTGTGTGTGTGAGAGAGAGAGAGAGAGAGAGAGAGAGAGAGAGAGAGAGAGAGAGAGAGAGCATGGTGCATACGTGCGAATGCACACACGCACACGCACACGCACACACGTGCGCGCGCACATACACACACACACGCACACACTTGGTGAGGAAGGGCTTTATCTGTGGTCTGAATTATCTTATTTTGGGGAATACAACTTCACCCACAAAGGTTTTGCTTTAAATTGAATTTTCTTCTCTCTTTTGAGAATAGTTGGGTTGGGGTAGCACACACTGTGGTTTACAACAGCCTTCTCTAATCAAGTGTTTTCCAGATGTGCTGAAATACAAATTCTATGCTTTTGATCCCCAGCCACTACTACTATATTGCTTGTGGGACGATACAGTCGAGAATATCCAGGCATGATGGACTATGTAGTCCAAAGTATCTGGTAGGTACAAGTTTGAAGAAGGCAATCATCATTACCATCTGATGGACATCAGGTCCCCCAGAAATACTATTGAATTTTTCACCAAAGTGGTATTTCTGGAGATGGTTTAGAGGAGCCCCCTTCTGTCTTAACAGAACTGTTGCTCCCTGGCAGGCGGCTGCATAGTGGGTGAAACCAGAGGCTTAACCAAGGCCTCTTGGAGGGACTACAATGCCCAGAATCCCCTAACCAGGACAGCAAAGCTGTAAGTTCCTTCTCGTTGCTGCTCCAGGCTGGGAAAGGCTGCGGCTGCCAGTCGTGTGACTTTAATGGATATAGCTGCTCCCCACCATGGAAGGGAATTAGTAAAGCTTAAAGGACAGGAAAGCAATGACAAACCTAGGCAGCATCTTAAAGAGCAGAGACATCACTTTGCCAACAAAGGTCTGAATAGTCAAAGCTATGGCTTTTCCTGTAGTGATGTATGGAAGTGAGAGCTGGACTATAAAGAAGGCTGATCACTGCAGAACTGATGCTTTTGAGCTGTGGTGCTGGAGCAGAATCCCCTGGACTGCAAGGAGATCAAACCTATCCATCCTGAAAGAAATCAACCCTGGATGTTCACTGGAAGGACAGATTTGGAAGCTGAGGCTCCAGTACTTTGTCTACTTCATGAGGAGAGAGGACTCCTTGGAAAAGTCCCTGATGTTGGAAAAGACTGAAGGCAAAACGAAAGGGGGATGGCAGAGAACGAGATGGTTGGACGGTGTCATCGATGAAACCAACATGGATTTGACCAAACTCTGGGAGGCAGTGGAAGACAGGAGGGCCTGGCGTGCTCTGGTCCATGGGGTCATGAAGAGTCGGACACGAGTGAACAACAACAACAAAGGACAGGAAGAGGGGAAAAGCCAGCCATTGCTTAAATATTTAATTGTCAATTAATTAGGACAGAGGCTAGTTTAGACCTATCCTGTTCAGGTTTCCAAGGAGGAAGGGGAAGTGGAAATCTGAGTGGGAGGCAGATACGGGGGAACTAGCATCTTATGCATAGAGGCAATGGCTACTAGTTTTGAGGGGGGCCTGCTGTGATGCTCGTTTGTAAGGCGAGACGAGCGAGGGGAACAAAGCCAGCCCAGCCCAGCCAGAAGTATTTTTCTGCTAGAGGAACAAGATGGTGCTTCCTTTGTTTCACATACAAAGGCCCCCTGGCTTAGCAACCTAATCCAGAGACCGGGGGGGGGGGGGGGGAAAGCTCTCTTAAGACAGATGTCGAATGCCAAATATAGCGGTGTAAGAGCTCCCGATAGTCAAGTGCCGATTTCCACTTATGGGTGAGATTCCCTGTTTGGACCACAATACCCAGAATCCCCTAAACCGCTCGGGCCAATGATGATCAAAAGCAGCTTTTCTGTGCTCTGTATATTGTATGTTACGGCATAAACCTGCCAGCGAGTGGAGAACTCAGTGGTTTATGCATCTGGCTCCAGAAGCAGTGGTTGGAAGTTCAATGCCCCACTTGGTCTCCTAGAAGTGCCAGCCTAGGTGGCCTTGGGTAAGCTGCACAGTCCCATGATGCCCACAGAAGAAAGGAATGGTAAACTACTTCAGGGTACTCTCAATCTAGAAAAACCCTCAAAAGGGTCACCGTAAATCAGAATTGACTTAATTGCATATGATGATGATAAACTTGGCATGTGTTTGTGACGTAATCTTCAGGGTCAGGTCTTGGACCAAGGACAATGACTCTCGCTCCAGATATTCAGCAGCCCCCCCCACACACACACACACTAGGATTTGTGAATTTAGAAAATGGAAGGATGATGCTTTGAGTTTGTAGGAATGCGTAGGAATTCACCTTCCCCGCTTCCCCCTCACCTAGAATCAAAGAACCAAAGAGACCTCAAGGGCCATCCAGTCCAACCCCCTGCCATGCAGGAACCCCCATCACAGTATTTCCGACAGATGGCCACCCAGCCTCTTCTTAAAATCCCCCAAAGAAGGAGACTCCACCACCCTCTGTGGCAGCTTATTCCACTGTTGAACAGCTCTAACTGTCATGAATTTCTTCCTAATGTTAATGGAATCTCTTTCCCTGTAATTTGAGATGTCTGCCCCGCGTCCTAGTCTGTGAAGCCATGGAAAACAAACCAGTCCCCTCTTCAATGTGACATCCTCTCAGATGTTTAAACATAGCTGTCATATGTCTGTGAAGATTCTCAGTCATCCAGGCAAGTTTATCTGGAAGTTGAAGGACAAAGGGCACTCATTCAAAGATGAGGATGTACACATATTAGACAGAGAGGATAGGTGGTTTGAGAGAAGAGTCAGGGAACCCATTCATGTGAGCATTGATCCCCTCTCTGTCAACAGAGGTGGGGGCCTCAGGCATAGTCTATCTGCTACTTATCAGGCTGTGCTTTCAACAATACCCAGACAAATAAAAAAAAAGCCTTCACCACCAAGGCCATAGCTAACGACCCATACTTTATAGGTTTTAGCACCTTAGGCCATTGTTCAGCTTAAGGCTATGGATATTATTGTCTACCTAACAAGTCTATTCAGGCCATTGTCCATCTTATGAGCCTATTTTAGACCAGGGTGACAAGAGGTCAAAGCTGACTATAAGATGGAAGGCTCGCACTAGCTGTATTCAGACTGATGAAGCTGTTTGGATGAGCAGCGAAATGTTTTTATCTCTCAAGAAAAAGAAGTCCAGTTGCCATGACTCAACTTCCTCATAGCTATCATATCTCCTTTCAGCCTTCTTTTTTGTAAGGCTAAACATTGCCAGCTCCCTAAGCCACTCCTCATAAGACATTTCTTCCAGACCCTCAATCATTTGGTCGCCCCTCCTCTGGACCTGCTCCTCCTCACACAGATCTGGTGTCTGCTTTCTATCTCCTGAGGAATTTCTACAACAGAGCCCTAAAAGGTCACAAGCTGAATCATTGCATGCAAATGTACCATATGTCAAACAGCCAGTGAATATTTGATATGAAACATATATTCCATTTTATATTCCATTGCACATCTGGACCTGATCCAAGAAAGCTTACATTAAAATATAATAGTTAGTCTTTAAGGTGCCACATGTTTTTTGTCTTTTGTTTTGTTTTGCTTCTTTGTTTTTTGCCTAGGAAGTGTGGATCACGGATAGAGGTAAACAAGTGCCAAGATGTATTTTATGACCTAGGGGTCAAAAGACAGTCATGATTAGACAACTCCTGTGAAAAGGTCATTTGTGTGACTCCTTTCCCCCATGCTGTTCATCTTTACTCTGGTCGTCCAAGAACGATGTAACCATGGTTTATTGTTAACAATCTAAACATCTCTTGTTTTGCCAGCGTGGAGACTTTTTCTTAGGATTTTGCCGGGAAGACATCAGGAAAGAATCAATGCCTGCAGGGAAATCCATTTATGCACACCCTAAAGGTGTCAGTATAGAATTTAAAAATCCAGAATATGCAAGGTACCTTTGCTTGATGGTTACAGGAAGCATCATAAGGAAGTAATTAATTTGTATAATTAAAACTGGCCTTCTTTTCAGCTTTCTTTCTCACATAATTTTCTTTGAAGTATCTTTTTCTTGCAGGATTTCCCCCCAACCATTTCCTTCTGCCTGTTTCCTCTTAAAAACAATGGTAGAGTGTTTATCTGTTTATCTGTGTCCTTTGCCTGTTTACTGTGTGTTAATGTTTTCAAGAGATTTCTTTGCTGCTGTTAGAATGCCTAGGTGCCTTCGGGCTCTGTAAGGAATGGCATTTAATATGTTTAGCTACCCCTACTACAGGCATAAGATAATGCACTGACTATTTTAATACATTTATCTAATGCATCTATTTATAGATACTTTTATATAGTTAATATGGTTGATAAATTCTAGCACACATGCATGCATCTCAAAAGTTACAATGAGGAGGAATTCCCTCATTTGTCTGCCTTTATCATCTTGTGTTTTTCCCCTCAGGTATTTGGGAGATTTAAAGGTATGTGAAATATGGGTAACTAGAAAAAACAGAGTGTCATCAGAAAGTATTGTTCCTGGTTGATGCCTCAAGGCCAAGAATCCACATGTAGTGCCTCAAGCAACGTTCATCATGGCTCAAACTCCAAATATATGTACTCCCAGAGCTCCTGATGCCACTAATTGAATTCTTCAAAATGCCCTCAGCTGAGACCAGTTCTTCAAAATGCCCTCAGACTGAGACCAATCCTTGCTTGTCTTGTTCTCATGTACAAGAATGAAACCGTCAAATGCCAGCCAGAGGGAGAGAGGGGCTTTCTGTTTGTCTAGAAGAGCTTCTGTATCTCTTAAAAAATCATAATTGCACAAGTAATAAATTTCACAAAACCTGGGCTGCTTTGTTTCATGGACTTGAATTCATCCGGCAGTCCTGAATACAAGAGAGTGAGACCTATGAATCAGTAGCATTTATGGAAGTGTTGACTTAACAAGGATTCATTGGCTGACATCCTGTTGCTTAGTGTCGTTTAGTCTTAATTTGTGTAGACCAGTGGAGGCCAAAATTCAGACCTCCAGAAGTTTTGGACCACAGTTCCCACAGTAAGAAGAGCCATGCTGGAATAGCCAAAGGACCATCTAGTCCAGCTTCCTGTATCTCACAGTGGCCCTACCAGATGCGTCTGCTAGGTTGGCAGGAGATGGGGTTAACAGCGGGAGCTCGGGATTTTGAACAGTGGAGCTGCCGACTTTACAGCTGACAGTTTCATCCTGCAATTTGATTCTGATCACCGATAAGATGACGTTTTATGGGAATCTGGGCAGCAATTTGTGTCAAACCTTAGCACCTTTGTATATTATGCTAGGCGATACCCCAAGTAAGTAGGTGATGTCATCCATGGGTATTTGTACACGACCCCTAAACTCCAATTGTTTCCCCACCAGCTCCGGAGTTTGCAGGAAATTAAGTGCGGCCACGCCCACCTAAGCGCGTCCCAGCGCACTTTTCTTGTACCTGCTCTAGGAGGGTGAAAATCCCCAGGTCCGGATTTAATCTGGCTCCGGGCAGCTTCGGAGGTGAGCCTGCATTTTTTCCTCTTTTTTCCTCCCTCCCCTCATGCAGACAGGAGCAAGGAAGTGCAGAGGGGTGAGGACGCAGAAAGAGCAACGAACCCCCAAGATCCCTGGTCCAAATTTAAATGGCCAGCGGATCTTAGGGGTCGTGTGAAAAGGTCCCATGTTATGACCCACAGACCTGGGGGTGGAATGCTCATTAAAGTCCTTTCTTCCATATTTTTGCAGCCTATTCTCTCTCTCTCTCTTTGTCAGTGTTTCACAACTTGCCTTTGGGAGTAAGGGCTGAGATATTTTCCCTCATCATCACATACCAAGCAGTACTTAACCGGGCTACCAAAATTAACAATTATGTCTTTTAGGGCCCTTGAAACAAATAGCTGCATAACCTGAAAAACTAACTCAAGTGTGTATGCATGCATGTGTCTGCCTGCCTGTGATAAAATTTTCTCTCTTCTTTCTGTTTCTTGAGATGAACTCTTCTGAATGCAAACTTTATTGATGATCTTTACTGGCTTTACCATTTACTGTACATTGTACAATTCTTTCTGATACTTCAAGGTGACATATAACATTTTCCTCTGCCCTCACTTTTCCCTTTATAACAGGCAGTGGTGTCCAAAGTTCAGCCCTCCAGATGTATTGGACCACAACTCCCACAGTCCATTGCTATTGGAAATACAGGCTTGGAATTCTGGGAGTTGTGGTCCAAAACATCAGGAGGGATGAAGTTTGGACATGCCTACTTTATAACATCTCTGTGAGCAATGTTGGACTCCGAGGAATTAATTCATTGGCTTAGGTTCCTGGCTGTGGAGCCAGAGGTTGGGATTGGCAGTTCAATTCCCCTCTGTGGCTCCTTGGGGGGAGGCGGTTTGAACTTGATGACCCTCAGGGTCCCTTCAAGCTCTACAGCTCAAAGGTGGTGGTGGTTGCTGCTGGTGATACTGTTTTGGGGACATTTTAAACAGTATAACATGTTATTTAGACATTTGTGGAAGAAAATGTGTTTGTCTTTAAGATGCCACAAGATGGCTTGTGTGTTTTTTGTTTTATTTTTGGTATAAGAGATTAACATGGTCCTCCTGATTCTAATTGCTAGGGGTTTTTTTTCACAGTGCCACTTCTAATTTAACCAAAATAACACATCTCATGGAGAAGAGGGAGGTAGCAGGAGACTTGGGAGAACAATGAGACTTGCAAGAAAAGACGTCCCGTTGCCATGACTCAACTTCCAGGAAACCTCACCTGGATGACTGAAAATCTTCACGGACACCCAGGCTCTGAGGTTTTCCATGTTTTGGCTCCCACTTTTCTTCTTTCAATCCCCCCCCCCCAAAATTTTCTGTTCCTCCAGCCTTTCTCCCTTATAAAACTTAAGGGGTAGAGGTAAGCAGCTAAAAAAAAAAAACCATAATAAATTGAAGAATTCAAGCACTGTTAAATAGATTATCACATTAAACGAAGTATTTCTTAATACAATTCCAAATGCATTTAACAAAAAGAAGAAGGAAACATCATTAAAATGTGTTTTAAGGTGTATTGGACTCATAGGCAATTCGTGAATGGAGCAGGGCAACCCCCCTCTACCCCTGTTTGGACTATGAACCCCAACCTCCCCCATTCAACATGGGATGGTGAAAAATGCAGGCAAACACCTTGAGAGGGAGGGAACATCAACTTGGAGAAGGTAAAATGCAATGAAAGCTACACCCCCGGGTTACCTTTGCCGCTATTATGGGAGCCGAGAGTTGAAAGAACACGCCAAGGTTCAAAGGTACGGAGAAAAAGCTTTTAATTCACTGCAGTGAGGCACCCAGCCGAATTCTGTCGGAAAACTGGGGCCATGAACAAAGAAACTCAACAGTCTTTATAGAAAAACATTCCCCTAGCACCCCTCCTTTATCAGAAAAAAACAAGGATGCATCTGGGTGCCATAAATCACCCGCATACAACAAAGAAACTTCAAAGGACACATAGTTATCACATCGTTACAAATCAATTATCAAGGGAAACACACACAGGATACTATTAATCTTGCCCTATAGCGCCACCTGTCATGCAGTTCCCGGAACTCTCCGCTTTGCTGCCAGAAGCGTTTGACAGCTCTTGCGATATATTGATATTTCGACGGATGTCTGGCTTATCTCTTGGTCGGACTCCTCTACCAGTGGCCTTCCCACAAAGATAAGTGTTTGTCCAGTAATTTTATGACCTGGTATCTCATGACACATGCTTGGGGGAGAGTGTAGTGCTTTGAGTCACGGTTCAGTGAAGGGAGAGAGGTGAATTAAGGGACACAGAACTGAATTAAAGATAGAACCAAGGTAACAGGTAATAGCAAAGAACTATTTCCTAAATAACTTTCAAGCACCCACTCCCCTGCATAGTTACTTGACACAAAGTTACAACACTGGGCTACACAGCAGTATGGTCTGTGCAGTCTGTGTCAGCCCAACCTGAAATATTAACTCTGCTACACTGTAGGGCTGTTGCATGTCAGTTTGGTCACCTCATAAACTAGCCCTACTTCCAATATAGGCACCATGGATTGTACAGTGGACCCTCATATAACAAACGGGTTGTATAACATAAAATCTGTACAACATAAAAAATTCCGGAGATAGGGGAAATTTGCTTAACAGAATCGTCTATGGGGCAAATCTGTACAACATAAAATGGTCGTAATTAGGGATTACTCTGTTTTCAATGCATTCCTCTTTTTTTGCATTCCTATGGGAAGTTTGTATAAAGGAAAATTTGCTTAACATATTTTCATTTGGAATGAATTAATTCCTTTATAGAAGGTACCACTGTATTGGCAATGGAAGTTGTGTGGACAAGTTTTTTTTGTTAAAATTTTATAGAGAACATTAAAGTTAAATTTGGTGCAGTGGAAAATTCAACTTGACTCCCAAACTCAGGAATGAAACTTATTCTAAGTGGTAACTCAAATCTTATATTTTCCTATCCATACTGAGCATTTGTCCATAGGTTGGCGCAATTGACCAGCGCAGAGAAGCCGGTCGAAGAGTGACAGCCAAATTGGCCAATGATGTGTGCCTATTGATGGACCAACCCTAACACGCCAGACGGACCAATAGAAAACGGAAGCATTCTGGCGGGAAATATCCAATAACAGAAATCAGTAATCGTGAGCGGGATAATAACCCAGTAAGAAGTATGTAAGCGATGATGGTACATCTTTCCCCAGGCAAATATATCAGGCGGTATAAGGCCATGGCGGTCATCATTCTGTACCGAATGACAGGAAGAGTAGCAGAGAGAGCCACTGAGAACAGGCGACATGGGAAATTGGTACCAAGAGCAAAATACTGTATGGGCCACCTGGTACAGGAGGCGTGTCATAAATATTGATAAGCACCGTATTTGGCCAGTGAGAAAAAGCAGGGCGCTTTGATTGACGTCCAATTATTCAATAGGAGAGACGCAACGTTTCCGCCAGCCTAACGAATTTAGAGCTGGGAGGGAAACGGATTCTCTTCAGGGCGCGACTGCAGGAGGAACGGACAAAATTCGTCCGACGCCAACCTCCACCAATCGGAAGCTGAGAAACTATTCCGCGTCCTCATTCGACTCCTGGAGGCGGGAATAAAATTAACAGACACCCGAACGGCCGAATAGGCCGCGATCAATCCTGGTCCAACGTAAGAGACGGGTAAGTGACACTAAACGACAGGCACGTCAGGCATCCAATAGGAAGCATGGAGCAAATTTCGCGAGCCGGCTCCATGCGAGCCAATCAACTCTGATCGTGTGGGGTGGAGAGAAAGCGGAGTGGGGGGGGGGAGAGAAAGAGGGCCGTCTTCGCTTCTGGGGCACAATGGAGGCGCAACGAGTGGAGGGCGGGTCTGACTTTGATGGACGGCCGGAGCTGCCCAACGGCGCGTCGCGAGCCCGGGGCCGGCCGTGACCGGCGTTCCAAGGGACAAATAGCGCGCGGGGGGAGGAGGGGAGGGCGAGGCCCGCGGCGGGAAGGCGGGCGCCGCGCAGAGAGCGGAGAGCGGAGAGTAAGAACCCGCGCGCCCAAGGAGGTAGGTATGTGTGCGTGCGTGAAAGAGAGAGGGGGGGCGGGGGGGAGAGAGAGAGAGAGAGAGAGAAAGAAAGGAAGCGCGCGCGGGGAACTCCCCGAGGGCGGGTGGGGCAGTAGCAGGAGGAGCGGTGGAATGTCCGCGGGAGAAGGAGTCCGTTGGGGAAGAAGGCCGGGCGCGTGAAAGGCGGGGGGGGGGGGAAGGGGGGGGGCGCAGGTGGCGCGTGAGGGAGGGGGGGGGGGGGGGGGGGCGGCCTTGCCGATGGGAAGGATGCGCGTGAGGGGGGAGGGAGGGAGAGGTCTGCGAGGCGGGAAAATGGGGGGGGGGTCTGCCTGTCAAGCCAAGGGAAGGGGAAAGGCGGGTAAAAATACTGTACTCTAAAATAAAATAATAAATAAGGCAACGACTGAGGGGGGGGGGAAAGAGCCCGGGCAAAGAGGTATCTTTTTCCCATGTGGAGGCTGGACGGAAACGAGGACCTTGTCGGTTTCTTACCGGCCAGGTTTGAGTCGTTCCTTGTTGCCTCACACACACACACCCAACCAACCCTCGGGCGCAGCTGCTCCCTTCAAACGCTGAAGGGAACCCCTGGTTCTACCCCCCCCCCCTAATACGAGCGCCACATCTCCACTAAATCCCACCACCCAAGAGCCCTTGTAAACGCCAAGCATTCTCCTTTCTTCCCCGGTTTCTTCTTGGGTTGTAAATCTATTCTCACGAAACGCCAACAAGACCCTGCCCGTCTGTCCGTATATCCCCATTGTTACTAAAAAAGAAAGACAACCCTCCCAAAGGCTGATAGTAGAGCGCCAGGTTTTTAACCTTTTCCGCTACCCTGTTTTCATCCTAAATCTCACGAGTGCCCCTCCTTTTGCTTCCTTTCGTGAAATGTGGCCTAGAGAAAGGGTGGAAATAAACTCCTATGTCTCTACTCAGCCTCCAGCATCCCTAAATAGGCTTTCTCTTCAGGCAAGCTTTCTCTGAATGATGGACTACCATGTGTATTTTATAGGAGTCCATGGATTTACATAGACTTTGCGTTTATGACTACTTATAACCGTGTTGCTTTAATGTAATGTTTGTCTATTAACACTGTAAGATGTCCCTCAATTCCTTGTTCTCAAATACTTGAACATGGACTGTATATTATCCCTCATTACTGTAAGCTGCCTTGGGTCCTTTTCCAAAGACAAATACTCTTAAATAAATAAATTCTCTCAAGACCCCTCCTCCACATTTTTGCCTACAGGCGCTCTTGAGGTACAACACGTGATTTATATTGTAGAAGGTAACCCGTTGAATCCCCCAAATCTTCAGTACAAAGTATCTTGAATTGTAGGTTGCAGTGGGAAAGCCCCCTGCTTACGGCTGTGGGGCTGTGTGTGTGGACCAAAAACACTGCATCTTGGGTCACGTCAAGTATTTACCTTTTTAACTTCCATCAATCCATGATCATGATCAATTGCGAGTATCTACTCTGAAACTTTCTCCTAGGTGCCTAAAATACAGTAAAACATTGGTTTGCAAGCATAATTCATTCCAGAAACATGCTTGTAATCCAAAGCATTTTTATTTCAAAGCGAATTTCCCCATAAGAAATAATGGAACCTCAGATGATTCATTCTGTGATCCAAAATATTCATATTAAAAAGAAAATACAAAATATAAAGAAAAGTAAAACAACATATTAATAAACTTTTGTCATATATTGTATTTAACGTAACTGGCAGTAAGGCAGCAGAGGAAAGGATCTATACTGTATCTGCATGCAGCCTGACCTAGAATGAAGCAGAGCATTCCTAAGCTTACTCTTGTATAGAAAAGCAAAGGACTGTCCATAGGTGCTTTGAAGTGACCAAAAAATACATTAGTGCCAATTTTGGGCACCTTCCAACTTTTTTCACTTTCTGAAAAATCACTGATTTCTGCCAAACACCAAGGCCTGTGACTGAGAATGGAAGATGATCACCCACAATCCCATAGTGGAGAGAAAGAAGAACCATTGGCTCAGTTGTGATCATGTGACATACGGTGGTAGATTCTATTCATATTGCAAGACAATGCTCTTTATCAAGTTAAAATGTATAAGAAATGTTTGCTCATCTTGAGACACACGTGCAGAAGAATATACTCACAATCTAAGGTTTACTATATTTTAATGAACTACTGAGTTTAGCACTAGTTCATTATCAGTAGATTGGTATTCCAGTTTAGTAGTTGATGATCTCAAAATTCACTGTATGACACTTTAAATAGTCTACTGGCTTTACAAGTGGGGCACTAGTTTATATTGTTAACTCAGGAGTTGGTAACCTCTAGTTTGCTCTTGGGTTTGTTGGCAGGGTAGCTTTCAGGGTAGACTGAGGTCTGGTAAAGAAGCTGTCTTCGTTTTATACCAGTATATAATCAATAATGGGTTAATTGAAGGCAAACAAACATTTAGGCAAGACAGAGATGCTCCTGGTGAATCAGAAGGCCTTGGAATAACAGAAGAAATTTGCACCTCTGTCAGTGACACAACTTGGGCACAGGTTCTTAACTGATCATAGAATTACTAAGTAATGAAGCTGGAACAGGCATATAACACCATTGAGTCCAGCCCCTACTCAATCATTGGGTTGTGGTTTGAAATAAACCAGGTGAAAACAGCAGTCTTCATAATTAGTCACTTAAAATTGAGATGGACAAATAATTTGGCAAATGTAGAATGCAGACCAAAGAGAATTCTATTTTCTCACCTTTTAATGTATTGCAGTTCTGGTTAATATTTGCTCATCACAGAGTTGTATTTTTATTTATTTATTTATTTGTATTTATACCCCGCTTATCTTCTTCGCGAACTCTAAGCGGCTTACAAAGGCTATAATAGCCACACAAAATACAATAATTAGACAGACAACAACAATAAACAGTGAACAATAAGCGTTAAAACCTAGGCACCTCAATAAATGAGCTCTAAAAACACAGGCACATGATGATGGCGGAATAAAAAAAAACCTAGGTTAAAGGATCGCCAAAGGCCTCCCGGAAGAGATAGGTTTTTAATGCCTTCCGGAAGGCCAGCAGGGACCCTGCAGAGCGCACTTCACTGGGAATGGAATTCCAGAGGCTGGGAGCCGCCACTGAGAAAGCCCGGGTCCGAGTTCTCGTCTTCCGGGCTTCACGAGGGGTGGCGACCCGAAGCAAGTGCGCTCGCACCTGCCGAACGGGATGGGCCGAGGTGGATCGCTGAGCGATGCGCTCTGCCAGGTAGTCTGGTCCCAAGCCATGGAGGGTTTTATAAACTAAAACCAAGACCTTGAATCTAATCCGGGCTGCAACGGGCAGCCAGTGCAGGCGGGCCAGGACTGGGGTGATGTGATCATGACGACGCACACCAGCCACCAGCCTGGCCGCCGCATTCTGTACCCGCTGCAGTCGCCGGAGAAGAGTCAAGGGCAACCCCATGTAGAGAGCGTTACAGTAGTCCAGCCTCGAGATCACCAGAGCTTGGACCACTGTTCTCAGAGAGTCCGCGTCCAGGTACGGGCGGATCTGGGCGATCCGACGGAGATGGTAATAGGCGGACCTGGTCACCGACGCCACCTGGGACTCCATGGTGAGCGCCGGGTCCAGGAACTCACCCAGATTCCGCACCCCCTCCGCGAGTTGGAGGGAAACTCCCCCCAGACAGGGGAAAGGGCCACCGTATCCAGACGGCGAGCTCCCAAAGAATATGACCTCCGTCTTCTCGGGGTTGAGCTTAACCCTGTTCGCCCCGGTCCAGGTCAGTACGGCATCCAGGCACTCGTCGAGGACCGCCACAGCTTCCACTGCAGAGGTGGAAAAGGAGAGAGAGAGCTGCGTGTCATCAGCGTACTGATGACAGCAGACTCCAAAACTCCTGATGACCCCCGCCAACGGCCTCACGTAGATGTTAAACAGCATGGGGGACAGAGACGACCCCTGTGGAACCCCGCAAGGGAGAATCCAAGGGGCCGATAACTCCCCCCCATGCTGAACGTACTGGGGCCGGCCCTCCAGGAAGGAACGGAGCCAACTGCGAACAGAGCCTCCGATTCCAACCTCGGAGAGCCGGTCCAGTAAGATACCGTGGTCGACGGTATCGAAGGCCGCTGACAGATCCAGGAGGACCAACAGGGTAGAGCAACCCCTGTCGGCCGCCCGGATAAGGTCATCTTGCAGGGCGACCAAAGCTGTTTCGGTACCCCGGCGGGGCCTGAACCCGGACTAGCATGGATCGAGGCACTGCCGATCCTCCAGGTATGATTGCAGCCGGACTGCCGCCACCCTCTCGATCACCTTGCCCATGAAAGGGACATTGGCGATCGGACGATAGTTTGTTAAATCGTCCGCCGCCAGGCCAGGTTTTTTCAGAATGGGCTTTACCACCGTCTCCTTCAAACGAGAGGGAAAAACCCCCTCGCTGAAGGAGGCGGTGGCGATGACGGAAGCCCATACAGCCATAGTCCCTCTGGCAGCTCTAATTAGCCAAGCAGGGCAAGGGTCGAAAGGAGTGGAGGCCGGCCGGCAATGCACCATAGCCTTGGAGACCTCGACAGCAGAAACAGGCCCAAGCACATCCAACCGAGGCGACGAAGGCGGGCCAGCAACTGGGGATGACGGGGCGGGACCACTGCAACCGGAGTCAAAGCCGGCACGGATGGCCTCTATTTTGGTTCGAAAAAAGGCTGCAAATTGCTCACTACTGAAATCAGTAGGAGGAGGCCTGGCCAGACTAGGATTGGTGAGGTCCCGAACCACCCGGAAAAGCTCCGCCTGACGGTTCGAGGCCTCAGCAATTCTCAGGGAGTTAAAGGATGATCTAGCCTCCCTGATCACGTTGGTATAGCGACTAGTCTGGGAATCAACCACAGCCTTACTTAACGCCGTCCGGTTTCTTCTCCAGCTGCGCTCTAGCCTCCTCCTCTCCTGCTTCATTGCCCTAAGCTCCCCCGTGAACCATGGGGAGGACCGGGCTCGGCAACGGAGAAGGCGCTTGGGGGCGATCCAGTCTATGGTGTGGACAGCTGTTTCATACCAAAGGCTAGCCACATCCTCGACCGGAGCGCCAGTCATCCCATCAGGTAACCCCCCGAAGAGCTCACCGAACCGCTGGGGATCCATGAGCCTCTGGAGGCGGGCCAGAACTGAGGGCCAGTGGTCCCCGCGGGGAGGGGCCGGGATCGACAGGGAGAATGAAAGCAGGTGATGGTCTGTCCATGACACAGGAAGGGAAGCAATGCCCCCTACCTCCAGACACGAATCCCCCGACATGGAGGTAAACACCAGATCCAGGGTGTGACCCGACCTGTGGGTGGGGCATAAAACATGCTGGGACAGACCCATGGAAGCCATGGATTCCATGAACTCCAGAGCTGCACCAGAGAGTCCACCTCCCGCTTGCACGTTGAAGTCTCCCGCAACCAGAAGTCGCGGGGACCTCAACAGGGCAGCGGCGATGAACTCCCGAGAGCTCTGGCAGGGATTGTGCAGGGTTGCGGGGAGCTCGGTAGCCCAGCACAATGCCAAATCTGTCCCGCTGTCCCACCAGCAGGTGAAGCACCTCTAACCCCTGGCTAACCAATGTCGAGGCGCTGCTAACATAAAAAGAGTCCCTGTACACGATTGCGGGCCCCCCCTCCCTTTTGACCCCCCAACCTTCCCACTCCCTCCACCAAGTACCCAGGCGGACACAGCAGGGAGAGGGAAGCCCCCCCCTCCGTGCCCACCCAGGTCTCCGTAACGAATGCCAGGTCGGGGTTCTCATCCGCGATGGTGTCATAGATAATAGGGATCTCATTACGAACCGACCTGGCATTCATCAGGATGCAGGTAAGGTTGGGGGCGCTGGTGGGATGACTCCCAGGCACGTGGCATTAGTACCCATTAGCAAAGCAATGAGATGATTATAGTTTATTTCTAAATGTAGGTCATGACCATTCTTTGAAACAACATGTGGAGTACTGTCAAGTAAATAACCTCAGGTCCTTTCTGAGTTGTGCCCCAGAGACACTGACCTGCAACCAGGAAAAGAAAAGGGTGAATTAAGAGCTCATAAACTGGTATCAGAAAAAGCATATCCCTGGGGTGCCACCAGTGTCTATTTTATGGCTGAAAAAACCCCAGGTGTCTGGAAACAGAAACATTGTATTAGCACTTAAGGGGTCTATACTATTTCATCTGTTGCCTGAAAAAAGAAAAACCTGATCTTGTTATCAGGCCTAAGGTAAGTGTAGTAGGCCTCAGATAGGCCCCCCAGTCCCGACCTGACCCAGCATCTGCATATCCCGGATTTTCCATTATCACAGGTCAGTTCGGGTCCCTAACCCCTGCGATAGGCGGGGGATTACTGTAAATTTAAATATGCTATTACTGACCTGGTACTTCAGTTATGACTGCTAACAGTAATAGAACATTTACCTATACAGTGGTACCTTGTATAAAGGAATTAATTCATTCCAAATGAAATTATGTTAAGCAAATTTTCCTTTATACAAATTTCCTATAGGAATGCATTCAAAATGGAGTAATCCCATATTTTTGTTGTACAGATCTGGCCCATAGGTGATTCTGTTAAGCTGATTTCCCCTATCTCCGGAATATTTTATGTTGTACAAATTTTATGTTATACAAACTCTTATACAGTACAAGGGTCCACTGTACTGTAAATGGGATTGAGAATATATATGGTATTGGTTTCATTTTTTCTATGATAACCGTAGTGTTTGTGTAGGGAAATAAAAACACTCAAACAAGCAATTTTAAGGGCTATGTCTACAAAATTTGTAATATTTCTATTGATAACATGTTGATAAAAGGGTTTGGAGCTTAAACTCAAACTGCAGTTCCCTGAATGTGTATGAATGTATCTTGTTTATTCTACAGGGAAGCTGGTCTAAGTACAGCATGGTTCTGGAAGTAAGATGGGCTCCACTCGGGTGACTGCAAAGGAGCTATGCGAGAATGATGACCTGGCCACCACACTAATTCTTGACTCATACCTCGGTTTTAAGACTCATAAGATGAACGTAAGGTGAGGGACTGGGATCCCAATAACTTAGAAGATTTAGATTGCAAAATGGATCAGAGTGTATTATTTGGTGGGGGTATAAGAACCTCAAGACTGAGGAGAATAAGGAGGGAAATATGTTTCAAAGGAGAATAATTATCCTTTCTCTCATTCCTGCAGCCCACTTCCAGCCATCAGAAGGAACCACCATTTACGGGAGGCAGTGGAAGCTTTCCGGAAGCGCAAGGATCTGGAAGCAGCATATCAGGCTTTGATGCAGGGTGGGTGGGCCTGCCACTACTTCGCAAACCGGAGCCGTCAGCAGGAGGCTGCCTTCAAGACTCACGTACAATTCTGTCTCTTTGCTATTCTGGGCATGGTGGGTGGAGAAGAGAGGTTTTAATAGTAATCTCTTCTTAAGGGATGTGTGAGTGATGTTCATTGTCAAAAGCCTAGTACAGTATATTGCTTATTAAACTAAGAATTAAACAATTAGCATAAGTTGTCCTTTTAGCCAATTGTCCCTGTAATGTGCACCCAAACATATATATTAGTACCAGTAATAAAATTATTATTAATGTCACATTCATATCTTGTCTTTCTGTTAAAAGACAGGAGTCACGGTGGCTTACAAGATTTAACAAAACACACACCAGAAAAAACACATTTGGCATTAACCAATCATACAGTTATATAAATCAGTTCCACTGTAAAACCATTAAAATCAAGCATATACAGACCCTTGTATAACAAATGGTTTGTATAACATAAAATCCATACAACATAAAAATGGTCGCGATTAGGGATTATTCCATTTTCAATATAATTCCTTTATACAAGGTACCACTGTACACTGAAACTATTAAAATCTGCATCTAAATTGATGCTGTCCATATAAAGTACTACCAAAGTACACAGTTCTACTAAAAAAAAGTCTTCTTTCTCAGGTAATTGTGGTTGTGGCAAATAACTAATAGAGGTCACTGGGCTTGCGATGGAGGCACAAATCACTCTGTATCTTTGCTGCAGCCTGAGTTTTTTAAGCTAGCTGGATGAACAGAAAACAACTACATTTGTATTCAGCACAGAAACAACATAGGCATGGAGGTGTGGGTTGCTGTGCCTATTTGCTTCAGCTGTGTTGTTTGTTCAGCTAGTATTGAAACACAGCAGGGTAGTAGCAGGAAACTCCAACAGTGGGTAAGTGAAAATGGAATATGAATCTTGAATCATAGAAAGGAGAAGATGTAGTTAGGATTCTGAGATGTGAGGTAGGCTAAGAACCAGGCAAAACGTATATCTAGTTGGGAAGCTAATGTGCAAACCTGGACTAACTGGATTCATTTCTTTTTTGTCTCAGATATTTCGCTACCTTCGTATTTTCCTTCCAGAGAGTGGTTTTGCCATCAAGCGCTGTAGTCGTTATTCCCTGGAAATAAACGGGGCCCGAGTGGTTGCTACAAAATCTTGGTAAGCTTATGATGTAACATTCCCATTTTACATTTCATGGTAGAATTAATTTGCCTCCCCCCCCCCATTTTATTTTTATAGACTTGTATACTATGCCATCTATCAACAAAGCCACTCCGGGCAGTTTACAGAAGATTCAGCAAACATAAAGATAATGTACAATGTGTGAATAGACAAATTAATAAACAAAATAACGTGACTAAGTCAACAATAAAATCATAAAAAATAACATGAGAGGATTTTCTTCCTCTTTGTATATAAGTAAAAAGAGATTTTGACATGTATTTACATGTATTGCCCAATAAATGTGTTCTTTGAAAATTGGTAGTTGGGCAACATATAAATGGATGTTTAAATCTCTATATTTATATAAACTTTATAAATACTTGTTTAAGAACAGCAGCATTGAAATACGATAGGAAATTTTTGAAATACGAATATGTAACACAGCATAGAGATCCTATCTGTAGAGAGTGGGAAATGAAACCCAGACGGTTAAGCAACAGCAACAATATTTGGGAAGTTTTAATTTTAAAAAAGACCCAGGAAAATGAAATGGTTGGTGAAAAGAAAAGAAAAAGATAACAAAGAAGGTGCCAGATGAAGCTCTCTGGGGAAGCTTTCTACAGCCACAGTCTCACCACCAAGAAGCTCCTATTTCAAATGTTTATGCCATGCAATTGATACTTAGTGAAGTAGGCATATATTTATCTCTGTTGCTTACCTGATGTATATCTCAGTGTCAGAGCAGCAATTCTGCTGATCTGAAATACTCCCCCCCTCCCACAATGCCCATCAGGCAAAAGAATGACAAGCTGGAACTCCTGGAGGGCTACATTGCAGAACTTACAGAAGAAGACGAGAGCCTCCTGCGGACAGGTGAAAATGACTTCAGCATCATGTACTCCACCCGGAAGCAGTGTGCACAACTCTGGCTGGGACCTGCCGCCTTCATTAATCATGGTATGTGAAAGATCCCAGATAGTTCTGTCTTGTCCACTCGGTTCTTGTCCTAGAGAGCTTGTAGTGCATTCTGAAACCTCAAAGCCTCAATGCTGCTGAAACGTCCACCCCCCCCCCCAAATTTGGACTAAGAAAACTCATGTCGACATAGAATAGGTTGGTCCACATTGTTTTTCCATCCTTTTATTAAAGAAAGTCAAGGGGTGAAAAAAAATGCCTTTTCAATATAATGTAATATTATAAAACAAATCCCTCTACTAAATACAGCATGTCCTCTTATACAACTAAGTGAGATACAACATATATTTTGTTTTATTCAGCAAAATGTATCTACCTTGGCAATCTCAAGGATCCCCAAAGAGTTTCTTAATGATAGATTAGATTGAAAGAAAAATTCCAGTACCAACCACTTTTGTTATGTGGTTGATAGATCTCGCATAGTAATAAGAGGCACAGTGAACATCTCAAATATATTTGACTCTCTAACCCAGTATTGTTTACTGTGACTAACAGTACCTCTCAGATCTTTCAAACAAATAATGTGCAGCCAAGTCAATTCTGACTTATGATGCTTTCCAGAGTTTTCTCGTTATAGAGAACTCAATAGTGGTTTAGCCTTCTCCTAGGGTACCCTGGGACTGTACAGCTTTCCCAAGGTTATACAGGCTGGATCCTCTCCTGGGACTCACAGTGGGAGATGGAACTCCAGACCTCTGGCTCAGCATTCAGGTACACTACTCACTAAATTATCCAGCCGGCCTTATCTCAGAACTGTAAGTCATGGAAATGTGCCTTCAAAAAAGGAACACTGTTAGTCTGCCATTATTAGTACATCATGCAGTCACATTCTTGCTGTTCAGTGATCAGTACAATCCAAATTTATAAATGATTTTAGAGAAAGGAGAATTGATTACTGAGAAGACAATAGCCAATTTTCTGTACTGTAGCCTTTCTCCCACATACCGGGAGAGACTAAGTGATCTATCTTTAATGTATACTTGTCTTTTTTTATCTGTTCCTTCTGCTCCCTTCTCTCTGTGCAACGTATCCCTCATTGTGGAACCTCTCAGACTGCAGGCCAAACTGTAAGGTAAGCTGTTTCGTGAATGCTGGGCTAATGCTTTTCATTTTCTGTAGGAGGAGCTACATTTAAGGTAAGGCTTAATTGAAGTGGCAGAATATTTTCAAAGATTAATTATTGTGGGGACACAGGAAAGAATAGTGCTCTGGAAACACTAGAGAGGGACAAGGAGCTGTGTGACTAGAAACCTTTCTTCTTCTGACTCCATTCCGTTCCTATTCTTCCATAATGTAATCTTTCATATCAAAGACACAGAATAAACCAAAATTCTCAGTCTCTTTTAGAGCCATCAGTACTGTTTCTTGAAACAAGTGTCATGTGACCAGACAAGGTCTTGTGAAAGCGAGGAGTTGTGGCTGGGAGTTGGGTCATCTGGGGTTTGAGAAGGGGAGGGAAGAGGAGGAGCATTTCTATCATTTCTTTTATCTAAAAAGAAAGCATAGCTTAAATCTCAGCATTCCTGGATGCCTTCTGCTCCTCTCCACCCCCCACTTCATTGTCTCTCTGCCTCAGTTTGTCCCAATGGATGGAAATCTTGCCTGTGTCAAGGTGCTACGGGACATAGAGCCAGAAGATGAGATCACATGCTTCTATGGTGACGGCTTCTTTGGGGAGAATAATGAATTGTGCGAGTGCTACACTTGTGAAAGGTAAGGAGAAGGGGCTGGGGTACTGGGAGCCAAGGTGGAAATGGTGCTGGTGGATTTTTGAGAGAGAAAGCAAGTGTGTGTGATGAGACAGTCTATATAATTTTCTCTCTCCTTTATCAGTCACTATTGCTAGCAGAGTGCAAGCTGTCCAGGCAAGACAATCTCTAGCATTCCTTAATTAGGCTATTTCTGCACCTGTTTATTAGGTGGCACAGCTTAATGATGGTAGTAGGTTTCCACCTGTTGCCATTACATTTTTTTAAAGATCACCGGTAACATTTAATGGGTGCAGAGAGGATATGACGGATTCTCTTTCCCACAGTAGATTGGTTGTTAAGCCCCACCCACCATTAATTAAAAAGGCTAAGCGTGTTTTGTTATATCTTAGCTAGCTGTTCTGAAGCGGTCTGTGGTGCATAACATATCAATTTTGGCATGTGCGCATGTGGTTTTTGCTTTTGTTTTGGTTGATGTTAATACAAGGCTGGATTCTTTTATTGTCCTTGTGATATTTGATTATTGTGTTTCAGGAAGGGGGAGGGATTCTTTCGCCTCCAGAAACAGACACCATCACAATCTACTTCAGTGGATGATGATAAGTATCTACTGAGAGAGACAGATGGCCGTCTGCAGAGGTGGAAAAACCAGTCATGCAAATTGGCCCAACGCAGTGTGAAAACAGGGCAGAAGGCCCGGCGCAGGAGAGCACAATTACGTGGTGAGATATGTTAGAGAGACTTGCTTAAATGAGATACCGTGACTTACAGTGCTGTATGGTACACCATGGGTTGGATATCTCCTCAGTTTGGCCATGCAGTCTTCTGTCCTCTTGCTCCCTTTTTTTTCCATTTCACTTTCTGTCACAGTGCTTGCTCTGCAGCATTGAATCCCCCCCTTTTTTTTGGTGAGAAATATAGGCTACTGTTTTACTTGGCCTTCAGAGAAAGATCATATAGTGATTACAGCTTGCCACCTCAAGAAGGTTCACAGAAGACAACTGAGTAGCTTTGTTCTGCTGTTCCTCAATTTGAAATAGCACTGGGAGCTTTTCTCTTTTGGTTTCAAAGGACTGAGCAGTTTAGCTCTTGCAGGTTTGCACTACTCCTTTGAGGCTTGGCAGTGCAGTGTAATAGAAGGGAGGAAGGTTGTATATCATTAAAGGCAAAGTGGCTGATGGCACCAATGTTTAAATGGGATACAGTGTGATGTTGAAATGGAGTATGGGAGAAGCAGTTTTCTGGGATAACTAATGTCTTCTTTCTTTCTCCAGGTGCTCTACGTAGATCTACCCTCCGTTATTACTTTAGAATGCTGAAGCCTTTGTACATCCCACTGCACGACTGCTTGTCCTGTGGAGCACATCAGTGCATGGTCCGTAAGCAGCTGTTAGTGCCGCTGCCTCGCTATCCTATCCCAGTATCATATTTCCAACGTTATTTGCGCCGCAAGACTAGCCGCCCCAGGGTCCCACGGGACTACTCCTTCACTGAAAAGCACAATAGATCTCCAAGCTTGCGCTGGACAAACCAGTGCAACTTGGTTGTGAATCTTGGCAAGAGGGTCCCCTTGAACTGGTCAGGGATAAAGAGAGAAGCAGTACCTGGGATTGAGCAGAGACAGCCATATAGTAGCAGCAGAGAGCTTAGCCAGGGGCCCAAGGAACACAGTACAGGAGACGAGGAGGTCATAGGGCCCCATGACTCGGGAGAGCAGGCTCCCCTTGGCTCTTCAGGGCCTCTCTCCAGTAGCCAGTTGCTATGCAGAACCAGGAGCATGGCGAAACACCAAGTTCAGCTTTTGCCTAAATCCCAGCTGTGGGTACTAGCAGAGGACCCCAAGCTTTCCCAGTATGCTCATGTTTGTCTTGAGGGGCCACTCCTTGGAGGTAGGCAGCACAGTCAGCAGCCCCCTCCAGACAAGGTGGAGAAGGAGCCGGTAGAGGAACAGCAGCCCCTCTCCAAGCAAATGGTTTCCTTCCCACCCTTTGTGCCACCCAAGCGTCTGCGACTGGTTGTGAGCCATGGCTCCATCAACCTTGAGGTAGCTTCAGCTTCCTGTGAAGAGCTCTCCTGATCTAACTACCCTCTGTGTAACTGAAGAGAGACTGAACCTTCTTACTGACTTTCTTACCGAACTTGATAAGCCAGGGCAAAACCCACCAACCAGAACTGGCCTAAGAAGCATCTGAGTTCATCATTTTTCCAGTCAACAGAAATCGTCTGTTCTGTTCTGATATGGTGTATGCCAAGGGCAAGAGGTTGTATCTGTTCTAAGGGGACTATCCTCTGTGTTCACCCCTCACTTTTTTTCCCTAATGCATATGAGTCTCTTTCCAAGGTACTTTGTCAATTAGTCCAACACTTGCCCCTTCCATTTTAGAAGCACGCTTCACAGTTTGGTCAAACCTTACTTCATAACCTTGAAACAGAAGCCATATAGTAGGCTGCAGGATACTTGGGGATTGCCTTTCCCTGTCATTTCCTCTTTGAACTGTGCTCGCTGTCTCTTCCTGCCAAGCCCTTTCATCTTTTGGCTCTTAAGTGTCCCATTGCTCTGGTTTGTAGCAGTTCAACCATGGACTCTTCTAGAGAACCTCATGGTGCTTTTGCTGTTTGTAGTTATAGAAGCCAACATAGGAGAAGTGAATTGTGGGTAAAGGAAACCTGCATCCAATCAGGGAAGCCTTTTTAACCTATTGTAACAAAACCAGCAACCAGAAGTGCACATTCGCATGCAACCTAAGCTGTTCAACCCATTTAGCCTGATGTTAGCTGCTGCTTTCTAAACAGGCTTAATTAGGGAAATAACCCTTTTCCCTGTCCCCCACTCCTTTTTGGGTGCCTACAATTACAAGACATTCTACTTTTCTAATTTTTAAAGCCACTTTTGTATTGGTCAGGTCTGTTGTGTATCTTCTCACCGCTAGGGCTTTTAAACAAACGTATACTGGGACTTTTTAGATTCTCAAGGAATTTAAGCTATTCAGGTTTTTATATTTGATACAACTTAAGTTTGATAGTATTTTCAGAATAACCGTCAGTTAGATTTATGCAAATACTTCGCACTGTCGTTACGTGGTAGAGAATGAAATAGTTGTGCTTCCCCGGCTCTGCTCAAGGGACTGCTTGGCTCAGGGGCTTTGTGGTAAGGGGCCTTCCTTTTGTAAGATGCTGGCTTGAGCAGGATAAATGGTTCTTCTTGTCTAGGGGTGGTTGCGTCGAGTTAAAAACCACTTGCAGTAAATGGCTCTTCTGTGTATTTGTCTGCTGGTCTGGTCCTGATAGTTCTTGGGACTTCTGACAGTTGGGTGTCACTGCAGTGCTTGGAAATTAATTGCAAGCTAGCTGGGGATTCTAAAGCCCGCAGTGATTAGTGAGATGGAACGACTGCAGCCAACCTTTTTTCTCCGAGTACTTGCTTTGTTTCGCAACCAGGGGTTTTGTGGAGAGTTCTGTGGTTCTGACGTTGGGAAGCGCTAGCTGGTAGTTGTAGGAGAGCCTAATTCTCCTTTCTTTCCTTTTCTTCGTTTCTTTCTCGTCTCTTGCTTGGTGTATTTTAGTCTTAAAGGCTTCTCCATGTAAGATTTAAAAGACAGGTGTTCATATGAAGGATCCAAGGAATATTGTAAGGCTCTAATTCTGTGTGCCCTTATGAATAAATCTTGTTGATCTCAAGCTTTCTTCTGAATAACCATAAATAAATCCAGCGGAAACAGTCTGAAAGGTCTGTCTTGGAGAACCTGTAGAATTTGCTTGGCATGCATTTTAGCTCTGATATGCTTATGTGTCGTAGTTCAAGCCTTCTGCTTTTCAAAGTTCTGCACGTGCCAGTGCTGATTCCTGGGAAATGGTGTTTGTATTTTTCAAAGTGGTTTTTAGACATTAGTTTGTGAAAGGTACAAGGGCACAACTTGCAGCTAGGAGGAGCTGTAGCCATTCACTCTGTCTCTGTAATGAAATAAAGTTTATAGTGCAGGGGGAATCTTTTGAAGCCTATTCTCTTAGCTCTGAAGCGGGTCATTTGTCTGTCACAGTGGTTACACTTGGACAGCACAACGTTAGCAAGCGACAGGAACCCTTGGCATATTGAAGATGAGAAGCAGGATACTGCCTCAATGCTCCCAACATCATTGGCAGTAACTAAGCAAACCATCGATTGATAAGTAATAGTCTGTTTACTGTGACTCCCAAACCCTGAGAAAGAAAATCTGCTTGTTTCTTTCTCAGCAACACAGAGAAAGAATCTTGGGTTTTTTTAAAGGTATGTCACTCATCTTTAATAAGTCACTTTTCCAGTATTTCCCTTGACTTACTGTGATTTCTCTCTATGCCACAGGTTGTCAAAGGGACTCTCTGAAAAAGGTGAGCTTATCTCATAACTCAGGCATGTCCAAACTTTGGCCCTCTTGATTTTTCGGACCACAACTCCCAGAATTCCAAGCCTGCGTTGGCAGTAGCAAAGGATTGTGGGAGTTGTGGTCCACAACATCTGGAGGGCTGAACTTTGGACATGCCTGTCATAACTCGTTCAAAAACAAAA
Organism: Phrynocephalus guinanensis; assembly: GCA_037367245.1. Lineage (NCBI taxonomy): Eukaryota > Metazoa > Chordata > Lepidosauria > Squamata > Agamidae > Phrynocephalus > Phrynocephalus guinanensis. The sequence continues at coordinate 11,462,957 of CM074743.1, read as the reverse complement.
ATCTACAGACTTCTAGCTATGTCCATGGCCCTTTTAAAGCCTTAAAAGGTCATGCTGACTATTTTAGCTAATACTAAAAGGAGTCCAGAGGTATATTATAGAAAATATTCATGGTTGGTGGCCGTTGTACAATCCATGTGAAGGAATGAAGAAAATGAGGCTGAAAAACAATTTGAAGAGCACCTCATTTTGTCTATCTAGTACAACAGGCATGTCCAAACTTCGGTCCTCCTGATGTTTTGAGCCACAACTCCCAGAATTCCAAGCCTGTTCTTCCAATGGCAAAGGACTGTTGTGGTCCAAAACATCTGGAGGGCCGAAGTTTGGACATGACTGTAGTACACCTTTCACTCTATGAGATAAGAGATACCACCCATCAATTTCAGCAGTTTCCTTAGTCCTTTGCCACAGAAGAAAGTGAAAATGTTTCTTGCTAAAGGAGTTGATATACAGCTGAAATAGCCTGTATTTGCTTCTCCCCAAAGTTACCTTTTGATGTATGTCTGTGTCAGGCATCATTTCCCCCCCCTCCCCCCCAAAAGACCCCTTTCTAGTCTAATACAAATCTTGGAGAAATGAACCCCATCACTACTTGACAGGTAAATTTCTTTGTTTGATTTCACAAAGCTCCTCTGGTGCTGATGCTACAATATGTAAGGCAGCCGTTCTGTGTCAGTCCATGGTGCTATTCTGGTAGATTCTGACACAAATTTATGAAAAGGAGTTGTTTCATTACAATGGAAGTAATGTTCTGCATCAGTGGCGAAGATAGCATTGAAGGATAAGCCATGCAGTTTCACCTGTATATCATTGTTTCAGTACAGCACAAACAGCTTTTGATACGGCTTAAATCAAATTGATTTAAATCACAATTTAAATTAAAGATTGGTTTTTAAATTTTGAAATTGTGATTTAACTCAAAGCCACCCTGGTGCTAAAACAGCTTATCTCCTAATCAGCTCCAACATCCTGATGCAAGAAGTGCCCATATTTGCTTTCCTGCCTGCTACTCTGTCAGTTTTTGTGGTTGTCTCATGTTGGTTGGTAGTTCCAGACTCGTGCACAACCCCTTAGGTAGTAACTGTTTTGGTGGGGTGGGGTGGGGAGAGGAAGTGGGTGAGTGTGAGGTGATCAAGGGCTTTTTATGGGGAAGGGGCGGAAGTGGATGTTGCTAGCCAGGATGCTGAATGGTCCCTATTGAAGGGTGGACTGGGGCTCAGTTTTCACCTTTCTGTGCCTCCTTGTTTTCCCCATCTTGTAAGGTGGGTATATATATTTTAAGCTACCTCGTATGAGAAGGAAGGCATCAAGACATCCCTCCAGCCTCTTGTCTTTGATGTACTTTCAGTCCTGTGTCTGTTTAGTCCAGTCCTTCCTTCTCCTTCCTCCCCCATGGCTCTCCTATTAACAACTTGCATGTTCTCATGAGCGGTAGGAGGTGAGCCCAGTTATCTTCTGTTCTTGCATCTCATTAAATGATTTCTTTCTCTCCCATCCACTAATCAGAAGCTTCTCGGGGGTGGGGGGTAGTGCTCTAATGTTTAGCTATCATCTCAGCTTCAATCTGATCCCTGGAAGTGAGCTTCCATCCTTCCTTCCGCCACTCTGTGCTCCAGTCTCTGTTCTCTTCCCAGATATACCATTGTCCATTGCATTGTACTTCCATCCACTGTAAGAGGGTTTTTTTAAACATGCTTTTTGGCCTGGAGCCAGTTTGTTGTCATTTCAGAAGAAAAGAAAATCCAAGAAAAGTTGTGCTCAGGAAATTGAGATACTGTACTTTGACTCTTACACAGGGGTGGGAAGGAGGGGAGGGAAGGAGAATAAACAAATTGGACCTATGGGAAGGTTTCTGTGTGGCTGGGTTCCTCGGGGAGTGGCAGGGTGGAGGACTATAGGGGGTTACCTTCTGCCCTTATAGTTACATTTGCAAAGACTGCGTGTTCATTCGTGTTTGTCGTTTTGAACATTTTATTGATAGATTCAGCTCTATAGGAGTAAGTGTACCAGCCAGTAATATTTAGCACCTAGGGTGAGGATGTGTGGATACTCTCTCTGCCTTTCATCCACTGTAGTATTCTTAGTGCTTTAATCAAATGCAGAACTGTTCCAGTACTTTGTCACTTCACTGTAGGAAGCAAACAAACAAACTGGGCAAGTCTGGATTATTTTCCTTGAACAAGAAAGGAGAGGTGAATATCTCCAGGGTTGTGCACACTTCACCTTTAGAAAGGAAGGCAGCTCACCTTAAATTGAAGTTGTAAGGCTGTGGAGGGTACTGAAATTTTGGCAACAGGACATTCTGCTCATCTTCCCATCTACCTTATCTTTTTAGGTTTTGAGACTTAACTCTGTCCCGGGAAGCTTTATCACCTGTCATCACAGCCTTAAGGGTTATAATTTTTTTTCATAAGAACAAGTTCATGTCCTGTACCAGTTTCACATTCAGCACTTCCGCTGCAGAACGATGGTGGAATGCACACAGCCCTGGATGTATGATCGTTTGGATTGAGAAGGGGTGGGTTGGGGGGGTGTCTTTTTAATGGTGCTATATTGGAGAGGGTGGTAGAAGGGTGCTTTCAGCTCCAGGAGTGGGAGTTTGAGGCTCAAGGTAGTTCTTGACCCCATGATCAGGCCGGTATCCTGAAGAGGGGGGTGGAGGCAAAACCTTGTGTTTGTATTTTTAATTGTGTGTGTTAGGGAAACATTCTTTTTAAAATACTTGATTGGAATAAAGTCTTTTTAAAACTATTTGTCTCTGTGTGGCATTCAGTTCATCCGAGCGTCAGTTGCTACAAAGGGGTGTGGGGGGTCCAGGTCCAGTCAACAGATGTTTGAGGACTACTGGGTCACTCAAAATACATGATGTGGCTTGAATTTTCATTCCTAAATAGTAATAGTGTAGCATTTTTTAAAAAAGAGACTGGTAGTAGTTGCTTCCTTGGGCATATATTTTTGTATCTCATTTTCTTGGAACTGAATAGCTTTTTGTAACATTCCACAATGTTGTTAAACTTTGTAACATTGTTAAATCCAAGGAAATGAGAGAGAACAAATTAATGAATGTTACAAAAATCAGTCTGCTATAGCATTCTTCAGCATGTCACTAGGGGGCACTTATCACTCACATAAATGATACACAGATTAAATTAAGGGACTGCAGAACCAGTATCCTATAAACAGATTGATACAGATGGATAAGGGCCACACCCAATCCTAGAATCCTAGAAGAGTGAAGTTGGAAGGCTCCTGTAAGGCCATCAAGTCTTAACAGGTGTGTGTGTGTGTGTGTCACACCTATGGGTTTTGGTGCCTTTGTGAAACTTGGAACATTCTAGAATTTTAACAAAGATTCATTAATTTAACCCCCTGACCTCATTGCATATATCTGCACATCCCAGAGCCATCCCTTGGTTCCTTCTAGCCTCTGCTGAGGGAGCTTCTGCGCAAGATTCCTAGCGTTTATTTCTCCTTTAAAATAAACAAAAAACTTCTGTAGGTGCAGAAACAACCTGTATATGTGAATCCACAGAGGACCAGAGTTATAGGTAAGTAACCTCTCCATCAGTGTCATGGAGGCCTTAAAGGGGAAGGAATTCCACTGTTTGAGGCATCACAACTGCTTTAGCTGGATTGCCATGTTACATGCTGCCATCAGTGGTGGGACACAGAAGAGGCACCAAATACTCCATGGCACCCTATCCCAATGTTTTCTGTGGCTACCGGGGCTGTAATTTGGATGGACTAACGGGTTTTGCCCCAGAGCACAAAAAGAAAGAGGACACTAAAATCCAGAAGTGAAGCTACAAGTGAATGTTAGAAAAAGAAACATAAAATGAATGTTATATTTCTTTTTGGGAAACACCATATTCTCCACCTTTCTTGGGGAAGGTGGGGAAGGCCAAACCTGGCAGAAATAGTGTTTTGAAAAGCTTCTCCCTATTTTATTTAATTGATCACACAATTATTTGTCTCAGCTATGTCTCTTGTTTGATTGATGCTACTCTTGCCACCATCTTGGGATTCAGATTTGGGTCTTTTAGCAGTAGATTATTTTTTCATTTTTGTGTTTGTCATTTTTAATTTTTGGTTGTTCTTAATTTTACATTTATGTCTGTTTTAAGCCACCGAGAATAGTGGCTTGCTGCTAGAGGGGCCAAGTAGAAATTTTATTAAAATAAATAATTAAATTTTGGTTTGTTTCCAGATTGCAGTAGAAAATACAAGCTTTCAGAGAGGAATGATTTCTTAATGACTGCAAGCATTCTCCTGCAAAGAGTTTATGACTGGGGATTCCTCTCTCTGTGTATCAACATTTGCTTCTAGGCAACCCTGTTTTCCAGTTTTGCTGAAAGAGGAACCCTGCAGAAAATTAGCCATTTTCCTCTTTTTCTCTTCCTCTTTTTTTGAAGAAACCACAAGGGAAACCAACAAAGCCGGTAACTTCCTTGCAAAATGCTTTCAGCAATTTGGCTCTAATGTTGGATCTTCAAGGGCCAAAACAGGGTGATTAATTCATTTGAGGACTGTGTACATTTATGTTTTGGACAATAGCTATAAAGTGCATCTTCATTTAGGATACGGAATGCCATCTCAAATTCAACTTCATTTTCTTTTCTTTTCTGCTCCCCTCACCTTTCTACAGAATGTTGGCTCTCCACCCCCACTGCCAAGGTAAGTACCTGTAATGCTAAAACATCAGCCTAAAAATTGAATGCAGAAGACAGGTCAGGTTCCAAATACCCAGAACCACTCTTTTTTTCTGGAACCTGGGGGGGGGGAATCCCCCTGTCCTCCTGAGCTCCAAATATCACTTCATTATTGCCTGCAGGAGAAAGAGGGAATTATTCTATAATCCCCCCCCCAAAAGGGTGTTTTAGACAAGGAGGAGCTTTTGTTAAAAGAGCAGAAGTGAACAGAAGTTATTTCTTGTATGAAATCCTTTTCAGGATTGAAAGAGATCAAGACCCCATAAACAGTATAGTAAATTGTTCCCCATGTTCTTTTGAGGGGTGTGTGAGTGGCCTTCATAGAATCATAGAACAGTGAAGTTCAAAGGGGCCTACAAGACCATCAAATCCAACCCCCTGCTCCATGCAGGAATTCAAATCAAAGGATATCTGCCAGGTGGTTGTCCAAATTTCTCTTGAAAGCCTCAGGTGTTGGAGCGCACACACCACCTCTTGAGGTAACTGGCTCCATTGCCGTACTGCTCTAACAGTTAGGAAGTTTTTTCTGGTATCCAGCCAAAATCTGGGTTCTCTTAAAATGGGCCCATTGTTGCAATTCCTGCACTCTGGGATGATTGAGAACAGATCCTGACCCACCTCTGTATGACAGCCCTTGAAGTATTTGAAAAGGTCTATCATATCACCCCTCAGTCTTCTTTTTTCTAGGCTAAACATGCCCAATTCTTTCACTCTTTCTTCACACGGCTTGGTTTTCAGCCCTGTAATCATCCTTGACACCCTCCTCTGAACAATTTCCAATTTGTCAGTATATTTCTTGAAGTGCGGTGCCCAGAACTGCACAAAATACTTGAATTGAGGCCTAATCAGTGCCGAATAGAGGGACACACACACACACACACACACACACACACACACACACACACACACACACACACACACACACACACAGTAAAACAAAAACTCCAGAGCACAGAGGCTGGACATAAGGGGCCTGAAGGCAGATACGCATTGCCCATCCCTACCCTATGTGTTTTAAGAAACTATGGTTACTTTGTGAACAGCACTGGCACAGCACTTCTTACTGCCTGAGGAGATAAGAAAAACATTCCCCTCAGCTGCCATTGCGTACTTGGCCCCATAGCAGAACTCACGGGGAAGGGGAAAAGGGAAAGGATAGTTGTGCAAAGGCAGTAACTTGGGTAGAAATAGTTGACACAGGAGTATTTAAAATGATGCAACTTCTGAAATTCAAGTCCTCACAAAAAGTAACAGCTCTGGAGTCCTGTTCTTCCTCTTTTCATATAGCAAGTGCAAACCCCACATCCTGATGTGACTCAGTCAAAATTGGTTCGGTGGTTTCCTCTATTCCTTCTTTCATAATGCTGAAGCCAGAATCCATCAGTAGTGGGGCAACCCCCCCCCCACATTATTTATTTTAAACAGTGGCTAACTCAGGCCTAGCTGGAGGAAGTATCTCATATTTGGGTGGGTGAGTTCTTCTGCCTAGAGACCACAAGCCCTCCTTATCTGTGGCACTACATTGTTTCCCAAGGGTATAATTCCATGAAGTAAAAAAAAAATCACTAGAACCAATTGAAACAGCCAGCTTTTAAAATAGGTGTCATGACTGAAGACTAGAAAATTATGTATTAATATCTTTTTTGCTCAGCTGCCTTGAAGAAGGGCCACTATTTGTTAGGATCATTTCAATTTTGAGGGTAATTTTTCTCCTCAAAATATTTATGTCTTCCAGATTGTGGGAAATATTTCACTTTACAGTTCCGGGAAAGATTTGCAGTTTTTTTGAAAATGGACTGGTTTGGGCAATTGTCAGTCTAGCTTTTCCACAGCTTTTGCTGTGGGGAGGAAAAATCACCTCAGGTTTGGAGGAGGTGAGCTATATGCCACTTACAGGTGTGTGGCTCTCCTTGAAAGGAAGTATAAGGAGCCTTAGGGTGGATTGTAATATATAGTTTTATTCATAAATATTCCATTCCTCTAAAGGGATCTTTTTTATTATGCTCTCTCCTATACACACAATGGCCAAAATCTTGATAGGATGTTATATGTGTCTGATGGGGGAAAGTCACCTATGTTGTTACAGCTAATTTACTGGCAGTTGCACATCCTTCACACATATAGTTGAACTCCACAGGCACATCACTTTGTTGATTAGCTACAATTAGCCACAGCAGCAAGGAAGTTTATCTTGCACACCTGTAAAATCCAAAGACTAATGGTGTCTTTATGCTTCAGCAACAACAAAAATGAAGGCCTTATGGGTTCTTATATTTATTCTAGGATGAACTTTCATGGATTACAATCTACTTCATAATTTATGTGAGAGGGGTGCCTCCCTGTGCAGAACTGCTGTGATACAGTTCTGATCCTCCATTGCTCTGCCAAGTTGCATCTTTCCTCCCGTGATGAAGATTTGTATTTATAAAGAACGGGGCATATCACAAAAGCACCCTAAGTCTCCCCTCAAAGGTGCCATAATGCTTTTGTTTCTATTTTTGCTGTCTCTATGTTTTATATTTCTCTCTCTCTCTCTCTCTCTCTCTCTCTCTCTCATTCACAGCCAATAATTTGCTAGCCTTCTTTGGCAACTGATGTGGCAAGTCCATAACAAAAGATGTACTAAAATTAACCCTCCTCTGTCCAGCCCCCTTCCTAACTCACAGGTTTATTAATTCCATTCTAAACTCTTCTCAGTTTCTCTATTCTGCAAGCCTCATACTCACCCACTATCATTGCTACATATATTTTCCAGCTTCAGGCACAATAGGCTCTCAATATTGGCCCAGACCCAGATACACAGATTCATCCACTTCTCCCCATCATGCTCATCTTTCACTGATAATTCCCGAAAGCTTATACCGTATGCATTGCTTCCATAACTCTTCCTCTTTCTCTTTCTACTTTTCTACTTCTTGTTAACATTGCTTAAGACCTTCGTATTGAGAAGCTGCTTGCATGAATCAATATTTTACATCACCCATGTTGCTCCTGCTCTGAATAGTACCAAATGTTATTATAATATTGGAATGGATCAGATTCCCAGAATCCTTTAGCCAACATGCATGCTGGAAGTGGATTCTGGTAGCTGTCACACAAAAAATGAAACTTTTTCCAGATCTAAGAAAGAAGGCAAATGCCACCTGACATACTTTACCACTTTACAAAGCACAGCTATGAGGGACAACACAGAATATCCAGCCATATCACTAGTGTTTACTTAAGCTAAGATTGATCATGGACTTGGAAACTGCCCACAAACATGGACTACCCTCAGCAGACATAAAGTCAGCTGGTCACAGGACTTATTGATGGACTGCTAAAAATCACCACCATCATTATTACTTTTAAAATGTGTTATTAATTCATTGTCCAATATGATACTTTCATTGGAGGAATCCAGAATGGAAAGAAAAGAGTTGGAGGCAATGTGCAATGATAGTAGAGTTCATATTGGGGAAATCAAAACTTGTTAATGACATGGCATCCGAGTTAAAATAAACAGCCCTCTGGGTGGGGAGTAAAAAAAACCATGATTGGTCACAAAAAAAACCCATAAGTGCTTGGGTGCTGGAATCCTTGCTTCAATATGCAACATTTATTCATTTATTAAAACATTTACTTAAAACAAGCTAAACCCAATTCAAAACCCATTTTTATTTGGTAATGGGGCATGCCTTGAGATGCATGGCAACTGTGGTCAAAGTAAAAAAATTATTTCTAATCTTGCATTTGCACAAATAAATAAGCATATGCAGTTTTAGTCAAAGTGATGTCTTATTTTGTCCTCCTTTTTGATAGCGCAAGTCCTCTTTTTCAGCAAGGATGGCCATTAGTTTAATGTTGCAGCAGTTGTTCATAAACCTAGGTTATATCAGGCATGGGGCTGTCCCATGACAAGAGCTCATTATAGCTGTAGTTGTTATGAACCAGCAAGGATGGACGTCGTGGTCCATGTGCAAGTTTAAATTGTTTCCTTATTTCCTTTTTACCAGCTCAGCAGTGGCAGAAGGATTGTCTGGGTGGAGCCAGTAAAGAAGAAACTTGATTGCTTTCTTCTTGGTAAGGAGGCAAATGCTTTTCTTTTCTTTTCTTTATTATTTTATTTATTTAAAATATTTCTATCCTGCCTTCCTCCCCAAAAGGACTAGAGTCCCCGCCTCCGAGGCTGCTGTATGATGTCACCTTGCTTGGTGATGTTTGGAGTCTATGCCTTAGGACCCAGTATTAGAATGTGCATTCATACAACTTAAGAGTAAACCAAGGTACAGTAGTCCCTCTATCATAAGAAGTCCTACCGGTTATTCCCCTCTTTGGTTCTGGGCCAATGTTGCATAAGTACAGGATTCAGAGACTTGACCAGTATCCACGGTCCGTTTGGTCTTCAGAGAGTTGTGATTCAATACAGCATAGGACACTTCATCAGGTTCTGTTTTCATATCAGGTTCTGTGGGCTAAGGAAAGACGAAGATAATTTTAAAAAAAATTACAAAAACCTTTTTTTTTTTGCTTTGTCTTTCTCCTTAAAGAGGACTCAAGGCACCTTATACTGTATCATTAAAAGGCAATACGTAAAAACAAAAACATAAGTACATAAATACTAAAATGAGAAGGTCTTCTCCCTTGTTTCCACCAAACGCACCTTTGAAGGTGTTAACACTGAGAAAAAGGCTTCTCCTGATTATTTTTTATTTTATTTTATTTTATTTATTTTTATACCGCCCATCTTCCCAGAGGAACTCCGGGCAGTTAACAATAGGGGTTGAAACAAACCACAAACAAATGCAACGATCAACAGAGGAATCAAGAAAAAAATTTAACCGTAAAAGGAAGGAGGGGAAAAACAAAGCAAAAAATGACAAAATAATAGAGGAAATCATTGGCAAGATGGCATTGCAAAAAAAAAAAAATGTTAAAGGTCTCCCGAAAAAGCAAGGTTTTAAGTGCTTTTTAAAAGGTGGGCAGGGACTGTGCAAAGCGCAGCTCACTCAGAAGGTGTTTCCACAGTAAGGGACCAGCCACAGAGAAGGCGCGATTACGGGTAATTGATTTCCGCGCCTCCCTGGTTGTGGCCACTCGGAGTGAGAGCGCCTGTGACATTCTAGTGGGCCGGACCCCAGTTGATCTTTGATTATCTTGATGCCCGGGCAGGCTCATAAAAAGAGAATCAGGATGCAATTCTACCAGTATGTCCACAATGAAAACACATAAGAAGGGACTGGAGAGATTAAAGGGACTGCTTTTATTTATTTTTATTTTATTGTGGAACCTTGCTCTCAGTAGAGCACCTGAAGGATGGTAGTTGGACCATGACCCCCTCAATCAAAATAGTTAAGCAAAGTCGGCAAGTAAGGTCAAACCTTCAGAATTTTAAACTAAACCATGTGGTTTGAGAAAACAGTCTTAATGCAAACTGCTTTCCACTTGAGCTCTGAATCCTTGGCATGTAGGACTCATCATTGAGATGCTTTGTTTGAGCTCTATTCTTATCAATTTCCTAATGGGAATAAGGAGTTCAGAAGATACCGCTCAAATTTTTTCTATTTTAGTGGGCGGCGATGCCCAGGAGAGAGATGAATGGAATTTGCCAGAGTGATATTAAAAGTCTTTAGCCTGAAAGGCCAAGAAAACAGAAGGTTGGCAGGAAGTATAATTATAACACATTTTGCTCACAGGAAAGTCTGTTACCATGCTCATGGGTTGGGCACTTCCCTTGACCGTGGAACCTGTAGATCAGAGATAACAATGTGAGATTCCTTGCTTCATCTGTGCCAAAGCGAAATGATTGCTGCTGCTCCCCTTCCTATAATGTTTTATATCACGATCACTCAGGGAGGGAATATCTTGTTTTCTATTTACGATGCTACTTATTTCCTTGCATCAAAAACAGTCCCCACCAAAATAACCCAGAATCCTACAGTGCATTCATTTAATATTTATAGCTTGAGAGGAAGTAAGGGTTTACCTCTAGTCACCAGAAAGAGAATGAATACCTTGAAGTTGTAAGTGTAAAAGAAATATATATCAAAATCCTCAATCAGGCAAGCTTTCCCTGAATGATGGACTACCTATTATGTGAGTTTTATATGAATCTACCATACATGATCACATAGACTTTGTGTTTATAGCATTGACACTGTATTTTCAATATAAGTTTTCCTCGCTCATAACTTTTACATGGAATTTTTACTCTCTCTTTTACTGCTTGTGTTCTCTTGTAGCTTTAATGTAATGTTATCTTTTAATGCTGCAAGATGTCCCTCAATTCCCTGTTCTTGGTACTTGAATATGTCTTAATTGTACTGGACTGTATATTGTCCCTCATTACTGTAAGCCGCCTTGGGTCCTTTTCCAAGGAGAAATGTGGGGTAAAAAATACTCTAAAATAAATGAATACTAAATTGAATACAGTAATACCTCAGGTAACGAATGCCTCGATAACTAATTTTTCAGATAACGAATCGCAATTTCCAGGTATAGGTCTGCCTCGGATAACGAATTTTCCCTATGGGCTGCCTCAGATAACAAATCACAATTTCTAGGTATAGGTCTGCCTTGGATAATGAATTTTCTCTATGGGCTGCCTCGGATAACAAATTTTCCTATGGACTGCCTCAGATAAATAATTTCCAGCATGCATCAGTAAAAAAGAGTTATCCTGGGCTGCTTCATATAAAGAGTTTTGAGCAAAAAAACAGGTGTCTGTGCCATTTTCCTAGGCTCTGGAACGAATTAATTGGTTTCCCATTCATTTCTATGGGAAACCGCATTTTGGATAACAAATTGCCTCAGATAATGAATTGCCTAGGAGAACAAATTAAATTCATTATCTGAGGTACCACTGTATCTGAAAACAATTTGTATCCATTGGACATGGCTACACGCTTGGTGCAAAATAAACCACGTGCTACTCTATGGCATTTGTTGCTCATACATTCCCCTTTGCATCCCCATTCTCCTATGCTCTCAAGAAAACCCTTGCTACCCCCTGTTGCTTCTTCAGTAGTGGCAACTGATTTCTCCAGTAACCATGGCCTGGAAAGGATCTCGGCAGTGAGGCCCAGCAGAAAAGAATGAGGAAGCAAGGTCCCCTTGGTGGCTGCTTCTCTGCCCCCAGCCTCTTTAGCTCAGGCATGTCCAAAGTCCGGCCCGGGGGCCAAATGTGGCCCATTTTCAAATTCCGAGTGGCCCACAGCCTCTTTTCCCTGCTGGCTCAGTCTGTCACCCATCTCCACCAGCTGGTTCCTCCCCATACCAGATGGAGGCGTCAACTTACAGTTTTATGGTTTCCCTGCCCTCCCTGCCTCCATCTGTTCCCCTCAGCCAACCGCCCAGCCTACTCACTCCCAGCTCTGTTGCTGCAGTGTCCTCCCTGACTCCTTGCATGTTGTAGAGGCTTGTCTAAAGTCTGGCCCGGGGGCCCAATGTGGCTGAATGGTTGTCCCAGACACATTTTCACCTCACCAAATCTGGCCCTCCTTGCAAAAAGTTTGGACACTCCTGCTTTAGCTTCTTGTCCTCTTTTCCTCTTTAGCTTCTCTCTCTCTCTCTCTCTCTCTCTCTCTCTCTCTCTCTCTCTCTCTCTCTCTCTCTCTCTCTCTCTCTCTAAGCTGCAGCTGCTTTACCATAACGACCACCATCATCTTTCTGCTGTCTGGACCATGTGGCTCTTTTTGGCCAAGGGTAGGGACTGGCCTTACTCTAGAGAGCAGGTTGGAATATATTTTGAAGAGGCTTCCATTCCTCCTTAGAACAAGAGACGGGGGTGCTTTTGATGCTATTCAAGCACACGAGCCAGTCATTCGCTTGATTTTAAAAAGGAGAAGGTTTCCTTTCAGACAAAACAAAAATTTTGACTGGAGAGACTAAATAACCCATTGAAAAATCTAAAGTAGTGGTTTTATTCCATTTATTACTGCTTCAGTTGCAACATCAGAAAGACATTGGTCTACTCTAGACTACTTACGCTTTTTTCTTTTTCTGTGTAATGCAAAGGCAATTAACAGCAGGAGGAGAACCAGCAGGAGAAGGCCTGCAGTGATGCTTGCCCATGTGCTTATGGGTATCTTAGCTTCACCTGCAAAACCCCAAAAAAGTTAGTGTTCGGATGGTACTAATGCTTGCATGCATTTGCACATGATTTGCTGAGTCATGGTTAAGCAACAAGTTGCACGGCATTCAACATTGGCTCCCCTTTCCCATTTCTGATTTGTTTCTCGTTTGTTTCTCTCCAGCGTTGTTATCAGCTCCGGCTTCTAGGTGGTTACCTGGCTCTCATATACTGTATGCCTGTAAAGGCCCTTTATGATATTCCTCCCATGTCCTTTCACTAATCTTGTAAGCTACAGCACATCTCCATCCTTCCCTTCTCCACCTGTTCTATTCCAGAGATTCACTTTTTCTCATTTTATCCTTCAAACATATTTCCCTGTGAACAAGACCAGCTCAAGTCATTTTGTTCCCTGCAGCAAAGCAAAAGATAGCAGCCTGCCACTAAAAGCAAAAAAAAGAGTGCTACTTATATACCGTCCCTTAGCACTTAAAGCACTCTTTGGGTGGTTTGTAGTTTAATTACGCAGGCTACACATTGTCCCCACAGCAAGCTGGGTACTCATTTTACTGATCTTGGAAGGATGGAAGGCTGAGTGGACCTTCCTTGAGCCAGCTGCCTGGGATTGAACCCCAAGTCATGAGCAGAGTTTTGACTGCAGTAGAGCAGTTGAACCACTGTGCCACGAGGATCCTTTCCAAAAGCTAGCATTCAAAAAATTTGTGCAACTGCAGCCTTGATTTGACAGGCAGCCTCTTCCCGTGGGTAGAGGACCACACAACCCACCTACCTCTGTACTCAAAAACCTCGCTATCACTGCTCATTTACTCATCATCTGTCATCTGATGCGATTACCTCATTCTGCCAAATGTTATGACCCTCCTGCTCCAGTGGTCTCTCTCTCTCTCTCTCTCTCTCTCTCTCCCCACCCCCCTGTCCATATCCTATGTTTTTTGCCAATAAGATGAATGCAATGCAACACAATCACAGATATAACAACTTAAGGTTTGTGCAAATTGTGCACACAATACAGTGGACCCTTGTATAACAAACAGCTTGTATAACATAAAATTTGTACAACATAAAATATTCTGGATATAGGGGAAATTTGCTTAACAGAATCGCCTATGGGCCAAATCCGTACAACATAAAATGAGATTACTCCATTTTCAATGCATTCCTATGGGAAATTTGTATAAAGGAAAATTTGCTTAACATAATTTCATTTGGAATGGATTAATTCCTTTATACAAGGTACCACTGCATAATGCTGTCTGCCTGGGAGTGATGGGAGTGATGCTCTACATTCATCTGCAACTATAACTTTACATTATCCCAATTTCAGCAGGATTTAACCATCTGTTACTAATTTTAGACAAGTATGTGTGTGATAAATAAAATGATTTGTTGTTTACTGTTTGTTAATGTATGTGTATTTTGTTTATTCCAAAGAAGCAATGGGATGAAGCTTTCCTTCAGAGTTTGCAAATGACATTTGATTGCTCACGTCAGCACAAGAGTAGATTATCTTTGCTTGAGCTATTAGCTTCACATTTTCACAAAATAAATCGATAGAGAGCATTACAAAGCATTTGTTCTTTTCTCAGAACTAAGAAAAGAAAATGTGACTTTTCAATGCCATGATTTCTTGGACCTTCCATTATAGGACACCTGTGCTTCTTAGTACAAAATGAATTGGGGGGGGCAAAGGAAAAATAAAGCAACAGATATCTAGGTGCTATTATAAATGGGGAAGTGTTTTGCCTCCTGTTTGATGGCAAAAGAATATGGGAAATTGCAGAAATAAAACATGGGAAGGAACTAGGAGAAAGTGTATTATATGGAAACCAATAGCTAGGCGTGAACTGAGCCACAGACAGAGGAAAAGTGAGCACTGCTAACGCACCCAGAGGGAGATGTCACCTCATGGGGCAAATTGTATGGATCTACGTCCTTATTAGGGTGAATACAAGCAGATCATGGCCCAATGCAAATCAAAGCAAGATGCGGCAAAAACATACCACCCCCTACTTGTAGTGTAAAACTCATTGACCCACTTTGACCCTGTTGATAATAGTTTCATCCTTGCAATATGTGCTGACCAGGCAAACTTTAGGTATCATGGGAGCAAAGGAAGTTGAGCCAGTTCGCAATGAAGAAGAAGCTACAGACAGGGACTGAAATATGGAAGGTGGCAGAGGGGAAAATATTCCAAACAATTCTCACCTCTCAAAAGCAGCTCCACAGGGTCACTTGGCACTGACCAGATAAATTCATTTCCGAAATAATAATGGCAGGTGTAGTTTCCTGCATCTCCTGATGTCACTCTGGATAAATGGAACTTGGTTGAATTTCTGCCTTGTCCTGTTTCTTTTGATGCTGTCACTTGGTTTGATTTGAGCAAGAGGAAAGTCAGACCACTGTATGGTCCGTAACACTCAATGGTGACATTTGAACCTGGAGAACTCTCCTCACTTGGTGTTAACTGGATGAAAGGTTTGGAGGACCAGTAACCTGGTGTTAAGAAAATAATATGGTAAGGAAAGTAGGAACAGTAGTCATATTTCTGATTGATAAGAATTTTGCGGATTCTCAATGGATGATATATAGAATATTCCCTCCAAGATACAAACCCAGAATGGTTTACTATTCCTTTCTTCTGGGTGTATTCTGAGACTGTATCATTGCCTCTACGACACAGAAGGTGTCTGTTCCCTTAAAGGCACAATGCAGAATCACACTCCCATACTCCCTCCTGGCATTGAGGTACCCAGCTCTCTCTCATTCATCCAGTTGGCACTTGCCTGTCTTCAGGGGAGATAATGTTTTTATGGACTTGAAGGCCTATAGCAGTAGTTCTCAATCTGTGGATCCCCAGATGTTCCTGGACTGCAACCCCCAGAAATCCCTTCCAGCACAGCGAGTGGTAGAGGCTTCTGGGAGTTGTAGTCCAGGAACAACTGGGGACCCACAGGTTGAGAACCACTGGCCTATAGGGTCCCTTCCACCCTGACAGTTCTGTTGTTGAAGATGAGGAGGAGGAGGAGGAGGAGGATGCCACCAGTACATTGATACATTGAAAAAAGTATGTCACAGAACAATCTGAGTTATTTCAGCAGTACTGGATTTTTCAAAACACTGATTGGTGTGATGTAGTTTAGATTCTGTGCTTCCAAAGAGTGACAATCTGCAGCAAAGTTTACTTCTTTAAAATGTGTTGATGTTCGTTTGAGTGTGGGTATGAATGTGTGTGAGATAAAAATCTGACTCACCATTTACCCTTCCTTCAAATCCAATTATGCTCAAAACAGTCTTTTAAGCAAAGCTCCAATCAACCCCCTCCTTTAAGGACTCCCTTGATGGTTTACAAGTAATTGTGCAAGTTACTGGCCTGCAAGGAGATCAAACCTATCCATCCTGCAAGAAATCAACCCCGAATGTCTACTGGAAGGACAGATTTTGAAGCTGAGGCTCCAGTACTTTGGCCACCTCATGAGGAGAGAGGACTCCTTGGAAAAGTCCCTGATGTTGGGAAAGATTGAAGGCAAAAGGAAAAGAGGACAGCAGAGAATGAGATTGTTGTACGGTGTCATCGATGCAACCCTTATGGATTTGACAAAACTCTGGGAGGCAGTGGAATATAGGAAGGCCTGGCGAACTCTGGTCCATGGGGTCGGACACGACTGAACGACTGAACAACAACAAATGCAAGTTACACATTGTCTTCCCCTACACCCACCCCACAAGCTGGATACCCATTTTACTGACCTCAGAAGAATGGAAGGTTGAGTGAACTTTGAGCCAGTTACCTGTGATTTGCAGTTTAACCACTGTACCTCTCCTATTAGGAGCCATTAGACTTACAAAAGACCTACAAGCAAACCACCTTATGTTTTCCCCGCTCCTGTGAGGAGGCAGAAGATAATGTTTTTTTTTCTCTTTACAATCTAGCACTGTGTCACTCCTCCTCCTCCTCCTTCTCCTCCTCCTCCTCCTCCTCCCAATGGACAGTGAAACAGCAAATGATGTGTGGACATAGAGCCTGACGGGGAGGACTGGATTAATAAAGCTGTTCTGAGACACTACGACAGACTGTACTTTCAGGTGCCCCTACTTAAAGCAATACAGCCCAAGATACCATTACTGTTTTTGTTTGTTTATTGTTGCTTTTTGCACTTTTAGGCCATGCAAAGAGTAAGGGGAAAATTTGGTGTGTGTTATCACTGGGATGATAACCAAATTGGATGGCTAGCTGTCACTTTGCTTTAGCACTATAGGATCTGATCATTATTGTATTGACCATTCGTTCCTACATGTCTGCAGAAAGAGGTACAGAATAGAGATGGGCACGACTTAGCGGTATTCCCGTTTCCGTTTCCGTTACTCGTATCCGTTACTCTACGGAAACGGAAACGGTAATTACTCCACCAGAATTCGAGCTCGAACCGACGAACGAACAATTTGGTCTGATTTGTCGTGCTCGTTACTTGCATCGCAGCGATCGCGCAATGCCAAGCGGCACAGAAAAAAAGTTTTTAAAAGTTTAAAAAAACCCGATTCCCGGCCCTAAAAGTAGGCGAAAACTGTCTGAGGGCACCTACCAGGCCAGAAGGGTGTTTTATTTGGGGGGGGGGTTCCCCGCCCCCCTCTCCTTGGCTATTGCTACTGCTGCGCTGCTGGTACCAGGCTGGGAGGGCGCATCCATTTGCCATGCAGTGCGGGGGATCCAAAATGGCGACCGCAATTTTTTTTTTGAAATCGTTGCCCAAAACCCCACCAAAGCACCACAGAAACATGCGAAAATTAGCTATTTTAAATGCTTGAATTTTTACAGTAGCAGCAGTGGGTTTTTCTTGCAAAAAAAAAGTCTCCGTTGATTTTATTTTATTTTATTTTATTTTATTTTTTACACCTGCACATTCGCAATGATGGGCTCGCCCATGGGAGTAGACCATGCAAATTTTCCACCAATCGCATGGCCACTTGGCCAGGTTGACCACAGAGACTTCTGGGATGTGCCAATCGGGCATAAACAGCCCACTAATCGTAGCCCAAACCCGAACCCTAAGCCTAACCCATACGCCAGTACACTGTCCTTCTAAGTGGGTCAGAGAGGCACCCAGAGGTGCACCCCAATACTCACCCTAACCTCACCCGTAACTAGCCTAACCCTAGCCCTTGCGCTAACCCGTCTTAACCCTAAGCCAGATCTACTTGCATTGCACTACATGCAAGTACGTGAGACACAGTGGGTGCAAAGAGTCTGCCAGTCCGTCACTTGTGGCTCTGGCTGACTCCTGCAGCTCCCTCCAGGAGCCCGCTACCCCCTCCCCAAACCAGTACTAACGACAACGAAAAAACGAACTGACTAATTTTTGCGAAATTTCGCGAAAAACGGAAACGAGCCGAAACGGACTGCCTCCGAACACGACAACTCGAAAACGTCATTTTCCCTAGTCGTGCCCATCTCTAGTACAGAATAGTTTTTTAAACAGCTCTTGTAACCCAGCACTGCATTGGTTGCTTTGCAAGGCAATAAGCACTATATGAATTGAAAATATAAGTTAATTGAAATATTCCAGGAGGGAACCATGAGGACATACCTAATTATATTTTCTTTTCCCTTTTCTGTTCAGTGTCATGGGAATGATAAACTAAATGGGGAAGGGGTGGCTTGAGGCTGCTGCAATTTCCTTCTCCAAACCATCTGATCCTTTCATGTGGTTATCACTTGATCCTTCTGTGTGGGCACTTTCAAGTAGTTCCACTGAACCCAATCCGACCCAGGATAACTTCACTGTCTAGTTATACCTTTAGTCCATAAAACGAGTAAGGGAGATTCCCACCTGTTACATTGATACACACTTGATCACTGTAGTTTGAGCATCTTTGATAGAAGGCTGATTCTGATTGGGAACAATATCTACACCGGTAGATGCCTGCATCTTCATATTCGACTTTAGTGATGGGAAATTCGTTCTCACCCATTTTTGTCTCAATGGTCTTATAGGTATCTAAAAGCTTGTACAGGTTTTTTTGAAGAGTGAAGCTTGCTGTTTGGAGCCCTTCATTCTTACAATGGATTGAGACACTTTCTCCAAGAGTGACCACCTCACTAGGGTTGACTGAGATTGAAGGCTTGGGATAAACTACTTCTGAAAAAGAATGAGACAAATGTAAGAGTGGTTGCCTCCATATCACTCTGGGCCAATAAACAGAAACTGTTGGGAACTGGACTGTATGTATTCACAAGACTATGATTCTTCAAAGCTTTGTGGGTTTGTTGTTGAATCTACTCTTGCACCATGGGATCCCTCCTGGCATTGTATGAACCTCTTTTGTTTCTTAATTAAGTAATAATAATTCTCATTCTATTTTGCTTCCTTTCTATCATGCATTTCTCCCCAATGCAGGGACACATGGTGGGTTACAAAGTTGTTACAATTCTAAATGCATTTTGTTCTGCACAGTACCCATTAAAGACTACACAAGTTGTATATTGTACTATGTTGTTTGCCAGTGAACTCTTAAGAGAACTTGCTTTCTTAGTTTTCCATAGAAATCAGGTGTATACAATTCCAATTGGCTACCTCTCTGCTGTGAAGCAAAGTTCCTCCCCTCTCTAGGCATGGCTGTGTACAACGTTTATTGAATGTTTCTCATGCTCTTAATGACATCACCTCACTTCAAATACATTCTTATCAAAACCACGGTTCCCGGTCAGTTCCCAGGTTGTGGAAGTTCAGTTCTTACAGTCACACCTTAGCAGGACCAGACATCAAGAATTCTAGAAAGTGTATCCTGTATCCATAGTCCAAGATGCTAAACGAAAATACACTGGTAGAGATTGTGCTACTCTGCAATGCTCAAATACAGGATTACAAATGGATGTCGCAGGAGCATCCTGTAAAATGTGAATCAGTGAATGGTTTAAATCCAATGTCTAGAGTTTGCACAATCTTGCTTGGCTCAGAAATTGAATTTTACAGGGCATCAATAGAACCTTGAACTCTAGTTGCAATTATTCTTTATTTTCCCACTACAGTGGTACCTTGTATAAAGGAATTAATTCGTTCCAAATGAAATTATGTTAAGCAATTTTTCCTTTATACATATTTCCCGTAGGAATGCATTGAAAACAGAGTGATCCCTAATTGTGACTATTTTACATTGTACGGATGTCCATAGGCAATTCTGTTAAGCAAATTTCCCCTATCTCCGGAATTTTTTATCTTCTACAGATTTCATGTTATACAAACCATTTGTTATACGAGGCTCCACTGTACTGTAATTGTCTGTTCCTTCTTGATCTTGTCATAAAACCTGGAGTATTTTATTTTGTGTGGATATTCAAGGCTTCTATACATTGCTACCTGCATCTCATTTTCTCAGGAAGTTTAGGGAAGCTGGGATCTAGGATTAGGTGAGTGTCAAATCCAACACAATGTGTGGAATTCTCTAGTAAGCTGACCAAGGTACATTACACAGTGAAACCTGTTACAGGGAACACATTTCTGTTTGGATCAAAATCCTGTATTAATGACAGTGTGAAGAGAAAGATGGAACCCTTTTAAATTGACAACACATTCGTTTTGCATTTGACATGATTGCAATTGTTTTCTACTGCCTGATAAAGAAGCAAGCCCTAAAGATTTGACTCCTAATAAACCATTGAGAAGATTGGAGCAGAAGCAGGCACTTTTACTTTTGGAGAAAGCCTGTATCTCCTACTCTTGGATAATCCTGGCCACTGTACCCAGTGGAGAAATTCTTAAATTATTTTGATTATGCACCGTCAAAAGTTACACTTTCTCCTCTGTGTTCCAGTCATTATAGTAAATAAGTTTGAAGACAAATACCTTTTTTGCAGTTTCACAAAATGTTGACCCTACTGAGATCTTACCTGTTAGGTTTAGGTAAAGGACGTCACTGACTGATGAGCAATTATAGGTAGCAAAGCAATACCCACACCAGTACTTTCCCACATCTGTTTTTTGGGCACTGAAAATAGTAAATATGCCTTCATTCAGCCAATTTACTTGCATATTCAAAGCTTGCTGATTTCCTTCTTTCTGTAGGTAAAATGTTTTTCTGCCCTTATGTGGAATTCGACAGTAGATAGACAATTGCTCTCCAAGGAAGATTTCATGATTGGGTCTCAGTGAGATGGTAGGCTTGCGCAACTGCCCTGGTCATGAGAACAAGAATGATATTTAGGATGCAGAGCAGGTGCAGTTGCTTCATTTTCTAAAACCACAACCCCTGGCATCATTTGGAATGCAGTCTTATCAGGCCACGGGGGACCTTTGGCTCTCCCTATGTTTAAACAGTAACAATTATGGGAGATTTATGACAAAAGTCAAGAAGAACCCTGCTTGCCTACTCCGGTAAGAAACTAAATTTATACTGGAGAATGAAAATGCTCAGGCAGATGATAAACCAGTTCCTATAAAATGTATTAGCTGAGTAATAGTCCTCCTGTGCAACAGTTGCAACAAATGGCACATTGCAGTGTTGCCTAACTCCAAGTGACCCTATTTAGCTTGCACCAGACGGCCCCCCAAATAGTAGCGCAGATGGAACCAAAGTTTGACAAGTGCTCCTTGGCACTATCAGATCTAAAGAAAGAGAAGCAAGGCAGATATAAGGGAGGTAGATGAGATGAGCTTTCGCTGTGTCCTTATCCAGAACCTGAAAATATTATTGCTTGGAGTACAAAAACTATCACATTAAACAGCTGGATTCTGGCAGCTGTAGTCGAAAAAGGACTTTTCCATTCTCAATCCATTTCTATCACCTTGAATTTTAATACTAATTTGCTTCCCAGCACTTACCTCTAGATAAAGTCTGCTGCTTGACCAGCCAACCTGGAAAACAGAAGCCCAGATTAGCAGCAAAGTAATTAAACATCTGGAACCCAAGCTGGTCTCTGATTGACTCTTTCTGCCTTTGATTTCTATTCTCATTCACAGGGTGATACGAACCAAGAAAGAGGACGATGCAAGAGAGCCTCATGGTGAGGTTTCTTTAGCTGGCCGTGTTCATGTTGCTTCTAGCTCTGCTATGTCCTGTGGACAATCTCCACTGAGTGTTCCAGCTCTTGAAACTGAGGAACATCCTGGATGTAGCTGTTCTCCAGAATGCAGTTTCCCAGCCTATGATCTTGCAGTCCTGTTGACCGGAATAATTGCCCTAACACTGCATGAGCAACCCCAGGGGTTGTTCTGCCAGTCAAAGATTGCCAAAGAGAGGAAATGAGAGGCACATGAAATCCGCAGCTGTTTACCACAGACTAGTTTCCCGTTTTTATGTTATCTCTTCAAAGAGAAGGTTCATTTGCTGTGATCTTGGAGTTTATGGAATCTGGGACCCCAAAAGCTGGGCACAAGACCCCTTGAATATCTTTCTATTTCTGCTCCATCCAGTACTACCTCTTGGCCAAAACAAGACCTGGGGCGCTTATTGATCGTATCATTTGCTGTTATGTGCCATTAAGCCACCCTCTTGGCAACCGCATAAATGAGCGATCTCCAAAATGTTTTGTCTTCAACACCCCTATTCAGCTCTTGAAAACTTTAGCCTGTGGAGTCTCTGTTTTACGGCTTTGAGAATCTTATCCTTCTGTTGGCTTGGGTAGTAGAAAAAGGGGCCCAGAGCTTCAACAGAGAAGTTGCAGTAATCAAACTCCAACTTCCGGTTTAGCAATACTCCAGTCACCATGAAGAACTGGACATCCTAACAGGAGAAGAAGGATCCTAGTGGTCTCCTTGCCTTGACCCAGTTGTCAAATCCAAAAATCCTAGTATTGCTGAGGGGAAGATTAACTGCCTTTTCACAGGACCCCTAAGATCCGCTGGCCACTTAAATTCGGACCAGAGATCTTAGGGGTTTGTCGCTGTTCCTGCATTCCCACCCCCTCCGCACTCCTGGCTTCTGGCTGCGTGAGGGGAGGGAGAAAAAAAGGTAGAAAAGAATGCCGCTCACCTCCGTTCTGCCGTCCCCGCACTGCATTCAGATCTCTTAAAGGGGCGGGGGCCAAAAGAAGAAACAGAAGCAAGGAGAGCCAGGCAGTCACTACATTATATCCGCATCAGGAATTTTCACCTCCAGAGAGCAGGTATCTGAAAAGTGCGCTAGGACGCGCTTAGGTGGGCGTGGTCGCACTTAATTATCTGTAAACTCCGGAGCTGGTGGGGAAACAATTTTAAGCTCCAGATCTGGGAGCCATTTGCAGCGGAGTTTAGGGGTCGTGTACAAAGGGCCTAAGAGTCTCTTTCATTTCCTGATTGTCCCCTCTTCCTGCAAGTAAAGGCCTTTTCACACAACCCCTAAGATCCGCTGGCCACTTAAATTCGGACCAGAGATCTTAGGGGTTTGTCGCTCTTCCTGCATTCCCACCCCCTCCGCACTCCTGGCTGCTGGCTGCGTGAGGGGAGGGAGAAAAAAAGGAAGAAAAGAATGCCGCTCACCTCCGTTCTGCCATCTCGCTTTGCTCCCAGCACTGCATTCAGATCTCTTAAAGGGGGGGGGAGCAAAAAAAGAACAAACAGAAGCAAGGAGAGCCCGGCAGTCACTACTGTTATATCCGCATCAGGAATTTTCACCCTCCGAGAGCAGGTACATGAAAAGTGCGCTGGGACGCTCTTAGGTGGGCGTGGTCGCACTTAATTATCTGTAAACTCCGGAGCTGGTGGGGAAACAATTTTAAGCTCCGGAGCTGGGAGCCATTTGCCGCGGAGTTTAGGGGTCGTGTGAAAAGGCCCTAAGGTAGCCATATTAGCCAGTTGCCTGTGTTTTAAATCAGTATGCATATTGACTCTGAGCCAAAATACTTCTTTTTCTGGTCATTAAAATTGGTTTGATGAACTGCACTGGAATCAACTCAAATTCCATTCTGTTTGAGGAGCAAACTATTTGGTAAATTTTCAGCTGGAGTTTTTTTTGGGGGGGAGGATAAAGTAAGTGGGATAGCGGTCAAAGTCTCAAGAAACCATGGAGAAAGACACGGCAGAGATGAACCCAGCTGATGAATGATGGACAGACAGAAAGAATGAGTTAGGCAGTTGTAATATTGAACACATAGATGAAATGATGCAGTGAGAAACACATGGCAAAGTGATGCATCACTAAACCTTTTAATAGAGGAAGTAAGAATAAATAAATTGGAGGAAAAACAATGGTACCTAGGCTGCCCAAAATCCACTTAGGCACAAATTAAAAAGACAGTAGCATTCTCAACCACCAAACCAAATTGAATTGAATTGGTTTAGGAACCAAGGTATTTTAAAAAGCCCCTGTTTGCCAGTTGGGGGGAAAATTACTTTGGGCTCAAATAGAATGAATTGACCCATGTGTTGTGTGCTGAAAGTTTATGTATCAATTTAATAAAAGCTATCAGTTCAATTGCAGTCCTTGTTGCAAGTGTGACCGTACTACTTGTGATTCCCACAAGTAGTGCTCTTGGCAAGGTAGGAAGCCCACTCTCATGGCCATAGGGACTCTCATTAGTCCCACACTGTCCCTAACACTAGACTGACTCTCCCAGGCCATTGTTTCCTATATAAATGATGCCAATCACGAAACCTATGAGAAGCAAAATGATGCAAGAGTCAATTTGCTTTATTTGTATAACCTGGGGAAATGGACCACTTTGTAAAATCCACAAATTAAATTGCATACTGTCATGCAATTTAGGATACAACCTCTTGCAAACAGGGTCAATTGGGGTCACACAAATATAACTGATACCATGAGAAATCAGGCTCCAAAACATTTATTCTAGCTAGATAAATTATAGGAACTGGAATACATTAAGAGTGTAAATTAACTTGAAGTACATGACTCCAGGAAGTGGCAGAACACCTGGATGAGGGGATTATCCCCAAGGTAAACTGTGCCTGAGGGACAGGAGATTGTCTCATTGTCTGGAGTTCCACATTCCCTGTCTCTGCCCTGTCTCTGCCAGACTTGGCCCAGTTGAACAATAGGACACCAATCTATGGAACATTGACTCAAGGATTTGGGCCATCAAGAGCTTGATGGCACAGGAGATTGGATGCAACTGTGAACAATGACCCACCAATGCCGATTGAGGGAAACCTTGAACTGGTGTGAATGTACTGTATAAAAACTGTTGTTAAACAAATGTTCAGGGCTCACTCACACCATCCAGGGTGAGACCACTGACTGCTGCTTTTGGCTTTGCTTTAATAAATCAGACTTGAACAGTTCAGTGTTTGTGCTTCCTTACTTTATTTGAATTGAATTATTGGACACTGGTTCCGAGCCAAGCACGGACTCAAAATAATCTGTAAAAACTGGTAACAGAACCAGGGGACCGGTTGGGGAGAGAAACTTGAGCTTGGTGCCAGACTGCTGCTGATCAGAAAGATGCTTCCATGCAGCCTTGCAACTTTTTCTTTTGAACAAAAGTGGCCAGTATCAATTTTTAAAATTGTTTTAAATGTTGAGCTGTGTGTCCTATGGGGGGGATCTGTCACATGAGAAGAGAAGGACTATTACTAGAATGTTCTTTGAGAATCCTGTTCTTTTGGATGACAGGCAGGAACACAAAAGCTGGTTCAAACACAGTTCACAGGTTTAACATGGACAACTTGATGGGGTTTGCTTGATGGTGCAAATAAGAGTCTGTTTTTGCAAAACATTGGAAATCTAACAACCAAATAATATTGGAAGAATGGTATAGGGACTTATGGACTATGGCTATTAACGGTAAACTGACTTGTGAAATTAAAATTAGGATAGGATTGGAAAAGTCTAAAGATTTTAATGGACTATGGGATAAACTGTTGGTATACATATTTCAAAAAGTTACACAGTAGAAATGCAAGGATTCACAGAGAAAGGGAATAATTTCCCAGAAGGAGAAGACTTTCTGAATTTAGAATTTGTCTTTGCTCTGTGATCTGATGAAATGTGTGACTTCCCTCCACAGGTTATACAACAGCCTCATCATCAGGTACATCAGGTACATCTCTATGCAAATATATCCCAACCAGGCTGTGCTAATATGAACAGAGGATCTGCTTTTCATTGCAAGGGGGTTAGTCTATTCCTGAGACACATAGTAATGTGGATAGAGTCAGCTATGTGGAGGCACTCAAGGAGGCAAAAGGGAAAGAGTGCACCAACTGTGAGTTGGAGATGGGGAGGAAGGGTGAGGAATGTGCCTCCACAGGAAGGATCCCTAGGGCCAGCAACCAGAAGCTATTGTACGGCCATTGGCCAACAATCCCTGAGAAGAAACAGGGTCCTCCTCAAACTCAGCCTGTGTCTTCTTGCCTACTTACCTGAGTCAGAGAGCCACCTGCGCCCTCTTCCTGGTGTAAGTGTGCCACCCTGCCTTGTGCCTTCCACCCCATCCATCCATGAACAGCTCTTTATAAAAAGCCAACTACCAGGCTGGAGCCCCGTAGACCTCTATAACTGTTGAAAAGTGAGGGTGTAATAGGGTCCTTATTTAGACGCATCAGAGTAAGAAAAAGAGGCTAAACCCACAATCAACACATTTATTTATTTATTTATTTATTTATTTATTTATTTATTTATTTATTTATTTATTTATTTTTGTCCATCCAGAATGTCAGTTCTGGTTGATTATCAAATGCCGCTGCATGTATCACACACTTTGTTTTGGGTGTATCAGCTCATGCTAATTATAGTCAGCACAGTAATATGCAATGCTTTCTTTGCTGTACCTTTGAGCTGGAAATAGAAAAGATTTTCCTGTGTAAGGCTGTGTCACTAGAGGCCAAAGTAAGGCTATTTACACAATGGCATTCTGTTTATTTTGGACAGATGTGGAAACTGAACAGTAGAGAAAGGAGACAAGGAAAAAATAGAGATGGACACGAAATGACAGGATGTGTTTTGTTTCATTTCATGACGATATGCCATTTTTCCCTCTAGGATGAAACAATTCATCCTAGAGGGAATGGCAGGGGAACGATTCTAGGTAAGCCCCCCAAATTTGGAAAGATTTTGTGGTCGGGGGCTGAGTTATTAAGATCCAAAGGGGGTGCCCCTGGGAAAAAATTCTTTCTAATTGGATTTGGAAGATTAATTGGATTAATTGGATTAAGAATTTTTCCCCTGGGGCACCCTTTTGAAGCTTCATAACTCAGGCCCCTGAAACCCAAAACCTCTCCAAATTTTGGGGTATTACCTAGAATTGCTTGAGGAAACTTTCTTAAGCAATTCTAGGTATGACCCTGAAATTTGGAGAGGTTTCAGGTTTCAGGGGGCTGAGTTTTGAAGCTCCAAAGGGGTTCTGGTTAGTTAATTGAAAAAGTGTGTTCAGCACACAATACTAATATAGAGGTTAAGCTGATTAATTAACCCCTATACTGATATTGCATGCCGAACACACTTTTTCAATTAACAACCCAGAGACCCTTTGGAGCTTCATAAGTCAGCCCCCTGAAACCTGAAGCCTCTACAAATTTGGGTGTCTTACCTAGAATCACTTGAGGAGCCTGCTAAGCCTGCCATTTCCATGCCAAAATATGGCTGCAATCTGTATTTTCGAGTCAAAATATGGATCACA
The DNA here is from genome assembly GCA_037367245.1 of Phrynocephalus guinanensis. Classification (NCBI taxonomy): domain Eukaryota; kingdom Metazoa; phylum Chordata; class Lepidosauria; order Squamata; family Agamidae; genus Phrynocephalus; species Phrynocephalus guinanensis. The sequence continues at coordinate 11,435,632 of CM074743.1, read as the reverse complement.
GCCATGTTTTAGCATGGAAATGGTAGGCTTAGTAGGTTCCTCAAGCGATTCTAGGTAAGGCCCCCAAATTTGGAGAGATTTCGGTTTCAGGGGCTGAGTTATTAAGGTCCAAATAGTCTGCCCCTAAAAAAATTCTTTAATTGGATTTGGAACGGAAGCCAAACTACCAAGGTGGTAATCGCTCACCCGCAGCTTGGCTTCCGAATCCAATTAGAAAGAATTTTTCCTAGGGGCACACCATTTGGACCTTAGTAACTCAGACCCTTAAAACCCAAATCTCTCCAAATTTCAGGGTCTAAGAGCTTGAGGAAAATCCCCTGCCACTTTGGTCCTTTAGGACCCAGGGGAGCATAGCGTTTTGTTTTATTTTGTTTCGTATTGTAACAAAACTACTTTAAAAATTCATTACAAACAAAATGAAACAAAACTCCTAAACAAAATGAAATGAAACACTATTTTTCTGTTTCGTGCCCATCTCTTAAAAATGATTCCTTTGAAATGTAGTGTTGGAGATGAGTTTTTGTGGACCACCAGAGAGACATGCAAATAGGTTCTAGTCAAGCCAGAAAGGAAAGCAAACATGATAAACCTGAATATCTGTATTTGGGCATATAATGAGAGGAGAAGATTCAGTAAAAAAGACAAGACCAAATAATTCCAAAACAGAGATTTATTGGCCACCGCCTTGAGTTGGGGAGAGGTGAGCAGGGCTGTTGACAAATGAGTAGAATAACACCAAGTGTAATCTGGCAGTAAAGACACCAGAAAGATAGGAAGTCTTTGTGTTGCCAAGGGTGATGGAGTGTTCATGAGCAGGAGGTCCACACACAAAATGTCTCCATTTCGCTACAGATTCAAAAAAGTGTCCTCAAATGAAGGAAAGCAAACAACAAGATATGGAAGGCAAAGTAAATTTGTTCTTGTGGTGCAGTTTGCAATCTTACAAAAGGATGTCCTTTGCTGACCAAGGGCGTTAATACACGACCCCTAAGCTCGCCGCAAATGGCTGCAAGGTCCGGACCTTAAAAATGTTTACCCACCAGCTCCGGACTTTGCAGACAATTAAGTGCGACCCTGCCCACTTTAGCAAGACCAAACAGCAGTTTTCTTGTACCTGCTTTTTGGAGGTGACAAATATTTGATCCGGTGTAAGGATAGTGAGTGCGGGGCTCTCCTGGCTTCCGTTTGTTCTTTTTTTGCGCCCCGCCCCTTTAAGAGATCTGAATGCTGCCCGGAACAAAACGGAGGTAAGAAGACATTCTTTTCTTTCTTTTTTCTCCGTCCCTCAGGCAGCCAGCAACCAGGAAGTGCCGAGAGGGGTGGGGACAGAGGAAGAGCGAGGAACCCCTAAGATCTCTGGTCCGAATTTAAGTGGCCAGCGGATCTTAGGGGTTGTGTAAAAAGGCCCCAAGTTGACTCACTCTATGATCCTTAAAAGCTACTTAGTCCTCCAATTGTATACTGCCTCAGCTAGAATCAGAACCAGGGCAAGAAGGACTATGAAGCCGATTCCCAGACGGATCCAAGTCTCCACTGATACAAAATACAGAGAGAGGTGACTTGTTTGGTTGTTATCTACAAAGGAGGGAAATGTCAAGTGTTAATTATGAGTCATGCAGTGGTGTAGAGATATTTACAAAGTGACGACATGGTACATCAAACCCAACATTCTTTGTAGACAAATTCTTGTAGGAACTGGGGGAAAAAGAGGCCTCAGAAGTCTCACTAGAGCAGTAGATCCCAGCCTTCAGTAACACAAGAGATCTTTGACTGCAGTTCCCAGAAGCCTTCACACCATCCACCCTGGCCAGAATTTCCGGGAGCTGCAGCCCAAGAACACCTGAGTTATCCAAGGTTTGGAACCCTTGCCCTCCAGTGAAGGCAGAAAACACTGTCCTCTCTATCCCAGCTCCTTTCAACGCAACGATGCATAATGTTTTTGAATCTTTCTGAAGGAAATTAATGAGGGCAGTCCTTCATGCTAGCCCTCCACAGACTGCTAGTTTAAAAATGCAATGGTCACCATGACCTGCCAGGGCTTTGGGAAGCCTCCCTACTATTGTCTTGCATATATTTTGTCTTGCATATATTTTGGCCAAACAGCCCGAAAAATTCACAACAGCTACTTTGTGTTCCTGTCACAGATCTGGGAATGGGCTTGATAGGTGACAAATGCTGAGCCCATTTCTCTGTCAGTGAGCAGTATATTACAGTGGTACAAAGGAATTAATTCGTTCCAAATGAAATTATGTTAAGCAAATTTTCCTTTATACAAATTCCCATAGGAATGCATTGAAAACGGAGTAATCCCATTTTTATGTTGTACAGTTTCTCCCCATAGGCAATTATTAGTTAAGCAAATTTCCCCTATCTTCAGAATTTTTATGTTGTACAGATTGTATGTTATACAAGGGTCCACTGTATTGCTCCTTGCATTAAAGTGAATAACTGCATACTGTATATGTCCACTGCCCTGCATGACACCTTTTATCTTAATAAGTTATACGCAGTCTTTTATTTTGTGTTGAGCTTTGGAATCTAAGCCAGTTCGTCACCACAAAGGACAACATCCAACACCCACTTCATTCTATCTGGGAGCAGATCCTGTTTCTAACATCTCCTTATTAGGTGCAAGAGGTAGAACAGAGGAAGTGCTGTAGCCAGGCTCCTCCTCACCTGTTTTGGCCAACTCCACAGGGTCTTTGGGCTCTGGGCATACAAAGGGGCTTCCTTTTTGTCAATGCTGGTGGGCATAGTTCCCAACTGCTTCCAACATTGAGTGGAGTAATCTGAGAAGTGACCAGGTCGTTGGTTTAGTGCAGGGAGTAAGTCAGACCATTCTCTGGGCCTGGGCGCTAAGCATGCTCACTATCCTTGGAATGTGGGGTGCCAGATGGATAAGTGAAACTGCAACCTCAGAAGGACCCTGTGGTTCATTCTGAAGCACCATCTCCAGCCATGTTGAGAAGGTGTTCTAAATAAACCATGGCCTGTTTGGACACCAGATACATGCATTCTTGTGTCTCTCTCTTGTCAGGACAATGTTTTGCTTGGAGAACAGCAATCCCACGTCCTACTGGTGACATTTTGCTCCCAGCCTCTGCAGGTTGTACCTTATCCCAATGTTAGAAGTATTTCACCTTCTGTTCTTAATTCGGCAAGGGTGCTGGTATGACAGATAGAATGCTTTATGTTCTATTGGGATGATTGTTAATTTGCTTTCAAAATTTAGTTTGACTTTCTGGTTATTTGAACCTTTCCATCAAACGACTAGAACAGAAGAATCCCTGCACCAAATATTAAACCTGGAAAGTGGCAGAGGGGAAAATGTTCCAAAACAATTCTCACCTCTCAAAAGCAGCTCCACGGGGTCACTTGGCACTGACAAGAGAAATTCATTTCTGAAATAATAATGGCAGGTGTAGTTTCCTGCATCTCCTGATGTCACCCTGGATAAATGGAACTTGGTTGAATTTCTGCCTTGTCCTGTTTCTTTTGATGCTGTCACTTGGTTTGATTTGAGCAAGAGGAAAGTCAGACCATTGTATGGTCCGTAACACTCAATGGTGACATTTGAATCTGGAGAACTCTCCTCACTTGGTGTTAACTGGATGAAAGGTTTGGAGGGCCAGTAACCTGGTGTTAAGAAAATAATATGGTAAGGAAAGTAGGAACAGTAGTCATATTTCTGATTGATAAGAATTTTGCGGATTCTCAATGGATGATATATAGAATATTCCCTTCCAGATACAAACCCAGAATGGTTTACCATTCCTTTCTTTCTGGCCGTGTTCTGAGACTGTATAGTTGCCTCTACGACACAGAAGGTGTCTGTTCCCTTAAAGGCCCAATGCAGAATCACACTCCCATCCTCTGTCCTGGCGTTGAGGTACCCAGCTCTCTCTCATTCATCCAGTTGGCACTTGCCTGTCTTCAGGGGAGATAATGTTTTTATGGACTTGATGGCCCATAGGGTCTCTCCCACCCTGACAGTTCTGTTGTTGTTGTTGTTGTTGTTGTTGTTGTTGTTGTTGTTGTTGGTGGTGGTGGTGGTGGTGGTGGTGATGATGATGATGATGATGATGATGATGATGATGACGCCAGTACATTGATACATTGAAAAAAGTATGTCACAGAACAATCTGAGCTATTTCAGCAATACTGGAATTTCAAATCACTGATTGGTGTGATGTAGTTTAGATTCTGTGCTCCCAAAGAGTGACAATCTGCAGCAAAGTTTACTTCTTTAAAATGTGTTGATGTGTGTTTGAGTGTGGGTATGGATGAGTGTGAGATAAAAATCTGACTCACCATTTACCCCTCCTTCAAATCCAGTTATGCTCAAAACAGTCCTTTAAGCAAAGCTCCAATCAACCTTCCTTTAAGGACTCTCTTGGTGGTTTACAAGTAATTATGCAAGCTACACATTGACTCCCCCCACATCCACCCCAAAAGCTGGATACCCATTTTACTGACCTCAGAAGAATGGAAGACTGAGTGAACTTTGAGCCAGTTACCTGTGATTTGCAGTTTAACCACTGTACCTCTCCTATTAGGAGCCATTAGACTTACAAAAGACCTACAAGCAAACCACCTTATGTTTTCCCTGCTCCTGTGAGGAGGCAGAAGATAATGTTTTTTTCTCTTTACAATCTAGCACTGTGTCACTCCTCCTCCTCCTCCTCCTCCTCCTCCTCCTCCCAATGGACAGTGAAACAGCAAATGATGTGTGGACATAGAGCCTGACGGGGAGGACTGGATTAATAAAGCTGTTTTGAGACACTACAACAGACTGCACTTTCAGGTGCCCCTACTTAAAGCAATACAGCCCAAGATACCATTACTGTTTTTGTTTGTTTATTGTTGCTTTTTGCACGTTTGGGACATGCAAAGAGTAAGGGGAAATTTTGGCATGTGTTATCACTGGGATGATAACCAAATTGGATGGCTAGCTCTCACTTTGCTTTAGCACTATGGGATCTGATAATGATTGTATTGACTGTTCCTTCCTACACATCTGCAGAAGGAGGGACAGTTTTTTAAATAGCTCTTGTAACACAGCACTGCATTGGTTGCTTCGCAAAGGTATAAGCACTATATGAATTAAAAATATAAGTTAATTGAAAGATTCCAGGAGCGAACTATGAGGACATACCTAATTATATTTTCTTTCCCTTTTTCTGTTCAGTTTCATGGGAGGGATAAACTAAATGGGGAAGGGGTGGCTTGAGGCTGCTGCAATTTCCTTCTCCAAACCATCTGATCCTTTCATGTGGCTATCACTTGATCCTTCTGTGTGGGCACTTTCAAGTAGTTCCATTGAACCCAATCCAACCCAGGATAACTTCACTGTCTAGTTATACCTTTAGTCCATAAAACGAGTAAGGGAGATTCCCACCTGTTACATTGATATACACTTGGTCACTGTAGTTTGAGCATCTTTGATAGAAGGCTGATTCTGATTGGGAACAGTATCTACACCGGTAGATGCCTGCATCTTCATATTCGACTTTAGTGATGGGAAATTCGTTCTCACCCATTTTTGTCTCAATGCTCTTATAGGTATCTGAAAGCTTGTACAGGCATTTTTGAAGAGTGAAGTTTGCTGTTTGGAGCCCTTCAGTCTTACAGTGGATTGAGACACTTTCTCCAAGAGTGACCACCTCACTAGGGTTGACTGAGATTGAAGGCTTGGGATAAGCTACTTCTGAAAAAGAATGAGACAAATGTAAGAGTGGTTGCCTCCACATCACTCTGGGCCAATAAACAGAAACTGGTGGGAACTGGACTGTACGCATTCACAAGACTATGATTCTTCAAAGCTTTGTGGGTTTGTTGTTGCATCTACTCTTGCACCATGGGATCCCTCCTGGCATTGTATGAACCTCTTTTGTTTCTTAATTAAGTAATAATAATTCCCAGAAGGCATTTTCATGTGTTCTCCCAAGACGTACCTATGTGAGGGTGGTGGGATGGAGAGAACGGCCTCTCCTGATGACCTTAGCACCTGAGCCGGTTCATACTGTGACATTCGATCTTTGAGGTAACTAGGACCCAGGTTGTACAGTGCTTTGTAGCAGCCAATGGGTCTGCTTTCGTAGGGGTGTAATGTGATCTCTCTAATGCACCCCAGTTAGCAATCTGGCTGCGGCATTTTGGACCCATTGAAGTTTCCTGAGACTTTTCATTGGAAGTCTTGCATAGAGTGCATTAAAGTAGTCCAGTTGGGACATCATTAGGGCATGAGTCACCCTGGCCAGAGCAGGTTTCTCTAGGAACGGGAGTAACTGGCGTACTAGCTTTAGTTGTGTAAATGCACCCCTGGCCACAGCTGTGACCTGGGCATCCAGGTTCAAGGATGAGTCCAGGAGCACCCCCAAACTTCACACCTCTTTTTTTCAATTGGAGAGTGATCCCATCCAGTGTAGGTTGCACCACTATCCCTTTCATCTGACCAGCAGCACCTCTCTCTTGTCTGGGTTTAATTTCAATTTGTTCATCCTCATTTAGTTCAATATTGAAGCTAAACACTCATGATGATGGTACAGTATGGGACCTGACCCGACCCGCAATAATGGAAAATCCGCAATATGCGGATCCTGGGTCAGGTTGGGAGTGGGGGGCCTCTCTGGGGCCTCCTACACTTACCTGAGGTCTGGTGCTGCCCCAAACTGCCCTCCAACGAGCTTCCTGGGACTGTCGGAGGCCCCAGAAGTGGTTTCTGGTGATCCAGAAGTCACTTCTGGTTTGCCGGAAACAACTTCTGGGGCCTTTGACAGGCCCAGGAAGCCTGTCGGAGGCCCATTCAGGGCAGCACAGGCCTGGGGTAAGTGCAGGAGGTGTCCAATGGGCCTATGCAGCTTGCCACAGGTGCCCTTTGTTTCATATACCATTGTCCACGATATACCAGGACCACAGTATATGAAACGCTAAATGGCTGGGGCTGACTGTACTTAACTCCAAAACTTCTGATCATCTCCCCCAGTGGTTTCATGTAGAAGTTAAATAACATAGCAGACAGAACAGAACCCTGGGGTACTCTACAGGTCAGCGGCCGTGATGTCGAATATGAATCACCTAGCATTTTTTCTGCATTCTTTCCTGCAGGAAGGACTGAAGCCACTGTACGACATTGGCCCTAATTCCCATTTTAGAGAGAGGAGTCAGGAAGATGCTGTGGTCTACAGTCAAAGGCAGCTGAGAGGTTTAATAAAAACAAAAGGGTCACAGATCCCCTACCCATTTCCCTGCGTAGGTCATCTTCCAATGCAACCAGTGTTGTCTCAGTCCCATAGCTAGGCCTGAAGCCAGATTGAAATGGATCCAGGAAGTTTATCTCATCCACAAACCTCTGGAGTTGCAAGGCCACAACCCTCTCTAACATTTCCCCCACGAATGGGATATTCAGTACTGGTTGGTAATTGTTCAGTATAGTTGGATCTAAGGAGGGCCTCCTTAACAATGGTTTTACTACTGCCTCCTTTAAGCATGCTCGAATCCTGCCCTGTTTTAAGGAGGCATTTACTGCTCTTCCTGAACTAGTCTGCCATAACTTCTCTGGCAGCTTTTATGATCCTTGAGGAGCAAGGATCCAAAAGACATCTGTTGGCTCTCATCTCCCAAAGGGTCCTGACCACATCATCCAGCTGTAGGAGCTGAAAGTCATTCATTAATACAGGACAGTCAGGGGTGTGTGTGTTATTTTATTTACAGGCTCTGGATCAATAGCAACATCCAGGGTAACCTGGATCTGTTCAATTTTGCCTGCAACTGTTGTGCAAATTATTTGCAGTGAGATACAGAGTGGTCTGTGTTACCCGCCTGTGGGACATGTAGCAGACCTTTGACTATTCAGAAAAGTTCCACTGGGCAATTTTGTGCCAAAGCAATAGTTGTAGAAAAAATGGTTTCTTTGCTGCCTCCACTGACTTGGAATAAGCCTTCCAAAGGCTTTAAGATGACATGGAAATTCAGTTGCAATTATTCTTTGTTTTCCCACTGCTATAATTGTTTCTTCTTGATCTTGTCAGAAATTCTGGAGTATTTTATTTGATATTCATATTCAAGGCTCCCTCACATTGTTACCAGCATCTCATTTTCATAGGAAGTTTAGGGAAGCTGGGATCTAGGATTAGAACAAATCCAGCACAATGTGTAGGATTCTATATTGTGCTGCCTAAGGTACATTTCACAGTGAAACCAGCTGCAGAGAACACATTTCTGTTTGGAACAAAATCCTGCATCAATCACAGTGAGAAGAGAAAGATGGAAACTCTTTAAATTGACTACACATTCCTTTTCCATTTGATTTGTGGCTGCAAATGTTTTCTACTGCCTGATAAAGAAGCAAGCCCTAAAGACTTGACTGTTAATAAACCATTTAGAAGACTGGAGCACAAGGGAGCTCTTTTGGGGAAAGCCTATATCACCTACTCTTGGATAATCCTGGCCCCTGTAACAAGGTGATAATTTTTATGCTCCTTTAAAAGTTTCACATTATCCTTTGTGTTCTGGTCATATAGTAAAGAAGTCTGAAGATTTATACCCTTTTTGTAGTTTCACAAGTTGACCCCTATAGAGCGCTTACCTGTTATGTTTATGTAAAGGCTGTCACTGAGTGGTGAGCAACGATTGTTAGCCAAGCAATGCAGACACCTGTACTTTCCCACATGAATATATTGGGCACTGGAAATAGTAAATATGCCGTTATTTGACTGAGTTATTTGCATATCCCAAGCTTGCTGATTTCCTTCTTTCAGTAGTTGAAATATTTGTGTTCTTTGATATGGACTGCGACAGTAGATAGACAATGATTCTCCAAGGAAGAGTTCATGATTGGGGTTCATCCAGATGGAAGGCTTGAGGTACTGCCCTGGACAAGAGAACAAGAATGGTATTTGGAAGGCAGAGCAAGTGCAGCAGCCTCATTCCCCCCAAATGACAACTCCTGGCATCGTTTGGAATACAGCCTACCAGGCCACAAGGAAACTATGTTTAAACCATGAGTAGTTTAAAGACAAAAGTCAAGAAGAGTCCGGTTTGCCAACTTTTGTAAGGAACTAAATTTAGACTAGAGAATGAAAATACTCAAGCAGATGATAAACCAGATGGAAATGCAAGGAGCCACGGCTGCCCACTCTTCACTTGAGAACAAAGGCAAGGTGGCTCCTCTGTCAACTGCCTTAAATAGTCAAGGAAGATGAGTAAGAACAGGCATGTCCAAACTTCAGCCCTCCAGATGTATATATATTTTTTAAAATTGCTTACCTTGACTGAAGGGCTCTTTGAGAAACTCCTCACAGGCAAACCTGTGGATTCTGCTGTTGGCTGTTCCTTAACCAGCTCTTGAAGATGCAGCAAATATTTTTTATTTCTTTAGAAGTGATGTAGTGCATTAAAGATGATATACCAGAGCCCGAAAAGAAATTACCTTCCCCTCTCCCTCCACCAAGGAACAGAGGAAGTGTTCAGTTTGCCAACATCCTGAAATGTCACCCTTATTAGGCTACTTCACAATACTGAAGATTCAAAAAAGGAGGAGGTGAATCCAGCCTGACTTCCAACATGCCACTTGGATGTGAAGATTATGCCAAATGGCATATTGCACCTCTACCCCAAATAAGTAGCGTAGATGGAAGCAAAGTTTGATAGGTACTCCTTGTCACTATCAGATCTAAAGAAAGAGAAGCAAGGAAGATATAAGGGAGGTAGACAAGGTGAGCTTTCACTGTGTCCTTACCTAACACTTGGAAATATTATTGCTTGGAGTACAAAAATAATCACATTAAACAGCTGGATTCTGGCAGTTGTAGTCAAAAATGGACTTTTCCATTCTCAACCCATCTCTATCACCTTGAATTGTAATACTTGTTTAGCCTCCCAGCACTTACCTCTAGATAAAGTCTGCCGCTTGACCAGCCAACCTGGAAAACAGAAGCCCAGATTAGCAGCAAAGTAATTAAACATCTGGAACCCAAGCTGGTCTCTGATTGACTCTTTCTGCCTTGGCACATATTTGATTTCTATTCTTGTTCACTGGGTGATACGAACCAAGAAGGAGGATGATGCAAGGGAGCCTCATGGTGAGGTTTCTTTAGCTGGCCGTGTTCGTTTTGCTTCTGGCTCTGCTATGTCCTGTGGACAATCTCCACTGAGTGTCCCAGCTCTTGAAACTGAGGAACATCCTGGATGTAGCTGTTCTCCAGAATGCAGTTTCCCAGCCTCTGATCTTGCAGTCCTGTTGACTGGAATAATTGCCCTAACACTGCATGAGCAACCCCAGGGGTTGTTCTGCCAGTCAAAGATTGCCAAAGAGAGGAAATGAGAGGCACATGAAATCCACAGCTGTTTACCACAGACTAGTTTCCCGTTTTTATGTTGTCTCTTCAAAGAGAAGGTTCATTTGCTGTGATCTTGGAGTTTATGGAATCTGGGACCCCAAAAGCTGGGCACAAGACCCCTTGAATATCTTTCTATTTGTGCTCCATCGAGTCCTACCTTGGCCAAAACAAGACCTGGGGCGCTTATTGGTCATATCATTTGCTGTTATGTACCTTTAAGCCACCCTGTTGGCAACTCCATAAATGAGCGATCTCCAAAATGTTTTCTCCTCAACACCCCTTCTCAGCTCTTGCAAAATCAAGCCTGTGGAGCCTCATGGCCCAGTGGTTAAACTGCTGTACTGCAGCCAAAACTGTGCCCATGGCCTGGGGTTCAGTCACAGGTAGGGTCACGTGGAGGTTGGTGAAGGGTGAAATAGTGTCTCCTTGCTTTGTTCTGTGGTCAGCCAGAATCACATAAATGTTTAATAATTTTTATTTAAAATATTTTTTACCCTGCCTTTCTCTTTGAAAGGACCCAAGGTGGCTTAGAACACTTAAAAGCCTAATAGAGTAGACTAATTAAATTTGGTCAATGCAATCAATACAGAAACACTGTTAGAAACAACTGAGCACAACAATCCATTTTTAAAAAGATCGACTCAGGCCACTAGTCACTATGGAAAAGCCTTTCTCCTGCCAGTGGCAAAGGAATTCTGGGAGTTGTGGAGTCTGGGATGACTCAATTTACGCGAGAGATGCTTCTACATTGGTTGGATGAGTTTTAGATAAGTGAGGGAGAGTTGGAGAATTTTTTGGCCCGTCACTGAATGCTAAATTCAGAGCTTTCATCTTCCCTGATTTAATGTGTGTGTGTTATGTCGTTACAGTCATGACTGACTCTTCGTGACCCCATGTCCATGGAGTTTTCTTGGCAGGAATCCTGGAGTGGTTTGCCAGTTCCTACTCCAGGCACCTACAGCACCTGGTATTCCCTGGTGGTCTCCCATCCAAGTACCAACCAGGGCCGACCCTGCTTAGCTTCCAAAATCAAGCAAGATCAGATGTGCTTAGGGTATTTAGACAGCTGTCCTTGATTTAATAGGAACTCTTCAAATACTTGCCATATGACTTCCCTTTAGCCTTCTGCTGTAGAGAATGAAGTATGCATGGTATATAATTAGTTGTGGTAAAAACCAGACATGAAGTAAAGACCTAAGTGAATTTTCAAACTCACCAGAACTCTCTGGGTAATCTACACTATATTAAGATACAATTGGGGCACCAGAGCAAAAGGTCAAGGAGAGAGGCACCAGATAAAACCAGCAACACAGGAATAATAATCGCAGCATAGTGCTGTTAAGCTGTCTGAAAAAAATAAAATATTTCCCCTTTGCTGTTCCAAAGTCCACATAGTCTGCCAAATGTCTTTTAATATGTTTCCTGTTTAATGATTTGAAGTACTGTTAAAGGTTGTTTATCTTGTGGTTTTATTTTATTTATTATTTCTACTATGTATAAGTCAATTGTATAACAGCGGTATTGTGGTTTGTGTGGCATTATTGTTGTAAACCGCTCAAAGTGGCCTCATTGCTGGACAGGCAGTCCAGAAACCTGATAAATAAAATAATATAAATAAAATCCATAATATATTTTATGGTGAAACTCGGCAGGAGAACATTCCATAGGGCAGTGGTGGCGAACCTTTGCCACTCCAGAAGTTTTGGACCACAACTCCCAGAATTTCGAGCCTGTATTGCCAGTGACTAAGTACTGTGGGAGTTGTGTTTCAAAACATCTGGGGTGCCGAAGGTTCGCCACCACTGCCATAGGGGGTGTGCAACCACTGATAAGACTCTCCTTCCCACTGCCACCACGTGACATAATTCAGCCAAGAACCTGACATATAGCCTTGGATGATCAGTTTAGGAGCTGGGGTAGAAAGTACAGCAGTAGGCAATGTTTGGCATCATCCCGCCCCAAGCTGTGACTTTCCCTGCAATGATATAGTGCCCAGGTTGCCACTTAGGATTCTGTTATGCTTAGGGTATGGAAGATTTGTTGATGTATTCAACACTGTCTACCCCTTTATCATTTCTCCAGTCATTCACCATCACTTCCAAAATTTTGAGTCAATTCAGAACATTGGGGAAAAGCCAAATGAGGAAAAAGATACCAATCAATAAAAACTGAAGACGGTGTTTTTATTGTCACCTGCTGTTGTTTATGGCAAACCTAATAGGGATGTGAGGGGTTCACAGAGTGGTTTATCATTGCTATCCTACACAGTGAGTTTCCAAAACTTTGAGTTCATGTATTGGAGGTCTTCTGCTGGAATCTACTCTTCTTCTGCAGCACAACATCAAACCTACTTTCTTCTCCATCTTTGTTGTCTTCTGCCCTGTGGTGCTCTTCAGTCTTTCAGCCAGAGGTTGGGGGTTGATTCCCCACTGGCCTTCTTGTGAGTAAACCCAGCCTGTGTTGCTTTGGACAAGCTGCACAGTCCCAGCATGTGCCCAGAAGAAAGGAACGGTAAGCCACCTCTGAGTATTCTTCACTTGAAAGCTCCTGAGAAAGGTCACTATGACTAAGACTTGACTTGACAGTACTGTACATGATTATTATTATAGAGAGAAACTTCAGGAGCAGTCTTATGTCACCTCTTCACACAAAGAACTCTAATGCCGCGATTTATTGTTCCTCTAATCTCTAAACTAGTTATGTAGTGAAATTAAACTCCATGTTCTCTCATTCCTTGAGTTCATCTTTATTTCATTTTCCCCTTGATACCCTGCAACCTGTAATCCACTTAATTGAACATCTTTGTTTCAATGAAGGTAGTGTTGTGTTCAATAACAGCAGCACTGTTCCTTTCCTGGTCTAGCAGAGGATGCTATGGAATTGTTGTTCTTAAAAATACAGCAACTGTCATTTGTGCTTGATGTTGTCTGCAAAGAAGACACTGTTTTGCTGATCTCACAATTTTAGTGAAGATTGTGTCAGTAGACCCAATGGAGCCTCGACTAGGAGACAGCACAATTTCTCATATCAGTTGCTGTCTCTTTCCATAGAAATGGCAACATGTAATAATCAGTGCTACATCTCATGTGCCTGAAAGGAAAGTCTGTCCACTTAATAAGTGCTATAATTTGTTCCCGCCAGCATCTACCTGTGTAGCTTGAAGGATTCTAAGTTAATGTAGTTCCTTTACGTTAGTTGGGATTGTACGGAGAAATAAGTGGAGCATGCTTTTAAGGACATATTTGTGTTGTGTGTGCAGAAGAGTACAGCAATATCCAAGATGGTTGTAGATGCATATATGATACATCATTGTGGGGGGAGGGGAAAATAATTAGGTTTGCCTGTCTGAAAAAGCTGATATATGTCTGCAGAACCCAGGAGAATATCAACGTCCCAGAAATCCCATAAGAAACCTTGGCTATGGGCTCTCCCTAATAATATTTTTAGCCACCACGGCGTAGACACAAGAATCAGGGTTGCTGTTAAGATTGGTTGCCTGTTTGATATTCAGGGAGTTCAGATTCAAAACAGCATAAGAGACTTCATTGGGATCTTCTCCTGCTTCACTGGGATCTTCTCCTGCTTCGCTGGGATCTTCTCTAGCTTCAGCTTCTTGGGGCTACAGAGATTGGGGGGGGGAGGGGAGAGAGAGAGATTTAGAACGTACAGCCTCACTTGTTTCTCCAGAGGTTTTACTAATTCCTGCTGCAGTGGTTCCCAATCTGGCCAGCAGAATGTAGCACCTTTCATGCTGGACGGCTGGAAGCCAGCATCCAACACATTTCTAGAAACCAAAGTATGGCATTTTCAGTTTGGTGTAATATGTGGCAGGCATTTGATTACCAAAAAAGGTGGCATTTGGCTTCCTCTGTTACAGCACTGCATTTGTGACATCATTATATCTGTATGTATCTCCCTGCCCTAGTTTCTTGCCCATTTCTAGATCCTACATCAATGCCTCATATTTATCTTCAATGCCTTCTCGTGTCTGCCCCCTCCTTATCTCCGTGCTCACAAATCACAACAGATCCTGCTTTAACACATCCATGGAAGGCTCTGCCCTTAATTAACCAATTTGGCCCTTTGCTGTGTGCTAAAGCAAAACTAAGTGCTCTCCTTATATACCGTCCCATAGCATTTCAAGCAGTCTCTGGGCAGTTTACAACTTAATTATGCAGGCTACACATTACCACCAGCACCCCAGCAACTTGGGTACTCATTTTACCAACCTCGGAAGGATGGAAGGCTGAGTCAACCATGAGCCGACTACCTGGGATTGAACCCAGAACACCTTCACACAACACCTCTGTGTAACCATATCTTCTTTACGTCGTTCAACTCCCACGTGAAAATAGCTGTTTGTGCGAGCCCTTTGGAACAATTCCTCTATCCCAGGGCTGTCCAAACTTCAGCCCTCCAGAACATCTGGAGGGCCGAAGTTTGGACACCACTGCTCTATCCCATTTATCAGATTTAAGCCCAAAAAAGCAAAGCAAAGCAAAGTGTTCTGCTTATATACCACCCCATATCACTACAAGTAGTCTCTGGGCAGTTTACAATTTTAATTACAGTGTGCAGGCTACACATTGCCCCCCCCCCAGCAAGCTGGGTACTCATTTTACTGACCTCGGAAGGATGGAAGGCTGAGTGACCCTTGAGCCTGCTACCAGGGATTGAACCCAGGTCGTGAGCACAGTTTTACCTGCAGTACAGGCATTTAACCACTGTGCCACGAGGCTAGAATGGTAATCAATACACATTCTCTTTACTGATTCCTCCATCCTTCAACTGTCTTTGTTGTCTCTCTGCAACTATCCTCGATTGCAAGCCAGTTGAGGGAACATTTGTATCATGACCTAGATATAGCATCATGATCATCATTGCCACTACGGCATCACTGTCCTCTTTGTTGTGGCACAGATACAATACAGCCCTTATCCATTAAAAGTTCAAAGATCAAAACCTGTGGATCATGTGTTGACAGGGGGGGCAATTGTCATGATTGTGACTCTTTATCAAAAGAAATGCATCTTACCATGTTCACTGGTTGGGTTCCATCATTTGCAATTGAGCCTGTAGACCAAAGAGACAATGTGAGGGTCTTTACTCAGTCAACATAAAATTAGCAAGATATGTAGCCTTTCTATTCCCAGGGCTCCTGTTCTGCTCTAGAACTTGTTCCCTATCTCCTGTACTGCTTATTACCTAGCCTACAACAATTCTGTGCCAGGGGAGTTGGCTGGAATCCTGTTGGCATAGCCCTAGGCAGGGGAGACTGATAACATCATCAGCTGTCACTTTTTACCTTTAATTAAAGATAAAAAGTGACTGCTACCTTCACCCATCCAGGTCCCATACTCCCTGTGGATTCTCTTACAGGCTAGGGAAGTCTACAAGAGCACCAGGATTGGGAAGTGGGGAGCCTCTAATGTCTAAACATGTCTTCCACCAGTTCCCAGATGGAACTCTGCCAACAGGATTCTGGCCCACATTTCTGTACTGAAATTTAAGTGAATTAATGCATGCTTTGTTTTTCAGAATTCTATAAGACGGAAGTTAGGGTTTACCACGTTGCTTTGTAGGCACCATCTCCATTGGTAGAAGACGAGTCAGCGTAAGTTTAGTTTGGGAAACCCAAGGAGGACCTTCTCTCTATTTCTTTCTCACATGTATCCTCTTCATTGTAAGTCAGGGATGTCCAAACTTTTTGCAAGGAGGGCCAGATTTGGTGATGTGAAAATGTGTGGGGGACGACCATTCAGCCACATTTGGCCCCTGGACCGGACTTTGTACAAGCCTCTAGGACATGCAAGGGGACAGGGAGGACGCTGCAGCAACGGAGCTGGGAGTGAGTAGGCTGGGTGGGTGGCTGAGGGGAACAGATGGAGGCAGGGAGGCAGGGAAACCATAAAATTGCAAGCTGACGCCTCCATCTGGTGTGGAGAGGGACCAGCTGGTGGGGATGCATGATAGACTGAGCCAGCGAGGAGAAGAGACTGGGCCACTCAAAATTTGAAAATGGGCCACATTTGGTCCCTGGACTTTGGACATGCCTGTTGTAAGCCAAGTCCCAGCTCCCACACTCCTAAGCTTCTCATTGCAACTCCATGGCTTAGACAGAAACCTGTTTATTTATTTATTTTAATAAGGCAGTTCTTTTTTCCATGCAAGGAAAAATACTTGACTTGGCACCAATTTTTACCATCACATCTCTTTTCTATTACAACTCTAATGAGAGAAGGTGGGCTTTAATCTCAGCTAATCACACCAAACATCTGACTTACGTTTTCTCTTTTTTCTGTACAATACGATGAGAAAGAATAGCAGGAGAACAACAAGAAGGGAGCCTGCAGCCACACCTGCCCACATGGTTGTTGGGAATCTGTCTGAAAACCATGGTCATCTTGAATCAGAATGGCATTGATAAAGGTTATGAATTCAAACAAACTCCAATTAGGGTGGAAGAGGTGGTTCAGACCCAGATATCTACCCATCTATTTCACGTCACCATCCCCAGGGTCATTCCCAAAACCCTTTATTACAGTTCCAACCATCCCCAGATCACACCATATGGTTTATGGGGGGCATATTGTACTAATAGGGTGTGGATCGAATGGAGCAATGAACAAACAGTAAGGTCTTCCACACTGGACCGGATGGACTCACAACTAAGGTGTGGAAGGTGAATGAATTCAAGGGGAGTTCTACTGGGAAGCAGAGGAGAGGAAACAGCTCCTTACCTCCTGGAGTCAGCTTCAGAGGATCACTTGATTCTGACCACACAAAAGGGTTTTCTTTGTGGTGATACTGACAGGTATACTCTTTTGGCTTCTCTGATGCCTTAATAAAGACACGGAACTCGGCTATCTGTCTTTTTTGCTCTATTTGCGATCCTATCGGAACCTTGAATTTGAACAGGGAGAAGTTCAGGTCCTCCTCTGGTCCCTGGCACTCAATTGTGATATTCATACCTCGGGGTGTCCGCTCTGTGGATCTCACCTTGATGGAAGGCTTGGAGAGGCTGCCATCTAGACATTGGAATAACACAACAAGGAAGGCATGGACATATATTGCTATGTCTGGAGCAAATCTCAAGTGCTGTTATCTACTGCACTTGTCTACTGATTCTGCAATCCCATCTTTTTCATTGAATGAATATAGGCTCCTCTGATAGTCTTTAGGGCTATGCAGCAGGGTAAAAATTAAATATAAATATATACATTTATGTCTTCTGATTAGATGTGGATGAAATGACACTACTGAGCATTTTGTTACAAGTTAAGACCAGGAATATGCCCTGAGATACTATAACTTGCCCAGAGGTTTGTGGTGGCTTTATTTGTAGGAGACACAATTGGGTATTGAACTCCTAACCGTCTGACTCCACAGCCAGATACTGTACCTAACTCTCTGAGCTGTCCAGCAAGCTTCCATTAGAACAAGGATGAAGAATTAGATGAAGATATTGCTTTTCTCTACTGTAACCCTCCAAATCTGTCTTGGGCTACCTAATGTCCTGGTCTTCTAGTGTGCAAAACATTATGAGTTTGGGAAGCTCTGTGAGAAGAGGAAAACAGGCAAGAGGAACAGGAAAAACAATAAACGTTGATGGAGCCCAAAGGGTAAAACTGTGGAAGGAAAGAGAAACTCTATTCCTGCAATCAGTGGCCTGTTTTAACAGTTTCAACTCAAGCTCTAGATTACTTTTGGATTCTGGATGGACAATGTTTCACTTACTTAGGATATCCATTGCTTTTTCAATTTCCCCAATTCTAATACATTTTGATGCCTACAAAGTGAAAAACCCTGACCCCTTTTTGGCTCTTGCCTTGACAACACTAGGGTAGAGTCCACAACAAATTAATTAACGATCGACAGGGGGAGGAGCAGAAAGGCTTGTGCACATATCTTCCAAGCAGTTGCCTGATGAACAGAGAGCCAGACCTGGAAGTTGGCAAGCAGAACAAGATCAGACCAAGCTCTTTACCTTTCACAATAAGCTGCACAGGCATACTGGGCTCAGACCACACGTAAGGGTTTCCTTTGCTATGATATCGGCAAGTGTAGCTCCCAGCATCTTCCAGGCTAACCGTGGGGATGGAGAAAGCCGTCTTGTTCCTGTTTGGGTTTACTGTCTTTGAAGCTACCATGTTCACTGATTTGTACAGGGAGAAGGTCAGGCTGTTTTCTGGCCCCTCACAATGGATTGTGACTTTCACACCCAGACCATGCTGCCCCTTTGGTTTCATCTGGATGAGGGGTTTGGTAAGACTGGGATCTAGAGATGGAAAAAGAATAGAATAAAATGCCAAAAGTCACACATGTTTGCTGTCTGACCGTATGGCTGTCTGGATGCAAATACAGGTCAGGCTTTTATATTTACATCATTTCTTAACTGGGACGCATAGTTTCTAAATGTTTCTTAGGATATGAGAATTTTTGATATCAAATAGGCAAACACTATGGGAGACTACCTGGTGAAAATAGTATCCAAGAACTCGACCAGATCCTTACCTGTTACGTTGATGTACACTCGGTTACTAGCATGGAAATATTGATCAACCAGGGTTGGGCTGTCTCTGTATTCACACCAGTAGATTCCTCCATCTGATAATTTGACACTGGAAATGGAAAATACAGTTGCTTCCCCGTCCACCATTTTGATTTGGGTTGGCTCAGGGCTCCCTTCTTTCAAGATATTAAACTCTGCCTGTCGGTATTCTGTACTATTACACTGGATAGAGACATGAGCACCCAAAGGAACTACCCCTTTTGGATCCACTGAGATGAAAGGTTTAGGATAAAATACTTCTGGATGAGAAATAAAAAGAGAGAGAGAGAGAGTCAAATAGTGGCATACCTACAACATTCTGCACCTGTAGAATAGTATCCCTTGGCCCTCTCCAGGTGGGACGAAGACAAGGGCAGCTCATGGGCAGAGCAAGGTTACACCTTACCCTTACATATCAGGATCAATTGGTAAATCATGGAATCCTTATAAGTGTTTGATTAGTATGTTAGCCTATGTAGTAATGTTCAATAACTATATTGTACATAGAGATGCAGGCACAAACATACACCGAGAGACACTAGTTATTGATTGATTTATAGCACAATGTGTTAAAAAGATAGATAGATAGATAGATAGATAGATAGATAGATAGATAGATAGATAGATAGATAGATAGATAGATAGATAGATAGAGTTTCCAAAACTTTGAGCTCATGTATTGGAGGTCTTCTGCTGGAATCTACTCTTCTTCTGCAGCACAACATCAAACCTACTTTCTTCTCCATCTTTGTTGTCTTCTGCCCTGTGGTGCTCTTCAGTCTTTCAGCCAGAGGTTGGGGGTTGATTCCCCCACTGGCCTTCTTGTGAGTAAACCCAGCCTGTGTTGCTTTGGACAAGCTGCACAGTCCCAGCATGTGCCCAGAAGAAAGGAACGGTAAGCCACCTCTGAGTATTCTTCACTTGAAAGCTCCTGAGAAAGGTCACTATGAATAAGACTTGACTTGACAGTACTGTACATGATTATTATTATAGAGAGAAACTTCAGGAGCAGTCTTATGTCACCTCTTCACACAAAGAACTCTAATGCCGCGATTTATTGTTCCTCTAATCTCTAAACTAGTTATGTAGTGAAATTAAACTCCATGTTCTCACATTCCTTGAGTTCATCTTTATTTCATTTTCCCCTTGATACCCTGCAACCTGTAATCCACTTAATTGAACATCTTTGTTTCAATGAAGGTAGTGTTGTGTTCAATAACAGCAGCACTGTTCCTTTCCTGGTCTAGCAGAGGATGCTATGGAATTATTGTTCTTAAAAATACAGCAACTGTCATTTGTGCTTGATGTTGTCTGCTAAAGAAGACACTGTTTTGCTGATCTCACAATTTTAGTGAAGATTGTGTTAGTAGACCCAATGGAGCCTCGAGTAGGAGACAGCACAATTTCTTGTATCAGTTGCTGTCTCTTTCCATAGAAATGGCAACATGTAATAATCAGTGCTACATCTCATGTGCCTGAAAGGAAAGTCTGTCCACTTAATAAGTGTTATAATTTGTTCCCGCCAACATCTACCTGTGTAGATAGATAGATAGATAGATAGATAGATAGATAGATAGATAGATAGATAGATAGATAGATAGATAGATAGATAGATAGATATTAAAGTTAGATGGCAACCTAGAGCCTCATGGTGCAGTGGTTCAACTGCTGAACTGCAGCTTATAACTGTGCTCACAACCTAGGGTTCAATCCCAGATGGCAGGCTCAAGGTTCACTCAGCCATCCATCCTTCTGAGGTCAGTAAAATGAGTACCCACCTTCATGGGGGGAGGGCAATGTGTAGCCTATATAATTAATTATAAACAGCCCATAGAGTGCTTTAAGTGCTATGGGGGGTATATAAGCAGCACACTTTGCTTTTGCTTTGCTTTAAAATGGGCCAAAGTACCATAATGCCTGCTAAATTATATCTAGGCTGCATGTGGTCACTCTTGATACCTATGGTTTGTTGCTCATTGAGCTCCATCTTCATGGATGCTTTAGGGGTCAGGGCAGTAGGATGGGGAAAGAAACTGACTACACGCAGGCTTGTCCAAACTTCAGCCCTCCTGATGTTTTGGACCACAACTGATTGCTAATGACAAAGGACTGTGGGAGTTGCTGTACAAAACATCTGGAGGGCCGAAGTTTGGACATGCCAGTACAGCCACAAAATATGCCTCTGGATCTGGAATGAATCATTGATAAATGTTGCTAATAATATTAACGTGTGCCTTAAAAGGTTGATGACACATCTTGGTTAACCCAGATATTCCACATCCTTTGTTAGCTCCTTGGAGCTGCGAGAAACTACAAACACATGTTGTTGGTGTTTAGGATATCACCACATAGAAACCGAGTTTAGGATTAGTATATAAATCTGAGCCGCAACCTCACCTTTTATCTTGATGTCTACTTTGTCGCTGTAATCTGACCATTTATGATGCTCTGATTTGAAGATACACTGGTAGATTCCAGCATCAGATGGCTCAGCATGGACAATGTGAAAGACAGCCTCAGCCCTCTTTCCCACCTGGGAACTTATATCATCCAAAGATCCTGCCTTTTCTTTAGACAGAATGAATCTCGTTGGAAAGTATCTTTCTTCACTTTTACAACGGATGGTGATATTTCCCCCCACAGGTACCACCACACTGGGGCTCACTGAGATGGAAGGCTTGGGCAGATATTGTCCTGGGCAGGAAACAGGATAGGAGACACTTGAAGCAAGAAAACCCACATCACCTTGACTTGGGAATACAGAAGTTATTTCCACGTTTGGCCACAAAGGTACAATAGCCAATTTAAGTTAGGAAGGGGCAACAGTGGCCCACCAGATGCTTCCAGACTGCAACTTCAACAAGCCTCCCCAAATGGCCATGTTGGTTGAAATCAATGAGAACTGAAAGATCCGAAGGGTCAGAACTGATTTAAGATTTTATCTGTTTGGTAAGAACATTCCTCAACAAAGCCTGGGTTCCATTCTTCAAACCTCCCTGCCACAATACCTTTTCCGATAAGAGTGCTATTTGGAACTGAAGGAAGGATGAAAAACCGGCCATGCTGGTCCTTCCCAGTGAGTCAGACCCACCTCAGCCGGAAGAGAAGCAAAGGGCTAGGTATGGGCACAAAACGAAAAATGAAATGCTGTTTCATTGTTTCGTTATGTAATGGAACGGAACGAAATGAAACGAAACAATGAAGCAGCATTTCATTACAGATGAAACAAAACGGTCATTTCTTTCTGTTAAAACAAACTGTTTCATTTCCTCTGTAAAATGCCGCCATGGGTAAAAAAAAAAAAGTGCCAACCCGGCCCGCGGGGCATCTGGTCAGCGTTAGAAAAGATTAAAAAAACACCGACCCAGCCCGCAGGCCAGCTGGTTGGTGCAAGATAAGAAAAATAAATAAATAATTAAATAAAAATGCTGCCAACCTGGCCCATGAGCCAGCTGGTCAGTGCAAGAATTTTTTTTTAAATGTGCCGACCCAGCTACAGGCCAGCTGGTTGGCACGAGATAAGAAAAACAAAAACAAACAAAAAAGTGCCAACCTGGCCTGCGGGCCATCTGGTTGGCACACAAATATTTTTTTAAAAAGCACTGACCTGGCCCAATGGGCCAGCTGGTAAGTGTGAGATAATAATAATAATAATAATAATAATAATAATAATAATAATAATAATAATAATAATAATAATAATAATAATAATAATAATATGCGCCGACCCAGCCCGCGGGCCAGCTGGTCAGCATGAGGGGAAAAAAACAAAACGAAACAAACAAAATACGAAACAATTTAAAAAAAAATCATTTTGTAATAGGCAAAACGAAACGGGAGGGGGAGAAAGAAAGAATGAATGCCCATCCCTACAAAGGATTTTACATTCTACATTCCCAGTCTCTGGGAGGAGAAGGGACACTGTCTCCTTCATCTACTGTCTGTTTTTGAGCCACAAAATCAGCAGCCAGCAATCCCTGCAGAGGTGCAAGGGGCCGATGGATCATCAAAGTCTAGGCCCCGTCAAGGAGGCACAGAGGGGAACTGTACAACAGCTTTATTTAGTAGGGAGAAAATCATATAGTACAATGCTATTGTTAAAGATATTAATGAGCCTTTCAGGAAGAGAGAGAGAGAGAGAGAGAGAGGTGGTGGCAGGGGGTGGCAGGGAGGGAGGGATGCAGCTGGTGATCAAAGTGAACACAATACTGTAGAAGAGGATTCAAACGCAGACTTCTAAACTCTGAGACCAGTTGGTAGTGGGATGGCTTAAAAATTGTAAAATAAATAAATAAATAAATAAATACATGCAAACTATTGTACAAAGCCTTCTGCTTAGAGAGGTGAGCTCCCAAAGAACCCTAAACCTGGTTTTTATTTCACTATACACAGATAAAACTGCAATCAGGCCAACAATCCTTAGGTATCATTAATACCCCCCAACAACAACAACAAGAGGTCTTTTGAATATTACAGCACTGCTAAGATTTTTAGAAAGCAAATTTGATTTACGAATCAAAGAAAGTTATAGGTTTCAATACCCATTTTACCGCCATCCCGCACCATCAAGACTAATGTTCATATTCTCTGTTGATACTCACCTCTTGGCATCCATTTGCAGCTGGTCAGACACCACCCTGGAAAGATGATCTCATTAGTTGCACAATATCAAATCAATAGGACCCGATGTTGGGTTTTTGATCTTTTCACCCAGGCATTCCTAACCCCATTGTTCCACTATCTTTCCAGTTGAAATACCAACCAATAAACATGATTCCAACCAAGGACCTCATCTTGAGAGCTTCTGGAGCCATCAGTGATCTATTCAGTCCTAGCTTTTCTGTCCTCAGAATGAAATCTCTCATGTAACCACTGTACTTTCTAAAATAGATAATTTTTTTTGTCATAGTTTTTCTGCCGGTATATGATTTCTTTGTTTTCTGCCAGCAAATCCTAGTACATTCAGCAACTTTCAGCTTCTAGACAAACCACATCCGCTTTTGAACTGCAGCCCCATGACTGTAGACAGAAACCAGAAGGAAAAGAACAGAAGAAGTACGCCAACTTTTTAGATACAAACTGTTTTTTCTTTAATTAAATTACACTTCTCAAATTTGGAAAAAGCATACGTTCAAAGTCCAGTTATCAAGCAGTTGAAATCTTACAAATTACACTTGTTAATGAGTACAGTACTGGTAAACACGTACAGCTTACATGACCTTCAATTAGTAATGGCTAAGGGTGAAATTTCCAAAATTTTGCATACTGATGTGACTGGTTGTCAAGCATCCTATTCCTTCTGATTTTAGTGCCCAAGCCTAAGATCAAGGGGCATGTGCTGTTACTATCGCAGGTGTGAGTGTGATATCACAGAAGCGAGGTAGGCAAGTTTCTCCTCTGAGGATTTGTGTGTCACACAGCTTGCCCAGGCTTGGAACCAGAAAGCTCATGAGTTGCAGTGCTTGTGCTCCAGACCCTGCTTGGCTCCAAATGGCATGGAGAGTTCAGGCAGTGTTGGTATGATGGGCAAGGCCAAAGAAGGGATACTTTAAGTCAGGGGTGCCCAAACTTTTTGTAAGGAGGGCCAGATTTGGTGGCTGAGAATGTGCCAGGGGCCGGTTGCTCCCCAACCCTGCCACCCCACTGCAAGCCCCACCCACTTTCTTTAAAAAAAATGGGTGAAGGAGGGGGAGGGAGAGGCAGGCCAGCCAGCCACGGGCCACTCAGAATGGCCTGACGGGCCGGATTTGGCCCCCGGGCCGGACTTTGGGCAGGCCTGCTTTAAGTGCATGCATTTCAGCCCAGAATGCCATTGGGAGCAACACACATACAAAGGCCTACATGCCAAACCAGTGAGTTTTGGAACCAGAGAATGGCTGAGATGATTGTCCAGGCTCTGAAGTAATTTCACATACATTAATGTCTTAGATTTACCATTCTTTGTTTCTGAGAAATCTAACTTGAAAGCAATTCCCATGTTTAGATTCAGAAGGCTGGTCACAAGACCAAGATTGCGGTCATACCTTGGTTTCCTTTGTATTTAAATTTCCTGTGTATTTTTTTCGGGAGTGGTCACGTGGTTTTTAATGAGCAGTTGGTGTTCTCTCCTATTCTGGTTCTGTCCTAACCTGTGTACTACGCATTTTGTCCTACTTTCCAGCTCCAGTTTCCAAGGCTCCATCTTTTAAGCTGGGTAGAAAGGGGAGAAACTGAATTTACTGCATATTTTCAGTGTCCTGTCGTTGCAACAGAAGCAAACAAATAAGCATTTTCGAGCGAAGTTTCTAAATCCAGCCCCTGGCGGTGGGTTAGGAAATTTCGCTGAAACTGCTGTTCAAGGGGGCGTGGTCAGCCGGGAGCAGAATTTGCTTCTCTTCCTGGTTAGCACACGATCTTTTAATGCATAGTTTGCTGACGGGAAACTACGCAGAAAATGCAGGTAAGACCGCGGTCAGAGTTAGCTAAATTTGCAGAGGCAGATTTGCAATACAGTATTTATTTATTTTTATTACCACCAGGTGACAAATTGTTAGACTTTTCTACTTTTGACACCAGAATATCTGACTTAGACCATCGTTATGACATTTTCTCAAATCTCACCCTTCCCCCAGCTTGGTGATTCAAGGTTGAAATGGATTAGGTCCCCTCCACCATTTTAGCAGCATCTGTCTGAAGACAGGGCACCTGTTGAATATCTCTTGCTGGAATGAGAAGTGAATCCTAGCCCACTTCCTCCAATAGTGAGAAGTGGGGAAGGAGAGAGGGAGAAGGGAGTCATTACTCCAAATCTCCAGGCAACCTCAATTTGTCAGAATCTGTGCATTCTAATGTGAGGCTGTTTGCTGTTTCCATCTTCCATCTGGATTACCACAACTGTTTTTCCATCATGACCTTGTGTAACAGTGTAGGTTAGGAGAAACGACCAGTAGAGCCGGCTTGCATGAGCCATCTTTATGTTGCACTTCCATGAACCTCAAGGGGGCAGTAATGTCCCTGAGGTATCTGCAGCTCTGAGGAGTCCTCCTCACTGTTGGCTCTTCTTTGTTCTGCCTTCAGCCAACAGTGCATAAACACATGATTCGGGGGCTCTGTCAGGACTGATTGTGTGTTTGGTTTTCTGCAAGCTGTGGTCCAAGGAGGCATAGGCAACGTCACTGGAGTCTGTTTCACCTTCTGGTTGAAGGGACTACAGAGAGGAAGGAAGAGAGAGAGAGAGAGAACGTGTCTGGCAGTTGTATTTACTGCATTGCACATAAAAGACAGTTGTCTAGAACACAGCTTGGACAACTACTTGTCTGGATGACATCTCCCCAGATTCCACTGCCAACATGGCTACTGGTTATGATGCTGTAGCAGTGGTGGTGAATCTTCAGTACTCCAGATGTTTTGGACCACAACTCCCAGCATGCCAAGCCTAGATTGCCAATGGCAAAAGGCTGTGGGAGCTGTGGTCCAAAACATCTAGAGTGCCAAATATTTACCACTACTGTCCTAGGATCGGTGGCGGTGAATCTTCAGCATTCCAGATGTTTTGGACCACAACTCCCAGAATGCTTAAGCCTGTATTGACAGTGACAAAAGACTGTGGGATCAGAGTTGAGTTGGCAGCTGGCCACCAGACCTGGCGCTGTAGCCATCATCCAGTCATATGTTGTCCAATGCAGCTGCCAAGCAGAATGGTACACACAGGAACACACAATCCTTGTGTTATCCTCCAACGTCAACCCAAACTCCATGTACTAAACTGAATTAGAGTATTTTGCAATTTAATGATTAGTGCTAACTAAAGGTGTCCTTCTGGGATTGAAGAGAGAAAAATTGTAGAAGATGCAATGGCTTATAGAGCCAATAGAGAAATGAAGGTTGTAAACAAGAGGGAGGTGCTGAAACCATGCCGCTCTTTGTTTGAATTAGCCTGTGAGGTCCAGCCCCTTCGGACCATGCTGCTCTGTGCCTTCCAAGAAGAAACCTGGCATCCATCTTGCCATGTGAACTTTTAAGAACTCTCTCCTGGCAAATTACATCCCTTGCCATGTTTGGACTTACATACCTGCTTTGAAAAAGAGGCCTTGTGCTCTCGAAAGCTCAGCAACTTTTTAAATTTTTCTTCTAGCAGCCTATAAAAGTATCACCCATAGTCTAGTTTTGATTTTGTTTTAATGGCTGCATGGCTCCAAACCTCCTTTTTACTTTATTTTCAGTGATATGCCCCAACCTCATTTGCATTAATGCCCCAAAGTTACATCCCATCATTCGATTTAAAAGAGAAGAGAAACACAAAACATTCCTCAAGCCAGCAAACACAACAAACAGTTTCCAGAACAAATAAGCCAAAACCCCAAAACATAAAAATCAATTAAAATGTGAAGAACAACAAGAAACATGAAAATGAATTCTGGAAATTTAATCTGGGGATGATGGGTGCTCGCCAGGTGGCACTCGAGCAGAGTATTTTCTGCCTTCGTGGGACAACAGAAAAGATGCCCTGGAACAGAGTTAGAAATCTCAGTGACCTCTGCTGGAAATAATTCTGATTCTACTACCAGGTCAAGCCCAGCACTTCGGGCCAAGCCTAGCATCACAGTAATGCTCGGGTTTTCCAGATCTTGTAAGCAACCCAGTAGTTGCATTTTGGAACAAGGAAAGTTTCCAAAAGCTCATCTAGATTGCATAAAATAAAATAAAATAATGGCTGTAGTTCTTAGCAGTTTCCCTTATGCAGATCACTGTGTCCTCTCTAAAACCTTCTATGAACCACCACATAAACCAAGTATTTTAAATACAGTAGTACAGTATATTTCAGTGTATAAGACTATATTTTTGTCTAAAATTGTTAGACTAAAAATTGAAGGTTGTCTTATACATGGGGATGTCTTATATATCGAAAAATACAGTCCTGGGACCTCAGATGAGCAGCAGCTACTTCATGTTGTTCCTCTGCTGTCAGAGGTTGGGCACCATCATGGTTTGCTGGCCTTTGGATGTGGCCATTTCTGAAGTGTAGTGTTGTCTTGCTTTCAAATCTGTTCTCCCAGGATCTCCAGTGAATTAGAAACCACTGCTTTACAGCAGATCCAACCTGTAGATCCCTGGTGCATAAGACTATATTTATTTATTTTATTTATTTAGAGTATTTGTTACCCCACCTTTCTCCTTGGAAAAGGACCCAAGGCGGCTTACAGTAATAAGAGACAATATACAGCCCAGTACAATTAAGACATAATTCAAGTTTGAGAACAGGGAATTGAGGGACAACATTAAAGTTACAAGAGAACACAAGCAGTTAAAGAGAGAGTAACAATTTCATGTAAAAGTTATCAGGGATGGAAACTAACATTGAAAACATAATGTCAGTACAATCACACAAGGCTATATGTGGTTATAAACACAAAGTCTATTTGATCATGTATGGCAGATTCATTTAAAAGACACATAATAGGTATATCATTTAGGAAAAGTTTGCCTTTCTCTCTCTTTTCCTCTCTTGTTAAATGCCCATCTCTATATCAGATGGGCACACCATAGCACATGGGAACATATAGATATGTATTCAAAGATCTGAGGGCCAAGTATTTCCAGTCATGATCAGGGCATTCATTTTAATATATATATATCTCACCGTGTTTACTGCTTGCTTTGTTTCCTTAACATTCATACCTATAGATTAAAGGCAGAGACTGTATGAGTTTCTTTATCAAGCTTGCCAAATGCAGTCAATATACTCTCACTCTGCAGACTTTTATTATGACAGAGGAAGGATCTGGCATTACATACTCTGCACAAACAACTGTTTGCTGTCATATAAGCAAAAACCTTCACTGAATTTCTGCAGTCTATATAAAGCATGCCTATTCCCCCAAGTTCTCCTTCCTCTTCCACCACTTCTACAACTAATCATCTCTCTGTCCTCTTCCCCCTCCACTATCCACCGCACCAATGAACATCTGGTATGAAATATAGATCTAATCCCATATTATATTATACACCTCATTCTTCTGCTGTATGTTTGAAAAAGTGGATGTGTCCACGAAATGTTACATTAAAATAAGAAAGTGAGTCTTTAAAGGTGCCACATGTTTTGTGTCTTTTGTTTTGTTTTGTTTTTCTTTGATTTTTGCCTGCAATTCTTGGAAGGACTAACATGGCTACCCTCTCTGAAACTTCCTCTACCTACAGGTAGAGACATCACACAGGGCTCCAAAGCACCATTACTTGAGCCTGGGTCTTCCTTCCTATCTTGAAGTCTCACTACACCAATGTTTTCTCCGGCTCTTTCCAGCCTATTGTATTGTTGTCCTCTGAACTGAGAACATACCTACTTACCTAGCATTAATGGTAATTTTCACAAGTGAAGTCTCTGAAGAAGGCAGCTCCTTGGCAAAAGCCAAGCTGATTCAATCCTGTCATGCAGGCTATACTCTTTTAGCAATACAGGCTGGAATATCATCCGTTATAAAACAATGCCCCCAGAAACCCACTTACCCTGCTTCCTTTTTCTGTACAAGAAGAAGGCAGATAACGACAGGAGGAGCAGAAGGAAGAGGCCTGTGGCACAGCTTGCCCACAAGATGGTCATGGGTTCTCTTAGCTTTGGTATCTCTTCAGAATCACAGAGGTCTTGAATTAGTGTGCTACTCAAGTTTTATCCTTCCACCCACCCACACATAGCCCCCAAATACCATAAATCCCCACAGCATGCATTTCTCTTGTGACCGACTCTTCGTGACCCCATGTCCATGGTGTTTTCTTGGTAGGAGTACTGGAGTGGTTTGCCAATTCCTACTCCAGGCACCTACAGCACCTGGTATTCCCTGGTGGTCACCCATCCCCAAACACCATAAATCCCCACAGCATGCATTTCTCTTGTGACTGACTCTTCGTGACCCCATGTCCATGGCGTTTTCTTGGCAGGAGTAATAGAGTGGCTTGTTGGTTCCTACTCCAGGCACCTACAGAACCTGGTATTCCCTGGTGGTTGCCCATCCCAGTTCTAGCCAGGCCTAACCCTGCTTAGCTTCTGAGGTCAGGCAAGATCAGATGTGCTCGGGGCATCTAGGCATCTAGGCATGCGTTTCTCTACCCTTGCCCTAATCTTCTTTCATTCTCTTTCATGCTTTTCTTCTCTGTTTTTACTTTTCTACACAAAGTCTGCATCTACTCCCACCTTCCATAAACGGCCGTTCTCCATTGGATCCTATGCCCCCTAGGATGGTGTGGGTGGGTGTGACCCCAAAGGACTCTGGCTCAACTTGATGATTGGGAAAATCTTAGGAAAAGTGACTGGGAGTCAGGATTTCATTTAAGAAGAGCAGGAGAGCTGCAGGGACATGAACTGCCGTTCTCATGGAGGAGGAAAAGGCCCTTTGCACTTTGATTTAAGTACGGTAGTAGAGCTTTAATATACAGTGGTACCTCTTAAGATGAATTTAATTTGTTCTACAGGTCTATTTGTTTTACTAAAAATTCATCCTATGAAATGTGGTTTAACGTGGTCTCCATGGGAATGCATTGAATTCATCTTGCGAGGCATCCCATAGGCAAAATTTATTTTACAGGGTTTTCCTATTCCTGGAAATTTCATTCATCTCATGAGTTTTTTGTTGTCTTAAGGGGCATTGGTCTGTATTTGAGCAGGAGGATCACGGGAAGGATGAATACATGTAATTATCCTATACATTTATATTTGTACATTATTTGTATTTTTAGGGCTTTAGAGTCATCTGGGAACTTGGTGCTTATTGGATTCAAAGACACATTTGAGCCCTTCCTCATTTATTCAAGCAATTCTGGCTCTAGTTGAGAAGCTTTGGCCCTCAAATATTTATTTATTTTAATGTCTAAACCCATGGAAGCAGAGCGTATGATCAGATTGCTGTAAAGGTATGTGTCTGATCACACACACAAAAAAGAGATTCTGTCTTCTGTGGGATATTTCCAGTTAGGCATCAAAAGAAGGACTACAGTGCCTGGTCTTATTCCCAGGGACATGAGAATGGCAGCTATCGTTTAGGAAAAGCAAAAAACGGAGATAGATCCCTTACCTGTGATGTTGAGGTGTACTGCTTCACTGTAATCTGACCACATTTGGTGACCATGTGAATTGAACTTGTACAAACAGTGGTAGGTGCCCCCATCTGACTGCTTGGCATTTAAAATAGAAAATACAACCTCATCCATCTCTGATGTCTTGTTATTTAAAGTCCTCAATGAGGCAGACACTACTTTGAGCAGATGGAATTCCACTTTGCTGTACCCTTTGCTCTTGCAGTGGATGTCAGCCTTCCCGCCCAAGGGAACCACAGTGCTGGGGGTCAGTGAGATGGAAGGCCTGGAATAGCCCTGTCCTGAAAGAAAACAAGAGTGAAGTTGGAACAATGAAGAATTTGCCGGAGTCCAACGTTATATAAAATGGGAAGCAACTTGTGTGTTGTGGAAGAACACACAAGACAATGCGCATAAGTGGAATAGATACATATTCACTGGATAATAAATAGAATCATAGAGTTGGAAGAGACCTCAAGGGCCATCCAGTCCAACCCCCTGCTAAGCAGGAACCTTCAGTATCTGACAGAACGGATCCTCCCAAAAAAGAACTGCCAGAATCACTCATTCAAGCCAGGCGGGCTATCTGCAGGTACCGACCCCGAGAGATGCCCGGAAAGCATCAACAAGGAAACGAGCCTTCTCAGTGGTCGCACCTCACCTGTGGAACCAGATTCCTCAAGAGATTCACCTGGCACCCTCACTACAAGCCTTCAAGAAACTACTGAAAACCTGGCTTTATAGGTTGGCCTTCCCTGATTATTCTGTTTCAACCAACTTATATAAATAGGACGCTGTCATTTCCCCCGCCTTATGATAATTTTCTACTAGTTATTTTTTTCCCCATTTGTTCTTATTTTGAATTGTCAATCCATTTTGTGCTTATTTGTTTATTTGTTCTTTTTATTATTGTGATTTGATTATTTGGTTTGATTGATTAGTTTTTATTTACTATTTTAAGTTGTTTAATCTGTTTTTATATTTTGCATATGTTTGTAAACCGCCCAGAGTAGCTTTTTTGCCAGATGGTTGTGGTATATAAATCAAGTAAATAAATAAATAAATAAATAAACCCCCATCACAGGGCTCTCGACAGGTGGCCATCCAGCCTCTGCTTTAAAACCCTCCGAAGAAGGAGACTCCACCACCCTTCGTGGCAGCTTATTCCAATGCCGAACAGCTCTAACTGTCATGAAGTTCTTCCTAATGTTCAAATGGAATCTCTTTTCCTGTAGTTTGAGACCATTGCCCTGAATCCTAGTCTCTGAAGCCATGGAAAATAAACCAGTCCCTTCTTCAATGTGACATCCTTTCAAATGATCTTCATCTGTTTATTTTACTAGCCCATTCCTAATTTCTTTAATTCTTATTTCAGTGACTGTTTCATATTAAAGGCTGTGGTTTGAATTGAGCAAGAGCTGGACAGCTGGGTGAGACACTCCTAGAAGTGTTGAGAAAACAGTTCTGATTCCTCTCCCCCCCCCTCCCTGTTTCCAAATCTGCAGCACTTTGGGGGAATCTCCTTCTGCTCCAACTGTGGGATCTTATTCTATGTAGTTCAGCTTCTCACTCCTCCTCCGCATAACCTATATGAGCAACATGTGTCCTTCCATTGACACATGGTTTGCTGGTGAGTAACAGCGCCCAGATGAGATGTTCACAGTGGAAACTTTTTGCTTCCCTTTTATATCAATTTCTTTTGGGGATCTTTCTTTAGCTTTCTAATTTTTTTGTGCACCCCATCTTTTATATACCACAGATGAAGGGTGCTATTTGGGGCCATTTTGTTGCTGGTGGCAGCAGTAGCAATGAAGGAATGGCGGAACCATTGGCAGGGCAAAGAGGTCACAAGCCCGTGTCAAGGGAGAGAAAGGTGGAAGACCAGGCAGCCACAAGATAGGGGGCAAAGAGGCAAACGGCAGCCAAAGCAGCAAAGTATGGAATCTGATCGTTCTTGTGAGTTTTTTTGGCCATGTTCTGGAAGTTTTTCTTCCTGACATTTTGCCAGACTCTGTGCCTGGTATCTTCAGAGGGGAAGGAGCTCTGGGAACTCTGGAGGACACAGGAAACTCCTAGTTCCCTGAGCTCCTTGCCCTCTGAAGATGCCAGCCACAGAGTCTGGAGAAACTTCCAGAACACAGCCAAAAAGCCCTAAAAACTCACAACGGAACTCAGATCCTGGCTATAAAAGCCTTCAAGAATACAAAGCAAGGAAAGTTTCAAAGGTAGTTTTCAGGGAAGGGGGGAATTAACAAAAGAGAAAAACAGAGAAGATTATAAAGCTTTCATAGCCATCTTTCATTTAAAGCAACCTTTCAGGTTCTAGATGCTCTGTTACTAAAATCCATGAAAGAATTGGAAGACTTTATCAATATCCATGCATGAAACGTGTTGTCCACCTTCTCTTCCCAGTCCCTGATGGAAACTTAATCTTTAGTAATCTGGGTGAAATCTTTTGGCAAGTTGCTTTGCATGGGAGTGGGCCAGAGGGCTGTCACTCAACAGAAAATTCTATGGAACTATTGATTGCTCTAGTCCAGGCATGTTCAAACTCCAGCCCTCCTGACGTTTTGGACCACAACTCCCAGAATTCTAAGCTTAGATTGCCAAAGACAAAGGACTGTGGGAGTTGTGGTCCAAAACATCTGGAGGGCCAACATTTGGATATGCCTGCTCTAGTCATTGGATGGGCCTTCGAATGCTATGAATGTTTGTCCCCAGTTTGTTTTGCACATAACACGTGTGTGTGTGTGTGTGTGTGTGTGTGTGTGTGTGTGTGTGTGTGTGTGTGTGTGTGTGTGTGTGAGAGAGAGAGAGAGAGAGAGAGAGAGAGAGAGAGAGAGAGAGAGAGAGAGAGAGATTCAAGTTTGAACTATTTTGGATTTCACTGCCTCTATGAATAAATCTATAAAGTGGTCAAGAATCCTTCCTCATCACATCACTTCATAAACCTCAGTGTTGCTGATTGTGGCCTCAAGGTTCTTAGCAACCTTATGTGGGCCCTAAAGGGATCCATTCGCAACCAGACAGTTTGGCAGGCAGTGCATGAAAATGTGGGAAACCAAGGCTGGTGGGAGGAGGGAGCCATGGCATTTATCTCCCCAACAATTCCCCCCCCCCACACACACACACTCAATATTTTATTTTTAACGTCAGCAGCACTTACCTTTGGACATCCACTGCTCTCCATTCAGTAAGACGCCTGGGAGAAAAAGATGATTCTATTAACAGACAGGAAAGAGAGAAAAAGAAAATATTCTCACCCTTTCAGTGGTACCTACCAAGAAAGATGACCTTGAAAGAAAACTCCATTCGGAAGGTTTTGCTCTGCTCAGTAGCAAATATAGCCCTATTTTTCTTTCTTTCCAAGTCTGTTACCACCCCAAATGGAGATCTCAGCTGTGAACTTTTGTATCTGAAATACTGTATATCCTTGCTCATGCCTCTTATATACAGCTCTTCTGTCATTTAATGACACAGTTCATAATGACTAATATTGCCCGCCTTTGAAGGAATCATTTTCCAAAGGAAGTCAATGTTACTAAACTCACTGTCACTGGTCCTTTTTTGGAGGAGGTTGCAGCAAGGACTAGACTAGACAGTGAGGGATGTGAAATGCAGCTCTCAAAAACCTATCAGCTCTTGAACTGAAATGCCCTTCTTAATTGTGTCAGAATATTTAGTCATTTGTATCAGAAGGTTGCACAGTTTAAAATGATGGACATGAAAGCAATATTAGTAAAATAAAAAAAATGAAATGTTAATATAATTAGACAGTTTTTGAACAGATTTGTGCTATTTAAACAAAGTTACCACGGTCATTTGTTAGATCTTCTTTTCTGTACAGTATTTCTTAGCTGGGTTTACTTGTTTGATTATTACTATGTATACTCTTACAGTTTTATTCTTTGTTGTTCACTGCACAGAACTCCTATGGGAAAGTTGGGTGGTCTATAAATGTAAGTAAGTAAGTAAGTAAGTAAGTAAGTAAGTAAGTAAGTAAGTAAATAAATAAATAAGTAAGTAAGTAAGTAAATAAGTAAATAAATAAATAAATAAAAAGTGTTGCGTAGATTTCCACGGTCAAGGAAAAATGTGCCTTGTATCCAAGTAGTCCTCCATTACTCTTTGGTCTTCTTACGTGATTTTGTAGTCTCTTATGTGATGTCCAGATGGTCCTGCTAGGGTCTTGTCCAGGTGGAAGACTCTCTTTGGCGTTCATCTATTTGGCAGGGTGTGTTTTCCATAGGTTTAGCCTATCTTCTTCTGGTTTAATATTTAGAGCATGGGATGTGTGGAGAAAACTTTTCCTCAGTTTTAGCCATCATCATTGCTTTACAATGAAGTGGATGAGCTTGGTGCTGCATCCCTTAATTTCATTCATTATGCCCATCTCTTGGTATACTTCTGGAAGTGTGATCCCAGCTAAAGAATGTAGGTTGATTTCAGGCAGCCAGTAATAATCGTGCATGATTCATTAGAACTGCCTCCATTTATCTGACATGTGCTGATTTATACCATATGGCACTAGTATATTCTGCTGTGTACAGAGACAAAGCAGCGGTTCTAGTATTTGCAGGTCACTGGCAATAAGGTGCTAATAACGATCAAGAACTAGTGCTAATCTCATATATGTAAGAAAAACAATTAAAAGAATGAAGAAGGGAAAAATGTAGGGGTATGTTTCCCTGGCTTTGAATATCATGCCCCAAGTGACTAAAGTCACGGAAATGCCACCTACAGTCTGGACAAGAATATAACTACTACTAACCACACAGGAAACTACTATATATAACTACTAAGCCCACACACCATTCAAATCATTTTGGCTTGAAAAAGTGGTAGGGTGGGTATGAAGCTGTTTGGTATCAAAAAGTACTTGATTGTTTTGAATCAGCCTTTGAGTCAGAGGGTCAGTTAAAAAAAACCCCTTCAAATGAACCTATTTTGTGAATGGAGCAAATGCCATGGTATTTGCAGCCCATCCCTTTAGAATATTTAATTGAAAAACCTCCCCATCTGTCTTTCAAGCAATTATCATCTGGAGATCCATTACATTCTGGACAGCAAAACCTTTATGTCCTCAAAAACTAGTCCATAACCTTTAATTCTCTCTTCAGTAAAAACACACTCCAAACTTTACCACATAACAGTCATGTAGATCACATGATGGAGCCATTTTATCTCCAAGTACGTAGTTGTTTCTTGTTTTACATACAAATATTATTTCATCTCCTTGACATGCAAAGATACCGTATCTTATCTGTCAATGAAGAGATACTACATTTCCTTAGCAGCTTCACATGGTGTTGAAGGACATTGCAATCACATAGTCAAACACTGCGTGTTCAGAAAATGACCAAAATCTTGAATTTTGACAGTGATCTAATATAAATACGATTTATAACAAACAACAACAGATCTAATCTACATGCCTTATGTTTATCTAAAGGAAAGGTAAAAAGAATAAATACAAGTTTCTTAGCTAAGGGGTGCCATGGCATGTAGTATATGCGAAATAAATTTCATTAGGAGAAAGCACTGGTCACCACAATGCAGTGACAGTAGAAAAAGCCAAGTGGTTTATCTGAATTGAATCATACTTCTGTCCCATCAAGCTGATACCAAATTACAGCAACTTTCCAGGGATTTTCTCAATATAACGTACACAGAGGTGATCTAGTAGTTCTTCCTTCTGGTGGCACTATAGAACTATGCTGCTTATGCAGGCAGAAGAACACACAACCCCACAAGCCACAGACACTTGTCACGCTATTGACTGGCCTCATGTGTTGGGAGCATTTGTTCCACTGGTGGAAGCACACATCACCAGATAGAAACCACGTGGAACTGCACTCAATACTGTGAAAACACATCACTGAGAGGATCTCCATTATGAGGTCAATAGCCAAGACGTCTGCCAAGGCAATAACTACCCACCATGCACTTGCAGCATGAGGACTCCTCTGCTATCACCACCTACTGGCCACTAGTAGCCAATGCTTTTTTTTTCTAATCCAGCCCATCAATACTTCTATTACTACAATAGGAGCCCTGTATCTGCTGGGGATTCGTTGCAATCACTCACACTGCGAATGCTGAAAATGTGGATGATAGCAAATGTGATTTTAATAGCAAACATTATAATATGGTTTCTCTCGTCCTCTAGTGGCCAGTTGTAGTAATGACATCATAGAAAATATATTCCTTTAGTGAATGCTATACTGTACATAGAATGGCCTCTGGCTCCCTCTAGGAGTCAACACTGGTATTGTCATCTCTTGAAATACACATTTCTAGGTTTTTTCTTTTAATATTTTCAGATGATAGTTTAAGTGGATCAGCAGATATTAATCTCATGGGTGCAAGAGTCCTACTGCACATTTCCCCCTGAGGTAGGAATATATAAACATATTATGCAAAAGAGAGCAATTTGATCTAGGCCATGCATTTGTGGCTGTTACCGCATTCTTGTCCAGTTTGTCATTAGGTTTCATCAAGGGCTTAAATGCCCATATGGGTTAAATGGGATCGGAATGCCTGAATGAGCTTCCACACAGTTCATATCAAATTCCCAGAGCAGTGCTGTCCCTGAGAGGTCCTCCATTTCCCCTCTTCCTGGTTCATTTTTTGACAACAGACGCATAGATGCAAGATTCGGAGGCTGTGCCAGGACTGAGCACTTGCTCGGCTTGCAGTGATTTGTGGTTCAATACAGCATAGGACACTTCTTCAGGATCTTCACCACCAGCAGCTTCTGAGGGCTAAAGGGGGGGGATGCTTAGGTTATAATCCTCACACCACTCCACAATAGAAACCATGGGAATAAATTAGGATAATTAATAGATAAACATTTTTAAAATTCTGAATTGCGGTTTTATTTATTGACATATGGAAATGCTGTGTTTTATCCCTCTCTTTTTTCACTACTGTAGTGGCTATTGTTTTGTGTTGTTGATCTGCTTGGTTGGTCACTAGTATGTGTGCAGCAAAGAAAGCAGCATACACAAATCTGTAATTTCATGCAACTGTGAGTAAATAATTTTTTCTTCATTTCCCTAAAAATGTTTCAGAGGCCTAATGTGCCAATTAATGAGGAAGGGGGGAACTCCAGGGGACTTGTACCTATTCTCCTCTATGGATCTATGTATGTTTACTAAATACCTAAAAGGGAATTTGATAAAAAAAATTCAGGACTGTTTAACAAAAAAAAAAGCTATTTCATGGAGTAGCAGAATTCTGATCCTTCTCCCAGTAGAATTACCCAGTCTTTAGGAAAAGACAGCATGTGGGGACTATCTGATAAATCAAGATAGACAGACAGATAGACAGTCATGACTGCCAAACCTGGAGAAAGGTGCAGCAACATTTGGCGTAAGGACTATATGTCTATGGGAAGCAGTATAGTTAGAGCTATCTCGGTCTTCCACTCTTTTTTTCTGTGATCTCTTTCACCTTTGCCTACAAACAACATGCACAAGAATAATGTCACATGTCCTTTTGAGTCTTTTCTCTCTGAGCATAAAGCCAACTTCATAGCATCATCCCAAGTTGCTTCTGCAATCTTTGGTTGGAGTCTCAATAATGAAATTTCTTTTCTTCTTCTCTAAACAGCCTTTGCTTCTTAATCAAAGCCCCCCACTTCCACACATTTCTCACAAATTGATAAGGCTATTTTTAAATAATGCAAATATCTCTTACCTTTCTCACTGGCTGGCTTTTTTCCTTGACGAAGCAGCCTGTAGATCAGAAATGCCCCATCAATATTTTTTGTGTTCTTTGTTCTGAATTAAAACTGCAGATACTGCTTCCTCCCTTTAAAACACAAATACAAAACTTGCCCCGCCCTTGCAGACTGGGTACTCATTTTATTGACCTTGGAAGGAGGGAAGACTGAGTGAACCTTCAGCCTGCTATCTGGGATTAAACCCCAGGTCATGAGCACAGTTTTGACTGCAATACAGCATTTTAACCACTGTATGACAAGGCTCCTGCCCAAGGGAATGGTAAACCACTTCTGTTTATTCTCTACTGAGAAAATCATTAGAAAGGGTAATAATAATATTACAGTATTATACATGATAACATGATACAGTACATTAAAACAAAGCAAAGCAGGGATTTGGTTTTGATCAGAGTAGTAGTAGTAGTAGTAGTAGTAGTAGTAGTAGTAGTAGTAGTAGCAGCAGCAGCAGCAGCAGCAGCAGTAGTAGTAGTAGTAAGTAAGTAAGTAAGTAAGTAAGTAAGTAAATAAATAAATAATCACCACCACCACCACAGTAATATATCAATTGTCACTTACCTTTTCTCCTTTTCCTGTGCAGGATCAAGGCAACCAACAACATAAGGAGAAACAGAAGGAGAAGACCTGCAGCAATGCCTGCCCATAGGATCATGGATCCATCTGTAGAACCATGG
This sequence comes from Phrynocephalus guinanensis, assembly GCA_037367245.1. Lineage (NCBI taxonomy): Eukaryota > Metazoa > Chordata > Lepidosauria > Squamata > Agamidae > Phrynocephalus > Phrynocephalus guinanensis. Next base: position 11,396,281 of record CM074743.1, on the reverse strand, counting down.
AAGCCTTGAATTAGAACAATAAGCCTGGGAAGACCACTGGCCCATCTATCTCAGGAATGTCTAGCCAGTGGTGGCGAACCTTTGGCACTCCAGATGTTTTGGACCACAACTCCCAGAATTCCAAGCCTGTATTGTCAATGATAAAGGACTGTGGGAGTTGTGGTCCAAAACATCTGGAGTGTTGATGGTTCACCACCACTGGTCTAGATTGACTGCCAGCAGTTCCAAGCGTTCAAAGTAAGACTGATTCCCAGCCCACCCTAAAGCTGAGAACCGGTTGAACCTGAAAATGTCTGCCTGGAACCCACAAAAATAATTATTGGACAGTTATGGCCTCTCCACACCAGCCACAGACAGTTATCCTATGGCTGTTTGTCTTTTCTCAGTAGAACCATCATCTGGATGTGTCAAGGCACACTTTTGCCTCGAGGACAAGAAAAAAATCTGTATGTTTTATATTGTTTACAAGGTGGTGTGTGAGAGAATCAGTCCAACAAAGGAAATCATAGGAGGTGTTAAGGAATGAAGAGGAGAGTTTGCATGTTCATCCTACTTTGCAAGTCTCTGTATTTTCTGAGCTGCAGCTTCTGACAGGCTTCACAAATTTATGTCTTTATTTAATTGTTCATTTCTATGTTTGTTTTGTTTTTCAAAATATTGTCACTCTGCCTCGTCCTTAAAAAGGCAGTTTATACAGTATCATTGAAAATACGCTATTTAAAGTTGAAACCAATGAGTATACAACAGTGGTTTACATCATTAACAGACAGTGTGGTGCCATCTCTTTTATTGTCACTGTAATGATTTTTATTGGTTCATTTTTATTTATTCTATGTTTCATATTTGCAAGATTGACCAGAGTAGTACCTTTGGCACTAATGGAAGCATTATAGAAATGAATGAATGAATCAATCAAACCAACCAACCAACCAACCAACAAATAATGTTTAAAGCTCAGAACAATGAGTGAAAAGAGGCAGCTTACATCATTAAAAGACAATATAAAAACTAAAAAAAAAAAAAGTATACAAAGATGCACCACAAGTTGGTTCCAGTAAACGTTTTCTTTAAAACCACCACCATGACATGAAAATCCCTCCTTCTAGGAAATGTGAAACTTTTACCGTATCCTGTGTTGGATGATTCACCTTCCACCGTCAGCTCCTCAGGGTCACTGGGTTCTGACCAGACAAATTCATTCTTCTTGCTATGGTATTGGCACCTGTAGTTCCGTGCATCTTTGGGTCTCGCCATGAAGACCAAAAACATGGTGGTGTTTTTCTTTTGCTCTGCTGTCTGAAATGCAATCTGCTCCCTGGATTTATATAAGGCAAAAGTCAGACCATCCTTTGGCCCTTGGCATGAGATGCTGACATTCAGACCTGAAGCGTTCTTCCCTTGAAGTTCCATCTTGATGGAAGGTTTTGGCAAGTTGGGATCTATGGGGGTGGAAGGATTTGGTTAATCTCCATATAGATTTGGATTCTATCTGATGCTGGATCCGGACACAAATAACCTCCCTCCCCACCTCTTCTGTTCACAAAGGTTCATTTTCCCATTTTGGCTGCAGGCCTCTCCTCCAGGGGAGGCTTTTAACACAGAGGTTAGATGACCATCTCTTAGCGGTGATTTAGCTGGACTCGTAACCTTTGGGGTCTTGTCCACCTGTACTATTCTATGACTACTCTAATCACCCCTCACCACATCTGGCCATCCCCATTACTGTCCCAGGTGACTGACATAATAACATTAAACACATATATGTAACATAAAGGGAATATAATGCCATTTCAGATGCGGGTTGTATATACACCAATCTGCCTTATTCTGGAAATTAGATTGATGTAAATATCTAAGGACAGTAGATAAGAGTTCTACAGCCAAGTGATCAATTTTTAGAAAGAAGGAGACAACCACCCTGTGCTTTCTTTTGGTCTCTGCAGTTCTGAGTTAAGTTCTAGGTAAAATCTGAAACATATTCTCGAAGGCTTTCACGGCCGGGATCAAATAGTTGTGAGTTTTTTTAACACGGCCAAACAGCCCAAAAAACTCTCAACAACTATAACATGTGAAACCATTGGAGCAGCTGGTACAACTTCTCACAATGTTTGTCCTCCATTTCATCTCTTCTTACAATTATTTTAACTTATCCACTCTTTCCTGTTTTGTAGTGCTTATTGAAAAGTTCTCAGGTTTTTACAATACAAATACCTTCCAAACCCCATTCAGAATCGCACAGCCATAATTATATGGCAGTTACTATCAGTTACCCCTGCTGAGGTCACTGAGGGCTCGTCCGCACCTCCCATTGGCCTTTATTTAAGGGTTCCATCATCCACAGATTCAGATGAGTTTTAACAGATCTACATGAATCAGATCTGTTAATCAGTGAAGAGTTGAACCAATCCTTAAAGGGTTCAGGATTCTTTCCCCTCACTTGGGAACTGGTTTGTTTGTATTTTGTTTGGTTTTATTTGGTTTTTGGTTTTGCAGCATGGTTACTTCTGGCATGTGTCAGTCTTTAGAAGGCAGATGAGTGGTAGGTTAGTGCAAGGGGTGTGAAAGTAAAAAAGGTAAAGGTTCCCCCTGCACATGTATGGTAGCGAGGGTGGAGACAGGGTGATGAATGGGGATGGAGGAGGAGGGGAGGTGATCGGTGATAGGAGGAAGCTAGTGTGCCATCTAAGCCTCCGGTGTAGTGGCTAAACTGCAATACTGCAGCTAAAACTCTGTTTGTGGCCCAGGTTCAATCCCAGATACTACATTTTGCTTGAGGTTCCTTCCAAAGTTGATAAATTGATTTTGCTTAGGGTTGATGGGGAGGGGCCATGTGCTGCTTGTGTAATTAAATTGTAAACTGCCCAGATGGTACTTTTAAGTGCCATAGGATGGTATATAAAGAGCACACTTTCTTTGCTTTTGAAATCTGAAGAAGTTGGATTACACACTGCAAGATAATTAACCCGTATGGAAGCATGAAGTTCATGATTCCTGAACTATAGGCAAAAAAGGATTGTGATTCCAACCTACATCACTCCAATAGCTCATCTGTGCTTTTATGCTAGCCCACTAACAGCGTGAAGACACAGAGATATAGACTGCATTTTGGAATGCAAAATCTGTGCAATCTGGTGTGATCTATTTCATGGCAATCGCATGATGTATAAGGAATTTTGCTTCACCTGAAGCCAATCCAGGCTGCTTTCTGAGCTAGCTGTAGGGTTACTACTCCCCCCCCCCAGGCTAAAGCTGTTCCCCAAAAGAGGGAAAGACTGCTTAGCCTTAAGAGGAGCTCACTCCCAGCAAAGCCACACATCTCTTCATTGAGAATATACAACCTATGAATCCTCCTCATGATATTTAAGTGTGTAAAGAAGCAAGGACAGCTGATTTTAAAAACATATGCATAGTTGAGTCAATACAACTTTCTCATATGATTAATTCAGAGAGAGAAAGGTGAAACTTTTTAGAGTCTTTTGGCAGAACAACATCCAAGTCGGGACCTAGGCTCTCACCTGTTATATTGATGTAGGCTTGATTACTAAAATCGGACCACTGTGATCCGCTACAATACCTGCACGAGTAGATCCCCACATGAAAAAGCTGAGCATTGATGATGGAAAATACCACCTCACATGGCTGATCTTCCTTCACAGCAAGCACAGCATTGTAGTGTTTGTTGAGATGCCACAAAACACGTGACTTGGTTTCACAGCTGCAGTGAATGGTGACATTTCCCCCCAGTGGAACTATCTCACTGGGGTTCATAGAGATGACAGGCCTCTGGTCAGTTTCTCCTGTTGAGTAAACAAAAAAGATCAAGCAGAGTGAGATTTGGAAGGTGGTGCAGCTCCAAAGATCAACTGTGGATAATTCCAAATATGGCTTATGTCTTCAAAGTTGCTGTGCCTCATTCACAGAATTCTAGGCAAGTGTCTGAGTGGCACAGTCTTGCATGTGTGTATGAATTGGTTTTGATGATTGTGGGTCCTGATGGCAATTTTAGTGTAGTGTTTTAAAGTATTGTATTTATTGCATTTAAATGTTTTTATCATTTTAATTTTAATGCAATTTTAATGGTTTAATTGTTTATTTTGATTGTAAGCTGCCCTAAGACCTTTGGGTAGTGGGTGGCATACAAGCTAAATAAATAAATAAATAAATAAATAAATAAGTTGGGCTTTGAGTTGTTTGTTTGTTTGTTTGTTTGTTTCATTTTTAGACAGCCCATCTTCCGATATTGAACTCTGGGTGGTTTACAGGATTAAAAAATACAAAAACTCATTTGAGAGCACTTCATATAAAACAGAGCAGGGAGATCAAAAGTAGGCCTCAGGCTAGAGCTGCAAGGAGTGAATCTCCAGATGATTTTAACAAAATAGTTCCTTAAAGACCATGGAAACAAATGATATATATCTTGTTAAAACTGTTTTATTATACCCCATTACTCCAGATTTCTGACATCAGTTATATGATTTAAAAAAAGACAGTGACTAATAAATATTTTGTGTTGTTTGTAAATGCTGTTTGTTTCTCAGATACTGTACTTAAGCAGTTTTTACAACCTAATGGCTTATTTTTCCTCAGGAAAGGTAGTACATAATCTTTGCTCTAGAAAACTGCTTTCTTTGTTCCCACATTAAAGAAGGGAATATTTTCATCCTGGTGAGGAATTAACAAAAGTGAATCTGAAATTAAATAATTACAGGACAGTGTATCATCCCAGTTTTCATTTGTGACACCAAAGGAGAGAGTGACAAATTGGTACCTAAATAATCGTTTATGTGACTGTTAAATGAGGTCCACTGACAGATTCAAAATGGATTTGGACAGGAGGTTATAATGGGCTGTTTTGAATTTTTTGTTGCCATTTATTAGAGAGGGAAGCACTTAAGGACTTGGTTCGCTTTGCTCATGTGTTGAAAAAGAGAGAGCCCATCCACATTCTGTATTCAACTTTTCTTGGAATCTTGGAATAAATAAAATAAATTTGAGCATCACAAATACTGCAGGACTGAAACCAGTGTCAAAGCAAAGCAGAACACGGGAAGCAGGCATATCCTATGATGACAGGAATCCAAATAAGAGATGAGTCTCAGGTTGCATAAAAGAAGCATATGTTCTTTATTCTGTTTTTAAAATGCTCAGTGTATTTTGGCACATTACTCCGTTGATGGAGCTGATACAGACCGAAGGAGATAATGAGGTTTAGATTTTAAAATTTTGCTCCTTAAGAAGGCCATTTACCAAAAAGTGTTGAACATTTTAAAATCAGAATAAAGATCATTTCCATCTTTTACACACCCTTAGACTTGTCTCTCCTTTGCACATCTGTCAACTCAAAGCAAGGCAAAAACTGCCTTGCTTACAGACCACCACTAAAATCCGCAGCAAACTTTGATTCACATCACCCCCCCCCCCAAAGCAGTCACGTGGTTGATGTCGGAGATTTGATATTCCCAAGGTCACGTTTTGAAAATCCGCAACCGTTCTGATCCCAAGACTGAGAACTGCAGCAAAGGGCCTTTTTACACGACACCTAAGATCCGCTGGCCACTTAAATTCGGACTAGAGATCTTAGGGGTTCATCGTTCTTCCTCTGTCCCCACCCCCCTCCGCACTTCCTGGTTGCTGGCTGCGTGAGGGGAGGGGGAAAAAAGAAAGAAAAGAATGCCAGTTTACCTCCGTTCTCTTCCCGGCAGCATTCAGATCTCTTAAAGGGCCGGGGGGGGCAGAAAAACAACAAACAGAAGCCAGGAGAGCCCCGCACTCACTATCCTTACACCGGATCAAATATTTTTCACATCCAAAAAGCAGGTACCTGAAAGCTGCGCTGGGACGCGCTAAAGTGGGCGGGGTCGCACTGTTAACTCCGGAGCTGGTGGGTAAACATTTTTAATTTCCGGAGCTGGGAGCCATTTGCCCCGGAGTTTAGGGGTCATGTATAAACGCCCAAAGACACCACAAAGCGGGGGGGGGGAGGTTTTATTTTATTTATTTGTTTATTTATTATTATATTTATATACCGCCCCATCTTCTGAGACAGAACTCGGGGCAGTGTACACTAAAAAAAGAATAAAACAACAGCAAACGAGCATAAAAATCAGAGGCACCAGTAAAAATAGGAGGGTAGAATACCCTCCACTGAGAATGGTGTGCGGATTTTCCATGTTCCCACAAACTCGAGTAACAGTTGAAAATCTGCATTGGAACAGCAACAAGGATTTTACCATCTCGAGACCAGGTGCTTGTAAAATGCGCTGAGTCTTGCTTAAGTGGGCGTGGTCACACTTTATTTTTTTAAAGTCTGCTGCTCGTGGGGAAACGATTTTATGCTCCGCATCTGCAAGCACTTTGCAGCGGTTTTTAGTGGTCGTGTGAAAGCAGCAGTTAAAGGCATTTCCAGATCAAAGAACAAACAGTAAAGTGGGAATGCTACTGAAAACAAGGTAGGTACTTTGGTCTGTCCTCTGCACCCACCCAAAGCTGCATAACTCCTCACCGCCCAACATTCAGCATGATGAGAAAGGGGGGGGGGGAAGCGTTTAAAACAAGTATGATTTTGCATCACACCTAGACAAAACATCTCAAGCCATTGATGGTATTTGCATGCTTTAAAAAGTGATTTACTTCTTTGTATTACTCGTCACAAAATGCATGGGGAAATGTACCCCCGGCCAACCAGAAATTAGGATTTCTGCTTTTGGGGGCCAGTCTAGATAGATCCCTCACCACATGAGAGAGACAATTTAAGGGAGATTGTTCTGGTGAAACGGTGTGGACAGGCATGTGTTTTTACAGCCATCAGATCTCACACTCTGTCAGTAAGAATAGGAAATGCTGTGATATCTAGACCAGATGCACTACTAGAGATAAACTCTGTCCTGCTGCTTCCTGGCAGGCTCTCATTCTTCTTTTTTCTGCTGCTGCTTTCACATCTACACACACATCCCCCAATACTTTTCCAATCCCTTTCATTGTATAGGAGTGAAAAGAAACCACTGGACAACCGTAGAGCAGAGGCTGCTCTGTGATGATCTGGTTATCCATTAGAGCAACAAGATACATTCCCACTATGACGGTTACTTCACATCCTTCTTTGTTCCGCAACTCGTTTTGTACCATGACAGTGTTGGTTGCGATCACGTGGTTTTGTCCCTGTTTAGTCCCTGTTTCTGTTTTCTCACGGTCGTGATAACTTGTCCCATGACAACTGTTACTTCATGGTCTTGTTCCGTGATAAATTCTGAATTTGTCTTGCTTTCTTAACCCCTTTTTTTAATATCATAAATAAAACTTTTTCGATACTTCGATTTACTGGTCTTCTGGGATTTATATGTCAATGCTACACAATTTTCAGTACTTTCTTTAAAAAACATTAGCACTGCATGGTGTTTCCCATAAGGAAACTAATATTGAATGCTGCTTCAGCTGCTGACCACTAGGTGGACACTGGTTGTTGCGTGACAGTTGTTACCTCATGGTCCCTTGTCTCGGAACAGAAACCGTAAACAAACCGTGAAAAGGAAATTCCCTACCCCAGCACCAGGTACAGATTTGTCTCGCTTATCACCCATTCTGGGGACATGGTCAAGACAAATTTCAGCTATTGCGCGACAGATGTGAAGTAAGATTTTTTTTGTTCCGGGCCGAAGCTCAACACTTACAGAGACAACATGGACGTGAAGTAACCACCAAAGTCTAATTGTTCATTTGCCAAGGAACTCAAACAGAACCTAAGCCTCCTGCAGTCTCTTCTTCCACAGCAAAGCAGAGGATCTATGAACTGCTCCCCAGAATCTGCTCTCTGCCTGAGGAAATCAATAAGCATCACAATAGAATTACTCACCTCCAGACACTCCAAACTGCCCAGTCAGCCACCAGCCTGAAAAGGAGATGGTCTCATTAGTCAAAATATAAAGATGGTGGTGGGAGGGGAGTGTGTGACCCTCCACCCTGTCAGGGTACATATCTGCTCCTGTTACCCTTTCCAGAGGTGCTACCAACCAAGAAAGAAGATCTGGAAGGGCCACCTCATGTGCGGCAGCCATTCATCCTTGTACTCGTCCTTGTAGTTTGGCACCATCTTTTTCTTCTCTCTGAAGGACTGCAAAGCTGTTCGCTAAGGGCTCTTTCTTCTAGACTATGACTGTGGTTACTCAACCGTGTGCAATGTCCCAAGGGTTTTACTGCCTTCTTGTCCCCAGTCCGCACCCACACGTCATCTGCCAAACCACATCCCCTTTGGGTGCTTCAGCCACAGCAAACACTCAGAGACTCGGAAGAAAATGGATCCAAGCAGGCACATTCAGTTCTTCAAAGTTCAAACTAAACCGTAAGAACCATGGCAAAGTCTTGACTAGTTGTTTCTTCAGCTTATATATCACCCCATAGTGCTAGGGCACACAGTTGACAACATATTTATGCAAGCAACAACTTGCCCGTTTTACCAACCTCAGAAGGATGGAAGGCTAACTGTATGAACCTGTTGGGTCAAACTCAGGTTGTGAGAGAGGCTCAACAGAAGTACTGCAGTTTAACAATTACATCATGGGGCAAGTTCTAGTTCCATTATATACATTTGTGTGTGTGTGCATGTGTGTGTGTATACGTATATGTATAGTATGTATATCTGTGTATGTATGTGTATACTGTACACACACACAAACATTCTCTCTCTCTCTCTCTCTCTCTCTCTCTCTCTCTCTCTCTCTCTCTCTCTGTGTGTGTGTATGCGTTTAAAAAAAGAGTTTAAACATACATGATAAAGCTCGAGGTCTGGTTGTGATCACAGTAGTAAAGGAAAAAAAGAAACACAAGGATTCCAAATAGCAAGTTGAGTTAAAGATGTGCCCGAATGAGTGCAGATCACAAAGACCAAATTCCTATAAAGCCACCTCTGGTGTTGATACCTTTTTGTGACATGTTATTCATATGACAGTTTTTCTGACATTGCTATTTTCCAGATTTTTCTCTTTCAGCTGAGGGCTCCTTTTCATTTCTCCAATGTGCTTATTGATTTCCTCTTTCCATAAAAGCCCAGCCAACACTGTATAATTCTGGACCTCATCTAATATATCTGAAAACTGAAGGGTCAACAAAGCACCATGATGTGAAACTTATTTTAATTGTATTTCTACTCAATCAGTTTTCTGTATGATGATTAAAATTTAAAAAGAAGAAAAGCAGGTCAGGCTAGACTCCAAACGTCTTGGCGACTCTTCTAGCCATGCAGTTATAAGATGATGATGATGATGATGATGATGATGATGATGATGATGATGATGATGATGATGATGATGATGATGACGACGACAACAACAACAACAACAACAACAACAACAACAACATTACAGTAACAAATTTACATGCTTTTGGATCTCATTTAATATGTCTGAAGGGTTTAATAAAGGTTCAGTATATTAATCTTATTTTTCATGGATTTCTACCCAAGCAGTAATCAGTATACAAATTAAAATGAAATGAGCAGAAATAGGCCCTCCGCTTCCAGGTGACTCTCCGAGGAGGCCTGTTCAGGGTGGCCTCCTTTGAAGGAAGTGAAGATAACTAGATCTCACGGAAAGTAAGGAGGCCTGAGAGCAAAAGGAAGTTCCTGGGTCCTCCTCATATCCTGCCGTTGCGAGAGGGGCAGCTATTCCTAGGATGGGGGTTGTAGCTTGATGGCACCCTTCCACTGCTTGGAGGGAGCCTAAAAACCTGCTCTGAGGCTTGGAGGAAAACCACTCATGGAAAACGAGTTGAAAACAAGGCTCGGAGGTTACACAGAGAAGTTGCAGCATCCAAACTCCAACTTCCAGTTTAGTAATAGTCCAGTCACCATGAAAAACTGGACATCCTAACAGGACAAGAAGGATCCTAGCGCATAGCTTGTCTTGACCCAATTCTCAAGTTTCAGAATCCTAGTGTCACTGAGGCAGTGTCTTCTCCCCATCCTGACTCTCCTCTGGTCCTCTGCCTTACTGGTTAGAAGTTGCCAAATTACCCAATTGGCTGGGATTCCCCCAGAATTTAGATGTGCCACCTGGTTTGCTTGAGAGTTTGGCCCAAGGACACCAGATCAGCAGTGCGGCTAAGCTGGGTTTTGAACCTGAATCTCCCTATTTGAAAACATTCACAATCCTAAGTAACCCTAATCTACCTGGTCTCAGATCATTGGTTATTGCACAAATGATGCCAAAGATGAAACATATAAGAATAATCATATTAAAATGATAATTAATAATTAATTAATGCAGGAATTAATTTGCTGAATTTGTATAATCAATGAATAAATGAATCAAGTAATATTTGGCTGAGTCCACAAACCAAGAGGGATGACGAAAACCTCTTTATCGTCATCCAAAACAAGGCTTAGGACAGGTATTGGTACAACAGAGTCCAAGATGTTTTGTGGCTAGGACATTAAATTTATATACTGTACTGTAGTGCTTTGTGTAGTGGAAACCTATCCGCCCCCACACAAAAATAACCTAAACAAATAGCTCACAAATACTGTATCTGCCATTCAACGAAACCTGTGCTTTTCACCCACATTGGGATGTCTCTCTCTTTCTCTCTTGGCAGGGCTGTCTTTTTTCATTGACATTTTTGTTGAGGGAAAATATTTGTGTGGGAATAGACCAAGGCGTGGCGTTCTGGGAAGGAATGTGAAAGGAAGTAGTGTTGCATCTCGTGAATAACAGAGATTTCATTTTCTGTTCAGAGAAAGAGAAGCGTTTCACAGAAATAAAAATCTTCGTGAACCTAGCATTTGTCCTTGCGTTCCTCTTTTTTTCAGAATATGACGTATCATCATCTGCTGAAATCTGTGCATTCCCTCTAGTGAGGATGGTAGCACAGCAGCCCCATCATCATTTACAAGCTACATCTGCATGCAAATCTATCCCCACCATCACCACTGTCATTTATGAGTAGAGTGTCCGCTCAGACTATACCTCCCAAGAGGAAATACCTCACTGACAGAGAGGAGAGCCAAATTCTGCATCCTTTACCTTTGAGGTGGTTTGATTTCCAAAGGCTTATTACAGAGATGGGGTGTTTGGCCCCTATAGGTGTTCCGCAGGTGCTGCTCATGCCCCTCTCCCATCTTCTCTGTGCTTAGTCATCCACTCCCCAGCCAAGGCCTGCTTCCCTCTCCAACATTCTTAGTGTGAATCCCCCACTCACCAATCCAAGAGTGCACTTCTCCCTCCATCTCCTCAGGCAGCTGCCCACTCAGCTGAAGACACACTGCCTTGTGCCTTCCACCCCACCCATCAAAATAAACACTAGGTGCCATGGCAGCAGTTTATAAAGAGCAAACTACCAGGCTGGAGCCCTGTAGCCCTCTGTTCCTGATGAACAGTGATGGTGTCATAAGATCCAAATGCAGAAGAGATGACCCCTTTATTTAAAAGGGAGAAATACAGATCACTTCATCAGGCACAGGGTAGAAAACATGATAAATGAATGCCCCTAAATGATCATAGCAGAGGTCTGACAGGCATTGGGCTTGAAGTGACCTGAGAGTTGGTTTCAACTAGTTTGAATTATGTTTTTTTTCCCCTCTTACACATCTTACCTCTGGTGCCCTGAGATTGGAATTTCCCTCTGAGTCTCATCGAATCCTCTCCCTGCCTGTTCATATGGCCTGTTTTGGAAATGGAGTTTCCTATTTGAGGGGAGAGGCCATGCCAAAACTCAGCCATCCTCCTCTAGAGACATGAGAGGTAAAGATGCTAAGATAATTCTCCTCTGAACACAAGTTACTCCACTCACAATGCCGGCTCTGGTGCATTTTTAAATGCTCCTGTCTATTTTGTGCACTTTGATTTTGGTATATCAACCTGATGCTTGGGATAAGTAATGGTAAGTCTGGACAGTAATAGGCTCTAATTTTTGTGCTGCATTTTTGACTTAGAAGTAGAAATGATCCCTGTGTGCAAGGAGATGTCACTGGAGGGCAAGGTGAAAATAATCTACACAATGATATTCTTGATTATTATGCACAGATGTGAATACTGGTCAACAAAGAAAGGGGACAAGGAAAAAAAGTTGATTCATTTGCAATGTGGCATTGCAAGATTCATCCGAAATAAGGAAGACAGAATAAGAGAAGGAACGATTGCATAATGGAAACCACAATGCTGATTATTCAACAGCTGAGCAGGGCTGTTGACCATAAGAGGGTGACATCACCTGCAGTCTTGTGACAAAAACTCCAGAAAGATAGTTCTTGGAGGCCTTTGGGGGCGGAAAGCAGGGAAACTAGATACTGGAGGCAAGCTAAATTTGTTCTTGTGATCCAGTTTGCAGTTGTTGGGAAATTTATATTTTCATATATATATATTTTAATCCCCATTTGCTTCCTCTACCACTACCACATGTATTCTTTGCGAAAAGCTTTTCCAGAGAGCAGCTAGCGTCAAAGCTGCTCTCTCAGTAGAGACACTGTAGTAAGCATGATTTCTCTTTATACTATAGTAATCTACAATAATCTACACTTGTGCCCATGAATAAAGTCTTGACAAGACAGGAACAGGGGATTAGTCTGACCTGAGCAAAAAGCCTTGTTGTTGCCAGAAAAAACACTATATCAGAGATAAATATTCCCATAACTCTTTCTCCAAATCAAAAGAAATAATGTCGCTCTGTTGACCAACACCTCAGACAGAGAGGTGTCACCTCTGAACCAAGGACGCATTCCAGGTATCAGGAGCCTGGCATGAAACAACTTGTAACAAAAACTTGTGAACACAAATGTAGCCGCAAAAGAACAAAGCAACTATTATGTTGAGCCTTTGAAGGAAAACAAAGCCCATCTGATATCAATACTGCTGAGGATGTAACTCAAGAAACTATAAAATGTGTGTCTTGCATGCAGTGTCAGGTTCGCATCTAGCTTTGCAAGGTTCCTCTCCCTTTTATTTTATATTTCACTTTCTATTCCTTTTATTTATTTATTTATTTATTTATTTATTTATTTATTTATTTATACAGAGAGAGAGGGGGGGGGTTTAATTCAAAGAACAACTCTGGGTGGTGTACAAGTAAATTTAAAAGAACAAACTAAAAATAACATTTTCATATATTAAGTAAACATAATAAACACATAAGGTTAGTCTTCTACCATATTACAGATTTTCCCTTTTACTGAAAGTGACAATAAGATCTTCCCTTTTCGATTTCAGGAAAGCAAGCAAACTTTGCCTTGGCTTAGATTTCTGATACAGTATTTGAAATCCACCCCATCCTTTTTTTATATAGCTGCCTTCCTATCTCGTCTCCCCTCTGGATCTCACTGAACTGTATGAAGAACTCATATCTAGAGTAGAAAGTATACTCCCTCAAGTGGTGAAAATCATATAACTGCAGAAACACATGAAAATGAGCCTGTCAGTATCATTCCTCTATCTGTAGAAAGTAAAAACTGCTGGGGAAACACTCAAAGATGCTAAAGTACTTAGGATAAAATATCCCTTAAATATTATTTTAAAAATATATGATAATAAAATAAATAATTGACACCTATCCAGGAATGTTCTATTGCATAGGACTTCAAAGAAGAAAATCCCTCTGAATTCAACAGAAATCACTTACACATGGAATTAAGTTCTTAAGAAAACCTCCAGTTTATGTATAGGGGCAATGTGCTTCTGTTCCCATGATTCGAAATGACAGGAAATGGCCTGATATTATTGCACAATATTGCTTCTGTGTCACCAGCAGGATAATGATGCCAGTCAAAGGGCAGCCTGAAGGTTGACAACGCCAATGGCAACTGTCAAAAGGGTCAACTTAGGATACTCCTTTGCACTCACTACCATTTACAAAGTGACACCAAGTGGGGTAAAATCCCAGAAGTTGATTCCTGTTTTCATCAGTTAACCTCTTCTCATCAAATCACAAAGCAATTGTCTCAGGACTTTATTGTGCATTTGAACTTACCAACAATTGTGTAGTGACAAGAAGAGTGGAATGTTTGAAATATGAAAGTACAGTATATAGTCATCAAAACTTTCTAATATTGAGTCAGACCATCACCAACCAATGGCCATCTCTGACCATTAATCAACCGATTAATTTATTGGGTTTCAGATATAACATCAGATATAAAAGATATAACATATGACATCAGATGACAAGTTCATGTCTGTTATGTCACAGATTGGTTTGGGGAGTTTTACATAGATGGAAGCAAGTAAATATACAGAGATATCCTGGAGATAATATAGATAAACAGCTTAGCTGCATAGTTTCCCCTCGGCAAAAAGGATGTGTATGTGACTTGTTTAAATAAGCTGAGCCTTTTATCTCAGATATTCTCATAAGAAAAGCCTCAATGCCTTTTTGTTTTTGAAAAACCAGACCCCCAGCTTTTTACAGTAGCAATTATGCTGCATGTCAGACTGGAGCTGACTTCATGCAGTAGCAAAGAAAAGCTGCATTTTAAACCTCCAAAGGCTGGTTTCAGATACAAGATAATATTAATATTTGTTTACTTGTTCTGGAAATAATATAGATTTTTTTCTGTGGGGGAAAAATGGGCAGGTGAGAAATGGAAGACAGTGATGTGTGCGTGCTCTGTAAAATTGCATTAATTGAGGCAGATTGATTGTACAAAACAATTTCATTCAATACAGACCACCAAGACGCCCCCGGGAAGTCTAAAAACAAAGTAGACTTCCCAGATTGGACTCTAGGCGATCATGTCAGGGCAGATGGAACAGCAATCTTGCTGAAAGTCTGATTTGTTGAAGGTCTCTGATTTGTTATTAGAAACCAGTCAAAGGACTACTTAGGAGTGTGTGGTAGACACAAGTCTCCACTGTTGTGCCACTAATTTTCTGGGATGAGCTTTCCATTTAGATCACATGGGCTCCAAATGAAGAGTGCTTCTGATGCCACTTTGAGACATTTGCTCACACCGTTTCTTGTTCATCAACCTAGTTATTTATCCCTAAGGCTTAAAGAGATTTTAATGAAATGTGTTGTAGTTTTTCCAGTTTTATTGCTTGATTTTATTGGGCCTTGAGGGTTTAAACTGTGCAATATTATAAATCTCCTAGGGATTTCTGAAATGAAAAGTGGTCTGAAAGTATTAAAATTAATACTTAATTTATATATGCTCTTCTTATTACTGTCCTCTGTCTCATAATACTTAACCAGTTGCTAATTTACAAGAGGGCTTGAATCCATGATTACTAAGTTTAAGAACATTTGGTGAAGTACATCATTGCAATGTCTTTGTACATCCATGTATAGTATATACACTTGACTTCACCTAGTGGAGGTTTGAGCTCTAAACCCTTGAGCTCTAGTTCAGGACCCTGGACAGCTGCGATTTAGAGCCTTCACTCACAGCCTCCAGCTGCTTTCAGCAGCAAAGAAGACTTAAACAGAATTTGCAGCTCAGGGTATGATTACATGGACCCATCACTCACATTTTGGACTGCTGGTAGTGCAGTCCTGTTGTGAGGGTTCACTTGACTTAAATTTACTTTCCTCTTTGGGTCAAATTGGTGCTTATGCAGCTCCCGCACCAATGCTTTATAAAGGCAGAGTTTCATGCCCTGCTGAGTTGTGTAGAGCAAAGCCACCCTTATATTGCTAACGCTGCACATTTAAACACATGAAACAACACTGGAAGAAGAGACTCTGACTAGGGATTCTTGGAGACTACCTGCATCCTATATATATTCCTATATATATTCAACTTGCGTTGAAGAATTCAAGGGTTTAACATTTATTTATCTCAAATGAAAACAACCATTAGCATCCTTCCCTTGTTGTAATAAAAGTGGCTAGTTATAAATCTTTAAAATATCCTTCTTCTGAAAACATTTGATGGTCCCTTATGAGGGGTTGTTTGGGGTTTGGGGACAAGAGGAATGAGGTCTGGGTGAAGAGGGGAATTTTCCTTCTCCAAACTTTGCCAATGGGGAGGAATCCTGCCAGTTGCTGTCCCCTGAGAACCATGCAATTTCTCTTTTGCCTCATGTTCACTCACAATTTTTGGTCTTTCCCACCTAATTTGTCTCCCCTTCATGCACACCTCATTTTCTCCCCGATAATAAGCCCCTCAGGTTTTCTTTCTCTTTTCCATCTTTCAGCCTCTTCATGTGGGACCATCAACATCTCCCACTTCTTAGTCCATTGAGTCTCCATCCACAAACACTCCCATCCTGGTGGTGAAGGGCCTCTTCCTCTCCTCCAACCCACCTGTCCTTCTTCTACCCACTTTCTTCCCTCACTCCTCCTCTTAAATCCTTCTTTCTCCCCTCCCCATCTTTACCTGCCTCTTCTAATGGTTTTTCTCTCTCCACTATTTTCTGTAGGGGAACCAGCCCTTAAATGGTGCGGTCAGAAAGGAGGGAGTCTGCAGACTGATATCTGGTGCAGGATTCTCAACACCGTGTGCACCCCCACGGCAAGTTTTATTTAGTACAAAGTAGGTCAGGTCCATACGTGTAAATGAAGCACATTCAACTGCTATCATTGGCTTAGCCAGAGATAAGTGAAAACAATAGCACTTGTATTCCTAGAGCATGCGCAGAGTACATCATGACATAAACATCTTGGCATGGCAAGCCTTGCTGATAATGGTAGCTGCAGGCTAGCTATGAAACCTTTAACCTGTTAACTCCTGGTTTCCCACAATTTTCTTCCCATCTTCTTCTACCAACTTCCTTTTCTCCTCTTTAGGAGTTTCATTCCTCTTTCCCTGCTGTGGTCTATCTATCTTCTCTCCAGGGTCTTTGTTTCCTCTTTTAGCCCCACATGTCCTACATTTCCTCTCCCTTGTAGTCTGCTTTCTCCCATCTTTCAGAGGGGAGACTCCAATCGGGAGGTTCACTAACCTATCCTTCTCCCACACGTACAAGCTATTTCCTTGCAATCACACAATGTACCAGTACAACTTCTCCAGCCTGACTTTTATTCATATACAATCCAGACATTTTTTGCCAGCTGGACTGGTTGCACTGGAAAGGTTCTGTTTGCTGGGAGCAATCAGATGTGCACCTTTCACACCATCCGATTGCACCCTCGGGTGCCTCTGTCTGCATGTTCAAGGAGAGCCCTCTGATGATGAAAAGGACCTTGTGTCCTAGAGAAGTCTTCTCTATGTTTTATGGACTGGAGTAGTACCAGAAACTCTTCAAGCAGGAGGAAGTGAAGGAAAAGTGGACATCTCATCTATTGGGGCTTTGGGACAGTGGGTTCATTCATGGCTACTGCTTACAGTATTCATTCCTCGATTCTTCCATTTCCTTAGAATTTATGACATCACCCTTTGATAATGGAAAACTGAACCACTGGCGAATGTGTAGAGGACATCCTTATCCCCCCTAACACTAAGAACTCCAAAGATGGAAGATTTTATTTAGTTAGTTACTTGACTTATTTTATTCATCCCTTCTCTTTCCACCAGAACCAGGACTCGAAGAAAAGCAAAATAAAAATGCAGGTACAAATAAGAGAATCATCCATTATGGTGTTAAACACAGTTAAAAGCATTATCTATGATTTTTATGAAACTATGGCAATATTAAGACTATTAATATTAAGCTTATTATTAATATAATAATATAATTAATATAATAATAATATTATTATTAATATTATTATTATTAATATTATTATTAATATTAATATTAATATTAATATATTAATATTAATATATTAATATTAATATTAATATTAAGCTTCTCTGACTCAGCTTATTAAGCATGCTTGTGCATCTGTTTTATGTGGATGTCTACTGGAGCGGTTTCAAAGAGCCAACCACCCTGAATACTTGACCTTCTTGGTTCTCCATTTCAACATCCTATAAACCACCTTTTTCCCCTCCAAATAAAATACCTTCTATCGAAATTAAATATAGCTGCTTGGGGCTGACATAAGTTTCCACTTGAACATATGTGTATTGATGTTTTTCCAAATCTGTTCAGAACACTGTTAAATTATATATAGTGTTTTAAATCTCTTATTTTATCTGTTGTGCACTGTTTTGGGTCCCCTATGAGGGAAAGGAGACACATAAATAAATTGTTGAAATTATTTTTTTAGATAACTACCTCTAGAATTGCTCTACCAGCATGGCCAGTTGCCGTATTGACTGGAGGATTCTGTTTAATTCCATTTAAATCCATCTAAGCTAAAGGTTTTCACAGCATATTGTGGCACTAAATTCCATAAGTCAGCTATATATCAGTACTTAATGAGGACATACTTTGGTTGCCTTGAATCTCACCCTGATCAGCTTATTGGGTGACCATACTTTTTTTTCCTTTTGTGTTATGAAAGAGTATGTTTTTGTTATTAAATTATTGGAGTTGAGGTGATATTTTGCAGAGCTAAGGATTCTTTGCAGGATTTTGTTCCTCTTATGATTTTATTGGATTCTATGCTCCATTTTTAGCACACAGGGAAACACCTCCCTCAGTTCTGCCTTCTCTTTCTCATTCTTAAAGTTTATATCCAGAGATTTACTAAATTCTCCATCTGGTTTCAAAGATATTGACTGCAATTATGTTCTTTTAGTACACAGCTGAGCAACGTAAAAAGACTTGGAAGCTGAGCTTTTTGCCGTGAATGATGTCTTGGGCCACATTGGATCTTTTTACTTTTTTATGGAAAAAAAATGAACAGAGACTGCTGAGATGAGCATTTTTAGTTCATTTTGTATGTGAAGGAATCAGGGCCCTAAAGGATTTCTCCAAGGCCTTATATAAAAAAACTGTCCTGAAGGCCTTGAGGAACAGAAATTAGAGAGTTTTCCCTCCAAAAGAGAGGGGAGGCACTTTTTTATGAGGGGCAGTGGGGTGGCCTTGGCCACATGCTATCCATCCCTGTTTTAGTTATCAGAGATGGAGGAGGGAACAGAGCCAATCTATTCTTTAAGGAGACTGTGTTGTTTGGCTGATAAACCCACTCACACAATTGATTTTCCTCAGAGATATACAATTCAAGAAAGGGACCTACACATTAAGCTGATGTTTATTTTCTAGTGAACAATTCCCTCACAGCCAGAAGGGTCACTTTAAGGGAGATTGTTATCTACAAAAGGGAAATTTTCTAGTGGAATCCTAGGCCCACCATATGGTTTGAGACTTACTTCAGCACTGACTATGATTTATAGTCCTGTGCCACTTCTGAGGACAACGGGCTACTTTAGGATGTGCCAGACAAGCAGTGGAACACCCACTGTTCTGTTCTCTGAGAGTAGGGAAGTGGTGGTTGTGGGGAATAGCTCTACATATTTCTTCTGGCATCTGGCAGTGGTCTGCTACCTGATCTGGTTGTGCTTGGCTTTTTGCTGTTTTACATTAAAAGTGTTTATCTTCCCCCACACAAAAAAGGTTGCCACCTTACAGTCATTCAGTCTAGTCTAATTGATGGGCCGAAAAAGATCCATAGAAGAGACCTCAAGGGCCATCTAGTCCAACCCCCTGCCATGCAGGAACCCCCATCACAGTTCTCCCAACAGATGGCCATCCAGCCTCTGCTTAAAAACCTCCAAAGAAGGAGACTCCGCCACCCTCCGTGACAGCATATTCCAATGCCTAACAGCTTTAACTGTCATGAAATTCTTCCTAATGTTTAAATTGAATCTCTTTTCCTGTAGTTTAAGACCATTGCCCCCGCATCCTAGTTTCTGAAGCCATGGAAAACAAACTGATTTCTTCAATGTGACATCCTTTCAAATATCCTCTCAAGATGTACCAATAGATATATCAACAGAAAAACAATGGGGAAATGGATTATACATGCATGGTGGAGTGTTTATCAGGCCCACACCAGTTTTGAAAAGAAGGTTTAATGTTTTGTCCTTGAGTTGAATTTAACTGCCCATGAGTTCAATTAAAGAATAGAACTCCCTATGTAATACTGTTGGTCCTAGTAAAAAAAACAGAACAAAACAAAAACTCAGTACCAATAGGAACTTACTTTTGAAGGTTAAAAACAAATAGGGGGCAATTTTCAAAGAGAAAAGCACTGAGGGCCTGATGAATTTTTTAAAATCCCTGAGGTAATTTCTAATAGTGCATATAAAAATTACACAAATTTTGTCCATCAGCTGTTGTGAGTGACAATTGCCTACAGCAAAGGGTTGAGAAGCCAGTGGCAATAGAAAGGGGAAGAGAGAGATTTTTTTTCTTTTAAAAAAATGCCTACAGAAGCAGAGTTGAAGAGTGTTTGTTCCTGATCCACACCCATGAAGGGTATATATAGCTCTCATTTTCCTCAAAAAAAAGAGGAACTGGCAGTGTTTCCTTCATTTACCACCCAGCCAAAACTTTTGTCATACTTTCTGACAGAAGAAGATAAGAAGCAAGAACCACACAAAAGAATAATCAGTCTTTTTAATGTGAGAGGTGACGCAAGACTATTGACAAAATTCAGAAAGAGAGGTTCCCTAGCTGGTTTGCCAAATGGTGAAGGGAAATGGAAATTATAATAAGCTCATGGTTGAAATCCACCAGCCAGGTTTTGCAGATGGAGATTTGTACACGATGCAACAGACTGGATAAAAGCAACGCAGAATTTTTTTAAAAAGGTTGTTTTTACTTCCAAGTTGCCCATTTCCTTTAGATCTGATTTATTATGATGCCTTTATTGCCTATACAGATTTTCAAAAGTCCACTTGGGGGTGCTATGAGCCTGCCCCTCGCCTCTCTCTCAATCCATCTAACAATTAGGCGAGGCAAGGGTTAGTGCAAACAAAATGGTATAAGAAGCGTTCACTAGATGACGCTGTGCCATCCTCCAGTGCCGTCCCCACCTAACCCACCCACCCCCCACCTCTTATTTTTTCCCACACTCGCTCCCCCCCCCCCCCCATATCCCGTGCGGATAAGCCCTGATGTTCTCCTCTCCCTCTCGGCATCCATTCCCCGACAGCCCTCCCTCTGCCAGCATGGGTGGCCGGCGTCCAGCGCGGTGAGCGGTGTTGGGGTGCTGGGTGCCCTTCCTCCGTCCGCCCCCCCCCCCCCCGGCGTAGGAGCGATGGGGTCCCCCCAGGGATACCGAGCTTCCTGGTGGACATTCCTTCTGCACCAGGCACCGCACACCAACTTCCAGTTCGAGCCAGTGGGGAGCGAGTTTGCCCCCGAGGACTGGGGGTACCAGCAGGTGAGTCCCATACGGAGGAGGGCAGAGATTTGATGGCGGTCGTGGGGGGGTTGGGGGAGGAGGAAGGAGAAGGAGTTGGGGTCGGGGAGGGCAAGTCTTCGAAGGAATTAAGGAAAGCCGTGGGAAGGATCAAGTCCATGAGAGAGGCAGCCCCAGAGGACAGATGCTGGAGAAAGGGGGGAGAGGAGATAAGAGAGGGAGGACCAAGATACAGATGGATGCCGGAGAGGTGTGGAGTGGTCCAGAAGAGGACATGTGGAAGCAGGGAAAGAACGGTTTAAGATCCAAGTGTGTGGATGCAGCATGGAACGCAAGCAGGCAAGGCATCGAGATTGTCATGGAAGGGTGGGTTAGGAGTCCCTGGGAGAGGTGGGTAGGAAGCCTATGCAGCAAAAGAAGCGGGGATCAGAGGGTGCTAGAGCAAAAGTGGAGTGGGAAATCAGGGTGGTGATGGTCCAACGAAGCAGAAGGCTCTGGATGGAGGCAGGAAAAAGGCTCTACAGAGAGAGAGAGAGAGGAGGGACAGAATGAGAATTGAGGGGCGGGAGAGAGGGAGCCATGAGTAATGCCAGACTAAATCTGGGAGAGGATGTGTGAGGAAGAGCAGCGGGGAAGGAGGGGAAAGTAGGGAAAGGTGGTGGAGGAGGAGAAGGAGGGGAAAACACAGGAAGGGAGCAGATGGAGACAGGCAGAGAAAGACTAACCTGAGAGCCTGCTTTAGGAAAGATGGAGGACCAGATCGGGAGAAATGGGAGCAGAGAGGGACGGGAAGAGAAAAGCAGTGGGATGGGGGGGGGAGAAAATAATGCAGGATGAGAAGAGACAGGTGCAAGGACTCTGTCCTGGGGAGTTGAACGTAGGATCACTGGGTGGGCCATGCTCTGGAGTCAAGGAGGAGTCTGAAGGGGCCAGCTGGTGCCTATGGAGGTTACATTCGTGGAGGCAGCCTCAGCTATTAAGGGATTCGGATGCATCAGATATCCAGACCCCTTGTCACATTGGATCAAGCTCAACATCCTCTCTCCATTTTACAGTGACCAGAATGGATGACTCACTTAGGACTTGTTCCCTTGCAGACAGATAGGCCCAGAACACTCACGCGAAGTAATGTATGAACCAGGTGCAGACAGGTACAGCCTTCCACAATCCCTGGAGCTGTGTCAACTGCCAACACACACACAAAATAAGAAGCTGCTGAGATGGTGGAAAGGAAGGCCATTTACAGCTAGTCCAGCTCATTCACCCATTATCTCTCTCTAACACAACTCAAGTGTATGGCTGTTGAAGAAGAGAAGTTGAGTCCAAACTGAGTCAACCAGCTCTAAAACTTGACAATTGTCTGCATTTATTAAGCCAACACTTTATTGTTCAGCCTCCTGCATCTTCATATCAATACAAAGCTGAATTTAGGAACATGCTTATGTTAGCTCACTTAGCCTAGATTTATTTGCTGTGATTCACGATGATTGGCAGAAACTCTCCAAAATCTTATCTGCAGAAGGTCTTTCTCATCACCTGTTACTGGAGACTGCACATGCTCTGCTACAGAGCTAATGCCTGCCATCCTTCCCTCCTCTTGTGGACTATAAAAATTAAAATATGAACTGTGGCCTGGCTCAACATCTGATGTGGGGGGAGGGCTATTCTGACTCTACCTTTAGTAACCCCTGCTGATTCAACATGTCTGACGGCTTTCTAGCCAGCAATGAAACTAAGAATAAAGCAACAAATGCACTCCATGTAAACTTTAAGACCAACAGACTTAGTGTAGCATGAGTCTTTGTGGTCACATACTCATTGAAATGACAGATAAGATAGTCTACATTTATTTGAGATAAGAACAGGTGCATTCCTAACACAAGGTATAAAGGCTTGTTTGGATTTTATCAAGTGGGGATTCAGGCACAAACTATAATCAGAAATGTAACATGGTCACTGATGATGCTAACTCCTTATCTTCCTCATTTGTCATGCTGTGTCATCTGGAAATATCTAAATACCATTGTTCCTAGTCTTGAGTAACCCAGGTGTTCTTGGACTGTAATTCCCAGACATTTTCACTGCCAGGTGTGCTGGCCAGGATTTCTGGGAGTTGTAGTCCAAGAACACCTGGGCTACCTAAGACTTGGAAGGACTGATCCAATACATCTTCTGGACCATGCAAAGTAAACATAGTTAATTCCATGGTGGGCTCCTGGATCACATGCATCACTCCAAAATTTCAGGGATGCGCCTCATCGAGTCATAAGATGCCTGTGGTGTAGAATCTCCAAAGCTACACCGGTGAATGCCAACAAACTGTAATGCAGGCAGCCAGGGGTGCCAACTCTTCTGGCTGGTGGAACTATAGCAATTAAATAAAGACCCTTAAATGACATGAGATTGCTGCAGTTCTGCCCCTCTGCTGAATCTATGCACATTTTCTTTGAACAAATGGGCTGAGTTACATCGATGGTGCAGCTAGCACAGTTTCATTTTCTCCAGCAATGCATTTTAACCAACAATTTAAAATAACAGAGTGGCTAATTGCTGGGTCAAGGACACTTATTGTTCATTCTCCGTTCCATCAGCCAGGGATTGACTGAAGGATCTTTCAAATGCTGCCTTTCCCTTCCTCTCTCTGTTGCTCTTTTCCTACCCATTTGATCTCATGACAACCCTATAAGGTAGATGAGACTGAGAAGGAAGAACTGGGTGAGATCCCACAGTAAGTTTCATGGCTGAATGGGGCCTTGAATCTGGACCTCTTAAACTCCAGTGCAGCACTTTAACCAGAGAGCTCTGCTATCTTGAGAAGATTATGAATTGTATTCAGTTTGTAACAATCACTCAACAACCACTGAAATTTCTGTTCTAGATGGCTCCATAAAATCCTGTTGCTCCAGTGATCCATTCCATGTTGGACCTGAGCTGTGTGTACAATATGGTCACCAAATCCCAGACCAATTAGTTCCATTACTCTGCTGGCAAAAGCTTCAGAGGCATTGTTCAGTGGGCGAGAGGGTTGTCCTTAACAGAGAAGGCAGGGGCATTTTGGCAAGAGCTGGTAAATTAAATTGTGCACCGAGATTTCCCATTGTTACATTATAGAAGCCGTTTGCAATTTCTGATTCAGTCCTTAATAAGGAAAGAGAACGAGAAGTGTGGCCATCATATAAGTGTGACGGCAGTTTCAGAGGAGAGTTCCTGCCTGTTCCTTAAATTAAGTCCAAAACGTTCTGTCATCTAGTGGCCAGATAAAGTCAAGAAGGTCTTTGAATGGAAGAGACCTCATCTCCATGGATGGCACAAGTGATTTGTATGTGGCAAACCCAGTGAGCCATCTTGATGGGAACAAGATGTTCTCAGAAGAACGTCCAGAGTGAATTGTGCCTGACTGTGCAAGAATAGCTGTGCTCTTAATTAACAGCATGGCATGAGATAAAGAGTTCCAGAGATGACCCAAACATATAGCTGCCCGATTCAAAGGACAAGATGGCACCCATTTCCAAGCACTAGTACACAAGCCAGCTGGACGGGGCCCTCAACATTATACCTGAAGACAGTAGGCCTGTTTGGGGTCTCTGTCCTGCATGAAAGGAAAAGGCTGGGGAAGTTAGGAAGTTAAATTGCCAGGGTCTGCTGGTGATGAACCCCAGGATCTGTCTGAGGAGAACCTTGCCTCACTCAGCCTAATGGTAGGACCAGCCTTGCTTGGTTCATGCCTCTGTTTTGAATGTGAAACCTTGGTTGGCCCTGTTCAGCATCACAATTCATGAGGAACACCCATGGCTAACAGCAGCTGCCCTCTTCAGACTTGTCATTCTCCAAAAAACAGGGGGGAGGCAGGTGTGAGCACTATCCTCTCTCCCCCCCCCTGATTTGCTAATGACAGAATAAGGATTTAGAGGAGAGCGCCTTAACTCTGCCCCATCCACCGTCACCTTCTTTGTGCAATGAAAGAAGCTCTTGAAGGGGAGACATTCTTGTTCATGTGGAAATTTGTCACACAAGGCAGAAGCCTTGAAAATCGGGGTAGTTGTTCATAAGTGGAGCCTACACACAAGGAATTCCTTCCCTGCAGACTCCTCCCCTCATGGCATGAAGGAGGATATCCTGATACATGGATAGGCTTTTAGAAGAATACAGTACAGTGGACCCTCATATAACCAGCGGTTTGTTTAACAGAAAATCTGCTTAAAGGAAAAAAATTCCGGAGAGAGGGGAAATTGCTTAATAGAATTGCCTATGGGGCAAATCTGTACAACAGAAAAATGGTCACGATTAGGGATTAATCAGTTTTCAATGCATTCCTATGGGAAATTTGTACAAAGGAAAATTTGCTTAACAGAATTTCATTTGGAACGAGTTAATTCCTTTATACAAGGCACCACTTGTAGCCAGATTCTTGGTACTATAGATGATTGTACACTTCCAAGCTTCAGGTCGGAACATTAGGCTTGCTCACCCTTATAAAAGCAGTATCTGTACAAGTAGAAATTGTAGCACTGTCTTTCCCTCAACCTCAGATCTTTCAAGCCTCTCTCTCTCTCTCTCTCTCTCTCTCTCTCTCTCTCTCTCTCTCTCTCTCTCTCTCTCTCTCTCTCTCTCTCTCTCTCTCTCTCTCTCTCTCTCTCTGTGTGTGTGTGTGTGTGTGTGTGTGTGTGTGTGTGTGTGTGTGTAAACCAGGCCCATTTCACTCAAAAGCAGGTGTGCATAAAACTACTACCTAAAATGGTAGCACCTTGGGACTGTATCACTTATGGGTGGGGAAGCTTCATATTTGATATTGCTGTCCCCCCGCCCCATGTTAAAATAAAAAAGCACCTCCTTAGAATAAATTGGTGCACCAAGGAAACCCCTGCTCTCCATTCCTTCAAATGTGGGTTCTTTCATAATGAAAGGAATCTCACCACATAAACACACAGGAAATTGAGTTTCCTCGCAGAACCCCAGTCCCATCACCCCCATTCCTTTCTTTCTTTCCACAGTCTTGTTTCCCGAAAAGGCATTCCAAATGCTTTAAAAGCTCTTCTTAAACCCTCAGCCTTTGAAGTCTACATGAAGTATGCCGGTTGAGTAAGCACATGCAAATCTATCTCGCTTAATTCAATCAAAGTAATTTGGGTTTTCTGGTCACATAAATGTAAGACGGCAAGAGCTATACCCTCCCCTCCCCTCCCCATAACCTTCTTTTAAAAAAGAAATACCGCACAGACAACTCTTCACACACATACTTTTTCTTTTAAGCCATGCCCCCCCTCTCTTTTACGGCTTTTTCAAACAACACATTTTTTTCTCTAAACGTTCTTTTAAATCTCTGGATGCGAGAACTCAGCACAGATTAAATAATTTATCTTTCACGCTGCTCCTTATTCTCACCCTTCTTCACTGCTCTCAACTTCTCCCTTCTTATTATACTGTTTATTTGAGAATCGTTCTTGCTACCTGAGTTGATGATTCCTGTTGGCACCACCAAGGTGTGGTGATCTCTCTCTTTTCATATCTGTCACCTGAAAAAGGTATTAACAAGATCAGCCCTGGGCTCTCCTATTTCACCCCCACCACTTGCCCCCATTTGAACAGTACTCAAGTGAGCATTG
Organism: Phrynocephalus guinanensis; assembly: GCA_037367245.1. NCBI lineage: Eukaryota > Metazoa > Chordata > Lepidosauria > Squamata > Agamidae > Phrynocephalus > Phrynocephalus guinanensis. The sequence continues at coordinate 11,369,564 of CM074743.1, read as the reverse complement.
GGGTGACTGGAAGATGCCATTTACATTCTTTGCTCTGCTCCAGAAGGTAGCCAATGTATTTATTCAGAGCCATTGTACTGTTGCCCCAGGGCATTGTGGGAAATTTAAATTGTGTCCCACAATGCCCTAGAATTGTCTATATCAGGGACATTGCAGGGTCTGGGAGATTTAAGTGGTGCTCTCCAGAACTGACAGAGGTGCTGCAGCTGGTGCTGCTTTTATTGAGTGCACCTCAGTGGTGGTGAACCTTCAGCAGACCAGATGTTTTGGACCACAACTCCCACAGTTCTTTGTCATTGGCAATCTAGGCTCGGAATTCTGGGAGTTGTGGTCCAAAACATCTGGAGTGCCAAAGGTTCGCCACCAGTGCACCAGGTCACATGGAATGGCATAGATATAGGAGGGAACCCCCCCCCCAGTATGCCAAAGATACCCTCAACCATGGACCTAGCCCCAGAGAAGATGGTAGTTTTTCTGTACTACACTTGGAGGCTGGGGAAGGGTGTTCTAAATTAAGTTTAATAGTATTCTCCCTATGAAACCATGCTTTCATCTTTTAACCTTATGTTGATAATTTTTTAATTATTCTGTTGATAGCCAACACACACACACACACACACACACACACACACACACACACACACACACACACACACACGAAAACAACAAAACCTTGACATATTTGTGACATCTAAATGTGAGAGTGCACTTTAGATTGCATAATCATGTACTAATGGACTTTTTTTTTTAAAAAAAGTGGTGAGCTGTCTCACCAATCCCCACTAGACTTGTATTTTGACTTCTTACTTTGGCTATTCTTCCACACATCAGTTCATTAGTTCATGGGTTATTTTTGCAGGTTCACGTGGCTTTTCCCTCTTATTCTTGGCTTGAAAGCACAAGTAAATGTCATAATGTTTTTTTTCTCTGAGTATTGGCTATTCCTCAGGAATGATTTTATTTCATATGTATATAAATATTGTGTTTCACAGCACAGAGTGTTAGCCCTTTGAGGGGAACATCATGCTTTCCATAACCATGCCCACAAACACTGTGAGGACTATGTATGCTCAGTAGCCATAGAATGCTAGTTTACCATTACAGAGGTGGATGGAAAATTAGGAGAAAGGGAGACGGAGTATCCTAAATTGCTATGTTTTGTTGAAGATGCAATGTCTGTTATGCTGGTTACAGGGCAGGTTGTGGACTGAGCTTTAGGGAACTTCATTCCAAAAGTTCAGAGAGGCAATCCCATGATTCAGTCCTGAGTTCTCTGTGGCTGATTATGATAGTTTGTTGGAAATATTGGTTTGTCGCAAAGGTTGACAGAAAACAGATTGGAGTTCCTTGGTGGTCCACCTTCCAAATTCTGATGGACCCCCATTGCTCTAGTTGCTAGAATTTTAACACACAATGTCTCATAGGATTAACCTTTGTTTGACCAAGCTGTGCACTTGTGTTCTTCATAAAAAGTCCATGGATCGGTTCACTGTAGCATAATTAATTTTAACTGGTCAGCAGTCTGTGAGTTAGAAATCCACTGGTAGACTGTCAGGATTCTAGAAAACAAAGCAGACCAGACAAGCCTGAAAGTGAGGTACCTTGTAATTCAAGACGTACAACACTGCCTCCATATCTGAGGAAAAGCAGTGGGATTTAGTATGTTGTACTATGTAAATAGGCATTCATATAAATGTATTATCGTCACCATCATCTATATCTCAATCAGGAAACTGTGGCCTTCTAGATGTTATTGGATTACAACTCCCATTATTCCTGGCCATTGGCTTTGCATGCTTGGCCTGATGGTAAGCAGTGCACCAACAGAGTGTCATTTGTTCCCATTCCTGACAATAGACTAACAGCGATCAGATTTCAATAAATGTCCATTGTTACACAGCCATACTGCACCATCTCTATACACAAAGTGTTATCAGCATCCTTAGAAGAATAAAGAAGTTGGGAGAAGTAGGACCAATCTTTAGAAAAAAGACGTGGGGAAGCTCAAGTGGAGGGGGGGATGAAAAGTTAGTGTCCTGCTGACCAATGTGATTGCAAGTATGATGGTGTGAATAGAATTTAAGATCAACTGAAGCAATCACTCCACACTGCAGCACATGATTGGTGGTTCCACTTTGGTAAACATGTATTTGATATTTGATTTCCTCTTGCTTGGAGCCTATGTGTTTTTACTCTTAGTAAACACATTTGGTAGAGTGGGGCTTCTCAAACGACCACATGATGAGAGTTGTATAGACTCTGAACAGGTATGCAAAAGGTCCAGGTATAAGCTTCTCACAAGAAATATTTCTGCTCATAATATGGATAAATTGGGACTTAAGGTCCTAGACTCTTCTGTACTGACAGTGTTTCATAGATACTAAGGCCTCCTAACTTTGACTTGATAGTTTTTGTGATTCTCATAGATGGTACTGTCACAAGATAGGATGTTTTGAGTTTTCCACTAGCAGCAGGGGTACTCACCATGTGACTTTTTGACCCTAGATAAATGAGGACTCATAGACAGTAAGAATGCACATCTAGACAAGCAGCCTCAAATCTATGAATCAACTATAAAAGTTACATACACTTTGGTGTGTTCCATCTCATGTTAACAAGCTGGTGGGTTTTGGAGTAGAGTTCACCGTGAGGGGATTGACCCCTATTGACGACAATGGGATGAGGCTGGTTCGCACAGATATACAACTGAGAGATTTGCCTTTGGGATTAGGACAGTCAAATATTGAAAGTGCTTTTTAAAACAATCAAATCAAATTAGCTGGATTAATGAGTATCAGGCGATCCGCTTTTTAAGCAAAAGCAGGAGAAGAGACACAATTTCCTTCATTCTTCTGCTGTATTTTAGCAATTCCTACCCAACTTGCTTTTCTTTTGCTCTTTATTAATGGTTTTGCACTTTCCTATATAAAACTTCCCTTGCTTGATCTCCATCTCCATCTCTTTTCTCTTGCCTTTATCATTTTTATGGGTTTTATTTTATGTATTCACAAGCATGGACCACAGTTACATTATTTCGCACAGAACAGGCTCTGCACAAGACTCAAATAGCTACATGGGTAGACCAAGATATTTTTCTGCCCGGGATAAAAACCAAAATGGCACTCTGCCTCATCCCATGCATCAAAGTACCGTACACTGATTGGCTGTTTAATTTTACATCAGTGCTAGTCATGAGAAAACATCCTCTATGCGTACGTGAAAGTGTGGTCAGCATGCTGAAGGCAGAGGAAGCCAATATGACATGCAGTTCTTTTCTACACCATGGTGCAATTACCAGTGTGGGTACAAGGCAGGCAAAAGGAGTAAGATTGACATCCCACTTCCTGCCGCCACCAGTATCATGCCCCAATTTGCACAACATGGGTGATGTCATCTGGATGCCAATGAGTGACCCCAAAGGACCAATATAGGTGATCATACAAGTCAAAAACAAGAAAAATTATGCAAGCAGAAATGCTACCAAAACCCCCACAAGCCCTGCCAGCCACATGAAATTTACCACATACCCATACCAAAAGGCTGGATCTACTCACAATTAGTGTTGACATTGTGTAATCAATGGAATAAATATTAGGAGAGACAGCGAGGAATATGACACAAACAGCAGGAGAAGCTCCGGTCTAATCACTCCCTCACTCTCTGCTAACACTTGCCTTGGCATACACCCAGGATACCCGCACAAGGCTTTTTTGTACTACAACATAGTGTGTCTGCAATTATGCATTGAAATCATAAATAAATGTAGGATTCTAGTAAGGCAGGAGCACCTAATCCTCCCCTCTCCCACAGAGACCCATTTTACACTCTAGATCTGAGGGAAAGGAGAGGGTTCTAGCTCACTTGCCCAGCATGCAAAAAGTCCTGGGTTCAATCTTTGCACATTGCAGGTAGGATTGCAAAAAATTCTTGGATGAAACCTTGAAGTCAAGTGTAGATAATGCTGAGCAAGATAGCTCAAGGGGATCTGTTTTGATTTAATGGAAAGCAGATTCCTGATTTTTCCACAAGTATGGTGTGAAAGGATTTGTCTGGCAAGGTTTGGTCTGCACCTAAATGTGAGGAAGATGGAATATCTGACAACTGGCCCAAATGAGTGTGGTATGGTCCAAATCAATGGTACTGAGCTACCAAGAACTGAGGAGTTAAAATACCTCAGTTCCATGATCACAACCAGTGGGAGTCTGCATCATGAAGACACATCAAGGATCAACAGTGTCTGGCTAAAATAGCATGCAAGCATCATGTGTGACAAAAAGATCAGCGACCATTTAAAGTCAAAGATCTACTACACCCTTGTACAACCTGTTGCGCTCTATGGCGTAGAATGCTGGCTGGTGGCTAAAGAAGTCAAATTTCGCCTTGGTATCATGGTGTCCAAGATGCTGCGATGACATCCAGCCTCGCACAAAATGGTCGTGTGTGCAATGATGGCATCCAATCTAAATACCGCATTGCACCAATCGCCAACAAGATGCGTGAAACCCAGCTATGTTGGTATGGACATGTCTTGCATGACGATGAGGAAACTCTTGCCAAAAATTGTCTCACCTTGAAGCTCAGTGGGTCCCGACCAAGGGGGATGACCAAAAGAGTGCTGGATGAATACCCTCAAAAGTGACATGAATTTGTCCCAGGTTCACCCAGACCTAGCTCGCGACCCTGCCAAGTGGAAGGCAAAAATCAGAATAGCGAACCCCACCATCAGCAGAAGGGGGGAGAGGGAGAGATGCCATTGGCTTACAGCACTTTTGATTATGTGACACACATGAGAGGGCTGGTATATCAAGACACTGCTCGTTAATAAGGCAAAAATGTTCAAAAATTTTAGCTCCTTAATCAAAATGCTTGTAAACCAAGCTACTTGTTAACCAAGGTACAACTAATTATAGTTGATTTGAATTTCTAACAGCCATGATTCGGGTACAAATATCTGTCATGTGGCTGCAAAAGACGAGTCCCCAACCTCTGCAAAATGGAGTTTAAAATCATGCACATGGCAAGGATCAAGTTCTGGAAAATGATGCAATACCCCCACCCCGCACACACAATGCAAAATGGGCTTTAAAGGTATGCACATCACAAGGATCAGGCCCCTACCTTTGCATCACTTGAGACATGCACCCAAAAAGTTTAAAAATGTCCAAAACTTGCTGCAAAAACTTTCAAAAATGATGCCAAAACCATTTGTGTTAGGTGTAAGACATGTGTGTGTGTGTGTGTGTGTGTGTGTGTGTGTGTGTGATGACAGTCGTGACCGACTCTCCGTGACTCCATGTCCATGGAGTTTTCTTGGCAGAAATACTGGAATGGTTTGCCAGTTCCTACTCCAGGCGCCTACAGCACCTGGTATTCCCTGGTGGTCTCCCATCCAAGTACTAACCAGGCCTAGCCCTGCTTAGCTTCCGAAATCAGGCGAGATTGGAAGTGCTTAGGGCATCTAGGTAGCTTATAGAATGCCTAAATGTTGATGATGATCTGCCTAAATGGGGTCCGCTCATGTGGACCTCCAATTTTTTTTTCTCACTGTCATAGACCCCCTGCAAGTCCAAATAGACTGCCGGGGGGGTCTATATAGACCACTTTGGGAACCACTGCTCTAGTTAATCATAATCAGTCCTTCAAAAATCATTTAGAGGCTCATAATGTGAAACTAATGACTTCTAACGCAGATGTCCTGAAGAAGTACTTGAGGCAGCACAGGCATTTGGGAGGAAAGGGAAGGAAACGCGGTGAGATTAACTGCTGAAGACTGAGTAAGGTGGACTCCAAGTGGCCATGGGGAGCCTGCTGAAGTCTGACTCTGGAGTATCGACTCCAGTTAGGCTGCCAGTGGGAAGTTGTGGGTAACTCCGGGACTGAACTGTGCACCCTACCCTGCGGGTGAGGGGTTGGGAGTTTGTGGCAGCAGATTCCCTCACAGCGCTAGCAATGAGGCGAGTGCGCGTACTGCAGATATGTAGGTCAGGCTGAGCCTCACAGCTGCAGCTGATCCAATTTGCTCTCTCTATGTTGGGGAGGGAATGAAAGACAGGGGAAGAACTGAAACACAGAGATTCTGTTTATCTCTCCATATCTCTCTTTCTCTCCTTCTTATCTCTTTCTGCCTGCTCCTCCAAACTTCTTAGTGGCTGCAGCTCGCACCAGGCTGGATGCTGCTTCATACTTTTGCCTAAAAGTGCTCCTTCCAAAACCCAGAGGAAAGAGCACTGGGAATCGGTAGCCAGTGTTAAGAGGAAATCATTCCATACATTCTCGGGGGCACATGTGACACTTCCTTATTTCACTCCTGTTTAGCCTCTCCCTCTGCAGAATCTTCCTTCCTGTTCAGGCTAGTGTGTGTGTGTGTGTGTGTGTGTGTGTGTGTGTGTGTGTGTGTGTGTGTGTGTGTGTGTGTGTGTGTGTGTGTGTGTGTGTTGTGTCATTACAATCATGACCGACTCTTCTTGACACCATGTCCATGGAGTTTTCTTGGCAGGAATACTGGAGTGGTTTGCCAGTTTCTACTCCAAGTGTCTACAGCACCTGGTATTTCCTGGTGGTATCTCATCCAAGTACTAACCAGGCCCGACCCTGCTTAGCTTCCGAAATCAGGCGAGATCGGATGTGCTTAGGGCATCTAGGCAGCTGTTCAGGCTAGTAAAATAGCAAAAATAATGCAAAACAGATTTTTTTTTTAAAAAAAATGAACCATAGGAGCAATAGGAACCATGCTGGATAAGACCAGGAACATAGCTAGCCCCATATCCTGTTTCCCCAGTGGCTATCCAGAAATCTATGAAAAGCACAGAATCAGAACATAGTGACAGTAATTAAAAATAAAACAGCAGTCAATTGCTGGCTGGGGACGTGTGGGAAGCTGCTGGAAAATGTTGTCAAATTGAAAGTCTAGATGGAAATTATCCACTCAACCTGGCATGTAAATAACAATAAATGGAGACAGAGACAGCTCAGACAACCCATGGGATGCCTGCAGAAGCAGAACACTTTGCTGGGTAGCTCAGAGATTTAGAGGTGCAGAATTCAGTATCCTTCTGTGCCTCCTTAAGCTGGACTTGAGGGTCCACAGGGTCCCTTCCAGCTTTTCAGTTCTAAGATTATTATTCTAAGTTGGGAGTTGCATGACTTGAGAAATATCACAGAGAAACTTTTTTCTGGAAGTTGAGTCATGGCAGCTGGACTTCTTTTTCTTGAGAGATAGAAACGCTCTGCTGCTTATCCAAACAGCTTCATCATATTAGCCAGAGAAGATAGGTGGTTTGAGAGAGGAGTCAGGGAAGCCATTCATGTGAGCACTGAAACCCCCTCGCTCAACAGAGGTGGGGGCCTCAGGCATAGTCTATCTGCTACTTATTAGGGTGTGCTTTCAACAGTACCCAGACAAATCAAAAAGCCTTCACCACCAAGGCCATAGCCAACAACCCATACTTTATAGGTTTAGCACGTTAGGTCATTGTTCACCTTAAGGCTATGGATACTATTGTCTACCTAATGAGCCTATTCAAGCCATTGTTCATCATATGAGCCTATTTCAGACTGGGGTGACAAGAGGTCAAAGCTAATTATAAGATGGAGGACTCGCACTACGTGTATTTCTATCTCTCAAGAAAAAGAAGTCCAGTTGCCATGACTCAACTTCCAGATAAATTCACCTGGATGACTGAGAATCTTCACAGACGCCACAGAGAAACCCTTTGTCACAAAAAACAACCTAACCTGCATAGACAAGAGGTCCAGAGAAGGGCTTTCAAAAGGAAAATAAAAATAAACAAGATTCAGAATTAAAATTGAACACCAAATTCTTATAGATAAGCGCATGGAGTTTAAGAGTAGTTTATATGCTATTCATTCTAGATTCATCCATAATCAGAGGTTGGCTGCTGTTGAATATCAGTTGCTCAGTATATATAGAAGAAGCCTCCAGGTCTTGGTTGTAGATATCTCCTAACCCTCTGGATGGCTACTATGAGAACCATGATGTTGATAAAACTTGGTCTGATCAGACATAGGACTTCATATGATCTTCATATGCAAAGACATCTAAAGAACAAGTTTAGCCATAGGATTGATGATAACATGGGTAGTTCCATCTGTGATAGGACAGCATCCTATCAAAGGTGGCACTAAAATCACTTTTTGTAACTACAACAGTTTAAAGAAGCACATTAACGGGCATCAGATGCGCCCAGTTTTTGTTGGGACCACTTCCTGAGGTGAAGGTTTACTTCCCCCCTCTCTTCTATTTACTGTAAATCCTTATGAAAATCCTTATCCTAACTCAGCACCCCTGCTATCAAGAGATAATAAAATGCACACGGAAAGAGACCTTTTTATTGGGATAATGGGCCAGAAAGGGAAGCGTCAAACTTTTCTTCACTTTATAAAAAATAGAATTGAAGAGGAGTACACCTACTGTTAATATTTCTTTTAAAAGACTACATCAGGCATGTCCAAACTTCGGCCCTCCAGATGTTTTGGGCCACAACTCCCACAGTCCTTTCCCATTGGCAATCTAAGTTTAGAATTCTGGGAGTTGTGATCCAAAACATCAGGAGGGCCGAAGTTTGGACATGCCTGGATTACATGGTCAATAAGTGAGTTAGGCATCTGGCTGTGGAGCTAGAGGTCAAGAGTTCAATTTTTCACTGGGCCTCCTGGGACAAATAAAACCAAGTGTGCTGCTTATATACCTCCCCATTGTGCTTAAAGCAATTTAATTATGTAGGCTACACATTCCCCACCCCGACCCCCGCCAGCTGCATACTCAGTTTACTGACCTCAGAAGGCTTATTGAACCTCAATCTGGATACTTGGGGAAATACCCAGTCTTTGTAGGCCTAAGCAAGCTGCAGAGGGCCCAAGGTACCCCCAGAAGAAGAGAAGGGTCTTTCTGAGTATTCTTACCTAAAAACCCTTGGAAAGGCTAATCATAAGTCAGAACTGACTTGAGAGCATGTGATTATAAATGAACTGTTTAGTACTATCACATCTATTTTGTCCCTTAGATACAAGCTGAATGGATGTGAGCTAGCATAGCCTTGTGGTCTATTACATCTCATCGCTGTTTGCGGTCCCGCTACGGACTGAGGTAATCTAACCACACGTTCATTGCGGGATGAAGGGAGTTCATCCCGACCATGCCCCCTGAACTGCAATTTAAGCGGGATGAGAGATTCCCCTCCCTGGCCTCGGGAATCTGCTCGTCACGCTTCTCGTTCCGAGACAAGAGCCCGTGAAGTCACGCTAGTTGTGGAACGAGTGACAATTTTTGCTCAAAAATATTCTCAACACCACGAACTGGCCAAGTGCAGGTGAAATTTAAATGAATCCTAAGGTATTTGGAGCCGCCACCCACAATCTGCAACAGCCTGAACAGGCATATTGATTTCTTGGCTTCTCCGGGCTTCTCCAATAGAGGAGAGGCACTGCATTCCAATTTAAAAAGGGAAAGGACAACATTAAGCCTTCCAGGTGTCATTGGACTGAGACTTGTATCATTTCTAGCTGGCCCATCTAATGAGGAGAAATGCTGAGGATTTAGAAATTAGAATGCACATATTTCATACCAAGCTGTGTCCTAATTTGTCTTCTTTTTTCGGCCACCTTAGTGGGACCTGGACATGAGAGAAAGTTTTCAGGAATACGTGGTGACATGATGAATCTTTTGGATTGGAGAGCAGGGGGAGAGGTGAATGATACCATTTAGCAGAAGGACTGCCTGTGATGAATAGAGTGATGTGGTTGGCTGGTTATTTTGTCTGCATGTAAGTTTTGGCTTTCGGCAGAAACGGACAATGGGTGTATGGCTGAAAAAGATAGTCGAATGTGTTCTCGTTCTTGTGACTGATGATGCCGTCAGACCTTGAACGGCCAGCCACGCTAGCAAACTGACCCCTCCCCTCTCCCCTCCAACCCTGCCAGCTGCCGTGGGCTCAGATTGTGGTGTCTAAGCCTGAAGCAAATTGTCAGATTGCCTGTAATCTGTTTGTAGGTTTGTGGGATGGGGAGGGAGGAGACATGAGCGAAATAAACACTTCCAGCCCGTCTGCATCTCTTTCTGTGATGCCTCTGGCAGTACCATCGCTCCAGATGGGATGGTACCTGTTGTACTCCCTCAGATTTTTAGTATCATCCAGGAAAACAATGGAGAAACTCTGAGAGGTATTGGGAGGGTATGGGTACAACTGTGGTGAAAGAACTAATATTTGCATGATTGTATGGGTTCCTGATGCACCTCCTCTAGAACCTTAGGATGGGAGGTGTATGACTCATAGACAGCCCATTAAACCAATATTTTGGGGTAAGCTTCTTTCCTACTGAATCCACAAATTACTACAGGGCTTTATACGTAGGGGAGTCTTGTGAGACCTTATGTATTATCAAGGTGCAGCATTTTTTTCCTGTCCTTGTTTTTATTTTATTTTTTATTTTTTGGTGTAAGATATTGTGAACTCTAGCCCATCTTATCAGCAGGAGGAATACTGTCTGTGAAAGTTTATGCCAAATAAAGGCTTATTTGTCCTTAAGGCCTCTTTTATTTTTGTTGCTGCAGACTAACATGGCTGCTTGATTTCCCCTACCCCACGATTCTAGAAGATTTTGCAAGTAACCTTTAAGCTCTAATGACTCCCCTTTGGATTATTTTAAATTTAACATCTTAGTTTAAGGATACAGAAGGAATACCATTCTTCCATGTTTGTGTGATGGCATTCTACTTCAAGGTCAACACCTCTAAGACAGCTTTGTTTATATTCTGTCCTCATAATATAGAAATTTCCAAAATGCCTTAGTGCTTCCAGTTCTTCAGATTCTGAGTTCTAATTAATGTATGAATAAGTAAAGGGCATTGAGTTTGCTTGTCTCACATAAAGGCCTGTTCCTATGCATGTTTAATCAGAAGTAAGCTGCATTGTGTTTAATGGGGCTTATTGCTTAGTAAATGCATTTGGGTGTAGACTTGTCTGTCATGTTTTATTTTATCATCATTGCTGTCATCATTGCTATCAGTGCCTGTCACTGAGTATGTAAGGACCAAGAAGAAATACTGGATATGGTGACTGGTGGATTTTAAGCCCTGTGATCCAAAAAAGGGAACAAAATAGAAGAGGACAAGTCTTAGCTCCAGGGATACTTACAAGGGAAATAAAAGCATGATCATTATTTAGATATTGGAACTAGTAGTGGTGGTCATGGCGGTAGTAGTAGCAGCAATAGCAGCAATGTTAATAATATTCAGATTATATCCCACTTCCACAAATTGCCACATGGCTTTGAATGGGGAAAAACCCCAACCTCAAACCTACAGCATAAAAACAACGAAGCAGGATTCAAATCCCTTCCCCAAATCCCAAATCATCACACATCTCTACAAGGCTGCAGGCTCATAAAAATTCACCGAATGTCTCCCTGAAGTGGAAGGTCTTTCATGTTTTTTGAAAAGCTAGAGACGCTGGTTCACGAAAGACTTCTCTTTATACATTTTTGATATCCACAGCTCCCCTTCCATTTTCAAAAGAAGAACCAAAGGCAGCAGCTAACAAAAAAGTATAAAAATACAACCAGCTTTAGGTAAACCTTAAAATCTATACAGCATATTATAAGCGCAACGTGGTAGTTCCCCCTCTGTTTAGGCACTTTGAAATACTGAATTGTAAGGCAATACACATTATCCCCACAATATTTTTCCCCTCCCAGAAAGAAAAGGAGAGGCTCCAGCTTCATGGAAGAATGGAAGCATGCTTCACCAGATTTAGGATTACATGTATTTATTTCCAGGGGAAGCCAAAGGGAAAGGAACGGATCATTATTGCAGCAACATAGGAAATGCCTGCATAAAAATGATAGGTGGCATATATGACCACGGAAGGCATACCTGCAGTGGCATTTTTTTGCATCCTGCACACCAGAGGATACAAAAAGTGCCTTCTTTGAGGGCATGTTGTTGTTGTTGTTGTTGTTGTTGTTGTTGTTGTTCCATACAGTCTTGACCGACTCTTTGTGACCCCATGTCCATGGAGTTTTCTTGGCAGGAATACTGGAGTGGCTTGCCAGTTCCTACTCCAGGCTGCCTACAGCACCTGGTATTCCCTGGTGGTCTCACATCCAAGTACTAAGCAGGGCCGACCCTGCTTAGCTTCCGAGATCAGACAAGATCGGATCTGCTCAGGGCATCCCAAATAAACAAAAAAAATGCATGAGTTCATATATATCAGAAATCATGCTCATTTTCATAAGGCCTGGAAGCATGAGAAAGGGAAACTGTTTCCATTTGCTTTTGAAGAGGATTGCATATATTTATCTTGTTTTCTTAATGGTAACTATCAAAGAGACAAAAATCAGGGGTTCACATTCTTAACCTTGTTTTCTTCTTTCTAAATTCTGCTCACCCTCCAGGCGTTGCTGTTTCTGGCTAGCATCTCAGGCCTCTGCTTTGCCATCAGCCTAGTTCTCATCTGTGTCTACCTGATACGCTTCTGCTGTTGTAGCCATGAAGATGATGAGGAAACCAAGACACAACGGGTTTGCTGCATCACGTGGAGCTGCGTGGCAGCAGTTATCATCTGCTGGTAAATGAAGATTCCCATTCTACTAAACAACAGTCTAAGATAGGAATGGCACTCCATTCTGGGGGAGGGTAAGAGAAATGTATAATACCAGGCCGGGACTACAACATTTGGGACTACAACCCTCCAGAATCCTCCAGAGCTGGGAGTTTAAAATAAGAACTTGCCTAAGCTCTGAACTAATGAGATTTCAGCTAAGATCTACAGAAGCAAAACCCAGGTTTTGGGTAGCTTATCGAGTGAATAAGGGGTTGGCCATAAGCTTTCAGGTTTTTAACTCTCTGGGTCCAAGAAATAACATTTGAAATTAAAGATGGAGATGAATTGAAAAATGAATCACATTTTCTGATTAATTTGTCCAAATTCATTTGTATTTGTGTTAAATAAAGTCCCCTGACTAATGCAAATTGATGGAATTTTAGTGATTTTTATGTGTCCATTGGTCAGCCTATAAAAGGCACCTAGAGACACCAAAGTTGGACAGAAGCATCCCCTCTACAAACCCTCCGAGTATAGTGGAGATTGGAGTTTTGATGTCTGAGTTATGCACCCCAAATAGCCCCCACCAGGAAAGTTCTCCCTAGGTGCCTAGAGACTCCAAACTTGCACAGAAGCTTCCTCTGATTCTCATATACATACAATCACTCTAAGTTTGGTGAAGATTGGGTTTCCCCAACTAAAGTTTCCAAAGCATTCCTTCCTAGGAAGCCCCACTTTGTGGGTATACAGTATAAGTGAAATGTCTGAACCCCAATTTGGAGGGATTGTAGAGGTGAGTTGAGAGAATCTTCTCTGCAAGTTTGATGACTCTAGGTTCCTGGGGGCACTTTTCTGGAGGGGGCTCTTTGGCGGTGCATAGCCCAAATATCTGATTCCCAATCCTCACCAAATATTCAAGGCTTGTAGAGGAGACTGAGAGGGAGCATCTCTGCAAATTTGGGGTCTCTAAGTGCTAGGGGGTTCTTTCTAGAGCATTTTAAATGGGAGACATCTATTTGTCAATTCATCAGTTTATCATTGGAAATTCATCAGTTCCTCAGCCCTGATGAATCACCATTTTTAAAAAATTCATCCCCATCTATATTTGAAATCTCACCAGATGGGTGCTTCCAACCTGGCAATCGTAGATTTTGGGGTTCATTATCATGATCCAGGGGGTGCCATTTAGATATGCACATCAGCAAGGGTGCCCATTGCATTCTTCTGCATGCTCACCTGTTAGCCTTTAAAGGCGTCCTTGAGCAGTATCTTCTTGGAGTTCTCTCAGTGCAATGGGAATGAGGTCACTGTCAGTCTCTATATTGACTATCTCCCTCTCAGTAGTTGTTGAAGGATCCATTCTGGTGACATCACAAGGGCCTGCCCAATCTCAGAGAACCATAAGACTGAGGGAACTGCCAACTTGGTCTTTGCAGCTTTACAATAACCTGCAGGTGGGCATCAGGGATAAATTCAGCCCCTTGGTCACCAAAGTCAAATGACTTGAGTGGAACCAGTGAAGTACCAGTTGGTGATGCTTATAGCTGGTCTTCTGGTTAGCTTTCTTGATCCATCTTGATTCAAGCTCAGTTGCTTATCATCCTGTTTGGAAATCGGATTGCTCATTCAGCAACATCCCATTCCTTAGCATTCAGGGCCAGATCCTGAAACTAAAGAGCCTTATCTCTTGGGAAAGCACAGGGAATGCATTGAAAATGGATTAATCCCTAATTGCAGCTGTTTTCCTATTGTACGGATTCACCCCATAGGCGATTCTGTTAAGCAATTTCCCCTATCTCCGGAATTTTTTTCCTTTAAGTGGATTTTCTGTTAAACAAACCACTTGTTATATGAGGGTCCACTATATATGCCACACAACAGTCACAACCCGTGCTAAAGTATCTCTTTGTGCAGCTTGTTTCTCCCACCCACCCTGGGATAATGCTTCCAACCAGGAGGATTCCCCTCTCCCTCTAAAATTCCCACCCCATGGAACTGTCACACATTCAAGCTCTCCAGCTGGATCCTTGCCTGTACCATTGGCTGAGATGAAAATGTTGCCCTATCTTTTGGAAAAGCCTCCTCATCCAGCTTCTCAGTGTTAACCTTGGGTGAGAGCTGGTACATTTGGAAAGCCCCTGCTAGTTCCATTGTGAGTTCATGGTTATGTGTAATGGCAAACTCCAGAAAACCATGACTTATCATGAACAAGGTTCATGTTGTGTATGCAGCCTGTTCTTGCCTACAGCTCTTGTTAGCCTGAGCTGCTCAGTTAGCAGAGAATGGAAAGCCTACCAAGTCATTGGATCTGAGCTCCTGGCTTGTGTCTGATCTCACAAGCAGGACTTCTCAGCTTAGTTGGGAACAACAAGCCAGTGACCCTGCTTCAGGTGACCTATACACTTTAAATTCCTGATTAGTTTAACAGCTGACGCTGTCAAGGGGAACCAAATGAGCTATGTGCTCCAATATACAGTTAATTCAAAATAAGCCTAGGTTCTCCAAAAGCCTGACTTACTATTGGCCCATGAACACAGGAGTACCTGCCCCTCCAACATTTTTTTCTATCCAGACTTGAATTCACCATGTACTATTGCTTTGCTAGCTTCTTTTAGACCTGTCTGATGCTTCATTCCTGCCTCTGTCACTCAATGTCCATTCATCTCGCATCATCTCCACCCCCTTTTTCTGAACTCAGTCCACAATGGGCCTCTTGTTCCACCAGAGAATAGGAAATTGTGTCCCATTTCCCTATCCCATCACTGCCTCACCAGGCCCCTTTGTCTGTTTGCTATTCCAGACTCCGTACTCCCTGAAAACCTCTCGCCAACTCCACTTGTCTTTGCCACCGCTACCCTCCGCCTCCCTTCCATGCATAATACACACAGACGCATTGCCCAACTGTCTTGTAATAGGCAGGTTTTCAGAGAGACAATCAACATTCTGCTGTTTGAAAGGCAACAGTCTCGTTCTCAGAATAAGAAAAAGCATCTTGGTGTGTTGGTGGACAGCTCCATGAAGGTGTCTCCCCAATGTGTGGCAGCGGTGAAGAAGGCCAATTTCATGCTAGGGATTATCAAAAAGGGGATTGAAAATAAAACAGCCAACATTATAATGCCATTATACAAAACAATAGTAAGGCCCCACCTGGAGTATTGTGTACAATTCTGGTCACCGCATCTTAAGAAAGACATAGTGGAACTGGAAAAGGTGCAGAAGAGAGCGACTAAAATGATTACTGGGCTGGGGCACCTCCCTTATGAAGAAAGGCTAAAACATTTGGGCCTCTTTAGTCTGGAAAAAAGGCGATTGAGGGGGGATATGATTGAGACATACAAAATAATGCAGGGTATGAGTAAAGTGGATAGAGGGAAGCTCTTCTCCCTCTCCCAAAATACCAGAACTAGGGGACATACACTCAAATTGAGGGCTGGGAGAGTAAGAACTGACAAAAGAAAATATTTTTTCACCCAGCGCGTTGTAAGTCTATGGAACTCCCTGCCACACAATGTGGTGATGGCATCTGACCTGGATGCCTTCAAAAGGGGATTGGACAGATTCCTGGAGGAAAAGTCCATCACAGGTTACAAACCATGATGGAGATGTGTAACCTCCAGGCTTTAAACCAGGGTACTTCAAGGGCCAGATGCAGGAGAGTGGTATCAGGAGACAGATATCTAGTCTCATGCGCTCCCAAACACATCTGGTGGAGCCGCTGTGAGATACAGGAAGCTGGACTAGATGGGCCTTTGGCCTGATCCAGCATGGCTCTTCTTATGTTCTTATGTTCTTATGTTCATATCCTCTAAACATTTCATAGATGAAAGCAAGAATATTTGTATATCTGCAAGCAAATGTGCAGGAATAATACTATTTGAGAAGTAGGGCAGCTGTGGAAGCAGGTGTACTCTATCCTGATCAAATGAAACAAAGAAAAGATACCAAGTATATGCCTGAAAGAGTAATTCCTGCTCCCTTAATTAATAAAATACAGAAAAATTGACTGGGCAGTGCATCTGAAGCTTGGCAGAAAGGCAAGACTGATGGCTGAAGTAACGTTATGTTCCATGGCACATATAGCTGTCATTTAACAAAACGAATCAGGAAGCCACCTTCCCAGAAAACCAATTTTGATGACCCTGATCTTGATATGACAGTTGTACAGGCTGTTAATTTCAGAAGTAGTCCAATATGTTCTGGTGCCTGAAGTAAATGATAAGATGGCTCCTCACTCAATTCTACATCCAGATTCTGACCAAACAAGTTGCCGAGTCTTGCTTCATCAACTCTGATGAATAGACAGCGTGTTCCATCACACCCAAGGACAGCAGGCTGAGCGAGGAGCAGGTTGCACAGCGCACACACAGAACTCTGGATGGGATTCCATGGGGAAATAGATAACATTTTGAGCCACGTGCAATAATTTGGTGCAGTCTGTTCCCTGGTGATCATATGATGTGTGGGGTATTGTGCTCAAGCCCAAGCACAATCTGTGCCCAACCTAGACCTCTTTGGTTCAACTGTAGTGCTACTACTTAAGGGGGTGGGGAAAGACCGGAGTGATTTCCCAGCCGATTGAAAGGTCATATTAAGGGAGATCACTCCTTGTGATACCATCTTTTCCAGTTCAATTGGAAGAGTGCCTTTCTAGCCATCTGATTGCAGTCTCTGTCTTCCAAACACTTTGCCAAGCAGTCTCCAACGCTCGGCATCTACAGCCTTAGACAGCTATCTCATTCTATCACACCAAGGATCCCTATGTGTGTGGTACCGCCACATGATCACATATTGTTGAAGAACTTTATTTTCCTTCTATAAGCTGTATTCATTGAGTTATTGTGCAACAGCTTGTTCTGTCCTAGTTTCCAAAGCAACAGTGTGGTAGTAAACTGATCATAACAGCTTCCTTTTTGGAAAGCTTAAGGATGTCTTAACAGAATGTTTAAGCCCCAAATGGATCTGGTTGTACTTATTATAGATAAGCAACAGCAACAGCAACTGAAACTGAAACACGTTCAGCAGCATTTGCTGACGAGACACCAGCAGATGGGAGGAAAGTGGTGTGTTGTCATTTTTTTGTCCATGTTCATGCATTTATGCGCCTGTGGAGGAGAAAGCAAGATGCACCCCACTCAGATATTGAACTCTTAGAGGCCTTGAAAAGAAGTCCAGTACAATTGTAGTGTACTTGACATGTATACACACTTAGCTTTATTAAAGGCATCCATAATGTCTCTGCAAAAGGAAACAAGTGTGGAACAGAGGAGAGACAGAGGTAGGAACTGCTCTGTCCTGATAGTGAAGGTTGGCGAGCTTCACATGATATGGGAGAGGTGCAGCTGAATTTCAGGACAGAGAGGGAGACTGTCATTAATTCTCCTGTGTCACTTGGAAATTTGGGTCTTAGAGATATGAAATCCTAACTCCCATTTCTCCTATGGCCACTTGTCTTTCCTCAAAGCCATTCTTTCCTCAAAGAACCAAAAAGGAGAAGTTTTCAGTCTTCTAGAATTTGTCCTGTAACTTTAGTACATTGCTTTTCTAGGTGACACAAGTGTCTTGGTGGCTCCTATATTCCTTTGCTATTACACCCTTGTCATAACCTCTTAGATGCCTTTTTTCCCTGTGAGACTCCACTCCTGTCCAGCAGATCTAAAGAGTTCAGACTTAAAGTATTTTTGTTGCCTGAAATCCTTTCTCAGCTTTGATTTCCTTCTTTTAAATGATTATCTCTCCCTGTCTCTCTCCCTCTGATGTACGTGCAATGTTTAATGCCCTCTGAGAACATTTGTAATCGTGGGGACTTATCTGTTTACTATGCAGTCTTCAAAGCAACCATTACTATCTTTACTACATGGAAGGACAACTTTCCATACTGGCTCCCCATTGGAAACAATGTCACCACCAAATCTGCCACTGCCACCATGAAAGTTGTTGCCAAAATCCAGCTGTGACTGCAGTAGCTCTCTATGGTGTGACCAGGAGCCACAGTGTATGTGTGTGTTGCGTCGTTACAGTCGTGACCAACTCTTCGACAAGGCAGGGTATCTCTCTCCATACACCCCATTTACATTTGAAGGGGAGGGAAAGTAAGGAAGAGAACAGAAGTGGGAAATTGCTATGACTTCAGTGGTGCAAAAGATGGTGATTGGTTCTGCAGGGGTGCCTTGAGGCACACAAAAAAGGGACAAACACTGCATGTACTGTCCTGATTCCCACCACTACCCCGTTCCACTATGAACTATGTTGGCTATGATTCATTCCCCATATAATTGTAGGGAGAGCAACGGGAGAAAATGTACAAAGCATTTAATTAAACAGACACAGTGTCAAAACTTTTCACGTTCAGCAAGTGTTGGATGATTCGTTCTTACAGGAGAGATCAACAGAACTTTTCTGTTTCCTGAATTGCTTGCTAAAAAAAATAAACTTCACAGAACAGAGAGACAGGCTATTCTACAGGCCCAGAAGTACCTTGAACTTGTACCTTGATAATGAGTCTGACTGAGGGCCATGGATTCTTTTATTCCAATGCTTTGCAACAGTCCCTATGATAAATCGGTGAGAAACCCAATTTTTTTTTACCTTATACAGAATCAAAAGCAAGCTCTGTGGTGAAGCAAAGGGCAACAGAACCTTTGTGATGATGCCACAGAGAGGCTGGGCTTTTGACGCTCATATACTATATATGCAATTAAGTGTGTGAATTGTTTTTACCCTCTGTAAAATGTTGGACAGGGTGGTGTTGCACTCATAATGATTGATGGTAAGCGCTGAGACAGTCCAGTCCAGAGCAGGGTGTTAGGGGCAATCTCTTCCCATGATGTCTTTCACTGTGCCATTTTTGTGCTCCCCTCAATGATGTGGCATATTTTGGCCAACTCTGCTGCAAAACCTAGCAGGCACCCCCTCCCATTGGAGATGCTAGGACAGCCCCATAGCTTGTCTTTTATCTGACTATCATCTCCTATTTCAGCCCATCAGAAACCAATTCCTGAACTGAATGCAATAGTGTCCCCCCTTTCCCAGAAAAAGCTCTAGCTTCCTATCCCCTCCCCAAATTTCCAAACAACACCCCATCTCTGTCCTGATTTGACAAGGGTCCATTGGGGTCCATTCCCAGCCACTTTGGGAACAAGTCCAGCCACCACAAAAAAGAAGACTCCCATTCATTGCCAAGACTGTACCCATTCATGAGGGGAACAATGGTTCCTCTGTTTCCTTGGCCTCAATCAGGGCAGCATGGGGCTGGGGGGGAGGGTGTGGGGAAGGACTGCTTGAAGAGACCCTGCCCCACAACACAATCATCCCAAATCCTTGCAACAGCAAAGAGCCCCAACCGGCCCATGGTCCAAGGAACAAAAGCCGTTGCTAAGGTGTTGCTAAGGGCTGGTTTCAACCTCATGGTTAGGCCTCTGTTTTACAGACAGGACAGGACCATTTATGCTAATAGTGTCTTGTTGCCCTCAACTTGCCCGGGATCTTGCTTGCTTGTTACCCTCCTGAGTAATAGTGCTGGTTTAAGACAGGGCACAGTGGGGTTATTCATTATTATCCTGGCCAGACACAATACAGAGAAAGTTCTAGCACTCTTCTTAAGTGTTGTGTGGAAAGGGAAATTTCTTTCTATTGTGATGTGAGAAACAACCAAAGTCAAAACTCTACCCTTTTGCCCCCCGGAATAATGGAGGCAGAGGCACTGAAAAAGAAACAGCGGCTTTATTGACCAAGCAGAGTGGGTACCTCACCTCAGTTTTTCAGGTGGAGAAAGATCTGATTACAGAAAAAGAGTGAGAAAAATGGCGGAAGCAGGTAGTGGTCTGAAAAATGTATGTGTGTATATACACGCACATGCATGCAAATTTATCTAACATTTCCAGGTGGCGTGTCCTTTATTCATGTCACGGGCTGTTTATGGGCTTTCTACTGTTCTCTTCCCACCCCATGCCCGCTCAGAGTCAAGCCTCACGTGGCTGCTTTGCATTTAAAAATAAATTGGAATAGTGTACTATTTGTATTAAAACTCCCATATGTTGTTTTAAATCTGAAAACTTTAAAAAAAGCCCGCTTTACAGAATCTTACTCTGGTTTTGGACATGTTTACAAACTAGAGGCTGGCAAGAGTTCAGGGGTTATCTCAGGATAACCAATTGTACTAGCAAATTAATAGGACTGGGTACTGGATCTGAAAAGCAACCAATAGGAAGGCATGTGAGCTGCACAACCCACCCTGGAACTATTCGCATAGGAATGTTTCCATGTGTTATTTAAAAGGAAAGTGGGCGGTCTGCAATTGTAGTCCTTATGCAATGGTTGATTTATGGCACAGGTGCTCCATATGGCACTTTAGGGAACACCTGGGCAGAAACAGGAGATCAGATCGGTCTGATAAGGCTACAAAATCTGCATTCCTGCTAATTTCTCTTCTTATCTGCTGACGGGCTTAGTAGACTATAAACAAAGCCACTGAAAACCTTTGAAAGCAAGTTATGTGGTGTATTTGAAGCTTGATCTGAAGTGAGAATGTGGTAGTAGAATACTGATACAATAAATCAAACTAAATCACTTAATACTGCAAGTGATGCAGAATCCTTTTTTTTTTCAGATGTGGTGCTCCCCCCCCCAACCTTTATGTAATTTCTGACATCATTTTCTATTTCTGTATTAGAGAACATTCAAACACTGGGATCCACTTTCAGTCCAAAATGGTAGAATCTACCCTTTTGCCTTAGGATTTATTCATCTCTTAAATAGCTGCTATAGCTAAAGCTTTGACCTTCTATTTGAGTTCATTCTGTTACCCTGAAGATGATGCATTCTACGTCTCATACGGAATTCTGCATTGATGTGAGATATAAGTAGTCCTTATTTTGCTGCTGGAGGATGATGGGAGCTGTGGTACAATACATCTAGGAGGAACCTGTTTTGGGGAGGCTGATTTAGAGCTATAGAAATAATGAGAAGTACAGTACTTTGGACTGGACTGAAGAAGCTGACTACAGTGATTGAGGTTGCAATAATAATGGACTGACATAATTCAAAAAAATGTCTCCAGTGAAAATGCTAGTTGCAACATTTTTTGTCAGCTGAAATTTCTTATCAGAACATCACTAGTTTCTCTTTCTTAGTAGAGCTTGTACTGCCTAACACAAAATTGATGCTCAGTGCCTGTTAAGGAGTAACAACAGAACTAGACCAGCAGTGTTCTCTCTCTATAGCTCTTGTGTTGTCAGAGAATTACTAGAACTTCTTCATTCCAGGTTGCTGGATCAGTAATAACTCTGAACTGCAGTAACTATTATATTTGTAGCCATTTCTAACCAGAACATTACTAATCCTTTTCTAGATCATAATCACTTTCTTATAATAAGAGCATTACTTGCCTGCTTACTACAGTTTATTGCATGGTTACAATAGCTTAAATCCAGTGCAACTCTACCTCAATTTATATGCTTTCAAGTTGGAACCGATTTATAACAATCCCAACAAGGCTTTCAATATAAGGGGGGCATTTAAGGAGTGGTTTTACTAGTTCCACACGTTTAGTGAGTTTCCATAGCTCATCAGGGGTTCAACCCCAAGCTGAATCCTAATCTGTTGCCCTATCCACTCCGCCACACTGGGGATTCCACTTTAATTAGACTGGTTAAATAAATTACTAGCCAGTTTGATTTATAGGTCTACTCTTATTTCGGGTAGTACTAAAGCAATGGATTTAGGCCACTGTTCCTAAGTAGTTCCTAAATATTACTGGTTTATGACACATAAGCATTGCTACTTCTCTGATGCTACAAGGGTACTAACTCTATGGATGAAGCGTTAGGTGTTTTTTTTTGGCTGAGGATTTCCAGAGCATAAATGACCTATTATCTATTGTTCAACTATTGTTATTCTCTTATTTAGAGAAAACTGCAGGGATTTGCATGACAGTGTATCTACTGAGATATCCAATTATAAATAGCAGTCAAAAGATGTTGCTTATCATTGTAAGTTGAACCAGAGTATGCTCATTTAATAAAATGGAGTTGACAGCAAGTACAGTTGGAAGGCAAGCATCAGCATCATCTCTGATGCCACTATGTTTGAACAAGGATGAGTGCTTTGTTATGCAAATATAGTCGGGGAGTTGAAGGTTACTTGTCCATTTCAAAGGGGTTTTGCAAGTCAAAAAAGGTTGCGAACAACTGTTCCACACAATTCATAAAGGCACAAGAGCACTGGGATACAGTTTTTCAGCAGTGCATATAAGCACACTGCATATGAACAACAAATACAGTGCATATACTATTTGCTGTAATTATTTGCTACTTTAACTAATTGTTATGTCCAGATATGGTCATTATGTGTAGATATGGTTCTGCTATCATTTGCGTTGTTATTCTTGTTTAAATTGCAGCTGCTGAGGTTGCAGCTTTGAAAAGAAGAGACCTGCCCTCTGGCTCGCTCTCTCCTGGGGGGAAAAGATACCTTTTACATATATATTCATAGCTGTTGCAAAATAAATGTAATTTTGGGACTTAATAATTTATTGCATTTGGAATTGTTTAAATGGGAAATTAAATGACTGCATTGGTCATCTGTGAAATTTTAAAAAAAATTTTAAGTAAATCTTGTGAAATTTAACAAAATAAATCTAATTATTCCTAAATTTCCATCAGTAGGGATAAATCAGCATGAGAAAATATGTGAATTGTGTCCTTTTGGCAAAAGCCCCTTGTTTTTGCATTCATTGTAATGCCCATACATTCTGTGATATGTTGTTTTGTTTTGGAGGAACCAGTTTAAAACTGTAGGGCAGAATCTTAGTAGGTTAGCTCACTATAATGCAGTGGCATAAACTACAGCAAGAAATTGGCAGTAGTTCACAAATTGTTGCTTGTATTCCTCACTGCATATCAGTTGTGTGAGCTGGTGTTCAACAAAGTATATAAGCAGAAAATCAATAATTAGCAGCAATTCACTGTTTTGGTTTATGTCATTGGCTTGCACTTACACTAGTGCAACTAATGAACAGTGTTGAGATATTCTTGTCTCCCACTTCTTCCTATCCCTGCTCACAAGACTCTAAGATGGTTACTTCACATCCCTCTCATCGTGGTTCGCTGTCCCGCTTGGGACCGGTACGAAAATAGGTTACTCTACGTCCATTGTGTGATGGCGGGAGTTTGTCCTGACCACGGCCCCTGAACCAGGAACAGAGCGTGATGAGACATACCTCTCCCTGGCCTCGGGAATTGTCTTGTCTTGGTTCTTGTTTCGAGACAAGTGCTCGTGAAGTAACGCTTGTCACGCAACGCATGCATTCTCCATCCAGTGGCAGGAGTACAAAGTTGCATTCTCCAGTACAATCCCAATGGCATAAACAATGCATCGCAGAGAGGGAAGAAGGCATGAAACTGAGAGTTTTGCCGCTTAACGCATGATAGGCAAAGTTGCGGAGATTCGAAATATCGAAAAACAGAAGCCTGGGCAAAAAAAAAAAAGTAAACAAAGCCAGGAAAATTCAGTAATTGTCACGAAACAAGGACGTGAAGTAATAGTTGTCACGATACCATCAATCACGCCCGTGGGTAAACTGAAACAGGGACAGAACCGGGACAAGACCACGTGACCGCGAACAACGTTATCATGAAACGAATGTAATCTCAGAATGAGGAAGGACGTGAAGTAACCGTCTAAGACTGTTCATAAAACTACTGCTCCAACCTGAAGTTCAGCAGATGGATGAGCTATGTGATCCCTCTGCAATGTACGAAACAAGTGGCTAGCTAAGAAATATTTTTAGCATGAGGACCTTTATTCGTCTAGCCCTGAGAGAAATAACCCTTCCAGCTGGATGGGCAAGGAGGGTCTAGCAGCCAGATGCCACCCGCTTGCCGCACAGAAATCAGCCTGCAGCAGTAAATGGTCATCTGCTCATCAGTGGTAATATATTAGTTTAAACTGAAGTGCCAAGGCTCCTTGGTTCTCTGAAACGGCAGAGGGCTTGAGTGAATTAGAGCAAGAAGAAGACGAGCAACCCAGAGACTTTTTAAGATAAAAAGATGGACAAATTAGTAGAGGAAAATAAGACATCAACGGGAGACAGAGGGTCATTGAAATTATCAGTATTGGAGATGAAAAAGCATCTAGCAAAATAAGCTGCTTCCCAGGTTTCTAAAGGATCAGTGGTATATTACAATATGTAGTATGGCATGTAAAAGTCTAAGCGGTTGTTCTTGATCTGCAGTGACTAACTTGGTTTCCAAAACTCATGAAGTTCACTGGGTGACTTTGGCAGCAAACATTATTTCCCTGCTTAAACCCTCTAACAGGGTCGTTGGTTCTGTTAAACTGAACGCCTTGAAAGATGACAGTAAGATATAAATATAATACATAAATTTCTTTATTCATTGTATTCATTTCTTTATTCATTTTAACCACACTTGGGAAATGGCATCAGGCTCATAGTTTACTATGGTGGTTCCCAACCTTGGGTGACCCAGGTGTTCTTGGGACTTCAACTCCCAGGAACCCCAGCCAGCACAGCGAATGGTGAGGGCTTCTGGGAGCTGCAGTCCAAGAACACCTGGGTTGCCCAAAGTTGGGAACCACTGGTTACTACCATACTTAGGTCTGAAAGTGGATTTGAACACAGGTCTTGATGGCCCATCACTGAGCAGTTTATCCACTGCCTTTCAGCATCACAAAGACAAACAATGTGTTCCTCTTTCTTCACCATAAGTTTTGCCTGCTGCCACTGCCAGTCCCATAGAGTGAGGCATACGGAAGGAGGCAGCGGCAGAATAAGTGGCATCTCCTCTTGTTTTAGAAGGTAAAGTGTCTTATGATGTCGCTAGACAAAACATTGTGTGCTTAAAAACAACCCTGAAAGGGCACTTAAAGGGCAAAGGGGACCCTCTGAAAACAGATCACCCTTGTGCAAGCTGTCCATGAAGTCTCTGTTGGCTCTACTGGGTCCGTTCATTATTTCTGCTGTGGATGAGTGAGGACCTGCAGGACTGATGTGGAGAGTAATACAAGCACATATGGATGGTAGCGGGGGAATCACAAGTACTGAAGCTGTTTGTCCCCCATCACTTCAAATTTGCTTTATAGCTATGCCCAGGGGGGAAAAAACCACGGGTCAGTCATGAGAAGAAATCTTCTCGTGTGAGCTCTTTGGAAGGAACATTCGGACTATGGAATCACAGGAGGAGAAGATGTGTAGATGAGGAGGGAGAGCGGGAAAGGAAACTAGAGAAGATGAATTAGGGGAACAGCAGCCAGAGGAAAAACATCATCTAAGCTCCTTATGGCAGCTGTGTGAGGGATTGGGAAGGGATTTGTGTACAGAGAGAACAAGTGAGTGTGAAACGGACAGTGTACAAGAGAGACAGGACATCCCACCTCTCTCCCCCTCCCCATGTCTTGGATTGGCCCTTCTATTTCATGTTGACTCATGACAACCAGTATTTGCCTACCTTCCCCCTGGATTGCTTTTTAACTGTAATTATGAAGCATGCTGGGTGGGTAATTATAGTCTTTCTGGTAATGACACAAGCATGCAGGAACAGCTGCATCCAAAATGGGCAGGGATTAATTCAAGAGAGACCAAAATACTGTACCAACTATCTTTCTTTCACTCAGCCTTGCCTTTCCCCCACATATTTACCCACCTGAGACATGCTTTCAGAGTCCACTCAAGACTAGAGTCTAGTCTTGAATGACTAGATCTCTTTTTAATACATATTTAGCAATTTCCACATGGGTTGATAGTGTTTCATACAACCTCCCTAGCTTTGTAGACAGGATCAGCTATCAATCAGCTCATGGTGAACAACTATACATCCTACACACCTTCTGTCCATTTCTCTGCTCACCTATTTATACTTGCAGCCTTAAATACCACTGAATTTAAATGCTTTACTGGCAAACGTAAGTGATACCATATAGTTGTAAACAGACATTTGCCCAAGGGTCCCAAAAAGGCAGAAAATTGTTACCTATTTAATTACTTAGTACTGAGTTTGTATTTTTATTGTTATTGATATGCCAGAATAATTTGGCTGTTTTTCAGCACTATGCATTTCAACTAGGGGACAAGGCATTTATTGTAAGGCAGCAAAATGCCTTAGGTTGGACCTGATTTTGACTGACATTGAGAACTATCTGAACACTGACTTCACCCAAACAGCCTCCCAAGGAAATAACCACCCCAAGACTTCTGTCCAGCATCCTGTCACTTTCATTCCTGGACAGCTCCTGTGCAAGGGACCATAAATTACCATTTTGCATGGGCCACCTAAAGACTGGCAGCATGTCTGTGAGAGAATTCTCAATTGGCTTGCCCTCTGAGGGGGTTCCCAGCCCTAGCGTTCCTCCAAATCTGGGCGCCAGCACTGTTTTCACAGATCCACCTGCTCTTCCCTCACACACCCCCCCCCCCCAACACACAGCTATTCTCCTTTTCTTTTTCTCTCCCTCCATTCACATAGCCACCCAACTCTCCCACAGGTCTTTGCCCCCCTCTCCTCGCTGCCTCTTTCAGTCACACACCAGGCCCCCATTTTCTTTTTCACCCTAAATCTCATTTCTATGACAACCACCTCCCTCCCTCTCCCCTGTTCCTCCTCCTCCTCCTCTCACAACCACACAAGACTAGGGAAAGGCAGCAACATTCTCATGATAATCAAGCTTTTTCATTCTATGGAAGGCAGTTCCCAGACTGAGGGGGATAAGGGGGATAACAGGCTTCGTTGGTGAGGAGGAGAACGTTTCTGGCTCGGATCCCATCCCCTCCACAGACCCAGCAGATCAAAAGAATGCAAGGATCTTGGATCCCATCCCACCCTTCCCTAAAAGCTCTCGAGGCTGTGTGGTAAATGACAGGTTTGGAGCCTTTGCTTCAGAGCATCCATTTTTGTTCAGAAGTCTTGTGTTTGGGATGGGGTGCTGTCTGAGGAGTTGAGAGAGAGAGAGAAACTCCGTGTTCTGTTTTTTTGCACCAGGTTTTTCTTTCATTCTCATAAAGCAGCAGTGTTGCCCAAGACATTTTGGAGCCTGAGGAGAACAAGATGGCCCCACGGTGTATAAAGAGCCAGCCGGACTGGCTCTTGAATCCAATTTCAACAGTGGTGAAGGGGCACCATCTTGCTGTTTGTATCTGAGGTCGTCAGGCCTGGTGCAGGAGAGCAAAAATTCCTACTCAGCAGGAGAGCAAAAAGTCCTGCTGCTTTGACCTTCGACACTTCACCACCACTTGCTAGCATCTGCCACAGGAGGCAGTTGCTTGACTCTGCCAAGTCATAGGCCCGGCCATGGACAACAACACTATGAGACATTTCTTCTATGGGAAATGCAACCCAGGAAAGCCAAAGCTCTCTCTATCAGAAACCAAGATCCCACATGTTCTCTCCTCCAGCGCCACCCACTATCAAGGGTCACAACAATGACAGCCACAACATCATGGGTCAGTTTCTTCATTCTCCCGATCTGATTCATGCCCTCCTCTGCCAGGACCTACCTTATGCACAAGACAAACAACAGAATGAATGGACACAAACCTTATGCCAGCAGTGGCAATACAGAGAAAGCTGTTTCAGAGCACTTTGACTTCCTGAGATGCTCTGTTTTAGATCTAAAAGTGGTTATTGTAGAAACGGGGAATTAGACTCCTGGGGGAGACAGCAGCAATTAGCTACATGAACAAGTTCCAGTACATCTCAAATGGCCTAAATTGAGACCAAGACTTCGTAGCATATAGCCTACATTTAATGTACAGTATATACATTACATTGTAAATATTTATATTTTTTTGACCATGTACAGTGGAATTGTATGTGTATTTTGATGTAGCTTTCTAAATCAAAAAGCAGTATTGCTACATTTGGAGAAATGAGCAATTGGAAGGATAAATGGTAA
The DNA here is from genome assembly GCA_037367245.1 of Phrynocephalus guinanensis. Lineage (NCBI taxonomy): Eukaryota > Metazoa > Chordata > Lepidosauria > Squamata > Agamidae > Phrynocephalus > Phrynocephalus guinanensis. The sequence goes on along the minus strand of CM074743.1, from coordinate 11,341,101 downwards.
AAAAAATGTAATTATCTTAGGTAGAAAGCAGAGAGGTGCAAATGATGGTGTAAATCACACTGAAGGGAGAAAAATCACACTGAAGGGAAAGATGTGTTAAGGAAATGTGTGTCATTTTTCTTCCAAATGCAGATCTAGTAGTGAATCCTTTAGTACCCCTATATCTGCCTAAGATCCTGAGGATACATATGGGCTGTAAAACTCAGGCTAAAAGGACTGAATATTCATCTAAAAATGTGGGCAGTATATAAGCCCTCCATGTAGAAAACTGGCATGTCAGTGCAAAGGCTAAACCAGAATCCTTCTTTCTGGCCTGAGGATCTAATTTTTTTTTGTTATACGAGAAAATGCTTAAAATGCAGGAACGTCAGGAATCTCAGCTATAGTCTGAAACAGCCTTGCCTCACAGAAGTGTGAAGAAATTCCTGATCATATAGTATACTTCCAAGGAATTGCCAACACAACCAATCATTTACAGGACAGAAGTGGAACCATGCAGGAGAAAAGCCAGTGTGTGGCTTTGGGCAGGTTACGTGGTTTGTGAAGAAGAGAATGGCAAGCCACTTCCAAGTTCTCTACACTACGGAATGTGAAAGGGGTTGCCATAGGTCGGAATCAACTTGATGGAACATAATTATTGTTATTAGAACTGCAGGTGCATAATCTCTATAGCCAGACTACAGTATCATAAGGGTTGTAAAGTGTGCATTCTGACTCTTTCTTTCTTTCTTTCTCGTCCCCTTCCAGTGCTGGGATTGGCATTGGTTTCTATGGAAACAGCGAAACCAACGATGGTGTATACCAGGTTACATACTCGCTGATGAATGCCAACCACACGCTAAGCTCCATTGATACTCTGGTGAGTGATTGAATGGGGAGGTAAGGAGTGGGGAAACCCCTCTGGTTTATTTATATGTGTCCTGAAAATGTCTGAACATGCTGATACACATCACAAGATAGCACAGAGCTGAAGTGTTAACAACCTTTGGCAGGATCAGTGGTGGCTCTCAGTGCATGCCTCTTCATTCCTCATATACTGTATGCATTCGGGATGAGTCCAGGATGTGATTGGGGAATATTTTGCAGGTGTGCCAATCATTACCATGATGCTATTTTCAGAAGATAATCAACCTATTACCACCTGTGTCAGTAGTTTTTCCTTTTTCCAAGGAGAAAGGCGGGGTAAAAATACTCTAAAATAAAATAAAATAAATGGTATCCCATATCCCACCAATCACTCTACTAAAGAACCCAAGTCCTACCATGATGGAACCAAACAGGCTGTTGTTTTTCCCCCTGATAAGGATGTTTATATATTTACAAACATTCTGTTACTGTTTTTTCATTTACAATAAATTGGTGGAAAAAGAAAAGAGAATTAGGAGAAATCTTGAATGACCATAGCTAATGCTAGCATATCAAAAAGTCTTAGAAGGTAAATGGAAGATACCACATTATACCTATAGGAGAACATGGCGATTGAGAGAGTGATCCATATTCCACATAGATTTCTTCAGTGTCCTTTAGTAGTACATGTACAATATGCTAAGAACCAGCAAACTATATAGTAGTGTTATACGGTATGTTATAGCTGCCAGGAAATCATGCATTTATCAATCCTTGTAAAAGTTCTGAATCATGAACAGTTTTCCATTAATTTTAAAGGAATCTTAACATGCCAGTGGTATTAGCATTTTTTTACACTTTCAAAATTGTTTAAAGGTAGGCAGTATTTGAAGCTATAGTATTTCCAAAGAGGCAGCATGTTGGCCTGTTTCAGCATGAGATCAGAGGAACGGAATTATAATGCACGAAAGCACACAATGGCCAAAATCCTATTAATTTGATGAGCCTAATCTAGAGCAATTTACCACACAGACCAATAAGATTTTGGCCACAGAAAATCCATCTGTTGATCCCAAAAGGTTCCACACTATTTTGGATGTGAGGTTTAGTTTGTTTTTTTATCCAAGTTATGTTATCTTTTTAATGGATGATTCCTATTGCAGTGTCCACCAATATTAAATGGCCTTTGACTACATGTAGTTGAGATTTGCCCTGCACCCTTCCTTCCATTCATCATGATGCCACATGGCTATAGGCGCTTGGCTTGTATTTCAGGTTTTTCGTTGTTGGTATGTGGTTTGTTTTTAAAAGTCCTAGCGTGCAATGAATGCTAGTGAAAGGAACAGATTCAGTGTACCATGTGTTAATACTGGGTGTGCTACTGGAAGACATAGTCAACTCACAACGCATCATACACCAAGGGGCATGTCACACTGATAAGTGAGCTCAAGCAGATGTCCCCAGCAGGCTGGTGTGAGATGGCAGGCCTACACCATATGGCTAATATGGACTTGTATCTAGCATCCTGAAAGCGCCTGCCCATTTTAGTTTATGAGTCATCTGCTAGGAACAAATAGCTGGGCAGACAAATAGTCTGATCGGGCACAAAGCACTTCCCCGCATATTTACTGTTGTTTTAACCATCTAGCGAGAACCTGTTTCTAGATCAGCTTATCTGGGAAGTGAACCTTGGCCTCAGTGGTACAGCTGGGTAATTTTAGACACAAAGTGTAATGGTTTTAGAGTGGGAGGTGTTTTTAGGTGGTCACATGTAGTAGCTCACAGTGTGGGAAGATGTTTGCATTGGCATTTCAGAACCCTCTTGCTCACTCACCTGACTGGAGTTCCAGTGTCCTGCCTTGAGGACACCACTGCTCAGCATGGCTCCCTTCTATGAGATTTTAGCACAATTCAGTCAAATTCAGGGCATATTTAAGAGCACATCCTCCGTTTACACTGGTGGGTTCAACTTACAACTCTGGCGCAAAACATTTTCCCATAGCTGTACAGGGTTTTTTTTTTAAAAAAAAGACTTACGTTATACTCTGGGTTTTTTATTGCTTTCCATTATTTGATTTCCCCACTCCAAATCTTTATAAACCATTTTTCTGTTCAAATGCAGTCTAACAATCATTGCTGTACAACAGGCCTGCACAACAGGTAGACCGTGGGCTACCGGTAGCCTCCGAAGGGTTCAAAAGTAGCTTACCGGTCATCAATTTAAAAAGTGAGGGGATAAGTTCTCCACCTCTCCCTTCCCCATCCCAAGGACCACCACTGCCCCAGCAAAGTTCTGGGCCTACCAGCCCACTGTCTCACCTGAGCGGGGCAGTTCAGGGGCCATGGCGCATTGAAATCTGTTCTGTCCAGAACGGATTAATTGGTTTTCAATGCATTCCTATGGGAAACTGCTGCTCTACGTACATTTTTTTTAACTTATGAGCATGTGCTCAGAACAGATAAAATGTGTAAGTAGAGGTTTTAGTGTAGTAGCCCCCAGGCACTTTCGGCCAGAAAAAGTAGACCTTGGCCTGTTCAAAGTTGAATAGCCCTGCTGTACAATATCATGGGCAAAAGCTCAGCTTGTCCACAGAGTATGGCTGCTATCTGGCTTGTACACAGACTGGATGCAGTGGTGCAACAGAAGTATTACCATGTGCTTTAGAGAGCGAGGGTTGAGTAGCTGATGTAATGTCGTACTAGTAATTAAGGGATTTGGGTTCAAATCACCATTCAGTTATGGGAATCCTAAACCAGCCTGGAACATCCCCTCCGTATACCATGAAAAGCCTTTTAATGTCACCAAAAATGGAAAGTAACATGTAGCAACAAATACAAGTGTTTCTCATCCCTATGGCTAGAAAGAAGAGTCTACGCTTTATGACTGTGGTGAAAAAAGCTTGAAAAGACCTAGCAGTACCTGGCAGAAGCCAAAGAATACCTGGGCAGAAGATTTTTTCCCCCTGGGATGGGAAACTGTATAACTCCTTAAAAATTTAAGCAAATGAAATCAAAAGCTGATCTAGCTTAGTGTTTTAGATTATCACACTTAAGAGTGCAATGAGACCGCGAGAAAGGAGCATGTATGATTGCACTGGAAACTGTTGTCTTTGATAGAGTTTGGCAATTCGATGTCCCAGCAGAAGCTAAGACTCAGGGCGACACAATCCACATCAGACAGGCAGAGTTTCTTAAAAGCAGCTATATTACATATGTACAAATATAACAGAGTTTCAGCAACACTTCACCTCACTGGGACAGCATATCAAGATAACAGAATACAGACATAAAGCATGGCAACATGGGTACCTTCTCACCAAAGATGCAAAGGCTACTGATTTTTGGAGCACTTTTATACTCATGATAACCAATCACCAATCTGGTGACATCATGCTATTGCACCTACATTGCATCAACCTTGTCCGTTCCATCTGTTCTGTACACCTAGCAGTAAGGTGTACAGTCTAAGGGGCGTGGCCGCTCCGCCCAGCTAGAGCACTGAAAACTGTCAGCTGCAACGCCAGCAGCTCAGCTGTTCGAATCCTGGGTGCCACGTAGCAGAGTGAGCTCCTGCTGTTAACCCCAGCTCCTACCAACCTAGCAGTTTGAGAGCATGTAAATGCAAGTACATAAATAGGTACTGCCATAAGAAGCGGGAAGGTGAAACAGTGTTTCTTTGCAGCCATGCTAGCCACATGGCCATGGACTCACACAACACTGGCTCTTTGGCTTGAATATGGAGGTGAGCACCACTCTTAGAGTTGGACATGACTAGCACGCATGTGCAGGGGGAACCTTTTACCTTTAGCTTTAGCAGTAATTAGAATAACTATACACCTGTGTTACAATGACTCAGTATTACATACTGGAGTCCATTTTACAAAATAAATATACATATAAAACACCTGTAAACAAACCTCTTCTGTCTAATACAAAATGTTTTTTTCCCTCTCTAATAGCTGACAGTCTTGCCTGGAGTGATCTAACTTAAAGTGGTCCTTCTATCTTTCAGGAAATCACTTGTAGCCTGCCCCACTAAAAATAGTAGACCTACAGACTGGATTGTGTCTGGCTTGATGCTGTGTTCTCTGTACATTGTGTGACTGCTGGGAAATAGTTCGCACCAGACCCAGCTACAAACAGTCCACAATGCAAGCCATATAGCCATGTGATCACACCCCAAATCAGTCTCCTTCCCCGCATTTGCCAATCAAAGGCATCCATCATCGGGCTGTGAAAAGTGAACCTTGTGGCTAATAGCTAGGAATACACCTAGAGATTGCTGTTGTGAGTTTTTCAGGCTTTTTGAGCATGTTCTGGAAGTTTTTCTTTCTGATGTTTCACCAGACTCTGTGGCTGGCATCTTCAGAGGGCAAGGAGCTCAGGGAACTAGGAGTTCTCTCTGTGCTCTGGGTTATAGTGAGTGAGACGGTGTGGTTTTAAAGAGCCTGGCGCAACGTCAGGAAGAAAAACTTCCAAAACATGGCAAAACAGCCCAAAAAACTCACAACAGCTATCAGATCCCAGCTGTGAAAGCCTTCGAGAATACATCTAGATATTTTTCTCTTCTGCTGAGAGCAGCAGGAAAATACTTATGCAAAAATATGAAAGTCTCAACAAACAACTCATTTTATATAGTAATGGATATGTAGTAATGGACTCAGTCCAGATTCCGTCTCCGGTTAGTAAAACACAGAGAAAACCCCTGTAGTGCTGATAAAAAGGGAATGAATTTACAGGGTAGCTCTATTTTGAAATACAGGACAGTACTGCATTTTTTCATGCATAAGACTATATTTATTTTACTAAAAACTATTAGACTAAAAATTTAGGGTCGTCTTATACATGGGAAGTAAACCAATGAGAGAACCACACAGTAGATAAACTGTTGTTTTGGACTGGAAAATTGAGGGTCGTCTTATACATGGGGGCGTCTTATAGATGGAAAGATACAATACAAGTCATTGGGAATTGATCCACTCTGGATACCCAGCCTGGTAATTTGCTGTCCCATTTAAGGAACACATGGCACTCGTTTTTGTTTATTTGCCATATGCCTCTGGTGTGGAAATCTGTGGCCGGGCTCTACAAACCATGCCACACAATACCATGTGGTACCCATGGGCCTCCTCCTTCTGTGTACCAGGTCGTGATGCTTCTCTGGTTGCCCCACCCCACCCTGCAGGTCTCAGAAACAGTAGAGCTCTTATCAGCCACAGTACGGGGGGACCTCACTCAGCTGGAGGAGACCCTGGCACCCCGGACAGAGCTGGTGGCTGTGGTCAGGAATACACGTCGCCAAGCCGAGGCAGTGGCGCAGACACTGGATGGCCTCCCTTTCTGGGGAGAGGCAAGCGGGGGGCCCCAGCAACCTAGCAGACCAGGTCGGCTACCTGGAAGACTACAGGTGAGAGCTGTGGGATTTGAAGGGGGGGGAGGATGTGAGTCCAAGAAAAATATATAAGGTTAATGACAACTAAAAAATAAGGAAGGTGGAAGGAATGGGCGAGGGGGTGTAAGGTAACTCAATGGCGGAAACACAGATCAGAACTATGGAAAGTTACTTTTGGAATGACACTTCCCAGAATGTCCACCAGGTGAGTTGGGGGGGGGAGGGCAGACACCTAACCACTGAGCTATATAGCCAGATGGGCCTGAATGAAAAAGTACAGTAATACCTCGGATAACAAATTCCTCTGATAATGAATTTTTTGGATAACGAACCGCAATTTCCAGGTATAGGGCTGCCTCGGATAACAAATGTTCCCGGTCTGCCTCGGATAATGAATTTTCCCTATGGGCTACCTCGGATAACGAATTTCCAGCATGCATCAGTAAAAAAGAGTTATCCTGGGCTGCATCATATCTGTACCTTTAAAGTGCCCTTTATGAAGATTTTTGAGCAAAAAACAGGTGTCTGTCATTTTCCTAGGCTCCGGAACGAATTAATTGGTTTCCCATTCATTCCTATGGGAAACCGCATTTTGGATAACAAATTGCCTCAGAGAATGAATTAAATTTGTAATCCGAGGTACCACTGTAGATGGAAGAAAGAGAGAAGGAAGGAGAATGTGGCATGGGTCTAAAACCAAGGGAGGGGTAAACGCTTGTTGCACAAAGGTGGCTGGTGGCGATAACAGAAAAAGATGGGTGGCTCAGGAGTGGGAGATCCGTACTCAAGGGTGCCTCCCTGGTTCTCTTGCTCCCCCAGGTGGCTGGCCTACATTTTACTGCTGCTGTTGGACCTCATCATCTGCCTCTTCATCCTCCTGGGACTGGCAAAGCAGATCAAGTGGCTGGTAATCGTGTGAGTGCACCCTCTGCTGGGAACATCTGGGCTATGCAGGCTTAGGCACAGATGTTGAGTAGGGAAAAAAGAGGGGTGGGGGGCAAATCAGTTCTGAATCAAAAAGACCCCTCCACCACAATAATCACACAGAGAAGGTGCCACATCAAAAGAACAACCATATTAATGCTATAAGACTCCCAGAATTCCAAGCCTGTGCTGCCAATGACAAAGGACTGTGGGAGTTGTAGTCTAAAACATCTGGAGTGCCGAAGGTTCGCCACCACTGCTATAACATGTCCCTCAATTCCTTGTTCTCAAATACTTGAACATGTCTTAATCGTACTGGACTGTATATTATCCCTCATTACTATAAGCCGCCTTGGGTCCTTTTCCAAGGAGAAAGGCAGGGTAAAAATACTCTAAAATAAAATAATTAAATAGTCTTAGCAGGTTTTGAACTATCTGTCCTTTTTTTTTTTGAGATCATCTTTTTAATTTAGGGTAATGGTTAATGATTATTTGACTTGTTTCCTCCAGCTTAAGAATACCTTATGGATTAGTTATGTTCAAATGGTCCCGCCATTAATAGACCTTCTCAGGTTTTGATAACTAAGGGCTGTCTTCCTATATTAAGTGAATCTGTCTCATGTTTCTTCTTCCTCTTTTTCTACTTCCTTTGGGTTTTCCTAGCATTATTGTTTGTTTTTTTCCAAGTGAGCCTTGTCTTCTTATGGTATGGCCAAACTACAACAGGTAGTGAGTGTTTGGTCTTAAGTCCTTTTCTCCCTGTCATTTTTCTTCACTGGTTCTGTTCACAGCCATGCACAGTGATCAGGAACATCCTACAATGGAAGATCTTGAGGGCTTGACTCCATTGATACACCCTTACTCTTCTAGATCTCTTCCAATTACTTCATAGCTGTCTTTGGAGTCTCAATCTTCTTCCTATTTCTTCGCTGCAGTCTCCATTTGGATTGATGATTGCACTGAGGTGTTCAAAATCCTTACTTTCAATGCCTTGTCAACATTAAAGCTTTGTGCAGTCGTGTTTTTTGTCTTCTCAATCTTCAGTGGGAATCCTGCTTTTTGCACTTTCTTCATTAGCCTTCATGACTAGTTGTTTTAAACCATTCCTATTCTTGCTAGTAATATGATAGAATCTGCATATTTTAAATTATTAATGTGTCTTCTGTACACTTTCAGTCTTTCATCTGAATCTAATATTGCTTTGCATATATTATATACTCAATTAGAATAAGTAGGAAGATAAAAGTGCATCCTAATCTGACATTTTTGCCAATGGGAAAACATTCTATTTCTCCTTATCCTGCTTCAACAGAATACAGACCATGCATCAAGACAATCTATGCCTTTCTAATGATATATACAAAGGTTCTGCCGTAATCTGTAAAGCACAGGTTGATTTTCTTCTGAAATTTTTCAGTACACCACAGTAACCAATACAGTATATATCTGCAATGTAATCACTAATGCCTTTTCTTTTTTAAAAAAAAATCTAGCTTGAATGTCTTGTATTTCTCACTCCATATATAGTAAACGTTTTTGTCATAAGATCCTATGCATCATTTCAGTTTCATGAGAAATTAATGCAGTGGCCCTATAACTGCTGAAAACTTTGGTCTCTCCTTTCTTATGGATTGGAATGTATATTAAACATTTTCAGTCTGTGGGTCATTGCGTTGTTTCCCATACAATTGTTGTAACAATTTGATAGCTTCAATCCTGGAAGCATGAAGTGCTTCTTTTGGTATCCTGTCTATGCTTGGTGATTTATTTCTTCCAAATGCCCTGAGAGCAGCTTTCATTTCCCTTTTTAGGCTCTTATTCAGCCCAATTTCCCTGTTTCTCCTCCAAATGCTAACTGGGAGCTTTTTTTTCTGGACAGGGAGCTAGGCAGAGCTAGGCCTACCTCAGCCTCAAAGTCATCCAGTAATGGCCCTTCTCTTAGGGCGTTTTTACACGACCCCTAAGATCCGCTGGCCACTTAAATTCGGACCAGAGATCTTGGGGGTTCATCGCTCTTCCTGTGTTCCCACCCCCTCCGCACTTCCTTGCTCCTGTCTGCATGAGGGGAGGGAGAAAAAAAGGGAGAAAAAACGCAGGCTTACCTCCATCTGCCTGCCGGTGGAAGCCGCCCAGAGCCCCGTCGTTGTCATGATTCCTATCTCTTAAAGGGGCGGTGGGGACAAAAAAAAAAAAAACAAGGCGAGGAGAGCCTGGCACTCACTACTTTACATCCGTATCAGAATTTTTTCAGCTCCGGAGACCAGGTACTTGAAAAGTGCGCTGGGACACGCTTAGGTGGGCGGGGTCGCACTTAATTTTTTGTAAACTCCGGAGCTGGTGGGGAAACCATTTTAAGCTCCAGATCTGGGAGCCATTTGCCACGGATTTTAGGGGTCGTGTGAAAAGGCCCTTAGGTGAGCCACATGTAGGAGTCTATAAGGTATTTAGCTGTCAAGTAAAATTATCAGAATGGAGAATTATACAATCTGTAGGTCAAACAATCTAAAAATACCATTTCTAACTACATATTAGTCTTCACACTTCCCCTAACTGCTGATATTAATAGTTTACAATCTGTAATAATCTGCTCCTGGTATTATTTTTGAAAAAGGAATTGGTCTTCTCCATCTTTTGCTATCAGTTCCATATTGTATTTGATTTTTATATAGACTATCTGGTGATGTCCACATGGATAGTCATCTATTTGGTTGCTTGAAGTATGATACATATTATCAGAGTTTCAAATGAGGTATATAGCAACATATGTTATGCATGCCCTGCTTTCAGTTAAAGGTTGCAGAAGGCCACACTACCACATTTTGCATCCTTTTGATGAGAAAGATCACGTTATAATATTCAAATAGGTGCTGTAGCAAGAAAACATATCCTCGGGGATACCTTCTCTATCCCAAGGTCCTTCATATTTAACCAACCCAGACTTTTAAATGACCCTTTCTTTCTTTCTGCTCTCTGCCACCAGAATGACCGTGATGAGTTTCTTTGTTCTCATCCTGAGCTGGGGCTCAATGGGGCTAGAGACAGCCGCAGCTGTGGTGAGTAAGGGGCTCTGCATGATATGGGGTGGGGGTGGGAAAAGTATGCAGCATCAGCAGAATATGGACCTTAGGCTGAATTTGGAGGTGCGAAGAGTAGGACATTGACTGGTGGAGTGGACAGTTCAGGATCAATGTGAACACACGAGGAAACGGTGCAACAACCCAGAGCAGAATAATTCGAGATAAATCTGATCCTGACATGGCTTGCTGTTGAATGATCTAACACGGTCTAATGTTCTAGAGATGAAAATAAGGGCCCCCATTCATTACACCCCTGTTCTCATAACAAACATGATCCCATAATGAAGGCTTGGCAGTTAAGCATTGTATTATTTTGCTGGGCAACAGCTCTTTCTGCTAACCATGTAAATCCAAGGTGATTATATAGAACACCACACCATGGTCAGGCTACCCGGGGATGATGGAGCTTATAGTCCAACACATCTGAAGGCGATATGCTGGCATAGGTCACTGTATTAGAGAAACATAATTTCAGAGAGGGTAGCATGGTTTAGAGCTGATCCCAGCAGCCACAGTGTGTGTGTGTGTGGGGGGGGGGAATCTATGGAGGCAGTGCTTTCATATTCATTCATTTCAAGGCCTGCGGATTAGAGACCTCCTCTCTACTCAGAGATTTAAATTCCAGAGACCCTAAGAAGGGAACAGAATACAAGAGAGTGATAGATTTTCCCACATAGCAATCAAAACAACAAGGTATTGTTTCCCCCATATATGCACAGAGAAAACAAAATATGGGGACGTTAATTAGGCTAACTTAAAAAAAATGTGCCTGTATCCGTTGGATAAGTACAGTCGGAACGTACATGGGATTACAGCCTACCCAAGCAAGTTCCCCGGAATTGATCTTGCACAGGTCTTGTTCCACATTGCTGGCCCCAAATAGGAAAATACTGTGGCGTCTTTAAGACTAACAGATTTATTTCAGGGCAAGCTTTGTTGGATGACAATCCACTCCTACAGACAGAAGAGCACACGGCTACCCTAAAGAGGGCATTGAGCAACATCAATCAAAGTACTCATGGGCAATATAGTTAGCCGGATCCCCCAGTGAAGCACAATAATTTAAATGCTATTTTCTTCCAGAGGGATTCGTATGCGTAGGAGTAGGGCAGAGACAGTCTCTCACCATTACCACTCTCTCTTGTTCTCTCACACCCATATACTGTATATACTTGAATATAAACCTATTTTTTTCAGCCCTAATTTTGGGCAGAAAAAAGGGGCCCTCGACTTATATGCGGGTCAATATATTTTAAACATTGTGTGCCGCTTCTCATGACCCCCCATGCATCACAGGGGAGCGGTGTGCGATGTTTAAAATAAATTTTAGCCACTGACCCAAGCACTTGCATCAGTGGTTAAAAATCATTTTAAACATCACACACCACTCCCCCAGCTCACAAAGGAGGAGCTGCCAGGCAATGCTGTATTTCCCACCCTAGACTTATACTCGAGTCAATACATTTCCCCAGTTTTGGGGGGTTAAATTAGGGGCCTCGACTTATACTCGGGTCGACTTATACTCGAGTATATACGGGTACACACGCAATTCTTCTTCAGTGTTGATTATGGTTAGTCAGTGCTATGTATACCCTGTGGTAGGGGAGAGGGGGAGTCTTCTGTGTTCTTTCTGGCTACTGTACTTTGATTAATATTCTCCATTCTTCCCCCTCCGGGCATGGCTTTTTAAAGAGCTTCCTCTCTTTTCAATGTCCTACCAAATGGGACAGAAACTTCTCTCCCACTGGCCCAGCGTATTCCCCCCCATTTCCACCGTTCTATCCACTCCTGGTCCTGGCCTCTTGTCATTCGAGTTATGTCTTCCTCCACTTTCTCTGAAGTGCAATTTACTGCTCAGTAATCTGTGGATACCCACAGTGGGGCAGTGGTCATGGTCAGTTGTGGGGCAGAGTGGGGCAGTGGTCAGTTTCCATTTGGTCATGGAAACTCACTGGGGACAGGGTGGGGATGGTGAGCCAGTAAAATTGCCCATATTTTTTTCTCTGTCTATAAGACACCCCGTGTACAAGACAACCGCCACTTTTCCAACCCAAAATTACAGTTTCGCAATCGCATTGTTCGCTCCTCAGCTTACTTCTGTGTATAAGACAGCCCTCAATTTTTAGCCTAACAATTTTAGACAAAAATAATGTCTTATACACAGAAAAATACTGTACTCCTTAACCATTTCACCTTGAAAGTCTTATGGTCACTATAAGTTTGTTCAACCAACTGGCCAACTTTTCACTGCCCTCATTTCTGCCTATTCTACTATGGGGACAAGTGAACTTCAAGGTTGTAAGGGTGTCCTTATTTATTAGAGCCCTGCATGCTTTTAGAGGGAGCTAGGCACCCCTTGCAAAAAGCAGGGGGTATATCTATATTAAACATTAAGGAACAAGGTTCCTGTTGAGCATGTCTCCAGCCCAAGAATTTGTTTTAAGCAAGCCTGGAAAAATTAGACTCCCTCATCACCGTTGTCCCTCCTTGGCCATGCTGGTTAGGAAATTTCCAGAATGGTAGTCCCCCCCAAAAAGTGACTTCAAGTTCTGGTTTTCAGAATGGAACCCATGAAGTTGTCACTCCCCCTCCAAAAAAAAAAATTGCTTCCATGGTAGCAACCCTGTTAAAATGAGAGGCTTTGTTTGAAAACCTGAATATCAGAAATTCATGATAGCGATGATGACCCCAAGGGTTATGCTAGGAAACTTTGCAAGAAAAGCAGTAAAGGTTTCCCTGGAAGATGGCATTTGGCCATCTCTGCTTATCTTCCCCCCCCCAATAGCCCAGAGTTTCATGAGAACATAGTGTGTGTTCTAGAAGGAGTTGCAATTTTTATTTCTTGTGTGTCCCATCTTTTCTCCAGTTTCTTAGATTCCCCTACCTAGCAGTCCAGGTTCTTCTGAGGCCAGAGATTTCCTGAAATCATATAGCCTACCCCTTTCTCATTTTGAACTGGTTAAAAAAATCCATACCATTGCCAATCTCAAAATGCTATTCCCAAATATCATTGTAGCTGTGTTCATGTGAGCATAAAGCAGTGGTGGCAAAACTTTGGCCCTCCAGATGTTCTGGACCACAACTACCAGAATTCCAAGCCTGTACTGCCAAATGACAAAGGACTGTGGGAGTTGTGGTCCAAAATATCTGGAGGGCCAAAGTTTGGCCACTACTGGCATAAAGGATCAGCATCTTTGACTATGGTCCTTTGACACCTCACCAAATGCTGTTTCCTTTCCCCCATCTCAACTTGCGAAACTTTTGTGATGGTACAGAATCAAGGGAAAGCAAAGACAGGTATCCTTCTGCTTCAGATATGATCCATAAGTAGGATCGGTAAAATCATTATTGAGCAAATCTCTTCCAAAGTTTTTAAGTATACTATCTGAAAGCTCAAAGCCTAGGCATGTAAGTAACAGCTTTGCCCCTTTACGCTGGGAATCCACTGCTGTGGCCTGCTACTGTCCACCCTCCCTCTTCTGCAACTGCACATTTGTTTCAGTGCCAAAAAGAAATAGGTGCAATCAGACAAGACATTTGTTTCTCTACTCTCACCCCCCTCCACCCCCTTCAGGGACTGAGCGATTTCTGCTTTGAACCAGATGGCTATGTGATGAACACAACCCAAGCCAGGACTGGACTCAGCTCAGGTAGGATTGGAGCAGCTATGGTGCTCCAGAGAGTAAGAATGTGGGATTTGTATCTAGGGAACTGGGTTTGCTGCAGTAACTGAGCATCTGCAACTCGTTGTGTACAGCATTAACCGGCATCCATATTTATCTTCCAGTGATGAGTTCATGTTGCATTCTGGGCACAGACGCAGGTTAGGCCTCCTTCCCATCCACCAGTTAATTTAGCAAACCTACCAAGGATTCCTGGGTTCAAATCCTTATGGAGCTTGTGCATGTAATCTCAGTTCAATGCTTCAACAGATCCACTGTGTTCCTGGGGTCACACCCAGCTTAATGTATTTCCAGATTTTATGCCTGTAATAGATGGACATGTTGGAGCCAATCTTGATGCAACACTAAAGGAATTGCTTCTTTCTGTGTATATGTCTAGAAAAATTACATCAGAGCAGTGGTGCATTCAGGGGTGCTAATTATTTCCTTCTCCACCGTGACTCCAATTAAAACCCCTTGCCTTATTGCTGGAGGCTTTTTATTCTGGGAGACATGCTTCGAGGTGAATCCAGGATCTGTCAGTGGGGAGCGAGTGATTTAAATAGTGATTTATTTATTTTTTTAAGAGGAGGGAAATTAAAATTCTTTCGTTGTACAGTAGTTGGTTTCAAAGATCAACAGCACAGAATACCATGCTGTGGCTTTATTTTTATTTTTTTTTAAACAAGCCTGATCCAAAAATTTCCCTCTGTTTGGAACTTTATTAAATCGCACTTCATGTCTTGAATGAAGTGAGCCGCTGGAAGCGCTCTCTGCCTACTGTGGAAAACAATGCATGCTTTTCTATAGATATTCAGCTGATATCCATGGTAATGGCAACCCTCTGCAATTGAGGAAAAGCAAAAAGCAAAGTGTTCTGCTTATATACCACCCCATACCACTTCAAGTAGTCTCTGGGCGGTTTACAGTTTTTAATTACAGGAATGCAGGCTACACATTGTCTCCCCCCCCCCCCCCCCCCCCCCCGCAAGCTGGATACTCATTTTACCAACCTCGGAAGGAGGGAAGGCTGAGTCAACCATGAGCCGGCTCCCTGTGATTGAACCCCAGGTTGTGAGCAATTTTCGCTGCAGTACAGGCATTTAACCACTGCGCCACGGGGATCTCAGCAAAGAAGAGCAGAAAATGATTCTGGGAGTTAACAGGACAGCACTTCTGAAGAAGGCACTCTTTTTTTAAGGGTGGTAGCAATTTTTGATTTCCTGCATTCAAAAAGTCCTTCAGAATAAGCTTTTTGAGGGAAACAAAATGGAGGCCATTCTAGGTTCCCCCCCAAAAAAAGAAGGCTTGTTCATTCTCTGCAGAAGTACAGTAACACAGTTAAGAAATTATACTTCTTAATCTAATTCAGCTCCAAATTAACCTGCCTTGTGGATTAAATATTCACCATGCAAGAGATGAGAACATTTTATTTTATTTTATCGTCTGAATAGTGACAGAGGAAAATATTAATATATATTATTTATTTTTATATTTATATGCCGCGCCAATTTCCCAAGAGGGAACTCTGGGCAGTCCACATAAAAGCACAAGAGATCCACAAGATAACAAAAGTAAATGAGAAGACAATAATAATAAAATAAAAGGGAAAATACCCAACAGCAAGAAGAAGAAGAAGAAGAAGAAGAAGAAGAAGAAGAAGAAGAAGAAGAAGAAGAAGAAGAAGAAGAAGAAGAAGAAGAAGAAGAAGAAGAAGAAGAAGAAGAAGAAGAAATAGAACACCACTGAAAAACATGCCCATGTCATACCCCTGACAAAATCTCCCTCTTCATAGCATCTTTTATGAAAATAACAAGCAAGGGGCTTTCAGGTAAAGTCGGAACAATAGCTTTTTGAGAGTCTAGCCTTCTAAAGCCCCTAACCATCATGGCTAGTATGTTTTCCAAGCTCTGGTTTTAGTAGCCTGGATCTTTCAGCTCTCCATGCTGAGACAAGCGGTGACTTCTAAACATGCTGCCTGTAATGCAACTGTTGAAGGCATAAAGTCTCTGTTGAAAAGGTGTGAGAAACACAGGAAGCATTCATTACCTTCATAGCAACATAGAACAACACAATGTGTTTCATGTTTCATGGAGTCTCTGTGTAAAGGAGACACAATTCCAGGTTCTTCTCTATCAAAAAAAGATGTTTACAAAACCATTTAACTTCACTCATCATGACAGTAAATGTACATTCAGAACCCGCTTAAGGTCCATTTGTGCTTTTCTAGAGCTACTTTTCTTTCTGTTGTTGTTCTATTTTCCAGAACTTCTTAAAGCAGCATTTAGATAAATGAATTCAGGGCTTGAGGAAGAAGATTCAATGCTTTGAGAGTCCCCTGTGGTTTGATTTCTTTTTCCTTTTCCTCCTTTCCCTTGCAGAAATCTTGCAGTACTACTTAAGCTGCAGCCAAGATGTCTTTAACCCTTTCCAGCAGGTAGGTGTTCACTATTTCCTCTTTTTAAAAATGGGTTTCACATTTATCTGGCAGAGAGAGAATTCTATGCTGATGCCCTAAGCACATCCAATCTCGCTTGATTTCAGAAGCTAAGCAGGGTCAGCCCTGGTTAGTACTTGGGTGGTAGACCACCTGGGAATACCAGGTGCTGTAGGCACCTGGAGAAGGAACTGACAAACCACTCCAGTACTCCTACCAAGAAAACCTGGGCAGCGCGCACCAGAATGTGAGTGGGGCAGCTAGCCCGTTGATCTGAGGAAAGCAAATTTCATAACATAAATTCTGCAAAGCTGCACAAATTGCTTCGTGCCCATCTCTAAAACTGAATTCTTCAACAGGTCCAAATTCTCCACCAGGCAAAAGTGAAATTGGGCACTTGTATTCATTTTGAAATAAATAATATTTCACCTGTAACAGATGAGAACTACAGCTCAAAAACTTGTGGGAGGCCTCAGTTGCCCACCATTTATATAGACTAGTGTGTCTCATCTTGGATCTCCAGATATTTGTGGAGTATAGCTCCTAGAAATATTGGCCAGTACAGCTACTAGTGAAGGTTTATAAGAGTCAAAGAACGTTTAGATGCCCAAGGTTGGGAACCACTGATCTAAAGTAGATCTTTAATATACCTTGCTTTTTAATTTGTCTTTAAAAGGACAAAGGATGACAGTCTTCTTGAAGGGAAGTAACAGTAAAGACTTCAAAATACTATCTCTATTGACTCCCTCTCTGCATGACTTCCTTTGCCACAGTTCCTTTGAATACAGTATTGCCAGCAATTTACCAGTCATAATTCCAGTTAAGATAAAGCACACGCCATTTCTGTTTTAAATGAATGTTGCCATTCTTGGTGGTCTGAATTCTTTGCCCACTACAAGTTTCTGCACTCAGTGCCATTTTGATATTGGAGAATAAACATAGTTCTGAGCATAGATCCTTATGGTTAAATGAACAATACACTAATTGGCCCCATAATAAACTGGAAAATAAACTTTCAAACTATATTAAGTGATTTGCAAATGGCTTTGTACAAACAAAAGTAACCGCAATCTCCTCGATCCTGGGTACTCCTTGTTGGTGTCATTTCTAATCCGAAATGCTTGCTCTCTCTTTCCTCATCTTTCCATCTCTCTCTCTTTACAGAGGCTCACCATGTGTCAAAGGGCCCTGTCCAACATCCACTCTCAGCTGTATGGATTGGAGAGAGAGGCCGTCCCACATTTCCCTGCCGCTGAGGTGAGTAGGGATGTCCAAGGACAAGGATGGGGAGGAGAGGTATTTGCCAGCTAGATTAGTCCTTCTTCTAGAATGGACTAGAAGTTAGGAGGAGAGGTGGAGAAGGGTGGTGGTGAACAAGGACGACTAAAGATTCTGCCCTTGCATGTTTTGTGTTTTACAGAAGAACATCTTGTCCATCCAGAGCACTTTGAACACCACTGAAAGCAATTTCCACCACCTTGTCGCTCTGCTTAACTGCCGGGGCCTTCAC
Source organism: Phrynocephalus guinanensis (assembly GCA_037367245.1). Lineage (NCBI taxonomy): Eukaryota > Metazoa > Chordata > Lepidosauria > Squamata > Agamidae > Phrynocephalus > Phrynocephalus guinanensis. Next base: position 11,323,253 of record CM074743.1, on the reverse strand, counting down.
AAGGTACTAGCTTGCCTCTTGTCCATCTTGCTAAATAGGTGATCTACAGACCTTCTCGGGTCTCTCTTTTCCCCCTTCCTGGCCTTCCATTTTAACTCAAGCTTTTTCAGTTGTTTCCAGGAGCCTGTCTCTTCACCATGTTCCCTTACGTTTTGACATAAGCATAGAAATGCCTTCTTGGCAATGTTGGGATATAAAACACATTTTTAAAAAATCTAAACAGTATGGAGTCTATAATACAAGGCAGCAGTTTCACATCCTAAAGTATTTGTAGGGAAATACACGTTGGGCATAGAAACCAGCATTCAAGAGAAATCTGGACAATCACCTGGCAGATATACCCTTTGATCTGAATTCCTGCATGGAGAGGGGGGTTGGACTTGATGGCCTTATAAGGCCCCTTCCAACTTCACTCATCTCTGATTCTCTGAAAAACAATGTAGAAGCAAAAACAAAAGAATGCCAGAGGACCTGGCAACTTCTAGTATCTAAGATCCCTTTCACCATCAACACAACTTGTTATCTTCTACCACTCAGACTAAATAGAAAGATAGAGAACGACCTTGGCTGTCATATCTATTGTAAGAGATATTTTGCATGTGTCCAATCTAGCCTATATGTTCAACTTCATTCTCCGCTGTCCAAATGAAACATCTATCCTGTGGTAGAAGGGTATCAGTCTAGATCGTTCTCCATATCTGTTCAAAAGTGTTAAATACTCTGATAAATAGTCAAAAGAAATTATGGCCCATTAACCATTTATAACAGTTTGATGTTTTGTCACTGGGGAGTTAACAGTTGCCTTATCACAGGAATTTCATTGGGACAGCTTTTGCTGCCAAGGAGAAATGGAGCTGAGGGCCAGGTAGTGGTGGTGTGGGACTCCTCTTTTCTTCTCACAGCAAAATTTCTGTGCCCCTTCTCTCTCTCTCCCTCTCTCTCTCTTGCGAACACACACACACACACACACACACACACACACACACACAGAGGTGGTGGTGGTTTGGGACTCCTCTTTTCTTCTCACAGCAAAATTTCTGTGCCCCTTCTCTCTCTCTCTCCTCTCTCTTGCGAACACACACACACACACACACACACACACACACACAAGGAATCTTAGAGGACATTGTGTGCAATTTCTCAGGCGTATCATGGTCATTTTATCTGGAAGGAACACCAAGCAGTGTAGGTTTATTACAATTCCTTCGCAGAATTGTGTCATTCCTATGCGGGCATTTTTCATGCTAGGCAAGATCTGGCCACTTCCTGTAGAGAACAAACACAAATGTTAACAAGCGTTGTCTGAGAGAATCCGGGAAACCTTGCTGTTGTAGAGGGAGTCAGGTCAAGGAGCCTTCGCAGTAAAATAACCAAGAAATTTGATCCTATCCCCTACCCCCCACATTGTAGCGAATCTTCTTGTATAGAGATGGTCACAAACTGTTTGGCACCAGCCAAACAGCCGTATACAAGGACCAGCTTGGTTGCTTTTTCCACCTGCTTGGCTAATCTCCCAGTCACAAGCAACAGCACAGACTTCTCTGCCTTCACTCTCTTGCCAGAGTGGGAGATCAGCCAAGAGAGGGCAGGGCAGAGGAGCCTGAGCTGTTGCCGGGACTGGGGGATCAGTTGAGGAAGTGCAGGAAGCTAATATGATGAGCCTGGTGCGTGACTGGTTGAACCAGAAAAGGCAAGGGCAGGAAGCAGCAGTAATTACGCTGCCGCCATTATGAACTGGGATGAACCATTCCATGCCTATCTCAATGTGTGTTTTGAATGTGGTGCAACCTCTGTGGAAAACTGGAGAGGCTGCTTGGAAGAGCAGTCACGCCTGTTCATGAGAAAGGCATCTCAGTGTTATCCTTCTCCCCCCCCCCCCCCGTTTCCTAGGATTACGTCGATGCCTTGAAAGGGCTGTGCTACGATGGAATGGAAGGGCTGCTCTTCCTTCTCCTCTTCTCCTTCTTCTCGGCCCTTTCCTTCACCACAGCTGTCTGCAGTCTGCCCCGTGCCTGGAAGAGGTTCCAGAACAGGTGGTATCCATATGGGAAATCTTGAGATCTTGGGAATGGGTCTTGGTGTAATTCCATAAATAAATCCATCAATAATACCTCCCCAGTGAGCAACAGCGAAAAAGACCTTGCAGAAGGGAATTCACCAATGGATCAATTTTTAAAATGCCTAGTTAATTTTTTTTATCAAGTTCTGTAATTTAATGGGATTTTTAAGGTGGCAGCTCCATTTGCAAAGGGAGTCGATTCTAAATGAAAAAGGATTGGGATATTTTGAAAAATTACTGTATATATAGATTATCTGGGCTGATCGCTTCTGGCTTTATTTATTTTTTTAAAACCTACTCATTTTGTACAGTTTGAATGTAAGAAGCTGCCTATACTGGCTGGGTTCACACAGAATGGTAAGCCAGGCTGCGCTTTGTTGAACTCTGGCTGGCCCTTTTGTCCAGATCTATCTCTGTAGATAAATTGTGGACTGTTACTAGTGGAAAAGCCTGCCAGTACAACCCAAATATGTAGTCAGGATAGCCCAGCTGGGTGACTTCTTGCTGGATAAAGAAAGCTTATATGTAGATTCCTTTCACATGCTGTCAAATGGAGCTTTCATGCAATGTCTTATTATGGCACTTTCGCCAACACCATCACATCTCTGTAAGAGTGGAAGAGAACCCACACATACTGTACATCAGGCCTGTGCAATAGGTAGACCACGGGCTACCAGTAGCCCACGAAGGGTTCAAAAGTAGCCCACCAGCCATCAATAAAAAAGTGAGGGGATAAGTTCTCTACTCCTCCCTCCCCCATCCCAAGGACCAACACTGCCCCAGCAAAGTTCTGGGTCTGCCAGCCCACTGTCTCAGCTGAGTGGGGCAGTTCAAGGGCCACGGCGCACTGAAATCTGTTCCATCCAGAATGGATTAATTGGTTTTCAATGCATTCATATGGGAAACTGGTGCTCTACTTACACTTTTTTTTTACTTATGAGCATGTGCTCGGAACGGATAAAATTCGTAAGTAGAAGTTTTAGTGTAGTAGCCCTCAGGCACTTTGGGCTGAAAAAACACCATACTGCACACACCATACTGCACACACATACGTACACACAGGTTTCACAGAGCTTTACTGGTTAGAAGGAGCTGTTCCCCTTGGGCAACTAAAGTTGTCTATCTGAATTTTACAAGGCAAAGGAAAGTAGCAGAGACTCTAACATGGAAACTAGACAAATTAGCCTAATGACCTTAAATAAACCAAGGGTTGGCAGCTTCCAAGTACTTGGGGGTGGGGGAAATCAAATATTTACCCCAGTACCTTTGACGAGTTGCATCAAGCCTTAGAAAAGGTAGAGCCACTTTGTTTTGATGTTTGAGTTTTCATGTATGGGGGGGGGGCTTTAGAGGGCGAAAGGGCTCTTGGATTTGAGAAAACCTCTGTTTAATGTCTAAAATGTTCAATGGACCATGGGGCCTAGTGAACCACACTCTGCCCACTAGCTGGTCTTGAGCCCCGTTGCCTTAAAAACGGCTAGAAATGGATCCTCTAAAGAGCACAGTGCTGATCTAGATAGTTTTGCTCCTCAGATTTCCCACAATTCTTGTTGACTTAGGCCAAAACTACACACTTGCCTCAAATCAGTATTGGCACAAAAGCATTTTGTGGCTTCCTGTGACACGTGCCTTACTTACTGTGTTTTAATATAGTGCACATTGGTCACTGCTTTATAGTGCAGTGAGGAATCGGCAGGTCAATGGGGCCTTTTCTTTCCCACAAAGCTTGCTTCTCTGGCTTCTCTGGCAGGCAGTAGGACAGCTGCCATGCCCCAGGAGGGTGCTGGCACCGACAGGGACATCATTGAGGGCCAGGGAAACCCCCTCTGCCACTGCCGCTGCCAACGTACACTCCATGGGCACTAACCATCCAGCCGCCCTGTGGAGGAAGATGGGCGGCCTGCTCCATCTGCAGCAAAACCAGAACTGTGGCACCAATTCCTGGAGCAAAAGCAACATTGAGTGGCCAGTTCTCTCTGGCTAGCCATTTCCTTGCTGAAGGGAGACAGCCAGCAACTCTTGTTTTCATTGCATTAAAGCAGTGGTTCTCAACCTGGGGGTCGAACGACCATTTCACAGGGGTTATCATGAGCCAGTGGCACAAATGGCTTGGGTCTGGAGGAGGAGGGGGAAGAAGGGGGGAGCGAGTTAGAGCTTGATAGGTTGGAGGGGATGTCAGTCAATGGCACCAGAGGCTGCGATTGGCTGAGGGTGCCTGTAGAGCAATGGTGGCCAAACTTTGGCCCTCCAGATGTTTTGGACCACAACTCCCAGAATTCCAAGCCTGTATTGCCAATGAAAAACGACTGTGGGAGTTGTGGTCCAGTGCATCTGGACAGCCAAAGTTTGGCCACCACTGCTGTAGAGGGAAGTTCTCTAGGGCCCCTGCGGCAGTGGCCTGCCAAAGGGGGCTTGTGGCCTCTTCCAAGCAGGGCAAGGGGGTCACCACAACATGAGGAACTGTATTAAAGGGTCGCGGAATTGCTCTAGAGGCCTTAGTACTCAATTGTTCCTGAACATTCAGGCCAGTGACAGGATAATGTAAACTAATTGGAGCTGTGGTGCTCCGAAAGAGGAAATATTCCCATTATTTGGCATCACTTGGGGCAGCTTCTCTTAGCGCTATTGCTCGCTCACTCTCTGTCTCTCTTCCTCTTCCTCCTTGGATTCCTGTCTAGGGACTCGGACTACGACGACATGGAGGACGACGACCCTTTCACGCCCCAGGCACGTAGGCCGCCGATGGTGCGCGCGGGGGGGACCAGGCCCACCCTGCCCAGCTCCTATAGTCACTGTTCAAGCTGGGGCAGCCTGCGCCTCTCAGCCCCCCCCATTTCCAACGCCCCCGTCTCACAGTACATGTGAGTAGCCCCCAACCCACCCAACCTCCCAACCCCCTCCCCGCGCGCTTGGTCATAGCAACCCCCCCCCTTGCAAGGCGGGAGGGGCTTAGAGCAGCCCGCAGTGGCACACAGCTGAGTGCGCGAGTGGTGGGGGGAAGGGAGGGCTAGATTCCCCCCTCCCAAACTGCCACCTGAAATAGTCCCTATAACTTTTCCTGCTCCTTAATTTCGCCTTAACTTTCACCCTCTCCGTGACATCTTTTCCTCTTCTTTTACTATCATCCCCTCCTTCCTATATGTCTTCACTCCTCATCATTGCTTGTTACTTACCCACAAACTGTCCTCTGTTCCTTTTGGACAATCAGTCCAGGTTAAGAAGCAAAAACATACGCTTATTTTTTTTTAAAAAAACTGCACCCAAATAGGAGCAGAAGTAACATCAGGAGTAACACAAAGGCCAGTATTAGACACAGCTCCTGTGGCTGCTAACCAAAAGAACAGTCAGGAAGTGGTAAATGAATCCAAAGTGTGAACACAGACTCACTGCTCAAGATCATACATGTGTGTGTGTGTGTTTGTGTCTGTATATATACAGTTTTTTGTTCTTTTGTGATCAGAGAAGGTAGATACTCGAGGGGGGGTGTGTCTATTAGCCTTTTGTTTCTTAACGACCTTGGTGAGTTAAATCCTTCTTGTGAAATTTTGGCTCATGTTTTTTTGAATCCATGTGGTGGCTGGGGAGTGGTTGTTCGTGGTTTTGTTATTGGATGGTGGTTTCGTTCATCTGTGGGATGAAACCTTTTTTTCCAGCCACCACATCTAAGCTTCCCCACTAGCCACCACATGGAACACTTACACACGCCAAAAAAACATTGAGACCACAGACACGCAGCCAGACCAAAATGAATTCACAAACACAGGGACCCACTCCACCAAAGCCCAGGATGCTGCCAGAACACCCATCACCAAGGTCGTTAAGAAACAAAAGGCTAATAGACACACATCCAGCACCTCACCCACACATGATGTCTCTAAACAGCCATCTAACCCACCAGCAGTTAAGCCCTTAACGATCGCCTAGCCACACAGCAGATCACAAAAGAACAAACGAACCTACAATCAGCAACAGAGCAAGCAAACCACACCCCCCAGCAGTATTTATAGAAGGACTTTCAACTGAGATCACGCTTTGCTTCAAGAAGAAAGAGCCAAACACCAGCCTGAAGATGACAGTGAGACCTCGTCGAAACGTCGCCAAAACAACCAGATTTCTACACGGGAAGAAACCCGAATCCACCCTAACATGCATATTATATATATATATATATATATATAATATATATATATATATATATATATATATACACACACACACACACACACACAGAGACATTTCTTTGGACTACAATTCCCATGATCCTTCACTGGTTGTGCTTTCTGGGGAAATGAACCTATGGCATGGGTGCCAAAGGTGGCACTCGGAGCCCTTTCTGTGAGCATCCGACATCACTCCTTCACAGCCACCTGTATTCAGGTTCAATTACTGTATTGGCACTTTGCAAGAAATTAGTGGGTTTTGAATCACAGTTTGGCCACTTGGTCTCTAAAAGGTCCGCCACCACTACTCTAGGTGGTAAGATTCTTGCCAACCACTGGGCATCCAGGTAGCTCAGGAACGAAGCCCCCTTGCATCTTGCTATATACAGTTTTAGATCAGAGAAGGTATACTCGAGGGGGGGAAATGAAATAGTTAAATCCTTAAAGGCTCATGTGAATTCTTGGTTGTTCCTCTCTTCCTTTTTTTTAAGCTTCCCATATGGAAAAATGTGAGGAATCCAGTCTAAACACAGTGTGGCAGTGATTTCTTTTGATTTTTCCTGCTTAGCACATTTTTGTAGTGAAAAGACAGGAATGATGTCATTACTGGGTCATTACTGGGTCTCCATGACATTCCGTGAAGGAGGGAGGGCAACCAGATGATTAAAAAGCATCCCTTTGTCTCTTCTACACAGGGGCAATCTTGCTATGTCTATTCTTAAGAACTAAGTGATTTAATCATCACGTCAGGTTTATCTACCGTATATACTCGAGTATAAGTCAACACGAGTATAAGTCGAGGCCCCTAATTTAACCCCCCAAAACTGGGGAAACGTATTGACTCGAGTATAAGTCTAGGGTGGAAAATGCAGCAGAACCTGGCAGCTCCTCCTTTGTGAGCTAGGGGAGTGGTGTGTGATGTTTAAAATGACTTTTAGCCACTGATGCAAGTGCTTGGGTCAGTGGCTAAAAGTCATTTTAAACATTGTGCACCGCTCCCCTGTGATGCAGAGGGGGGTCATGACAAGCGGCACACAATGTTTAAAATGACTTTTAGCCACCAACCCAAGTACTTGCCTCAGTGGCTAAAAGTACTGACCCGCATATAAGTTCGAAGGCCCCTTTTTTCAGACCAAAATTAGGGCTGAAAAACTAGGCTTATATTCGAGTATATACAGTATTTGTTTCTTGTGGACTGTACCAAATTTAAGCTTCCCAGAATTGCTGGCAGAAATGCAGTCACGTTCCATCTCTCTCTGCTTTCACTCTTTTGGGGCGACAGGTGAAGGATGCCCTACCTTTGCCGTTCACCAACCCAGTATCCATGATGCACCACTTTGCATTTCCTTTATCACCATAATCCTTAGTCCCACTAAAGGGAGTTTTTTTCCATGGGAGTGGAATCATCACTTGTTTTATTCCTCCTCACTTCTCTGTCCTTCTGTGTCTCATCCTTTCCCAACCACCTCTACCCTGTTCCCGATAATACTGCAGGTAGCTGAAAACTAATTTTCATCAGCTTCCTATCCCTTATCCCTAGACAGCCTGTACGGGTCCAGAACTCAGGCTGGCCATCAGTCCATTTATCTCAAAATGAGGCCTTTCCACATACGAAATCAGAGATGCTTTCTGAGAGATTACGAGCTAGAGATTTTGATTCTTTTAAGGAATGCTTCCCGAAGCAAAATCCTACACATACGGAGGGCTAATCGTCCCCAGCTAGCATGACAGGAGGAATAACAGGCATGGTCATCAGGAGGGCCAACCTTGGCAAAGCCTGTCACCCAAACATTTGTCCAATTGAAGATCATTTTCTGGAATCCCTCAAACAGGGATGGTGCTTGAGGAGATCGGACCTTGCCCACCTAACTCCCAGCATCCCGTCCAACCAGAAGGTTGGGGCATAAAGTATATTTAGACGTTGCATGGGAGCAGGTCGGGTTGCACACTAGTGAGTGTACCCTGCACCCCTCCCACCCCTATCAGCATCAGCTACCACTGGCCTCAAACCAAATATTAGTTATTTTCCACTTTTCTGCTTATTTTTTTCCCATTCTCCTTCCCTACCCTAAAGTTTAGAATGCGGTCCAGTGCCATCTCAAAAAGAGGAATGGCCCTAAGTTTAGCTTAAGCCCCATCCCAGTATACGTGGGCTCTGAATTCTCTTTTCACAGCAGAAGAGCAGGCATTTGCCCCCACCCTTTCGTCGACATGGGAGGCCGCCTCTGGCACAAGACTTGTGGATGGAAGTCTCTCTATACATGTCGATTTCTTTGATCTTCCCTCTGCCTTTTCTAGAAATGGAAAAATTACACACAAACCAAACCACTGTCATTGGGCCTGCAATTAAGATTCCTCCCAAGATGGAGATTGTAGACTCAGGGAACTGCTGGTCAATGTGCAGTTATCATGTTGGACCAGCAGCGTTGAACGGAATAGATGGACATCCCTACTTTTTTTTTGCACTGCCCTGACTGAAGATAAGTCTTGGAGAACTCAAAAATGAGTCCAGTTTTTCTCTGGCATTCCTATCCTGCTCAGCACTGGATTTTGTTTACATAGGGACCTATGTATCTACTTTAAAAAAAACTTAAGTGTGTAAATGGGCACGGCCCCCACTCCTTCACATTATAATCCAGCAGAGTACCACTCACACCTTGCTGAACACAGGATTCATTATTTGGTTTACAGCTACCTGTGAAGTAATCAGAAATAGACTAAAGCCAAAATCCTGCTCCGGATTATTTATTTATTTATTTTTATATTTATATACCGCACCAATTTCCCAAAGGGAACTCTGGGTGGTTGACATAAAAAGCACAGGAAATCCACAAGATAATAAAAAAGATTTTAAAAAGATTAACAACAATTAGAAGAAAGTAAAAAAGTGATTGGCAAGAGGCATAGGACTAATAGATGCAAATTAGGGGGGGGGGACCGTGATACAAACACTAGCAATTGCCGAAGGCATCCCTAAACAGCCAGGTTTTAACGGCTTTTTTAAAGGATGCCAAAGAAGCCTGCCATATCTCGCTCGGTAATTTGTTCCAGAGCACCAGGCCGGCCACTGAGAAGGCCCGTTTACGCATTAATACCGTACGGGCCTCCCTGGGGGTGGCCACCCGGAGCAAGAGAGCCATGGAGGATCGGGTGGGTCGGGCCAGCTCTGATCATGGAAGGGCAGTGGCACAAGCAGTTTTCGACATGTCATCTGGGCCACAGATTGCATAACCGGAACAATGACACCTGTGCAACAGACAGCTGACAAAAGAGCTTGCATCATTGCCCTTCCGCAATTGCAGATACCAATGGGATTCTGGCCCAGGAATGTTACTAGCAAAGATTTCTTTGGAACTTTTGAATGACCAGGCTGGACAGAGATTTCGGGCATCTCTGGCATTGTTTGAGAGTGGACTTATCTTTCAGATGTGGAGATGGTGGAATTGGGGTGGGGGGATGAATTTTCAGCTTCTTCGTCGATGTTGCTTGCAGGAGTCAAAGCGCTTCGTACAGTGGCAGTCCTCGATTTGAGAGTGTCCCCCTCATCGATCGTCATTCCCCGCCCCCGTCGGTAAGTTAGTGGCATGGAGAGTGAATCCTCCTTGACCAGAGGCCACATGTACGTAAGTGCACCAAGACTATGCTACGATGTGGTAGCTCTTTGACTGCTTATTATGATTGATTTGGTTAGGAAACTGATTTCTGCAAGAGATCTGGTGAGGCAAAATATATGGCCAAGGTGTAGGATTGTTAACTTCCTATTCTGTTACTGTGGTACAAGTGGAGCAAATAACAAATCTTTCTGTTGACTGCTCTTGTCAGTGGCATGGATAAGATGGTCTACATTTCTACTTAGGTTTTGTTGCATGGTGCATGGGCTGCCCAGGGGAAATAAGTGGCATTGGCCCGTTGTTCCCATCAATTCATTTTTCCCCTCATCAAAATGTGTGCAGAAGCCCAGGCAAGCACCCTGTGATGGTCTACTATGTTATATGATGTGCTAGAGCAGGCATATCCAAACTTCGGCCCTCCTGATGTTGTGGACCACAACTCCCAGAATTCTAAGCTTAAATGGCCATTGGCAAAAGACTGTGGGAGTTGCGGTCCAAAACATCTGGAGGGCTTAAGTTTGGGCATGCCTGTGTCAGAGCCATGTGCAGCAACCTGTTTTGGACTTATGTGTGTGGTATGCACTCCACGCATGTGCATGACAGTAAAATGCTGGCTTTTACACAACTCTTGCTTTACAAACACAGAAATTGTGTTTGTTGACCTTGAGGCCAACAAACTGTCCACAGCTTCCACCCCCTTTTAAAACTTAACTGTTGGTAACTATACCAGTGTGCTGTATTTGGCATGCTCCCACAGTTAAAACAGAGAGGTGCTAAAAATAAGAATTTCTTAGGAACAGGCTCCAGCGTGCCAACGGACCAAAATTTCATTCCCTGACCTATGGCCAGAACAGGACACACATACAGGTCAAAAAGCTTTGCATTTAGTGCACATGGAGGTTAATGTCAACAGACATTATTTCAGCTGCACGGAAGGGCTACTTGCCAAATATTAGAAGACTAGAGTTTTAAAATCAAGGCTGTCAGGGAGCAGTACAAGTACCTCCAGTTACAGAATGCATCATTTCAAAAGGGACATTTGGCTTTTAACTTTGCATTGAACCACAGGGCTTGGAAATATTACATGCCTTGGACTCCAAATCCCAGAATCCCCTAGTCTGCATTGCCACTAGCCAGGTAGGTGAAAGAGTTCAGGTGCCTCCCAAAAAAACTGTTCCAAACACATAGGCTGTACAGATCAGACAGAAGTGCAATGTTTGATACTATTGATAAGATGCACAATCCCAGTAATTTAACAGCATTTGTTAATATTCAAAACAGAATGTGTAATAAGCTGCCATGTGCCTTTGTCAATGGATGAAAAAGGATGCAACAGAGTCTTCTCTTCCTATTGTACTGTGATATATCGTTTGGAGATTAACATCCCCACTCATCTCTATATATGTCGTCCTGTAGTATTCCCCCAGCATGCGAGCGTCTTACGTCGGTGCTAGCGAAGAAGTGGACCTCCCCTACCGGACCGGATTCCTGCCCTAGATGCACCCCAGAAGACCCCCAACCTACATCCACACCATCTAACTAACACAGAGCAGAACCCCACCTTCCCCACCTCTTGCTGGAGCTCAACCCATGAGCTCTGTCACTGCGTGCCCCTTGCCTCCTCAGTTGGACCTTGTCTTCACTCATTTCTTTTGCCTGCCCTTTTACAAGGAAGAAAGCGGAAAGGGAGGGCAGGTTATTATCCCTTGGGGGGGGGAGGTAAACAGAAAAAGGAGTGAGGAGTAAGAAAAGGCAAAGGAAAGGAGATCTGACGGAGGGTGGGGTAATGTTTTATATAACCAGGTATGGCTGGGCAACAGAAGAAGGCTGAACCACACACACAAAAAAGTCAAAAGAGAAGATTGAGTATGCAAATGAGTGGGAAAATGGGGGGAGGGACAGCTGGTGTGGGATAATGGCATGAAAAAATGCTGGATCCAAGTTTCTATACAAAAAAGTGTGTGAGAGAGCCAGCGAGCGATGGAGCAAATGCTAGAAAGAAAAGGTAGATTGAAAGGGCAAAAGGATAACAGAGAGAAGAGGTGGTGCCCTAAACCTGAAATACACAACCAGCAAAACCACCAACCAGTGACTCGGTCATGTCCCATGTTCTCACAGTGGGCATACCAGACAGGTGGAAAACACTGCTGGGCCCCACAGGGACATTGGAAGGAAGAGGGGAGCTCTTTAGGGGCCCAGAGCCACCCTGACTCCCCACCAGCTTCCTTGCTCCTCATTAGAGCCCCCAACACCCCCCCAACACTAACGAGCATTTGGAACTTGCCCGGTTTAAAATAAAAGGGAAACTTTATTTTATATGGTGTTTACCTTTCATTTTCTGAGTGTGTGCATCCATGCATTGGGGTTGGTGGTCACAGGGTGCAAAAAGAAACCAGAAAGTGCAATTCAAGAATTGTAAAAGAAGTCCAGTTGCCATGACTCAGCTTCCAGATACAAACTCACCTGGATGACTGAGAATCTTCACAGAGGTAAATCAACTCAAAATTCAGCAGTATGAGATTGTAGGCCAGTGACTTGAAATCCAGATTTGCAAATGCAGATTCAGAAATAGATAACCTGAATTATTCAAACTTAATTTCCATTTCCTGTTGGATGAACAACAATTCTCCCTCTTTGTCAGCCACACCTCATCATTTGGCCGATTATCCATATATAAAGCAATGTTTTTAGAAAATCTGTTGGAAGACGCCAGAGGCGCTCCACATCAGCTGTTTCTCTCTCCTGCTCTCTTCCAGTGATTTAACACTGCTAAATTTAGAGGTGCAGCAAAAAGCACAAGATCACTGTCTCACTGTTGCTACGGCTCGAATAATGCATATACAGTGGTACTTCTTCTTACAATTTGCTCTATTTATGAGCAATTCGACTTAAGAGCGGAAAACCATTGGCGTTTTAACTGCTGCCTTACAAATTTTAGATACTTGCAATTTTTTTTTAAAAAATTAGATTTTTAAGATATTGCTGCTCTACTTACGAGTTGTTCGACTTATGAGCATGCATTTGGAATGGATTAACCTCAGAAGTAGAGGTACCACTGTACTGCAGTCTCATTCCTGCACACCATAATGCCTTGTTCCAGCCCTTCTGTTTACAAGTATAACTTGCTCACTGTGGTTCTTCCCATTTACACAGTTGCATATGTCTTCTTTCCCATTGTCTTAGTTCCAGTTTCTTCAGCTTGAGGTTGAACATAAGAAGAGCCATGCTGGATCAGGCCAAGGGCCCATCTAGTCCAGTTTCCTGTATCTCACAGTGGCCCCACCAATTGCCTCTGGGAGCACTCAAGACTTGATATCTGTCTCCTGATACCGCTCCCCTGCACCTGACCTTTGAAGTACCCTGTTTTTAAGCCTGGATATGACACATCCTCATCATGGCTTGTAACCTGTGATGGACTTTTCCTCCAGGAATCGGTCCAATCCCCTTTTGAAGGCATCCAGGGCAGATGCCATCACCACATCCTATGGCAGGGAGTTCCACAGACTAACAACACACAGGGTAAAGTATTTTCTTGTGTCTGTTCTCACTCTCCCAACCTTCAATTTGAGTGGATGTCCCTTAGTTCTTTTATTTTGTGAGAGGGGGAAGAGCACCCCTCTATCTGCTTTACTCATGCCCTGCAATCATAGAGCAATAAAGGATGGCATCTGATAGCACAACGGCTTAGGTTGCTGGCCATGAGGTTGGGAGTTCTGTTTCCCATTGTGCCTCCTTGAAACAGGCTGGACTTGAGGATCATCACACTCCAACAAGGCCATTTTTTTAGTGGCATTTTCCTTTAAAGTGATTTTTCCATGGATACAGGAATTGGTCCAGCTCAGCTTCCCTACCACTACCCCCTCCCCAAATTAACCCTATCACTGAACCATAAAGGCCCAAATTGCACACGGAACAGGGCTGGACTGGCTCACCATCTTCTGTAATCTGATTGCCAGAAAACAACTCAACCAGGACCACACAAGTGGTCCAAAGGGTGTGCTGTATCTCCACCTTGTGTGTGTCATGCACCATCCAGTTGGAATTGATTCATAGCAACCTTAATGGTTTTCAAGATAAATGAGATTATTTCAGGAGTGATTTTACAAGTTCCAGACCCTCATGGCTGAGTGGGGAATTTGAATCCTGTTTTTCAGAGTCGTAGTCTGTTACTCTATCCACTACACTATACTGTACTGAGAATCCATATAGGCATATTGTCACATCTTCTGCACAAAAATGCTTCTAGTTTGAGAGGGGCTTGAGCAAAGTGTTTTGTTGGTGTCTTACCTCTTCTGCTAGCGGATATTGCCAGGCTCACCAGCTGCAGTGGCCGTGCTCTGGGCAGCAGTGGGTGCACATGTTAGCCACAATACATCAGAAGTGGCAAAGTTTAGGGGCCGAATGGGAATCTGGGTGTATATTGTGGGGTAGATCCAGGCACTTAGTGGGTTCATACTGTTTTGCTACTAATACATGAAAACCAGTGTGGTGCAATGGATCGAGTGTTGGAGTAATACTCAGGAGATTCAAAGACGTGTTCTAAATCCCTAAGTCATGGAAACTCAGCTGTGGGGTGTCACTAACCGTGTTAGGGCCACCATAAACCAGATACAACTTGACACTACATAATACACATACAGATTAGGCAAAAGCAGATTCTTGCAAGGTTAACACTCACCAAAGCTGTGGATGAGGAAAGCTCACTTTCCTTATGAGAGTAAGTAACTTGTGGATCATGACTGGCTGATGATCAAAAAACTTAATGCCAGCCCTCTCAATTTGACCCAAGCCATACACACCAAAGCAAAATACATACACCTCTTCATCCTCACTCAAACCCACAAAAAATAACAACCTTGGCTGGGGTTTGTGAAGGTGTCTGACTATATTTCCCATCACCCCATTGCCTGACCGGAGGCACTCAATGCTGTGTGTTGTAGTCTCAACAACACTGGGTTACCCACTATGACTGTCTTAAAGTCACATACTCACATAGCAAGTTTTGACACCTCACAAATATCTGAAACCTCTCCGACCCAATCTCATATTGCAAACTAATACTAACTAATGGGCAATCTGTCTCTTCTAGTAACTGATTTAAAATGTTTTTAACCGTGAAAAACGTCCCAAGGCAGGTTATATAATTTTTAAAAACAATATTTAAAGCTAAAAACAGCAAGTCTACAACTACCAAAAAGGATAAAATACCACACTAAGAAATGGTGAGCAATAGCAACATCAAAAATGTTCGGAAAAGCAAGGCACAGAAATCCCTTTTTAAAAAACCCTCTCATTAAGCCAGTGATTAAGCTTTCCCGAAGAGACAGGGCTTTCATCTGTTGGTGCAAGGACAGCAAAGATCGGAGACCAGCCCGAATTCCCGTGGCAGGGAGTTCCAAAGTCTGTGGGCACCAACAAAGGAGGCCCTCGCTCATGTTCCTACCAAGTGCCCCTGCAAAGGTGCCGAGCTCAGGAGAAAGGCCTCTTCTCATGACTTTTAACACCCGCAAAAAAATAAAGCCCCCCCCCGCACATTCGTGCTAGCCGCGTCCGATTCTAAGGGCGGTGCTCATCTCCGTATTCAACCCAAAGAGCCAGTGTTGTGCAACTCCATAGCCACGTGGCCGGCATGGCTGCAAGGAAACACTGTTTTACCCTCCCGCTTTTTACGGCGGTACCTATTTATCTACTTGCATTGACATGCTTTCGAGCTAGGTTGGCAGGAGCTGGGGTTATGCTCCGCTGCAAGGCACCCGGGAGTCGAACCGCTGGCCTGCTGACTTTGTCCAATCTAAGCCCTCGAAGGCTCCTGCGGTTCACCGCACGCCGCTCTCTGACTTATAGAATGTGACGGGCACAAGACGGCGTCCAATGGCATCGTTCCCCGTTCCCTCCTCTATGACGTCACAACGCAAGCCCACGCGTCTGCTCTTTTCTCCCCGCCTCCCAGGCTGACTTCTCTCTCTCTCTCTCCCCCCCCCCCGCCGCCGCGCGCGACCGGAAAGAGGGGCGGAGACTGGCTGGAACCTGACGGAGGCGCTTAAGGCAGAGGAGAAGAGCTCGTCCGCCATTTTGGAAGGCGGTTGAGGCGCCCCATCTTGTTCGCCTCATTCCGCCGGCGCCGGCGGCTGTGAACCGGCCCAACGCCAGCCTGCCCGGCTTTAGACCGGGGCGCCCCGTCGCCTCAGCAGCCGCGCTGGGAGCTGGAGCCGAGAGAGAGAGAGTTTTCTCCCTCGACTTGGTTAGGCTGTGAGGGGTGGGGAGTTAACGAAGGCGGGAAGGGGAAGGGGGGGCGAGAAGGCCCGGATGTAAGTAGGCCGCGGGAGGGCCCTGATAAAGCAGCGGAGGAGCCTGGAAGGAAAGCCGGGGGAAGGCGACCTCTGACGGGACCAGCAAAGGGGGGAAGGAGGAGAATAGAGGAGGAGGAGGAAGAAGAAGAAGGGGGGGGCTTGAAGGGAGGAGGAGGAGGAAGAAGGGGGCTTGAAGGGAGGAGGAGGAGGAGGAAGAAAGGGTCGCCCCCAATTAGAGTAAGGGGTGTTTCTGGTGAACCAGGTACGTCAGGAATAAGGGGAGAGGGAGTCAGGTCTTGATAGACTGCCTTTAGAAGAAGGGCCCGTTTTATTTCAGAGGAAGGGCCTGGTCAGTGTTAAGGGAAACCGCTGTGGGCCTGGAAGAGACCAGGCCGCAGGGAGGGGGCGGGGTGGCCCGAGCACTTCGCAGCTGCTACTGCTGCTGCCTCAAGGTTTTCTCCTTGGGAAGAAGGGGGATCGGGGGGGGGGCGGACTCTTGGCTTCTTGTCGTTGATTCCACCTGTCGAGAAGGGGGTGGGGGGGTTCTCGAGATCCTGCGTTGTCTCTTGCCTTGGGTGAAAAAGGCCGTGGATTTGACGATGTCTCGAGGGTGACCCCACGAGGTGGCGGTGCAGTTTGTTTCCCAGAGGGAAATGTTCTTCTTGGCCGGTTAACTTCCTTTGTTTGGCTTCTACCTGCGGAAAAAAGAGAAAACAAAAAAAAGGGGGGTTTGAAGCAGGCTTCTCGAGAAAGGGTTGCCCCTTAAAGCCCTCCCAACGTTCTGCCATCTACAACTCTCAGTTCCACCCAGACGAAGATGACTGCCAATATCGGCGACCAGCGTGCCTCAGAATGGTAATTACAGCAGTTTATTTTAATGGGAGTGGAGGGAGGGAGGGGGCTGGATCATGGGCCAAGGTTGGAAGCTTTTGTGGCCTAGTGTAGACAGAGCAGTGGTGGCAAACCTTCGGCACTCCAGATGTTTTCGACCACCATTCCGACAGTTCTTTGTCATTGGCAGTACAGGCTTGGGATTCTTAGAGTTGTGGTCCAAAACATCTGGAGTGCCGAAGGTTCGCCACTACTGCCCTAGAGCATAATGTTCCCTTTGGGGAGATATCTTATATCCCACTTTTCAAGTGTGAGCATTCTTTGAAGTGATGTGGCACCAGCTATTTTTAAAATGAAACTTGTTGCAGCAGCCAGATTGTTACTTTTGGCTGCAGCTCTAAACAAGTAGAAATGAGAGGTAGTCGAGATAACTATTTTAACAGAACCAAGGGACAGAGGCATGAACTACATACTTATTGTGAAATTTATGGAGCACTTCAAATTAATTCAGAATGTTTGAACAGTATTGATTCTTTGAGGATACCTTATTATACAGTGCCCCTTTTAGTAGCCTACTCCAGAGTGCTTTATATTTTTTCCTCAGGATTCCTGGAACATTAGTATAACCTGGATTTTAATAGAATGATGCACAGAGAGAACGAGAGAGAGAGAGAGAGAATTTGAAATTGTAATTAGAGATGGGCATGAAACACCAAAATGGCATTTCGTTTCCTTTTTTGTTTCTCCCCCTCCCATTTTGTTTATTATGAAATGATTTTTTTTTAAAAAAATATTTCATTTTGTTTCATTTTGCATTTTTTATTTTTTATTTTTTTCTCACGCTGACCAGCTGGCACGAGAAAAAATAAATGTAATGTTAGCATAATGAAATGACAAAACAGCATTTTGTTTTTCGTTTTGTGCCCATCCCTAATTGTAATCCTCTATCTTGGACCTATTTATTCTTAGCTAATCACAATTTTCTTTGCTCAGTGCCGTAACATCATTGTTTTTGTTAATGGCTGACTTGATTTAACCTAGCTGATCAAGGTCTTAATATAATATATTCTCTGTTGGTAGTATACTCGGCTATCTGTAATGTCTAGGCACCTGCAACTAATTGGTACTGAATTATGTAGACTAACCAGACCAGTTTCATAAATTAAATGCAATTGTCTTTGACAATAAAATGTAGGTGTCTGAAATTCTGTTTTGGCTTTGACTTACATATCATCAGATGGAAAAGCAAAATTGTGTTATTACATGATTAAATACTTTTGTGGAACAGATATATTGATGAGAGACTAGAAGATCGGTTTTGTTTCTGTAAAGACAGGTGTATTGGAGATTTATTATTGAAGAATTGTTACTGTTACATCCATCTAAGATGCAGGTTGTTGTACTTGAGACCACATGAAGAGAAGTACCTGAAAAATCAGCTCCAGAAAGTCCTTTGTTGGGCAGTTAGGGTTACCTCAAACATATTTCTGCTAGTCCAGATGTTTTGATTGTGTTTCTTTGTGTCTACAAGGGATTATTTGGGACAATTGTTTCAACAGTTGTTTAACGCTTCAGGTTAGATTGGGAAAAGTGCATGCTGCCTATCTGGGATATTTTCTAACCCTATGGGAACTCTGGAGTCCTGGAGGTTAATACACGGATTGGTTTTGAATTACTAGACTTATTAGACAGTAAGAAAATGTGGATGTTGGCAAAGATACCACTGCTTGGCAGTTTGAAGTTGTAAAGAAGACATGTTTAAAACTAAGCATTCTTTTCATTCTGGTCAAGTCGAGATCAGTATTTCATCTGATGATGTCATAATACTGATGATATCATTCATGGGCCTGCTAGTGTTGCTTTGTTGCCCACTAGGTATTCAAGAGGAGACATTTGACAAAATGTATAGTACTTCCTATATTCAGGCCCTTCTTCCTTTAATAATCAGTTGTTAGTGAATATGGTATTATTTTGATTTGTCATATTTGATGAACAGAAAAGTGATCTTGTACTTCAGTGATAAATTCTTCTGCTGATCTGTGTGAGGTTTTTTGGTATGTTTGTAACACTGCATTATTTTTTGTGCAAGCTATACTAAGAGCTGTACCTTGCAAACATATTAGGAAGCAATTTGTTTGGAAGTTTCAAAGTGGCTAGGAAGTCGAAAATAGTGGAAAGAAGAAAAAAGTATAATATGTTAATACTATTGGACATTTTAGGTAATCATTATTATTTTTAATCTTGCCTTTCATACAAAGTTTGTCTTTCAAGGTTAGGTTAACAGCTAAGAGGAAGACGAGTCAGGATTGCCCATCAGGCTTATGAAGTGATATGATAAGATATATAAAGATTGTGAATTCCTACTGTATAAGAAAAAGGAATGGAAAGGAGAAGTAGGCAGCTAGTATTAGCATACAAGGATAAGGAACTTTTGAGGAGTTGTAAAGTGAATTAGAATTAAGGCAGGCTTGCATGCACTCAATTTCTGAATTGCCAATTGGGTAAATAACCAATCAGAAATCAGCTGTGTCAACTGCTAATCCTTTGACCCTATGATATTTGTCTAGGATGATCCTATGTCTTGTATACGTGGCACCTGAAATGATACCATTTGTTGACAAAGGCACAGGCAGTTAGGAGAATATGCTTTCCAGCCCTGCAGAGTTGCTTCTCCCACTAGTCTCCTGGTGTATCTGCAAAGACCTTCAAACAAGAATGTGACCTGTCTTTACTGGCTGGAAGTCATCTATTAGCTTAGCAGTCTAGGGTTACTATTCATTTCAGCTTGTTGACCTGAAGGAGTAGTAGGAAGTGCTCCTTCTGTTGAACTGTAGGTCTGCTTAGTAAACGTTCAGTGAATTACTGATTATGGAGGCTGAAAGCTTCCATAACAACAATTAATGAATTTGTTTTGGTAGGTATATAGGTAGTGATCCCGATGAAGATTCAAGTTATTTTTTTGTGTGTGATGGGTTTTTAAAAGTCTCTAATAAGGATAATGTGAATGCAGACTGTTTCCAGGAATCGAGGAGGATTGCTACAAAATTTGATATTTAGGGTGGGATAAGGTGGGGTGCGGTAGGTAATCAGCATAGACCAGTGAACCTCTGCAGGGCACTTTCTGTGTGCGTGCACCTCCCCTCCCCTCCCCTCGTGGTCTGTTGCAGCCAAAATAAAGTTGGTTGCTTCAGGTACACAGTGGAGGAATAGCCCTTTGCAGAGGGGGGTGGAGGAATATTTGGCATATGCAGCCAGGGCTTAGAGGGAACCTTGCCTGTGAATATGCAGCCTGAAGGGAGTTATTAACCAATCACTTTTACGGATGAATTTCCAAGGCTCTGTGAGAGATACCATTAAAATAAAACAAATGCTATTGCCTTTTGTATATGTTTATTTGCAAATTGAGATTAAGATATTAATGGGTCCAAATCCAAGTAAGGAGGAAATTGAGACAATCATGACAGTCATTTGGAGATAACTGTCTGAATGGAATCAGTTTTAGAGTGGTTTTTAGTCATTGTTGAATCTCTTTCTTTTTCTAAGCTCTGTCTGCCTTGACTGCATCTGTTGATATAATTACTGATTTGCTCTGGTGCCACAATGATTGTATACCAGCGGCCCTCCTGCCCAATGGGTTAGGAGTATATAAATGATATAAACAATCAAATAAATGGTTCTCTGTTAGTCTTGGAGTGAGTCACTGGTCATAGTCTTGGAGTAAGCCTGGTCCTGTTTTACTCTGTTGTCATTGTTCTTAAGCAGCCATGGATTCAGCCTATGTAATGTTACACAGGGCCAAGTCAGACTTCCCTTGCATCTGTTAAGTCTGAATACTGAAACTCTTGACTTATGGCAGTATGCCATGAGCTTTCTGGTGACTCTTTTGGGCACAGATTAGTTGACTGATCTCAGATGCTTTATAAGATACACGTGACATGGCACATGACTGGTGCACATGTAGATGAAACTGTGATGGCTGACTGGCTATTAAACAACAAGAGGATGATTCTCAGCTTGGACCTGACATCAAATTAATCCTATTGAGAATTACTGATTAAGGCTGATTTGCTCAAGGAAGGGCAACACTGTAATTGGACCATTGTGAAATATAAAGTTTATATTAATGATAAACAGAAATATGCCTGAGCTTCAAAGTCACTAATATCTTCCCACTTTGGCACTTGCAGGGTTCCTCAGTATACCCTGGGTAACGGAAGCACCAGAGAGAACGGAATGGATGGTCCAATGCATGAGAACCCAGAATGGGAGAAGGCCCGTCAAGCACTGGCTAGTATTAGTAAGGCCAGTGCTGCTGCTGCCTCCAGCAACAATAAAGGTGCCGCCAATGGACAGGCTAATGCACAGGTGAGATGATTTGATGTTTCTTCACCTGCATTTTTATGTTCAATTTTTTCTTTTGCCTGTTTATTACTGTGCGCATCAGTTTTCCTTGATCTTTATAAGTGTTCTCCTTACAAACCAGCATCAGTTCAAAGCCTGTTCGGAAACTGTTTTTAGGAGGGCAACAAAACATGTGGGCTCATCTGTGTGCATAAGACTGAAGATGTCATCAGCGGTGCTCTTGTATCTTGAATTAAAAGTTTCCTGTTCTGCTCACTACCCATCCCCATTTCAAGTTACAAGGCTTCCTAGCGATCCCTTTCAACCTGGGGAAGCTTTTAGGGGGCCTCAGGGAGTGGAGCCTTTAATGTCCAAATAATCACCCTCACCCTTTCAAGGATATGTGGGGTGGCTAGTCTTAGCGCTTATTAGGTTTTGTGGTGGTTCCTCCCATAGAACTACCTGTCCCATGAATCCTTGCAATTCCCAGATAGCTATGTGACTCGCAGGAAGCACTGGACCTGTTCCTTTGTTGTTCAGTGGAGATGTATGCAGACAAGATACACATTGTGTTGGGGAACGGTTCTGTTTAATTTTTGTTCTTGGGCTTTGTCTCCTAGGATTCTGAGCAAGGTCTGGGATAAAAAGTCCAAAAAATCCCAAGGTACCCTTGCTTCTGGGTTTGATGGTCATGTAGTCACGTTTCTTCCTTGCTAGTCACGTCCAGTGCCTTTACAAGTATCCTTTTATGACATGTCTGTATGCTGTTTCTTTTTATAGTATGCTGCCCAACAGGGGGAATCTCTCCAGCAGCAGCAACAGTACTACCAGTGGTATCAACAATATAGCTACCTCTATCCCTACAATTATTATTATCCTATGGTAAGTAAGAGCAAACTGCCTGATCTCCTACATTCTGTCCCAGAATTATCTCTCAACCTGGGTGATCTCTCCACCAAGAACTGTAGAATTACAATTTATCAGCTTCATGTATCTAAGGTTCTGTATCTTTGAGTCCACTGTCTTGTGACGTTTGGCTGAGCTGCCACGTTCATTTAGTTTATTTATGTGCCACTTTTATTGGAGCATCTCAGATTTAATTAAGAAGGGACAGTCAGATTGACATGAATCCTATCTGCCAGCTGGGCTTCACCTGTTCGTCCCTGTCCACTAGCAAAATCATGATGTTTGCCTAGGATGGTGTGCCATTAAGAAACAGCCAACTTTGGCTGATAGCTGTTGCATATGAGATACGTTTAGGGTTTCAGAATAGTTTCAAGGCAAGGAGAGCTTTCTGTAGACATCACGATGGCTGGAAAGTTGTTAAGCGGAACCTATTGGTTGGGAATGCAGGAAAGAAAGGAGATTGTGACCATCATTTGTGAGGCTGTGTATCTTCAGAAGCAGGGGGGAGGTGGCACTTTGCACATAATTCTGAAGCTACCTTTTAAAATGCCTCTGTCCTAACCTAGTGCGATGGCCTACCCTCTCCGCAGAATGTATATCCTGGCTATAGCTCATCTGGGCAATATGGTGTTCCAGGCTCTTACCCGTCTACGGCACCTCAGCAGCCTCCAGCTCCTGGACAGCACCAAGGGAGCATGAACCAGGTAATGACATCTATCTGATCATTGCCTTTGACATTTATCTCACATCCAAGTCCCTTTTTCTTAGGATGAGTGAAAGGAAAACATAGTTGTCCTGACCGGAACCAACTCTGAAATCTTTCCAGAAATTGTCCATAGTATCTTGGCCTGTTCAAAATGAAGAAGCCTTGGTAGCAATATTCCCTCTAAGCTGCATGTGTACACAGCCCTGGATCAGTCCTGCATTGTCTGATTGATGTCACTGCCCATTTGCTTCCAGTTGTGGGTGAACCTTGTTTGGGGTGGTGGAGTGCTCTGTGCAGCACTAGCAGAAATTACAACCTGTTCTTTGGCTTTCTAGTTCATTCATTTCTTCAGAAATTTGCAGCCATGGTTCAGTAGTTAATGACTAAGAACCGTGGAGAGGGAACTGTGGTGAAGGCAGAGGCTAAACAGAAGAGGTGCTGGATTCTGTCCTGGCTTCCTCTTCCTAATTTTGAGAAAAAGTAGGGAGCCAGGGAACTGTTGTTTTAGGCATTCAGTCGGCAGAAGGGGACTTGGTGGGCATAGAGGGATGGGCAACCTGTTGGCCAACTCGTGACTGTCAGCTGCAAAGTCAACAGTTCAGCAGTTTGAATTCTGAGTGCCGCACAGCGGAGTGAGCTCCCACTGTTAACCCCATTTCCTGCCAACCTAGCAGTTCGAAAGCAGGTACCATGGTACCTCAACCTACACATTTAATCCGTTCCAAATGCATGTTCTTAAGTCGAACTACTCTTAAGTCGGGGTACCTATCTAAAAAATTGAAAAATAAGTTAAACAATAAAAAAGAAAAACATTTGTAAGTCGATCAGACCATATCTAAAATTTGTGAGGTGGCAGTTAAAACACCAACACTTTCCCGCTCTTAAGTCGAATTGCTCTTAAGTCGAGCTGTTCTTAAGTCAGGGTACCACTGTAAATACAAGTAGATAAATAGCTAATGCCGTAAAAAGCGGGAAGGTAAACAGTGTTCCATGCGCAAAAATGCATTCAGCCATGCCGGCCACATGGCACAAACTTGTACAACACTGGCTCTTTGGCTTGGAAACGGAGATGAACACCACCCCTAGAGTCGGACATGACTAGCATGCACGTGCAGGGAGGAACCTTTACCTTTTTCTACTGGATTGGAAATTTAAGCTCATTGGAATTCTGGCTGGTCCGAAACCACCAGTTAGTCAGGTCTGTGGCCTGTGTCAGACCTAGCTGGCATGGATAATGGTTAAGGATGATGGCAGGTGCGTCTGTTGACATATGAAGAGACCTAGGTTGCCCAGTCCTGGCTTTGCACTCATAATGTGACCCATTTACAGGTATGTTGCAAAGTGAGGAGCAGCACAAACCCCTTGTCTCTTTTTTCCACAGCCTCCGGTTCCTGGCATGGAAGATGGAGGGATGTCATATGCAAGCCAACAGCAGCAAATGCAAGTTTCTAATCCACCCCAGTCCCCTATGCAGCATCCCAGCCATCCTTCCCAGCATAGCAGCCACCCCATGGGCTCTGGAGGGCAGCAGCAGCAGCAGCAGCAGCAGCAGCAGGGGGGACCTGTAGGAGGACCCCATTCACAGCAAAACCAGTCCAATGCCTCCTACAACCAGCAGCAGCAGCATTCCTATCAGGATGCAGCCAAACCCAAGAAGGGGCAGCAGCTTTGGAACCGCATGAAACGTGAGTTTTTGTGGGTGCTTGAGGGAAAAGATAAGAACTGGATTCTTAAGGAAAGAGAAATAAGACTTGGTTAATGAAGGAGGAAGTTGGGAGGTTTTTTTAACCAGGTGTTAACCAATTGCAATGAAGCAAACCATTCTGTAAAAAGCCATTGCACTCCTTTTTAAAATGATTGCAACCCCATTTATTGGGGCTGGTGGCATTCCATTTGCATGGGTTATGGCAAGTCACGCCGCTAGAAAAGGGAAGTTGCCAAGAAACTGATTGCCTTCTTCTGCAAGTGGAAATCTTATTCATTTGCACAAAAATGAATCCAGCTGTGTTGGGATCCAGCTGTGTTGTGTCTCCATGCTACCAATTCAGCCTAGATTCTGCCACTGATGTTTTCAAAACTGAGCAATGGTCTCTTTTATATTTCTTTCTCTTTTTTCCCCTAAAAAGAAAAAAGGTGATATTTGTTGATAAGTTGTCCTACCACTTGGTTTCTCCTGTCCGCAATGGGTGGGAGTACTTGGTCCATTTATACATTATTTGTTTTTGTTCCATGGTTTTAACATAAAGGACCGTTTCCCATGTAGCTTTAATTGGTTTACTTCCTCAGTAGCAAATATCAGCCTTTGGTTTACCTGGACCTCATTTTTTAAATTGAAGCTAAACTATGGTATTCTATGGTAGAATCAGTGGCCTTAGAAATCTCCTTTTAAGTTCGTAGACATCTGCCCCTCTTAGAGATTGAAGGCTTGCTACTTCTTTCCTAAACAGAAGCACCTGGATCTGGTGGTCTGAAATTCAACCTTCCGAAACGCCCCTTTGTGGTAACAAATCAGAACTTCTCATCAGAGCAGCAGCAGCAGCAACAACACAGCAACTTCGGTTCACAACAGAACTCTGAAAAACGGCACAATCACAGGTGTTCAAAACTTCAGTTTTCTTCTTGTTCGGTAGATGGCAAGATAAGATTGAGATGGGGTGATGGGAATATTGTACATTATAGAACTCCCTTAGCTGTGCCTGTTATTTGGACACTATTCTAGTTATATATGCAAGAGTGTGTTTCTAGTTCATCTTCATTGTTAATTTCCTAATATCATTCTGAAGAGAACCTGGAAACCAAGTTTCAAGAAAAAGGTTTTTTAGGGCAGTGTTTTTCAACCTTTTTTGGGCAAAGGCACACTTGTTTCATGAAAAAAATCACGAGGCACACCACCATTAGAAAATGTTAAAAATGTTAACTCTGTGCCTATATCAGTCTCTAAAAGGTTCGCCATTGCTGGTGTAGGGAGAAGCAGGACAGAGGGGCCACAGATTGAGGCAGCCCGCTCTCTAGCACCCAGTTCCCACTTACCTGTGTTGTTTTTTTAAAGACATTTTGCCCTGCATGGACTTCTGTGTCCAGTGGAGACCTGAGAAGGGGCACTGACTCTCCAGGAACACAAATAAGACCCAAAAGCCCATCTTGCTCTCCATACTGTGGCCAAGGCAGATGCCTTCAGCAAGTCCAGTGACAGGAGGGGAGGAGGATGAAGGAAGGCAGGAAGGAAAGAAGGCAGAAAGTGTTCTGCTTGTATATCGCCCTATACCACTTCAAGGAGTCTCTGGGCGGTTTACAGTTTTAATTACAGTAGGCAGGCTGCTAGACATACACATATGCAGGATAGAAATGAGCACATTTCTATGAAGAGGGGAAAGGGTACGAATGGAAAGAGAGAGGTGGGGGGGGGGAAGAAAGAAAAGACAGAGAGGGAGAAGAGGGCGACCCAAGACAGAAAGAAAGGGGCAAGACTTCAAGGAACCCATCGCGGGCCCCCTCAGAGACGGCTCTTCCCCTCCCGGACCCTAAAGGCTGGCCGTCCAGCCGTGCCAGTAGCCCCCCCCCCGCCCACCTGCCTCCTCAGCCCAGGCCCGGCGGAGGCCTCCTCGCATCCCCTCCTCTTCGCAGCCCTGCCGCGGTGCTCGTGGGGCAGCCGGGCATCCCTCCTCCCCTTCCCCTCACCTGGTGGTTTGTTCTGGGCTGGGGCTCCCAGGCCGGCTCGTGTTGGCGGGTGGGCTGTCCATTGGTAGCTCCCAGGAAAGGGGTGGTGGTGGTCCAGGGTAAAAAAAGGAGGGGGGAGAGGGAAGCGAGCGAGTCGCGGCGGCGGTGGCAGGCACAGGGCAAACACTAAGAGAATGAGCGGGGCCAGGTCTGGCCGGGGAGGAAGTGACGCCAGCGCCGCGGGCCTCGGGGGGAGAAGCCAAGCTGGCCCTTGGACGCTATTCATAGCGCCTCCCAGCTGTGGGCCACCCGCCGGCCCTGGGTTGAATTTCTTTAGAATTTTTCAATTTTTCCCACGGCACACCAGGCAACATCTCGCGGCACACTAGTGTGCCGCGGAACAGTGGTTGAAAAACGCTGTTTTAGGGGAATGCCCCTTGCCAGTTCCACTGCTACTCCTTATACGTTAGTCTTTATTTTGAGTTCCATGCCAGCCTTTTAGATCTCTGTGAGAAAGATGTTGCAAACGAAAAACATTTTGTTTATTTGGTGTCTGTTGTTCAACCATGAGTCAACCATGTATGTTACAAGAAAGCCCTCCCCTAGAATCTTATCTTTGCCCATCCTTGATCATAGTAAAAAGCCTCACGAGAATAATGAGGGTTATCAAGGGCCCTCATGTGCCTATATGACAATATGCGTCTGAAGCCTTAAAAAGATTTAATACTTTTCTGCCTGCAGTTCTTCAACAGGTAAGCCAGAAGATTGGCCACAGGACATGAAGGAGTATGTCCAGCGCTGTTTCACAGCCTGCGAATCTGAGGAGGACAAGGATCGCACCGAGAAGCTGCTGAAGGAAGTGCTGCAGGCCAGGTTGCAGGACGGCACTGCCTACACAATTGACTGGAGCAGAGAGCCACTTCCCGGGTGAGGATCTGTAGGCTAGAAAGGTGAAAAGGGAGTATGCCAGAATGAATAATTGGATTCAGTTGCCAATGTTGTTCCTCTCATGAGATTTCTGTTCTATCCCAAATGTCCACTCTGGCCCATTTTATCTCTACAGTAACTCTGTAACATAAAAGATCAGAGGGTTTGTGACCAGCTGGTGGTTAACCAGTGAGATTGAGTGAACTGTGTCCCTAGCCTGAGTCCAGCAGAAGAGGAGTTGTGTAGTCCTTCCCATGTTCATGGATTGCAGCGCCCATCGGTTGTACTGGCCAGAACTCCCTGGAAGTGCAGCCCTAAAACATCTAGAAGTTGCGCGTTTCCCATCCCTGCTCACAACTGTTCCTCCATGCTGGTTCTCAGTATGAGTGTGGGTTTGCTTAACACATAAGTTTCCTGAATGGCTAGGGATAAGGTGATATGATTGTGATCTAGATGAAAGAGCAGGAGGGTGTAAGGGGTTATCAAATGTTTTTATGACAGAGTTCCCTTGAGGCAGATTAGGTTGGCACATGAAGAAGGCCCTACTGAACCCTGGCTTCATAGTTGTGTTACTCTCTTGCTGCAGCCTGGGCCGAGACAATGTGGCTGAAAGCCCCAAGAAGAAACAGCAGCGCTGGGAGGTGTCTTCTCTTCATTCAGGACGGCCTTCTATGCAGTCCACCCTTTCCCAGCAGCAGCAGCAGCAGCAACAACAACAACAACAACAACAACGGAACAGTAGCAGCAGCTCTCACTCTCAGCGGGGGGGAGGCAGTGGGGGAGCTGGGACTGGTCGGGCTCGTGGGAACGGCTTCCCTACCAAGTTTGGAAATCGGAACGTCTTTATGAAGGAGAACAGCTCATCCTCAAGTGTTGACTCGCGTTCTAGGTCTCGGTCCTCATCACGATCTCCCAGCCGGCACTTCCGACGGAGGTAAGCGTATGAAGTGCAAGTTGCAGCCATGGTGGAGCAGGTGCCACCGGCTTTCTGCAGTTGCATTTCCATTTGGCTACTGTTGGTCTGAACGAGGGAAGAGAAACGCTGGACTTACACTCCGAAGTTTCACTTGCAGAATCTTGTAGCCCCAACTAGAAGCTTCATTTTTCAAGAAGCAAAAGCAGATATTCTTAGATTGTGTTCTGCAGTTCTACTTTTTATAAACTGTACGACCAAGCGGAGTAGATGTTGCAGCTATTGAAATGTTGGGTGCTTTCCTAAAACTTTATTGATCTGTTACTCAGGATGACCTGAGTAACAGAAATAAAACCACTTTTTCTCCCCTCTCAAATAGTGATTCAGATTCAGACAGTTCCTATTCAGCTAACGAGTGTCGCTTAGGTGGCAGGAGAAACACCCAGAAGAACCGGGGCCGTGGAGGCCACATGGATAGAGGCCGGATGAGAGCCCAGCGAGGAAAGAGGCAAGTTGCCCGGGAAACAGGAGCTTCACTGTGACTGCTAGCCATTAGCACGATCACAGAGAGTAGGGGATGAAAGGTCAGGAGGAACTGGGTGTTTGCCATGTTCTTTCTGATCCTCAGAGGCGGCACTAGATTAAATAGGACTTTTGAGGTATGTCTTTTCCTTCCCTAAATGATTTCTAGGTTGGTCTTCTGCAGGCATGACCAAGGGCCTTCCAAGCGCAACCGAAAGCGCAACACCATGGACTATGAAGATCCTGAGAAGGAGTTCAAGAAGGAGCGTAGGGCAGCCCGATTCCAGCATGGCACCCACTCCAAAAAGCTGCGCCTGGAGCCCCTTATCTTGCAGATCAACAGTCTCGATACCACTGGCTCTGATGGCCTTGACTGGAACGAGTTGAAGATTGTGGGCACCTCCCAGGAGATCACCAAGCACTACTTGCGCCTTACATGCGCACCAGACCCCTCGACTGTCCGCCCAGTCTCAGTGAGTAGCTGCTGGTCAATGGAGTCTTGTCCTTGAGCCTGTCTTGTATCTTTCTGCTTCAGGGGCTCTTGTTTTTTCCACCTGGCCTTTTACAGTTTCATTGACTGATTCTGAGTAAGAGACAGGAAATGGGGTTATATGCACAGTAACATATCCTATGAGTTAAGATAACCAGGCAAGCACCATGAGTGACAGAGAGAGGCCTGAAGAAGAGACACGGAATTAGATGAAAGGATGCAGAGCAAACACAGTACAGTCCCCACTTTTTTGTGTCCTTCCATGTGCAGGAGAAGAGGAATGTATCCTTGTTGCTCTATTTGAGTTCACATCCTTTTTTTCTTAGTCCATTGTTTCCAAGTGGGAAGCCATCTCACAGCATGGTTGCTAAGTAGCAGTTGAAGCACTTGAAGGGCCAGAGAAGTCTCCTTTAGATACTCAGTCCCTCGGGAAAGTATTATTAAGTACACACTGCTATTGGTTGTTTGAAGATTTATTGGTCAGGAAATTACAGGAAAACTTTAAAAAGCAAGGACAGCAGGCACTGCAATCTTTGTAAAGATGTCCTCGATTCATAACCCAGATGGAGATCTACTGCATTTCAGCATCTTGCTTGCCCCTGCATTGAGGGTGTTTCCATTTGATAAGTTCCTGCTGTTTTTCTTGACTTGTGGCCTACAAATGTCTTGCACCTTGGTTGGTGCTTGCTAGGGGGGGTCTCTAAATGCTTCTTTGCTTTTTCTTCCCAGGTACTTAAAAAATCTTTGAACATGGTGAAATCACACTGGAAGGAGAAGCAAGATTATGCTTATGCTTGTGAGCAGATGAAATCCATCCGGCAAGACCTCACGGTAAGCTGGGTCAATTGTTGGAGAGCTGGACTAAGGAAGGATGGTGGTGAGAGGGTGGCTAGAGAAAGGTGGTTGCACAGACTGGGCAAAGAGGTTCGCTATGGGGCCCATGAAGCCTCAGATGCTGCATGTCATCAAATGCTGCATGCCATTAACTTTGCACCTAGCAATGCAATTTCATGCAAACTAATATACAGCCTTTCAGTTGCTAAGTAATAGGAAAGCAGCTTTCTTGAGCAGTAGGTGGATGCCAGACTGGCTTTGTGTTATAGTGTGGCTATTTGGGCAGTCCGCTCTTTCCTGTGTAATTGATGAGACATACATAGTTGTTGTTTTGAGGGGAGGGGTAGCATATAACATCAGTAGCATTGCACTGAATTCCACCATGACAAGTGGCTTTAACAGAAATATATATCTAGTGAATGAGTCTTCTAGTTCTAATTTGAGCTAATGACTGCTGGAAGGCAAACTGTGCTTGTAGATGGGTTTGGGAGAGCTGTATTAAAGAAGAAATAGTTTGCACCTCTTGTTACCACAACTAAGAAAAAGAAAAATCCCCTTTAAAAGGCAAGCTCCAAAATATTGGTGTTTCTGAAAGGACAAAACAGACTTCAATATTATTCCTAACATTTAAAGCACTTTTACTATATTGAGCAATGATACACGTCAGTTGACCCTTCTGCAACAACATACATTAAACTCTGTTGGGTTTTGTCAGCATTTAGAATGCTGGAGCCTTCAAGCTCTTCTTTATCTGGTATCCTTGAGCCCAGTAATGCCCCTATTTTAGCAAGACCTGCTTCGTTGGGTCATTGCACCTTGGTCCTCATTGCAGCAGGAGGCTGGGACATGATCTCAAGTTTCTGAGTATTTCTGACATTTGGTTTTATAATATGAACTCCTGTTTCTGTGTGAAAAAGCAGGTGGAAATTCAGGTACAGAGATAATGTCCTCAGATTTAAGCTGCTGCTTGTTAACACACTCCCTCTTACCCATTCTAGGTTCAGGGAATTCGTACAGAATTCACTGTGGAGGTCTATGAAACCCATGCCAGGATAGCACTAGAAAAGGTAAGAGCTAGCATGGTATAGGGTACGAGTGGCAGTGAGGAGATGCTGTTCCAGTCCCTGTTCTGCTAAAAACTGAATGGAATAGTCACTGTCATTCAGCTTAACCTATTGTAGGGATGTAAAGATAAACCGTTGGGGGGGACCCATGTTTGCCGTATGAGTTGGTTGGTGGGAAAGTGATACATTAACATAGCAAATCCAATAAGGTAAATATTCATTACAAATTATGTTCAAGTTTCTGCCGTAGAACTCAAGGCAGAATGTGTGAATTCCTTAGGTTCCTTGCATGCTTGCGTTGTCCCAGAGCTTTTCCCCCTCAATGGGGGTGCTTCATTCCATGCGTTCAGAGCATCCCACTGAAAACTTTCTGAAAACCATTTTCCATGGAGGAAAGGTAGATACATGAAAGCCTTTTGAAAAGGCTCTTAGAAAGAAAGAAAAAAGATTGTGTTTTCAGGTTTTAGAACTGTCGAAAAAATGGAAGTGTATCAGTAGCTCTCGCCCAGTTTCAGAGACCAGTCTGTCCCACCCTTCATCCTTTCCTGACTTCTTTCCCACTCAACATCTCTGAAGATATGTTCTCCCCCATGTTTGCTCTGTAAAGAAAATTTGGAGAGTAATATTTTTAAGGTCCTGATAATACAGAACCCAAGTCTCCATTAGACACGGGCCAGTGACAAATAGATAACTCATTCTTCTGCACTGTGCAGAACAGAATCCAGGAGGATGAAGTGCTAGGATAATTTATCCTTCATGAAGGATGTTGAAGCCTGCCGAGCTGGCTGGGGGAGGGGAGGGGCAGCAGCAGGTACAGGGCTGGCATATTTTTTAGCTTCCTGTCATAGTGTAGGTTTAGGACAACATGGAGCCTCTTTGGTGATGACAATCTATTTTTCCCAGGGTGACCATGAGGAATTCAATCAGTGCCAGACCCAGCTGAAAGCTCTGTATTCAGAGAACCTCCCGGGAAATGTTGGAGAATTTACTGCCTACCGCATCCTCTATTATATTTTCACCAAAAACTCAGGAGGCAAGTAGTGGGGCAAGGGATGTGGATGTGAAATTCATCTAATCTATTAAAGAGTTTCTTTAGTACTTGGGGAATGCTGTCATTGTGGTGTCTTTCTGCAGGAATCTATTTTTTCCCCTAGTCTCTTTGGCACTGGGAGAGAGATGCAAGTAACTCCCCAGGCTGAACTAAAGAGTAAGACAGATCAGATGCTCCCAGGCTATTTCAACAAATTTAAGCACTCCCTCTTCTTCAGGGCCTCTCTTGAGGAATGTGATAAAATTATGTCAGATAGCTATAAACCCGGGTTGGGGAACCTCCAAAGGTCCTCTAAGCTTTTCTAGATGTGTCCACTTAATGTTCTAGTAGTTTTCTGGCTGTTTATGTAGTTTTTTCCATTCTAAAAGACTGAGATGCCTCTCGTAAGACTTTTGTTACTGGCAGTAAGACATTTTAAACTAAAACTTTCTGTTGTGTTTGGTCCCATCATTTTGGGTTTGATTGTGGGCATTGTTGCAGTGAGAGATCTTGCAAAGTTATTTTAAAACAATGAAGTTCTTGGATTGAAAGATGTTGCTTACTTCTCCTTTTAAGGGAGGCTCCTGGTTAAGGAGGCTCTTATTCCCATTTCTTTGTCTTCCTTGGTTTTGGTGATAGGCAGTGGCAAAATGAACTACAGTGATACCTCAAGATACAAAATTAATTTGTTCCTTGGGACGCTTTGTGTTGTGAACATGTAGTATCCCAAAGCGTGGTTTCCCATAGGAATGCACTGAAAACGGATTAATCCATTCCAGAGGTGAGTGAACAGATTAATCGGTTTTCAATGCATTCCTATGGGAAACCGCATTTAGGTTTACAAATATTTCACCCCTTCAGCACTTGCCCTGATCCACTCCCGAAAAGGAGGCAGGTGGCACGGAACCAAAGGCACCATAAGCCAGGGGGAGGCTTGTCCCCGCTGTGGTGCCTTTGAATCCCTGCCACTCGCCTCCTTTTGGAGCACCTCTCCCCAATTGGGTGCCTTCGGCTTCTTTCGTAACTCATATTTTTCGTAACATGAGGCGATTGTATCTCGAGGTATCGCTGTAAATGTGAAGGTGGAAGTAGGTCTTGAACGTCAACATTTCTAAGCCAAAGAGAGCTGGTAATGAGCGTAAGCAGGAAACAGAGCTGCAGTGTGATTGTGTGTCTTGGTGACTCTTCTTTTCCTCCCTCGCAGACATCACCACGGAACTGGCCTATCTGACAAAAGACCTGAAAGCGGAGCCTTGTGTGGCACATGCCCTTGCCTTGCGAGCTGCCTGGGCTCTATCCAATTATCACCGGTTCTTCTGCTTATACCGCCAGGCACCCTGCATGTCCGGTTACCTCATTGACAAATTTGCTGAACGGGAGAGGAAAACAGCCCTCAAAGCCATGATCAAAACGTATGTGAAGCTGAACCCAGGCCCCTTTGGGATGAGGGGTGGGGGAAGGTGCCTCACATCCTCACACATTCCTTCCCGCCTTCATGGTGTCCTGGGTCAAAGAGGGAGAGTAGCTCCCTATTGAAGAGAGCTCAGTAAAATAAAATTTAAAAATCCCATTATATTTCCATAGCCTTAGGGGACAGAGTAGCTTTTAACAGGTAAGTAACGTAATAGTGTTCTGTTTGGTCAGCATTGATTGCTTGGGTTTGGAAAACAGCAACTTGGCTTGTGTGCTAAGGCGAGTTTGAAGGCCTCTCGGATATACTTTGATTTTGAGAGTCATGTGAATCGCCATTTACAAAGCTTTGACTCAGAGACATTCTCTGTTGATAAGAAATATACTGTAGGCATTATATTTGATCGTGTGAAGGAGTAAAGAGTCATTGCCCTAAGCAAGAACCAAGGATGTCTTACAAAGGAAACTTCAAAAGTAACAGTACCCGAATAGGCCTTAGACAATGAGTATTCCCCCTTCATTTTTATATTCAGTACAGTACTTATAACAAGTAAGAGAATCTCATCTCCATCTACTCCCATCCCACTCCATTATCCCTAGCTAAGGAGAACAATTTATATAATCAACCTTATGTACGCTTTTCTCCATTGAGGTCTACAGGCCTCAGGTGGGTGCACTTTTGAGCCTCAGTGCATGTACCTGCTGCATTCTCTTCTGTGAGAAATGAGCCTGGATGCAGAGCCTGATGGGGATTAACTGTACGGGTTCCTCCTCTCCCTCTGAAAACAGTACAGTGTAAATTAAATGTGTCTTTGTTAGTGTCCATCCAGGAAATGCTACAGGTACTTCAGTCGGAGTTGGGGGATCTTTAACTCTCCAGATGTCTTAGAACTGAACTTCGAGCATCTCTAGTGAGAAGGGGTTGTAGTAAGCCCCTGCCCATTCGCGGGGGTTAGGGACCCGACCGGACCCGTGATAATAGGAAAATCCGCAATACACAGATGCTGGGTTGGGTTGGGACTTGGGGGGGGGGGGCTTCTCTGCAGCCTCCTGCGCTTACCAGAGGCCTGGCACTGTCCCAAATCGGTCTCCAATGGGCTTCCCAGGCCTGTTGGAGGTTCCAGAAGTGGTTTCCAGAAACCACTTCTGGGGCCTCCAACAAACCCAGGAAGCTCATAGGAGGCCCGTTCGGAGCACCACCAGGCCTGGGTTAAGTGCAGGAGACTCCAGTTAGGCCCATCCAGCTTAACCCAGGGGGCCTTGCCTTTCATATACTGCAGTCCCACAATATATCGGGACCACAGTATATCAACTGCAAAATGGCAAAGAACCACTGTAACCCAAAACATCTGGAAGGTCAATGGTTCCTTGCTCTAGTTTGAAAGCATTGTGTTTTCCTTTCACAGGGGTCTCTTCTGTGTTTGGCCACTTCCCCAGTTTTTTTGCTTAGCATGTTTAGGCGCAGATCACATGCTTTACAAGTCGAAGTGAGGATGATGATAATAAGCATTTAAAAGATGTAGATGCTTTACATATATGTACATTTGCCTGAAAGTTTGCAAAACATTTGGGTATTTGAATTGAGTAGTGGGGGTAGAGATGTCCTGAACTGAGCCAAAAATGGGACAACAAAGAAGAATCTGGAAGACAGAAAGGATTATTAGTGAAATGGCTGGAGTAAGTTACATTTTGCCTCATTAAAGGTGCTGCCAGGGGTCAGGTGTAAAGAAATGAGTTCACTGATGCTGTTTGTCCTAAAATTTTCATCAAAGATCCTTTCCCCAGTGTTGTTTGTGCTATTTGGCTACCACTGAAATATAGAGTGGAACATTCTATACTAATAGTTCTAAGGTTCTAGAGAGAGGTGGTGCCCCTTCACTCCTCTCTTTCAGCCCTGGTGCTGTTGCACTCAACAGCAATTCCTGCTTCATGACTAATTTGCTGTCTTGCTGGACAGCAGTCTCCTCTCTGGCTCTGGTGTAGCTAATAAGCAATATAAGACTCCAGATTAAAGTGGTTTACTGTACTAGCAAGTGCCAGGAGGAGCTAATCTTCATGCAGCATCGAGTGAGGCAAATATTTGTTGGCTAGCGGCAGTCCAGAAAAGATTCTGAGACCAAAATTTACTTCCATTCATTGGGGTTAAACATTCAGAAGAAAAATTAAGACAGCAGCTTCCGAGGCCCAGTTCTTGCAATGAGAGTTCTCTCTCCTTGCGCTCAATAAATCCAACACCCTTGTGCTGAAGCATAACAGGGTGTTGAATTTGAAATGTGTCATTTCAGTGGAAGCAAGTTTGGATGTTTGACTGTAGTTTACAAGTAACCAAAGGAAACAGCATCCTTAATACTTCATTGGAGGCCGTCATCCGCAGGGTCATAGCAGATGCACATGCAGAACATTCGAGGCAGTCTGAATTCTTGTGTCTTTTGATACTTTAAGAGTCCATCCAACAAAACTACATCCCCTCTAAACAAACTAGCAAAACATATTGTCCTTATGTAATATCACATGGGGCTAGAATCTTGAATAAAGCCGAATATCTCATCAGGTATCACCGTGTTGCCAGGTTGACTAAATTTAGAGTCTAAGCAGGATTCTGAGTGCCATCTTAACCTGTCTGTCATCGGTTGCCTTTTTCCCATTCACCAGTGTCTCTTTTTATCTCCCTCAGTTTCCGCCCGGTGCTTCCAGTCTCCTACGTTGTGTCAGAGCTGGCCTTCGAGAGCGAGGAGGAGTGTCAAGCCTTCCTCGCAGCTCTCTCCCTTGTGTATACTAGTCCCGACGCTACCAAGATTGACTGCAAGCAGAGCTTGGCGGTCCTGGCTAATTTCTGAAAACACCCCCCCCACACACACACACTGTCCTATTTTAACATGTACATATATATATATATGTATAGATACATTCGTATGTATATATGTATATAAAACCAGATTCAGTTAGCTGCCATGGCATTTCTGGAGCCTAGCACTACCCTTCTCCCACTGTCCACACTGCCTACGGATAGAAGAGGGTAAGATCCATGGACGTCGGATGGCATCTAAGACCACCAGACACAGAGGAAGAGCAGAGTGTTCTGTCTAACAGTTGTCATTTCTTCTTTCTTTTTGTCAGCAGCGGGATAGGGCAGTGTTTGCGGGTAACTGGGTCATGATCAACTGTCATTTCTTCTTTCCTCGTGGCAAGATACATGAGAAAATATAGCTGCAAAAACTGCCTTCTGTTGTCAGTTGGTCAGAAATTGCGGAGAGAGGATCGGGAGGGAAGAACAAGGATTTATAAATGAATTCCTAGGGAAATGTGGATTTAATTGCTGTCTCTTTTTCTGTTAATCTCTTCACACTCACAAGTGTTCAGGAAGCTAGAGTATTTTCTCACTAAACCACAGGGAGATTCTGTTGTCTATTCCCCCCCCCCAAAAAAAAAATCACAGCACTATCTTTCAAGAAGCATAATTTATTCTAGATTCAACTTGGCAAACCTCTCAGAAGGCAGCAATACTTGAGAACACATAGTTCCTTTGTGTAAATATGTGGGATATGATTTTGTACAGAAGCTGCAGGTTGTAAATAATGCTAGACAAAATTGTTGTTTTCTAAGAGCCCCACCCCTGCTTTTCTATTTTTATAATTATGAGTTTAATGTGGTTTTCTCTGAAGATGAAAAATCCAGGTTTTGTTTGCACATTTTGTGTTCTCCATTATGTTTCTCAAAAACTAACACTGTCTCAGTTTTTTCCTCTTCCGAGCTATGACCTGGTTCTGAAAAAAACACATGAGAGAGATGCCAGCTCTCCAGTTGAACAAAAAACCAGCCTGAGGAGGAAGAGCAAAGCAAAATCAGCCTTCACACAAAGACTTTTTCCTATGCAAAGGAGAATGTAAAAGACTTAAATTAAACCCTACCTGGATGTGAAAACATGAAGTGAAGAGAATCAAATCAAAGCAATAAGCAGTGGCTATGGCATCAAATCAACACACAAGATGATCCTTGCAAACTCCTGCTTTTCCTATTGTGTTCTGGAGTTGTCATGCTAAGTTTTTAATTTATTTTTCCTCCTTCTGTCCTCAATTCTTTACAGGTAAACTTGGAAAATGCACCACCCCATTTCTATTTTTCTTCGTCACATTGTTTTGCTTTTTGTTTTAAAGTTTTGGAAGATTGTCCAGTTGTCTTCTTTTCCTCTTTCTCTCCCCCACCCCCCCCTTTTCCTGTCCTTAGTCTCTCTAGCTTCTTAT
Source organism: Phrynocephalus guinanensis (assembly GCA_037367245.1). Taxonomy (NCBI): domain Eukaryota; kingdom Metazoa; phylum Chordata; class Lepidosauria; order Squamata; family Agamidae; genus Phrynocephalus; species Phrynocephalus guinanensis. Next base: position 11,285,261 of record CM074743.1, on the reverse strand, counting down.
AACCCTCTCTCCCTTCTCGGCTCTAACTTCTCTTTTCTCTCTTTTTGTTTTGAAACATGTGTAATTTTTGGGATGTTTTGGCTTGGGCTGGATTTTTCAAATACACCGTTTTCCTTTTCAGAAACTTCTGAATTTTTTCCCCATTTGATTAAAAAGAACTTTTTAAAAAATAAAAAAAAAAGTTCTGGCGTGATGCTGTTTAAGGTGTAGCACAGATCAAGGTCCTAATCTTGGAAGAATTAAGTGACAGGACCGAGTTGACTTCAGTGGCCCAGGGAGATCAGGCAGCAGCTTGGCTTCACTCTTTATCCCATCCAGTCTGGAGCAACCTGTTTTGGAGACAAACCTATTTGGTAAAACGAAACAGGATCTGTGCACTTCATTCTGAAAGGAAGTAGGAAGACCACTGGGTTTGAAGGCTCCTTATGATTTCATTATTTTGCTTGCTGGAGTACCACCACCACCACCCACATCGGCAATTGCCATTTTGGCTCAAGCTTCCTTCTGGCTGTCATCTGCCCCCGTTGTGTAATTCCTTAGAATCTTTTGATAGATGTTTCGTGATGACGTGCGCATACTTGCCACTGCCAGCTGGTAGTTGAGGCTCTGCCATTCTTGGCCTTTATGGGCATTTTATGGGAAACAGGGCTTTTAAGTTCTCTCTGGATTGGTGCTTCCATTAAAGAAATAGAACAGTAGGACCCCCGTATCCACTGATTAATTATCCACTGATTCAGTTATCCACGGTTGGCAGAGGAATAAATAAATAATTCAACAGCTGCAAAACAAGCTACTGTGTCACAGAGCAGCTGTAAAGCAAGCTACTGTCATAAAACACCAGCCGTAAAGCAAGCTACCATCACAAACAGCAGCTGTAAAGCAAGCTACTATCACAAAACAGCAGTTTTGGGGACATTTTGGTGTTCTCTCTTATCCACGATTTTCATTATCCACGGGAAGGCCTGGAACCAATCCCCAGTGGATACTGGGGTCCTGCTGTATTGCAAAAAATGCTTAAGGATTAGAGGCATGACATGTTTTAGGAAGTTATACTCGGTGCAATGATCTATAATATATCTAAAACATGCAAACTAGACCTGAGCAAGAGGAGGTGAGATCTAGAACTTCAGCAGCAGCGTCTCGCACTCTTGTCAATCCAAAAAAACTAAACTGAACCTTCACCAAAACAAGAGCCACCAAAAGTCAGGTTCCAGTTTTGTAGAGAAGATAATGCTTGGCTCTGAGATGAGTGCTTGTAATTGTACAAATACTGGTTGAGTTGTTATCTAGCTGCAGAGACAGAGGTTAGGAGTTTGAATCCTCACAATTGTTTCCCAGAGCAGCCACTCTGTGTATGTAGCCTTAGGCAAGCTGCACCGTCCTCGTACAGCAACCACGCATGAAGGGTCTGGCAAACCGAGTACTTCATACCCAGGAAACCATGCAAGGGTCATTGTAAATCACAGCAGCTAACACGTAATCTAACAAAATGAAACCAGGATTTTTCTCTCAAGCTCCTTAATCCTAATTTCCTGTTATTTATTACCATGTTCCTGCCCATTTTTTTTCTGATATCCATTCTGCTGTGAAGAATGTCTTAGTTTTGAGCATGTTTGGTGATATGCCATATGCAGTCATTGCCTCCTAATGCATTAGGACCTCAAGCAGTACTATTTAGGCTATATTGACTCTCCTGACATTTTCTAATATTGTGAACTGGCTTAAATGAATCACTTCACTTAACTGGGTAGTTATAAGAATCACTGCCATAGAACACAGCCTCTATTGAGGCGACATCACTAAAACCTGTCTCCTAATGAGTATTGAAAGGTGGTGGATTATCTTTCCCATTCTGAACATTCTGGCTGCATAGCATGACCAGTGACCTAATATAGGCATCAGTTAAAACGGGGTTGCAGTTCCAACTGCATTTTACATGAAGACACTGATGGTGTTGAATGTGTAAGAGAGTGTTGGGAAGGTGAGTCATGGCACTTGGACTTTCTTTTGAGATCAAAAACATTTCATCCAAGTTTCAATCTCGCAAGAAAAGAAGTCCAGTTGCCATGACCGCACCTCTGCATAATGTTACCTAGATGACAGAATCTTCACACACCTGTAAGAGAGCCATGTGTGTTCACTTCTGCTGGTCTACAGAATATGCAACTCCAAAGCCAAGGCGGGGGAGAGGGGGGCAGCCTTCTAAAGCTCACTTAAGGAAATGGTATGTTATTGTGTACAGGTTTGTAGCTTTATGTGGTTAGTCATGACAGACGCCCACTAATATAGGTGCTGTTCATTTGCACAGCCAAGACCCTTGTATTTCAGAAAGCACAAGAACAGCTGTTCAAAGAGACTTAGTAATTACCAACATTTGGATCACGTTTATTAAGAAGCAATGATTCATTTTGTTACATCGGAAAGCAAAGGAACATTTGCTAAACCGCATCCTTTCCCTCAGAACCTTGAACAATATAGCAGATTTGTTTTTTAAATGAGAGCACCCAATCTGCATATTAGAGATGGCACAAAATGGCTTCTGGTGCATTTATTTTTGACTTGTGCAGTTCTACTATAGTACTAGACTGAATCTATGTATAAAGAAGCTGCAGAAATTCTGAGATGGTGTAATTCCAATCTCGTGACAGCTCTACCAAGCTACTTTGGGTTGCAGTTGCATACCTGCTTGTTATCATCTTCCCTCTTTAAATCAGCTTTGGGGCAGCCCACCTTGATTCTTAGCAGCCACTAGTACAAACGGACTCAAGAGCTGGGGAAAATCCAACTTTTCTGTGCTTTCTGCTTGCTGTTCACAGTAATGCACAGTATTTAAGCAGTTGACATGCTTCTAGTCGCTTATCACCAAGTGGGTCTCGGCTATCAAGGCACCTGCTGAAAAGACATACTGATGGGAATTTCCCTCAGTATAACTGTAGTTTCAGTACTGTGGCATAAGACCCATCAGTTCTATTCTTTCCCGTCTCACACAAGCATAGGGCCTCTACTGCCTGTGTTCCTAAATTCTCAACAGTGGGAATCCACGAGGAATCTGTTGGCAGCTGTGGCCCTGCCTTTCCTGGTGGGATCTTCACGATAGTTAAGTGGAAGATCCCTTTCTGTGGAGGCTGTATTACAGTCAACCCCTTCTTGAGAAAGGCAGTCTCCAAAGTTTTGGCCAGTAAGCCCAACTCGGGCACAGAGGCTGGCACCATGTAAAGAACATGCGAGTGAAAAGTCTCAACACCACGGAAAGAAAGAAGTAAGGCAGGGGGCAGCAGGCGCTGGGTGCCGGCTTGTAGTTCTTGGAGAGCCACAATCGCTTTGTAAATCTCTTCTGGGGTGTCTAAACGCATCAAGCCAAGTGTGAGATGGAGCGAAGCCAAGGGCACACAAAACTTGGCTAGATCTGGATGGACTCTACAGAGGGCCTCCTGGAACAATTCCACTGCTTTCTGGATTTCTGGGCTGGTAACTGGAATAGCTACAAAATGAGTGGGGCGACATTTAGGGCGAGGAAAGTGTCTATTCCCTTTGCCTTCTAAAGCTGGACTTTCATCCACCATCACTGGGTCATCTTCCTGTGCACTGCTGAGATTCTGGATCACCTTTTCCTTGGTGGAAGTCCTATTCTCAGTTGAGATCACTTCCTCTTGTCCCATTCCGTGGCTCACGCCACTTTCCGTTAGTATGGAAGGTGCATCTCCATCTAATTTCAGATTAGGCATGGATTCCTTGATCTCCTTGACTACGTCTACTTGTGCAGTTGTTCCATTCGGCTGCTTTTCTCCAGTGCCGACTGAACCACTGACATCGTCTTCTCCACTGTGTTCCACCATATCTTGCCCTACCATTGCCATCTCCTCTTCATCTCCCTTAGGGTGGCCATCATCTTTTTCCACGATGGCTTCAGCAACATCCTCTATTTCCTTGATCACCTCCAAGATAGTTCTTCCACTCCCTGTAGACCCAAAGACATCATCTGTGCGGCTTGTTTTGTCCCAGACTACACGGTCCCTATATTTAAAGTACTGGATCCTATGTTTCGGGATGGCCAGCACACCAGGTCCAGCTGAAGTCAGATCCTCCCATGAGAAAGCATTAAAAGGTTGCTCCATTACCCCCAGGAAGCGGTCAAGGTAACCGACAGAGAAGCGTTCTGCAGGCACCTGGGGGTCCCAGAGCAGACGAGAGATTACATCCTCTGCTGTTTTCATGGCAGGCTTCTTGCTCCCCGTAAACTGTGTGGAACGCTCCGTGGTGGGATTAGGCTCTTTGACGTGATCAGCATCCCCGTGACTGGGGTGATCATTTCGGCAGCGGACACCAAACCGGCAGCGTCCTTCCAGGAAAAAGCGGCAGGGCGGATGGATCTCAGCAGATCCCTCATTTGTTGGAAGCGACGTAGTAGCTGGCAGCAATTCCACAGAGACTGCACAACCCGGCCCAGGTAAGTCTGTTTCAGAGGATGGAAGCAATTCAGCCATTGGCTGAAACATAAGATTATGGGAGAAAACAAAAGTTAGAACCAGAAGAGAGACATTTGTGATGGTTCACTCCTGAACAGCTCAGGTCTTGCAAACTACAGGAAACCTTTACACACCTCAGAGTCTCACAAAATTCCAGAGACAATGCAAAACAGTTACTGGATTTTAAACTGGATTACTGGATTAGGGGAAAGCATGTTTATATAGTATGGTACTGACAAGATGAAATTATTAAAACAAGTTCTTGTTTTAGAAGATCTAGGATCAGGTGGAACCTCACTCCAGTTTTCATAAACAGAATATTTCACAGCCTTTAGTTGGTGGCTAGCTGAACGAATAAGATGCCTAAAAAGAACTTGGAGGAAACGACAGAAAATCCATTATTACCATTTGTCCCTCACATCTCGCTATGTGTATAGTCCTGATTGTGGTTTGAGGAGTCCAGGGCTGGAGAGAAACCCGAGATGCCTGGATCAAATCGACCTGGATCCCAGAGGAAAAAAAATAGGGTCTTGCAAAGATCAAAAGCAGATAGAAGAAAAAGGGAAATCGTCTGTCTAACCGAAGCGAACCACAAAGTGGTTGTAACTTGTAACATTCCACCCCGTTGTTTGAACGTCGAAGTATTTATTTATTTATTTTAATATTTATATGCCGCCCGTCTTCCGGAAGTAGACAGAAAGCCATTTGGGGCGGAGGGTTGCCTGACTTCTGTCGTCCCTCTGCAGTGCTAGCTCTCCTCCCCCCGACCATCTCCTGTTCCCACGACTAATCTGGGCACGCAAGAAGAGAAGGGACCGCACGCCTTTTGCAACATTCAGCTTCCCAAACCACTTTATGTCTTCAAAGAAAAATGTCTAAGAAGCAGGGGCAAGGAATCAGCGGAGGGGTTGGTGGTGAGATCAATACTTGCCGTACCTTGACACCCAGCAGGCACCTGGGGAGTTCGCGGTACCTCTCCCGCTAAGCTACACTTACACCAACCTTCCTTTCCTAGCCCTGAACTTCCTGGATTTGAGAAGAAGGGAATTCCCAAAAAGAATCGAAAGGCATTGTGGGAGATCCATATCCCCCCCCCCGAGACAGTTTCCCGCTGGTGCCAGCAGAGGGCGGCAGTCTTTCAATTTCCCCGCCTAGGACTGGGACTGGGCTCTTCCCTAGAGAAAAATCGGAAAAATTCGGAAAAAAACTGTCCCCCCCCCTTTTTTTCCTGAAGCCTTTTTGTTTTGTTTTTCTGAAAAATTGGAAAAATTGAACAAAAAAGAAAAATGATTATGGAATGTTTTATTTTAACATAACGAATAAAATATATATTTTCCAAATCATTTCTAAAAAAATATAACTGCAACCTAGTCCCACTCCCTTCTATACATTCCCCCCTCTTCAATTCTTCTTCTTTTTTTTTAGGATGAGGCTTTTATTTTATTTTTACTTAATACCGTGGAGAGGAAATATGAATCATTGTTAATTCTGGATTTTTAAACATTGTTTTGTAGAGGGTTTTTTTTTGTTCCACATAAACGAGTAAACAGTTTAGTAGATTGTTACTCCATTTGTTACTTACAATTACAAATAAATATTATTTAAAAAGTAAATTCTCTTTGTAATAATTGTTTGGATGCACTATATTTATCCCTCAATTCTGTAAGCCACCTTGGGTCCTTTTCCAAGGAAAAAGGCAGATAAAAATAAGTGAAATAAATAATATTTTAATATGCTAGTTGTGATTTTATGCCAAGTCAAATTGTCCATAGTCTTATTTTAGGTTTCTAAAGTAACAGAATTACTTTCAGGCTGTAAAGGCTGTTAATGTAGCATTTTTTTTAATTTTTTTCTGAAAATTCAAATCCCCCCCCCCAGAAAAAAAAATTCTGAACTTCTGATGCACATGCACACCCCACCCCAAGAGGGCTGGGATGGTGGCTAAATGAAGGCTGAGATAGGACAGGGCCCCCTTTAATCTAATGGCCATCCATCACCGCTAAGCTATGCTAATTGAAAGACCCTAATTAGCGGGAATGAGGGAAGTTGAGAGGAAAACACTTAGGAGTAGACTTTTGTTGTTGCTGTGGAAAGGTGGTGGTAAAACCAAGTTTCCAGAGTCATGCAGGGACTTGAAGGCAGGCTAGGCTTAATTCTCAAAGCATGCCTGCTCTCCCCCTCTGCTTTAAATCTGGCTTTAGTGGTATCTTGTGGTTCTAAGGGACAAGGAAATTCCATACACCTAAAGTCTGGATATGCCTATCCTTTCAATAGGGCTTAATGTGTGCTCGGACTTGGTTTAATGTATGCTCGGACTTACTGTTGGCACCAAGATGGCCTTTTTTAAAAAGTGGCCTCCAAGCATGGGCAGAGTGCCATGTCTTCACTATGAGTAATCACAACGAATTCCCACACTTCACATGTTAAGGAGAAAGCTTTGAACACCAAGAGTGCTGTTCCCAAACCGGTTTCAGGCCTGACACCTCCTGTTTGTTTAAAAGAAAGTAACCAACACCTTTCAACAACCTGGGGGAGGCAGAGTCAGAGATACTTGCCAAGAAGAGAGGTATATGCCATCCTTGTTGGATCTGTCCTCCATGGTCCACCAGAGGCAGGAAATTATAGTCTCCTCTTCAATATTAAATCAGATACATAAAGGTAAAAAGGTAAAGGTTTCTGCCACACATGCGTGCTAGTCGTGTCTGACTCTACAGGGGTGGTGCTCATCTCCGTATTTACACCAAAGAGCCAGTGTTGTGCAAGTCCATGACCGTGTGGCCGGCTTGGCTACAAGGAAACACTGTTTTACCTTCCCACTTTTTATGGCAGTACCTTTTTATCTACTTGCAATGACATGCTTTTGAACTGTTAGGTTGGCAGGAGCTGGGGTTATCAGCGGGAGCTCACTCTGCTGAGTGGCACCCGGGATTCGAACCGCCGAGCTGCCGACTTCACAGTCAACAGTTTTGGAGCCTTCGTCCGCTGAGCCACAACGCTCCATACCAGCTCTACAATTCTAGGGTTCCACAGCTGAGGGACCAAAGGCTGAGTCTGAGAACAACTGTGATTGGAGGCGCACGAGTTAAACCGGCAAGTGGGGGAATGATCTGAGGTGAACATTTGGCCATAGGAACCTGAATCACAAGTACCTACAACTATCTTCCCAACTTCAGCCAGCTTTTACCAAGGTGCTGTCCTCTTGAACCCCTTTGAAGGACAGCCAGAAGGCCGCAGTTATCACTCCCTGCAGAGTGAATACAACTAAACTCTGAAGGAGTTTGTGGTTGGGAAAAATGTGAGCGGTATCTCTAGAGCGGGACTGAATCAGTGGCCTATGAAGGGAAGGCAGCAGAGACAGACAGATACACACCCTGGAGGGTAGTTAGAATCCAAGGCCTGGAGGCTTCACACTGATTCAACAATAGGGGAAAGTGGGCTGGGACTGGACGCCTGCCTATCACCCAGCTGGTGTGCATCACAAGTTGCCTTTGCAATGGCTTCCTTCATCCTGTCAGGCCTGGACTGTGTCAGCGAGGGCCCCTGGTCTGTTTATCCTCTGGCAGGAAATTCACAGCTGGGATCGACCGGCAAACGGAGGCACCAGATAAGGCTCCAAAGACACAGAGAGAGAGATTACAGCTGCAGTCCATGGTGGGGGCAGGGACTAGTGTGATCAACCAATGTTTTTTTCCCCTTTGATCCAATCCCTGTTGCTGAGAAGCCAAGACTCTGGCCTCCCGCCTTCTGTGGCAAAAGCTGAAATGGAGCCTTGACTTGTTTTTTTTTTCTGGGCCCAAAGCAAAGCTGTCTTCGTGTTCCAATCCACAACCCATTCTACATTGCCATCCTGCATGTCAACATTCCCTCTATATACTACATTCTTATTTCATTTGGAAAGGAAACTGGGTGGAAATATAAACAGGATGTGCACAACACAAATGCAAACTCCTGCTGAGATCAACTGCCTTTTGGGAGGAGAGAGGAGAGTGACACCCTAGCATTGAAGCCACTACACCCAGGAGGATCAAATTTTCTCCTCTGCTAGTAACATCCATCCACTCTTGAGATTTGTCTCCTTGGCGGGAGACTGTAACAATTCCTTGAAATTTCTGCTAGTTCCTGAAGACCTGGCAATGTTAGATAACTCTGGGGTACAATCAGCACTACCAGGCCTTAAAATTCAACACCACCCCTCCAGGCACTGCCCAATTTCCCCAACTCTAATGGCAGTTCCATAGAATGCACTGGCGAGATTGTCAATACTAAGCAGTGTGAGCCAGTGGCTGAAATCCTGTTGCGTAGCTTAGTAAGTTGAACTAGAGTAGAGTCATTGAATCAACGGGGATCTGTAGAGACAGCTCCTCTATAGGAGCTGATTCAAAAGAGCCTATTCTAATTGCAATTTACTGCAGCACAGTAAATCACAACTAGAGTCATCCCATTTGATCAGTGGAATGTATGAATAAGTCAACTTTCTACTAGGTTTCAGCCCTTGAGCAATATGTTCAATAAGTGAAACGGCCCTGTGATCTGAGCAACCGAAACCATTAATTTTTCCAATGGTGAAACATCACAACAAAGGACACATACATGATATGACCACACCCTTTCAATTTTGATCAACTAAGCTGGAAGCAAGCATTTAATTAGATCGGGCTATCATTGTCTGGAGACGCCCAAAGCCTAATCCACCATGATTAAGCTAGTCCGTGTGTAGTTAGAGCAACTTGCACAATCTCCATGAATGTGTTTGGCAAGGCCATTCACTATAACAGTCACAATAAAATAAGAGAGAAAGTTGTGTGGTCCTTTGTGCACAATCCAAAGGCAACAAGAGATGATACCTCTAGCTTTAAACTCATTCAGGTCTTCATCAGGCTGGACACCACCAGGCTGTGGACAGTACAGGAAAAACATTAAAATGGTTTGGGTTGGCCCTCCCAAACCTGTTAGACAAAGAACTACAAGTCATTCGGCATTACAATCAACACCTCCAGGGCTGGCATTTGAAATTTAGACTCCTAACTTGAGTTTGTAGGTGCTGCTTTAAAACATGGGACATGGCATGGGCATCTAGAATTTATTTTTTATTTTATTATATGAGCTTTTGTGTTCTTTCTGCACCCATTCACAGCCAAGTGGTGCTCTGGACTGTTGAAGATGTGTATGGCAGGCATGTCCAAACTTCGGCCCTCCTGATGTTTTGGACCACAACTCCCAGAATTCCAAGCCTGTATTTTTAATGGCAAAGGACTGTGGGAGTTGTGGTCCAAAACATCTGGAGGGCCAAAGTTCGGACATGCCTGGTGTATGGGGTCCAAAGCCAGCTTCTGTTTGCAAATTTCAGAGGTCTCATAAAGGCATACCCGCTACCTTTGCCTTCAGTCGCAGTAAAAGTGTTATAAGGAAACAGGGGTGAGGAAGAAGGAACAAGGGAGAATAAAAGACCAAGAAAATCATCCAAAACTAATTGTCTTTTAATTACAAGGAAATATCAAACACTTTTTGGTCACTGTACAAATATTCTTCTAGTAGGATAAAATTAACGTAATATAGAGAAGGGGGTTATATAGACGTTTTCTTACACAAGAATCCCATAAAACGAGCTATTACAAAATAATAAGTGTTCGTACAGAACCATTGGGCTGCTGTACTGGTCATAGGATAACAAGGGATCTAAGAAATAAGTTTCAAGCTTAAACCCACAGAAGGATGAATAAATGAGATGACTGCGAGACGTTTTTGTCCTTCCTCTAAGAAAATGAGGATCAGAGTCCGGCCCTGATCTCGGCTGCACAGCGGCTGGAATCTCAACGATGCCTCCTTAGAACAGCTTTAAACAGTCTCTGAGACAAACAGGGCCATTTCTATTTTTCATTTTGAAACCAGAGATAAACGGTGTCCATGGGGAGAGACAAGGACAATTTTGAGGTTATAAAATAACTTAGGATACACAGTGAGAAAGAATGTTTAAAAAATAAAACCACTCAACCACTGAGCCCACAGGAATCCCAGCTCTCAATTTTGAAGATTTTGCACTCATCCTCCAACAGCCATCATCTTCTCTACTCTTCCTAGACGTGGGGTCAACTTTTAGCCTAAACCTATGAGAGATGACATTTTGGGGACATGCCAGACCCTGATAATCCTACTCCTGTTGTAGCTTCTCAACACTCAGCCAGTGGTTCTAAACCTGTGGGTCCCCAGATGTCCCTGGACTGCAACTCCCAGAAGCCTCCTCCACTCGCTGTGCTGGAAGGGATTTCTGGGAGTTGCAGTGCAGGAACATCTGGGGATACACAGGTTGAGAACCACTGATCTAGACATTGGCTGAATAATAATTTCTTCCTTTCAGGTTACCCAGGTATTTGAAGCATAGGAAAGAATGAGTAATTCCTCCATATACCACAAATAACGGTTGTAAGAACCTATGCCAGTTTATAGGCGTGAGAGCCTATTCAACACTGAACCCCTTTGGGAACCATTTATCAAAGCATGCAACTTATGCATTAGGGATGCGATTTTTAAATTTTATTTCTTGGACTACAAATCTCATAATTCTCCATTCTAGGAGCTCCATCTGACAGATACTATATAGATATCTATATGTATCTCACACCTGGGAGAAAGGCCTCAAGTGGAAGACTGGGAGGCATAGCTTTTAGACAAACTTCCTGTTCCTACCCCAGTGCTAGCTGGTACATTTCTATCTGAACAGGAAGCCAAGCTGGGTCAGGCCTAGCTAAACGCTTGCGGCCTTCCAGATGAAGCCTTTCCCCTAGGGCAGGCATGTCCAAACTTCGCCCCTCCTGATGTTTTGGACCACAACTCCCAGAATTCTAAGCTTAGGTTGCCAATGGCAATGGACTGTGGGAGTTGTGGTCCAAAACATCTGGAGGGCCAAAGTTGGGACATGCCTGCCCTAGGGCGTTCACATATAGGTGCCTGTAAGGCAGAACACCCAAGATGGAGATCTATGGGGCCTGTAGTCCCAAGAAGTAAAACAATCTCACACCTAGTAGACATACTTTCACTTTGTCCCTTCTTCTCCATTGCTGCTGCAACACTTGCAAAATGAAAGCCAATATCATTAAAGAAGTGGTCGGCCATGGAGGGTGTCTGAACCCCTCGTTGGCCCACAAGGGACCATCCAGTTATAAATCACAACTGTCATCTGAAGCAGTATCGAAACGCATCCTGCCCACACTTACTTTTGTGACAACATCCTTAGTGGACAGTTTTAGGAAAACTGGGGAGACAGATCTTGGAAACTTAAAAGATGTGGGGCTGATGGGTCTGTGGATCCTACACCACTTCCTCCCATGAAATCTCAACTCTAAATGCTTCCTGGCTTGCTTATATACTACGTTCCCTTCCCTTTCCAGGCAAAAAGAACCATGCCTGCCTTAGACTCATCCTCCTTCCTAGCAAAATATATTAGGCACCAATTCTCTCTCTTAAAGAATCCCACTCCACTCTGACTCCATTTCCATACTAGCTGATATCATGCATGATAACTAATATTATATAGAAAGTCTCGCCACTGCACAAGTTGAGCTCATTTTCTAATTCAGGATGTACAAATCAAGGACAGAGTAACAATTCTGGAAATTCAACCTTTTTCCTCCTTGCCTGAACCAAAGGCACAAGCAGCTACCTCCTACCCTCTTCCAGATAAAGGAGCTATCTGGTCTCCCTGTCAAACCTTATGTCCACACTGGCCCTGGTACAGCAAACACCACGCTAAGGACAGTTTAGGGCAGGAGTGGAAGGAACCTCCAGCCCAACAGATGTTTCAGGCCACAACTCCAACAATCCTTTATTATTGGCAATATAGGCTCAGGATTCTGGGAGCTGCAGTCCAAAACATCTGGAGGGCTGAAGGTTCCCAACCCCTGGTTTAAGGGATGGGAAACAGACCACTCAGTCTTCTGATAAAGGCAAACAGGCAGGGGACCAGTGCTATTCACAGCTTCTGGTCCCTGCAAGGTTGCCTCACTCTGCCTAATGCAGGCATGTCCAAACTTTGGCCCTCCTGATGTTTTGGACCACAACTCCCAGAATTCCAAACCTGTATTTCCAATGGCAAAGGACTGTGGGAGTTGTGGCCCAAAACATCTGGAGGGGTGAAGTTTGGAAATGCCTGGCCTAATGGTATGGTCAGCCCTACTTGCTCATTTCCAAACATACCTCTCCTTTGCAGGAGAGAAGTCTAAGTAGAATGAAATGCCCTGTGCCACACCAGAGGCATGACCACTATAAGATAAAAGCTAATAGCGGAACTGGTTGTGATAAATTACTAAGCACCATCATATATACACAGTTAAGCCTTGGCCCCAATGTGTGTAATAGACAGGTAGTGGCAGATGCCATCTTAGCAACACAAACTGCAGTTATTATACTGCATGGATTACAAGTACACCTTTTCACTTTTGATGAGTGAATTTGGAGTAACTGCACACAATACAAGTAAGAAAAACAACAAGTAATATGGCTAAGAACCATCAGCAGATGCCAAAGAAATTAGAAATCTTTTCCCCCAACTCTCCAGTCATCTTGTCAAAACAGAAACAATATGATCTGGGATACACTATTTCAGGAGCAGAGTAGACGCAGTGGTGGCCAAACTTCGGCCCTCCAGATGTTTTGGACCACAATTCCCACAGTCCTTTGTCATTGGCAATATAGGCTTGGAATTCTGGGAGTTGTGGTCCAAAACATCTGGAGGGCCAAAGTTTGGCCACTACTGGAGTAGAGCATCTCACTCACACCTAAGGGACCAATGGCAGCAAACCTGAAGGAACAGTAAGAGAGGTGATTGGGAAGACTAATGATTTGCAAAAGAGTTAGGTTAATTTCCACACCCTTACCACTGGCCGCTTGATAAAACAAATTGCTAGCAACAATGTCCATGCAAATCGGCTGATGGAGTCAAGGAGGTTTGTCAAGGGATGTCATCTTAAACAAAGTGCAAAGAAAACAACTAAGGGGCAAAAGGACAAATCATTAAACTGACAAATGGGGTTCTGGAATCCCAGGGTTTGGGGCAGGGGGAACATTCCAGCCTCTGTATCAGCCAGTAAATTCTCCTTCAGTTATCACCAATGTCTATTCTGCTAAATTGTGTTCCCCTTTGAAGCTCCATTGAGAAGACTGTCCAGTTCACATCTGATGGAGATGTAGTCTGTTGATGCAACCCTGTTCTATCTTCCTGAATTTATCACAGGTTCAGATTTTTTTAAAATAAAAATAAAAATGCACGTTTTCTTCCCTTGATTCCCAGTTTCATTCCTTAAAAATAAGTCTGCCCCCTTAAAAAAAGTTGCTACGCCCAATGGGGGTGGAATTTCATTCTTGTCCACATATACTTTTTCCAGTATATACAGTTACCTACAAATAATTGTTACAGTCACCATTATGTAACCAGCTAAACAGCGACTTAAATTCTGTTCGATAGTCCATTCGCATTATGCCCTTAAATATTTGTCTTTCATTGGGCCATCTTGGCCATCTTCTTTTGACTGGCTCCTTAAGATGATATGTAAGGATGCTCTCTTCGCCTTTCTGCCCCAACTATTTCCTTCCTCTCTGAAAAACTTCAGTGTCTTCCTCCAACTACAGTTTTTATCCAAGAGCAGAACATAAAACCCCATCACTAGAGGCTTCTGGGTATACGGATAACATTGTGTATTAATGGAAGAGAAACAGAAATGATTGATGTATTGTCTGCATGCAGACAGACACAAGGATAACAGCTGAGAAGAGACTTATTGGCGGGTGAATAAAGAGATGGTTAGACATTGTCGAATATTAAAATACAATTAAGATGGGTAGGAAAGCACAACGAAGATCTGGAAGGCAGATAACTGACAGATAAATAAAAATATCTACATATTCATTCTTCTCTGTCCATCATAGATGCATTTTTCCCCTCCATCCACATTTAACCAATGTGCCATTCATTACCCTGGCAAAGACATACCAGCCCATGTGTTCTTCCGCTCCTTTATCAAAGAAGAAACAAACAAAAGACTGAGGGACCTCTCTTAAGTCTAGAGAGAAAAAACATCACCTGAATAAAGAATAAGGTGAGTGAAAAATGGACAATGGAGGTGCAGAAGGTGAGATGGAAAGTAGAAGAGTTTTTCAATGGCATCAATGACATTTCACTTTACTGGTTCCAGAAGGATGAAGGCGCTTGAAGCCAATGCTCATTTTCCCAGTACACGTAAGTATCTGTACAATCCCAGGTCTTGAAAGGACTATATAAAACTGAACAGGGAGAATTGCTGCACGGTTGAGTGTGCACACACTGCAATCCAGTTTTCCAAAGGTACATAGCATTCCATAACGCCGCCTCCTATACAACTGACGTGTCCTCTAGACAAACAATCCTCTCATTGCCAGTCTAGGGCAGACCACTGAGGTGAGAGGCCAAACTCTTCACCCTTGTGAAATACCCAAGTTGGACGCATTGCTTTTCCGCACACGGAGAGGGAGACAGCAACATTCACACTTGAGGTGCATTCTGCCTACTATTCCTCTTAGGTTCAGCTATGAGAGATTTTAAGGTCAAAGGCTGCTTGGTGGAGCACAGAGAAGCAGTTGGGTCAACCTGCAGTTGGCTGCAAGTCAGGGTTGGCCTATGGGTTGCCAGTTGCTGACTACTCTTGGAGAGACAGGGGCGTTCTGTATAAGAGGACATGGAGGAACACTGGAGAAGGAAGAAGAGAAACCAAAGAGCAGCTTGATAAGAAAGCAGCGTCACTCCCACCTCCTATAGCCCAATCTCTTCATCCTGTTCGTCCTCAAAACTATAGCCCTGCCCTTCATCCTCATCGTCATCCTCCTCACCCTCCTCTTCTTCACCACCTCCTTCTCTTCCTACATCTTGGTAGACTTGATCCACAGGGCTTGTGCTTTCCCCTTTCGCCATTTCCTGCTCTTGTCCTTGAAGACTGTTCCAGTCTTTGTCCATCACTCCCAGTACATCCTCCAAGATGGAAGGACCCAAGTCCAACTGGAAAGAGAGAAGGGATTCAGCATGTTCCAAAGAGGGGCTCTCCAAGGAGAACGTCTGCTGTAGACGCCAGTCTTCTCCATTAGGGGACTTCTGAGGCTGCCACTCCGCCATCTCTGGGCGCTGAAGGACCACAAAGCTGCCATCGGGGGTTGACGTTGCTGGGCTCTGCACAACCCCGTTCCCATTACTAGGAGAAGACAGCAGTCCAAAGTGACCACTTACGTCTCTGGGACTAGAGTGTGTCCCAGGAGACACGGCCACTTCAGGAGGTAGCCCATTGGCCTTGGCACCACCATGGCTGCTGAGGAAAGACGTGTCACCAAAAGCGTCACCACCACGGCCAATGTGCATTGTGTGCCGGAAGTCCCCCAAGGGGGCGCTGATCATGGCCCGATCCAAACGAGGCCGCTTCTTGGAGTGGGAAACGGGAGACTGCTTGAGGATAGGCATCTGCAAAAGAAGAAAGAGAGCAGGATTGAAACCAAGAAACAAAATGGCAGAGAACATGTCCATTCCAGTCATCCTGGGCTGCCAGTTGGATAGCTTGACCTGGCCTTGAGTCACTACCTCCGCCACTGGCTTGTCATCTAATATTGGGCAAGTCAGTATCATGGCTTACGTTCCTATCTTACACAATGGGAAGGGTGATAAGGAGCCTGTACTGCAGGTAAAACTGTGCTCACAACCTGGGGTTCAATCCCTGCTAGCAGACTGATGGTTGACTCAGCCTTCCATCCTTACGAGGTCGGTAAAATGAGTACCCAGCTTGCTGGGGGGGAGCAATGTGTAGCCTTCATACTGTAATTAAACTGTAAACCGCCCAGAGACTACTTGAAGTGGTATGGGGCGGTATATAAGCAGAACACTTTGCTTTTATATAGCCATTGTGAGGGCTAACAGAAACACTGAAAATGCTGTTTGGAAACTGCATTTTTCTTAAAAACTACAATTTTTGGGAAAGGTGCATCATGCCAATCATGAATTATCATTTATTAAGATGGCCAAGTCCACCCCCTTTGGCTTTTAACAAACTGCACGTGTTAATCAGTCTATTAACTCCGGGATGTTTGCATGGCCTCTGGTAGGCTTTAACACATCTGCTAATAATTTCTCCCTTCCAATCATGAGATTTCACATGTGTATGCTTTCAACCTAGGATAAAACTTCATCTGCCTAATGAAGTAAACTCCCGTCTATAAACATTTATGTAATAATATCACTAGAACTAGGGGGCACGCCATGAAACTTTTGGGTACTAGATCTCAAACAAATAAGAGGAAGTACTTTTTCACCCAGAGGATCACTGGTCTGTGGAACTCCCTGCCAGGAGAAGTGGTGACAGCTATCAGACTTGACAGCTTTAAGAAAGGATTGGACAAGTTCATGGAGAACAAGGGTATCAATCAATGGCTATCATGATGGATACCTAAGGACAACCTCCGGGTTGGAGAGATAGGCAGGATCTCTCTCAGTGCCACTTGTAGGGAATCTTAAGCAGTTGACATCTGCTTGGGAGTACCCTGAAGCAAATGGTGAGCCACTGTGTGAGACAGAATGCTGGACTGGATAGGCTGTGGCCTGTTCCAGCAAGGCTGTTCTTATGTATGTTTTAGTGAACCTGTCTAGTGAACTCTGGAGGGCAAAATGCAATGTGGGATCCTTTGTCAACAAAGAATTAAAGTGATCCTCTAATTGCACCATTGAGGAGGTTGGGATTGGATCCTTTTCTGCTGCTCCTTGAATATTAGTCTACATGGCAACCCTCTCTCCTGCTCAAGGTGCAATGATCTAATAGCCCAAGATGACTCATGTTTTTAATAGGAGGCGAGGAGCTGCATTGGGGTTAGAAGGCACAGTCTGGGCAGGGATGAGGCAGGGGAGGGAAATGGAGGCAGTCAATTTAGAAGGCATCAGCCTTCCCAGACTAGAAAGTGCTGATGGAAGTGGAAAACAAAAGACACAGGCAAGTCAGCACAGCACAGGTACCGAGAGGGGGAGAGCCCTCAAACGGCATGAGAAAAGAACCCAGGACTCCTGATTCTCAGTCCCCTCTTCCTCTTAAGTCATGAGACAACCACTCCCTTTCTAAGGGAAAACGGGAAGTGGTGGGAAGCTGTCTATCTTGGCTGTTCATCCTCCAGATGCCAAAGTCATCCTCAGGATCTGGGAACTGGATCTCGCCGCTCCGCTCCCAATCTCTTGACTAAAGATAAAAAGCATGTGGCGGTTTTTGGCAGCAGAAGTCAATATCTTAAGTCTTAGAACTGCAGAAGTAGAAAAGGACCTTATGGATCATGGTGTCCAGTGCCTGTCCGGGAGGCACAGTGGAGGATCGAACTTCCAACCTCCAGCTTCAGCAGCCAAGTACGCAGCAAAAAATTTAATTTAATTTAATTAATTTTTAAAAATTAAAATAAATTCATTTTTGTTTGTTGAATTATTTGTTCACCACCCACAGTAGCCTTGTTGCTGGATGGTACGGTATAGAAATCCAATAAATAAATAAATAAACAAACAAATAAGTTCCAAAATATCCTCGTATCACAAACGGTTTGTATAAGACAAAATGTCTACAAAATAAAAAATTCCGGAGATAGGGGAAATTTACTTAAAGCAAACGGGGTGAATCTGTACAATATAAAAATGGTCGCGATTAATGATTACTCTGTTTTCAATGCATTCCTACGGGAAAATTGTATAAAGGAAAATGTGCTTAACAGAATTTCATTTGGAACGAATTAATTCCTTTCTACAAGGTGCCACTTGTATTTGTAAAAGAATGTTAAACGGGAGACACTGTTAACCAACACGATGCCACGTACTTCTGGCTCGAGAAGGAAATGGCTTCTAATGTCCGCAAACCCATTATACTTCACCCTGCCCTGTTTCAGCTTCAGCAACTTTAAAGAGAATTTTGTCATTGTGCTCTCTTACCCACTGGGCATTCTGGAACTAATCCAGGAGGGATGTTTTTCTTTTTCTTTTTTTGCATGCTGGCCTGTTTTTTTTAAATTGCTGTTTTTGTTTTTTTTAAATATACTAATGATTTTTTGTTCGTTTGTTACCTACGTCTGAAAATCAGCAGTATTTTTACATATCTGAAAACATATGTACAGAGAGAAGAGACAAATAGCATGCATATCAAAGATGGTTGTGACAATGGTTAGCAAATCAATCACTGGAAAGGACAGTGTAGATTTGAATAGATCCAATGGCCTCATTCCAGAGGGAGCCTCAGCTGTATTATCCTGATCACTACTTTCATCTGTTTGGTCTTTCAGCTTCAACTCTTACGTTTAAAAATGTAGAAGAATGAGACAATTTTAGTGGGCCACTAAAAAAAAGAAAAATCAAACAATTAAAAATCCACTTCTTCAGACAGGCACTGATAACTTGTGAGTAGTGCAGAAAAAAATTATAAGTGAGCATCCCAAACAAAATTAATTGATTTTTAGAAAAATAATCTAATAAAGGTGTGACATTCTTCTACATTTTTATTGCATAATAACCACATGGATTCCTTTGGGTTTCATTTACCTTAGTCTTCCTCTTCTACTATCTTGATTTAAATCAATGATTCTCAAACATTTGAACACTATGTGTCCTTTCCCACCACCATCCCCCAAACACCCTCACACTGGAGTCCAATTACTCTCACCCCTTAATTTATTTTTTTAAAGTAATCAGTTTGCAATTTTAAATTAAAAATTAAAGCATACCACTTGTTTTAAATTAAAATAAGCTCAAAGAGTTTTCCCCCATCTCAAAAAGTCAATAAAAATGTTGTTGTTGATCATTAACAAACAGCAGAAGTAAAAAAAATTCAAAACAGAAAGCCATCTAGGCTGATATTATTTTTTTTGTAACAAAAATGTCCATCATGACTAACCTTTGGCCTATCTTCATACCACTCAGTTTAGGAATCAGCGAGTTAGACTAAATTTCTTGGAGCAGAGTCATAACTCCACTGCTTGTATTCTTTTATGAAGCAGTATGGATCTGTCATTCAATAGAAATTTTCCATTAAAAAACAAACAAACGAAGACCCAAAATTACTAGGTGGTCTCCTATCCAGACAATCCTGCTGAGTTTCTCCAAAGGGCACACTGAACAATCCAGAATAGCAGGAGCTATAAAGCTGCTGCATCACATTATTATCTGTCTTCAAGCTGGGGCCACTGTGAGATACAGGAAGCTGGACTAGATGGGCCTTTGGCCTGATCCAGCATGGCTCTTCTTATGTTCTTATAACTGAGTTAATAGCAACCCAAATAGGGTTTTTAAGGTAAGTGGGCGAGTTAAGGAGATATTTCACCAGTTCCACACCTCAGTGAGTCTTCATGGCTGAGCGGGAATTTGAACCCCGGCTTCCCAAGGGGTGTGGTGGCTCAGCGGACTAAGGCTTCCGAAAACTGTCGGCTGCAAAGTCAGCAGCTCAGCAGTTCAAATCCTGGGTGCCATGCAGTAGAGCGAGCTGTCGCTGATAACCCCAGCTCCTGCCAATTTAGCAGTTCAAAAGCCTGTAAATACAAGTAGATAAATAGGTACCGCCATAAAAAGTGGGAAGGTATAACAGTGTTTCCGTGCAACCATGCTGGCCATGGACTTGCACAACACTGGCTCTTCGGCTTGAATATGGAGATGAGCACCGCCCCTAGAGTCAGACACGACTGGCACGCACGTGCAGGGGGGAACTTTACCTTTACCTTCCTAAGTCCTAGAGCGTCAGTGTATCCACACTGGACTGAGTACCCTGCGGCATCATGTCCTTTCTATGACATGGTTTTTGCTAGCCTTTTAAGTGTCACATTTATTGGGCCTTGCAAAAAAAGAAAAGAGATGCAGTAATTGGTAAGAGTGTCAAAACAGCAAAACACGCCTGAAGGGATAAATAGCAATCCCGGTTTAGTAACACCTGGTCATTTCCTGGATTGTAAAAGACAGGAGAAAATATAAGAATGGAACACTGTACGGCAAGTAGGGAAGATTCGAAAGAAGACAATAGAGTCAATATAAACTTGTTTAGATCTGTGCTCCCCTTCTTTTGATCTGGAATACACAAATATGTGGAAAAGAAGTCAGAACAAAGTGTTGGGACGGGCACCAGCCATGCTATCTACAAGATTCTGGAAGATGTACCAAAAATGCAGCTTGCCTTCTGGGGTGGGTAAATGGAGAAATCCAGGAAGGGTGTGTGTGTGAATGATTTAAAGAGAGGAGGCAATCCCTGGTTCTCTGGATGTCTGTGGACTAAAAATATTGTCATCCCTCATCCTTGACTTCCTTTAAGCTACACAGTCCCCCTTAAAAGAGACTAACAACAACCACAATCTGGTCCCGTGTTGAACAAGCCATAAGGTGATCAGGAAAAAAAAGGTTGTCACAAAGAACTGCAACAAAGGGTTCATTTTTTCATTTAGATGTCCTATGACCAACATAGATCTATATTGATAGTTGAATTACTAACACATTCATGAAATAATGGAGATCATCCACGGATGAGAAAACAAATTGGCATGCATGCCACTAACAGAGTCTTAGAAGCAACTGATCAAATTGCCAAATTTTTGAATTCAGAGTCACCTTAAGGTGAGCAGGAATGAAAGCCGTACGACAATAGACACCTTTCCCATGTAGACTGACAGCTGAATCACTAACAAGAGGGGGGGAAGCTGAGGATTAGAAACTTTGGCTGCTTTGAGCTTCGGAAAAAAAACACACCAGAGGATCCCTTGTCGAGAGCAGGGCCAACTTCGAAGGAAAGCACACAGGGAAACAACACAGTAGCCAAAGCACCCTAAGTGTTGATAGTCTGAAATAGAAATCACTATTAGCATTGCTGGATCTAAGACCCCAGATGGACAGTACCACCATCTGGCTTCCTGTCTCTGTGCTATGTGTTGTGTCAACTTTCTATGTTATGCAATAAAGCTGGGTTATAACTTTGCAACCAAGATGTCTCAGAGCAAATCTGTTCCTCCCAAAACTCCAACTTACCAGCCTGCAAGACCTTTACAAGAGACGAGGAACAGCTGAGAACCAGTAAGGGCTGGGGTCTGACACAGTGCTGGCAGGGGCCCAGGCAGGCTTAAAGACACAGCCTTTGGGGCAATATATCTATTCCCTTTCCCCTGCATGCTTCCCCTCTTTGCGGATGACAGATATGGTTATGGGTCCCAAAGGACAATGACGGAATTTCCTTCACACACACACACACACACACACACACACACACACACACACACACACACACACACACACACACACACACACACACACAAATGAAGTCTTTTGAAATGCCTGGGATAGAGCTGGCGTGAAAGGAAACGCCGGGAGGCTCGAGAAGGGTGGAGCTCACTGAGGCCCTCTGGTTCTGCCCACCAAGGGGGTACAGAAGCCTTGCGCCTAGCGGGTCCCCCTGGCTTCTTGGAAAGGGAAGAGAAATCAAGGCCGCCTTGAAATACGCACGCCAGAGTAGAGGGAAGTCAGGTCTTCGAGGACTTCAGATTGAACAGGGCAGCAGCATTTGAAAACAGTGCCGGGCATCAGAAAATGTAGGCTCCCTGGCAAAGCAAAGGGAGCCGCCGGACGCCACTGAGAAGGAAATGGGTGGAGGAACCGAGTCCTGGAGCGGTTTGCACTTTCTAGCAGAGGAGAGGAGAGGGAGACACCTTTGCAGGTGACCAACATTCTTGATGTGCAGTGGGAAGGCTGCCAACCTCTCGGGGCAACTGTCGTAGGCTACAGACTTGTTTGTTTTAGCCACAGCCCACACCCTCCCTTGTTTTCAGCTGACACGGGCAGTTTGATCTTCGTCCATCTTCTCTTTCCTCCCCCTCCCCACACCTCCTCCCCAAAACACACCTTCTTCTATGCTGGGCTCAAAGGTGGCTCCGTGCACACCTCCGTCTGTCTTGAGGCAGGAGAGAATGAACCTAACCTCCCAGCAGGCTTCACAAAGCCTCCCCCCCCCTCCCGACATTTCTAGGACAGGACCTTCGGAAAAAGCCGCTTGGCTTCCCCGTAATCAGAGGAAGCCCCTTCCTCGCCAACAAAAGCCAGGCAAAAGCAGCTCTCTCTCTCTCTCTCTTTTGCTCTTCCAAGCATCTCCAGACAGCCCCCCCCCGGTTATCTGGAACGGTGAAATTCTCATTCCTCGGCTAGAGTACCCAGGGATTTGGATTTCCAGCCTTCCCAGTTCAAATCTACTAAAGTCCTTCTGAAGGGGACCCGGAAATGTGGGTTCCTTGCATACGCCTGTCCTTTGACGCTCCTGCGCCTCAATCTTTTCTCCCTTCTGACTTACAAGCACAATCCAGAGGGAATCTGTCACTCGCCACAACCCATGACTTGGCCCCTGGGCGCCCGATCAAAAGCTGCCTCCTCCTCCTCTTCCTCCTCCTCCTTAGCATCACAAAAAGTTGTTACCGACCTCAGCAAACTTACCTTTGCAAAAGCAGGCACACACGTCCAACTGCTTTTCCCCTCACACAGCTCTAGGTGACTCACAGGAACGTCCCGTCGCCTGGTTTCCTGGTATTGTAGCCGTCCCGATCCGCTGCCGCTGCCCGGAGGTTGCGCCAAGTGTAGCCAAGCTGTACAATCTCCCTGGTTCTACTTTTGTCCAACTTGCGTCCAGGAAGTAGGCTGTCGCCTCTCAGAAACCTTCCAAAATGGTCCTTTTCTTCTCTGCTTTCATTTGTCCGCCCTCTCGCGCTCCGTATCACCCTTTCCCTCACCTTCATCCACGTCCTGGTCACAAGCTTCCACTCCTCCCTTCTTGGGTGGCGGCCTGGAATTTTTATTTATTTATACCTGCATTGGGGGTGGGGGGGAGAAACCCACAGATGTCAGACGGGAAGCAAAAACGAAGAAACCGCTGGCCCCCCCCAAAAACAAGAGAAATACCACTGGCCCCAAATGCGACAGCGAGCCTGAGATCCAGAAGCCAAGACCAATATTACCCCAAGTAAAGGAGAAAGGAAATATGAAGAAAAAAACAACACACACGCACGCACACAAAGCGCTTCCATTGCCTTATAAAGTTCACTGCATTCCTGGACTTCCGGAGTAGGTTTGGCGTGTTTGGAAACCAGCCTTACAGCGCAAGATTGAAAGATGCAGAGCGGAGAGTTGGAAAGAGAGAGTTTAAAAGTGTGTCGCTTGAAAGCGGGAGTGGCGTATATAAACACGCGTTGGAGGGTGAGGGAAATTTGAAGCGGAAGGTGGTGGAGAGGCAGAGGAAAAAGTCCAAAAAGAAACCAGATGGTAGAAGGGAAAAATGAAGGCTGATGGAGGGTCAGCCAGGGATGCCTTAGGATCCCATTATAAATGGTGGAACTGATACAGCTATCCGCAGGAATTATCCAAGCAGAGGCACAAAGCTACACAGCAGCTCAGTACAATTTGCATGCATAGCATGTCTGTCTCTGGATTTATTACAAAAATAAATATAATTAATATTTTGAACGGGTGACTGTTCCTTGGTCCCCACTTCCACCCCACCCCCACCCCCTGACACTCATAGAAATGGCCATTATTTGGAGTGGGCAATCGTTTTATGCCCAGACCGGCACATACAAAATTCATAAGGTTG
Organism: Phrynocephalus guinanensis; assembly: GCA_037367245.1. NCBI lineage: Eukaryota > Metazoa > Chordata > Lepidosauria > Squamata > Agamidae > Phrynocephalus > Phrynocephalus guinanensis. The sequence continues at coordinate 11,261,176 of CM074743.1, read as the reverse complement.
TCCTAAGGAGAGAAAGGTTAAGCAGGAAACCTTGTATTGTTATTTTAGAGAGGGGGGAGAATGGAACTGGTAAAAAACAATTCCTTAAAGCAAAAAGTGTTCCGCTTATATACCGCCCCATACCACATCTCGCTTACTTTGACATCCCTATTATGGTCACTATAAGTTTGTTCCAACTTGGCAGCACATCATACAAAATTATTATTATTATTATTATTATTATTATTATTATTATTATTATTATTATTATTATTATTATTATTATTATTATTATTATTATTATTATTATTATTATTATTATAAAGGCTAAACATTCCCATTTCCCTCAGCTGTTCCTCATAAGACATTTCTTCCAGACCTTCAACCATCCTGGTCGCCCTCCTCTGCACCCGCTTGAGGTTGTCAACATCCTTTTAAAATTGTGGCACACAGAACTGGACACAGTACTCCAGGTGGGGTCTGACCACAGCAGAATAGAATGGTACTATCACTTCCCTTGATCTAGACACTATGCTTCTGTTGATGCAACCAAGAATCGCATTGCCTTTCCTGGCCGCTGCATCTCACTGCTGACTCATGTTCAATTTGTGGTCCACCAAGACTCCCAGATCCCTTTCACAGGTACTATTTTCCATCAAGTCATAAAGTCAATACTAACTGATGGCCACATTTCCCAAGGATTTGCAGGTAAAGAATACTCAGAAGTACAGTAGTCTAGCATTCCATCCTTTTGGGGGTGCCCTGGGACCATGCAGCTTGCCCAAGGCCACACAGGCTGGCTCTTCTGGGATGCACAGTGGAAAATTAAACTCCCAACCTCTGGTTCCAGAGCCAGATATCTAAACCACTGAGCTATTTAGCCAGCTACGTAACACAAACATGCATTTAAAAGTGAAATCACCCCAAGGTAGGTTACCAGATAAAAAACACAGAACGAAAACATGGCCACACACACACACACATAAGGAGGAATTAAAATGGCAGCATTTAGGGCAGCATTCAGTTAACAATGAACATGCCAGAAACTGCTGAAGCCAGACATTATTTTATAAAGAATTGAGCTCAGCATCCATTAAATGCTGAGCAGCAGATCCGGGTCCTTAAGGACTGCTTACAAGTAATCAGGGAGGGAGACAAGGTAGATTTACATCATTAAAATTTGAATTTTCCTAGCACTGCCTTTGCATCTTCTTGGAGGGCCACGATGTACAAAAACTACACCTACACAGGCAAAGAAAATACGGATAAAAGAGAGGTCTTACCAGTTTCTAGCTGTTTTTCTGCAAGAACAAAAGGACGATAGGGAGAGATCAGTACTAAAACCTCTCCTCTAGTTCAGCAAGCTTTTGTCTTGCTTGGACCTCTCTTCATATGGAACAAGGATACCACATATCAGGGAGGAATTATATTTATAATGACCTTAAACCTGAAGAGCTGGTTGGGACCTTATGGATCATTAATTCCAGTCCCTCTCAAGGAGTCTGAGTGATGAACGGAACTCAAAGTGCAGGCAATGTCCAAACTTCAACCCTCCAATGTTTTGGGCCACAACTCTCACAGTTCTTTGCCATTGGCAATACAGGTTTGGAATTCTGGGAGTTGTAGTCCAAAACACCAGGAGGGCCAAAGTTTGGACATGCCTGTCCCAGGGTCTGGCTCCAGAGACCTAAACCCTTGTTATCCAATTTATCTACTTCAGGTATTTCTAATCTGCCCTATATCTGTAGATCTTAGGCCAGAAGAAAGTCAACCAAATCACATTGAATCGATCCAGAGCAATCCAAGCCTGTTTGAAAAGAGAAGAACAACAATTTAACAGCTGAAAACAACGCAAAACTCTCTGATGCAAAACCAAGCCAGGGTCTCACTAGAGGCCCGATCCTTGAGCAAACAGAGCGCTTTTAACTTGCCACGGAAATAAAGGCAGTGGCAACGCTTATCGACATCGGTGGAATGGTCATCCAAGGGAAAAGCATTCCACAGCCTAGCAAGTACGGCTGAGCAAGCAAGGCGTTCTGCACATGCTCGGAGGCATCCTCTTCTTTGCTTTGACACCTACTCACGGGACTAGTTCGTTCTGAAATACAAGCCATGCCCCCCTCAAAAAACTTGCCATCTAAACCCTAGATGTGGGCCTGTAATTAACGCAGTTAAGAACATAAGAACAGCCTTGCTGGAACAGGCCACAGCCCATCCATTCCAGCATTCTGTCTCACAAAGCGGCTCACCATTTGCTTCAGGGTATTCCCAAGCAGATGTCTTCACCGGCTTAAGATTCCCCACAAATGGTACTGAGAGATATCCTATCTTGCTGGAACCTGTGGAGACAGAGGTATACTTACCTCTGAGCATGTCAAAAATCTACTTTGTTTGTTCACTAGACTGTATATAATTGTGATTGAGGACAAAGGCTTTAAAGATCGCTGATTCAGTCTCCATTCCAAGCAATTCCTTCTTTTTAAGCTTAGCAATGACAGCCTCAGAGGAAAACTAGACAGACACCGGGACACACAGAGCTCATGGGGATCATCAAAGAATCCGGGTCAAGATGAGGATAAGCAGAAAACAAAGATCCAGAAAGAAAAGCTTTGAAAGGGAAGGGATTATTAATGAGATTGGTCACTCCAACCCTTAAGTTTGGGAGACAGATCCATACTGTCACAGGGCAGGCAAGGGTGAAAGAGGCCACTGTCAGTGGATGCTAGTATAAATCTCCACTGTTTATCACTATTTATGGTCAGGTTCAAAGCTTATCACTCATCAGAGGGCAAAATATATGTATATGGCCAAAGGCCAGGAGGGCAAAAGACAGCAGCAACAGTTCTCTACTCTGTTTCTCTCCCATCATCCTGACATTTTCCTTAACCCTGATTGAAGTGTGCATTACCCAAGAGTAAAGAGGATTTATGTTTCTAGTCATGCTGAGGAGCAGAACACCGTGGCCAAGTTTTCAGAACAGCCTTCGTCACTCCTGTGTGCAAGCCTCCAGGGGAACGTGTGGCTCTTTGGAAAGCG